>CM062820.1:1637577659-1638999767 GCA_031772625.1 Pinus tabuliformis
TAGTTTCAACTTCAAAAAGTTTGATGAAAACAACCTTTAGTGAAGAAATTGTTTTATCTCAGTACAATGAAAGGTATCAATAACAAAATAAAGATTCTTTGTAGAACAACTGTTTCCAAAAACTCTATTATTGACGTCCAGAGCTATCTTAAGGAAACAATGACTTCCTCCCTGCTAAGGAAATCACAACTTTCAGAGGAACAACCCAAGGATACACTTTATCTTAAAGAATAAGAGGTCTCATCACGAGCCGACTTATCATTATCACAGATATTATAACTTGCTGACTTTGCCAATACTGTACACCACAACAGGGCAATGACTCAAGATTGTTGCAATCAAAAGACAAGGGGTCTCATCACGAGCCAACTTGTTCAACAAAGTTATAAATCAAGTGAATGAATGTGTCATAATTTGGCTACCAAACCAAGACATTGTTCTTTAAGAATAAAAAAGAAAATCAAAGCAATAAGTGTGGATATGGATTTTTCTTTGAAAGTTGTAGGCTGCCTTAAGTAGGATACATGATCATTGCTGGGTAACAGGCAACCTTGTCGAGGCTATAAACGCCTGCTGGCAGCAGAGGCTCTACCTACGACAAATGAGCATATTTAAAACTGGTTTACAGAGGAGACTTTGTTTTATCTTTACAAAGACCAAGTAATGACTGATGTAAATATAAGGACTAGCCTAAAGAAGCAAATAATCAAAGTGGAAAATAGTTGAAACAAATTATCATTGACAATTTAGAGCATAATGTACTTTATCTTTCTATAAGAAAGTTTAATTTTCTGAATTTTTTTTTTCTGTTTTGGAAGTTTAGAAAATTCAATAGAAAAATAGAGATAACTGGTTCTTCCAAGTGAATCGCCAATTGTTGTGGCCACCAACAACCCCCCTCTTTATTTAGTATTAGCAATAACACTAGGTAAGTGGGGACCCTTAGTAAAAAATTCAAAAAATCAATTAAGGCTCATGTATTTTACTTCTTAAGAAACATCGCATCGCGCAAAGGAGGATAGGACATTTCCTTATGAGTAAAAAATGATAAACTACGAGATTGTGACGTGAACTGCATCGCATTTCATGCATTAATAAAAAATCACATTGGAAAACCTTAAAAAATCGCCGATATACGATATTGCATATCGCATATCGCAAAATTGCATGAAAAAAACATAACAATTTAACGATTACAACGATCTGCGATTTTGCGATACTGCGATATTGCGATCCGCGATCTTGTGATAGCGCGATCAATCAATCTTGCGATAGCACAACATGACAAAATTGTGATAATGCGACCCTGCGAAATGCGATACTGCGATGTAGATCGCAGAAACGTTCCATCGCAAATTTTCCTGGCTCAATATTCAAGAAAAGTTTTTCATAAACCAAGAACTGGATACGCGCTTTAATGATAAATAATGAATTATATGCCAATTGTTAATAAAATATGGTTTTGTGTTGTTCGAAGAGCCAGTTTACGTCAGGTGGCATGTTTTTGCATATCCGTAGCATTTAAAGATTTCTTGTCAATTTTTATTATCATTACTCTCTCTCCTCACTTGTGAACTGCAGGAACGAAAAACAAAGTTACACAAAGAAATGTGCAGGAAGCTATGAGGAAAAAGGGTAAAACTCCAATGTTCAAAGATAGAGAAAAGACGCCCGCATGCAACAGAGCCGCAGATTCGCAGAACGCTGCTGAGCCATCCATTACAGATCTTTCATTTACAGCCATGGTTGAATGAGTATTGAATGATGATGATATCAATAGGCAGTTTAATGCTCAAGGTCAAGAGCTCACGAAAACATTATTTTTACAAATTTTGAAGCTTTACACCCGGTGAAGAAAAAGGCGCCAAAGGAAAAAAATGCATTAGAGAAGCCCGGATCAAAGAACGGAGGTAGTTTCCAATGCGCGATTAGCGCCTAGCGCTAATCGCGCATCACTGAGAAAATTGCTCAAAAAGCAAAGCCTCTAACTGCTCAGTCACTTGTAAGCTCGAAAAATGCAAGAAAGCAATGGTAAAGAACAAACTGGAAACAAAAAGCTAGAGAAAAGGCAGAAGCGATTCAAGGGTTAACCAAGTTGAACTTGGATTATTACTGAGCATACGCGGTGAAGCCACATAGTCAGAAGATGACTCTCGAGTATATCATCGATTTTTCTGAAAAGATGGTGCCAACTCTTACCATTTATGTTTGCTTAGCTCAACCAAAAGCAGAAGACAGTCATCCGACTCTACCCAGGCAAATACTGAATGCTTGCAACATTAAGGAGAAAATGCAGAAATAGTTAGATATTAGATTTAATTTTTAGAAATAGTTTTGCTTAGAAAAATGGCAGTCATTTAAACCGTATCGTGAATCTGTGTAATTAAGTTATTTAGTTAGTAGTATTTAAACCCTTCTCATGCATTTAGAGAAGGGTCCAGAAATTTATCAAAAACTTGTCCTCAGAACATGCACTTTTGCACCCTTAGAGGAGGTTTTGGTGAATGAATGGATCAAGATTTGTTGATGTTTGCATTTGATATCTGCTACTGATGTTGCACTTCTGTATTCTTAGTGGATGTTAGAGAAAGGAGAGATAAATCATTGTCGCTTGAAGCTTATGAGTAGGACTAGTCATAAATGGTACTTTTATCTCTTGACCATTTCTGCTTATATGTTAAAGTGATATACAATTTTAGTTGTTTATGTATTATTGCATGAATGCCTGAGTTATCATTTGGCACTTTTGTACGGTGATAGCTATTTATTTATGCTTAATGTATGAATAGCTCATTATGCGATATGTTTTTCACAACTGTTTCGTCTAACTTTTTATGCGAAGTGGTTCATCTTTATTGATTTCCTTTCTTATAATCGCTGAATGATCTTTATTACCAGTTGTTATTTGAAATCTCTTTAGATCGCATAATAGAAGAATTACATCCTGGGTTAGTATAGACTTAGATGTTACTGCTTATTAGATTACAATAGCATAGAATTATATTAAAGTTTGAATTAGAATATCTTAAATAGGAACTGTTAGATCAGCAACATTGAATTCTACACACACACACACACTCATAGATTGGGAAACTGGTCCCATTATCCCCATTCAGACCCGCTATACCAAATGGATAAGGAGCTGCCAACCAAGGTCCGGACCGGGCGGGTATCCCCCTTGTTGTCGACCCGATTTTCGGGTCCCTCAACAGGTCCTTAGTCATATATACAACATCAATCTGTTTTACAATTAGTTCAGAGTCTCCCATGTCAGGAACTATTTTAGCTCCTAGATTCCTAACTAACTTAAGACCTAAAATTAATGCTTCATACTCAGCGATATTATTAGTACATTTAAAATTCAATCTATATGCATGGCCTTTCGAGTAATTATTTTCCAAATTATATATCCACACTCCTACTCCTGCTCCTAACCTATTGATTGATCCATCAAATTCTAAATGCGATAATATCTCATGATTGTAATTTTCACTATCTAGTGCAACAAACTTTTCATCATTCATAGCAATTTGAATTTCTTGTTCATTGAAAAGTTCTGTAGTTTGGTTAGTTTCATTTTGTGTAGAAACTGCAATTTCTTTTGGTTCTGCATTAGTACTGTCTAAAAATATTTCTTGTGTTTGATGAACATTATACAAGATAAAAGAATCGATATCTGAGTGTATGGAGTAGATGGAAAAGTTTTGAGGCTGATATTGGCTACTTACCATATATTTCATTAAGGTTTCTCGATATAGTTTCTTAGGTTGTCCAGAAACAGAGATTGTTGCATATGACATATCTAGTTGTAGAGATCCCTGATGTTTGGCTCCCCATGATCTGGATAATAGCATGCCATACTTTGGTGGGATGTCAACAACTATAATATCCATAAAGATGCTTTTGGCAGGATGTTGGACTAAAGTATCACACAGGTATTTAATCAATCCTAGACACTTTACCTGACTGGAGTCAAATGAGAATAAGTCTTTGTAAGGCCTTGTAATGTCTAGGTTCAATTTCTCCATTACTGATTTGGGCATTAAATTGTGAGAGGCCCCAGAATCCAACATTGCATTGTGTAGAATTTTGTCATGGATAATAAGGCTAATGTGAAAGGTGGAACTCCTCCTTCTAATGGTTTGCCATTAACATCTGGACCAAATATGAGTTCTCGTTGGTCATCAAACAAGTTAACTGGATATTTATTTTTAGCATTGTTTAAGGTCTAGTTTATCTGTGACTTATAAGGTTCATTCTTGATTAGTTCTATTAAAGGTACTGAAATCTTTAGCTTTGCTATCTCTGCTCCCAAATTGAATGGCAAAGAGACTTTTTCTGTTTGAAGGTTTTGAGTTTTCATAGCAGGGATTTGAGTAGGCTTGTCTTCTTTTTCTTTATTGGGGATTTCCTTATGTGGATTTGTTATATACCTAGGGGGGATAATATGGGGTACCAAGGGAGGTACCCAAGGTAATAATGTAATAACGGGATGGGCCATAGTAATAAATAAGGTGGTTAACCCATATCATGTAAGGGACCACAAGTAGTTAGTAATAATGTAATGGGCCCATGGTATTAGTTTGAAGGTATGAGGGAACCATGGTAATGACCCATGGTATTGTATGTATGAGGCCTATATAGAGGCTAGAGACTCCACATCAAGAGTGTAAAGGATTATTGTATGAACAAGCATATGGCTTGTGGAGTGTTCTCCTTCCTTAAGGAGTGAATGTATGGTGTTGCCCTACCTTAAGGGTTTGATCAATAAAGAATCATTTCATATTATTTCTGGGTTTATTTGCATTGTCTTATATTTTTATATCAGATCTATAATATTTCTGGGTTAGAGCTATAACGAGTGGAATCCGAGCTATAACAAGTGGTTTCAGAGCTATAACAGGATTTTCAAATCTGGTGTTTTGAGCTTTTTCCACTGGTTCCTTAGGTGGAATTGAAGTGGATGGTTGATCAAAGGTTATATCTACAATTGTGGGGCCAGAAGGATTTGGGTTCTACCTAGGGAGAATTTGGAGGATATTTGACACATGGGATTATTTTATTTTCTTGGGTTGATTTTGTGTTGTTTTCTTAGTTTGGTCAAAGACATCAACATTCTTATTGCTTCTTAGATTATACTGTTTATGGACTTCAAAGATGGTAGAGTCATATCCCTATTTATAATCAAAGTATTCCCCAGAGTGTACCCATAATTGTTGTAGCATATACAGTTCCTGCTCATATTGGGTTAGAAAAACAATGTCTTCATCATTTATTCCCATTAGGTTAATTTGTGTATCTTGCTCTGGATCTTCTGGATGGGATGTCTTTGCATAATTTTCTTGAAAAGGAGGCCTTATGTTCTGATCTGGTCCATTTTTCCCAATGTTTTGGTTGTTTCTGAAATTTGGGTTTCTAATTGGAGGTGCTTGTTGGTTATCCCATTCGGGTTTTCTTTCCATGTTACCTATTCTCTCCATTAGTATTTCCATGTTTTTGGCTAAGTTATTTATTTTAATATCAGATGGTGAAGTTTCATCCTTTGCAGTTCTCCTTTCATTTCTAACTCTAGCCCTTTTAGCCAACAAATTAGCTTCTACACTAACAACTACACTTTTCATTTCTTCTAATGTTGGGGGGTTTCTTTCCCTAAGTTGGTATGCCATATCTATGTCAAAACCATCAGGGATCTTTATTAAGGCTAAGTCAGGTGGGGGTCTATGGTTAACTGGGATTGCATTATATATGTTATTGAATCTAGTGCAGTAATATTGAACATTTTCATTAGGTCCTCTTCTAATATTCTCATATTCTGAAAGGATTTGTAAGGGATTATTTTTCTTTTCCCACCTATCAATAAAAAACCTTTGGAAATTTTCTAGGTCTGCTATGTGGTTGGCAGGAAAGGCTTTAAACCACTTCTTGACATCACCAGTCAAGGTTTGGGCAAAGAGTCTCATCTGGACATCGGCTTCATCTATTACATGTAGTTCAAAAAAGTCAGACATCTTGTTTACATGCTGCTGGGAAGCGTACTAATCAGTAGCATCAAATAGGGGAATCTTACTCTGATAATCTGCAGTCATAGCATGAAGTTAGGTAGGTAAAATAAGAGGAGCATATCTGTTTGCCGTTTCTATAGGTTGGGAGGGGCTAATATGTGGGGTTGAGATACTTGGAAATAATGTAGTAGTGGATGAAGAACCAAGACTAGTTGGTGATGAATGAGTAATGATAGGTTGGTGAGAGAGTGAAGGTATAAATGGTGGTGAAGAATGGACTTCAAAAGGTATTATTGTTGAAGTTGAAGGGAATAATGGTGAACTCAAAGTAGTGGACAATTGTTCAGAAAAATCAAGGGTAGTGGTAGTATTAATGGATGATTGTGGAGATTTTAGAATGTACTCATCAATTGATTTGTTGGCTTGTTGGACTTCAAGGTCTACAATAAAATCAAGATCTATAACAGTTTCATCTATTGCACTTTCATATTTTGTTCTAAATAATGAAAGATAAAATAGCACATCAAAGGGAAGTTCTTCTAAAAATAACCACTCATCAAGACATGAATTAGCTTTAACTAATGGTATTTGACTAATTGAACTTTCTTCTTTTTTAGATTTTCTTGAAATCAGGTTGGGATTATCAATTACTAGGGGAGGGTTGGGATCTGGTTTAGCCCTAGTAAAATGAGTCTTCCTAGAAGCTAGAACTTCAATTTTTTTTTAATTTTTTTTGTGAGATTTTTTCAAGATAACTTCTAACAAACGGCTTTAAGAGGCTCAAAATATAGAATTAGAATTTTCTTAAAGCTTTATTAGGACTCAGGAGTTGTTGGCTCCCTAGTGGAGTCGCCACTATGTTACCACTCAGAATTTTCTCTAGAAGTTATTAGAAGAAAGAAAATGACCGAGTTAACCACAACCCAACTTTTGGGCATAGGCTCTAGCCAACCTAAGCTTAGAGAGGGCTCTCTATATGATTTATATTTGTTTAATGGGATTTTAGGCTAGTTCTAAATGTTTAAGGGGTTTTTTATTTGTATTGAAGATTGGGTGGTGGGATTCTTTAAGCAGATGGATAGAATGACGTCTCTAGACCATTGGGCTATGGAGTCAACATAAGGGCAACAGGACTAGATCAACTCACTAAAGGGAATGTTCAAAGGGCAAGATAGCAGAGTAGAGTGCAGGTCTTTGGGCCAGAGGGGTGAAAAGGTTTTAACCAGGCTAAGAGAGAAATTAAGAATTCTCAGACCGGGATTGAAATGAGGAACAAAGGGTAATCAGAAACAAACGACAATTAAGAATCCTTTGCTATAGATTATAAAGAGACAACCTAAACTAAGGAGAAATTAAGAATTCCTTAACTTAGATATCAGTAGAAAACATGTATTTGCTTAACTGTTATAACATAGTGTAATTAAACAAATTCTGAGATAATACTCCAGTTATGGAATTCAGATTCAGATAAACATAGTGGAAAAGCTTTAAGAAAGATAACAACAATATGAGAAAATACTTGTCTGCACTTCACTCAACACATGAACCCTTTGAAATATTTTGCCTTTATTCATTAATCCAGCTTGCTGGCTCAGTCAATGATCCAATGGATTTACAGTGTTTTGATCAAGAAGTCTATAGAAATGTCTAAGAATCCACACTACATACTTCGAATTGTGAAGTATTTATACTAAAGTTTTATTACAAAATATCTCAAACTAACTTGAGATTTAATCTAGGAAATACAAATATCTTCTCGCAGGAAGATAGAGACAACTAGTGAACTGCTTTCATGCTGTCCCATTTATGGTTTGATTTTAGCCCTTTATGCTCTTTGCTGTTTGAATTATCACTTTGGAGTCTTTATTTACTTCAAGCTTTCATCTGATACTCTCTGTCACTGATACTCTTTTACCTTGATGACCTGTCTTTATCCTTTACTATTTTTTTATTCTTACTTTACATTTTAACTTTTTACTATATGTTTCAAAGTAAATTCTTTTGTTTTTATGTGTATCAAAATTGGGTAGTGGATATTGGTCAAGTTTCTGTATGTTTCATTTGTTTTTCTTCTAACTGAATACTTGGTTTGGTTCCTCTATTTTTACAGTCAAGGCTCTATGTAAATGTTTTCTTCTCGGCTCTGTGTGTAATTGTCTTCTTCTGTATTCCTTGTATAATTGTCTTTTTCTTCTCAATACAGGTTTTTTAACAGGTTTCTTGTTGAATCTTGGAGTAAACAAGTTCTGCGACTAGTATCAGAATTGTTTATCTAAGCTTTGGTCCTCCACTAATTGCCTGCAAAATGCAACGATTATTAAGAAAACCTCGGTTGGTAGGAAAGGCAACTGATGGATCTTATGCACAGGGATGTCTGGGGAAGGAGTCATGGCAATGTTCTAAACGTAAATGGAGGTGGAATTATGTTGTAGAGGTTCAGGGTGGCGCTGAAGGGTTTAATGGGTTTTTTTGTGAATTAGGCGAAAGGCACGAAAACAAGAGTTTTCAAGGTTTTAAGTCTTAACGGGAAACTTTTTGAATATGGCGTGAAAATTCATATTACGGATAGTAGGTGGTTTATTGGGTTGGTGGGGAGGTGGTATTAGAGGTTGTCGCACTGCTTATGAGGCGAAGGCAGTTTTTAGGAGGGGTCACCCGATATACTCCAGAGCCTGACACATAGTCTTAGGGGGGTTGGAGAAAACCGCTTTATCGGGCAGGTAATGATCGACCATCGATTGCAGCCGATATGGTTGTGGAGCGTTGGATGAGGGGGAAGTTGATCTAACGGTAGTTGAGTGAGGGAAGTGTGTGGGAGATAAAAGCATGGGATTAAGGGCGACCCAACACTTTAAACTTCGATGGTATGTGTTTATTTAAGGCTTTAATCGCAGGTTAAAACGATTGGGCAGGGCTTAATGGAGGTTTAACTTAGCTTTGGGTAAAGGTCGGGCATCGGGTGAGTCTGATATGGCTGCGCATTATAGGATTTGGGCGTAAATGATTGAATGGTGGTTGGGCCAGGGAATAGCACGGAGGAAATGTACGGAGGCTTAGGGGGGTGTAGAATTTTCATTGTAGATCACCTGATATATGCAATGTCCTAAAGCATAATACTAGATCTACTTCAACCATAAACTTTGCGGAAGCTTAAATAGATATGAGCATCAACAAGCATGAACAGATATAACTGAGAATGAGAAGTAATCAACCATAACATATAAGAATTTAACCCGGGGAAAGCCTCAACCTTAAACCCCAACTATGTATTATCATACAAATGGAAATATCGCCAGTATTACAAAAAGAATCAGCTCAAAAGCTATCATTCTCTCTCTGCAATACCTCTGCTACTCATATACAATCAAAGGCCTCTCTCTAACCTTTGGTCTTCCCTCCAATCCTCCTATTTCTTTGTACAATTTGATTGGGGTCTAGTGCAGCCACTTGTGTGAATTGGCCTCTTCACACACACTAACCTCTGATCCAACTATGCAGTCCTGAAGAAGATAAATCCTCATCATGGATGAGATTCCTTTATAGGAAAAATATTCATCCAACTGATAGTAAACTGTCCCTTCTTTGATCTCAACTGGGTCTCTGTCTGAACTGACATGCATGAGCTATTCATGAGAGAATCTTCAGTTATCTGAAGTGCAACAGTTATATGCAAGCATGCATTAACTAACTGAACTTATTTAATTTAAACAAAATGTTTAAATCAATTATAATAGGACTTGACTCAGTTAATTGAGCCAACTAATTACTACTCAAATTAGAACTCATTCTTATCTCTTTAATTGATGGATAAATTCCTCAATTAATAGATAAACTATTGCATGTCCTCACATAGACTTCATGTTTGATTTTTCACAACTAATTAACTCTTGGAGAATTAATTAATTTATTTTAAAACATCTGTGAAGTTCAAATTCAGATTTTACTTCCTATTTTTAGTCCAAGGATTGACTTAAATTGGAATCCATCCTGAACTGCTAAAAATAGAAATTCTATTTTTAGCACTTCCATTTTTCATTTCCTGTTGCCCAATCCATCACTGGTACCCAAACTGCTATTTATAGCAGTGCTATTTTTAGCAATTTCTTTTTGCCATTTTCAACACTCCCTCTGAACAAGAAAGGTTTTCACTCAAACCCGATCCTATAACTTTGGAATGTTCTGCATACAACACTTCTACCAAGTGTGGTTGCTCCAGCAACTCTCGGAACAAAAAAACTCCCACTGACCTCTCTGTTAGGCTAGAAACATACTCTAATGCTGAAGTTCTACCTGCTACTAACAAGTGCTCCCTCTCCGACCTCTGAGTTGATGCAACATTCCATGCATCTCGTACCGTTGCACACCTCTCTATGCCATCCCGCACTAGTGCAACACTCTTGTGCCTCTCACATCGTTGCAGCCTCCTAGCTCTACACAGTCTTGGGACTCCTGCACTGTAGCTCTCTCTGCCGCTTCATCCACATTTGTCTCTACCCAATCAGTCAGTCCTGCTACTCCTCATCGGGGTTCTTGTAGCAAAGCCGAATCAAAGAGGTTGGGTACCTCAAGGATCCTACCCCTATTCCAACCTTCTTGGGACGATCACTCCACATCACCCCACCTCCTACCTGGAGGTATGGATGCATGTGATCCCTCTGCCCACTTGGTTCGAAATTTCCCCTTACTAGAGGTCTCTGCATGAGTAGATGTCTCTACTCGATCTCCTCTCAGCTTCTCTAGTTGTGGCTGCTCCACAACCTCCTAAATCTGCTTCACCAATTGTGGCTCCTCCACAATTGTCTGAGACTTCTTCTGGCGTTGCATGTTGAGAGGAAATTTACTCTCCCTATCAACCACCAAGTATATAACCTTTGCCTTGCTCCTTAAGGCTTTGCATGCATCTTGTACCTCAAGTGCATACAGGTTCTTGGCTAGCACACCAATATGTTTCATATTTCCCACCGTCACGAAATTTTCTAGAAAAAGCGCTGATTTTAAATCAGCGATATATCCTTCCTCCGAACTCTGATTCAACCATTTTTTTTTTTTTTTTTTTTGATTTTGGGTATTTTTCCACAAAGAATTTGAGTATGCTATTTGTTTCTGAAAATTCTGTACAGAAATTTTTTGATATGCTCTGCAAATTCTCAGCCCAAAACTCAAAACTTTGAAATCTCCTCTCAGTATACTATTCTCTCCTTTGATCACCTTTGCTCTTATACCATGTAGAATTTTCACTGTAAATCACATGATATATGCAATGTCCTAAAGCATAATTCTAGATCTAATTCTACCATAAACTTTGTGGAAGATTAAATAGATATGATCATCATCAAGCATGAACAAATATAATTGAGAATGAGAAGTAATCAACCATAACATAGAAGAATTTACTAGTGATTACCCCATTACTATTTTAGTTGTATTCCTTATTAATATTGTTGTGCCCCTATTGTCCCCATATTTTTATTACTGTGCCCCATAGAATCCCTCTATTGTTATTTTTGTGGCTTTATATTATTATTGTTAGGTCGGCTGGGTTATATTGTGACTCCTTAGACTCCTATATATAGAAAGGAGGTTTTGTCATTTGAATCATCCAAGAATTGTTCATTTGTGTAATGTAAAGGAGGTTTCCCCCTTGAAGAGACTAAATTCTAAGGTGTTCAACTATCTTTTCTATCTTTTTGTGAGCTTGTTTCATAACATTTGGTATCATAGCTTTGGATTCTAGGGTTTCACTGCTCCAAAGAGGTCATCGTCACATTTTTGCTATAATTTTTTTCTGTGACATTTCAGAAGTGAAAAAAAACCCATTTGAGAAGAAATTGCACTGAACCTCGGGTCCGAACTTCAGAGCTTTTCATGCTATATTTGCAGAGATATGATATGAGGAAGTTGATATTTTTGCAGATTCTTGAATTACATTCCAAACAGGTGACCTATGGAAAATAATCATAACTTTCTCTATGAGCATCGGATTGAAGTTTCGTAAGAAGCTAAAGAAAGAGGACAAATTGTAGTTTCTTGTATTGATTTTACAGAGCCAAAGGTCAAAAAAAGGACACGTGGCATGTCGTACAAGTTAGCTCTACTGAAGTAGTCTATAATCAGGTCACTATGGTAGATTTGGCATAATTCGTCCTTGGAGAATCCAATTTGGATCAGACTGGTGGCATTGGAAAGAGGACACAGAGGGCTACTGTAGGTCACAATTTCAGAACTGGATGATCCAAAATTACAGAGATACATCAGAGGCAATATCAAGCTCTTTCAAAGTGAAAAAAGGTGTATAGATTTTTTAAATTTTTTTCTTAAGCTTGGTTTGAAAAATTATTTTGAAGAATTCAAAAGGCATAGTAGAGCATTATTATCAGTAACTGATGCCCTGAGGAAAGAAAATGAAAACACCTAGTAAGCAACCTGAAAGTGCTAGCATGACTCATGAAGAAGAGGAAGAAATGCTACATGATATATCAAAATTACAAGACCAAGTGCAACAAATGTCATTCTCACAAAAGCTAACAGAAGCTAAGATAAATGGCATGGAATCTAAGATAAATGGCGTGGAAGCTAAGATGAATGGCATGGAAGCTAAGATGGACAATTTGAAGACAGATTTGAAGACAAACATGGAAGAATTGAAGATAAATATGAATAAGTTTCTACAAGAAATGGTCACTAATGGTGAAAGGCTAGTAAAGGAAACTCATGATGGGAAAAAAAGAAATGTTAATCGTGATTCCATAGACTCTAATGTTGGATCGAAGACACATCATATTCCAAAAATCGATATGAGGAAGTTTGATGGCAAGGACCCTGTAACATGGATATTACAGATGGAGCAATTTTTTGACCTCAATAATGTGCAAAACACACAAAAGGTACGTATTGCAACTTTATATTTGGAACCAAATCAGTTCATATGGTATCAATGGCTTTGCTCTCATAAGCAAATTATCACGTGGGAAATTTTTATGAAAGAATTGACAACACATTATGAGGACACAAAAAGCAACACCTTTTTTAGCCAATTGATAAGTCTCAAAAAAAGGGTTCAATAATGGAGCACATTGAGGAGTTTCAAAGATTGAACATAAGAGTAAAAAATATTCCAGAGGAGCATAGGATTGATGTGTTCATAGGGACTTTAAAGGATAATATCCAACATGATGTTCGCCTTTTGGAACCTGATTCATTAGAGAAGGCATTCAGGTTAGCAAGAAAAATGGAAAGCAAAATTATGGCAACCAGGAAGCATACCAGTCACAACTATAAAGATGGAAGTGTTGTTACCCCTAGCTTTCCACAACCTATAAGGTTGACACCACAACAATTTGAAGAAAAAAGAGAAAAAGGGCTTTGTTACAGTTGTGATAGCAAATACACTAAAGGTCATAAGTGTGCTGAGAAGAAATTATTATACATAGATTGTGAAGAGGAAGAAGAAAAGGAGCAAGAAAGGTCAAAAGGAGAGGATATTGTAGAGTCGATAATATGCCATTATTATTGTCACTTGTGAACATTTATTTTACCCATTTCTACCATTCTTCATCATGACATTTATTATAATTTATCATTTAAATCCATTTTATTAATTATTTATGCTCTCATGAATAAATATTATTTATTCTCCTTTATTTCTAATAAATTGATGATTATGCATTATTTTACCAATGATAGTGCTAATAAGTTGGTTGTAACCTTATTTACCATTTTTAGCCTCCAAAGTAACTTCCAGATTGAAGATTTGATTTTTAAATCAGCCAACTCAGAAATTCGCTGGTTTAAGGAGTGACAGTTTTGCGGTTAAGATTCTGAGCAAATGAAGACGAATTTGGAAAATCCGGAACATGGGTTTTGTCCAGAACGGGCCCAATTATCTTCAAAATAGAACAGATTGCCCAAATTCGGCTTGTACAGGGAGAAACGTAGGGTTCTTTGAGCACGATTTTCTCAGATTTGCAGTTGCGACCGCCCTCCAAATCTCAGTTGTAAACCCAAATTCGTCTTGCTTTTGTTGAAGAGATGAGAGGGAATATATTTTCTTGTTGATCATCTGGTTAGAATCAACCCAAATTTATCATGTTGTAATTATCTATGCTCTGATCTTTCTCTATTTAAATGAAACCAAAGATCAGAGGAGAGAGGATTGTTTTTGTAATTTTACACTTTCGGAATAAACTTTGATCGCTGAGTCTCATTGAGACCTGATTTTGTATACTTTTGTGGATGCAATTAATATAAAAGACTTGGTGTTCATTCCGTCTCTGCGTCTGGAGTAATCTAAGGCGGTGTACCATCGGCAGCTAAGGGCCCGGCTCCGGAGGACACTTGCCTTTGTATTATTATACGGTGATTTGCGTGTGGTTTGTTTATTTCTATTCTGTAGCAATCTGATACATTCTTTATATGATACGCTGTGATTCTGTTATGATCAATGAATGAAAGATTTATCCATGTAAGAACTCTGCACTATATAAATGAATTCACACGGGGTCGAATTGCATCATTATTCAACCATTTCTGTAACAGAGTGCTGGTATGAATATTTGTGGGATTCGAGAGTAGCATCATTCTGTTTAGAAACATAGCTGCATCATTCAATACTTTCAGATTGCTATATTAATGTAAATCATGTACATACGGGTGATAGTTGTTGTTTCGTAATTCATTAAGGATTGCTGTTCCATTTGATTGCTGTTGTTCCATTTGATTATTGCTGTTCCATTTTACTGCTGTATCATTTATTGCTGTCCCATTTCCATTTCGCTGTTCCGTTTTACTTTCTGCTGATTTATTTACTTGCCTTTATTGTTTTAGTGTGTGAGGAGGATCAAGGCTGTCATGAGACACAGCAGACGCTATTATGCTCCCAGATCCATGATCCATACTCTAATTCATTTTCCTTCATCAATTTCTAGAGGAATGAGTTATTGCTACTGCATCCTCGATTGATGGTTGTTTGAATGAATGATTTAGTTTAGAACATTTCGGTTTCTTGCTGTTCCAATTAGATTCTTTTTCAAGCATTCATTTACTTTTGGGTTTTAAGCACTATACTGCGAAACATTACTCTTAAGAAAATAGCCGCCTCAGACAGAGTACACTCTTGAAATAAAACGTTGTCCCTGGGTTGATAATTAATGTGAGGTAATTAGGAGTTCACAAGACACCTTTTTATCGCCCCACATTTTGGCGCCGTTGCCGGGGAGAGTGTAGCCATTTCTAAAGAGTAGTGTGAATTTGATGACTGCCTGCTAGGGAAGAGTTGGATCTTAAAAACGGAAGGTAAGAACCTGCGTACGGAGCATGTAAAAGCCCTGCTCCCCCGTCCGCTTTCCAGCAGGACTGTTAAAGAACCTAGAGTAGAAATAAATGTTTGAATTTTTGTGTGAATTATTAGGAAAAATAGATTTTTTTTTTTTTAAATGAATCACATGATCTCACGCAAGTGGTGATGTAAGCACCACCCATTTCACTAACCGATTGACAGGAACATTTGAAGAAGGAGCCTTGAAGAAAACACATGAAGAACATCTTCTATTATGGTAAGAAATGGCTCACGTTTCTACTTTTGAATTTCCTATCAAAGATCTAGGAGTGACACAAATGCACATAATTCCCTCATCTTTACCAAATTTTCATGGTTTAGCAAATGAAGATCCACATACATTTATGTTTGAGTTTGAAATACTTTGTAGAGGATATGATTATTGTACTAATGATCAAAGATTGAAAGTGTTTCCTCTTACTTTAAAAGGAGCAGCTCTCCGATGGTTCATGAGCCTAGGTGGGAATTGCATCCAATCATGGGAGGACATTAAGAACATATTCTTGAAGAAGTACCAAGACTATTGCAAAGCCAATGAAGATATTTTCTATATGATACAAGGGGAAGATGAAAGTTTGGAGGACTATGTAGATCGATTTCATTATAACCTTCAAAAATCAAAGCATAAGCATTTAGAAAAAGAGATCTTAAAAACACTCCTTCTTAAAGGAATCAAAGATGAATTTTTAGAGCTTTTAAATCTGATAGGAAAAGGTGATGTTTTTCAGTTATCATATGATGATGTTTGTGAGTTGTGCATAAGGTATTCAAGAGGAATCTCCAAGGCTGGTAAGAATCCTAGAGATGTTTTTTCTTTGTTCTCCAAATCAGCTACAAGAATAGGAGACATAAGAGCTGAAATCAATGTTTTATTTGAAAATTTTAAAGTTGATTTTATTAGCTCTCTAAATGAAAAAGTGGATATTTTGCAGGTTCATAAAAATGAAGAATTTGATGAAGTGTTTTGTTCTCATGACCGAAAGGAGCATCTCATAGATACTCACTCTTCCTTATCTAGGATGGAAGTAGCATATCAAAGAGGTAAGGAAGCTGTAATAAGGTCAAAACCACAGAAATCATGGCCTACAGCTATGGTTCAAAACACTTCTTCTCCATTGTCATACTTGCATAATCCATTATGGAATTCTAATGTGTTAGGGCAGCCATGTCAATTTCAATTTAACCACCTATCTTGTTTACAAGTTGGGCATGGTTCATCTTATGATGGCATGACTACTCTCCCTCATCTTGTAGCACAAGCACATTCTCCATATTCTCACCCAGCTCTTTCACAACACCTTGCTTGCCCATCAAAACCATTCACACAACCCAATCAGCCACATCATCAAAATGCTCCATACCATACACATTTTCCTGCTCAACTAATTCCACACCCTCACCATAATAAACCAGTACAACATGCTTACAATGTTGAGCTGGCAAATTTACCCACCCTTCCCACCCATTCTATCTCACATGCGCCACTAAAGAAAACCTACAATGAGATTCAGAATGTTTCAAATGCAAAAATTGTAGAAGCTATGGAAGAAAATGAGGTTTATTTTACTATGCATCAACAAGCTATTTTAAAAGCCCAAGAACTTCATGATATGATGGCTATGCGAAATCAAGAAAATAAAGGATACATTGAAGATTGGTTTCACTCCATCATTTGTTTGCAACATCACTCTATGCTTCAACAATTTTTGATATCATTTTTTCAAGGGAAGCCACCTTCTCATACCCTAATTTTCATTAATATGCATTTTTCAAAGTTGGGTATGTGCATACATGAAGCCTTATTTCGAAAATGGCTTCACTGGAAGTACTCATACACGTAGTCATATTCATCCTTCAATCAAAGTAGGTTAGTTAATAAAATAAAACAAAATAAGGACATAAATAAGTGCATTTTGTTCTTTTGTAAAACTAGGGTTTTTGTTGCAACATGCTATGCAAATCAACATCGGTGATAATTTTTTTTTATAATTTGTGTATGTAGATGAATCATAATTGAAATAATAAGTTCTACAAACACTCATTTTCATTTTTATCACCAATTTGAAAAAATGCTTGAATTTCATTTTTTTTGGCTTGCGGGCTTGATGAACTTTCTGGAAAAACAGTCGGGACAGTCATGTTTTGAGGGACCAAAAATGAATATTTTTAAAACCTATTTCTACCCTAGGTATCCCTTGATGTCTACTTTCTAACCCAATTTGAATCACTCAATTTGGATTTGAAATGAAAAAGTTAGAACCAAAACATTGACAGGGTGTCTAGCGGGCAGCTCAGGAACAGAGTTGGGACAGTCAGTTTTTGGAGGCCTAAATGACCACATTTTTAAAACCTGTTTCTATCCTAGGTAGCCCTTGATGTCTACTTTCCAATCCAATTTGAATCACTCAATTTGGATTTGAAACGAAAAAGTTAGAGCCAAAACATTGACCGGATGTCTAGCGGGCAGCTCAGGAACAGAGTTGGGACAGTCAGTTTTTGGAGGCCTAAATGAATGAATTTTTAAAACCTGTTTCTATGGTAGATTCCCCTATGAATCTAGTTTACAATTCAATTTGAATCACTCATTTTCGATATCGTATGGGGAAGTTATGATCAAAATACTGACTGTTTATCGTAAATCAGCACTCTTAAAACTATGTCTTTCCAGCTGTTCCTCACAATATTTGACCTATCAATTCTTCTTGTATTCAAAACCTGTTTCTATTGGAGATCAATAAATGAATCTACTTTCATTTCCAATTTGAATCATTCGAATCCGACATCAAACGAAAAATTTATGCTTGAAATATCAACTGTTGGTCTAAGCCGGGTAATCGACAATGACTCTATTATGCAGGTTGTTCTAAACAAATTTGACATATCATATCATTGAGTTTTTAAAACCTGTTTCTATTGGAGATACAATTTGAATTAGTTTTCATTTGGCTTTGGAATCACTCAATTTGGACGAAAAACAAAGAAGTTGTGATTAAAACACTGCTGGTTAGTATGGTCGACCACTGCTCTCCCGCAGGTAACAAATAAATTTTACTTTGTTATTTTCTCTATGGATTTGTTATACAGAATAACTGCTTGTTGTTTTTTGCATAATTCTTGGATTAAGGGAGCCCGTACACCTCTCTTTCTTCATGATTTAATGCTTTATTGCAGGTAGATACTCGTTTTTTGCAGGTCCTGGGAAAATAAAGAAGGTCAATTTATGGACGAGTGATTTTTCAAAGAAGTTTTTATAAAACGAAGGAATTTTATCCAAATCATTACCCAACGGATTCATAATAGAACAAATGAAGAATTGATTTCAATTTCAAGATTCATGTCTTGTCACTGCTGCCAAAACATTTTTCAAAAAGATCATTTTTTTTTATAATATCATAGCTGTTGTAACTTAATTTACATATTGTTTTTTAAATAAAATGTTGTTTCTTTTCTAATTTCTTTTATATTTTGTGTTTCAGGTGTTGCTTCATTCAAAAGCATCAATGCAGTGAACAACTAATTCATTCTTTGCGTGTTTGCATTTTATGGTTGTGTATTTTGCTGTTCCTTTTCTAAAGGAACAGCATTTGTGTGCATTTTTGTCGTTCCTGCTGTTCCTTTTTCAAAAGGAACAGCAGTTTGAGTTTTTGCTGTTCCTTTTTTTCAAAATGAACAACAGTGCGTGTTTTTGCTGTTCATTTTTCAAAATGAACAACAGTTCGTGTTTTTGCTGTTCCTTTTTCAAAAGGAACAACAGTTTGAGTTTTTATTGTTCCTTTTTTCAAAAGGAACAACAGTTCGTGTTTTTGCTGTTCCTTTTTCAAAAGGAACAACAGTTTGAGTTTTTGCTGTTCCTTTTTTCAAAAGGAACAACAGTGCGTGTTTTTGCTGTTCCTTTTTCAAAAGGAACAGCAGTTTGAGTTTTTGTTGTTCATTTTTTCAAAAGGAACAGCAGTTCGTGTTTTTGCTGTTCCTTTTTCAAAAGGAACAGCAGTTTGAGTTTTTGCTGTTCCTTTTTTTAAAAGGAACAGCAGTGCGTGTTTTTGCTGTCCCTTTTTCAAAAGGAACAACAGTTTGAGTTTTTGCTGTTTCTTTTTCAAAAGGAACAACAGTTCGTGTTTTTGCTGTTCCTTTTTCAAAAGGAACAGCAGTTTGAGTTTTTGTTAGGAACAACAGTTTGAGTTTTTGTTGTTCCTTTTTTCAAAAGGAACAACAGTTCGTGTTTTTGCTGTTCCTTTTTCAAAAGGAACAGCAGTTTGAGTTTTTGCTGTTCCTTTTTTTCAAAAGGAACAACAATGCGTGTTTATGCTGTTCCTTTTTCAAAAGGAACAGCAGTTTGAGTTTTTGCTGTTCCTTTTTTCAAAAGGAACAGTAGTGCGTGTTTTTGTTGTTCCCTTTTCAAAAGGAACAACAGTTTGAGTTTTTGCTGTTCCTTTTTTTTCAAAAGGAACAACAGTGCGTGTTTTTGCTATTCCTTTTTCAAAAGGAACAACAGTTTCGTGTTTTTGTGTGTATTTTTGATTTTTTTTGGTATGCATTTTCTTTTTTGTTCCCTACACAGAACACCACTTTCTTTTTGAGTGTTTTTGCTGTTCCTTCCAAAAAAAAAGCAACACTTTGAGAGTATTTTTGAGAGCAACCCTTCCTTTCTCTTGTGGGATTATTCATAGTTCATCTCAACAACATTTTCCTGATTCTCTTTCATGGCATGAAGTACACTACTTTTATGAGGACAAGAATTATGGATTCTATTGAAACAAGTTAATATCATTCAAGTTATGATCTTTAACAGGACAACTCCTTGATGATAGATTCTTTTCAGAAGGGACACAATTATTTATATATCACTTTACTGCATTGTTTTCTGTTGAACATGATATTGATTGACCATCTTAATACCATGCTGGTTCCATCATCCCTGGTTATAATCTTCTCTGTCTGTAATAAATGAGATTATGGGTATATTTTTTTTATATTGACATGTTCAACTTCTTCCGCCATCCCTGCTCTTAAGGAGTATTGAGCCTCCCTCTTTTTATCATAAAAATGTGTAATAATAACAAAATTTTGTTCGCAGATGGAGGATAGGGGGTCTCATTACGAGCCAGCCTACCATGTTCATAAGGTTGTAACAAAGTGACATTCCCATTATGGCCACCACACCAGGGTTATGATCCATTGGATAGCCAAATTATCCTTGGAACAGGAGGTCTCATCACGAGCCGACCTGATCACTTTTGCTACCTCCTAGTGAATGGCAGTGTGGTTACCTGGTTACCACGCTAGCACACTGATCTCTTCTGTAGAACAACACTAAAACTCTCCAGTTATAAATTGAGGATTCTGGCTCATATGGGTTAAAAAGCAACCCTGCCGAGGCTATGGATGCCTGCTGGCAGCAGCGGCTCTGCTTATGGTATTGAAGTTATATCTTTTCGTCAATTATTATTATAATACCCTTTTCTTATTTTCTTTTTATCAGAGAAGTTATTTCCTTAACTTTTTCCATGTTTGAACCTTTATGCATGAGAAATTGTTTTATGATCAATCACATCATTTTCAGCTAGAATACCGTCAGCAAAGCATCTTTTTAGCATATTGTTGTCCTTTTTCGTTTTGCATAAACTATCATCACTCTAAAGCGTCCTACCTCTTATTCATAACTATCTTTACACACTTTGCTCTTAATATAACCATAACTTTCACCGTCCTATCATTGATAAGTGTACTCTGCCTCCCTTACTGATATATTGTTCATTCCATTGCCTTGCCGTCAGCACCACCCTTTCATATGCTTTATGGTTCTGGAACCTATTTTCCAATTGGAGGGGGGAATGTATGCATTATGGGATTGCATGCGATATGATTACTGCACTTTGCCATACCTTGTTGATTTGAGTTTTTCTAATTGCAATTTTGCATGCATCTTATCTGTTGATATTCAAAGCTAACACTATGGATTCAAGCACATTGTATGCAAAATAGTGCTTTGTTTACAGGAGAACAACAAGTATGGGCAAAATTCTATTTACAGCATGACCGCACTATTGCAACTAACAGACGCGGCTTGAGCAACTTGCGAACATGAACAACTCTTCAGACATGATGTGCTTCTCTGGATTCCACCTTTTGCATCACTTTCAGCACCAACTCTATCTACATCAGCTTCAACAACTGCCAGTCCATATATGTCATTCCACATTTTTTTTGGAGGTAAAACTTGAGGCAAAATCACATAGTTTTCTAATTTATTATGAATTTAGGAGAATTTCATCAAAATCTATTTTGAGCATTATTTGTCATCTTTCATTCCACATCTTTACCACTTTCCCTTTTTCAGCAGCATATCATTTTCGAGTATGGGGGAGTGTTCCTTTCATTCATTTCTTTCTTATCACCACGCCATTCATATTCTTTATCCTCCATTGCTATTCTTATTCACTCTCACCACTTCCCTTATTCCATGTTGTTTTACACCAAGCATAGAATTCAACAGTCGGTAGCTACCACCTCTATTTGTTTTCTAGCATCGCATGAGGGCATGCTCATTTTTCAAAGAGGGGGAGGAATTGCTACGCATGATGGATGTTTTCTATTTTCTCTCCTTTAAGGCATACAATTTCAGTGTAGAAATTGATTTCCCTAATATTTTTAACAAAACTATGAACTCAATTCTTGTGATCTCTAGGAAACACAGACATACTATTGAAATACACATACCTAGATAAATTCAAGAAATATTGGTTCATAAAATTTCGGAAATCATGCACTCTCACTTACAGCCATTTTGTTTATATCTCATGATCCGTGCATCAAAATAATCTGATTTTTGGATCATAAAGGCATTTATATATTATAAATTTACTTGCCAAATTTCAACAAAAGCTGGTTTGTAGTTTTTGAGAAAATGGTTCATGAAGTTTGTTGTTACATATATCATATTTTGTTGCAACTTCATATATACATATAATTGAATGTCAATGTAAAAATTGTTATGCCTTCATCAAGATTATTAAAATTGAATATTCATTAATTAAGGAAGCATTCATTTATTCTCAAATTTTTATTGCTTGGTTAACACATGGTTTTTGTCTTTGGGTTGCATGAGGACATGCAATATATTCAATTTTCGTTGCATGATGACATGCAACATATTGAGTGTGGGGGTGTGTAGAGTCGATAATATGCCATTATTATTGTCACTTGTGAATATTTATTTCACCCATTTCTACCATTCTTCATCATGACATTTATTATAATTTATCATTTAAATCCATTTTATTAATTATTTATGCTCTCATGAATAAATATTATTTATTCTCCTTTATTTCTAATAAATTGATGATTATGCATTATTTTACCAATGATAGTTCTAATAAGTTGGTTGTAACCTTATTTACCATTTTTAGCCTCCAAAGTAACTTCCAGATTGAAGATTTGATTTTTAAATCAGCCAACTCAGAAATTCGCTGGTTTAAGGAGTGACAGTTTTGCGGTTAATATTCTGAGCAAATGAAGACGAATTTGGAAAATCCGGAACATGGGTTTTGTCCAGAACGGGCCCAATTATCTTCATAAGAAAACAGATTGCCCAAATTCGGCTTGTACAGGGAGAAACGCAGGGTTCTTTGAGCACGATTTTCTCAGATTTGCAGTTGCGGCCGCCCTCCAAATCTCAGTTGTAAACCCAAATTCGTCTTGCTTTTGTTGAAGAGATGAGAGGGAATATATTTTCTTGTTGATCATCTGGTTAGAATCAACCCAAATTTATCATGTTGTAATTATCTATGCTCTGATCTTTCTCTATTTAAATGAAACCAAAGATCAGAGGAGAGAGGATTGTTTTTGTAATTTTACACTTTCGGAATAAACTTTGATCGCTGAGTCTCATTGAGACCTGATTTTGTATACTTTTGTGGATGCAATTAATATAAAAGACTTGGTGTTCATTCCGTCTCTGCGTCTGGAGTAATCTAAGGCGGTGTACCATCGACAGCTAAGGGCCCGGCTCCGGAGGACACTTGCCTTTGTATTATTATACGGTGATTTGCGTGTGGTTTGTTTATTTCTATTCTGTAGCAATCTGATACATTCTTTATATGATACGCTGTGATTCTGTTATGATCAATGAATGAACGATTTATCCATGTAAGAACTCTGCACTATATAAATGAATTCACACGGGGTCGAATTGCATCATTATTCAACCATTTCTGTAACAGAGTGCTGGTATGAATATTTGTGGGATTCGAGAGTAGCATCATTCTGTTTAGAAACATAGCTGCATCATTCAATACTTTCAGATTGCTATATTAATGTAAATCATGTACATACGGGTGATAGTTGTTGTTTCGTAATTCATTAAGGATTGCTGTTCCATTTGATTGCTGTTGTTCCATTTGATTATTGCTGTTCCATTTTACTGCTGTATCATTTATTGCTGTCCCATTTCCATTTCGCTGTTCCGTTTTACTTTCTGCTGATTTATTTACTTGCCTTTATTGTTTTAGTGTGTGAGGAGGATCAAGGCTGTCATGAGACACAACAGACGCTATTATGCTCCCAGATCCATGATCCATACTCTAATTCCTTTTCCTTCATCAATTTCTAGAGGAATGAGTTATTGCTACTGCATCCTCGATTGATGGTTGTTTGAATGAATGATTTAGTTTAGAACATTTCGGTTTCTTGCTGTTCCAATTAGATTCTTTTTCAAGCATTCATTTACTTTTGGGTTTTAAGCACTATACTGCGAAACATTACTCTTAAGAAAATAGCCGCCTCAGACAGAGTACACTCTTGAAATAAAACGTCGTCCTTGGGTTGATAATTAATGTGAGGTAATTAGGAGTTCACAAGACACCTTTTTATCGCCCCACAGATATAATCCAGGAACAAAGCCTAGATAAAGAAGAAATGAATCCGACCATATCTTGTAATGCATTGGCTGGAATTACCACTCCTCAAACCATCAAGATAGAAGGACAAATCAAGAAGAAAAAGGTAATAGTGTTGATTGATTCAGGAAGTACCCACAATTTATTCATTGTAAGGTAGCAAAAGAATTGAATTGCTTCCTATATCTAGCACCAGAGTGTCAAGTGATGGTTGCAAATGGAGGAACGATAAATTGCTCTGGAAAGTGCCATAATATCAAGCTATCCATGGGAGGATATGTATTGACGAGCCCAATGTTTTCCATTCCAATGGGAGGTGTTGATGTTGTACTAGGAGTCCAATGGCTACAGTCCTTGGGTACAATAGCTTTTAATTTTCAAGAAATTTTCATGAAATTTTTTGTGGAAGGAAAAGAAGTTGAATTAAAGGTATTGCAAGGAAATCGGGAAAGATAATCAGCTCTAACGGTATGATAAAGCTTCTAAAAAAGGAACAAAGAGGTGTAATTGCACAATTATGTTCGCTAGATGTTTCCACATCGGAATCATCTATTTCTCCAGGTCTCCAAAAAGTATTGGACAATCATTCCAAGGTATTTGAGACTCCCAAAGGTCTCCCACCTATTCGTGATCATGATCATGCTATTCATCTGATTCCAGGAAGTGTTCCTCCAAACATCAGGCCGTACAGATATCCCTATGCCCAAAAGAGTGAAATTGAATGTATGGTTGTAGAAATGCTAGAGGTTGGTATAATTCAACCTAGTCAAAGTTCTTTCTCTGCTCCAGTAGTATTGGTGCACAAGAAGGATGGATCATGGCGCATGTGTCTGGATTATAGGGAGCTCAACAAGCTCACTATTAAAGATAAGTTTCCCATTCCTGTCATTGATGAATTACTGGATGAATTGCATGGATCAATTTACTTCACCAAGTTGGATCTTTGTTCAGGATATCATCAAATCATAATGAAAACTGAAGACATTCCGAAAACAACATTTAGAACTCAGAAGGGTCATTATGAATTTTTGGTCATGCCTTTTGGCCTTACCAATGCACCTTCTACATTTCAAGGTTTGATGAATGCCATTTTCAAACCCTTCCTTAGAAAATTTTTGTTAGTATTTTTTGATGATATACTAATCTACAACAAGTCTTAGAAGGATCATGTTGAACATGTTGACAGGGTGCTACAACTATTGGAGGAGAAACAATTATATGTAAAAATATCCAAATGTTTCTTTGGAGTACAAGAGGTGGAATATCTGGGTCATATTGTATCTCATGAAGGAGTTAAGGTAGACCCTAGAAAAATTAAAGCCATCAAGGAATGGAAAATCCCCACATCCATAAAGCATCTGCGAGGATTTCTTGGGTTGAGAGGTTATTATCGCAAGTTTGTTAAGAATTATGGGAGAATAGCAGCACCTCTAACAACATTATTGAAGAAAGATGCATTTTCATGGACTCCAGAAGCAACAAAGGCCTTCGAACATCTTAAAGAGGCAATGTGACAAGCACCAGTCTTAACTACACCGAACTTCACAAAAACCTTTATTGTGGAATGTGATGCTTCAAGAAATGGAATTGGTGTTGTTTTAATGCAAGATGAAATACCCATTTCTTTTGAAAGTCGTCTAATCAAGGGAAAGATTTACACAAAGCTATTTATGAGAAGGAAATGTTGGCAATACTACATGCACTTAAGAAATGGTGACCCTACCTAATGGGAAGACACTTCAAGGTAAAAATGGATCATGATAGCCTTAAATACTTTTTATAACAAAGATTATCCTCTGAAGAGCAAAAAAATTGGGTCACAAAGATGTTGGGTTATGACTTTGAAATCATATACAAAAAAGGGAAGCAAAATGTGGTGGCAGATGCACTGTCAAGAAAGGATGAGGATGTGGAAGCATTGTTGTGCACCATTTCTATTATCCAACCAGATTGGATAAACGAAGCAAGGGAGGAATGGAAGAATGATGAAGAAGTGTAGGCACTTATTCGAAAGTTACAACAAGATTCCAGTACATATGATACATTTAGCTGGCAAAATGATTCATTATGGTACAAAGATCGCTTATACCTTTGTAAGAATTCGCAACTCAAACAAAAGATTCTTATGGAATGGCACACTTCTCCCTTAGGAGGGCACTCAGGATTTTTAAAAAGTTACCACAGGGTTAAGAAGGAATTTTTTTGGGATGGCCTTAAATCGGATATTCAAAATTTTGTGGCGGAATGTTTGGTTTCCCAACAAAATAAAGTTGAAACAATTAAGACCCCGGGTCTATTACAACCTTTATCCATTCCAAGCTAATGTTGGGAGGAGGTTTCAATGGATTTTAACACAGGTTTACCCAAGTCTGAGGGAAAGAGTGTCATCATGGTGGTAGTTGACAGACTTACCAAGTATGCACACTTTTGTGCATTATCACATCCATTTAAAGCCAGTACAGTTTCTACTGCATTTATGGAAACAATTCAAAAGCTACATGGAAACCCAAAGATTATTGTAAGTCACAGAGATCCCATTTTCACTGGAAATTTTTGGACATAATTATTTTCTTGTCTTGGTACTCAGTTAGCTCATAGCTCATCTTATCATCCTCAATCTGATGGGAAAAATGAGATAGTAAACAAATGTTTGGAAGGATATCTTCGTTGCTTTGTATCTGATAAACAGACATAATGGGTCAAATGGTTGCCTCTGGCTGAATGGTGGTATAACACTTCCTTCCGTAAAGCAACAAAAATGACCCCATTTATGGCACTTTATGGATATCAGCTACCATCCATCACATCATATTTAAGAGAAAATTCTAAGGTTCAAGCAGTGGAACATCACATCGAACATCAACAACAAGTCCTCCAACTCTTAAAGGATAACCTCGTGTTAGCATAGAATAGAATGAAACAACAGGCAGATCAACATCGCAGTGAAATAAGTTTTGATGTAGGTGATTGGGTATTCCTATGGATACAACCATATAAACAAATGTCCCTCAAGCAAGCTAAGAAGGATAATAAATTATCACCAAAGTATTATGGTCTGTACAAGGTGTTGCAAAAGATTGGTACTATGGCATACAAGTTGGAGCTTCCTGCAACGTCTCGAGTGCACCTAGTTTTCCATGTTTCATGTTTAAATAAGGTTATAGGTGACAAGCTCCCAGTTCAAACAATATTGCCAGAACTTGATGAGGAAGGAAAAATTATATTGGAACTGGAAGCAGTCATAGAAACAAGAACTCGACAGCTATGAAATCGATCAATTTCGGAGTATCTCATCAAGTGGAAGAACTTATTCGTTGAAGATTCCACATGGGAGGATGATAATTTTATACAGAAGCATCCAAAACTACTCAAGCGTTGAGGACAACACTTTTTTTGAAGGAGAGGGGCATGTTAGGTCCCTATAATACTAGTGATTACCCTATTACTGTTGTAGTTGTATCTCTTATTAATATTGTTATGCCCCTATTGTCCCCATATTTTTATTACTGTGCACAATAGAATCCCTCTATTGTTATTTTTGTGGCTTTATATTATTATTGTTAGGTCGACTGGGTTATATTTTGACTCCTTATACTCCTATATATAGAAAGGAGGTTTTCTGATTTGAATCATCCAAGAAATGTTCATTTTTTTAATCTAAAGGAGGTTGCCCCCTTGAAGAGGCTGAATTCTAAGGTGTTTAAATATCTTTTCTATCTTTTTCTGAGTTGGTTTCATAGCAACCTCAGCCTAAAACCCCAACTCTGTATTATCATACAAGTGGAAATATAGCTAGTATTACAAAAAGAATCAGCTCAAAAGCTATCCTGCTCCCTCTGCAATACCTCTGCTGCTCATAGACAGTCAAAAGCCTCTCTTTAACCTCTGGTCTGCCCTCCAAGCCTCCTATTTCTTTGCGCAATTTTGATTGGGATCCTGTGTAGCCACTTGTGTGAATTGGCCTCTTCACACACTCACTAACCTCTGAACCAACTACGCAGTCCTAAAAGAGATAAATCCTTATCATGGATGAGCTTCCTTTATAGGAAAAATATTCATCCAACTAATAGTACACTGTCCCTTCTTTGATCTCAACTAGGTCTCTGTCTGAACTGACATGCATGAGTTATTCATGAGAGAATCTTTAGTTATCTAAAGTGCAACAGTTATATGCAAGCATGTATTAACTAACTAAGCTTAATTTAAACAAATTATTTAAATCAACTATAACCGGACTTGACTCAATTAACTAAGCCAACTAATTACTATTCAAATTAGAACTCATCCTTATCTCTTTAACTGATGGATAAATTCCTCAATTAATAGATAAACTGTTGCATGTTCTCACATAGACTTCATGTTTGATTTTTGACAACTAATTAACTCATGGAGAATTAATTAATTTATTTTCAAATAGCTGTTAAGTTCAAATTCGAATTTTACTTCATATTTTTAGTCCAGGGACTGACTAAAATTGGAATCCATCCTGAACTGCTAAAAATAGAAATTCTATTTTTAGCACTTCCATTTTTCATTCCTTGTTGTCCAATCCAACACTGGTACCCAAACTACTATTATAGCAGTGCTATTTTTAGCACTTCTATTTTTAGCAATTTCTTGCTGCCATTTTCAACAGGGGGCCCAATGCTTTAATCACAAGTGATTTGTGATTATTTAGGGTTAATGAGGGGATTTATTTGTTTTGTCACGATAAGGGGTAAACGTATAGTTTTTATTAAGACTAAGGGTTGGGGGTATTTACATAAGGATTTAGTTAATATGCGAGAAAGGGTTTTATCGTGATTTATATAATAAAATTAGAAATTAATAATAAATATGCGATGGGGCAGAGTGGTATTGCCCTATGTATAATGTAGAATGTATGCATTTACACACTTTGCTTTATATTTAGGATAAAGTGTTTTTGTGGGTTTTTGGGTGAAATAGGAGTTACATGGGGGGTTTTCACTTTTCCTAGGTAAATGGAGTTTATCCTTAGGAAAAGGGTTTTTATTGGGGTAATGAGGGGGAATGGATTTTATGAAGGGGATTCTAGCATTTGTGTCCATAAATCATTAAGCCAAGGTTCTGGTCCCACCAAAAGTCAGAGAAATGCTCTGAGCCTCTTTGACTTGAAGGATTAAAAGTACTAGAACATACTTGTGGATAGGAAATTAGTAAGTATAGGGGAAAAATGAATGAGGGGGAGTTAATCACATTAACTTGCAAACCTTTTGCTTTTGCCTTCATGACTGATCATAGATGTTGAAATATATGTCTAAGCATGATGCATGTGTTTTGATCCAATCAACTTTGTCGTTCAACAACCTTTCTTCTACTTACCCATTTCTTACCCTAACATGTTTTGTTCATTTCTTTGGGTGCATTTAGGCTAGCAAACCCTTATCTTATGTATTTTTATTTTTATAAAACAACTATCTATTTCTAACCTTATATCATCCAAGGGCTCAGATTAAGCTTATGATCTCCTTTTATTTCTCTACCTATCTATGATTTGCCAAGATTAAAATATTTGGTTAGATTTTATTCTCTAACTATAAACATCAAATTCAAAGCATGAAATAACCAATATTAAATAGTTTGATTACCATGGATTGTGGCATGAATAACAAGTTACACACAATCATTATTATGCATAAAAGTAAATAGTAGTGGCATTTAGTCTTGTACACTTTCATGGTCTCTTTTTTTTGGGGTTCATATATTTTCATTTTTTTAACCTTATCTTATTATTTTTGTCCTTTGCTTTTTTTTTAGGACATACCCTCTTTACATTTTTTAGTTTTTTAATATGGAAAACATTTGTAGAAAGTAAAGGTATGTACAATATTACAAGGCTTAACCTTAGTCATTCAAAAGTATGACTCCTATTGGTATATGAACCTAACATACTGGAAGGGAGATACAACCGCCTAGATCTTGTACTAGCCAATATGTTTACTAGTATGTAGGTGCGAGCCTACAAAAAACTCCACTCGTCCACTAGGGACCACATTTCATGAGTTTTCAGACTGGATGCTCCTGGCACATATCAAGACATATGAAGACCTTGACTCATTAATAACCCATCAAAAATTTAGAAACTCAAACTTCATCAACCAAAATGCAGTTAATCTAAAACAATCAGATCACTGTCATTAGAACACTGTGTTAAACCCAGAAACCTGTATCAACATTCAAAACCAACTGAAATCTCAAAAATTCATGTTTCATGTTGAAAAGTGTGCAACAAGAAATGCTAAATTGAGGAAGTGATAAAAATAGAACTACTAAAAAATAACACTTCTAAAAATAGCAGTTTGGCCAATGAGCATTTTAGCCACCTTGGGTGAGAGGTGAAACTGCTAAAAATAACATCTTCTAAAAATAGCATTTTTGGGTCCTTTCCTATTTATAGCAGTCCTTGGTCTATCTATAGGAAGTAAATTCGAATTTGGTCTTACCAACAGTTTGGAATATTAATTAATTAATTATCCATGAGTTAATTAGTTAAGGAAAAGCAAACTTGAAGTCTTTGTGAGAACATGCAATTATTTCTCCACTAATTGGGGAATGTGTCCTTGATTTGCTCCACTGATTGAGGAATTAAGGATGAGTTCTATGTTGAGAGGATCAGTTGACTTAATTTAACTTAGTCAAGTTCAGTTAGATTAATTTAACAAGTTGTTAAATTAATGAGATACAGTTTGTTGATGCTTGCATGCATGTGACAACTGTTATTTTCAGATAAATGTGTATTCACTCATGGATAACTGATGCATGTCAGTTCTGTCAGAGACCCAGTTGAGATCAGATGTGGGACAATGTACTATCAAATGCTAGGATATTTCTAGTAAGTATTCCTTGCATGGGGAAGGAAGCTTCTTCCTTTTATGACTGCGTAGTTGGACCTGAGGTGACAACAGGTATAATCAGGCCAATTTACATGTGTTTTGTAATTGGACCCCAATCAAAACTACATAAGGAAATAGGAGCCTGGACATGAGGTGAAATCTTTATATACAGGGCTAGGTAGTCCATGCGATTTATCATCAGAATACAGAGAGAGCAGGATAGCTTTTGAGTTGATTCTTTTTGTATGTTGTTGATGATTTCCACTTGATTGATAATAAAGAGATGGGGTTCTAGGTTGGTGCTTTTCTCAGATAATTTTTTTTGTGTTATGAGTGATTGATTCCTTCTTATCAGTTATATGTGTTCATGCTTGATGTTTCTCATGGTTGATTAGCTTTCGCAAAGTTTATGGTAGATGTAGATCTAGTATTATGCTTTAGTACATTGCATATATCAGTTTGATCTGTAAGTGAAATTTCTACATGATATCAGTGATCTAGCTGATTTGTAGAGAAAATTCTACATGGTATTGGAGCATAGGTGACCAAGGAAGAACAGTATACAAGAAGGAATTTGAAGTTTATTGTTCGGCATATAAATCTCAAGTTATTATCACATCTATTCCACCGATGGGTTCTATGGTTTGAGGCTTGAGTATGCCCTTGATGGCAGCTCAAACTATATAGCTTGGAAATATCGTATGGAGGCAGTATTGGAAGATAATGGCCTTAAGGAATTCATTGATCAAGAAGTCCCTAAGCCTACTGATGCTACTCAACTGGTGGAATGGAAGAAGTGTGTGGCTAGAGCTAGGAGAATTCTCATGGAGGGAGTGCGAGATCACATTGTCTCGAGCCTCCATGGCAAGGAGACTCTATTTGCAATGTGGAAAACATTGAAAGATTTATATCATAATAACAACGATCAGAGGAAGTTGACACTGAAGGATGAACTTTGAAAGATCAAGTGTGAAAGGGATGAGATGATCTCTATGTATTTGACCAAGCTCATCACATGCAGGGATGAGCTTGCAAGTGTAGGGGTCATGACAACTGATGATGATATGGTGAGTCTAGCACTCCTTGGCCTTCCTAAGAGCTGGAATAGCTACCAGGACTCGGTTAATGGAAGGGAGAAACTGCAAGATTGGGAACGACTATGGTAGGATTTGATGCAGGAGGAGATCAGGCGAAGCACCAAAGATGGTTCTTCATCCATGGAGGATGAGGAGAACTATGCCTTAGCGAGTAAGGCAAAGAAGGGGAAGGAGAAGCTTTCTTTCCGAATCCAGTTCTTCCAATGGTGGGAAGAAGGTTGAAAAATCAAAAGTGTGATGCTTTTGTTGTCATGAGGTGGGCCATTATGCTGCAAATTGTCCATAGAGGAAATCCAAGAAGGGATCCAGGGAAGGATCTGAAGGCGAGGCACTTGCTTCACAGTTTGAGTTGGATTTCACACTCTTTGCATGCATGGTTTCATTCATGGTGGGAAGTGTTTGGTTTCTTGACAGTGGAGCTTCTTTCCACATAACCAGTGACAAGAGTCCGTTCAATACTTTGGAGGAGAAAGATCTCTAGATACTCATAGCAATGGGTAATGATGAGAAGTATAGTGTCTCAGGTGTAGGCATGGTTATATTTCAGAGGGAGCATGGAGCTCGCCTTACCTTGACCGATGTCAAGTATGTATCAGGACTGAAGAGAAACTTGGTGTCGATCGTGATGCTGGAAGACAGAGGCTATGATGTAGTCTTCAGTAAGGGAAAGGTTTTCCTTAGACACATCATCACTAGACAGGTGAAGTAGATTGGTTCACGGGTCAAGAACCCGTATACTCTTGAGGTTCAAGATGCATGCAAAGCCTTGAGTAGCAAGGCAACTGATGGAGACTTGGTGGTTGTTGGTCACTTTAATTTCTCATTAATTTAAACAATCTGTGCTATATGAATTGTCAACCCAGGGAAGTCTGTTTATTTCAAAGGCAATTACACTCTATATATGCTCAATTCCAAAAGCAGTAAAAAGTTCCAGTATAATTTATTCTAATCACCCCTTGCTATAAGCAACTGAAGTTCTACTTTGAGTTACAACAAAAGCAATCTTTCTATTGCAGAGAATGATCAAAGGAATTTTGAATTACAGTTAAAAAGAACAATCTGGAAAAGGAAATCAATCTGCAAAGGAAAAGACTAGATGTGCTCTAACAGAGAATAGGAACCTATTCCTCAAGCAGGAACCTTCAACACCTATTTTTGATTACTATGCTTCACAAACTCACTCTGGGAAACCAATTAAAATAATCATTGATTACCTATGAACGAATTTATGGAAACAATGCAATGACCAGGCTGAAACAGAGTTTCGGCAGTAAACATAAAGTTCCAATAATGCATAAGTAAATTCAGCAAACAGGAATTAACAAGGCATGAATGTAAAAATAATACTTAACACACTACAGAATTTAAGGGGTGAATCTTGTGATGAAGGTGGGCCCTGTCCTTCTCACAAGATTCCCCAAACAATGGAACTTAAGAGAAAATGCTCAGAACAGTCTTTTATTCATCTGTCAAAGTATCATATTACAAAAAGATTAAAGTTCCTTTCTCCCAGCTAGACCTTCCCGTAATATCTCTATATCCTTCTAATGTTGATGTCTCCTCTTTTTAAAGAGGAGACATTAATTACAATTAATTACATTGTCAATCCTATTTTGACCTGAAATGTTAAAATAGGATAACCGAGTCTTCCATTAACAAAATACTGTTACAATGGTTATGAAAATGTCTAACTTTAGAATACAGTTGTTATGGCCCATGTAACAGCTCTTTCGATGATCCTCTTTTGTTGCTGCTAGATCTAAAAATGCAAATCACGGCTGTTTCAGCAACGTGATTTGCGCATTGTTCTTAACTGTTTCAGCAACGTGATCAAAATTGTTTCAGAAATGTAGTCTGCAATAATATCTGCAGTCTTCAAAACTATTTCAACAACTATCCGATTAGTGATTAACCATGAAGGAAATGTAAAATTACATGTAAAATAAATCAAACATATATTAATGAGAAGACATGTTATATACCTTGGAAAATAGATCAAAGTAATAACATGGGCTTTAATTATAGTTTGAAAGAGGATGGAAGATAGCAAAATGTGTGAACAAAAAGGGACAATATGGAGTCCTAACACCCCCCCCCCCCAACTGAAAGGGTTGCATGTCCTCATGCAACTTTTACTCTGAATCTGAGTCGGGGTATTGGGCTTTGGAGTGCACATTACTTAGGTAGTAACTGTAGAAGGTATTGTTAGCTAAGTCTCTGAACCCGTGGACCTTTTGTATCTTCTGCCATGCTGCTGCTTCTTCTTTCTTACTTAACCTGTGGTGTGCCTTATATTCCTATGCTGGCATCCATAAAAGAGGAAAATGAAAATGATATCCTATCCATTTTTCAGCAGATTACTGAACACATCTGATATAGTCAGGTAGCCTTGCGATTGCTGTTTCAAGATTAGTTGGGCTAAAAGGATTATACTCCTGCTTCTCCTTAGAGGATTGTTGCCAAAGTAAGTTGTTTGCTTTCAAGGCAGCAACTTGCTTAGTCTTGACAAAATGTTGGCAGTCCTGTATCACTGTTGCTTGTAGCCGCCTGATGTGCTCAGCCATCCCTGGTTCTTTCAGGAATTAAGAATACTCCCAGATGAACATGGTAGGATTCTGTGGGTCTGATCGAATCCACAAGAGTTTGTTGTCCTCATTGTGCTTTGCTGCAAGGAAGGCAGTCTGCCATGTAATCTGATTGGCCAGGAAAGAGACAAATGTCCTAATTTGAACATCACCCACCAAAGGGTTAATATTGATCTTCCTATCCTCAGGGATAGCCTCATTATTTAGATACAATTCACAGAGCAAATGTTGATCAGTGATAGATGCTTCTGTGAAGGTTTCCACAAACTACTCAGGTGTAGATACTTCATGAGGTTTCCCATTTTTGATTGATTTTATTTGGAAGAACGCTAAGCGTTCTGCAAGAAAAAGCGAGTAGTTGAAGGATGGTTTTCTAGCAGCTAATAACTTCTGAACAAGGTCAAATATAAGAAACAATTTATTCTTTAGTTCTTTATTCTCTTTCCTCTGTGCAGGAAACTGCTGGAGTATTTGCTCTTGAGCTTCCCAATTTGAATATATGTGATTTTTCCAGAGTCATTTTTGCTCCTGCAAGATCTTATCTTGTGTCATGACATATGATTTCTTCCATTTATCAATTTGTTGTTTAGTACTGGGAGTCTAATTAAAGACATTTTTTGTAGGCCGAGGTTGAGTCTGAGTAAAGACTATTTTTGTAGGCCGTGGTACCTAATATTAAGCTTTAATTGGTATAGTAGGCTGAAGCATTTGTGGTTTGTCCTCCTTTCCAAGAATTTCCGAAGGTCCTACTAGTTCTCGTGTAGTAGTAGGGTGTTCCTCTTTCATCTTTGAATGCCCTACTGGTTCTTGTGTGACATGTTAACACCCAGGTTGTTCCCTATGACTCCCAAGGGAATACGGCCGGGGTAACCACTAACCAATCTTTTGGTTACAGTTCCTAGCCTAACTGCAACCAGAGAGGGCTCTCTCTTATGATGGTGTTTTAGGCTAGCTATTATGCTCAGGTTTTGGTTTATGTTTTGGTTGAAGGATTTCTTTCAGGTCTTATGATGCAGTGTTTAGATAGTATAATACCATTGGGCAATGGAGTCTGGAGTTGTGAAGTGATCTGATACGCTGGCTTGGTGGTGTTCAAACTGCAGGGCCTATTGTGTATTTTAAACAGACAAACTAGATCAAATGGTGATGTATGTTGATCAAAAGAAAGCAATTAAGAATTTTCTATTGAGCTGGTGGATGGAGGTGAACTGCACAGGAGCAAAACTTGAAATTCCTGTGACAAAGGTCACTGTGATAGATGTATCCTGAAAGTGCAGCATTTAAGAATTACACTTAACTAGATTACAGCTGAAGAAAACATTGATAAACAACGCAGATTGAACTCAGGTTACTCAATGAATAAATCCTGAAAGCTATTCTTTTTCCTTGTTGCTTAGTATTGAAAACAGATAACATATATGGATTTTGACAAAAAAACAAATTAACAGAGAGAGATACAGAGACTTATTGTATGATGAAATACACAGGGATCCAGTAGTTATCAACAGACACCAGAACGCATCCAACACCTCAGAAATCTGAGAAATTCCATTGCTTTGCTCTATTAACTTCTGAAAAGGATTACAGCATAAGAACTTCTTCAGGAGAAATCAACAACAACCCTTGCTATCTCATGCGAAGGGGACTTTATAGAAATGTGTATACAAAATATCTCAGGCATTGAGTCATCTGAGAGAGAAAATATCTTCATTATTACGTTCAGAAAGTAGGCAAGGAGTTATTACAATTTTGAATGCAGCGTAAATGCCCTTTATGTCTGTCAGAGGATTGTTTTGACTTTTGAGAGTCATTGAGTCGGTTGCATTACTCTGTTTTAATTCTGGAAATACGCATTTACTTTTGGCTGCGCAGTGCATTCTCGGGTTTGCCAGCTGTGGTCTTCTATTTCTGCTCTGTTGGCCGCTAGATCCGCTGAGTTGGCTCAGCTTTGATTTATGCTGCATGCTGACTTTGCTGAACTGTGCTTTTTATAAAAAATTTGTAATAAAACAGAAATTTGGTGAATGCCTTAGTGATTACAAAATTCTCTGTATTGCATCGGTCCACCATTCCTGTGTAGGGAGCTGATGCCTGAGGATGGCCTCCATTGTCTCTTCAGCTTCTGTATATTTGAAAAAATTTGGGGCCACATCAAACAAGTGATTAATTTCATTCATTATGAAAAATAGATTTTCTATTTTACTATAGAAAACCTGTCCTGTAATAGGCCCTGTGTCTTCTGAAGTGCTGGCCTTCTCATTGATCTGCGCTGAGGCAAAAACATTTACACTTTTAGCATACTGTTCATGGGTGAATAACTTCCCTCCGTTGTTCAGTAAGCTAGGGAGCCCTCTATTCTGCAATACCTGGAATTTCTCCATGAACCTGTTCACCTCTGTCTGCATATCCTGGGTTCTTCTGTCCAATGTCTGCACCAGATTTCTAAGAGTAAGAACCCTTTTGATCAGTTGAATAGCCTCAGTTCTATTTGTGATTCCAATGGTGGCCAACTGAGAACTTGTTTTGTGGTTGAGCACATTGATCATTCTTGTAGCAATCTCAGGCATATTTCCCAATAAGGCTCTTGATGCTCGAACTTCCTTCTGTGCCTTTGGGATGAGCTCTAGTTGCTCATGGATTGTCTCAATATATGGCCATTGGTTGGTGATGGATTGGCCAATATTGGACCATATCATTGCTCTAATCTCAGATATGATTTTGTCTAGCTTGAGCTCATTCTCCAGTTCCTTGATCCTGTCTTTTAGGGCTTTAATTTCCTTGGCCTTTTCTCCCACCTCTCTTTTTGTCTTATCGTGCCTTTCATTGACCTTGGCCAGCTTATCTCTGGTTTCATGCAGCTCTGTCATCTGAGCTTCCAAGACTTGTATTTCATTTTTTAATTTCTGCATGTCCAGAGTGTGTGCCTGTTCGGTACTTGTAGGTGCTGCTGAAGTGGATGTAGCTGTTTGCTCAGGTTGTTGAGGTGGAGGCACTGTAGTAGGAGCAGCATCCTCAAGATTGATGACTTGAGGAGGAGGCTGAGAAGTCTGACCCTCTTGTCTTTGCTTTAGTGCTGCTTGTAAGGCCGCTTGAGTAGCCTCAGATTCTCCTAGTTTCTCTTGTGTCTGCTGGAGCTGCTTGTATATAGCTATTAGCAGGTCTGTGGCATCCTTTTCCATCCTTTGTTGAGCTACCTCATCTGTTTGGGGGTGAATGGTAGCCGGGAGCTTGACTTTTTTCCTTAATGCAGCCATGTCAGCATCTCTTAGTTTCAGAATTTCCTGTATCCCTTTGATGTCATTTGGGTTATGACCAATTTCCACGATGATCTCCTCCAGGGATCTTATCCTGTTGTCTTTTGCTTGAGATGAAGCCCTCTCCAGTTCTAGTTGAGAGGCTGTAGCATTGAGGCTGCTTGTTAATTTGTAATTATCCAACGTTTTATCTGCCAAGGCTGCATACACCATTTCACCAGTTTGCTTGTGCAGCTCTATTTTATCCATTGGATGGATATCCTTGGCCAGGACCTCTAGATTAGTCCTGAGATAATCTGCAGTGGTTTGTGGTTGGAGCGCTGTGGGTATGAAGTGACTCATTGTCAACTTGCCTTCGTCCACATCAAAAGCAGACATCAATCTTTGTTGGTTGGAGGGGGCCAATTTCAACAAATGGTTATATAACTTGACCTTCATGGGCTCACTCCTTCTTTTAATGTCTATGAATTGCTGTTTGATGCCTACCTCTCCTTCCCTCTGCTGGCTGGAAGAAGTGACCTCCCCTCCTATGATTCTGTCTTGTTCTTGGTGGAAGGAACTGACCGAGGCTTCCCTGCTGGGTGGGCCCATACCCATTGCCTGTCTGATTGCAGCATCATCCTCTGGGAAGTCATTCAATCTCTGTCTCTTCTCCCCTTGGTTGATGGATGAAGTCATGGGTGTTTCTCTGTCTCTTTTCCTACTTAGGTCCTCCTTCTGTGGAGTTTGAAGGACCGAGGCATCAGTGATGTTTTCAGGCCTCGAGTGTTCTACATTTTGGGCCTGCTGCTCGGTGGTAGGTGGGGTATCTACCACTCTTTCTTGCTGTAAAGGCTGTTGCGTTTCAGGTTGCCCTCCTCCTTGCTGCTGTTGCTGTTTTTGTTGTTGCTGCTGCTGCTGCTGCTCTGCCTCCATCTCCTTTTCTTTTCCCTTCTCTGATATCTTTCCAGCAACTTTTGTAGTTTGCTGTGGGGCGGTTGAAGAGGACGCTGCTGCTCCAATTTGTATGCTTGGCAGTGAACTGACCTGTGAATAAAACTCAAGGTCAGCCATCTTCTTTAGGTTTCTTAGAGCTCTTTGATTAAGCTCTTCTTGAGTAACAGCTTCTTCCAAAGTGCCTCTCCTCCATTTGCTTTGGTTGGCATGTTTTTCTATGTGAGGAAGGCTGCAATGATCATAGGCAGATAGTTTGTATTTAAGCCTCCTCATGGTTATGAAGTTGTTGGGGTCATAAGGTTTCCATAGGAAGCTGTATTTGAGACCAAAGCCCCCAAGTTTTCTATCTGCTTCCTTCCATCCTTCATCCCTTTCATTATAGAGGAAATGGCCAAGTTGACTTTTAACTTTTAGCTGTGCCTTCTTACCTTTGCCTGAAAAGTGGAACATATCCACAAAGCCAAACTGCCTGAAGTATTCTAAGGCAAATAGCCTCATAGGCACATATCTGGGTAGTCTAAATGGGGGCACCTCACACCCATATATTCTGATGACGGTGTGGTGTTGGTAGAAGTACCAATCCCCAATACTGTATGCTTTTGATAGCTGCAGGAGTCTTTTCATCTCATCTGTCAACCTGGGAGGAGGTGAGCCCAAGAGTAGAGTCATGGCTGGATGAATGAAGTGATCAATGAACTCACAGTAGGTGTATGGAGAATAGCAAGTGAGGTGGAAAACAGAGGTCCAGTACACCACAGATCTCAGATTTCCCTGTGCATCTTCTCTCTTCATTGGGAAGGAGAACTTCTCATGCTGGAAGTATAGAAGCAAATGATATATGTAGGAGGTGTATTTAAATACCCTATCTCTTGATAGGTTCATCAACTGATCATGCATCTTGTCTGAGATGTATGTAGCATAGTCATAGCAGACTGGTTTTCTACCTGGAGCAAACATGAGCATTATGTGCATGACTGTTTCATCCAAATGCTCCACTGAATCATATCCCAGGATGGGACTGATCATGTCAACAAGGTCCAGGCCCAATTGGTTGAGGTAGACAGAGTTGATGGGAGGAGCTTGTACAGTGTCAGCTTTGATGAATAACTGGTTAAGCTTTGTAATCTGGGCCTCTGTCATTCTGGCTCCCTCCATTATCAAATCAGCTAATAATAGAGGGAGCAACTTCTTATCTGTTTTGAACTGCAACATTTCCCCGATGGCTTCAGGGGTAATGAGAAACAGAACTACACCTGAAGAATCAAGCACCACCCTCTGGGATGCATCATAATACTCAGCACATAGGTGGATGAGTTCTGGGAATTGGTTGACCTGAGGTAGCTTGAAGATTGGGAGGGAGGAATCCCAAATTCCCAAGATGTCTGTCCCATTTTGATGTTTGATTTTAATTTCATTCAGTATTTGAAGATGGAACCTGCTCCTGCTTAGCATTTCTTCTGATATGTTATAGTCTAAGTCAGCTAATGCTTGCCAGCCCAATGCTCTGTGAGGGGCATTCAGAGGAGCTACATTGAGGGCTATGGGAGCCACAGGGGGATCCATGGTTCTTTTCAAGATTATGTTTTTCAAGGACTGTTGTTACAATGCAGAGTAACACAACCGGAGTTTCTTGCAAAGAATGAAAATTTCTGAGAAAAGGGTGAATGTAGAGGCTGCAGCAGTTGAAATACTGCCTTTGAGTTAACAGGTGAGTTGCAGACCTGAGCAGAGTTCGTTTTTGAGGCAAATTGGCTTCTTGCAGATGACTGGTTCACGATTGCGCGAACCAGCGACAGTTTACTTTCAAATTACCCACAGTGGTTCGACAGAAGTGTAGTGACGGCTCTGGTTCAGTCTAAATGTCAATTCAGTGGCATTTAACGGTGAATTTCGGGTCTTAAGGTCTGTTACTTATTGATACGCGAAATGCAGTGAAAATGGAGTTTCAGAGCTCAAATGAGGAATACCTGTAGAGTTGGACTGGTTAGAGCTTGCTGGCGCTGAAGAGATGGACGTTCTGGCGGTTAGGAAACACTTTTCCGCGGCTGGTGCAGGTTTGGTCATGATTATGCATGCAGGATAAACAACGATGAATGCGCTCAAAATGGCAAAAAAACACGGATTTTCGGCCAAAATAGACTTTTTGGTGATTTTGGCGCGAATTCGTGCTGACGTCATCATGACGTCATGAGTGGGGTCGGGGCCGGATGACGTCAGCAGGACGTCATCCGGCCAGGTGGCGGGGTCTGGTTGGTCCACTGGGGCAGTGAGATGGCAGGACAGGTGGACCAATCACTGGGCAAGGAAATGACAAGACGGCGTACCTGGGTTGACGGAGCGATGACGGGTTGCTGAGGTCACGTAGGCGGGAACGGCAAAACCAAAAACCGCGGCGGTTTGATATCGCACCGCCTATGGTACGATGGCGGTTTGCAGCAGTAGTACCTCCGACGGATTGTGGAGCCGACGCATGGATTCAACGTGACGTAACCTTTATACGGCCGTCGGGAGGTAACTTTCGGGCATCGGATGAGCTCCGACGCTATAGTGGCCGTCAGATCTGGAGGGGCCAAATCGGACGGTGATCGGAACACTGACGTGACAGGGAGATAGCGCGCTTAATTCTCGGACGTCAGAAGGACTTCGACGCGATCAGGGCCGTTGGAACGGGAGGTATTTGATCGGACGGTTGTCGGGACAAGTAAAGTGACAACCAAGTACGGGGAAGGGGAGGGTTAAAATAATGTTTTTTCTGGGAGTTTGCGCGATGGCGGAGACTATGTAAAAGTGGGTTTTCACGTTTTGTTTGAAAATAGCTCCGCCCTTTAGACTTAGCATAAAGAGAACATGTCGGTTTTTCATGATTTTTGGCTATTTGAAGCGGGTGAGGGTAGGAATTAGGCTTTTAGGGGTTTTTATGTGCAAAAGGGGGTCAAAATGAAGGAATTAGCTCATGAAGGGGAAGAGGTACTTGGCCTAGGTTCATCAACATGACCAGATGTCATTTGATCCCTGACTCAAGACTTATTGGCTATAATACCAAGGGAGTGGGTATTTATAAGATTTTGGGGTTTATACACCATGGTGTTAGTAATATTAGGGAAAAAGGTGATATAAGGGATTTATATAATAGGGTTACTGTTAGCATGGATGAGAGGGTAAGTGGAGGGGAAACCATTAAGTTTATGTGAAACAAACTTGGTTTTAAGAGTAGATCAAAATGAAAAGATTTTTAGACAAGAAATGTGGCTTCTAAAGATTAAGAACCACCATGAAACCTTAGTCTTTTCCATGAATCTTAGCTGATGGGGGAATGTTAGAAATGAAATTGGAGGGGAATGAGGGAAATTAGTCATGCTTCCTACTGTAATTCGATGAAGAAGAACACCTTTGTCAATTAATTGACTTCGCTTTGATGCCCACAGTTACCATCTCTGCAATGGTAGGGATAACCTTTCTGCAACCCCAACTACTTACCCAGCTACTTGCCTAGCATTTTTATTTCTTCTTGGAGGGTGCACTTGGACTTGCAGACCCTTACTTGCCTTTTCTTTTCTTCGGCTTTTTTCTTTTGCTTTTTCTATCTACTTCTACCCTTATCTCTTCCAAGGTCCCAGATTAAGCTGTTGGGAGCCTTTTCTTCTCTACCTGAACTAGTTGTCTGCCAAGATTAAGCAGTTTGGACAGACTTCTTTCTCTATTCTATAACTGAAAATTGAAAACATGGCATGATCCAGATTAAACTGTTGGATCATCCACCAAAATTGAAATAAGGTCATCAACATTGAAACACTTTACACACCTCTTGTTCTCTAGGAAATATGGGATCTTTGTGATATCAAAGCAGAGCATATTTGTACTTTCCCTTGCCAATCATGAAATATGAAACCTATTGGTATAGGTATCCAACATAACAGTAGGGCATTCTTCTTTGATTTTTGAAGGCACTACTGGTTCTTGTGTAACAGTAGGGCGTTCTTCTTTAATTTTTGAAGTGGTGGATGTAGGGGAGGTTCCAGGCAGTGGAATTTCAACTACTTTATACCCTGCTTGATGATAAATATTACCACATTGGCTGCACATGTATTCCTTGTACTGGTCTTTCTCTGCACTTTTGTCGATCGTGGATGCTGGATGAGCTAAAGTGTATAAATTAAGCTCTCTGTCATAGGCTTCCCTTGCTATTACTAATTCCTACTTATAGGCTTCAAGTTCTGACTTTAAAAACTCATTTTCCTGTAAAAGGGAGGCCAAGGTGACTGGGCTTTGTGTATCAGTCATGGTCTCAGCAGCTGGTTCTTGTGTGGTAGATGTTGAATGAGTAGCATTCTGAGTATCCAGATTCTGTGTATCAGTAGCTGGTTCTTGTGTGACAGCTACTGAATGAGTAGCTGGTTCTTGTGGTGCAGCTACGTCATGTACATCATTGAAAGCATCTAGGTTTTTCATATCAGCAGTTGGTTCTTGTGTGACAGCTACTGGATGGGTAGCTGGTTCTTGTGTGGCAACTACCTGTTGTGCAATATCCTGGGCATCTAGATTTTGTGAATCAGCAGTTGGTTCTTGTGTGACAGCTGTGTGTTGTGCAACTTCCTGGGCATCTGGATTTTGTGAATCAGTAGCTGGTTCTTGTGTGGCAACTGCTGAGTGAGTAGCTAGTTCTTGTGTTTCAGCTACTTGCTCTGAAAGAAATGATGTCGTAAAACCCTAGGCATCTGGTTCTTGTGTTTCAGTGCCCGAGGGTGAGACAGGTAAAGATTCAAGGTCTTGGGACTATGGTGGGGTATGGGGTTTTAGACGAATTGGTGGGGAATTCAGGGTGGTGGTAGCAGTTGTTGCTTCAGTTGATGCCCTCATTCATCTTCGGGGTAAAAAGGCAGGGAGAGCAGTAGTTTTCCTTTTACGAGTAGGTTTCTTTTGAGGGAGAGGGTTATTAGAAATGGTAGCTTCTTTGGTTGAGGCCCTAGTTCACCTTTTTGATAGGAAAGTGGTCTTACTCTACCTTTTTCTTTTTAGCATAGCGAGGGGAAGGTTATCTTCAAAGTCATCACTAGGAATATGAATGGTAGGATTAGATGGTTCTGCTAGATTGTGGGATGGAGTTGATGTGGTGGGAGGGTCAATTTGATTCACTGATTCAGGAATGTTATCAGGTTGTTGTTCATGGGGATTTTCAAGGACTTCTTGAGGATTTTCAGCAGCCTGCTGAGGGTCTAGGGGTGGATTATTAGGAGGGAGAGCTTGTCGAGCAAAACCCTTCTGAATTAGTAGCTGGACAAGACGGTGATGGGTGAGGGAAAGGAGTGGGAATTTTTCCTATCTATAGTAAGGTGACATATTCTTCAAACACCCAAGTAAATAATACAACATATTCAATAGTCTACCATGTCTCAAATGAGTTAATAAGACAAATTCATGCTGATAGACTATCTGGTAGCGACCTTCACAAGTGAGATAATGCTTGACGAATTCAACAACTGTTGGCCATGGAGGTGGTAATGAGTGAAGTCAGGTGCCCCGGCCTTTGGGCTCGACCTGTTCCTCTGGCAGAAGAAAATCCATTTGTGCATTTAGAATGATATGCTTACGGCTAAACCATCAAATGCCAGTGACTGGCAGGCCTGAAACCTGTGCTATGTCATGTTATGTAACCGGAATTCAAACTCCTTGAACAATAGAATAACCATCACATAATTACGTGCAAATTCAAGGACCTGTTGTGGATCGAACCCTTGAAGCCTCCGAAAATAATCTACCCAACCTGCCCGCTGAAAAATTTGATATACTTCTAGATGTAATTCAAGTAGAGCTATCGAGCCGGGCTCATGTCGAATAACAGGTCCCCCCATAGTTAACCAGCTTTAGTAAAATACATAGTCAAAAACCGATTTACCGCTCTTCGGACAGAGTAACTTTCTCAAATGAGAACATGGAGTAACAACGCTGAGGCGAGGTGATAAGACGTGATTTGTGGGTAAAAATAATGATGGTAATTGGCTTGCTATGAAATGATGGCGTATAAGTGAAATGATGACGTATAATTTCAGTATCCCCCCCCTCCCCCCCCCAACTACGGCTGAAATGATGGCTTTAAATGTATGAGAATCGTAGTAATTATGACATAATCTTCTCATTTAACTATAGTTTAATCATCTTCACACATAATATTTACATACCTCATGTTTACCTTTAATTTGGATTTCAAAAAAGATAATACTCGTTGCCAATAGATCATCAATAACCATGGAAGAAATTGTTGGAATATGAGGATAATTCTGTTATAGGTCTATATAATTGTAGGAGAAGGTAGTGAAGGGACAGAATTAACATCAAAATAGAAGAAGTGATTATGACGACAAGTGCTGTGTTATTTAGTCTTTTGAAATGGTGTTTCAGCAATGGAAATGATGAGTGAAGGATCGTGTTTCAGCAACAGGAAATGGATGAAGAACGGTGTTTCAGCAATGGGAAAAATAAAGGGAATGTTGCTGAAGAATACTATTCCAGGGATGGAAAAAATAGGAAAATGTTGCTGAAAGGTACTATTTCATTGATGAGGAAAATAAGAAAGATGTTGCTGAAAAATGATGGGAACATGGGAAATGATGGAAATGTTACTGAAAGATGGGGAAATGAATTATGGATGGATTGAAATGAGATGACAAAGCTTCAAGATGAATCTTGAATCTTCTTATAGTAAGATCGTCCTTTTCAATCAGCCTTTCCTAAATCTGGAATCTGCAAAATAGTCAATTGTAACATGCCATCCCTTGATAGGTTTTATTTGTTAACAAATCTAATCTAATATTAAAATACAATGCAGAAATTAATGGAAATGAGGGGCAGCAGGCTCCCCCAAGAAAAGATAATGTGAATCTTCCATGCAAGTGGCCTTAAAGTCCTCTCTGGAAATGGGTCACTGGTACAGACAAATCCGATGACCATTTACCATTAATGGTGTCCTAGAATCATCAATTGTTAGGAGCCTTACTGTTCCATTTGGAAAAATAGTATCTATTTCATAAGGTCCTAGCCATCTTGTACATAGTTTCCCTTGAAACTTTTCAAACCAAGAATCATACAATAAAGCCTAATTACCTTTTTGGAACTACTTATGCTTGATGGTTTTATCATGCCACCTCGTTCTTTGTTGTTGGATCATAGTTGTTGATGAATGGCATCTAACCTCTTTTCATCCAATTCCTGAAGCTGCTGCAACCTTGCTGTCTGAGCATCAGTCAAATCAAGATTAATAACTAAAGTAGTTCTTAAAGTTTTAATTTCAAATTCCACAAGAAAATCAACACTTTTACCATAAACCAATTCATAGGGAGAAAATCCTATAGTATTCCTCTAGGTAGTTCTGTAAGCCCATAGTGCTTCAGGGAGCCTTTGAGACCAATCCTTCCTATTTTCCTTCACTGTTTTTGTCAGAATGGCTTCTATGACTTTATTTGTACTCTCCGCCTGCCCATTGGCTTGGGGGTGGTATGGTGCAGTCATATGATGAATATGATATTTTTGAAGGGTGGCTTTAAAACCATGAGAATTGAAAGGAGGTCCTCCATCTGTAACTATCTCTCTAGGTACTTCAAATCTAACAAAGATTTCTTCAAATAGAAAAGCTAAAACAGATTCTTCATTAGCTCTTATAAGTGCTTTAGCCTCCACCCATTTAGTCATATAATCTGTACAAACTAATATGTAAAATCTTTGATTGGATGGAGGATTAATGGGCTCTACAAAATCTAGAACCCATCTTTCAAAGGGTTCAAGTATTACCTGAGGATTCAATGGCATTTCATCTCTATGATTTGGTTGACCCATTCTCTGACAGTTGTTACAGGCCCAAACATATTTCTTTGCATACTTGAAGAGTGAGGGCCAGTAATAGCCCATCCTGAGAATTTTATGTGTTGTTCTCTTATTAGCCAAATGCCCCCACAAGGGCCATCATGAAAACCTTTCAATATATCATAAACCTCATCTTCTCTAATGCATCTCCAGATTTCATGATCAAGTCCTCTATAGAAAAGACACCCACTTATCTAGGTATATTGAGCACTTTGTTGAATGATCTTTCTTTTCTCTCGATGTGATACGTGTGATAATAACTTTCCTGCAACCAAATAATTGGCAATGTCTGCATACCAAGGTGAGTCAGCAGATACTGCAAATAAATACTCATCAGGAAAGGAATCATCTACTGGAGTATTATCATCAGCTTTTAACCAAAAAAGAAAATTAGCAACCACATTTTCTTTACCTGGTCGATCTACAATTGTAATATCAAACTCTTGTAATAATAATAACCACCTGGTAACTTGGGAATTTGTGACAGATTTTTTCATTAAATACTTAATAGTCGAGTGGTCAGTAGGGACAAAAGTAGAGTAACCAGTAATGTAATGTCGAAATTTATTAATAGCATAAATGACTGCTAAAACTTCTTTTTCGGTAACTATATAATTAAGCTCAACAGGAGTCATATTCTTACTAATTAAATAGATATCATAAGGAAGATGTTTTTCCTCTTGTCCCAAGACAACTCGAATTGCAGTATCCGAAACATCAGAAGATATATGAAAGGGAAGTGCCCAATCGGTCCCCTTAAAATAGGAGCTGTAGATAGCTGATGCTTGAGTTCATCAAATGCTTTCTGGCAAAGATCAGTCCACTTGAATTCAACATTTTTCATAAGTAACACAAACAAAGGAGAAGCTATTTTAGAAATTTTTTTGATAAACCTTCTATAATATCCTGCATGTCCTAAAAAGCTTCTTACATCAGTTTGTGTTCTAGGAATAGGAAGGTTCTGAATTACCTGTATTTTGGATGGATCTACCTGAATTCCTTGAAATGAAATAAAATGTCCAAGTACAATTCCTTCATTCATCATCATATGACATTTTTCAGTGCTTAAGGAAAGGTGAGCTTGTACACAACGTTTAAGTACTTTCTCAAGGTTTTGTAATGCATCTTTAAAAGACACGCCATAAGGGGTGAAATCATCCATAAATATCTCCATAGAGTCATTAAGCATATCAGAAAAAATTCCTATCACTGCTCTTTGAAAGGTTGCTGGAGCATTACATAGTCCAAATGGAAGAACTCTATAGGCAAAAGTTCCCCAGGGATTAGTAAAAGTGGTCTTATCCTCGTCTTGGGGTGCAATTTTGATTTGATTATACCCACTAAAACCATCTAAAAAGGAGAAGAATTTCTTCCCTAACAAAATATCTAACACTTGATCAATGAATGAGAAAGGGAAGTGATCCTTTTGAGTGGCATTATTTAAGGCTCTATAATCTACACATACTCTCCATTTCCCATTTTTCTTAGGTACTATAACCAATGGAGAAACCCATTCACTATTAGATATGGGATATATAAACCTTGCATTAAGCAATTTCTGAAGTTCTTCTTTGACAACTTCCCTTAAATTGGGATTCATTCGTCGCTGGGGTTGACAGATTGGTCGGCAACCTTCTTTGATATAGATGCAATGAGTACACAATTCAGGAGAGATTCCCTTCATGTCTGTATAATCCCATGCAAATGCTTCCTTATTTTCACGAAGTAGCTTCATTAATTGCTGTGTTTCAGCATCTGTTAAATTGGGGTTTATGTTCAACGTTTTTCTAGGTTTGATTTCTACTATTATGGTTTTAGACGAGATGGTGGTTGATGTTTTAGGTAGATCTTTTGATTTAAGCTTTTCCTGGGTATCAGATTTCAAAATTGCAGTCAACTAGTTGTGTGTTTCAGAAGTGACCGAGGAAGGTTCACAAATAAAATTATTAATTACTTCATCCTCAGTGGTATCTTTAAGGCTTAAATCTTGTCCGATAGTCAAAATAGGTTGAGTAGCATCATCATCATAGTTCAACCATACAGAATTATCATTATTAATCATAGGTGTGGCATGAGGGTAGAGGGTAAGCTACATGGTTTCACACCCATTAGAAATTGTCATTGAACCAGATCTACAGCTGATAAAGGGATCGGCTATGGCCAACCAGGGCCTTCCTAGAATTAAAGAGTGTCCCCCCAACTTTGTTTTAGTTTGTAATACCACAAAGTCAGATGGGTAATTCCAGGACTCAACTGAAATGGTTAGGTCTTCAATGACTCCTTCCGGTTTGATTGTAGAATGGTCAGCCAATTCTAGAATGGTTGGTGTCTCTCTGATCACATTCTTCAACTGTAACAGTTGTGAAGTTTCAAGAGTCATAATATTTATAGCAACACCTAAATCTACCAGAACTCGTGAAATGTTTCCAATCTGAACTGTAATAGTAGGATGTTCGGGGTCACCATATTTCACAAGGGGAGCTTTTCTGGTCATTAAGGCTGACAGATCACCCATAACATGAACTGTAAGGGGATATTTAGCTTTCCTACCAGGTTTCTTGATACAAATATCTCTCATCATTTTGGCGTAGATTGGTACATCTCTTAACACTTTTAAAAGTGTAATTTTAACATAAAGATTTTGTAATTCCCCCAGAAGGTTAAAAGCGGGTGGCTCAGGCGTTTTAGTCAAAGCTAAATGCTCAGGGAATGGTGGCTCTGTTGTTTCAGCACCCTTGTTAGAGGGTGGTTGTTCCTCCTTACGAGAATTATTTTTCTCAGTCTCTTCTTATCAGAATCAGAAGAGGTAATGTCATCAATAATGGGTTCAACTATTTTCCCGGATCGTAAGTGGATATCATTACATTGCGCAAGGAAAATAGAAGGTATAGGTTGGTTTTGAATATAAATAACTTGCACAGCTTTATTATTGGGGTTAGGGTTCGGTTGTACAGGTAGCTGGGGTCTCATTGTTTGATTATTTGGTGGAGTGCCTGATGGTAGGAGCGGTTGCTGAAATTGAGGAAATTGGTTTGGAAACAAGAGTTGTGTTAACACCCAGGTTGTTCCCTATGACTCCCAAGGGAATACGGCCGGGGTAACCACTAACCAATCTTTGGATCACAGTCTCTAGCCAAACTGTAATCAGAGAGGGCTCTCTCTTTATGATTTGTCTCTGTTATGATGGTGTTTTAGGCTAGCTATTATGCTCAGGTTTGGGTTTATGTTTTGGTTGAAGGATTTCTTTCAGGTCTTAAGATGTAGTGTTCAGAGAGTAAAATATCATTGGGCAATGGAGTCTGGAGTTGTGAAATGATCTAATATGTAGGATTGGTGGTGTTCAAACTGCAGGGCCTATTTTGTATCTCAGACAAACAAAATTTAGCTTGAATGGTGATGTATGTCAACCAACAGAAAGCAATTAAGAATTTTCTATTAAGCTGGTGAGGTGAAAGTGAAACACGCTGCACATGAGAAAACTTGAATTCCTGTGACAAAGGCCACTGTGAAAGATGTATTCTGAAAGTGAAGCAATTAAGAATTACACTTATCAAGATTGCATCTGAAGAAAACATTCATTAACAACACATATTGAACTCAGGGTATTCATTGAATAAATCCTGAAAGTTATTCTTTTTCCTTGTTGCTAAATATTTAAAGTTAGATAACATATGGATTTTAACAAACAAAATACATAACAGAGAGAGTTACAGAGACTTATTGTATGGTGAAATACACAGGAATCCAGTAGTTTCCAACAGACACCAGGACGCATTCAACACTTCAGAAATCCGAGAAATTCCATCACTTTCTTTATTAACTTCTGAAAGGATTACAGCATAAGAACTTCTTCAGGAGAAATCAACAACAACCCTTGCAAGCTCATGCGAAGGTGACTTTATAGGAATGCTTATACAAAATATCACAGGCATTGAGTCATCTGAGAGAGAAAATATCTTCATAAATTCGTACAGAAAGTAGAAAAGAAGTTATTACAACTTTGAATGCAGCATAAATGCTCTTTAAGTCTGTTAGAGGATAATTTGACCTTTGGAGGTCATTGAGTCGGTTGAACCGCTTTGCTTTAACGCTGAATAATGTGTCTTTATTTTTTGCTGCGCTGTATTTTCTCGGCCCTGCCACCTGCGGTTTTCTACTTTTGCTTTTTTGGCCGAAACTTCTGCTGAGTTGGCTCAGCTTTAATCTTTAAGGCATGCTGATTTTGTTGAACTGTGCTTTGCATAATGATTCATGTTTTCAAAAACAAAATTTGGTGAATTGTTTACTGTCTATAAAATTTTCTATATTGCATTTGCCCACCAGTCTTGTGTAGGGAGTTGATGCCTGAGGATTGCATCTATAGTCTCCTCTGCCTCTGTATACTTGTAGAAATTGGGAGCCACCCCAAACAGGTGATTGATCTCATTCATTATAAAAAATAGATTCTCTACTCTGTTATAGAGAGTCTGTCCTGTGGTTGGCCCTGTTTCCTCTGAGGTGTTGGGCTTCTCATTGATCTGACTAGTGGAAAATGTGTTGACCCTTTTGGCATACTGGTCATGTGTGAACAATCTCCCTGCGCTGTTCAGTAAGCTAGGGAGCCCTCTGTTTTCTAACACCTGAAACTTTTCCAAAAATCTGTTCACCTCAGCCTGCATATCCTGGGTTCTTCTTTCCAATGTCTGCACTAAGTTTCTCAGTGTGAGAACCCTTTTGATCAACTGAATGTGCTCAGTTCTATTTGGATGGCAGCCAACTGAGTGCTTGTCCTATTGTTAAGCACATTGATCATCCTGGTGGCTATCTCAGGCATGTTGCTTAGAGCAGCTCTTGCTCTCTGAATTTCAGTGTGTGCTTTTGGAATGAGGTCCAACTGCTCATGGATAGTTTCAATATATTGCCATTGCTCATTGATAGATTGACCAATGTTAGCCCACAGCACTATTTTAAGCTCAGCCACCACCTTATCTAACTTGAGCTCATTCTCTAGCTCTTTTATTCTTTTTTTGAGGGCTTTCACCTCCCTGTCCTTTTCTACCACTGCTTGCTTGGACTTGTCATATCTGTCATTCACCTTGGCCAGTTTATCCCTGGTCTCATTTAACTCTGCCATTTGAGCTTCCAGTGCTTGAATCTCATTTTTTAGCTTTTGCATGTCCAAGCTAGGGGCCTGCTCTGTTGGTGGAGGTGCTGCTTGATCAGTCTGTTGAGGAGGAGGAACAATAATTGTGGCAGCTTCCTCAAGATTTATGATTTGAGGAGGAGGCTGGGAAGTCTGCCCTTCTTCTCTCTGTTTCAGAGATGCCTGTAATGCTGCCTTTGCAGCCTCTGATTCTCCCAGCTGCTCTTGTGTCTGGAGGAGCTGCTTATATAGAGATATCAGCAGATCAGTGGCATCTTTTTCAGTTCTTTGTTGGGCCACTTCATCTATCTGAGGGTGAATAGTGGCTGGGAGCTTGATTTTTCTCTTTAGAGCTACCATATCTGCATCCCTTAGTTTCAATATCTCCTGTATGCCCTTGATGTCTTTGGGATTATGCCCAATCTCTATGATTATGTCTTCTAGGGCCCTGATCCTGTTGTCCTTTGCCTGGGATGATGCTCTCTCCAATTCTAGCTGAGAGGCTGTATTGTTAAGGCTGTTATGTAGCCTGTAGTTATCCAATGTTTGGTCTGCTAGGGAAGCATAGACCATCTCACCCGTTTGCTTGTGTAGTTCTATCTTGTCCAATGGGTGGATATCCTTGGCAAGGACTTCCAGGTTAGTCCTTAAGTAGTCAGAGGAAGATTGGGGCTGCACTGCTGTTGGCATAAAATGACTCATGATCATTTTGCCTTCATTTACATCAAAGGCAGACATGAGTCTTTGCTGATTGGTGGGAGCCATGTTTAACAGATGATTGTACAACTGTCTCTTGATGGGCTCATTTCTCCTCTTAATGTCGATGAACTGCTGTTTGATACTGAGTCCACCTTCTTTCTGCTGGCCGGAGGAGCTGACTTCTCCTCCCATTGTTCTCTCTTGTTCCTGCTGGAAGGAACTGGCTGAAGCTTCTCTGCTGGGTGGGCCCATGCCCATTGCTTGCCTTACTGCTATGTCATCCTCAGGAAAGTCATTCAACCTTTGCCTTTTCTCTCCCTGGTTTACAGATGATGTCAGGGGAGTTTCTCTATCCCTTTTTCTGTTTATGTCCTCTTTCTGGGGAGTTTGGAGGACCGAGGCATCAAAGGTAGTTTCTGGCCTAGGAGGCACTATGTTTTGAGCCTGTTGCTCAGTGGAAGTTGGAGTATCAACTACTCTTTCTTGCTGTAAGGGCTGCTGTCCCTCATGTGGCCCTTCTTCTTGATGCAGTTCCTGTTGTTGTTGTTGTTGCTCTGTCTGCTGCTGCACTTCTTTATCCAACTGCTGCTGTATCTTCTCCTGAGGTGGCTGCTCTGCTTCCATTTCTTTCTCCTTTCCTTTGGCTGAGGCCTGTTCAGTAGTTATGGCCGCTTGCTGATTTGCTGTGGAGGAAGATGCAGCTGTTCCTACTTGGATGTTTGGAAGAGTGAACACCTGTGCAGAAAGCTCCAAGTCAGCCATCTTTAGAAGATTTCTACGAGCTCTTTCATTAAGCTCTTCTTGTGTACTAGCTTCTTCTAGGGTTCCTCTCCTCCATTTGATTTGGTTTGCATGTTGTTCAATGTGAGGAATCTTGAGGTGATCATAGCGAGATAGCTTATATTTAAGCCTCCTCAAAGAGATGAAGTGATTGGGGTCATAAGGTTTCCAGAGGAAACTGGTCTTCAAACCAAGGCCTTCTAACATTCTATCTGCCTCTATCCAGCCTTCCTCCCTTATATTGTAGACAAGGTGGCCAAGTTGGTTTCTGACTTTTAGTTGTGCCTTCTTGCCCTTTCCTGAAAAGTGAAGCACATCCACATTGCCAAACTGCCTGAAGTATTCTAGGGAAAAGAGCCTCATGGGCACATATCTGGGCAGTCTGTATGGGGGTAACTCACAGCCATATATTCTAATGACTGTGTGATGTTGGTAAAAATACCAATCCCCAATGCTGTATGCTTTTGACAAATGAAGGAGTCTTTGCATCTCATCGGTCAATCTTGGAGGAGGTGACCCTAGCAGCAGAGTCATGGCTGGATGGATGAAGAGATCAATGAACTCACAGTAGGTGTATGGAGAATAGAAACTGCAGTGGAAAGCAGAGGTCCAATACACTACAGATCTCAGATTGCCCTGTGCATCCTCTCTCTTTATAGGAAAAGAGAACTTCTCATGCTGGTAGTATAGGATCAAGTGGTATATATAGGAGGTGTATTTAAATACCCTTTCCCTTGACAGATTCATCAATTGCTCATGCATTTTGTCTGATATGTATGTGGCGTAGTCATAGCAGACTGGTTTTTTGCCAGGAGAAAACATGAGCATCATATGTAGCACAGTTTCATCTACATACTCAATTGAGTCATATCCCAGGATGGGACTGATCATATCAACAAGGTCCCTGCCCAATTGATTGAGGTAAACATGATTAATGGGAGGATTTTTCACAGTGTCAGACTCAATAAACAACTGGTTTAGTTTAGTGATTTGGGCATCTGTCATTCTGGCTCCCTGCCTTATCAAATCAACCAGTGATAGAGGGACCAGCTTCTTCTCTATTTTGAACTGCAACATCTCTTTGATAGCCTCAGGGGTAATATAGAATAGAACTGTGCCTGAAGGGTCAAGCACAACCCTCTGGGAGGCATCATACTTATCAGCACATAGGTGAATTAAGTCTGGAAATTGGTTGACCTGAGGAAGTTTGAAGATTGGGAGGAAGGAATCCCAAATGCCCAAGACGTCTGTTCCAGTTTCATATTTGATTTTTAACTCATTTAACACCTGAATGTGGAACTTGCTCTAGCTTAGCATTTCTTCTGAGATTTTATAATCTAAGTCTGCTAATGCCTTCCACTCCATTTCTCTGTGAGGGGCATTCAAAGGGGCAACATTGAGGGCTATGGGTGCCACTGGTGGGTCCATGCTTTCTTCTATGATTTGGGGATGGAGTTGCTGTACAGAGCAACACAAAAGAGTTCTCTCTAAAGAAAATGGGAATTATCGGGGACAGAGGGTGAATGGGATGGTTGCAGCAATTGAAATACTGCTTAAAGAGCCGGTAAATCAGTAGCAGGACTGAATAAAGTATTTTCTGTGGTGAATTTGGTTAGTGAAGGTGCCTAGTTCACGATTGCGCGAACTAGCTGCTAATTTCAACTCGATTTGTCCAATGTGGCCCTGCAGGAGTGTAATGGCTACAATGGCTGGGTATAAGTGCTGGACAGAGTGTTTTTTAATGGTGAAACAGAGTTTTAAGGCCTGTTAACAGCTTACTTTTGGAATTACGGATAAACCAGGCGTATGGGATGATTTTGAAGAATACCTGGTGAATTCGTCGGCAAGAATTGCGAATGCGGGAGCAATGGAGGCTCTGGCGGTCTCGGAATCTCTTTAGCAAGCTGGTGCTGGTTTGGACGTGAGCTGCATGCAGAAATAACAGTAGAGCTCTTTTGCCAAAAGTGGAAAAAACGCAAAATTTTGGCTATAATATTGATTTTTGGAAATTTGGCGCGCTTTTATGCTGACGTCAGCATGATGTCATAGGTAGGGTCAGGGCCGGCTGACGTCATAGGTGAGGTGGCGGGCTCTGATTGGTCCACGGGGATGGTGAAGTGGCAGGACAGATCGGCAGACGGTCGGGCGCAACGGTTGACGTGACGGCGTGGTGGCAGTGACGTGGGATGATGTGGTGGTGACGTAGTACAGGCGGGATAACTGAAACCGGAAACAGCCAGCGGTTTCATATCGCACCGCTTATGGTACGGGGGAGGTATCTGTCAGACGTACCTCCGATGAGCTGTGGTGGAGACGCGTGGATGCCGAGTGACGTAACCTTTTTACGGATATCGGAAGGTATCCGTCGGATATGAGACCCGCTCCGATATCAACGAGGACCGTCGGATCTGGGGGGCCCGATCCAACGGCTGTCGGGGCAGTGATGTGATCGGCAGATATGGCGGGTAAACAGCGGACGTCGGAGCCGCTCCGATGTGATAAGAGCCGTTGGATGTTCAAGCTCCGATCGGACGGCTGTCGGGGTCAACAAAACGATCGGTCAATATGGAAGGGGGCAGGGTTGAGTTAATGTATATCGGGGTATGCGCTTTGGCAAAAACATTAGATTATGGGTTTTTTGTGAATAATTTGCAAAAATGCACCCGGCCTTCAGACTTTGGATAAAGGAAAAAAGTGGGTTTTGATGCATTATTTGGCAATTTGGAGCGGGTAGGGGTAGAATAAGTTTTTTACAAAGTTTATGCGCAAACGGGGGTAATGAGTTAAAAAGTGGATTTGGAAAGGGGGAAAAGGGTTTGGCTTAGGTTTATCAAGATGACCAGGTGTCATTTGATCCCTGACATAGGACTTATTGGCTATAATGCCAAGGGGAGGGGATATTTATACAAAGTTTGGGGTTTATACACCATGGTGTTAATAATATTAGGGGAAAGGTAATATAAGGGATTTACATAGTAGAGTTAGGGTTAATATGGATGAGGGGAGTGAATAAAGGGAGAAAACACTAAGTTTGTTTGAGACTGACTTAGTTTAGGGAGTAGATCAAAATGAAAATAATTTTACACAGGAAATGTGGCTTTTGAATGAACAAGAACCACCATGAAACCATAATCCTCTTCCATGAATCTCAGCTGATGAGGGAGTGTTAGTAATGAAACGGAAAGGGGAAGAAGGGAGGTTAGTCATGCTTCCTGCTGCAACTTTGATGAAGAAGAACACCTTCTCAATTGATTAACTTTGCTTTGGTAAACACAACTAACTCACCTGCAATGGTAAAGATAACCTTTCTGCAACCCCCACTACTTACCCAGCTACTTGCCTAGCATTTTTATTTCTTCTTGGAGGGTGCACTTGGACTTGCAGACCCTTACTTGCCTTTTATTTTCTTTGGCTTTTCTCTTGTTTTTCTATCTACTTCTACCCTTATTTCTTCCAAGGTCCCAGATTAAGCTGTTGGGAGCCTTTTTTCTCTACCTAAACTACTTGTCTACCAAGATTAAACAGTTTGGACAGACTTCCTTCTCTAATCTACAACTGCAAATTTAAACCATGGAATGATCCAGATTAGACTGTTGGACCATCCATCAAAATTTTAAGTACATACCAAGCTATAAGCACAGATTGGATTCTCTAGGAAATATGTGATCTTTGAATCATCAAAGCAGAGCATATTTGGTCCTTTCATAGCCAATCATGAAATATGAAACCTATTGGTATAGGTAGCTAACAAGTTGTTGACCCCTCCAGTTTGGATTCCATTGATTAAAGTAAGATTGTTGTTGTGGGGGCCAGGAAGTCCACATTGCTGGATCTAGAAAGGGAGGGTTTGTTTGTTACATGGGTGGGTAATTCATTTGATTGAAGGGCGGGTATTGCATCTGGTTAAAGCGAGGGTAATTTTCTTGATTAAAAGAAGGATAATTGTTCCAACGATTAGAAAATGGCATATTAGAGTTCATATCTTGTCCTCGTGGTTGCCATTGCCTTCTCTGTGTCAGCAGATAAACTACTTTAGCTTCTTCTTTGGTTGGTTGCAATGCTGCTTTTATTCCTGGTAAAGAAGGGCATTGTTGTGTTTCATGATCCCTCTCACAAATGGTACAAATTGTCACTTTGTCCAATGGGCATTCCCTTAGTGGATGTTTTTCTCTACATTTAGAACAAAAGATAGCCAAAGCAGCTTTTGCTTCTGCTTGTTTCTTCTTAGCCTACAAGGTGTCAATCTATGAAGCAAAAGAACTTAACATTTTAGTTTTAAATTCCTCAAGTAAATTACCTATTTTAGCTCTTGTTGCTCCTCCATTGGCTGATTTCTGAACTCTTGAATATGTATTATCTTTGTTGTTTGACTTGTTCCTTGCAGCTCCTCTTGAACATCTTTTGCAGAGGTTAACAATTTCATCATATGATTCTTTAGATATGTCCCCTTTACCAAGCATATTTAACATGTCTAGACAATCATCCCTCACCCCTTTCAATAATATTGTTTTAAGAATGTCTTTACTTACATCGGGATGATTGGATCTTTGCAGGTTATATTGCAGCCTTTCCACAAAGTCCTCCAGATTCTCGTCCTCCTTTTGCACCATCTTAAATAATTCTTCCCTTTTTTCTCTCGTCCGGCAGTAGTCTTGATATTTGAGCAGAAACTTTTGTTTCATCTATTCCCATGTTGTGATTACATGGCCTCCTAGACTCATGAACCATCTTAGTGCATTTCATTTTAGTGTTGCTAGGAACAGCTTCAATTTTTTAGCATTAGTAACATAAACATAGCTTTTGCATAATCTATCAAACTCAAAAATAAACTCATCGGGATCTTCAGAAGATAACCCATGGAAGTTAGGTAAGGCCGAAAGTGGGATATTATTCATAGGAGTTTCTCCTCTTGGAAAATCACCAATAGGAAATCCCAAGGTAGAGAGAGAATTCTCACCTCTTCCTTCAGGTTCTACCTGTCTTCCTCCAAAGAATCCTTCATTGTTCTCTTCCATTGGTTTTTTTCCTGCTGCACTTGCTTTGTCTTCAATGTTTTCTATTGGCTCCTCAATGTCTTCAATTGGTTCCTCAATGTCTTCAATTGGTTCCTTAATGTTTTCAACTGGTTCCTTAAAATCCTCTACTAATTCTTCAATTTCTTCTACTATTTCTTCAACTTTTTCAAGGCCCAAAACTTCCTCTGTTTCGTAGTTTGTTTGGAGGGAGAGCTAAGGCTTAGGCTTCCGAGAGCTCAGCCTCTGAGAAGTTTCAGCCTTTGATATGATATCGTCAATAAAGGTCTTTCTCCCTCCTCCTTTTCCCTTATCACCTGTATGGTTAGTTTTCTTGCATCCTCTCATGCATTTTGCACATCTAAAAGAAAAACATTAATGATTTTGAAATCTACAATTGCCTTCCCTGGCAATAGTGCCAAAATGTTGGTCACTTTAATTGCTCATTAATTTAAACAATCAATTGGTGCTACATGAATTGTCAACCCAAGGAAGTCTGTTTATTTCAAAGGCAATTACACACTATATATGCTCAATTCCAAAATCAATAAAAAGTTGCAGTATAATTTATTCTAATCACACCTTGCTTTAAGCAACTGAAGTTCTACTTTGAGTTACAACAAAAGAAATCTTTTCATTGCAGACAATGATCAAAGGAATCCTAAATTACAGTTAAAAAGAACAATCTGGAAAAGGAAATCAATCTGCAAAGGAAAAGACTAGCTATGCTCTAACAGAGAACAAGACCCTATTCCTCAAGTAGGAATCTTCAGCACCTATTTTTGATTACTATGCTTCACAATCACTCTAGGAATCTAATTAAAAATATCACTGATTACCTATGAACGAATTTATGGAAACAATGCAATGATTAGGTAGAAACAAAGTTTCAGCAGTAAACACAAAGTTCCAATAACGCCTAAGTAAATTCAGCAAACAAGAATTAACAATGCATGAATGTAAAAATAATACTTAACGCACTACAAAATTTAAGGGGTGAATCTTGTGATGAAGGTGGGCCCTGTCCTTCTCACAAGATTCCCCAAACAATGGAACTTAAGAGAAAATGCAAAGTCTTTTATTCATCTATCAAAGTATCATATTACAAAAAGATTAAAGTTCCTTGCTCCCAGCTAGACCTTCCCGTAATCTCTCTATATCCTTCTAATGTTGATGTCTCCTCTTTTTAAAGAGGAGACATCAATTACAATTAATTACATTGTCAATCCTATTTTGACCTGAAATGCTAAAATAGGATAACCGAGTCTTCCATTAACAAAATACTGTTACAATGGTTATGACAATGCCTGAATTTGGAATACAGTTGTTATGGCCCATGTAATAGCTCCTTCGATGATCCTCTTCTGTTGCTTCTAGATCTAAAAATGCAAATCACGGCTGTTTCAGCAACGTGATTTGCGCATTGTTCTTAACTGTTTCAACAACATAATCAAAACCGTGTCAGCAATGTAGTCCGCAATAATATCTGCAGTCTTCAAAACTATTTCAACAACTATCTGATCAATGATTAACCATGAAGGAAATGTAAAATTACATGTAAAATAAATCAAACATATAGTAATGAGAAGACATGTTATATACCTTGGAAAATAGATCAAAGTAAAAACACGGGCTTTAATTATAGTTTGAAAGAGGATGGAAGATAACAAAATGTGTGAACAAAAAGGGACAATATGGAGTCCTAACAGTGGTTGAGAGGGAGAGTATATTACCTCTCAACATGCAGCGCCAGAAGAAGTCTCAGATGATTGTGGAGGAGCCGCGATTGGTGTAGTAGCTTCATGAGGTTGTGGAGTAGCCACAATAGGGGAAGCTGAGTGGAGATCAAGTAGAGACATCTACTCATGCAGAGACCTCTAGTAGGGGGAAACTTTGAGCCAGGTGGGCTAAGGGATCACATGTAGCCATACCTCTAGGTAGGAGGTGGGGCGATGTAGAGTGTTCATCCCAAGGAGGAGGGGCAGAATCCTTGAGGTACCCAACCTCTTGAATGAGACCTTGCTATGGGAGCCCCGATGTGGAGTAGTAGGAACTGATTGATTGGGTAGAGACAGATGCAGATGGAGCGGTAGAGAGAGCTACAGTGCAAGGAATCCTAGGATAACGCAGAGAATGCAGGCTGCAGCAATGCGAGAGGCACAAGTGTGTTGCACAGTGCAGGGTAGCACAGATAAGGGTGCAACGGTGCGAGATGCATGGAGATGTTGCAATAGCGCAGAGGTCAGAGAGGGAGCACTTGTCAGTAGCAGGTAGAGCTTCAACATCAGAGTATGTTTCTAGCCCAACAGAGAGGCCAGTTGGGAGTTTTTTTTATTCCGAGTGTTGCTAGAGCAACTGTACTTGGTAGATGTGTTGCATGCAGAAAATTCCAAAGTTACAGGATTGGGTTCGAGAGGAAGCCTTTCTTGTTGAGAGGGAGTGTTGAAAAGTGTGCAACAAGAAATGCTAAATTTAGGAAGTGCTAAAATAGAACTGCTAAAAAGTAGAACTTCTAAAAATAGCAGTTTGGCCAATGAGCATTTTGGCCACCTTGGGTGAGAGGTGAAACTGCTAAAAATAACATCTTCTAAAAATAGCATTTCTGGGTCCTTTCTTATTTATAGCAGTCCTTGGTCTATCTATAGGAAGTAAATTCAAATTTGGTCTTACCAGCAGTTTGGAATGTTAATTAATTAATTCTCCATGAGTTGATTAGTTAAGGAAAAGCAAACTTCAAGTCTTTGTGAGAACATGCAATTATTTCTCCACTAATTGGGGAATGTGTCCTTGATTTGATCCACTGATTGAGAAATTAAGGATGAGTTCTATATTGAGAGGATCAATTGACTTATTTTAACTTAGTCAAGTTTAGTTAGATTAATTTAACAAGTTGTTAAATTAATGAGATACAATTTGTTGATGCTTGCATGCATGTGACAACTGTTATTTTTCGATAACTGTGTATTCACTCATGGATAACTGATGCATGTCAGTTCTGTCAGAGACCTAGTTGAGATCAGATGTGAGACAGTGTACTATCAGATGCTAGAATATTTCTAGTAAGTATTCCTTGCATGGGGAAGGAAGCTTCTTCCTTCTATGACTGCGTAGTTGGACCTGAGGTGATAGCAGGTATGATTAAGCCAATTTACATGTGTTTTGTAATTGGACCCCAATCAAAACTGCGCAAGGAAATAGGAGATTGGACCTGAGGTGCAACCTTTATATATAAGGCTAGGTAGTCGATGAGCTTTATCATCAGAGTACAGAGAGAGCAAGATAGCTTTTGAGCTGATTCTTTTTGTATGTTGTTGAGGATTTCCACTTGATTGATAATAAAGAGATGGGGTTTTAGGCTGGTGCTTTTCCCGAATAAATTCTTCTGTGTTATGTGTGATTGATTCCTTCTTATCAGTTATACGTGTTCATGCTTGATGTTTCTCATGGTTGATTAGCTTCCGCAAAGTTTATGGTAGATGTAGATATAGTATTATGCTTTAGTACATTTCATATATCATTTTGATCTGTAGGTGAAATTTCTACATGATATCAGTGAACTAGCTAATTTGTAGAGAAAATTATACATGTCAGACTGTATACACTACTTCAATTAAGAAAACCTGCATGTATACGCTATTTCCTTTAGCCCAACCTACATATACCTCTAAGGATTTTGAATCATAAAATCTCTGAATCACAAACTATACCAACCAACAATGTACTGAACATCTTCTGTTAACTTATAGAACTTTACACAGGCAGGCAACATAAAACACTTCTTCTCACTTATACAATCAATCAAATATCAACCTCCTTATGCATTCAGATTTACATTTAGATCTAAGAAGACTTCATTGACAAACAATAGTAAAATAGCAGCAACAATAAATCAACAATACTGATTTGATAGACTAGTCATCTCTAAACATCAAGCCTTTCTTTTGTATATGCTACTTGAAAGAACAGAACCTGCGTATATACACTCTTTTTCCAAGATGAACATGCGTAAAGATCTGCAAATATTGACTCAGAACTTTGCTACAATTTGAGACTTTAGACAAACCCAGATCATGATAGATAACGAATAAAATAGACGCAAAACATCAGATCTAGTCTCAACCAATATCAAAGCATTCGAGAATAAGTCATTTCAAGTCTCATGATCCTGATCCAATATTGAACTCAAGGTGCACATAAATATTTCAGATCTATTCCCAAACATAACCCTGCAACATAAAATATACTTCAGATAGAAGTATTCCTTAGAATCTTATTCACTTGCACATTTGGCCTTATGATCATCTCTTATTTATATAGTTTTTGGCCTTTCTCAATACCATGGACCGAATCCACTTAGGACTAATACCTTGGATCAAATACCACAGACTGAATACCTCAGACTAAATACCTAGGGTCAATATCATGGTCCATAGATACCTTGGACCAAATACCTCAGACCAAAACCATGGTTTTCAATATGTACACACTTTTCCTTTCGTGGGAGTGCGTGTGTACGTTATATGATATTTATGTTCTAAGTACCTGCATGTATACCCCACTTGGATTAAGTGAACATGCATATATCTCTTAAAATGCTCTTACATCATCTTCTTCCTTCAACTTCTTTATTCTGATCAATAGACTTTAGTTCCATCTTCCTGATCCTCTGTACCACTGCCCTGTTGCCTCTGAATATTCCTGTTAGCCTCTTATCAAAACTGAGTTGACCTGTAGAGTTGCCATCAAGGACAATAATTGTATCATAATGCCAACAGACAGAGCTTGTCATACCATTACTACTCATATGGATGAAACCATTACAACCCACTAGTGGAACTCTCAAGATTGGTATTTCCCCCTAATGCTAAATCCATTCTTAATGAATTAAATATCCATTAGTTCTCTCCACCCCCTGCCAGCACGCTCTCCAGACCCTTGGCCTTAAGTCCATCGATTTGGTTCCCTCCACCAGAAGGCTTCCTCATGCTAAACTTTGATGGGGCCGCGAGGGGAAATGCTAGTCCTACTAGCTATAGTGGATTTCTCGACAATAGTGTTGAAGGTATTATTTTGGTTTATGCTGGCACACTAGGTGTCCTTACCAATAATGAAGCAGAACTGTGGGGTTTAGAGTTTGGTCTATTTGTCGCTTTGAAAATGAATCAACACTAGTTGATTGTAGAGGGATATTCACTCCTACTCATCTCTATTATTAAAAAAGCACAAAATGACACACCGCTATCTAAGACCTCTTCGAGCTGGCGCTTGGAATCCCATCTCCAAAGGGCCTTTGATCTTCTCAGAAGGATCAAGGCTCCCATTCTATCTCATGTTCGATAATTTAGCCGATCATATGGACAACCATGCTTTGAATACTCACACTATTTCTTTGGAGCTAAATTGGTCCCAGACAATCCTGATGTCACTGAAATTTACCTATGAGGATATTTCTAGTTGGGACTTTTCCCTCATGGAAGGTGTTGAACAAAGATAATCCTATTGAAATGAATGTCGAGAATTGTGGCACACGACAGGTGGATCATCACATGTTAAAACAATATTTCCTTGCAACCTGTTTCATGCAGATGAAGACCACAATGAATTTGATACAATGATGAAGGGCCATCATAATGAGAGGGGTTGACATTTTAGGGCCATAATGGTTGGTACGGGCGAGAATAATATAGATCACCTATTCTATAGGGATTTGGGCTATCTGTTCTAGTCGACTAAGAATATGGTGACACTAACTTGCAGTTTCCATGGTAACAACAATTTCCAAGGTAACAACAATATCCAAAGCAACAATAATTTCCAAGGAAACAACAACCTCCATGGTAATAGGAGTTTCCTAGGCAACATCAACCTCCAAGGAAACAACATTTTCCCAGGTAACAATAGATTCCAAGGAAACAATAGTTTCCAAGGAAATAATAGTTTCCAAGGAAACAACAACTTCCACGGTAACAACAATTTCCTAGGTAGCAATAACTTCCAAGGTAACAACAGTTTCCAAGGAAACAACAATTTCCAAGGAAACAACAACCTTCATGGCAACAACAACCTCCATGGTAATAATAGCTTCAATTTTGATAGTAGTTTCCAAGATAACAACAAATTAATCATGAGTGAAGGCTTCCGTACCTATCCTCTACATACCTATATCACAGTCTTTATCATGTCAGATTCTCTTGTAAAGAAAAACCTCAATAATCTCAAGACTCTAAACTTGTGTTATTGGTCTAGTTTCCCATTAAGAAGATCAATAGTGAAAGGACAAATCAATTGTAAATTATTGATGGCATAATGAAAAGATGAACCTTTACAAAAAAAAACAATGTTTGATGGTTGAAAATTTATAGTAAACTAAATAACTGATTGTATTGCAATTCAAAGTAACTACATTGAAAAAATTACATTGCTTTATTGCAAGAATATTTGTTTCTCGTTATACAAAAGCATAAAATATATACATTAATAAAAAACAAAGTTCATGATATATATGCCATTATTATCGTAAACAGTTAAATAATATCATGCAAGAGATTCTTTCCAATGTCCAACAACTTAATATACCAAATAAAATAAAGCATAAATTACATTAACATTTTATTTATATAATATTACAAATGAAATGATTATAAATACTCCATGGTTTATACGTGATTCTCGAAGTGTAATTATCATTTTATTTATATACAACCCTAATTATTAGAATATATTCAACAACCATACTAATTTATTTCGGCCATGAACTTATAAATGATTTAATCAAACTTCCCTAGAAAAAATAAATGTATGAAATGAGATAATCAACGTATTAAATACTTCTCTGGAAAAAGGATGTATCAAATGGGATAATCAACATATTAGAGAATTATTTTTCTAGCAACATGAATCATTAGATCAATTAATTAAAAGTAATAAATGCCTTCTAGATTAACACTGAATCAAATAATCATGGTAAAAAAGATATTTAAAGATGGGATTTCCTCCATAATCAAAATCAATCTATAGTGAAATAAAGTGAAACATCTTCTAAAAATATCTAGACTCTACAAATATTTTTCTAATAATAATTCATAATGTACAACAACCTATATACTACAACCTAATTAGCATAGAAAAAAATATACTTTAATATTATGAGCTCAAATTCTTAGATAATGCTCTTAAGTTAATATGCCAAATTATTTGATGGAACCCTAAGCCCTAAAATAACAAGCATCTTGGTATCATATTTATTTTCTCATTTAAAATGGTTTTGAAATAAATTCTTAGAAACATATATTGAACTCTGAATCTGATATAACATATTTTAATACCCAAAGGGTATAGGCCAATATTGAGCATGTTTTTTTCTGTTAAGGGCCATATGTTCTAAGAAGGTGAAACAAAGCTATAAGCCCTTGAACATTGTACTCTCTCACCCTAACGTTTGCATATTGGGTCACCTAATGCCTAGGAAAGCCTAACGTCTAGGGTTTAATATCATATATGAATAACTGGTATAATATGTTGTTTTCTGAATATCGATTTGGTTTTTTTTGTGTGTAATGTTTAAGATCCGGTGAACAAATATTTCCTTAATAATAATTACTCCACATTAAGAATTACGTTACACGTGCATGCAATACTTCATAGTGATATTGCTCCAAATTAATTATTACTCCACGACTAAAGTCATTACATATCACTCCAAATAAAGTTAATGCCTAAACCTTGAGATACAAATAAAATATATTAGTATTTGCACCACATGTTGCAAAGGAAATGTCGTAAGGCATAAATTCGAGAAGAATGACACTTGATATTGCAAATTATCATCAAATGTTGGTAGCAGCATCATGATAATTTATATGAAATCGATAAAGTTGTGAATTTATCCTTTCATCCACTAGTCCTTAGATAAGGTGCCCACTGGTCATCCTGGTCAGCTCTAGATGTGATGTTGGAATGAACAAATTATAGTCATGATATTATTTCAAGGTCATTTAAGTTATATTAGACAAAGGAATATATAGTGTTCAATTTCAGTGTTTAAAAGACAATATACCCTCTCAATGAAGCTATGCAGTGCATTACCTTTTCCATTTGTCTAATGTCTCATGTAGTTCTTTAGTTGTTTGCAATCTTGGGTGCCCAAGTTCGAAGACTCTGGTCACCCGTGCAGAATCAAAACGTTTTTGCAGTCAAAGCATTGCTTCTTTGATTAAAGATAGATTACTATTTATAAATGCTTCTTACCCTTCACCCAATGAATACAATATAGGGTGGTATGCCTTGCTAAGAGCTTCACTAGTTTTTGAGTACTTGTATTGTTTTTATATGAGGCCGATATAGAAGTCTATATCCATGTATGTAATTGCTTCTTTAATTAAAGATATATTATTGTTTATAAATGCTTCTTACCCTTCACCCAATGAATAGAATATAGGGTGGTATGCCTTGCTAAGAGCTTCACTAGTTTTTGAGTACTTGTATTGTTTTTATATAAGGTCGATATAGAAGTCTATATCCATGTATGTATACTGGGGATTTGTGCCACGCTTATAGCAGTTATCATATTTCAGATGATCAATTCCCTGTATTGTAGTGATTGCATGATGCAACAAAAATCTATCAAGAAGGTGATAAAATGTACTGACATCAAATTACCTATAATGCACATGTTTGGGCATCTTGTTTCTTGTATCCAAGTGGCTTTATTGCATGTATTGTATAAATTAATAAAATTTAAATTCAATCATAAGTGACAAGTAAAACGAGAAAGAATTAAATTATATATCTAATATAGCCTATGGTCTATTCAAATTATAAACTAATTATTAGCTATACAATTACAAATTTTAAATAAATTTAACAGTACTCATAAACTAACTTACCATAAAAAATCACCGATCATTTTTCAATGTTTAGAAAATTCCATGATGGGTTTGGGCTTTAATATAAAGTTTGGATTTTAACATGATGATGGAATAAGAACATTATTAACTATTAATTAATAGGTAATTTTTGTTGGGATCAGTGTGTCACCCATATCTATATCTGGGATCAGTGTGTCACCCATATCTATATCTAGACCCCACTACAACTAATTGAAGAATATAACGAGGACACATATAATTTCTGTATTGAAGATTTGTAAATGCATTATTTAATAATTAAATAATTCTTTTAATTTATTATGGTTAGAAGTATATTATTCAATCATTACTAAAGTTATGATTTGAAGAAATTAAATTATTTATTTTTAATATAAAAATGATCCAAGACTATTAAATATATTTAATTTAATTTTTATATTTTATCATTTAAAAATGCTAAAAGAATCATTCCATAAGTTACAATTTTAAATATTTTTCAACTCCAATAAGAATTTTTAAAACATAATTAAGAAATTATAAGTCTAGTTAATCAATAAAAATTTGACTTCACTTCAGGTTTTGGCTCATTTTCACAAAAGTTTGTAGACTCATTAATTCCTTATCATTGGGTAATCATTTTTTCTTTTCTTTTTGGGCTTCATCTAGAGGTAGGAGTTGGTGATGTGACTTGCTTTCATATTGCTTGTATCCTCTTACACTACAGGCGTATGAGTATGGGTGAGGCACGAAAACACGGGAGGCGACTATGGTTCAGCGAGCCCCTAAAGGGTGAAACGATTATCTTGATTAAATTTCTTATTTCAAAAAACCCCCCACCAGTTTCAAACAAAATTAATCGAAAAATGTCCTAGAAAAATAAAAAGTAATATTTTTCCAAAGAAAAACTTTTGATAGGGAATTATCAATCTCTCAAGATATATATCATAGTTAATAAGTCAAATTTATCAGAAATTTATAATTCAGCGTAAGACTAAGACAAATAAAAAAACATTAAACCTGACATTCAAACACCAATAAGACACTTATCCTTCTAACATTACTATGACAGTTCAGACTAAACTATATATTAGTGTTCAATACCTATATGTTAGTGTTCACGGGATAATGGTAAAAAACAGTTTATTTATAATGATTGAAAGTTTGGCAAGTCAATTATCTGAGAGAGCATCCACGTTATATGATGTAAGGCTCGACAAAATAATTGATAAATGTATAAAGAGGTCTGTTATTTTAAGATTATTTATAAGTCATGAAAATTTTATAGGAAAATGTAGGAAATGTTTCTCCATCTCCCTGAATGTTATCCCTAATAATGTCATCAGGATAAACTAGTGCACTTAACCCAAAAAATTTAATACACAATACTGATGACAACCACCAATCCCTTAGATTCTGCTCTTCACTAACATACAAAGGGGACACCACACCTTAACCAAGCAAAGCACAAAGGTCTAGATTGTACACCGTGTACACTCAGCAGATGGATACAATGTAAAAAATGAATATGATTCCCAATATATCAAAATTTCTTTGACATCATCTTTATCTTGCTCTGACATACAATTTCAGTGTAATGCATAACTCTGATTGCAGATTGACAGAATTTGTATATAAAGCTTGGAAACCGCATAGAAGTCCCTTGCAGCCAATCTGGAAATATACTAAGCATCTACAGTTATAATAGTTGTTGTGTGAAGTAACAATGACATGATAAAGATCCATAGAAATAACATTCACTTGAAGGGGAAAGAACTTCATTAAATTCAAATGAAGTAGCGATTTTTAAACAGATTCTTGGAGATAAAACTACAAATCTGTTTAAAATGATTCTCCTACCAAGGGAATAATTTGAAGGATTGGAAATAAAAATTCAATTAGCTTATTCTTGCATTTGACACTTGAAAATTGGATAAAAACTCTCTCTGTATTAATATGCCTCAGAAAAGCCTACCCCATTCAATCCCTTTTCCTCTGAATAAAACAGAGATACATTTTTATATCATCTGTAGCAATGTATTTTTCTACAGCTACTCTGATGCAAAAAATACATACATTGAAATGCCTCTTTTTGCCGCTCTGATGATGGACAATTCTCATGCCTCTGATCTTATGAAGTAGCACTCGATGAAGATGGAGAAGCAACAAATGCCTCCATTCATTCAACCATCAAAATCTGTCGTTAAAGGAATTTCATCATCCATCAAAATCTGTTGGTAGCAGCATTCCTTGCTGCAGAATGCCATGTCACCCCTGCAATAATCAGCAAATGCGAATGTGACTAACTCTTAAGAATGGGAAATTTTTATCAATTCAATCAATTCTCAGAGGTTTAAAGCAATCGTGTGATCATTATAACAGACCTGTACATGTAGATGTCCTTTCCATGGTTTAATTGTCGTTTGCAAAGATAGCAAGCCCTAAGAAAATGGGCAACAGGAAACACTGGAACATTTGAATAGCTTCGAGCTAGCGATGCCACATCCCATATTTCATGTTCATCTTGCTTTTGAACAAGGTATTGCACAATTTCACACTCTATACGACAATGAGTATGTGGGTTGTTTGTGCTCACATTTGAATCACGAGATATAACACAAGTATAGCTCTCTGAATGCTCCATTCCTGTTTGATGGGTGGATTCGGTAAATCCATGGGGAGAACAAATCGGTATTATCTCACTTTGCTGCTTGGAAGAACTCAACTGGCAATCAAAGTTGTTTTCAGGCCAATAAGTGATCCCAACTCCAGAAAATGTCTTCAAATCCAATGGAGAAATTGGCCTTTTGGCCCCCTCTGAATCTGAGGACCCCTATGGATTAAAACCTATTGAGATCCCAGGAGCATTGCAGAACCTGTGCTTGTCTTTAGGCCAAACTCTGGTAGGTGATGAATCGGATGGGTAATCGGGCATCAGATGAAGCATCATCTTTTCTCTCCTCTTTTCCTTGATGCTACTGAGGAGTCACCCCTCAATCCTTGTTCTTAAACTTGCTTAGCAGACTCTCTTCAATTGAAAAATAAAATGACGTTCAAACCCAAAAATTCCTTGTACACTATTCACATGCACAATCCCTTACAACTTCGGGTACACTCTTCCACAAAAAGTGTAGGAGTCCTTGGAACTGGTGACGGATATACTGCAATAAAGAAAACCTCACACTACAAGCCTGGTCTAAACCTCCCTAGATGTAGTGAGCATATACTGATCCTAAGATAAACCTGAAATGAGTGTTTTATAAAGACAAAATTGGCTGCAAAACCAGGATAAAAAATCCTCAAAGCTCCTGAGTCCTGACTACTCCCTCAATTCAAACGGGTATTTTCCAAACTTATTGTTGGCAAGGCCTAAAATCATTCCATAATGTCTCAGGCTTGTGTCTGATCAACACTGACAATCAGAAAAATGACAGAAAACTTTCCCCAATATCATTCTACTCCAGTACCAGGACACCAAGTATACAAAACATCCTTCAATTCTGCCCCAAAACTACTCACAGACACCAATTTTTTCTCCGTAAAACAAAACAATCCCCTTAAACACTAAAACAACCTCCCCTTGTATCAAAACCCCCTGCTTCCATCAATTGTCTAAACCCCTTCTTCAATCAATGCTACACAAGCAGGACGCTTCTTCAAACCTTAGAACAATGAATTTCTTGCCACTTTGTGCTAGGGTACATATACCCACTCACATATGGTAAGAATCTGTGGGTACCCAAATGCAGTGAATAAGGTATGAAACAACACCCACCACATCACTTGAAAGAATTTGGGGGTACCTAAGTGCAGTAAACGGGGTCTGAACAACCCCACATTACGTAGACGAATTTGGGGGACCCAAACGTAGTAAATCGGGAATGAAAATCCATTCCAACTTTATCACCCATTATCTCAACAATCTATTGTAGCCCATTTATATAAGAAATTAGAAATCATGACATTTCTCTATTTTTGTGTGCTGTTGACTATAAAAAACATGCTCCAACTCACCTCCTTGATGCTTTTAGTTGGTTTCCTCTGAATCTGAGGACCCCTATGGATTAAAACCTATTGAGATCCTAGGAGCATTGCAGAACCTATGCTTGTCTTCGGGCCAGACTTTGGTAGGTGATGAATTGGATGGGTAATCGGGCATCAAATGAAGCATCATCTTTTCTCTCCTCTTTTCCTTGATGCTACTGAGGAGTCACCCCTCAATCCTTGTTATTAAACTTGCTTAGCAGACTCTCTTCAATTGAAAAATAAAATAATGTTCAAACCCAAAAATTCCTTGTACACTATTCACATGCACAATCCCTTACAACTTCGGGTACACTCTTCCACAAAAAGTGTAGGAGTCCTTGGTACTGGTGATGGATATACCGCAATAAAGAAAACCTCACACTACAAGCCTGGTCTAAACCTCCCTAGATGTAGTGAGCATATACTGATCCTAAGATAAACCTGAAATGAGTGTTTTATAAAGACAAAATTGGCTGCAAAACTAGGATAAAAAATCCTCAAAGCTCTTGAGTCCTGACTACTCCCTCAATTCAAATGGGTATTTTCCAAACTTATTGTTGGCAAGGCCTAAAATCATTCCATAATGTCTCAGGCTTGTGTCTGATCAACACTGACAATCAGAAAAATGACAGAAAACTTCCCCAATATCATTCTACTCCAAAACCAGGACACCAAGTATACAAAACATCCTTCAATTCTGCCCCAAAACTACTCACAGACACCAATTTTTTCTCCGTAAAACAAAACAATCCCCTTGAACACTAAAACAACCTCCCTTGTATCAAAACCCCCTACTTCCATCAATTGTATAAACCCCTTCTTCAATCAATGCTACACAAGCAGGAACGCTTCTTCGAACCTTAGAACAATGAATTATTGCCACTTTGTGCCAGGGTACATATACCCACTCACGTACGACAAGAATCTGTGGGTACCCAAATGTAGTGAATCAGGTATGAAACAACACCCACCACATCACTTGAAAGAATTTGGGGGTACCTAAGTGCAGTAGACGGGGTCTAAACAACCCCACATTACCCAAATGAATTTTGGGGACCCAAACGTAGTAAACCGGGAATGAAAATCCATTCCAACTTTTTCACCCATTATCTCAACAATCTGTTGTAGCCCATTTATATAAGAAATTAGAAATCATGACATTTCTCTATTGTTGTGTGCTTCTGACTATAAAAAACATGCTCCAACTCACCTCCTTCATGCTTTTAGTTGGTTTCCCATCAAACTGAATGACGACATCTCCAGGACAGAATCCAGCTCGATAAGAAGGTGATCCAGGAGTCACCTATGATGTTTCAATAAAAAACATATGTTTAAATGTAAAACATAATTTGCACCATCAATTTGGTAGGCCAAAAAGGTATCAAATATAGTATACGCTCCTTTGAATTGCCATATGCAAAAAATAGCATTAGACAGAGGTAAAGTGAGTTAAAATTCAATTATTAATGCAAGAATGGAATTAGGAAATAAAACACAAAGATCCTATTAGCAACCATCCAAGTAAAATCCTCCCATGTATTATGAATGTTTAGATTAACTTCCACTATAGATTTATCACATAAACATTTTATCATAACCAGTGCAATAAAAAAGAAAAAACAAATCCACATATGCACAAGTTTTATCCCAAGGTAGCTCACCTATGGCACAAGAACACCCTCTGTTACATCAGGAAAAGCTGGACCTCTCACTTTAAGATGAGCTATAACAAGTTCGTTTAGTTCAAGCATCTTAAGTCCCAGCCATGGACACACTACACACTGCAAAATGAAAATTAAGAGGTATCCCATAGCTCTATTAGCCTAAACACAGCTAATGCATATATTTTAACATTGAAAATAGCAAAGCTACAAAATATGCATGCAACTACAAACTGTCAATGCTCCCTACTACGTCTCTCTGCCTCTTTAGTGCATGATTCTTTCCAAGTTCCTTGTGGGCAAATACCCTCGTTTGGTTTAATGCCATCTTCAAATATGTTTTCTTTGCTTCAGCAGACTTCCGTGCTTTCCTTTCAAATTCAAGTTCTGACAGAGCCTCCAAAAGTCTTGCATCTTTCTGCTTAATTGCATTTTCATTCAATCTCAAAACCTCCGCTAATTGTTTGGCAATCCCTTTATTTTCTTCCCAAGTTTCTACATTTTGATGGAGTACGTCATTCCTTTCCCTAGATACTTCATCCAATTGTTTGGCAATGTTTTCTTTCTCTCTGCAAGCTTCTGCGAGTTGACAAAGAACCTCAATCTGTTTCCTCTGTCCTCTACATACACTATGAAATGAAATGAAATCCACCAATTCATGTATGGAAATTGATACTGAGATCACTTTTATCATACAGTGGGAGTGTGTGATGGATAGTGTGAGATATTTTATCTCATCTGCAGGTGGAGTTCAATAATAAGTTAGGAGTGACCCAGAATTTAGGAAACTATGAAGTTTATAACCTATATCTGAAGTAGGGTATTTTCACTTCCATTATACTGTTCAGAAAACTATTACCTGTACCTGTCAAGTTTCTTCTTACCTGCTATTTTCTGTCAACTAATGCATGTTGGCATACGACATTGTCTACATTCAAGCAATTTCTATAATAAAGTTGAAAGAATGAGATTGACGAGAGGCCTTGCATTCAAACAGAGGTCTGTACATGTGAATTTGGCAATTAGAAAATGACATATTTCTTGTTTTTGTTGAGAAAATTGATTGGTTAATTCCTTTTAATAATACATAATTTCTTGGTTAAAATCCTGATGGAATGCATAGACTAAAAGTAATGGAACATGGTTGTCTGTGTCTTGCTTACCACAAGGACTGCTATACCCTGTCAGATTACTGTCATGAGCTAATAGCTTTTATTTATGTAAACTCTTAGAAAATAAAAATATATTTACAAAATGAGCAATAATCTATTTTAATCCTTTTACGCTGTTTTCTTGGCTTTCCAACTCTCCAAAATCCTGGTTTTTTGGCTTTCCAATCTTCCATTTTCACAATTGTTTCTATTTTCTTGATTTTCATTTTTAAATACACTTGTGGGAAACACATATTAAGACCAACACAGTAAAATTTTAAAAGAAATAAGAAAATTATATTTCCACCTGAGCCAAAATAAACAACAAAGAGACTTGTTCTATCATTATAGGTTAAACGATCCACCTGAGCCAAAATAAACAACAAAGGGAATTGTTCTATCTTTATAGGTTAAATGATTAAATTGACCTACTCTATGTAAGCAAAAATCCTTCCGATTAGCAAGGCAGCCAAAATTATTTAAGTGATTTATGAGTTCCATATTGGGTATATGAGGTTGATTCAGGATGAATTCAGTGGTTTAGTGGGCTTCTTGGGTACTATGTTTTATGAATTTTTGTATTACTTGCACATTTCCCTCCAGGCATGTGTAGACCTTGTTTGGGTATTCCTGTGGAATTCCATAGATATGTTGGGTCGGTCACTGTTGACCAGATGAGACAATTTTATGGATGCAACAGCCTCTTTTATAAGTAATTTATAAGGCTATGAAAAAATAAAAGCTCAAAGATAACTCCATGAATTGGAAGGTCTGTCTGGATCAATAACTTATGAAATTTGACCTTGTTTAGGTATTCCTGTGGAATTCCATAGATATGTTGGGTCGGTCACTGTTGACCAGATGAGACAATTTTATGGATGCAGCAACCTCTTTTATAAGTAATTTATAAGGCTATGAAAAGATAAAATCTCAAAGATAACTCCATGAATCCGAAGGTCTGTCTGGATCAATAACTTATGAAATTTCTATAATACAGTTGAAATAATGAGATTGAAGAGAGGCCTTGCATTCAAACAGAGGTTTGTACATGTGAATTGCAATTTTTCATAGATTGGTTATGGAAAATCTAACCTTCTAAGATAAGTTCATGTGCCAGCTTGATTTTATCCTGAAAATATTTACTCGGTATTTCAGCTGAGCTCAAAGAATTCAATGCCTTCTAAGTGAGGTAAGGTCCTGCACTTTATATGGTTTTCTCTCGTGCGGGATTTTTATGTTCCTGGATGCCATTATTACAATCAAGGGAATCCTTGGGTGTGGCCTAGCAGATGATGAATTGCTTCACAAAAACCCAATCCAATTAATGCAAAGAAAATGCATATTACCTTCTGATGAGCCCCAATTTTTGGTACAATTTGGGCTCATTTGGCCTACTTGCTCTGCTCAAACCATTCATTTTTTATTGCTTATGCATTCATTTCTTGGTTTATTCGTGTTTTTTGTAGGAAGAAGGGTAGGCATTCTATCCACGTGACTAATACATGATGATTTCAGGTTTTGGCATTAAAAGGGAGAAAAGACCACGAAAAAGGAGACAAGGAGACAATGAGGTGGCACTGCTGGTTTTTAGGAGAGGATGTCCACGGTCTTGGGGACCTTCCTCGTAATTCCCACCCTAGCTCCGAGCTCCAATCCATCTCCCCAACGAGCTTAGAGGCAGCCAACTGTTCTACAGGAACAACAGTTATAACTGTTCTACAGGAACAACAGTCATAACTGTCCTACAGGATCAACAGTTTAACCTTCAGTTAGACAGCCGAGCTCCACAAATCAAGGACACCTGTTGGATGATCATTTTGCATAAATACTGAGGCCGTAGCCTTGGATAGAGGCTTTTTGAACTTTGGTATTGCTCTTGTAATTTGGAAGTACGAGCTACAGCTCGGTTTTTGTTCCTTTTGTAAGCCAATTTTGGCATGTCATCAGACTTTCGTTTATGAATAAAGGCAGGCAGATTTTGATCTCATTCTGAGTTTCTAAGGGAGCTATAGCTCTCAGGTTAGGGCCCAACCTGAGAGAAATAGATCTCCTCGGTGTTGTAATGTTATTTGCATTTCGTTCCAGCACTTTGAGTTTTTACTTTAACATGCAATTCGAATTTACAGTTTGTTAATTTAGTCTTTTTCATGAGCTTAGATAGGATTAGTTTACGGTGAATTTGTTTCCAGTTGATTAGGTTAGAAGAGGATAGATATAATTCATTGGAGCTCCAGAAAAAGGTTGTTAAGGCTCACTGCCATCTCTGTTAGGGATTGGGGTGCAGTCCATAACCAACCAGCAAAAAGAAACGCAGTTCTTCTCACTTCCATGCAAGCTGCAACATAGACATTTTCGTTGAAGATCCATCCATGCACTTTTGACATTGAACCATACTTCTACATTTCACTTCCATGCACGAGTTTCATTTATTGGTTTTCCCTTTGCTGTTCATAGGTTTCATGGCACAATTATCATAGGTTAATGAATTTCTCATTTTTGGTGCATAAGTCACTTGTTTCATTTACGCTTCTCCTTATCATTCCACTTCCTTCTTCTTCTTCTTGATCTCTCCTCAATCCACCTACTCAGCCTCTGTCCAGCTCATTTACCCTCCAACTCATCCATTAATCACTTAGCTTCATTTACTTAACCTTTCGTTGATCCCATCCTTCTAAGCCATCAAACCACTGCATGCACTCTTCCTCCATCTGATTTATCTGCTCCTGAGCCATCACCAGCTCCATCTCCATCTCACCTATCCTCCCACACCACTCCAACACTTCACCATCTCCCAAAACCTTCCACGGCCAAACATCCTATAGAATTGCACAGACTTCCTGTAGAAATCCCTGAGTTTCCTGTAGGATCCCCTGCAGACTTCCTGTAGAAGCCTGCAAACTCGGTTGCTGACCATCCAAACGTGGTAGAATTCTGTGGACTGATGCTAGAGACCCTCTGGGACCTCCCTTAGCCATCCTGACCTTGTCCATGCTTTCCTTCCATTCCAACCGCTCCTGCACAACCAAACCCTAATCAAAAGCATCATCACAATAAATCCAACCACTGAATGAAAAAATACAAAAACATGTCTCTTCAGATGCAAGTAGCTTAGATGCATGTATTTCAGTTCACTGCAAGTAATGGCATTAGTGGTAGTAGTTTCATTCACAGTTTTGCATTGTAAGGGTCTAGCTAGTCAAATTAGGGTTTACTAGGGTTTTCATGCTTTATTGGCTTTCAGTTTCTTTCTCCAGTTAGACTAGTCTCCTTTGAGTTAGCTTTCGTCCATCATTCATAAAGCTTCTTCTGTGAGCATATAGAAGTTGGCTTGAGCCCTAGCGGACTTGTGCCAGCTGACCAAGTGACAGCTGCGACAAGAGCTAGTACTTGTGCATACAACACCGTCGCTTCCAAGTTTGTACGAACTACCGGGTTGATAAAATTAGAGATAGGAAGCTCCAGGAGTTGTAGCATTATTGCTACAATACTGGAGCCCACCATCTTTTTGGCGCCGTTGCCGGGGAAGCGTCAGAGTATTAGTAATTGTTGCTTTTCTTCTACTTCCTTACTCTTGCCTTCTACTAAGTAGTTTACTTCATTTCCATTCTGCAAAAGTAGCATAACATTTCCTGCTTTCATAGATTAGCATTTCCTTCTTTCATAGATTAGCATTTCCTGCTTTCATAGATTAACATTTCCTCTCTGCAAGTGTAGACTAGCATTTCCATTCTTGCAATTTCATTTGAGCAAAGTAGATTAGTTCTTTCCTGCTTTCAGTTTAATTCCGCATCTTTCATAGTTAGTTGTAGATCAATCTGTCTCAGTTTTGCAGGTACCAAAAGAAAAGCAAAGCAAAAGAAATCAAAAGAAAAAGAAAGTCTTTTCCATTTCATGCCTCGTAGGAACCGAGATACATCAGGAAAATTCCTACCAAACACCCCCACCACATCACTGAGTCACCCTTCTCTCTTCTTTGGTGACAGTGACCCAGAAGAACCTATAGGTGAACGTCCTGAGATATCCAAAGACCCTATAGTAGAAGAAGAGTTAGAGACCACTCCATCTGAAGCTATGGCTGACAATAGAAGAGAATATGAGAGAATAGAAGGTGCCTTTCCCATCCGAGAGACCAATGGAGAGATGAAAATGAAGAACATTAGCCCCTCTGCCTTACCTCACTTCCATGGGCTAACCACTGAAGATCCGGATACCTTCCTGTTTGAGTTTGCTGTCCTTTGTAGAACCTATGACTATACTGAAGATGAGCAAAAGTTGAAACTTTTCCCTTCCACTCTTAAGGATGCAACACTACGCTGGTTCATGGGCTTACCTGGGAATAGTATCACCACTTGGGCTCAGATGCAGCAAGCTTTCAACACCAAGTACCGGGATTACTGTAGGTCCAAGGAAACAAAGGGGGAAATCTTTCAGATGTCCATGGGAAATGATGAGTCCTTAGAGGATTATGAGGAGAGGTTCCAACTAAGCTATAAGCGGGCCAGGTGCACACTTGACCCTGAATCCCTCAAGTTGGTCCTGCTCCGAGGAGTCCCTGAAGACCTCTTAGATACCCTTCACATGTTAGCTGGGGGGGACATTTACCAACTGCCTTATGAGGACATCAAGACTGTGTTTAGAAACCACTCCAGGGCAGCTCGGAAACGAGGTAGAGTAAACCACCTCTCAACTAGTGTCCCTTTCTCCAAACATGAGCTTGCAAATCAATTAGAAGATATTAAGAGTGAGGTGAGACAAACCATTGCCATGCAGCTTGACACATTCAGGATTCAGCAAAAGAAAGAAGAAGCTGAGAGAGCCTTGGTTGTCTTCTGCCCTAGGTGCACAAGGAGACACCCTAAGAACGAATGTCCATTGCATTCGGTTGAAGTGTGTTTCGTTTGTGAGGAGGACCATCCCACAAATCAGTGTCCAACCTTACCTGGGTTTAAAGCCATGTACCAAGGGACAGAAGCTCCCACAGAGCCTCTCTATTACCTCAACCAAGGGAGGCCTCAGGGATCTAGACCTTATCAGCAGGGGATGCAAGGGGCATCTCAAGCTTATTACAGCCCCAACCAATCGACTCCTATGCCTTCCTGGGGTCCCCCTGCTCATCCTTCATGGTCCATGCCTCCTCCATGGTCTTATCCACCTCAGTACCCCACTCAACCTACTTCTCATTCATATCACTCACATGCCCAGCCACAACCTCAATGGAATGCACCTCAGTCGGGGTGGAGGCCCCAATACAACACTCCTCCTGCCATCTTGCCTCCACCACCAGTTCAACCTCAGCCATTACCTCCCGCTCCTCCAAGGCAACCTCAAATGCCTGCTCAACCGAACCCGAACCCCAACAATAGACAGGCCCAGCAGGTATACACTGGGGAAACCTCATGCCCTACCTATGCTGTGGAGATCCAGGAGATCAATCTTTGATCTAGAAAGACTCTACCAGATCGCCAACCTCCTCCCCCAGAGGATGAGGAAGATAAACAGGAAAGTGAACCAAAGGCTATTCCACCCTTTCCTGAGAGACTAACAGCCACCACACAACCCAACCCAGAGGAGGATGAGCTTCTGGGTGAGCTCAAGCAGTTGTGTGTAAAAATACCACTTCTCCAAGCCATCAAGGATGTGCCAATATACAACAAGCTGGTTAAGGAGAAGTGTTTCAAACACCCAGGCAGACGGAAGAAAGATGCCTCAACTATCAATGTCATAGGACAACTGTCTGACCTTATGTTAGGACAAGTCATCTACCCAAAGTACCTAGATCCTGGAAGTCCTGTAGTAGATGTTCACATCAATGGCACCATTATACCTCACACCTTGATTGATCTGGGGGCTGCCATTAATGTGATGACCAGGGATACCATGCTTAAGCTTAATCTTCAGGGTTCCTTGAGGAAGACCTCGATAGTACTGCAATTATCAGATCACTCCACCGTGACTCCCGAAGGGATTGTGGAGGATGTCTTGGTCTCTATTGACTCTTGGGGATACCCTGCAGACTTCCTGGTTCTGCAACCAAAGGCCAAGCTTACTGGATATCCTCTCATTTTGGGAAGGCCTTGGTTAGCTACTGCAGATGCTTACATAAGTTGTCGTGCAGGAAACATGACCATCAAAAATGGTCCCATGTCCAAACAGCTAGTCCTATACCCTCCTGCCCAACCCTCCTTGGAGCATGACTTACCACTCTGGTTGGAAGAAGGAGAGGAAGACGAGGTGTACTCAGCACCTCTGTGCACCTTAGATACCACTAGAAGAGACCCCCCAATCGAGGATGACTTGATCGAGACCTTGATCCAGAATCCACCTTCCAGTGCACTACCCTTAGAGAAATTGGTGGAGGATGCCCAAGCTAGCACCCTAGTGGATCTTTGTACAACCAACCCTGTTACTCCCAGAGTCAAGAATGTGGAGTTCGGCCCTGAGAAAGCATTGAAGATCAGCTCCTCCCTATCTCCTTCCCAGGAAAAGGAGATGTGTAGTCTGTTGGCCAACCACCTAGATGCTTTTGCTTGGAGCTATAAGGAAATGAAAGGAGTCCATCCTTCGGTTTGTACCCATCATATATACATCAAAGAGGATTGTAAACCGGTTAGGCAACCTCAGAGGAGAATGAATCCAGCCCTTAAGGACATTGTCAAGGAAGAATTGCAAAAACTGTTGGATGCTGGATTCATCTACCCCATCTCAGATAGTGAATGGGTGTCCCCTCTAGTGTTGGTTCCCAAGAAAAATGGGAAATGGAGAATCTGTGTGGACTACCGAGAACTGAACAAAGCTACCAAGAAGGACCATTTCCCTCTACCTTTCATAGATCAAGTGTTGGATGGACTGGCAGGAAAGAAGTTCTTCTCTTTCCTGGATGGGTTTAGCGGGTACAACCAAATCCAAATCAGCCCGGAAGACCAAGATAAGACCACCTTCACTTGTCCTTAGGGTACCTTTGCCTATCGAGTCCTTCCCTTTGGGCTATGAAATGCTCCTGCTACCTTTCAGAGAGCTGTCTTGAGCATCTTCTCGGAGCTGGTCCATGATGCAGTAGAAATCTATATGGATGACTTTACTCCTTATGGGGCCAACTTCCAGGAAGCATTGTCCAACTTGGGAAAAGTCCTAACCAAATGTACCGAGATGAACTTGTCCCTTAGTCCCAAAAAATGTGAATTCCTAATGATTGAAGGGACTGTGCTAGGCCATACCATTTCTTGCCAAGGGTTGTAGGTGGATCCTAACAAAATTGCTCTCATCAAGAGGGTTCCACCTCCTCAAAAGGTCAGGAATGTCCGGAGTTTCTTGGGATTAGCAGGATACTACCGGAGATTCATTAAAGATTTCAGCAAGCTAGCCTCGCCATTGTTTGGCCTGTTGGCAAAAGATGTGGAGTTTAATTGGACTGACGATTGTCAGAGGGCTTTAAATGAATTAAAGGACAAGTTGGTGTCAGCCCCAATCCTGAGAGGTCCAAACTGGGCCCTACCTTTCCACATCCACACTGATGCCTCGAACAAAGCCATAGGTGCAGCTTTAGGACAAGTTGAGCAAAAAATTCCATATGCCATTTACTTTGTTAGCAAAAACTTGTCCAAAGCTGAGCTGAATTACACTGTAACCGAGAAAGAATTCTTGGCTGTGGTCCATGCACTGAACAAGTTCCGACATTATATTACTGGTTACCAGACCTTTGTACATACTGACCATGCTGCTATTAGATATTTAATGAATAAACTAGATGTGAATGCTCGTATTATTAGATGGTTACTTTTATTGCAGCAGTTTGATTTGACCATTGTTGACAAACCAGGTAGAGAAAATGTTGTTGCTGACTTTTTATCTATATTGGATTTGTCTGCAGATGAGGATGGAACAGTGGATGACTAGATGCCCGATGAACATCTGTTTGCTATTTCAGTACTCTCTCATTGGTTTGCTGATATAGCAAACTATCTTGTTTCAGCACAGTTCCCTCCACACCTATCTTCCAGAGAGAAGAGTAGAATCATCAGAAAAAGTGCCTCATTTACTTGGATCGGGGGCAATCTGTTCAAGCTTGGCCCCGATCAGATCTTAAGGCGTTGTGTAAGGGAGGAGGAAGTCTTTGATATCCTCCTCACTTGTCATGATGGGCCTTGTGGAGGACATTTTGCAGCAAAGAGAACTGCCTTCAAAATCCTGCAGGCAGGCTACTATTGGCCCACACTTCATCAAGATGTCAGAAGATATGTCAGTCAGTGTGACCAATGCCAAAGAATGGGGAAACCAACCCAAAGGGATGAGATGCCTCTCCAACCTCAAGTGACTCTTGAGCCATTTGAGAAGTTGGGCATGGACTTTGTGGGCCCAATCAACCCCTCTTCGAGGCAAAGGACTTACATCATTGTGTGTACTGACTATTTGACAAAGTGGGCAGAGACCAAAGCAATCAAAGCAGCAACAGAAGAAAAGGTGGCCGAGTTCCTAAGAGAAAACATCTTCTACAAGTTTGGCTATCCAAGAGAGCTGGTCACCGATCAAGGGAGCCAGTTCACCTCCAACCTGGTTGAAGATCTCCTGGCTCATCACAAGATCAAGCATATGACTTCCACCCCTTATCACCCTCAAGCAAATGGGCAGGTGGAAGTCACCAATAGAGCATTAGAAGGGATCTTGACTAAGGTGGTGAGCAGCAGCAGAAAGGACTGGGCAGATCGCCTGGTTGAAGCCACATGGGCTTACAACACCACTTGGAAGACCACCACTGGCTTCACACCGTATGAGCTGGTCTATGGGAAGAAAGCTTTGCTGTCCATTGAGTTTGAGTACAACACATTGAGGATGGCAGCTCAGCTGGATCTAGATCTCAGCCATGCACAACAAGAAAGGCTAATGCAACTGAATGGACTGGATGAGCACCGAATGCAGGCCCTCCTTCACTCAGAAGTGGTTCAACTTCAGAGAAAGGTGTGGCATGACCAACATCTCCATGACAAGCAATTTCAGCCGGGAGATTGGGCTTTGTTGTATGACTCCAGATACAAAGATTTCAAGGGGAAGTTGAGAACCAGATGGCTAGGACCATATGCAGTGGAGAAATGCCATGACAATGGATCTGTCCTCATTCAAACCATTGATGAGGAAGCCATTCCCATGCTTGTCAATGGGCATCGATTGAAGATCTACAGGAGACCTCTCTCAAGACAAGAGTTCATCAAAACTATGTGTTATAGACATTTTTGTGCCTTACAGCATGAAGCATGAAATGTCAATAATCTAAGGGATCCAAAGTCCCTAAACATGTTGTTCCTACCCCTAGAGGAACAAGGTCAACAAACCACAACACTGAATATCAGTTCTCCACCTGAAAACACTCAAAAACAAGCTAATTCTGGATCATGTCAACTGCTCCACTGAGCTTCTGCGCTGAATGTCACCTGCTCCACTATGTACCTGCGCTGAATGTCAACTGCAAAGAAGGCTACCTGCGCTGGGCAAGTTTGGCCAAGTGGCACAATCATTCCTCACGGTGTCAATGCCCAGGAAGCTTCCAAAATGACACTTGGATCAGGGAATTCGACTGGTGATGAGTAAGAGGGTCTAGATCTCCAAGTGGAAGCAAGAACCTCCAAGTGGACTCAAGAACTGAAGAATAACTGAAGTGGGAGAGGACACTAGTCAGCTTCATGCCAGCTACAAGCTGACTCATCCTTTCTCCAAAACTCCTATATATAGAGCTCTCTCATGAGGTCTAGGGAGGCTGGAATCTTGTGAATGTAAGGAAGTGCTGTTGGTTTGAGTATAGAACTATTGGGTGATTTTCTTTGAAGGAGGTGAAGAGGAGATTTCTTTCTGCTGGGAGGTGATGCTGGATTGGGTCTTTTATGGTTGTATCACTTCCTGAACTTTACTTCTTCCATTAATAAAGCATTTGAGGTTCTTCTATATGCATGTGTCTCAATGGTGTATTGTTATACTTGTGTATTTGATTTATTCTAATCCTTGAATCAATTATGAATGTATGCTTCTTGTAGTTTCCCTCTCTTGCCATTTTGCAGGATCTTGGTGTAGCTGGGCCAGTGAAAGAGCAAGGAGCTGGGAGCAAGCAGCAAGGAGAGAAGATTGGATCAACCATTAGCGGAAGACATCGGTTAGTGGATCCCTTTCTCCCCTATTTTACTTTCATAAAGAAGAAATCTTAGATAGCTTTGCTTCGATTGTTGCTGAGGTACTATCACCCTTAGAGTGGGATAGGGTCATTCCGTATTGGATACTTTTCCCAACAACACTATGGAGAAATCTGTATTGGTCATAGAGAAGGGTTCTGCCTCTGCTTTTGGCATACCCTGAGGAATATGAAAAAAAAAAGAAAAAAAAAGAAAAAAAAAATAAAGATCCTTGGGTGAAAACCTCTTTGAGGCGCCCAAGGCAGGTGGTAGGGGTGAAAACCTCATTGAGGCGCCCCTATTGTCTTTCAAAAAAAAAGAGAAAAGGTTTGAAAAAGATCCTTGAGTGAAAACCTCTCTGAGGCGCTCAGGGCAAATGGCACGGGTGAAAACCTCTTTGAGGCGCCCCTGTTATCTTTCAAAAAAAAAAAAAAGAAAAAAAAGAGAAAAAAGAAAAAAAACAATAAGCAAAATATGGTAAAATTGCATGCAGGTTGCAGATGTTCTATGGAGGAGAGGAAGCCCTTCAACTCAAAGCCAAGGGTCCTTATCATGCTGTCAAGGAACCTCACCAGCACCTCCTCCAAGGGTACCCATGTTTTTTTTCAAGGTATGTGCAATTTTATCATGGTTTGAATCTTCTACAGGAAGATGCTGTCTTTCTATAGGAAGATGCAGTCTTTCTACAGGAAGGCGCGGATTTTCTACAGGAAAGTACAGACTTTCTACAGGAAGGCCGAATTTTCTACAGGAAGCTCTGTGTTCTACAGGAAACTTCCTGTAGGAGTTTTGGACGGCCAGAATTCATCTTAAAGGGAGATTTAGCGACTATGGATTGGTTTGGATGCATGCAAGCCTCTGTTGGCACCCTTGCACATTGCTGTCACCTTGCTCCACCATCCTTGTCGACATGCGACCAAGTTCCCTGCACCAACAAAGAAGATCGATGAGTTCTCGCGGGAAAAGCCATTTTCAAAGTTAAACAAATGCTGGGATCTCATACCATAGGCATCAAGAGCTCCGGGAACGTGATTGAAAGGCCAGAACCTCCGTCGTACAGCATGCACCCAAGGAGAAAGGACTGTTACAAGACACCTCGCGGGAATCCTGTAACAGTTCAACCTGCTCGAAGTGGATACCGTTCACAGCACCGCCATCTGAAATAAAACGCGGGCGCATGCAAGCAAAACATCCACTCCATCGTTGGCAGCCTGTAACCACGAGCCTCTGGGTCTGTGTACGTCGCATGTAGCAGGTAAATCCACTCACCATCGTCCAAGAACTGGAAAAATCGTGTGCAGCCACGCAGGTTAGTGTCTCAACCCTTCCTTCCATCAAATCGCATGAATTTTACTTTGAAATTGTTTGCATAGCGTAAAATTGAATGGCTGAGCGGCCGTATGGCCCGTCGACTGGCCACGTCGGCTAGTTAAAGTGTAATTGGATGTTTGGGTGGCGGCCACGACAAAGAGAATGAACGGCACGCACGTGAGAACACTCTCGTCAGAAGCATGAGTTTATCAGGAAAAGGCGGTGGCAAATCTGTGGAAATGGATGCGGCAGCAAGTGAATACGCAGGCGAATGATGGATGACGTCGCCCAACGGTCCGGCGGGGACAGCTCATCCCCCGCGCCACGGATTAAGCCGATTCAAAATCTAATCGGCTGGATCATGCGCATGCATTTATCATCCAACACTTCAAACTCGGGTGGCTATTCTGATCTCCTCTACACTCTGATACGCCGAGATGTTGGCTACCAGAACGCCGGTAAAGCACACCTCGAGCACGGGCCAACTACAGTCCTCCCCGAGAATTGCGCACTGCTTCTACAGGAACGCAGTTCTACAGGAGCGCAGTCTACAGGAACGCAGTATACAGGAACACAGTTCTACAAGAACGCAGTTCTACAGGAACGCAGTTCTACAGGAACGCAGTTCTACAGGAACGCAGTCTACAGGAACGCAGTCTTCTACAGGGAAGCGGGTGCCTCACGAGAAAAGGTGGCCAACTAAAGAGGTAACCCTGAACTCTTCATGCAATTGGTTAGTAAGAGTGGCAAGACCATCGTCCACAGTCTGGTTGGTGGAATTTTTGTTTGCTGTGCCTATGACTGTCGTTCTACAGGATGTCAGTTTAGGTAGACTTTGTTGAATTTTGTGGATTATATGCATGCTCTGCCTTAATAGACCAAATCTCTTTTGCATTTGCCACCTTTAATTAAAACAACCATGTTCATCATGCCGGGTGGGTTTATAAGACGGGAACCCACTGATTCAACCAAACTAAGGGAAAACCCAGCAGTGGTAGAGCTCTTCACCAGAGCACAATGGATGCCTTTTTGTGATAAGCTACAGGGTTACGATGATGAAGTGGCCGAAGAATTCTTGCAGGCTCTGAAGCGTAAATCCCAGACACTGGCCACAGTGAACTTCAGAGGTCTAAGCCTCAAGCTCACCCCGGAACATATCAGTCGGATCACAGAACTTCCTATGGGTTTGCCGTGGGATAAGGAAGAACGGAAGCTGAGTCAGCAGGCAAAGAAAGAATTCTTTCCACCTGAGGAAGAATTATCGGAGGACAAAAATGGGGTGCGAAGAACGAGCCTGTTGCCACCATGGAATGAAGTCAGTTTGCAAATCATGAAATATATCACTTGTGAAGGCTGTTTCAGCATCATGTATGCATATCACTTTCGGCTGCTCACTGAATTGAGGCATCGAATTGACCTTCCTGTAGAACAAAAATTGAGCATCCCTTATTACCTACTGCAGTCTCTAATGGAGTGTGCCACAAAGCTGAAAGAGGGCATACCAGATCAGATAGCCCACCATGGGTTGATCAAGCTTCTTGTGGAGGATGCATTGCACTCATATAAGGTCCCCCTCTCATGGGAATCTTTTTGGAATTTAACAAAAGATGGGGACATTAAGATGTTGATCGAAGAAACGGGTTCCTCAAGCAGTGAGGAACAAGAAGCAGTGGCCGAGGGACAGAGAGAAGAAGGCCAGAAGACCCCGACCACAGTACAGAAGAAAGAACAAAGGAAGAGGCATGAGGAAAAGGAGGACAAAGAAAAAGGTGGCACACCAATCTTGTCAGCAAGAGAAAAGAGGATGAAGAGCATGGACAAAGCTGAGGTGGTCCACGTCAGCCCAAGTACCTCAACAGCACCGGCAACCAAAGCAAAAAGCAAAGCTTAGGCAGGCGAGCAAGCAGAGGTGGAGACACCTGTGTCTACAGGAAAGCAAAAACAGGCTTCTACAGGAAGCCCAAAAACAAAAACAAAGGCTTCTACAGGAAGCTCGAAGATCATTGAGAAGCAGGCTTCTACAGGAAGGCCAAAAGCAAAGACCAAGGCTTCTACAGGAAGCCCGAAAATCATTGAGAAACAGGCTTCTACAGGAAGCCCGAAATTGCAAAAACAGGCTTCTACAGGAAGCCCGAAGACAGAGACAAGGGCTTCTACAGGAAGCCCGAAATTGGAAAAAGGGGCTTCTACAAGAAGCCCGAAAGTCATTGAGAAACAACCTTCTACAGGAAGCCCGGGAGTGGCTAAAGCCGGGTCTTCCAGAGGAAGCCCAAAAGAGGGAAAGAAAGAACCTTCTACAGGAGGCCCGGAAGTGGGCAAAGCAGGGTCTTCTACAGGAAGCCCGAAATCTGAAAAGGAGGGGCCCTCTACAAGGAGCTCTGAGAGAGCAAAACACAAGAAAGAGAAGGCTGATATTCTAGAAAAGGAGGTAGCAGCGGCGCTGGCCGCCCTCAGTACACCTCCAAAGCTGAAGGAGAAGAGAGAGAGGGAGACCCATCTACCATCTGAGGCCAGGAGAAGCAAGAGGATAACCACGGGCAAGCCACAGCCTCCACCCGGCAGCCAAACCATCTTAGGGGATGTCCCTACTTCACCCAGTGCAAGAAACCCCTCTAAAACATCAGCCACCCCCGAGAAGGGGAGCCCAAAAATAACTTCCTGGACACGAAAAATAGGCCAATCGCCTTCCGAAGCCCAGCTCAAGGAAATAGGAAAGGGGCATCACCTTCGTCACCACCAGGGGCAGCGAAGGCAGGGCCGCCAAAAACGGGAAAGGAAGAAGTGCCACCCTCGGTAGAAAAGGCAAGGCCACCAAAAATAGGAAAGGAAAAGCATGCTCCGGGCTCTAGTTCTCGGCCAAAGACGAGGAGCCAGGGCAAAGTTGCTCAAGGATGAGCAAATAGTTTAGCTGGGGGGTGATGATGAGCCCCAATTTTTGGTACAATTTGGGCTTATTTGGCCTACTTTCTCTGCTCAAACCATTCATTTTTTATTTCTTATGCATTCATTTCTTGGTTTATTCGTGTTGTTTGTAGGAAGAAGGGTAGGCATTCTATCCACGTGACTAATACATGATGATTTCAGGTTTTGGCATTAAAAGGGAGCAAAGACCACGAAAAAGGAGACAAGGAGACAATGAGGTGGCACTGCTGGTTTTTAGGAGAGGATGTCCACGGTCTTGGGGACCTTCCTCGTAATTCCCACCCTAGCTCTGAGATCCAATCCATCTCCCCAACGAGCTTAGAGGCAGCCAACTGTTCTACAGGAACAACAGTTATAATTGTTCTACAGGAACAACAGTCATAACTGTCCTACAGGATCAGCAGTTTAACCTTCAGTTGGACAGCCGAGCTCCACAAATCAAGGACACCTGTTGGATGATCATTTTGCATAAATACTGAGGCCGTAGCCTTGGATAGAGGCTTTTTGAACTTTGGTATTGCTCTGGTAATTTGGAAGTACGAGCTACAGCTCGGTTTTTGTTCCTTTCGTAAGCCAATTTTGGCATGTCATCAGACTTTCGTTTATGAATAAAGGTAGGCAGATTTTGATCTCATTCTGAGTTTCTAAGGGAGCTATAGCTCTCAGGTTAGGGCCCAACCTGAGAGCAATAGATCTCCTCGGTGTTGTAATGTTATTTGCATTTCGTTCCAGCACTTTGAGTTTTTACTTTAACATGCAATTCGAATTTACAGTTTGTTAATTTAGTCTTTTTCATGAGCTTAGATAGGATTAGTTTACGGTGAATTTGTTTCCAGTTGCTTAGGTTAGAAGAGGATAGATATAATTCATTGGAGCTCCAACAAAAGGTTTTTAAGGCTCACTGCCATCTCTGTTAGGGATTGGGGTGCAGTCCATAACCAACCAGCAAAAAGAAACGCAGTTCTTCTCACTTCCATGCAAGCTGCAACATAGACATTTTCGTTGAAGATCCATCCATGCACTTTTGACATTGAACCATACTTCTACATTTCACTTCCATGCACGAGTTTCATTTATTGGTTTTCCCTTTGCTGTTCATAGGTTTCATGGCATAGTTATCATAGGTTAATGAATTTCTCGTTTTTGGTGCATAAGTCATTTGTTTCATTTACGCTGCTCCTTATCATTCCACTCCCTTATTCTTCTTCTTGATCTCTCCTCAATCCACCTACTCAGCCTCTGTCCAGCTCATTTACCCTCCAACTCATCCATTAATCACTTAGCTTCATTTACTTAACCTTTCGTTGATCCCATCCTTCCAAGCCATCAAACCACTGCATGCACTCTTCCTCCATCTGATTTCTCTGCTCCTGAGCCATCACCAGCTCCATCTCCATCTCACCTATTCTCCCACACCACTCCAACACTTCACCATCTCCCAAAACCTTCCACGGCCAAACATCCTGTAGAATTGCACAGACTTCCTGTAGAAATCCCTGAGTTTCCTGTAGGATCCCCTGCAGACTTCCTGTAGAAGCCTGCAAACTCGGTTGCTGAGCATACGAACGTGGTAGACTTCTGTGGATTGATGCTAGAGACCCTCTGGGACCCCCCTTAGCCATCCTGACCTTGCCCATGCTTTCCTTCCATTCCAACCGCTCCTGCACAACCAAACCCTAATCAAAAGCATCATCACAATAAATCCAACCACTTAATGAAAAAATACAAAAACATGTCTCTTCAGATGCAAGTAGCTTAGATGCATGTATTTCAGTTCACTGCAAGTAATGGCATTAGTGGTAGTAGTTTCATTCACAGTTTTGCATTGTAAGGGTATAGCTAGTCAAATTAGGGTTTACTAGGGTTTTCATGCTTTATTGGCTTTCAGTTTCTTTCTCCAGTTAGACTAGTCTCCTTTGAGTTAGCTTTCGTCCATCATTCATAAAGCTTATTCTGTGAGCATATAGAAGTTGGGTTGAGCCCTAGCGGACTTGTGCCAGCTGATCAAGTGACAGCTGCGACAAGAGCTAGTACTTGTGCATACATCACCGTCGCTTCCAAGTTTGTACGAACTACCGGGTTGATAAAATTAGAGATAGGAAGCTCCAGGAGTTGTAGCATTATTGCTACAATACTGGAGCCCACCACCTTCCATACTCAAAATAGATTTGGGCTGGCTTCCTCTGGCACTATAGTCAAGGTCAATTGTATATTATTTGATCGCTTCAAAATTACTTTGAAATCCATTCCAACTTTGTCACCCATTATCTCAACAATATGTTGTAGCCCATTTATATAAGAAATTAGAAATCATGACATTTCTCTATTGTTGTGTGCTGCTGATTATAAAAAACATGCTCCAACTCACCTCCTTGATGCTTTTAGTTGGTTTCCCATCAAACTGAATGACGACATCTCCAGGACAGAATCCAGCTCGATAAGAAGGTGATCCAGGAGTCACCTATGATGTTTCAATCAAAAACATATGTTTAAATGTAAAACATAATTTGTACCATCAATTTGGTAGGCCAGAAAGGTATCAAATATAGTATACGCTCCTTTGAATTGCCATATGCAAAAAACAGCATTAGACAGAGGTAAACTGAGTTAAAATTCAATTATTAATGCAAGAATGGAATTAGGAAATAGAACACAAAGACCTTATTAGCAACCATCCAAGTAAAATCCTCCCATGTATTATGAATGTTTAGACTAACTTCCACTATAGATTTATTGCATAAACATTTTATCATAACCAGTGCAATAAAACGAAAAAATGAATCCACAGATGCACAAGTTTTATCCCAAGGTAGCTCACCTATGGCACAAGAACACCCTTTGTTACATCAGGAAAAGTTGGACCTCTCACTTTAAGCTGAGCTATAACAAGTTCGTTCAATTCAAGCATCTTAAGTCCCAGCCATGGAAGCACTACGCACTGCAAAATGAAAATTAAGAGGTATCCCATAGCTCTATTAGCCTAAACACAGCTAATGCATATATTTTAACATTGAAAATAGAAAAGCTACAAAATATGCATGGAACTACAGTCTGTCAATGCTCCCTGCTATGTCTCTCTGCCTCTTTAGTGCATGATTCTTTCCACGTTCCTTGTGGGCAAATACCCTCGTTTGGTTTAATGCCATCTTCAAATATGTTTTCTTTGCTTCAGCAGACTTCCGTGCTTTCCTTTCAAATTCAAGTTCTGACAGAGCCTCCAAAAGTCTTGCATCTTTCTGCTTAACTGCATTTTCATTCAATCTCAAAACCTCAGCTAATTGTTTGGCAATCCCTTTATTTTCTTCCCAAGTTTCTTCATTTTTATGGAGTGTGTCATTCCTTTCCCTATATACTTCATCCAATTGTTTGGAAATGTTTTCTTTCTCTCTTCAAGCTTCTGTGAGTTGAAAAAGAACCTCAATCTGTTTCCTCTGTCCTCTACATATACTATGAAATGAAATGAAATCCACCAATTCATGTATAGAAATTGATACTTGAGATCACTTTTATCATATAGAGGGAGTGCGTGATGGATAGTGTGAGATATTTTATCTCATTTGCAGGTGGAGTTCAAAAATAAGTTAGGAGTGACCTAGAATTCAAGAAATTATGAAGTTTATAACCTGTATCTGAAGTAGGGTCTTTTCACTTCCATCATACTATTCAGAAAACTGTTACCTGTACCTGTCAGGTTTCTCCTTACCTGCTATTTTCTGTCACACTAATGAATTCTAGCATACGACATTGTCTACATTTAAGCAATTCTGTTATGAAACCAGCTCAAGAAAAAGATAGAAAAGATAGATCAACGCCTTAAAATTCAGCCTCTTTGAGGGGGCAACCTCCTTTACGTTACATAAATGAACAATTCTTGGATCATACAAATGAAAAGACCTCCTTTCTATATATAGATGTCTAAGGGGTCATAACATAATCAGAGCCGACATAACAATAATAATGTAAGGGCACAATAATAACAATAGTGGGCTTCTATGTGGCACAATAACAACAATATGGGCACTACATGGGTACATCAATATAATAAGTGGGTTGTACTAATAACAATAAGGGGTTACACTAGTAGTATAGGGGCCTAACATGCCCCTCTGCTTCAAAAAGCATTGTCCTCAACGCTTGAGTAGTTCTTGATGCTTCTGTATAAAATTCTTTTCCTCCCATGTGGAATCTTCAGCGGGTAAGTTCTTCCACTTGATGAGATACTCTGAAATTGATCGATTTCGTAGCTGTCGGGTTCTTGTTTCTGTGACTGCTTCAAGTTCCAATATGATTTTTCCTTCCTCTTCAATTTCTGGCAATATTGTTTGAATTGGGATCTTTTGCAACTTTTGAATAAGTGGCCACACTTCTTCGTCCTTCTTCCATTCATCCCTTGCTTCGTTTATCCAATCTGGTTGGATAATAGAAATAGCACAAAACAATGCTTCCACAACCTCATCCTTAAAGAGTCTTCCATTCGGTAAGGTCGCCATTTTTTAATTGCATGTAGTATTTTCAACATTTCCTTCTCATAATTAGCTTGCTTGAGATGTAGCAGTAAAAATACCCAATCACCTACATCAAAATATTTTTCACTATGATGTTGATCTACCTATTGTTTCATTTGATTTTGCACTGAAGTGGCGTTATCCTTTAAAAGTTGGAGAACTTGTTGTTGATGCTCGATGTGATCTTTCTCTGCTTGAACCTTTTTCTTCTTGATATATCCTTCTATCTCTAGAGTTTGAGGAGTGGTAATTTCTTCCAATCCTTTACAAGATATGGTCGGATTCATTTCTTGATGCTCGATGTGATCTTTCACTTCTTGAACATTTTTCTTCTTGATATGTCCTTCTATCTCGATAGTTTGAGGAGTGGTAATTTCGACCAATGAATTACAAGATATGGTTGGATTCATTTCTTCTTTCTCGATGTGATCTTTCACTTCTTGCACCTTTTTCTTCTTGATATGTCCTTCTATCTTGAGAGTTTGAGGAGTGGTAATTCTTGCCAATGCTTTACAAGATATGGTCTGATTCATTTCTTCTTTCTCTGGGGTGGGGTCCTGGCGTATATCATCTTCTTTTGATGTTTCTTGATCCTTTTCTTCCTCCTCTTCATATTCTATGTAAAATAATTTCTTCTCAGCACACTTATGATCTTTAGTGCATTTTCTATCACAATTGTAACAAAGCCCTTTTTCTCTTTTTTCTTCCAATTGTTGTGGTGTAACCCTTGTAGGTTGTGGAAGGTTGGGAGAAACAACACTTCCATCTTTATAGTTGTGAGGGGTATGCTTCCTGGTTTCCATAATTTTGCTTTCCAGTATGTCACAAAGCCCTTTTACTCTTTCCAATTGTTGTGGTGTTACTCTAAAGAAGGTGTTTCTCTTTGTATCCTCATAATGTGCTATCATTTCCTCCGTGAAAATTGACCACGTAACAAGTTTTTTATGAGAACAAAGCCCTTCATACCATAAAAACTGATCCGGTTCTAAATATGAAGATGCAATACATACCTTTTGTAACAGTGGTACACCATGTAGATCAAAATATTGCTCCATCTGAAGTATCCAATTTACCGGATCCTTGCCATCAAACTTCCTCATCTTGCTTTTTCTTGATTTTAGGAGCTCGATCTTGAAACGATTGTAACTCTGTAATTTCATATCTTTAAGTTCTAAAATTGCGACCTGTAGTATCCCTCTGCGTGCTCTTTCCAATGCCACCAGTCTGATCCAAATTGGATTGTCCAAGAAAGAGTTATGCACAATCTCCCAAGATGACCTGATTATAGACTAGTTTAGTATAGCAAACTTGTACGACGTGCCACGAGTCATTGCTTCAACCTTTGGATCTGAAAAATGCATACAAGAAACTATAGTCCATTCTCTTTCTATACCTTCTTACGAAATTTCAATCCGATCCCCAGAGAGAAAGTTGTGACGCTCTTCCCCAGGTCACCTGTTTGGAATGTAATTCAGGAGTCTGCAAAAAGACCAACTTCCTCAGATCATATCTCCGCAAATATAGCGTGAAAAGCTCTGAAATTTGGACCCGAGGTTCAACGCGATTTCTTCTCAAATGGGTTTTTTTTTGAAACTTTTGAAACATCGCAGAAAAAGAGTTATAGCAAAAATGCCACGATGACCTGTTTGGAGCAGCGAAACCCTAGAATCCAAAGCTCTGATACCAAATGTTATGAAACCAACTCAAGAAAAAATAGAAAAGATAGATCAATGCCTTAGAATTCAGCCTCTTCGAGGGGGCAACCTCCTTTACATTACATAAATGAACAATTCTTGGATCATACAAATGAAAAAACCTCCTTTCTATATATAGGTGTCTAAGGGGTCATAACATAATCAGAGCCGACATAACAATAATAATGTAAAGGCACAATAATAACAATAGTGGGCTTCTATGTGGCACAATAACAACAATATGGGCACTACATGGGTACATCAATATAATAAGTGGGTTGTACTAATAACAATAATGGGTTACACTAGTAGTATAGGGGCCTAACAAATTCCTATAATAAAGTTGAAAGAATGAGATTGAAGAGAGGCCTTGCATTCAAACAGAGGTTTGTACATGTGAATTTGGAAATTAGAAAAAGGCATATTTCTTGTTTTTGTTGAGAAAATGGATTGGTTAATTCCTTTTAGTAATACATAATTTCTTGGTTAAAATCCCGATGGAATGCATAGACTAAAAGTAATGGAATGGATCCATAATAATGGAGTAACTATTATGAATTCCAACAAGGAAAAAAATATTTAGAAAGCGAACCGAGAATAACTTACTCCCATCATTATCCATGCAATAAAAGATCTTAAATTCCAAGCACATAAAAAATATGCATGGAACTACAGACTGTCAATGCTCCCTGCTACGTCTCTCTGCCTCTTTAGTGCATGATTCTTTCCACGTTCCTTGTGGGCAAATACCCTCATTTGGTTTAATGCCATCTTCAAATATGTTTTCTTTGCTTCAGCAGATTTCCGTGCTTTCCTTTCAAATTCAAGTTCTGACAGAGCCTCCAAAAGTCTTGCATCTTTCTGCTTAAATGCATTTTCATTCAATCTCAAAACCTCAACTAATTGTTTGGAAATCCCTTTCTTTTCTTCCCAAGTTTCTTAATTTTGATGGAGTGCGTCATTCCTTTCCCTAGATACTTCATCCAATTGTTTGGCAATGTTTTCTTTCTCTCTTCAAGCTTCTGTGAGTTGACAAAGAACCTCAATCTATTTCCTCTGTCCTCTACATACACTATGAAATCAAATCAAATCCACCAATTCATGTATGGAAATTGATACTTGAGATCACTTTTATCATATAGAGGGAGTGTGTGATGGATAGTGTGAGATATTTTATCTCATTTGCAGGTGGAGTTCAACAATAAGTTAGGAGTGACCCAAAATTCAAGAAATTATGAAGTTTATAACCTGTATCTGAAGTAGGGTCTTTTCACTTCCATCATACTGTTCAGAAAACTGTTACCTGTACCTGTCAGGTTTCTTCTTACCTGCTATTTTCTGTCACACTAATGAATGCTAGCATACGACATTGTCTACATTCAAGCAATTTCTATAATAAAGTTGAAAGAATGAGATTGAAGAGAGGCCTTGCATTCAAACAGAGGTTTGTACATGTGAATTTGGCAATTAGAAAAAGGCATATTTCTTGTTTTTGTTGAGAAAATGGATTGGTTAATTCCTTTTAGTAATACATAATTTCTTGGTTAAAATCTCGATGGAATGCATAGACTAAAAGTAATGGAATGGATTCATAATAATGGAGTAAGTATTATGAATTCCAACAAGGAAAAAAATATTTAGAAAGTGAACCGAGAATAACTTACTCCCATCATTATCCATGCAATAAAAGATCTTAAATTCCAAGCACATACAAGCAGCATAAAACCATGCAGTAACAAACAAGCTCAGAATCAGGGTATCGATACCAATTAGAATTGTATCAATTTCTTCCAAAGACAGAGTCCATTTTCATCATCTGTAGAATCTGGCGAGGTACCTGCAACATGCAAAATGACGCTTATAAACAAAAATCCCTTCTAGAAAAGCATAGGAAAAACTTCAGTAACTTTGGCACATTACCATGCCTGCAATTGCTGCCACAACGACATTAACAACAGTCTTCACCCATTCTTCAAGTTATTTCCAGCCACTGCAGTATACCACAGAGAAGAAATAAGCACGTTTAAGCCTTTAGTAGGTATGTAGGTAACCTCACATCACATTTTGCAGAACTCCTCCCATCCCTATTTTACATAAAACAGAGAACTGTGTTCAACTCTGCCATGGAGCACATTTTTCAAATGACTGAAAAAACTCACTTTGAGGGTTTCGACTGTGATTTGCATCAATTCCAATCTTCTCAAGAACTTGTATAATTGTCTATCAGACAACAATAAAAAACAAAAGGGGATTATTTTTGAGAGAAATGAGTGAATCCTTGTGCATGCACTTTTCAAAACTTGTTATTGTTTCAATAAAATATGCACCACACTCACAGCACCTACGAAACCTAGATGCATACAGTCTATGTGAAACCCTACCTCCTCGTGAATTCACTTGGGCAATCAGAGGCTGCAACAAGGACTTTATATTCAATCAAACTCCATATATGAGTCTGTGCCGCTTTAAAAAATCTTTCTCAATTTCTCTACAGAATCTATTTTTAGCCCCCCCAAAACCCTAATCATATTTACAAGGTAATATATACATGAGTATTGGCAGATAAAAATGACGGTATACATCTGTAAAAGGTAGTTGATGCAAAACAAAAAAATAAAACCCGCCTGTCCAAGAAAAAAATAGAACAGTGGGAGCACCAACTCGGCTTTCCTTTGCATTTGTGCAGACACACAAATCGAAATGGTCCAATAAACCTGCATGCAACCCTATTTGGAAACTGTAGTGACAGAAAGGTAAACATAAATAACAATATTGCTTTTTAAAGTAGCTCTAGCACGCTAGCCTCGCTGCCTGCAACTCATGCCGGTCTACGTTTTCCGCCTTAATATACCCAGCAAGGGCGATCCAGTATCGCTGAGCAGGGGCGATCAAGGTAGTGCCAAGCAAGGAGAGGTCGTTGCTCTGTGTGGCCAGTTGCGATTCTTATAATGTTTAGTACCGGTGGAATCAATCCGATGGCTCAAACAATTTTAATCGTCTAAAAACTAAATCAAGCACTCACGAATGGACACGTAACCTCAAAGGAGAGTTGATTTCAGAGGGGAACGCCTTACGACGTAACTAGAAAACAAAAAAAAAATAGCTTACCCACCTACTTAATATTAATGCTCACCGAATGGATGATTTCCTTGTAAACGTACCTATTCTACACAAATAGTCAGCTGAATGAACAACTGCCCTGGCCAACTTTCCCTTCAAAATGAACATTTAGATGGGTCACAATATGGTTTTGAAAGTCCTGAGCAAATTCAATGAGTATTGTCGTCATGAACATATGGATCATTTGATCCTTTGTTTCATTGCTCATCTTGTTAACCTCAATGTATAAAGTAACTAATATGGGTTAGTGATCCAATTTAGGATAAGGCATTTGAACTTTAGATTTTTGAAATTTTATGATTCAGGATTGGAAGGATATAATGTAGTAACTTTGACCTGGTTAGACTTGGGACTTAAATGTAACTCCCATACTTATTACTGCCTCTCTACAGCTTGAAAGGTCCACACTCCAAACTGGCCCCACTGTCTACAACATAACTTTGTGAACACAGACTATTTGTTAAAAGCTACTCCAGTATTAGTATATTGCAGATAGTGATTCTGATCAGTTTGCACTTTGCACAGATGAGAAGCTGTGCGGGGCCCGGGCATACCAAGAGCTCAGTGCGTTTATATTAGTTGGCTATTTCATCCTTCTTGCACGCATTTCGTTTACTGCCGCTCGCTGCAATCTATTTCATTCATAGAAGGCCGATACTGAAAAGTTGCAATCTATTTCATTCATAGAAGGCCGATACTGAAAAGTTGTAATGTCTCGTTACTGAATTATTTATAAATTTGTTCAGCCCTAAAAAAGAGATTGAACCACAAAGAAATCTGCCACAGAGCCCACACAGATGGGCCCCGAACCACCATAATGACAAAATAGAGCTTGTTGTTGGTGCCATAATGGCAAACCGAGAGTGCTTGTGATATGCATGTGGGCGAGGCATGAGATCGGATTCTCTGCTCTGATACTGAAAAATGGATATGAACCACAAAAGTCATAAATGTATACAGGTGTGTAGCAAAACAGAGTTAAAAAATGAAGCATATATCAACTAGAAAGCCGAACAAGGATCCCTCATGTAAGCTGGAAAATATAGAGAAATGTGTATATACGCCGCTGGGACAAAACTAATGAATGGACAATATTCAACATAAAGTTGTGTTCCTGGAAATAAACTATTTCTTATTACCTGGATTTTGCAAATACTGTTAATACATCAATCTAAAAATGTAATCAAAAGGCCCTAATTTATCGACCATCTCTACAAAGAACAGGAAAAGAAAACAAATATGTAAATACCTTGAGTAGATCAAGTGTATCCGTGGCCATTCGACCCTTGCTTGGCAACCCTAGACGAACCACATTGCGCTCAATAGCATTCGGCTTATCTCTACAAAGAACAAGAAAATAAAACAAATATGTAAATACCTTGAGTAGATCAAGTGTATCGGTGGCCATTCGACCCTTGCTCGGCAACCCCAGACGAACCACATTGAACTCAACAACATTCGACTCTAGGAATCCGTTCCCCACCTGCGTCAAGAGGTCCTTCGAAACAGCCGTGGATTGCAAGGATGGACATTGCAGATAATTGAACTTGAAACCTCTGCGTTTGCCGTGAAACACAGACGACGACTTGAGCAAGATTGGGACCGATACATTCGAGCAAGTGCTCGAGGAAGGAAGCAGTTGATGTTGTGGCGAAGCTACCGCTTTGATCGACATTACAGAGTCTCGATAGTTGAAACATCTTCTATGAATTGTTCCCAAACTCTCAACTCAACAATGGAGATTTTCCAGTTGCGATTCTTATAACATTTAGTACGGGCGGAATCAATCCGATGGCTCAAACAATTTTAATCGTCTAACAACTAAATCAAGCGTTCACGAATGGACATGTAATCTCAAAGGGGAGTTGATTTCAGAGGGGAACGCCTTACAACATAAATATCATAACCTTTATCCAACCTTAATTTATAAGAATTTATTTATGGCTAGTTTATGGTGGCTTATCAAATTAGGACCACAGAGGGATCATTGCAATGGCAACCACGACTAGTATTTTGTTCGGTTATATTCCAAAGTGAGTTAGGCTCAACGTGATTGTGGATATGTTGCCGGTGGCTTAATTAGATATCACAGATACACATTACACACAAAAATACAAATGGTTAATGTAATTACAATTGCAGTTGAGATAATATATATATATATATATATATATATATATATATATATATATATATATATAGTTTTTGCCATTATTTAGGTTTTTTTCAATGGTTTCATTCACTCCCTAAACTAGTAGAGTTAGTTGTCAGAGATTTCACTTACATCAAATGTGGTAAGATTATTGAGCAGGAATGTAAGTTTAGAACATTTAAAATAAGAATAAGAATAAATTATTTCCAACAAGTTTACTAGAATTGTCAATATCTTACTTTCAAATATTTCATAATAATTTATTTAATTGTAATTTGCACCATTATATATGAGTTTATAATTATTGCTTTGAGGTTTTTGTAATCTATATTTTGTGTGATGTTATCTTTTTGAGTCATTCGTATTTTTGGAATCCAAGTTTCGAACCATTCTCTCTGGTTCATTATTAGTATAGATCCATAAGTGAATAACACATGAATGAATAAGGCAGATCTCAATAGCGTCAATAAATAAAGGTGTGGGATAAGATGGGAATGAATGGTAGCTGACAAGTTCTGAAAGAAGGAAAGTGAATAAATTAATGATGATTTAATTTAGTTTTAATTTCAATACCTAGTTTTGTTTTAAAGGTTTAAAGATTATTAATGATACTAAATGTTTAAAATGATAATTGTTATCAAGATTCTTTATCTTACTAATTAATAATTAAAAAAATTTAAAATTTTATACAAATTTTTTCACAATTAATTGCTAATAAATAATTTCTTGTTTATTAATAATTCATGATTGTTAATAATTGACTATAGTAGTTAATGGTTAAGAAAGAAAGTAAGAAATTATTTTAATGTCCATCAGGCTAAAGATAGCCTATGGTATAGATTGTAGCTTCAGAATAAATGCTCCAAGCTTCTCGACAAACCCCTCACTAAGCGACCATATCCACATAAACTTCTTCTTGTTTTTGAAGCCCTCACATTATAAAATGAAATATTTTTCTATTTCCACTTTTCAAGAAGAACAAATAAAGTATTAATATATTTTTTTAAATATTTTTAGTTTAAATTGAATGATTGAAATGATTTTTTTAATGAATAATAATTAATAACTAATCTTTATTAATGATTTTCCAAAATTATTAATGATTATAAAATAAACTTATTATTTCCAATATTAATTTTAATTTTTGTATTTTTATTGTTAATTTTTAAGATTGAAATTAAAATTGAATTTAATGTTTAAAATTAAATTAAATTTTTTGTTAAATTGAAAATTATATATATATATATATATATATATATATATATATATATATATATTTTTTTTTTTTTTTTTCAAATATGTTATTAAATTTTTTTGGGTTGGTAAATTTATACATTAAAAGGAAGATATTGAAAGGCCAAATTAAGTGATAAGAAGGTGGAATTGGAGGTTAGAGTGGGATTCCAATAATCACTTATTTTCCAACCATCATCACCATTCACTATTGAGGTTGTTGGGGTTTTTTCCTATTTCTATAGCTTCTCTAAATTTCCCATGGTGAAAATGATCAATTTTGACCACAACACAAAAAATTTCAATATCTATTAATACTTTTATTAACCATTAATTACTATAATCAATTATTAACAATCATGAATTATCAATAAATAAAATTTTATTTATTAGCAATTAATTGTGAATAAGTTCGTATAAAATTTAAAATAAAAATTAACTATTAATTAGTAAGGTAAAGAATCTTCATAACATTATCATTTTAGACATTTAGTATCATTAATAATCTTTAAACCTTTAAAAGAAAACTAGGTATTGAAATTAAAACTAAATTAAATCATCATTAATTTACTCACTCTCTTGCTTTCAGAACTTGTCAGCTGCCCTTCATTCCTATCCTAGTCTACAATTATTACCTATAATTTATTTAATTAAAATTGAAAATAATTTTAAGTAATATATTGTAGATACTTTTAATTATTATTATTGTCGATAAATTCCACAATTAGAATCATGATACAACTTATTTTTTAGATCATTTTTTAATGGTAAATGAATCATATATAGGCACCTTTACATAAATTAGAAGTAAAAAATAAACTTCCAAGTGCACCTTATTGTTTATTATTATTGTTATTTCTAGGTGGAGACAAATTTTTAATATAATTCAAATAATATGCATGTTCAAATAATGTAATAGATAATGTGTTTTAATGGTAGCTCATATAGATTGTAGTTTAATGTAAAATTAATTATTTAACTTATGTCTTTTGCTTAAAAAAAATAAAAAAGTAGTGTGAAGTAATCTTTTTTAATTTTTTTTTGCCTTAGAAACCAAAGAATAATGTTATATATCTTGTGAACTATACAATAAGATACCTCAATATAAGCAAGTATCTCAGTATAAGAAATTATTTGACCAAACATGGAGCTCATTCTATAATTAGAATGATAAACTAAAGCTTATTCTATAATTAGAATGATAAACCAAAGAAAAATTACCAGTAATAATCAAAATCAATCATCCTGAACAAATTATGTAGTCAATATTCTAAAACTAAGTTTAGCGAAAAGCTCAATAAGGCCAAATAGTGAGTTTAAATATGACTTAGAAATATTTATTGAGCCTTCTTAGAAGGTTTAGGATCCTCAACAAGTTTGAAATAGTTAATTTAGACCAAATAAATTGGTCATTGAGGTATCCATGCATTAATAAATCAACAAGAAATAGGGAACAACAATCATACATGTGTTATTATATGGTGTTGTTGAACCTCCAATTATTTAAAGTATTATATGGTCAAGGAATGCTTGAGTTGCAGAGTATGGCCAAGATATGAGCACCAAAGGCCATGCTTTAAAATGAATAGGAATTGATCTAAAATTTTGAAGGAATCCTAGGCATAACATAGTGGAAGATCAATGCGTTTAGATAATAAGACGAGAAATTGAGGCAATAAAAAATGTATACAATTCATGAACACAAAGAATTTATACAGATTGTTGAAGATAAACTTACTAAAAAAATTATCCTAGTTCTGAGTCGATCTAGATCTACACATCCTACACTTATCCACAAGATCTACATTTTTTCTTCATGTGTTGACTTAGTTGGTTATCAATATTATTATTTATACCATACATCTAAAATACACACAACTACCCATTTTGTAACTGACTATGAATTGAAAATTATATATTTATTAAATATATATCTACTACTAGAAGGTGGTAATATTTACAATCATAGCTAAGATATTTCTAGATCTACCACTTTATCATAAGGCTAAGAAGGCCCATATGTATTTTTTTTTTCTGAATATGTTTAATTCTATTATCGTACAAAGCAAAAATACAAAATAGAGTACAATGGGCAAGGCTATGAGAATTTGCCTGTCAGCTCTTGCCTTGCCCTGTTATCAGCTCCAAAATTGAAAGGAGTCAAAATTGGAATTGTAACTGGACATTGCCGACACAGTTACATAACATAAAAGGACTGAAACAACACTGAGACACCAGGGCCATGGATTGACCCAGACAAAGACAAACACGGACAAAGACAAACAGACATGTGGACACAGACCAAAGACACCTGAACCATTACGGTTGACACCTGAACATTTACATTCGACACATTGACAGATATAATGCCGCCACATAGCCGAGAAACACATCGAGATCCCAACAAAAGAACAGAGAATACCGGGCTGTGTTCAATCTTCCTCAGTAGTCTGGGGTGCCTCTGCAATTTGACACCCAAAACGGAGCACGTCCTCTGAATCTGAAAGCTGGATGACCGCATCTGGGCTTCCCTCACGGGCAGGCCTGCTCGGACCGGCAAAGTCAGCATGCGTGGAAGGGCCAACTTCCGGTTCACGGTTGATAGCAGGTCGCTCAAGGTCCAGCACGCGGTCACGCCCAGGCGCCATCCAACTTGGCCCAGGATCACGCCCATAATTCGTCCAGCCCTTTCCAGCACCGACCGGAAGGCACGCGATGGGGGAATTCTCCCTGCTGGAGCGTTGCCCTTCCGGCAGAGGCTCGACCTCTACATTCTGCGTGACTCCAGGCTCAACAGCAATCGAAACCACCAAAGTGGAATTAACTTGCGGGCAGGGGAGCCTATACTTGAGCATGGGGAGCTCCCGCTGTCCCTCTTCTGAATTTGGGCTGCTGCCATGCTGCCCCCTCTCTTCTTCAAGGCTGCCCTGAAGTCTTTGTGGCAGCGAAGTAACCTCGAGGGAGGAAGAGGGCGAGTAGTAATCATCCTGCGGGAGAGCCCTGCCCTGTACTCCCCCTCTTCGGCTGCCCATTCGCGGTCGTGCTCTCGGCATGACTGCGCCCTTACCTGCACAAACAGTCTGAACTTCAACAGCGAACAGAACTGAAACCAGCACCAAGAACCAACACCAGCGCCAAGCTCCGTCCCCAACGCCTTGAATCAACACCAGCGGCACGAACCCGCACCAGCGCCAAATATCAACACCAGGCTTGCAAACCGGCGACACTCCTCTCAAATTCTCCTTCCCAATTCCGTCTGAGTGGAGCAGGGTCTCATTGCTCGACTCCCTCATACTCTCCTGCAATACCATCTTACACAGCTTTAACCTCATCGTCGCACCGAAGCCCAACACCTTCCCTCGAGCCGAATGGACAGGCATTAATGCCTTCCTCCCTCTGCCTTCAAGCGGATTAAAGCCCCGCAGCGCGTGGTACCTCCAGCTTCCGTGAGCATGCCACCTGCCCACGTGATGGCGCGTGCCATTCACCGAGCCCCTATGCACCCGCATCCGGGATGTTGAAATCCTTCTTCGCCAGAGAGATGCATTCATTGTTGAGCTTGTCATCTTCTGAGTTGTCCAGAGAGCCTACAAAGTAAGGTATGCACTGGGAAGCACCTTGGTTGGCTAATCTATCAGCGACCTTGTTCGCTGTTCTTCGTACATGCTTGAAAGTTATACTTTGGGGAGTATGTAGCATGTCCTCCATTAGTTCCATCCTGCTTAATATTCTCCAGCTTGTGGCGACCTTGATCACAGATGTACCTGCCTGGATTCTTTGGGCAGCACTGATAAGGATTAAGGAGTCTCCTTCTACTTCCAAAGGGAAGTAATTATTCTGCTCTGCAAGGCATAAGCCTCTCCATAGGCCTTCTAATTCGGCGACATTATTCATGTCTTTACCCAACGAGCCATAGAAAATCTGAAGTATTTCCCCTGTGTGATTTCGGAAGAGTCCTCCATAGCCTGCGAGCCCCGGATTACCTTCGGCTGCCCCATCGAAGTTTAACTTGAAGGTAGCAAAAGCTGGAGGGGACCAGCTAGAAGGAGAGGCGCTGCTGTTGGATGATCGGGTGCCTTCTTTCTTTATCACTGAGAGGTTTATGTTCCAAGACTTCAGGATCCGACATTCTAAAGGGGAGTCTGGCATATCCTCATCTGTCCAGGATTTGAGGGCCAGAGTTTCTTGCAGCTGTTTGATAAGGATTAACCATAATGTTTCAGTGGGCCGGGAGGAGTTGTTGAAGATTCAGTGGTTTCTTTCTTTCCAGAGAGTCCAGTATATGAATCCTGGTAAGAGTCTCCACAGAAAATTGAGAAGCTGAATTTTGAAAGGAGAGGGAGCCCAATTCCTTAAGTTTTCAGCTATGTCTTCTGTTCTGGCCTCTGATCTCATGTTACAGCTCTCAACTTTCCTCCAAATTTGCTCAGCGAGCGGGCAGGTTTCCATGAGATGTCCAATTGTCTCCGAGTTAATGTTGCAGTTCGGGCATCTAGAAGGCCCCACGAATCCACGCTTAATCAGGTTGTCCCAAGTGAGCACTCTTCTCTTGCTAAGCAGCCATAAGAAGGTGGAGATTTTGGGCCAAATTCCTGGTTGCCATATCTTTTCCCAGATCCGGTCCTTGTGGAGCTGGTCTCCAGTGTATCTGAGCTTATGGGCTTCTTTAGTAGTAAATGTGCCTTTATGCTGATGGCCCCATCTTAGGCGATCCTGTAGAACGTAGTATCGAATTTTCCTAAATGATAATTCTCGCTCTATGTCCTCATATGTCTCTCCTTGCCAATTACTTTGCCAGAGATTGGCTTTCTTCCAAGTTCTGAAGTCGGTGTTTGCCGAAGGTTTCCAAAATTGATTGACTTGCGTGAGGTGTGCATGCTTCATCTGCTCTTACCAGAGAGGCCTGTGAAAAATTGTGGCAAGCTTGGGGAGCTGCTGCCACGAGTCCTCCCAAAATCTTGCTGTAGTGCCTGAGTGAATCTCCCAGAAACTATGCTCTTGAATGAATATGCTATGAGGTTTGGCTGCGTTCCACATGGGTGATCCTTGAGTAGTGGAGTTGATTCTGATTAAGTCATTCCATTGGCTGCCTGGTGCATATTTTGCTTGCCAAAGTTTGGCCCATGGTACGTTGGGCTTGGTGATCCAATTCCACCACATGCGTGCACCCATAGTATTATTGCTCTGCAAAGGGTCTCGTAGTCCCAGGCCCCCTTCAGATTTAGGTTTACAGACATCTTTCCAGTTTACGAGCGCCCATTTTCTGTTCAGGCCTGAAGACCCCCAGAGGAAATTTCGCTGGAGATTACGAATATATTTAAGAACCCATTTGGGCGCGGCCAATAAAGAAAAAAGGTACAATGGCATTGCTTGGAGGACCGATTTGATCAGGACAAGCCGGCTAGCGATATTGAGAGCTCGGAAGGTCCAAAGGGAGAGTTTGGATTCAAACTTATCTAGTAAAGACTGCCAGGAGGAATGTTTGATGGCCGCAGCAGCCAGGGGAGCCCCTAAGTAAGTCGACGGAAGTTTGGCAATGGTAAACTGCAAAATTCGAGCTATGTTCCTTTGTGTGGAGAGGGGAGTATTAAAGAAATATAGCTGGGATTTCGACGCATTGATGGAGGTACCTGACGCTTTAGAAAATATGGAAAGCAGAGACTTGAAGACGGAGGCTTCTTGCGAGGATGGGTGTCCAAAGAGCATGGTGTCGTCGACAAATTGTTGGTGGGATTGGGGAGGAAGGCCATGAACAGAGATACCTTTGAGCATTTGAGTAGCGACCGCTGCCTTTAACAGTCTGCCTAGCCCTTCTGCCATAAGGACGAAGAGGAAAGGCGACAGGGGATCCCCTTGTCTTATACCCCTTGAAGGCCTAAAAGGATGAGATGGAGAACCATTTAACAGAATAGAAATGCTGGGAGAGGAGATTAAATTGTAAATCCATCTTGTCCATGTATGACTGAAGCCAAAAGCTATGAGCACTTGTTGAATATAATTCCAACTGAGCTTGTCAAATGCTTTGGATAGATCGAGTTTTAGAAGCATACCTGGCTTTTTTAGAATCTTTAGAGAGTGAATCACCTCATTTGATAAGACGATGCCATCCATGATCTGCCTCCCTTCAACATAACCTGTTTGTTCTGGTGAAATGAGCAAGGGTAGGAGAGGTTTTAGCCGATTTGCTATAACCTTAGAGATAAGCTTGTATATGACGTTGCATAAAGCAATGGGTCGAAAGCTTTCCGGCTTGCTTGGTTCCGCACATTTGGGAACTAGAGCTATGAAAGTGGTATTGAGGGCTGGCAGAATCCAGTGCATGCTTCTTGATTCTTCCACCAACTCCCATACTTCTTCTTTAATTAACTCCCAGAATTCATGGTAGAAATTGGCTGTAAAGCCATCCGGCCCCAGGGCTTTGCCGTCCTTGAGCTGGTGCATTGCTTCTTCAATTTCTTTCAGGGAGGTGGGCTGAAGTAATTTGTTATTGTGCTCATCTGTTATTATTCTGGGAATATGCTGTGTGATGGCTCTGATTTCGGCATCCCTGCTTCCTTCCGGCTCTTTAAGGATGTCTTGAAAGTAATGTGTTAATTCCTTTTCCATGTCTTCATGGGCTTCAACACGCTCTCCTTGTTGGTTGTTGATGAATGTGATGTTGTTATACATGCGCCTTTGTAGAGCTGTTCTATGGAAAAATTTTGTATTCTTTTCGCCCTCTTTCAGCCAGTTGATTCGAGATTTCTGTCGCCAAAGTATTTCTTCTTGCTTTCTCCGTTCTTCTAATCTATTCTAGAGTATTTTCTCATGTTGGGATTGCTCCTCCGTGCGTCCTTCTTTGATGATGTCTTGCTGTAGAGCTTCCATTTGCTTCTCCAGCCTTTGTCGATCCTCATGAATGTTGCCAAATTGAGTTTTGTTCCAGTTCTTGAGTACTTGCTTTAGGTTTTTCAGCTTTAGCTGGAACTGATACATTTTGGCTCCTTCGGATGGCCTGTAAGACTTCCATGCCTCCTCTACAACCTGTCTGAACTTTGCGTTTGTGAACCAAAACGCTTCAAAGCGGAAGGGCCTATTACATCTTGTACCGGGCCGAGACCAATGAAGCACGATGGGCCAATGGTCCGAACCTCTGTAGGGCAGAATTGAAGCATTGAAGTCTCCTCCTAGATGGATTGCGTTTTCTGAGAGGAGGAACCTGTCAAGCCGAGAGGCAATGTGGTTGGCCCCAGTGCGCTTATTAGTCCAGGTGAAAATCCCATTGGAGGTCGGAATATCCATTAAGTGGTTGTCCTGTATAAAGTCGCTGAGTCCTTTGCTGTCGTTTTCTAGTCTTGTTCTTCCCCCTGTTTTCTCCTCCAGTGACTGAATAATGTTGAAGTCGCCTCCACTTATCCAGAGCGGGAATTTTCTGTGCTCATTTAAACTAGAAATCGTGTTTAGCAGATCTAATTTTTGCTGAATGCTTTGTGGAAAGTAAACATTGGAAAGGTGCCCGTGGATGTTGGTTCCAATGAGATGAAAGGAGGCTTGAATGAGAAAATGGGTGGCTTGGAAGTCGTAAAGATTGAGAATCTGTGGATTCCACAGAATAGAAAGACCTCCAGAAGCCCCTGAAGAGTCTACTGACATTGAGCTGCTACCAGCCCATATCTTATTTCTTACTTTGTCCATGGCTATTGTACTGTTTTTTGTTTCTTGAAGAAAAACTATAGAGGGTTTTTCTTGTTGTATCAAGTTTTTGATCATCCTAATTTTTGAGGGGCTATTGAGCCCTCTCACATTCCAGGAGATGAGCTTCATGGTAAATGGGATGCAGGTTTGTAAAACTTGGTCAGCTTAGGGAATCTTCCTGATTCCATAAGCAATTCCCCTACTGCAATGGTCCTCTGCAGGTCAGTTGTGCGCCCTCTCTTCTTGTTTTCTTTGAGACTCTTTTTGATATCCCATGGACTTCCTCCCTGTATGCCGAGATGCTTGTTGTGCTGTACCTTGGCTAGGACTCCTTCCAGCCGCTCTATTTGCCAGGGAGGGATGGTATTGTATTCCTTTTGCTTGCAGGCTGCTTCAAGTTTGAAAATGTCTAATCCCTCGAGGATGATGTTCTCCGGATCCTGTTCCATGCTGCTCGGGGCATTTTGTTCTTCTTCCGCTATGGTGTTTTGTAAGCTGAGTGCTAATGCTGCATCCATATCCATGTCAGATGCCAGTTGTGTGGGATCTAATTTGGATTTCCCTTTGTCAGCGGATGAATCATTGATATCAGAAACTGCCTTTGGAATATCTTCAAAAGGAGAGAGGGGAGATTGAATCGCGCTGGGTTTAACTGGGGGCTTAGGAGCATGGGTTTTAAGGGATGAAGATGGCTGAGAATCAGAGTCGAAAGGCTCTCCACTGGAAGGATCTTGATTGGCAAGAGGCGAAAACTTGTTCCGAGAGTCTAATCTGGTAGAGATGTCAGGGACCGCCTGATTCTTCTTAGAATGCCGGCGGCGGTTGGGGATGAAGGTGAAACCTTCCGAATCAGTCTAAGTTTCTGAAGTGAAGGCTTTGGTTTGTTGATTAAGAGGGCAATCCCTAAACAGGTGTCCATGTGCATGGCACTTATGGCAGCGGAAAGGAATGTGCTCATAATCAAGGGTTTGTTCCCATTCAAAATCTTCATGAAAGAGACTTACCGATTCTGCCAGTGTCTTGGCAAGGTGCATCTTGACGCAGATCCGTGCGTAGGAAGTATATTTTCACTTCTTTGTTTCTTCAGCAAATTTGATGAAGGTTCCCAACCGGTTTCCAATGTCTGCAAGCGTTTCTTCCTTCCAATATTCCACAGGGAGCCCGCACATTCTAATCCATACTAGAGCCCAGCTGAAATCTTCTTTGTTCGGGTCAAATCGTGGCTTCCATTCTGTGAGGTACAGTCCTGATGAGTTGAAAAAGTATGGGCCTCCCTCAAATACCTTGGTTTTGTCCTCCAGGCAGTTAAATATGGCTGTGAAGAAGCCTTTTGGACCCAGTTGCAGTGTGACTTGGCCCTTTGGTTTCCACTTTGATTCAATCCATCCATTCAGGGCTCTTTTTATCGGCCAGAAGCCCAAGAATTTGCCTATCAGTGCATGGTCCTGCATGTACTGTATTTCGCCATTGATTCGATGACTAGGCAGTTCTATCCTGATGCGCTCCGTCGACTTGGGAATGCATGTAGCCGAGGACGCCTTTGGCTGTGACGAAGAGGCGTTTTGCCCCTTTTCATTTGCTGGGTCTGTGGCTGCAGTCTGATCTGCAGGAATCTCCTGATCAGAGGTCTTCGGTACTTCGTGCTCATTTTCACTGTTCGTGTCAGGAGGAGTCAGCGACACGCTGTTATTTTTTCCAACGGCGTCAGAGTCTTTCGAATGAGGGGGGGCAGAGCCCACCCCTCCTGTGGGCGGCACCATGGAAAGCCTTCAGTAGCAGACTGACGGCTTAACGATCTCTGTCAAAGACGAGCAGGTAGTAGGGTTCAGAGATGGCGGCAAGCGCTCAGGCATCCGTAGGGTTGCAGAGCGAAATTTTTTTTCCGAAGGCCCATATGTATTAGGGGTTGAAAACTGACTCTAATACCATAATGTAATACCATAAAAAATAAGCAAAGGTACATACCATTATCTAAAGAATGGATCCTACTTACGATAATTTTTGCAATTCCTTGCTCCTTTATTGTTTTTCTTCAACAACTATGCTCCTTCCTAATTCTCCTTAAAGAAATCCACAATAAAGTATGGGGACAACTCTCGTCCCAACTGTAGACTCAACTCAACAACCATCCACCCTTGACCCTTAATCTACTATTTCTATACTTAATAGTCTATTTCCTCTTTCCCCCAAAATATCCCTTCTTCATACTTCCCCCTTTCTTATATATAGTCCTTCCACCAGAAAGGATTTGATCCCAAGATTATACTTGTCATAATTATCTTAAATATCTTGAATTTTATTTTCCTATGTCTTTATTTTTAGTGTAGTTTGTTATTTTAATTGATTTGGGGTATGACATGATCCAGGTGGATGTTGGTGGCCACCCACTATCCCATTTGGACCCCCACAACTGTCTCTTTCATTTTTTTAGTTTCCGTAATTGTAGCACAATTTACTATTTTTAGCAGTTTTTCGGGTCCTGAACTTTCGGAGCTGTTTTGAGGCCCTAAACGACCTTTTTTTGGGAAATCTGGGCTTCCCAAAGTTATAGTTCTCGGATAGATATTTCTAGCAAGATATTGTACGCGTCAAACGGAGATCGAGTGCCAAAGTTATGGCCCCTGGAAATTGATGTACCAATTTACCCAAATGGGGCCCACAATTTGGCGTTTCATCTTCTAGGGTTAGGTTTTGGGATGTTAAGGGTTGTCCAATGTTTCTAAACAATAAATAGGCCTTCAAGCCTCATTGTAACATAGTTCAGAGGCATGTAGCCACCACATCTCTTCTCAGAGATAAGCTACCATTTCCCTAGCTGGTTTATTTCCATTTATGTTTGTAAGCTTATTTCAGTATTTTACGTTAATGAAATGAAGAGTTATTTCCGCTGCATCTTTGTGTATCTGGTTATATCTGTATTTTGTTGTGTTCTTGTTAAAATTTGGATCATGAAACTAGTAAATAAACATGATCACACATTTATTCATCTCATTATTACATCACAACTAGTAACCTAGTATAGCAACATTGATCCAATGCTAAACAATAACTTCAGTTCATTAAAAGATAAATAGTTAGACTTATTTGAGTCAATTAAGTTTGTTGAAAACTAAATAAGGGAAAGCCACTCTTCACCCAACCATAAGCTTAGCTATACTATAGTCTTTCTTATATATGGCCTCCCCCAAGCTATATCTAATTCCTTCTGAGTCATACTTCAACAAGATTCAAATAAAGGTAGAAAACATAAAGACTGCTCTCCTTCGTACACATGGATTCATTATGCTTCCTTTTAAAAAGCAAGCCAAGGCCTATTAGCTTTCATAGTGTGGCCATATTGGGCTTTCAAAACATGAAGGGGGAACCTTTCATTGATCCAATAGTCTCTTGGTACTTACCTTTCTTAGTGCTTTTTGGGCATAGATTTAACAAGTTTTCTCATCAATTCCTTCTGAACCTCTATCTTAAGCTAAAGGATACAACACTATGGTCCCAAAAAAAATAGTAAAAACCTAAAATACACATAAGTTTCTACATCTTAGAAGGATTTTATCTCACCTTATGTTCAAATTCATATTCTTAGAATCCATATCCATTTTCTAGTTCATTCCATAAGTTACTTACAGTTCTACACATACTTCTCTATAATTCCTTTAGACTCATTCCATAATATCAATGCTCTCTTCATTTTACTGTTGTTGACATTTTTTCTTTTGTTGTGCACACTGCCATTCTCCTTCTCAACCCCATGCACTCTACCCAACATGAGAATTTGGGTATCTTCCTTTAGATGTGATGTCAATCCAAATTCTCCATAATGGGAACGTATTCCATACCTTTGGAGCAGTTTGACACGATTCCCATTCCTTCTCATAATTACTTATAATTAAGTGACTCAAATACTAAATTAAGAATCATAGCATTAAATGAAATTTAAGATAGAAAACTTCTCAAATTTTTCTTACAACTTCCCTCAAACATTTAAATTTGTATTGAATACTTTTTTTTTTCAACTTTAATAATATATTAACCAAAAGTAAATTCTTCATCAAATAAAATCTATAAAAATAACTATTCCAACATTATAACTACACAACTTAAAATTAAAATTAAAAAAAACAAACAAAACAAAACTACACAATCTAAAAATACATTAAAAACCAACAACCAACCCTCATGAGGTGTTGACATTTATCACATCAAGATTACTTTTAAAAATTGAAGTTATATCAATTATAAGAAATATGGGAAAACCAATGTCAACAATTTGTAATTCCTCCAGGTTGAGGAGAGGAACCTAAAGGTAACCACAAACCACTTTGAAACTGGAATCTAGTCCTTCTAGCTTCAGAGAGGGATCTCTTTATCTGAATCTTCAGTCACTTAGATGATTTATTATCTTAGGTTTTGGGCAAGGTATTAACATAGGAGGGAAATAGGTTTAACAATTTGATCATAGGGAAGAGGGAAAATCCATTGGGCATGGAGTCATATTAAACTTATGATTTTTCCAGTGAGAGGATAAAATATGAGGAATCTCTAAATAGGGGAAAAATAGGTAATTATTCTGGTTCTTTTAATCAAATTTCATTACAGAGGAGTGAGTAGAGGAATTGTGGAATCACAAATCTTACCATCCATCTCGATAATAGATGTTTGGTGATCTACTTGCAAGTTATCCAAAACTACATAGATTCGTGGAATACTCTGTCCAACATCTCCCGCTGCCTGTGCTTGGTGAGCACTATAGATATATCGTCTACCACCTCGGTGTTGTGGAAAATGTCTCCTTCGATCCTCTCCTAAACAAGTCCAACACTACAAGTGATCCAGGTGGATCTTTAGAAAAGTACCAGTGGCATGACAAAAGGCTCAAAACTAAAAGTGGTAGAATCTGGATAAGCTTAGCATCAAATCAAAGTGCTCGTCATCCTTATTCCAATGGTGGGAACGACACTCAAATCCGAGTCCAGGTGACAAAGTGAGAGCAAGTCAAAGTTTGAGTTTCACTTGTCCAGGAAAGCAGGGAGAAGATGACACGGTATAGTTTCAGTGAATAAGAAAGTGCCACTGGACCCCGCATATCTCATATTGGTGAAAACGAGGAGCACTTAAAGAAGAATCGACCCCTGGCATTCCCAGTTGCGATTGCGTTATCGAATATCACATGCCTAAGGAGTTACGAATCGGCCCCGACAGGACTTAGTTGCGATGTGATATACATCACATATTGCAATCGCACAAAAAGGCTGGTGGTTGCGATGTGGTTTGACAGAAAACTGCCGATTATGATTTCGTGGTGGGTGTTGATTGCGATACTGCAATAAGGGGCTCGGACCCGATATGGTATATATTATGCTTAATACACCTAGCGGATATACAAATGTTGGAGTGTGCTAGATCAGTGGGACAAGGGTTTCATGCCGATTATGATAGTACGATCGGAGATCCGGACGCGAGACATTATGGAATACAGTGAATACTCATGTTAGATCCATAGATATCGCATGATGCCTGTGTCCGAGCTTGGATTTTCCGTCGATAAGTTGGAACTGTCAATAAACCCGCCGTTGATACCCATGTGCTCTTTTAATGAGTTGTTTTATTATACATTGGATTTTCTATTGTGGAAGGGTTGTTGCCGTTAATCCTTCCACCTACTAACCTTGGGTATTATGTTGGAACTACCATGATTTTGAGGGATGCCGTCATGACCTTATATATATGACTATTGTGTCAGAGAAATATAGGGAGGACTGGCTAAAAATAAGATTCTTTTGTATACAATAGACCCTGACCCCTCGTAGCATGTCGAAACCTTGCCTTGAGTAGCAAGGAGGTTTCGAGAATGTTGCAGAAGGCTTGATTATCCAAATCGAGAGTTTGGATAGGCATTTTTGCACTATTTTTTGTAAGGAGTTCAGTGGTCCTATCTGTTTTCAAAGATGGGCTCTCCATTCTCTACCCATCTATCATCTTGGAGGTATAAGGGTTGTAATTGGTTGGTTGTTATACTTTTATCTCTTTTATGCCACTAATAAAAATAAGGCCTTCCCATTATTGAGTAGGGTCCAAAGACGTAGTCCAAACTGGATGAACTCCGTAATCAAATCAATGTGTCTTGATTTTTGTGTTCTTCTGAATATTTCCACATTGTTATGTGTTTTTTTTAAGTTCCATGGTTAATTAACTTTTTTATATGTAATCCCGACACATCTGTAAGTAAAAGATATTGAATCAAGCTCGGTATCGAAGAAGGTATTTGTAGATGTGAATTGCATGAGTTTATGCTAACCCATAACAATTTTCTAAAAGGAGAAGGAACGATTAACTCCTTTGATCCTAAAGCAAGACATGCACAACGAAGAATCACTTGGGCTTCACTCAATGAATGTCTGACATATCGCGTGCGTTCATGACATATTAAACAATACCCCTAATTTGACTACATATTGGAAAATACCTCTCAAAATGACATTATTTAACCCCCTACCAATATGAACCCAATACATCTCCCCAATTTAAAAAACCCCTACTTTCACTAGATATTGTAGGTATCCATATTTTCATTAACATTTTTTATACCCCTTTATATTTTTTCATTAACTTTGAACTCCATTTTTTATGTTGCCAATATAAAAACCCTTTACCCCCTATATATCAATATATTAAGTCAATTTTCCTCAACATATATCCCCCAATATGAGTCCACATGGTATGGTATTTATTTGCCAGTGAAGCCCTTGTGTGAAGAAGAAACATGGCCAATGAAGAAGCTCATTGGGAAGAGGAAAAAATTCTGAAAGGTATTCTATAATATGGCATGAAAGGTAGACAAGTTGATCACAGAGTATGAGAATGCACTTGGGCATGAGAAGAAGGATGTCGATGATCATGAATCAGTAAGTTAGGAAGGTGGTGGAGAATATCCTCCTCCCTCTCCTTCCTCCAGTGATAATTCACATCACTCTCATAGAAATTCCAAACATACCTCTAAGAAACCGTTCTTCAAGCTAGATGTGAAGTTAGACCTTGCCCATGTACAATGTAGAATGTAATGCAAAAAAACCCAATAATTGGATCAGACAGATAGAGGTTTATTTTCAAATCCATCGGATTGAAGAAGATGAGGTGAAAGTCTAGTTAGCATCTCTTCGGCTGAGTGACATTGCTCTTGTTTGGTGGGAGAGAAAGTTACATAAGGGTAGCACGAAGTCAGGTAACCTTATGTCCACTTGGTATAGTTTTATTTTTGCATTAAAGGACCAGTTATAGCCTCTGGGTTATAAGAAAAAGGCACTTATGGACTGCCAATATTTAAGGCAAGGTAAGAGCCAGAATGTATAAATATTTTCGGAGGAATTTCAGAAACAAGCACTGAATCTAAGCATCTCATTATATGCGCCCAAAACTGTAACTAAGTACATAGGTGTGCTACATAGTTACATCAGACACTTGTTATTACTGTTCGAGCATACTTCAATTGATACAACCAGCATTAAAGTTATACATCTTGAAAGTTGAGGAAAGAATGATCAAGATGATCAAACGAAGAAGATGCCATTCAAACCTAACCATGACAAATTCCATAAGAAAGGAAAAGGGAAGGATAGGAAGACCGTTGCTACCAAGAAGGGGGATGGAGCAACATAGTCATGCACTCACTGCAAGAAGGATGGGAATGACAAGGACCACTGCTAGAAGATGCATCCAGAACTGAGACCAAAGAGGTTTGGTGGAAAGGGGAGGCAGAAGATAGTGGCAACAATGCAAGACCTTGGATCATATTCCAATGATGAAACATTGATCATAGCCGTGGTCATAAGAGGTACTCTTTCTATTAATGATAGTTCTGATTTGGTTGCAAGCACTAGTTATTTGAATGAGCTTGTGAGTCGTGAGCAAAATATAATTAAGTTGTTCCACATTAGAGTTGTCATAAAGCACACAAATGTGGAAACTATGTTTGATTCAGGTTCCCAAGCAAACTTAATCTCAGGGTCCTTAGTGAAAAGGATAGGCCTTGAAACTAAACCTCATTCGAGTCCATACCGACTTGGTTGGGTAAGTGATAAAGCCAAATTACAGGTCACCAAGCAGCGTAGAGCCATATTTTTAATCGCTTCTAAATTAGTTGATGAGGTAGATTTAGATGTAGTACCTTTGGACATCTATGGAATCATCTTGGGAAGCCCATATTTATATGACAGAAATGTCGTTTATTTCAGCATGAAAACAAATACCACCACACCAAGGATGGGGTAGTGTATATAGTTAGAGCTCATCACAAAAAAGTTAGTGTTAGCCTTGTCAGTGCAGGATAGATTAAAATATTTGTTAATTCCAGTAAAGGATGCATGCTCATGGTAATGAGGGCAAGAGAAGTCGAGACGGTTGACTCTTTCATAGGTTGTGATCCTAATCATAAGAAGGAATTATTTGAAATTGTTTCTGACGATGATGAATTGTTTTAGGAACTGAGAGGATTTCCCCATAAAAGGAAAATCCAACATGAGATCCATTTTCAGTAGCATGCCCCTTTACCAAATGTTGGCATGTACAGGATGGCTTCTATCGATATGGAGGAGATCAAGAAACAGGTGCAGGAATTGTTAAATTAGGGAGTCATCAGACCAAGTTCTTCTCCTTGCTACTCACCAACCGTGTTGGTGCCCAAGAAAGATGGCACATGGAGAATTTGCATGGATTACAGGGCACTAGAAAAGATCATGGTGAAGAATCGATACCCTCTCCCTCACATTGATGAATTGTTAGATCAATTAAAAATTGTTGTTTATTTTTTCAAGCTGGATTTGTGTAGTGGTTATCACTAGGCTAGAATTTCAGAGTGGGACATCTAGAAAACTGCATTCAAAACCAAGCAGGGGTTGTTCGAATGGATGGTGATGCCATTCGGACTATGCAACACTCCAACCACGTTTATGAGGGTAATGAATGAATTATTTCAACCATTTATTGATCATTTTGTTCTTTTGTATCTAGATGATATTCTTATGTACAGTAGGACATGGGAGGAACACATGTGTCACATAAAGAAAGTGCTTGATGTGTGGAAGAAAGAGAAATTATATTTGAAACTGTCAAAGTGTGAGTTTTGGAAAGACTTCTCCCATTTATTAAGGCCATATTGTCGGTAATGGGAAATAAAGGATAGATTCCTCTAAAGTGGAGGCAATAATGAAGTGGCCTAAGCCCACAAATGTCACAGAAGTATGATGTTTTCTGGTCGCAGTGCAGTATTGGAGAAGGTTCATAGTGAACTTTTCCATTATTACATCCCCCTTGCATGCCTTGACTAGTGTGAAGCAAGCCTTTCATTGGGGAGGAAAACAATAGAAATCCTTCGACAAATTGAAAGAGAAGATCAACACGGCCCCAGTGCTAGGCTTACCAGACCTTTAACAGCCTTTCAAAATTGAAACAGATGCCAACAGATATGCCATGGGTGTTGTATTGATGCAACAAAGAAAACCTATTTGTTACCACTCAGAGACTTTCTCCCAGGCTATTGCGAATTATCCTACATATGACCGGGAGTTGTACACCTTGGTCTAGAGTGTAAAGAAGTGGAAACACTATCTGATCAGCAAGGAGACGATCATCCACACGGATCATCAGCCCATACAGTATCTTCAGTCACAAACCAAACTTCAGCAAGCCCGTCACTTTAAATGGATGGGATTCGTCCAACAGTTTCATTTGGTAATAAAATATAAGAAGGGCGCCAACAACAAAGTAGCAGATATGCTTTCTCGCCCTCCTATTTCTACATCTGTAGTTTTGCAAAATATTTCTTTGTCGTTAGAAAGTTATGTTGAACAGTATTCTAACGATAATGATTTTAAAGAAATCTATGAAAAAATAACTCGTGGATCACAAGTGGAAAATTATTACTTGCAGGGAAATATATTGTACCACCTTGGGAAACTGTGTATACCCAATAATGAAAGGGTTCATGTAATCTGAGAGGCTCATACCTCTTTGGTGTCTATTCATTTTGGCATTGAGAAAACTTTATGTCATTTGCATAGGTTTTGTTTTTGGAATCATATGAAAAACCTTGTGACTTGCTTTGTAAAGGGTTGTGTGTTGTGTTCTGTTTCAAAGCCCTCTAATAGAAAACTTGGGCTCTACACACCACTCCCTATTCCAAGTCAACCATGGGAAATTGTTTCCATGGACTTTGTAGGAGGTATACTGATGTCTAGGAAAGGTCATGTATATTTGTATGTGATTGTGGATAGGCTTAGTAAAATGTGTATTTTAATGCCTTGTAAAAATTAGGTCACTACTAAGTAGACTGCTTTTCTTTTCTTTCAACATGTTTGGTTCCATTTTGGGTTTCCCACATCTATTGTGTCAGATCGAGACTCCCGCTTTCTTGGGGATTTTTGGACCATCTTGTGGAGAATGATGGACACCAAGATGAAAAGAAGTATGACATTTCATCCATAAACCGATGGATGGACAAAGGTTGTCAACCGCACCATGGTACACTTGTTGCAAGGCTATTGTGGGAAACATCCCAAGTTGTGGGATGAACAACACCCTTATGTGCAACATGCATACAATCAAGTAGCACATTCATCTACACATAGCTCACCATTTGAGACATGTTTTGGATATCCATCGAGAGATCCCTTGGACATGGTCTTTGGGAAAGAGGAGGATGTCAATGGACAAGATGATAGGGACAAAGCATGGAAGTTCATTCAACGGATACAAGCAATTCATCAGATAGTGCAGGAGTAGTTGGAGAAGAGTCAAGCTAGGTATAAAGCTTGACATGATAAGCAGTGAGTTGATAATTAGTTTCAAGTTGGGGACAAGGTATGGCTCCATATTAGCAAAGATAGAATGAAGGGAGAAGGGAAGTAACTGAGACCTGTTAGATATGGTCCCTTCATCATATTGGCAAATATTGGAGACAATGTTTTTCATCTTGAATTTTTTTCTTATATGAAAATGTACTCTCTGGTAACTGTGGAAAACCTGAAGCTTTATGAACCTCCATTTGTGGATACCGAGGAGGTTGCACATATTACTACAGTGGATGATTTTTCACCTGAGTATCTCGATAAGTTTCCAAAATATATTACTCGACCGGAGGACCAAAACTTCACAATGAGGAGATGTGGATCTGTGTTGGCTTCAAAGGAATTCATCCAAGAAAAACTCGATGGATGGAGAAGGAAAAAGTGAGGGAGAAATTTCCGGAATTATCAATTGACTGAAAACTCTTTTGGTGGTTGAAAAGATCTTAGTGGGGAGGATTGATCCAAGTGGATCTTCAGAAAAGTACCAGTGGCATGACAAAAGGCTCAAAACTCAAAGTGGTAGAATCTGGATAAGCTTAGCACTGGATCAAAGTGCTCATCATCTTGATTCAAATGATGCGAATGACAATAAAATCTGAGTCTAGATGACAAAGTTAGAGAAAGTCAAAGTTTTATTTTGACATGTCTAGGTAGTAGGGAGGAGATGACATGGCATAGTTTCAACAAATAAGGGAGCGCCATGTGGCAGGATTCCACTAGACCCTGCCTATCGCATATTAGTGAAGAGGATGAGTGCTTAAGGAAGTATCAGCCCCTGGCATTCCTGAATGCGATTGTGATATCGCATATTGCAGGCCGGAGGAGTTACGAATCAGCCTCGGCCGAACTTAGTTGTGATGCGATATACATCGCATATTGCAATCACACGAAAGGGTTGGTGCTTGTGATATGGTTTGGGGGAAGTGTCGATTGATATTTCATAGTGGTTGGCAATTATGATACTGTGATAAGGGGCCCAGACCCAATATACTATATATTATGCTTAATACGCCCGGCAGGTCTACAAATATTGCAGTGTGCTAAATCAACGCACTAAGGGTTTGATGCGAATTGAGATAGTGTGATGGGAGAGCCGAACATGAGACATTATGGCATACGGTGAATACTCCTGTCGAATCCATAGATATCACAGGATGCCTGTGTTCGAGCCTGGATTGTCCGCCGATAAGCTGGAACCACTGATAAATCCGCCGTCGATACCCATGCACTGTTGTAATGAGTTGTTTTATTAGACATTGGATTTTCTATTGCGGAAGGGTTGTTGCCATGAATCCTTCTGCCTTGTAACCTTGGGTATTATGTTGGAACTACCTTGATTTTGAGGGATGTTGCCATGATCTTATATATATGACTGTTGTGTCAGAAAAACACAAGGAGGACTGGCTGAAACTCAGATTCTATATACAACAAACCATGACCCCTAGCAGTAGGCCAAAACCTCACCTTGAGCAGCAGGGAGGTTCTGAGAAGGTTTTTGAAGGCTTGATTATCCAAATTGGGAGTTTGGATAGGCGTTGTTTTCACTATTTTTCGCTAGGAGGTCAATAGTTTTGTCTATTTTCAAAGTTGGGCTCTCCATTCTCTACCCATATATCAACCTGGAGGTATAAGGGCTGTAATTTCTTGTTATTGTACTTTTATCTCTTTTATGCCACTAATAAAAAGAAGGCCTCCCCAATATTGAGTAGGGCCGAGAGACGTAGTCCAAACTTGAAAAACTTCTGTAATCAAATCATTGTGTCCTGGTTTTTGTGTTCTTCTGGCTATTTCTGCATTATTATGTGTTTTTTTTAAGTTCCATGGTTAATTAACTCTGTTTTATGTAATTCTGATGCATCTGTAAGTAAAAGATCTTGGGTCAACAAGGGCTTCCAACCATCACCGTTATTTTGCTCCTTAGATCAAAATCCATGTCCTCTATCAGATGAAATTGAAATTTGGGGTTGCATTCTCTTTGTTACTTGTATCTTAAAGTCTTGTTTGCTTCTTGCTCCATTTTAATTTATTCTTTACATTACCTTTCTAGTCTAGCTTAGTCTCAGATCCTTGATTTGATTGCACATAACAATGTTTTAGCTTCTAGATGTCCTCCTCCAATTATATAGGCTCATCAAACTCAATCTTGTCCTTGAATGCTACTAGAAACTCACTGATGAATCACTGGATCATGGCCTTCTCCTCCTTGAGGTAAGGCACATATCTCAATAAATCCAAGAATCTTCTAGTGTACTCCTCATCGGCCACAGATCTCATCTTCAGCTCATAGAATTAATTTTCCCTGTTATCATAGTATCTCTCTAATAGACACTTCTTCTTGAAAAGTATTTCGAACTCACTCCAAGTCAACTTCTCTTCATAAATACCTATGACATTCTTTACATATTCCCACCAGATATTTGCTTTAACTTTAATACTGAATGTCATTATTCTGGCCTCCATGTTTTCTAAGTAATTGTGCAAACTGAAGAACTTATTCATACCAAGAAACCATGCTTCTGCATCTTGTGACTTAATTACTTCCCCATAGAATGTAGGTGGCTTTTATTTGACTATCATATTGTTATAGACATATTTGGGCACTACAACCCTAATCAGTCCATAAACCAAGGGATTCTAAGTCCCTAGAAGTGTTGTTTCATACCCTAAAGGAGCAAGGTCAGCTGATTACATCATCTCCCAGAAGTTCTCCCTGAAAAACTACTCAGAACTGGTGAAAACTGGACCATACAGACTGCTCAGTGCTAAGGGTGTGATGCATCTCACCTGCCACATGAAAAAAGTGCGATGCATACTGGAAAGCCCTTCTGTAGGGTGCAATGAGCAAGAACAGACAAATAGCAGAAGCAATTTTCTAGGTGGAAACCCAGAGAATCTTCTAGAAGCTGCTCATTCGACACTTGCCCCTCTGAATTCACCCAGGGATGAGTAAGAGATCATGAAATCTCCAAGTGGAACCAAGAACTATCAGAGAGATGACACTAATCAAAATCCTAGAAGCTAACTCACCCACCTGCAAACATCTATATATGGATCCCTCATCCGAGAGATCCAAAGGGATGGAATTTTGTATTTTGTAAGGAAGTGTTGTTGGTTTCTCTGTGCAACATTGTATTGTTGGGTGATCTAAGCTTTTCATAAGGTGAAGAGGGCTTTCATGTTAGGAGGATGGCATTGGGTTAGACCAATGGGTTGTAATCCTCTCTTCTACTACTTCTATCAATAAAGCTATTTGAGTTTTCTACCATATTCTTGTGTATCTCTAAATCTTGTATTGATATATGCATTTATATGGTTAATATACATCTGATCCTATATTTTTTATGGTTATAGATCTCTATGGTTTGATGGTATTATGCTGCTTTGACTCTACAGGTGCTCTTTGAAGGGGGACAAGTAAGGAAAGAGTGGTGAAGTTTTGTCAAAGGGGAAAGGAAACAAGAAATGAGCCAAGCAAAAGACTGAGGTTGGTACTCTCTGCTTCTTTCTCCTCTATCTCTCATAAAGGAAAACATGAGTGACTTTAGTTTGTTTGTTTCTAAGATAGATACTCATCTTAGTGGGACTAGTAGCTCTGAATGGACACTAGTTTTCCCGATAACAAAATGGCGACTCCACTAGGGAGCGAATAGCTTGTTTTCTTGTTTATATTTGTTTACTTTATAAACTACAGACGAAGCCTGAAGTTAAGCCAACTAGCCTTTGAACTGCATTTTCTATGCAAGTGCAAAGTAGATCAATGCTCCTTTAGTCTATCTCCAGGTTTTGTTTATAAACTGAACAACTGACTTGCAAACATCCTAAGTGCCCTGGTGGTAGCTCAAGTAACCTTATTAGATCAGTCCCTATACTTTGTGTTTACTGACTATCATTAGCTCAGCCTAAATCCCTGAACTAAGGTGCAAACTGTGACCAAAAACCAAGTTAAAGTCTCATCCTTGGACCATCGCACTGTCTCCTTTTGACAGTCTGGATGCATCGCACCTCCCATGTGCAGTAGGTGAGATGCATCCCTGTTTCCCTGTGTTACAGGTGCGATGATTAGATAAGACTGTTTCTGCCTCCAGATTTTGGTTTTTTCTTCATTCTCTTCAGCTTTATTCAAGAGTTTTTCTGTCTGTGATCAATATACCACTGTTGAAACTCCCTTCCTTTGCATTATTCAGCCTCCATTGTACAAAGAATTGTGAATGTTTTTATGTATTTTTCGCCATTTACAGTTCTCCTTTACAAAAAGTAGCTTAATCGAACTGTCGTCTTTTGATTTGGAAGTGTCACAAGTGTCATTTTCAGTCAAAGAAAAGAATCCTACTCTTTTTGATGGTCGATTACACTGTTACTCTTGTATTTGATTTGAATTAATAGTATTTCAAGTGTCGAAAGCAGTTTTCAAATTGAAGATGAAAGTGTCATCTTAGCCTTCCTTTCGTTTTTTAAATTCGAAATTGAAAAGTGTCGTCTTAGCCTTCCTTTCATTTTTTGAATTCGAAATCACAAAGCAGTCTTCCTTTCATTTTTGAATTCGAAATCGCAAAGTATCGTCTTGTTCTTCCTTTCATTTTTTGAATTTGAAATCGCAAAGTGTCATCTTTGTCTTCTTTTTGTCTTTTGAAGAGAAAATTGTTAGTATTGTCGCTTTGAGAGAAAAGATAGTTCAGATTTGTATTTAGCATTCTTTTTGTCACTCACACATTAAGAAAGCAGAAAACAAATACATGCATGTGCATTTGCATTTAGACTGCTTGTTGATTTTGATTTAGGACAGTGCATCTAGTGTGTGCTCTCTTCTCTATGTTGAAAGAATTTCACTTCTCTTTCCTTAGTAGCTAGGATTTTCATTGCAAAAAGAAGAGTAAACGACTGCTTATCATCTTAGATTGCATATTTAGGAATTGTATATCTACATCACGCGGTGAACCCTAAAGGAAAACTTCTTAAGAAAGATCAACTATAAAATAAATTCAATGAACCTAAAAACGCTTTGGAACCTAATGCACAACATTTAGAAGTCTAGGCTAGAGACGTATTCTGGCGTCGTAAAGACTAGTAACTATCGCTTTCATCGTAGGTTGGGTGATTCCTCCTCTTTGAGATGACAAGTGTCAATACAAACTTGTGCTCCCATGTACCGTCGAGTATATATTGGGAGACCACAATAGGCTATATCCTTTATCCTTAGGAAGCTGTGTCTGCCTCCCTATCGATCGCAATGCATTGAACATAGCATTCAGGAAGATTGACTGCCGTACCGTAAAAAGTATTGTGCAGTTTTGTGATTGGTTTGGTAATCCCTCTATCTATATTTCTAGAGCAGTCTCTTTCGTTCCTTTTCGGACTCCTTAAAAGAGAAGTTCCATCTGAGCACTTGTCACTTCAGGCTCATTAAAAATCGAAGGCGACTACAGTCATCTTTAACTTTTTCTCGACTCTTAAAAATTGAAAAAGAAAGTTCTGTCAAAGCGTCTAAAATTCATTTAATTCGAAATCACTTTTTCCCCTTTTTATTTTGAGTTGATCAAGTAATACACAATCGTGGAAGAAAGTCAATCGAAACCTCGTCATTCACAGAGACTAACGAGTCAACCATCTTTGACTTTGAAAACGAAACCTTTCCAGGCCAAGCGAACTCGTTTAACTGGGTCAAATTCTCCTGGTTTGTTTGAAACTTGTGTTTCAACATCCTCATAGACTCCAGTTACTCCAACCATTTATGGTATCCATGCCTCTACAGAAGAAGTTTCGCAGTCACAAGAGGACAGTAGAACTGATCCTAGTGTAACAGTAAACACTTCTATTCTGAACTGGCTCCATCTAGGGCTGATTCGGAAGGTGTCACCCCTCCAGCATTTGTTGCTGCAGAGTATATACCTTCTTCGGCACCAAAAATATTTTATGGACTTGACGGTCTACCTCTTCCACCTGGATTGATTGCTATAGAAGAGATTACAGAGGATCTTCCATCCAGTACTCCATCACATTTTGGAACTGGGATCCACCTATATCCTTCTACTTCAGAAGTTAGTCTCCCTTCATTGCAAGTTCCTGTAGAATCGCTAGGAAGTCTTTTAGATAGAATCGATATGTCTAGACAACCATCGACATCTAAGACTGTGTTGTCCGATACAGCGGCAATAGAACCTCCTGTTGCCACTCCGACAATGTTCGCTGGTATACCATCTGTCCCAACTAGCTCTCAACCGCTAGAGGGAGTCCACCCAAGGACTGTTTTGACTGTATGGTCTGTTCCCATTTGTTTGTCTGGAATAATATTTGGAATTCCTTATGTTGAGTCTCAACAAATTGATCCTTCACAACAGTATCAATTTGGGCAGTCCGGCCTCCAAACGCCAATCTTTCCTTTGAGCACTGGATTGCCATTGTATGGGGGGCAGTATACCCTTTCATTGTTCCCTCCGGGCGAACAACCATATGAGAGTTCACAACAGAATTCGGGTCAATTTGGAATCACATCCAGTGGTTGGGTGCCAATACTGCCTCAACAACCAAGAGTTGTATACTCAATGCAACCAAGTCTACCTATGTCGAATATCCCCACTACACCGGCTATTGTGACGGTGTCACAAGTACAAGCATTTCCTATTGTATGCCAACCTCAAGTTTCTTAGGTCATAATACAACAACCTCTTGTCTCCATGACACAACCACAATCGCCGATTGGTGGCTCCTTAACTAGAGCGACTCAAGCTCAAATGGGTACTATTACCCCTCATCTTGGTCAAACATCCAGTATTGGGCAACAACAAATGGTTTCACAACCATGGCTAGTGCAACATCAACAACCACAATTCCAGCAAGCTTACCGAGGACCTGAGCAACAAAACTTTGCTGGTAATGGGCAGCCGTATATTCAAAACGGTTATCATCAATCATATCAAAATGGTTATGCCCAACAACCTTATCAAAGTTATCAGCATCAAATACATTATGCTGGTATGAAAAGACCCATAGCTCAGGCGATCCCATCTTATGCTGGGTATGATTCACCGAACCTAAATCAACAGTTACCCTTTGTGGCGACTTTGGAGTTACCAGATCTAAATCGGATAACAAATGATCCAATTGCTTATGCCCCTTGGTAGCCAGCGATTCCTCATAAATTTTTGTCAGATATTCCTAAATTCAACGGAAATCTGGGTGAAGATCCATCGAATCATGTGATGACCTTTCATCTATGGTGTTCGTCCAACACTCTCAATGATGATTCGATTAGGCTTCACCTTTTTCAGTGAACATTAACTGGTCCAGCAACAAAATGGTACATCGAATTGCCTAGAGCTTCATTCGATAACTTCAACGCCCTTGCCACCACCTTTTTAACCCATTTTCAGTTACCAATAAGGTACGAAACAGGAACGGATATTCTTACCAATTTCAAGTAGACGACGACCACTCACATATCTGATCATATTCATGAGTGGCGAAGTCTTCATAGAATGGTAAAAACATATGTTCCTGATCAGCTACTAGCTAAATGGTTTATTAGGTCATTGTTACCTTCTATTATAGAAGATGTGGCAAAGGGAGGAGTCGTCACTGAAGAGCAAGTCATTGCTCGTGCACAATATCTATACTTGATCTATACTCAATCTAGCACGCTCTACGACAAAATCCCTGATGCTCCTAGACAAGAGTTTTCCATTCCTCCTTTTCCTAAATCAAACAAAGACTCTCATGTCGGTGATGGCGTGATAGGTACGACTAGCACGAAAACCGCAACGGCTACATCAAAGAAAGCCCATATGGTTTCTAGTCAAAATGCAAATGAAGAACTTCTCGCCTCGAAGGTTAATGTCGTGTCAACCGACAAAGGCAAAGAACCGAAGCAACCAGGAGGCAAGAAGAAAAAGAAAGGGAAAAAGAAGAAGCAGGATGAGTCATCTCCTGAAAAATCTTCTGCAAACCCTTATGGGCAAAGGAAACCTCCTTCGGGATGTCAGATATGCGATGAGGATCGAAATATTGTCCACATAAAGTTGAAATTAAGAAATTCTTTAAGAATTCAAAAACTTCAGCGGTATTGATTGATCCGTTTCCAAACCCAAAAACCAATCAAGTTGCTAGCGACAATGCTTCCCCATCCCAAGTGCTTATGTTGTCCATTTCAAAACAGCAAAATGATGCTTTGATATCGACAAGGAATAAAGATTACGGGAATCTACAGCCGTCAAACAAGAAGGCTACTGATCAACCTAGTAGTTCGACAACAACTTTGACAGAGGTTGTGCCACCCATCATTCCTGAGCTAACGATAAAGCTGCCAAAGGGAGTAGTACACAAATCGACATTTATTCCTCATGCCAGAGCAGCAAAAAATTATAATATAGTAGAGGACCTGGCCCAATCGTCATCGACTATGTCGACACATGAGGTACTACAAAATTGCCCCTCCCAAAAGCAGGCTCTATTATCAGTAATAGGTGGGATTGACCCAGTGGATTCCAATCTCGTGGCCTTTAATCATAAAGGATATGAACCTCAGTTACCAGCTCAACTCGCTTTCCTCATTCAAGTGAAATCCCTCAGCAAAATTTTTCATCAAACAATTATTGATGAGGAGGCATCTACATGTATTATGTCAATGAGTTGTTGGAAAACTTTAGGCTCACCACCCTTGTCGTGATCGTCAAAAACATTAAAAGCATTTGATGGATAGACATACACTCCATACGGGATTTTAAGTAACTTGCAAGTTGAGCTGGGGGGCAAAACAATAGAAATTGATGTTGAAGTTATCAATGGAAACCTCGATTACAACATCCTACTGGGAAGGCCATGGATTTATGCCATGGCTGCTGTTGTGTCAACATACTTCAAAAAGATTTCATTTCCTTTTCAAGGAGGAATTACAATCATCGACCAACAAACCTTTCTCCCCAACAATTCACAAGTTACGGGAAGCATCTCGATGATCCACGGAAGCTCTCAGTTGCTTCAAAATATCGGAGTAGGCCTGCTAAAAGACCCTACATTGATGGGTACTTTTGCCCTACCGCCTCCAAAAAATCTGGTGGAAGTGGCCACGGTGGGAACCTGCAATATGGTATCTTCTATTCAAAAGATGTCTGAACACGAGGTGAGAATGGATCATCACCAGGTATTGCCTCCAAGCCCAATAGAAATAGTGTAGCAATCAATGTTCTTTGCATGGGAGGCAAACCCAAATCAACGCCCATCGAGTGTTTGGGTAGATAGGTCTAAGGAATATGGTACCTCTTCAGATCCTTGGTCGCATGTACATTCTACAGATGAAGGAATTGTTCGGTCAATGATGATAGAGGGGGCACCATGGGAATATTACCACCATCGTTCCCATCTTCCAGATTACAACGAAGATTGCTCCAGTGACCTTAATCATCCTTTAGTTTTTTATTTTCTATCAAATACTGTAAATACAGTGGATTCTGAGTGAAATTTGTCCAATATTGAAGAAACTATTGCTATAAATATCTCGACCAAACCAGATGTTGTAGAGAATATTCATGTCAACAAATCTTGTTCTTCTTCAGAACTGGAAGTATATTACGCTCTCTTTCGCAAGTTCAGAGATGTCTTTGCATGGTCATATGAAGAAATGCCAGGCATTGAATCGAGCATAGTTGAACACGAAATTAATATGTATCCAGATGTCAAACCACTACGACAACGGCTTTGGAAGGTGCACCTAAAGAAAGCCACTACCATCAAGGCAGAAGTTGAAAAACTTCTCCATGGTAGTTTCATTTACCCGGTTCCTCTAACTGATTGGGTAGCAAACATTGTTCCTGTGATGAAAAAGCAAGGAACGATTAGAGTGTGCATCGATTACAGGGATGTAAATCAAGCTTGACCAAAGGACAACTACCCTACACCCTTCATCGACCAGATAATTGATGAATGCGCCGGATGCGAAATCTTTTCGTTTATGGATGGATTTTCTGGGTATAATCAAATAAATATCCGCCCATTTGACCAGTCAAAGACTGCATTTATTTGTTTGTGGGGCACATTCGTGTACTGCAAGCTACCTTTTGGTTTAAATAACGCAGGGGAAACCTTTCAGAGGGCAATGAATTATGCCTTCCATGACATCAAGAACATCATTCAACCATACCTTGACAATCTTCCGGCTCATTCACGAAAGCGGACCGATCATTTGCAACATTTGAGAGCAATATTTCTACGTTGTTGACACTACAAGATACGACTCAATCTGCACAAGTGTGTGTTGTGTGTCAGTTTTGGTCATTTACTTGGATTTTTAGTTTCAAAGGACGAGATTCGCCTTGACCCGTGTAAGGTTCAGGCAATCATCGATCTGCCTCCACCTTCAAATTTGTTTTAGATTCAGAAACTCCAAGGGAAAGCAAACTTTTTGAGGAGGTTCATTCCAAATTAAGTTGAACTTGCTAAAGGTTATTCGTGTTTGTTGAAAAAAAAGTACCCTTCAACTGGGATCAGGTTGCGTAAGCTTCCTTTGATGCTCTAAAGGAATCCCTAATAAAATCATCATTAATGTACACTCCTGATTATCAAAGAGACTTTAACCTGTATCTGGCTGCAGTAGATACGACCATCATAATGGTTTTAGTTGAAGAAGACAATGGAATCGAACATCCTATCTATTATTTAAGTCGAAACTTAAATGATACAGAAAGCAAGTAATCCTATGTTGAAAAGCTGGCTCTCGTAGGTGTTCAAGCAATACAGAGATTTCGACACTATGTTCTCTTTCGAAAAACTACCATTTTTTCAGATTGCAACCCCATGACTTACATCTTGTCACAACAGTTTCTTGGGGGCAAATATTCGAAGTGGATAGCAATTTTGGAAGAGCTTGATATGGAATTCGTAAAATCCAAATCAAAGAAAGCTCTGGTTTTCACGGAGTTACTATGTGACTTCCCATCGTCGTCCAATGATTCAACATCCAAAGCAACAATCATGGATGAATCTTTGTTTTTGATATCTTCAAGCGATCCATGGTATGGAGATACAATCATCTTTCTCCAAACCCAAACATATAGGTCTAATACCTCTCGCTCAGAACAATGACATACTTGATACCAAGAAAAAGACTACATGATCGTCGGTGATACACTTTACCGTTGTGGTATTGATACAGTTCTGCGAAGGTGCCTCACCCATGAGGAGGCTGAAAAAGTCCTGAATGATTGTCATTCAGGTGCATGTGGGGGGCATCAATCTGGTTATGCTACGGCACAAAATATTTTACGAGCAGGATACTTCTGGCCAACAATGTTCAAGGATTGTATAATCGCAGTTAGAAGTTGCTATGCTTGTCAAATCTTCGACCGCAAAACCAGAATACCACCCACACTTCTGCAGCCAGTAGTTGATGTTGGGACATTCACCAAATGGGGCATAGATTTCATGACATGTAACCCCACCTCGGCCGGGGGGCATGGGTATATATCATAGTCACAGTTGACTATTTTACGAAATGGGCCGAGGTGATGCCTACATTAAACAACAATGGTGAAACGGCTGCTCTTTTATTTTTCAATCATGTAGGCTCCGAATTCGGTGTTCGACAAGCTATAGTCATAGATCATGGATCACATTTCCGAAATCACATGATGGTTGAATTGGCTACCAAATTAGGACTGTCCCATGACAGCTCTACTCCATATTATCCGTGAGCTAATGGGCAAGTTGAGGCAATCAACAGAGTCCTAAAGCGCATGCTGCAAAGGATGATTGGAGTCCATAAACGAAGTTGGCACCTAATCCTGTACTCAGCCTTGTGGGCATACCAGACATCGGTGAGAAATACGACCGGGTTTACACCCTTTTAGCTGGTGTATGGCCTGGAAGCAATCTTACCAGTTCAGTGCGAAATTTCGTCCCTCAAGCTCGCAGTCGACCTTCTCCCCGAAACTTCAGAGGAGGAGGCTCGTTTCTTGGAATTAATCCAACTTGATGAAGCCTGTCGTGACACCGCCTTGGCTAACGAAGCACATAATAAACGAGTCAAGGCGCAGTTTGACAAGAATGTCAAATCTCATGTCTTCTTAGAAGGTGACTTGGTCTTACTTTATGACCAGGAATCCGATAAATTGGGAGTAGGTAAGTTCCAGTCTTTGTGGATGGGTCCCTATATTTTTAAGCAGGTATTAGCAAAAGGAGCCTACAAGCTAGTAGATTACAATGAGATTCCACTGTCGCAACCCCAAAATGGGTTGTACCTTAAGTGTTACTATGCTTGAATCAACGTAGTAACCTCTTCATATGCTTTTGTTACATTTTTGTTTTTGTTAAGAGTGATCGTTTTGGTTAGGTAATCCACTTTTTCATTTTGTTGCAGATGTCGAACCTATTGGAATCATTTGTTGGATTCGTTGATGGAGCAAGTCGTAGTACGCGGAACCTATCTTCTACAGCTTGGGCCATCTTTGATCCAAGCGGTGAGTTAGTGAGTTTCATAGGGGTATGCATTGGCCGATCGACGAATAACATCGTTGAATATAGTGCATTGATAGAACTCCTCTCTGATGCCATCGTACATGGCATACGCTGACTTGTCATCAGGCTAGAATCACAACTCATCATTCTACAGCTTACCGACATCTATTCCATTCGGAATGTAGCTATCTATCGTATGTTCCTGAGGGTCAAGATTTTGGAAAGACAGTTTGATTCTATTCAATATCAACACATTTCCAGAAACTTAAACACATTAACTGATTCATTAGCAAATTATGTGTTGGATAGACATTTGCAACATTGATAAAAGAAAAGCATTTCCTCAATATTTTCATCAAGATCATATAACTTAACCAAAATAAAGCTCTGAAAATAAAAAATATATATAACTATTTATAGTTTGTACATAGTGTTCTGTATCCATGACAAAATCGGTCATATGACCCAAAAACTCAAAATGCAAGGGGGCACCGTAGTCTAATGGTGCTGGTGATAATAAGTCACCACCTGTGCAATCATGCATAAGAGCCTAGTCCATCGGCTCGGCACGCCAGTGGTATGGCGCTGTAATCTCAGAGGCAGCTCGTCGGTCCTCACATTCGGAATACCAAGGGTGAGACCCTCGATCTGATCCTGCAACACTGCAAGAGTCTCGGCTACATCCAGATCGTGAAGGACGGCCCTCCCTACAGCCTCTCCTACTGGAACGACAACTACTGCTCTCAGGTGCACTGCTGGTCACACTGGCCCGATATCTACATGAGCACATGAGTTTTGATTAGTCTTGATAAACATTTAAAAAGCACAAGAACATTATAAAAGAAATAAACATAGATATGGTCAGAGATTTTTACCTATGACACCCCACTGCTCGCCAGCCAGCAGCACCAAATCTGGGTCACCCCGGAAATCCATCCCAGCATACGGACACTCAGCATAAACCATCTGCTGACGGTTGAACCACTCAAAGAAGGCATCAGATAAGGAAACTTGCGATTGACCAGCATGTCTGGTCATAAGGTTAACCAATCTTTGCATCCGTGGCTCAATCGGTGGTGGCAGATCAAGTGAAATGTACTATGGCTGCATCAGTGGGATCTTCTCCAAGGCGAAAGCGGTCAAAATAGAAACATAGCCAAAGCTCTTGGATCTTCCATTTTTCACCTTGGTAAGCTATTCTTTTATCACCGGAAGTACTGCATCACACCAATTGAATACGTTTGGTTTGAGGCATTCCAAGGCATACTGCATATAGGACCTGTTGGCCAAGTGAAGGGCCGCGCTACCAGCCAATATAGCAAGGGTGAATAAAATAGTCATCAAGGAATGGTCAGTGAAATCCTGGATACTGATCTTCCCGTCCCTGGTCAGCTGAGATGCTTCTCTACAGTATCAGCGAATATAATCCCTCACGGATTCGCCCCCATGAGCAGAACTTGATAGTGAGAGAGGGGCACCATGCCTCGATAAATCGGTCAAGAAGTAGATGTCCTCAATAGTCAAGGGGATGGATTTGCCTCTAATCTGGAACACTTGGTTGGTAGGATCCCATGCATCGAGGAAATATTGCAACAAGTTGATTTGTTGCCTCATGCTAGATATGCAGAAGAACTTGAGCAAGCCACAGTTCCGCAATGCAGTTACCGTACCAGGATCATGTAAGGCAACCATTTCCTCTTCTTCATGCTCACATTCACGCCATGTAACAACCATTTTTCTCCGATGAATCTCTAAAAAACAAATAAGAGAAGAAATAGGATCCTGATTTGGCAAAAAATAGGCAAAATTTCCATGAAAAATCAGTGCAAAAGTTTTCCTCCTTGCGCCCATCGCACCCTAGTTGTGTACTAGTGGGATGCATATTGACTGGCCAGTGGCTAGCATAGTATGCATTTCACCTTTTGATGTATAGAAGGTACGATGGGGGCAGAACGAATTGTTCAAACCCCAGAGGCTCAGAAAAGCAAGAAAACATGGTCAGAATTCAAAAAGGAAAGAATGCAATTGAAGATCTTAGGTTTAGCTCCTACCTGGTCCAGATGGTGTCGAAAATCGTCCACAGAATCTCCTGGAATTAGCTAATGAAAATCAAGGGGGAAAACACCTCCAGAGCTCTAGTAATCCCAAATTCAAATGAAATGGTAAAATGAGGGGTAAAAACTACTTTTAAGTTACTTTTCACGTAATTCAAGTAGGGTATAGTTTTTTAACTGATTTTTCAATCATGTATTCTCATTTCTAATCAGTTTGATGGAGCAATTGAATAGGTAGCATGACCGTCAAAAGAACATAGTGTTAATGGTGAATCGAATATCAATGACCATTATCATGAGCAGTTTTACGCGAAGTTCAAGCTCGTTAAAAAATAAACCTAGCAATGAGAATATGTTCTGTTATCACTAATAATTCTGTTACCAAAAAGTTTTTTGCCTAGCTTAAAGTCAGGGTGTTTTCGCAGCACATAAATCCGTTAGCAGTTTCGCAGCGCCATCTGTTTTAGTGATTTCGTAGCGAAAACACTGACCTTGCACTGGCTGCGCTGCGAAATTGGGAAATGACGGATATTTAAAGTGAATTGATGGAAACACTGCAGGAAACGAGGTTTGTCAAGCTGTTTTGTGTGGGCTTGTACTCCATTGAAGGGGAACATTCTAGTGGTAATTTTGCTTTGCGCTCATAGTTGTTGTGGCAGGTTCTCATGATCACCAACAAAGTTCCATCAAAACCCTGTTTCATACTCAAGTCTCAAAACCGTGGTCCTTTTTAAAATCAATGCTTGATCAGAATCGGTTATGAGAAGGCACTTATTCCAAGTTATCATTACCTTGTGTGAGTTGAAGGGTTTTAATGAATGTTTGACTCAGTAAAAGGAATCTGGGCTGCAGTTTGATGGTATAGTCTATATTTTATCATCTCGTTCAGCACAAGAGGAGTTGAGTGAAAGATGTTTTTCATTTTGCAATGGGAAACTCAATATGTTGATTAATAATGTCGGTATAAATATGAAGATTTCGCATTTCTTATGTCTATCAACGTTGAATCAGCTTATCATATGTCTCAGCTGTCACATTCTCTACCAAAAGAATTAAAAAGGGGAAGCATTGTTTTCATTTCATCGGTTGTTGGTGTTGTAGATATTTTCTGGTACCATGTATGCGGCCAGCAAAAGAGTAATGAGCCAACTCACAAAAAGTCTTGCATGTGGGTGAAACCGATTATGGACAAGTGACAACATACGTGTTAACTGTATGACACATGGCCTCTACAACAGCGCGCTGGATGTTGGGATTGTGTTTGTGGAATTGCTGGATGTTATAGATCATTACGTTCATGCGCAAATGGAGGAAGACAAATTTCAACCATTGACACAAGATATCTCAACTCTTTCTTTTGCGCATCTGATTTGCGTTGTTGGGACTGTTTTGCCGGAATTTTTCAATGGTGAACAAGGGCGTGTATAGGTCTGGATTCCCCAACATTATCAACTTCCCATTTCTGGAGATCCTTCGTCTGCGCTCAATCATCTATCTTTGCCAGGAGCCGTATCCAGCAGACAACATAGAGCATGGTTAGTGGCTTCATGCTAATGGATGATCGTCTATATGAAGAATTCACTGTTGAGGATCAACTAAATGATGATCTGCATCATACTAAAAGTCCATTTTGATTCCCATGATGCAATGACACCACCTCCATTTTCTCACGGGTTTCTCTATATTTGTTGACATTACATGAATTCCAGACAAGTCTCGGTAAGCCAGGGAAGAAGTTTGGATCCATGAAAGCCAAGCGATGGCAGTAGCGGCCAAGGCGTTGGCTTACTAGAATACAGAGTATGCATTTCGATTTGGGCAGCGGGTGTCTATTTTTCGCCAGAAGATTGCTCACATTTCAATGCTGCGGCTTACGGCATACGATTGCTTGACGAGAGATTGAATGATCCTACCATGTAGAATTCATTTGAGCCAAAATTCTTCACCTACACAATATTGAGCCATGTCTGTTGGAGAAAAGTGCAGTCCTATTCAGGCCTAAACTAATGATTGCTGGTGCTAGTGCTTATGCACGTCATTATGGCTATGCTCAGATGCGCAAGGTTTGTGACAAGCAAAAGGCTGTGTTGTTGGCGGACATGGCACACATAAATGGACTTGTTGCAGCTGGTATAGTTCCATCTCCTTTTGAGTTTGCAGATGTAGTGATCACTACTACACACAAGTCACTCCGTGGTCCTCGTGGTGTATGATCGTTACAGCTAGGGAAGATTTTAAAAGTTTGTAAAACTAAGCATAGCTCTTAAACACTGAAGTTAAAGACATGGTTGGAATGTGCAAGTGGTTCAGTATCCAAATATTGAAGGTTGCAGAATATGGAGTTAATGTGCAAACGAGTAAATTTATCTATATTTTCACAAGATCATACAATGGAAAATGTTGAGATAACAACTGCATCCGTGAACCAGAATAGTTACAAAAGTTATTGCAACTAAAAGGATGAATAATTGCATGGTGAGAATTAGGAATGACCATGTGGAGCTGCTATACAGACTTTTCCAAAGTTTTATATTTGAGGAATGCGTACTATTGATGTTGTGAAAAGATTTCAGAAATTAAGTTTGGAGGCATTCATCAAGGTTGTTTGAGCCATTTAAATAGCAAGTTTTTGTTTTTCTTGGGTCACAAGTACTTTCAGGAAAACAGATAGCTCTAGTTATAATGCTGCAGTGACAAGCACATCTAGTTGGGGCAGAGTGAAGACCAGAAATGTGAACAGAAGGTCAATATGAATAATTTAGTGTTTTGTTCAGGTGTCTAGATTATCACATATCCTTTTAATAACGCTGTGGATAAGACAGGACATGAAAATGGAAAAGTGTTAGCATGCTGAGACATTTTGCTATGCTTTGAGCCAGAATGATGGCACTGAATGGAGACAGCCATTGAAGCTCCAAGGATTCTGAATCTTTCAAACAGTGAACGCTTTAGTGAATCTTATGGGAAGGATTTTGTCTTCATTACCAATAATTGGTATACATCTTTTCTTCCTGGTTAATCGAAGACAGCTAAATTTATTGATGAAGACTGTGTTTTCTTTAAATCACACAGCAGTTTCGTAGCGCGCTACGAAACTGCTGTAGGTGATGATTTTAAAGCGCAGAGCAGCTAGTGTGATACTGTGAGCGGAAGTTGTGGAAGAGAGACATATGTTTATCAATACCACCTACAGCACATTCCGAAACATGGTAGTATTTCATACCTGGGGTTGTTAAAAGATTTGGGAACATGTTGCTACACTTTCGGAGAATGTTGGGAGACAGAGACCGTTAAAATAGAACATTTCTCTTGGTCAATTAATGAGCCATCTACCCAATTAGAATCCAAAGCTAGCTCGTTTAGTGTACTTTCCTTCAAGACACCTCAACCTAAGCAGCAAAAGGACATGTGTCAAGAGCCAGAAAAGCATCATGCTACGAGGAGCAAAGATTGTAAATTTTGATTAAATGAAAACCATTTGTAATTTCAGTTTAGTCATTATGTAATTAATAAGTTAGTTATGCACTAGATAGGGATAGTCAATAGCCACCTTCGAGGCTCCCCTCATGCTGGAGGAGGAAGCTCGAGGTGGTTAAAGTTTGCTTGCCTATATATGGATCAATGTTAGATGGAGAAAGGGTTGGACATTTTATACAAAAACAGAGTTGTTTTGGGCCATTGTAAGACTTGTGACAGTAATAGTAAAACAGTATTGATTTCTTCTCAAGATTCTCGATGGATTATTATGGTCAAATATAAGGATGGTGTTTTATATTTTATGTTCTTTTAAAGCCTTGTTGTAACACAATCACTCAGAATTCATAATCTTATGCTCTGACTTCCTGTGTGTTTGGCAAGCTGTGGTTTTGATGGAGTATGTTTGACACTTAATGCAAAGAGCCTTGACTTCCATGAAATGATTATGTTTTTCTTGTTTACTTAGTGTATGAGACTCCATAGCCCAATGAGAACCAGTTTGACATGTATCCAACCAGCTTTTGCTTTCATGAATAAGTAAAGAGTTAGCCATCTGTTGTAGTGAAGGATTTTTATCAAGAGTTTGTGAGAGAGCCCTCTCTGATCAAAGAGGCTAATCTTTGATCTAAAGTTAGGTTGAAAGAGTTACATGAAATCTTGCTTGGTTGCAGCCCTCAGTAGTGATTTTGTGATAACATGTTCCATCAGAGTTTAATCTCATTAAAAAATGAGCCCACCTCCGGTAAATAACCATTGCGATCATATTATTATCAGCTTTTGAGCCTTGGTCGTGTTCTTACCATCACCTCCACTCTTTTTTAGCCTATCATACGCCTCCATTTGATTGTTTACCCCTTTTGAGGAACAACTGCGACGAGTGATCCTGTTAGCCACCTTCTTTACCCTGTTGTGATTGAAAAAGTTCCAAACCTTACCTAGAACCAACTGTTGTCCGAAAACATCACTCATTCCTCAAAAAACGAGTCTCCTTTAAGCTCTTTTCATCTGACTGGTAAAATATGAAAAGATTGCCGAGGAATTAGCCTCTCCAGCTCGTTAAAGCGATCGGAAGTGCTACCCCTCCTCTAGATTTTAATCTCTTTGGACCTAAGGGATCATTACACAAAAGGATAGAGCACTTGTCTTCTTCGGATTGTTAAAAATATCAAAAATTCATCCCTTTCGTATTATTTTACACTTTTTCAGACTTAAGGGATTACATTAAGAAAAGGAATACTAGAGTTTCCTTTCCGTCCTTTTTCAGACTCTCTAAAAATGAAAAGGACCAAGTTATCTTTGTCATTAAACTCATTAAAACAATAGCAACAAACTTGTCCATGTAGGTAAGGGCGAGTTTCACTGTCGCTAGACTCGTTAAAAACATAGCGATGGGTTTGCCTGAAGGGAAAATTATATAACAAGCATATGTTATCCTCCTCAAGCTTGACAAAAGTAAAGAGGTACTGGTCAGAAATGACTAGGGAAAAATTGGGAAGAAAACTTGAAGAAACTTTATTGGTAGCAGGTCGCTCTTGAACCTGACACTTTCAATCCATCACCATGATTGAGTAGGGGTTGGGTTATTCCGTTCACCGGTCATATTACCATTGGTCCACTGTACCATCCATTTTTGGGGTTAACACTACCAATCCATTTCAGTGTCACCGATATGTTCAAGAGAAGTCGCTCAAAGAATTCACCAACCCAGCTTGTGTCTCATCTGCTGCAATACCTTCACGCTTCATTCTTTCATGACCGCCACCCTGAACCTTGTATCATCAGATCGTTTTCACCTCCACAAAATCATTTGCTCCGTTCCGTGTCGTAGATGTGGGATTCAGTAATTCCCTCCTACGATGGGTCACTTCTTGTGGACATCAGCTCATTATCCAAGAAGTCGACCTAGGAACAACCCTTTCAGTAATTTGAAGCTTTCATGCCTGTTGATGCCTCAAAAATCGTTGTATCAACATTGGGGGATAACCACCCAGTCCGAACCTTAATACAGCTCCTTTTCCATTTGGGATGGTGGCTCCGACTGGATATAATAGAAACAGTTTCCCAATAATGAATAAAAGGGAATGGATGAGTGATTGGTTTCTAATAAATGATAATGAATGGATGACTTAATCTAATAGTGAAAACATAAATGACTATTCTATCCCGGGAGGCTTCTATTCTTTTAAGTGCAACGCTTGATGATCTTTGTTCATTGATAGGCATATAGATGACTCTACACAATAAACATAGACATTCATTCACTTAATGATTGCTTTGTTCAAATAGTTGAACAAAGTGATTAACAAAACATTGTTACACTTATCCTTTTATATTACTGATACATGTATGATAAAAGAAAAGCATGTTGTAAACATCCAATAGTGGAAATTGTAAAGAATGCTATTAAAAACACACGCATATATCCAATAATAGCAAGAGCGATCAAGCAACAATTCACATAAACAGAATGAATTCAGACATAGATAGTAGTACCATATGAGCTGCAAATCATTCCCAACATCAATCGCTATTTGAATTCCTTCTTCCGATTCAGAAATACTTTTAAATAAAGGCAGTAGTGCACATCCACATAAAAGCTTCGTTATCAAAATTGGAATAATTGGCCCAGTATTTATAAAAAAATATGCCTGAAGTACAGTAGTGCAACTCCAGGTTTAAGTCATATACAAAAGCTTACGACCCTTTCCAATGCATTTAAAGGGTCTTTAAATACTTGATTAAAACTAACTAACTATGAAATTAAAATCCTACTTAATTGGTACAACTTGATTTGGAGTATCTTCCTCATATCAATCTGGTAGTCGGCAGCATGATTCATCACTTAGGCTATTTGCCTTTCGACCTGAGTTGGCATATTGCAAGCATTGGTTCCACTTCTGGTGGTCGGTTGAGACGAGAATTGAGTTGGGCAGCATAGGTGGCATCTTGTATATCGGGAATGATACATCGATTGCATCTGTCAGGCACTTGAGGGCGGCTCTCTGGCTGTATGGTTTGACTAGGAACAACCAATAGGTGTCCCAAGTCAAAATGTTAATAGCTGCGATCAATCTCCCATTCTTCTCCAGCTCTTGATAACATGACTGCTCCAATGTTTTAGCTGATAGTAATTTACCTGGGGTACATTGAGAGATCATGTTAGATAAGTAGAGAGTATCATTAATCAATTCAACCAAATTACTTGTGGTTAACTTGCATCTGGAAACTGCTCTCTCTGCCTTCATTAACTGGGACTGCCATACCATAAATAGGATCACTTTATGGGATTCTAAGATTTTTGGCAAATTAGCTGCCTGTCCCTCATCAGTGTCTTGCCACTCAAGAAAATTGGTCAAGGTCTCATCGGCCTGCTCCAAGTCTGTTCTAGCATCAACCGATTTATCAATTATTGATGCTGTTATGTCACATAAGGGTTCTGCTTGAGTGATTTGTTGACATAATAGCCTTATCTGTGTTACCAATGCTTTGTTAATCTGTAATGCTTCGGCTCTGAACTCAGCAGGCTGTGGAAGATTCTTTGACTTTTCTATTTGGGCTGATAATTGAGCAATTTGCTCATCTTTAGATTTCCCCATCTGTTGATGCACTACTTTCAATTTTGAGAACGCTTTCGGCAGCTCTTTCTGCTTTTCAATTACACTTGAATCAATTCTTTGTTTCTCTTCCTGCAATTGTTTATTCAATTGATCGTTTATTTGTTGCTGTGTAGACAACTGCTATTCAAGTCGCTATGCTTTCTATTGTGCCTCCGATAACTGTACTTGTAGCGAGGCGATTGCTTGGTCCTTTTCTCTCAACAGATTAGTCACTTCTGATGCCTTGTCCATGGTGGCCGCTGAATAGGCTCTAGCATATTGGGACAATTTAGTAAGGTCATCAGAAGGATCAAACTCCTCTTTCCAGACCACATTGGCTGTCACTGTTTATTCAGGGAATAGGGAAGGTTTATCAGTCCTCCTTTTCCGCTGTCATTTTACTACAGCCTTGTGCTTAGGGCTGTAAAATACATCCAATGGAGGTATCTCCTCCACTTGCAAAACGATATGATCCGAAGGATCCTTGGGAATCATCTCTATTCTTGTAGAAAGGGGTAGGCCGCTGGTTCCAATTGGAACCTCTTTAGATGTTGTATCTTGTGTGTCAGTCACTTTTAATGTATCGACTTCCTTTGAGCTCTCAAGATTGCTTATGATTCAGTCGAATTGCTGCCATTCCTGGAGCAATTTCGGGTGAATCTGGGCATCTAGATTCACATTCGTGCTGCTCTGCTCCTGCTCTTTCCTCTGCATTTCCTCCTGCTCTTTTCTTTACACTTCCTCCTGCTCTTTTCTCTGCACTTCCTCCTGCTCTTTTGTTTGGATTTCTCCAGCAATTTCTGATGTAGCAGGAGGTTCATTAGTGAGTCGCTGCTCAGGCTCGCTTGATTGTGTTATCGGGGTCGTTGCTAACAAATCTAGAGGCAGAGTTTGCAACCTCTTTTCTCTAAGTCTATTAAATTCAACTAACCCGTTGTCATGATATTTCATTCTGGCAAGTGATTGAACCTGGAATAGCGACTCGACTGAGGAGAATAGGTCATCAAAATCATCATCTTTATGGTCAAATTTAGTTAGTTTTTCCTGTTCAAGTGCATTGTAGGCGACTTTGTTTGGATCAAATCACCTATTAGGAAGAGTGGCGAGATTCAGTGCCTTAATATTATCTGCTTCTTTCTCTGCATGTTTAAAGTCATGCAGAGCGTAGACACCACATCTTAGAGGAAAAGAGGGCCAAACCTACTTCTTTTTATTCATTAGAGTCTGTGTCACTCCTTCGGATGTAATCTGATATGCTACCTCTTGGGCTAACAGTTTGTCAGGTATGTATAAAGGGAGGACATGAGGCTTGGCTTGGCTGTCGAAAACTCTTACATAGGTGAATTTTTCTTCTCCTAACCAGGGAAAATTTTAAGAACCCCCCCTAAATTTATAAATATAATAAATGGGTGAATCTCCATGGTATATAGGAAAAATGGAAGGCGATTTTATCAATAATATAATATGTATATATAATTTTTTGGCGAATCTCTCACCAGGCATGGCGAATATTTTACTCAATTATAAAATATTGTAAGATCTTGGCGAGTCTTTCACTAAATAATAAAACTTTGTAAAGTCCTAGTGAATCTTAACATAGGCTACATGCTGGTTTAATTCCCCCATTTAAATAGGCTACATTCCAGGTGAATACCATGGGTCAATACCATGTGCCATTTTGGTGAATACCATGGATCAATACCATGTGCCATTTTTATTTTTATTAATTTTAATATTAGGGTTAATAATGGTTTTTTGTATGGTATTAATAACAATCTAGTCCATGGTATTTGTCCCATAGTATTTTGGCCATAGGTTTCACCTAAATATAACCCATCTTTTTAGTGTTCGTAAATATAAGGTGACTTATGGAGTAAATATAAAAAAATGTTTTATTTGTTTACCATACCTATCATTTATTTATATTTTTATTAATTTACCATACCTCTTTTACAAATATGGTATTTGGCCCATAGGATTCACTTAAATAAAACCTCTTTCTTGAGCCTTCATAAATAGAACGAGGGTTATGGACTAAATATAAAAAGAGGTTTTATTTATTTACGATACGTCTAGTTTATTTATATTTTTATTTATTTAAAATACCTTTTGAGTAAGTATAAAAAGACGTTTTATTTATTTACCATACCTCCACTTTACTTATATTTTTATTTTTTTACACCCTTACATGTATATAAGGTGACTTATGGAGTAAATATAAAAAATATTTTATTTATTTACCATACCTCTCATTTATTTATATTTTTATTAATTTACCATACCTCTTTTATAAATATGGTATTTGGCCCATAGGATTCACTTAAATAAAACCTATTCTTGAAAATGGGTGAATGGATTCACTTAAATAAAACCTATTCTTGAAAATGGGCGAATGGAAGGTTGTAAGTCCTAATTTCAAGGGCTAAATTTACCTTTTTTACCCTCTCCCTTAAAATGAGGTGGGCTATTTGAGGTGATTTGTAAAAATGTACTATGATACAAAATATTCGCCCACTAAAAATTTAAAACCCCTTAATTTCGCCAAAGGGCGAACATTCGCCCCTAAAATTATCCTTGCTCCAAACCATCTCCCTATGGCTGTCAAGTCAATCCCCGCTTGTGAGGAAATCTTCGGAGCAGGTTTGTCAAAAATGGCATAGTGAATGGGTAACATAAAACCATTGCAAACTTGATATAAATGGTGTTTATAGTGGGCTTTCCATAACTTCTGGTGGTATATATGAATGGGAATGGGGTCTTGTGGATTCCATCTCCACCCCAGCACAGGAAATTCGGAATTAAAACACAAGGTGTCCAAGATGTCGGCACTATAGTAAAATGGGGGAATGAACCTTTCAGTAACGCGGGATTTGTTTCTGAATTCGAGAATTGCGGTTGCTAACTTATCAGACAATATATTTCCCCAATGCATTATTTCAGTATTGCATGCTACCTCCATCAAAGGCACCATCTCTATAGTGAATTTTGCGGAATCATGTAACCCCCACAACCTACACATCATTACTCTGGCATAACAATAAGGAGAACACAAGGAATCGACAGAGTACTTACCCGAAGACTCATGCTTGTGTTTTGCTGGGTTTTGCCTCCAATCCCGTATGGGTTCTGATTCAATGTCGTTTTCATTTCTGAATTTCTCCAGGAATGCTTTGTTGTACTTCTTCTTCGGTGCAGGAAAATGGTACATTTGTCTCAAATCATCAGGTTGAAACGAGCCGAACACTCTCTCGTCCATGGTGCAAAATGTCCTAACTGTGATTGGGATTTCTTCAATTTCCCATCTCACCACATCTGTATATGGGAGAATTTGTTCTCGGGCTGCTATCCGATGAAGGTAAGAGTTAGCTAAATCCTTTAGAGTAGCATCAGACTTCCGAGTCGGGTCTGCTGTGGCTTGTACTGTTGCTACCTCAGGCTCTTCAGCCTCAATCATATTGTAGATGCTCAGCCAAGTAGTTTTACCGAGTCTTAGACATGTGGTGTCCGATATCAGTGCCTTTTTGCTTGATCCTCGATCGGAAATATTTTGTCCTGTAACTGCCGAAGCGGAAGCTGTTGCAGTTTTCTTAGATTTCTTCCCCATTTGGCTTGAATTTTTTGCTTCGGAAGAGCTCTGCACAGGAGAGAAAATGAATGTAATGCGGAGAATTGGTGGCGCAAACCAAATATGAACGAGATATATTAATTAATGAATAATGGATGATTTAACTTAAGGTGGCCGCGGATACAATCTCTGAAGAGATTTTAGCCTTACTGTTTCATTAAATGGCCGTTTAAACCTGTCAATCCTTTAAATTCTCATCATATCGTTTATTGGCCGAATGATTCATTTAAGCATGGCTTTGATGTTTTGGTGGTTGAGCGTAAGTGAATCACTATCGGGAAGAGAAAGGCCTTTAATACTAAATAACCATAATATATCCCAGCCTTATCAATATTTTTTGAAATATGCGCTTAGCTTTATCGCACTCGGCGATCGGGGGAATGCTTAAGTTGTTATATTGGTGTCCTTTCGGAATCCTTGATTGCTGATAGCGATATCGCCAATTCACAATGGGAGTTTTAAACGAGGGCTTTAGATACATGCATGGTACATCTCCGATCGCCGATAGCGATATCGCATCGGAGCGAAGAGGGGCCTTTTATTATGGTCGCTTGCCTTCTCGATACCCGATAGTCATTTGTGCATTGTCGCATCGGGGAAAATCAATGGGTCTTTAAGTAATGCATCCTTTGTTATTGCGATATGCGATCTTGCGATCGCTTTATCTCAATAATAAAAGATTATTCATTCTTTATTATAAGACCGATTAAGTGATTTATCAAAAAGGTTTATAATGTTTTATTTCTTTTCAGACCTTTTGAATAATGATAAGTTGATACCAATTTAAATGAAAAGGGACCCATTTCATATTATAGTTTTGAAAAAAAAAAATTGTATGAAATGGGGGTTTGTTGTAGAGCACAACAATGCCTTAATGGCAAGTTTGTCACTTTCGGCGACAGGTTTACATTAATGGCCTTCGACCGAAAGATTTTGCGTGGTGTTCGACATCGACTCATGTATTCACACCACGCGAATTGTACTGCAGTATCTTGAGGGTCATTATCATTATCGGTGATTCCTCTCGCACCTATTAATAGCTTACATGATTGGCTGGTAATCAGGCGATGTCTTTCCATGTTCGACGCCAGAACATCTTTTCACATGGATCGGCTTGTACTTCGGGTGAAGATTGAATGAGTTTTGAAGACCCCGGATCTAGTTTCATCCATCTGGGCTACGATATATTCAGAAAAATAAAAACATCAAATGTACATCTTTGCTGCACAGATAATCATCCAAGCCAAAGGATCATGGCTCTATCAGAATCATCATTTTGCCACACAGACGGTTTTCTCAGTTCTGTCCTATGAACATGAAAATGAATTTATAAATTTGAGCATGGGAATGCCCACCTCATCTAGATCATGCAAATATTATGAAGATAATGTATTGTATTGTATCTTATTACAGGTCACCTTCCGGTTCGAAAAACCACAGATCCTCATGATAAAGCATTTCACTCGACATCAAAAAGATTTACAACCTCATGCTTTAGGGGGAAATTGTTATAGAAATATTTGGGCACTGCAACCCAAATCACATATGTCCATAAAACAAGGGCTTCTAAGTCCCTAAAAGTGTTGTTTCATACCCTAAAGGAGCAAGGTCAGCTGATTACATCATCTCCCAAAAGTTCTCCTTCAAAAACTACTCAGAACTGGTCAAAACTGGACCATACAAATTGCTTAGTGCTAAGGGTGCGATGCATCTCACTTGCCACATGAAAAAAGTGCGATGCATACTCAAAAGCATTTCTATAGGGTGCGATGAGCGAGAGCAGACAAATGGCAGAAGCAGTTTTCTAGGTGGAAACACAGAGAATCTTCTAGAAGCTGCTCATTCGAGACTTGCCTCTCTGAATTCGCCCAGGGATGAGTAAGAGATCATGAAATCTCCAAGTGGAACCAAGAACTATTAGAGAGATGACACTAATCAAAATCCCAGAAGCTGACTCACCCACCTGCAAACATCTATATATGGATCCCTCATCCTAGAGATCCAAAGGGCTGGAATTTTGTATTTTGTAAGGAAGTTCTATTGGTTTCTCTGTGCAACATTGTATTGTTGGGTGATCTAAGCTTTTCATAAGGTGAAGAGGGCTTTCATGCTGGGAGGATGGCACTGGGTCAGACCAATGGGTTGTAATCCTCTCTTCTACTACTTCTATCAATAAAGCTATTTGATTTTTCCTCCATATTTTTGTGTATCTCTGAATCTTGTATTGATATATGCATTTATATGGTTAATATACATCTAATCCTATATTGTTTATGGTTATAGATCTCTATGCTTTGATGGTATTATGCTGCTTTGACTCTACATGTGCTCTTTGAAGCGGGACAAGTAAGGAAAGAGTGGTGAAGTTCTGTCAAAGGGGAAAGGAAACAAGCAAGGAGCCAAGCAAAAGACTGAGGTTGGTACTCTCTGCTCCTTTCTCATCTATCTCTCATAAAGGAAAACACGAGTGACTTTAGTTTGTTTGTTTCTAAGATAGCTACCCGTCTTAGTGGGACTATCAGCTCTGAATGGACACTAGTTTTCCTCATAATACATATTTCCTATCAGAACTAGAACTATAATAGTACTTGTGTCCATCACATATCCTATTTGGAGTATTAGAGGCTTCCATCTCTAACTGTGTCATCTCTATCAGACCAGTGACCACCATAAGACCTACTACCATATGCCCCATTAGTCCTATCCTCTTGCCCATGGTTGATTTGAAGTGGCCCCTATCTTTGCAACTCTAACAAACTTCGACGGATTATTGCATTAGCTTGTGCTTGCTTCTCCTGTGCTTGAATGATTCTCTCATTATATGCTTTACAACTCATTATTTCTTCCTTTAACTTCTCAATGTGTGTTACACGTCAATTTGTCGCCATGACACTTGATCAATTTATGGATATTTTTACCATCTATGAACATGTTAAAACCAACTTCCTTAGAAGTCAAACAACTCAATATATGTTGAAGTACATGAGAAATTTGGGTCAAATAGCTCTCACACCTTGTTAAGTTCCACCTGTGCCGATTTCTCTAGAGTTTCCTGCGCATGCGCTGAAATTGACTCTGAGAACAGTGCAGAGCTGTGCTCTGTCTATAACTATAAACCTATGCAGGTGAATTCTAGAAAGAAAAAATAAAAAGTACATTCTAGAAACATAATTTATCGAATATTTCCCAACGAAAAGCTTCCAAGTGATGACTATTCGAACTATAACCCTCATAAGATGCATCTCCATCCCTTTTCTCATGGTAACCTAATCCCTCATTAAAGGAGGTTCATCCTCTTCTTAGGAATCTGAAACTTCCTCCTCTTTGATCTATAAAAGGACTAGAGGGTTGAGGGATGAAGGAGGTTAGAATTCAGAGAATACAAACTTATGTTGTTAGTTTGAGATTGGAGAGCTTGTCATCTGAGGAGGAGATTGAAGGAATTTGGGAGGGACCTCACAACATTAAGGAAAAGGTTGTAAGGCTCCTCTAATCTTTTGATTAATACCAATGAACACTTTCTCCCATTGATTTTGTCTTTTGTGGATGATGAATGGTTTACAATTATTTATTATATTTATTATGACAAATTCAATCCCTAATTTCCTTGATGATTAGGCTAAGTTGCTTGGATTATTATATCACATGTTCTTTTGATCCTTTTATGGTTTCTGTTTCCAAGTCCTATTAAGCATTGAAGAGTTGCATCAAGTCACAACCATGGATCTGCATCAAGCATTTCATGAAATCGGTAAGAGGTCTATCCATTAGATATACTGCTTATAATTCAAACAAATTCAACTTAGGGAAAGAGTCAGTTCATTTGTCATGATTGTTTCTATTTTCCATTTAGGATCTAAGGAGATCGCTCTTGTCCATAAGAGGGATTGTTCAGTGTAACAAATTGGTGACTCCATTGGGGAACTTCTCTGTTCTCGTCTTTTTCCTTAGCCTTGATTTTTGATTTTTCCGATTTATCCAGACCTAAGTCTTCATAAATTAATGGAATTTTAGATATAATTGGTTGATTCTTGAATTTTTTTTTTTTTCTTTATGTTTTCCTCCCTGTTTTGTTTCGGTTTGTACATAGAGCGCAACTCTGCGTCCTTTTTGCCATAGCAACTGAGCGCATGCACTCTGTTTTCTACTGGAAAGCCATGTAGGCCTTGATTTCTTTTTTAAATTTCGTGCTAGCTTCAACCCAAGCCTGAATTTGTCTTTCTGATGCTGTCATTCTATTTTTTTGGACTGTGTGTTGTCTTTTCTGAACTTAGTTTATTTCTTTGTTCATGATTTTTTGAAGATTGGGTCTTGCTGAAAGTATACCTTAGGGTTTTTCCTGGTTGATTTGTTGATTGATCAAAACAAGTTTGAATGCCTTTTGTAAGTGATATTCTTATTTTGTTCTATCAAATACACTGGTTAAGCCTTAAATATTGCTTATTTGTAGTCAAAATCGCTTTGAATTGCAAATTAGGGTTTTTGAAGACCTTGTGCTTTTGTGAAAGAATTGTGGTTATTTTTTCTTGATAAAAGGAGTTGTTGCTTTCATCTTGGGAAAATTTTCACGATTGCACTGTTATTTTCATTAAATCAAAGAATTCATAGGAGAATATGTCTTTTCTCCAACCTTCTTGATTGATTTCTGTATGCTTGAAAGTTTTGAGTGATTAGAAGAAAAGAGTGTTTTAGTTTATTTTGATAATTAGGGAAATATGGAAATTAGTTTGTTGACTGCGTTTTTCATTACAAAATAGTGAAATTGGTTGCTTTGAGAAAATTGGAAAAGTTGTGAGTTGCATTTTATTTCTCAAAAATCAAAGAAAACTCTTTCTTTTCTCTAAATAGAATTTCATTGAAATTGAAAGTTGTTTTTGCATTTTAGAGTGTATTACGATTTCAAGTCGTGTCACAACATCATAAGTTTCACCTTCATCACCCATTGAGTAAAAGAACAACTTAATAATAAAGCGTTAATTGAAATTCACCTAAAATTTTATATTTTTTTTCCAGGTCTCTTTTCACCTACAGTAGCTTAAGTGTAGGGATTTGGAATAGGGAAGGAAGTAAACTTTCCAAAGCTACAGACGAACAATATAATCTTGAGTTAGGGAGAGAAAATCCAATTATTTCTGTTTTTCTCTGGGAATCCCTTCTTAGACATGAGTTAAGCACGAGGTCATGCCGATTCTGGTGAATTGATTTGACCCACTTCATTGGCCTAGATATAGTGATTTACACGTATTACAATGGTATCGAAAGGTACTTGGGGTCACTTGAAACTAAACCTCCAATTGATCATGTGGAGGAGCCTTCAAGGGGATTGAGCTTGTTACTCTTCCCTTGCATGTACATCTGGTTTACGACTTTCCCCCCAGGTAAAATTGTTGTATTTGGTGAACGTAGTGACTATAATCATAGGGCTCTACCTAAGGTGATAGCAGGGTGAAGGTCCTATTGTACCTGGAACAAACGTTGGCTAGACTCACTCGGACTCTCTAGAGGGTAATCTTTGCGCGAGATGGTTTATAACATAGTTACTCACACCAGACAATTTCATTAAGCAGGTTGTTAGAGTAATTGGTTCCAAACACTAATTTCCTATAAAAAAAATTCCACCTCAATCTCTTCGATGTTGGATTTCATCACCAACTAGTAAATATTGATCTCCATGAAGAGCAATTTTGTATGGTTTGAACTCCTAGAATTTTTAGTGCGTGTTACTTTTTGTGTTTTTTTTTTAATACTTTTTAGAGACTTTAGATGTAATTTAAATGTTGTGTGGTTAATAATTGATATGTTTTCATTGTGGTAGAACTACCAAGACAATCACATAGGATACCTGGGGAGCCCACTGAGTATACATCGAGTCAATTAGAAAATATTAAAGCAGAAAAATCTAAATCATCTGAAACTGGAACTTGCAGCATAAACTAAAACTTCTACTATTATATATTTTGATATATGAGGAACTGAAGTTAATCAATGTATAACATCTATTATTTTAGATATTGAAGTAATAGAAACTGAATTTGACCAAACTCAGAATTTAACATCAAACCCAACAGTTGTAGAAAATCTGATGGTAGGTTAACCCGATAACGCAATATAAATCAAAGAAGAATACTGTAACCTACTTCTACTATCAATTTGCGGAAGATTAAATATCGAGTTGAACAATATAATTAGAAGAAGAAGAATCAATGGCACAATACACATGAAAATACTTTGGGAAAGCCTCAGCTAAAAACCACACACTATTGTATTGTCATACATGGTGGAAATACATAAGAATTATAAAAATCCTTAGCTCTCACATCTAGCCAGCTCTTAGTACAATCCTCACAGATGCTCATAGGCAATATTAGCTTCTCTCCAGCCTTCTTCTCTACCCTCCAAGCTCCTATTTCCTTGTGTTGTTCCTTGTGGATGATTAACCTTTACCAAGTGGAAGATCAAGCCTCCAAAACTACACAATCTTCAAGGATAAATCCTTGATTGCATTCATGAGTTTTATCCATGAGAAAACACATGCAACTGATAGTACACTATCCTTGAAAATTAATATCAACTAGGTCTTTCTCATAATAGACATGCATGCATTTCTGATGAGGGAATCTTTAGTTAACTGGAGTAGCACTAGTTGAGTGCATTAATGCATCAACTGACTGTTAACTCACTATTAGTTCATCAAACAGTTTGGAACTAATTTAACTGGACTTAACTCAGTAAAATGAGTTGAATAATTACAACTCAAATATAACTCAATCTTATCTCCTTAATTTAAGGGATAACTCTTGCATGACTTTAGAAAGACTTCTAACTTCAATTTCTCCGAGTAATTAATTCAAAATAAATTAATTAATTATTTCCAAGTAGCTGTTAAGACTAAATTCGATTTTAATTCACAATTTAATTCAAGGATGAATTAAATTGGAATATTCTTGTTGCCATATTTCAACACTCCCTCTCAATAGAAAGGGATTATCTGCCACCCTGATCCTATCTCTATGGAACTTTAATTTACACTTTGACAATGCCTTTGTCAAAATGTCAGCATCTTTCTCCTCTGTCGAAATATACTGTAGCAACATGATCCTCCTCGCTACATAGTCTCTGAGATGATGATACTGGATGTCGATGTGCTTGGACCTATCATGAAATACTAGATTCTCAAAGAGTTTGATACATCTGATTATCACAATAGATCATCGTTGGATCCATCCTCTGATCAAATGAACCAACTAGGATTTTCCACATCCAGATGACCTCACATGTTTCCTGACTTGCAACCATGTATTCTACCTCTTCCGAGCAGAGTGCAATCGACCTCTGTTTCCTGTTACCAAGAAACTGCCACTGACCCAAGGTTGAAAATCCCTCCTGATGTGCTCTTCCGATCTGATGGACTCTCTGCCCAATCTGCATCAGTGAAGCCCTGTAGCTTCACTCCCTCTATCCATCTATACCATAATCCATACTGAGATGTGTCTTTGAGGTATCTCAATACATGCTTTGCTGCCTTCCAAAAATTCTTGGTAGGCTGAACCATCGCCTGACTCAGCTGGTTCACCACATAGCACAAATCTGGTTGTGTATTCACTAAGTACATCAATGAACCCACAAGATGCTTGTACAAAGTAGCCTCTACCACTTCTCTTGAAGTAGTAACCTCCTTCCTCCAATTACCTGCTAGAGGAGTCTGCATGAGCTTGCACTTCTCCATGTGGAATCTCTTGAGTATCTCGTTGGCATATTTTCCCTGAGACACAAAAGCCTCCCCATCTTTCACCACACTTGCATGCCAAGGAATTAATGCATGAGACCCATGTATTTCATCTCGAATTCTCTTGCAAGGTCCTCCTTGCAAGATATGATCAAATGATCATCACCAGTCAATATGAGATCATCAACATAAAGTACGATGATCAACTACAAACCTTTCACCACGATGTGGCACAGGTTCGCATCCACTTCACTCTTTGTGAAGCCCAACTCAGTGAAGTAAATGTCTATCCTAGTGTACCAAGCATGAGGTGCTTGCTTCAGCCCGTACAACACTCTCTTCAGTCGGCACACATGCAACTCATGATCGAAGGTCTCAAAAATCTTTTGGCTGTCCTATGTACACCTCTTCCTCAATCTAGCCATTGAGGAATGCAGTCTTCACATCCATCTAATAGATCTTCCAACCCATCTATGCTGATAGTGCCAACATAGATCTAATAGATGAGTACCTTGTGACAGGAGAAAAAGTCTCATCATAGTCAATCCCCTCAACCTGTGAAAGGTCATGGGCAACAAATTTGCCTTATGCTTCTCACACTACCATCAACAACTTGCTTTACCTTGTAAAGCCAATGGGAACTCACAACTGACTTGTTCTCCGGTCTCAGAACCACATCCCAAACACTGTTATGAACTATGGAGTCATACTCCTCCACCATAGCATCAACCCAAATTGGCTGTTGCACTGCTTCCTCAAAGGAAGATGGCTCGGTCTCAACACATTCCCCAACAAGGGCCATGTATCCAGTGTACCTCTCAGGTGCCTCCTATGTATGCGCTGAGAATATGGTGCTCCCCCATTATCTCTCACATCCTCCAACAATATGTCAGCTTCTTTTGTGTGCTTCTTTCCATCTCTGGAAGACTCTACTTGAGTGGATGTCTCCACTCCTAGAACCTTTGCATGCGGCTGTTCCGCATCAGTCTAAGGATCCTCCTCCTTAGGAACCAACAATTCCTCCACATCCTGTAGTTGGAGCTCCCTCTCAAGGGAAACTCGCATGGCCTTTTTCTCATCAAACTTGAGATCTCTGCGAACCACTTTCCTCCAATTGGTAGGTAAGTACACCTGATAATTGTGAGGTGTATCAGTGTACCCCACAAATATCCCCAACTTTGCTGTCGGCTCAAGCTTCTTCCGTGCATCCTTTGTCACATGGCAATATACCGATGAGACAAAGATCCTGAAGTGACCCAGATCTAGTCTCTTACTAGAGAAAGATTCCTTTGGTGTCTCCATCCCAAGTATGTGATGCGGGCTTCTATTCTGTAAATAGACTGCTGCGTTGCATGCCTCATCCCACAAGTGAAGTGGTAGGCATTGGTCATGCAACATTGCCTGTGCCACCCCTAAAATAGTTATGTTCTTCCTCTCAACCACCCCATTCTGTTGTGGGTTATGAGGTGCCATCAACTCTCGTTTAATTCCTTCCGTTGCACAAAAGTCCTTAAACGTTTGAGAGACATATTCTCCACCGTTGTCACTTCTCATGGCCTTGATCTTCTTCCCTGACTCTTTCTTGACTAAAGCTTTGAACTCACAAAACTTTTTGAAGGTTTGGTCCTTCTTCTGCATGAAATAAATCTAGCATTTACAAGAATAGTCATCAGTGAAAATCACATAATACCTTTGCTTCGTTGTGGATGCCGTCGAGAATGGTCTACACAAATTAGTATGAACTCGCTCTAAGCCTCTGCTTGACTGTCTCGATCATGAAAGGAATACTTGATGTACTTTCCTAAGGTACAACCTTTTCATTTGTCAACTTTCTCAAGTTTACCTTTGGGAAGTCCCGTAGATATCTGTTGCATTATCTTCAAAGCCCCATGATGCAAATGGCCCAACCGCTTGTGCCACAACTCACCAATGTTTTGGCTTTGCACCAATTCCGCTTTCTTACTCAATGCTACACAATCATCTACCTCTAGTTTATATAGATTCTTCACCCGAATCCCTATCCTCTAGATCTGACTTGTGGATATGTGTCTTAGGAATGCCTTTCCTTTACGGAAGACAACATCATAGCCTTTTTCTTCCAACATCATGACCGATACCAAGTTCTTCTTCAGTCCAAGCACATACATCACATCTGTCAAGGAGAGAGGAGCTCCATTCTCCCTCTGAAAATAAACTGTGCCCACTCCTGAAACACTATACCTTTCGTCGTCACCCATATCTATGCCCATCTTGAGATCTTTCTCCTCCAAGGCACTGAATAAATTTTTACCACCGGTCATGTGGAATGAGGCTCTGCTATCAAGATACCAGACACAACCCATCGTTGATGACACCATGCATGTGATGAGGGTAAAGTCCATTTCGAACTGAGAGGCTAATGCCTCACCTTCTGATCCTTCCGAGGATCTGTTATTGGACTTCTTCGATGGGCAATTAATCTCATAATGTCCCATCTTGTGACAATTAAAGCATATTACTTTAGACATGTCACCCTTCTTCCCTCCATGAGAAGAATTCGATTTGAAATGGGAAACCTTCCCCTTCCCTTTCCTTGCCTTACTTGCTAAGGCCAGATTTTCTTCATTATAATTCTTGGATGAAGAACCATCTCGTGTGCTCCTCCTGATCTCCTCCTACATAAGATCCGACCACAGTTTCTCCCAATTTGTTAGTTTCTCCCTTCCATTCACAAAGTCCTCGTAGCTATTCCAACTCTTTGGAAGGCCAAGGAGAGCAAGGCTCACCATATCATCATCGGAAATAGTTATTCCCACACTACCAAGCTCATCTTTATAGTTGGTGAGCTTGTTTAGATATGTGGAAATAGTATCGCCTTTCTCCATCTTGATTCTTCGAAGCTTATCCTTGAGCGCTAATTTCCTCTGGTCACTACTGTTCTGGTAGAGGTCCTTCAATGTCTTCCACATTGAAAATGGAGTATCCTTCCCATGGAGACTCGAGACAATATGGTCTCGAACTCCCTCAAGGAAGACCCGTCTCACCTTCGCCACACACTTCTTCCACTTCGCCAACTCTTGTACATTAGTTGAAGCTAGCTTTGGGATTCTTGGTCAATGTATTCCTTCAAGACATTGTCTTCTAATACAACCTCCATTCTATCTTTCCATGCTATGTAATTCGAGCTACCTTCCAAGGCATACTTGAGTCTCAAGCCATAGAACACCATTGGCCAACCTTGAAGTACGATATGAATTTGATTTGCGCCTACAACCCCGAACTTCAAACTTTGAATTATCTTCTCAGTATACTATTCACAGCTCCGATACCATGTAAAAAATCTGATGGTAGGTTAACCCAATAATGCAATATAAATCAAAGCAGAATACTATAACCTACTTCTACTATCAATTTGTGGAACCTTAAAGATCAAGCTGAACAATATAACCAAAAGAAGAAGAATCAATGGCACAATACACATGAAAATACTTTGGGGAAAGCCTCAGCTAAAAACCCCACACTATTGTATTATCATACATGGTGGAAATACATAAGAATTATACAAATCCTTAGCTCTCACAGCTAAGCAACTCTCAGTATAATCCTCACAGATGCTCACAGGCAATCTCGGCTTCTCCCCAGCCTTCCTCTCTGCCCTCCAAGCTCCTATTTCCTTGCGATGTTCCTTGTGGATGATTAGCCTTTACCAAGTGGAAGATCAAGCCTCCAGAACTATACAATCTTCAAGGATAAATCCTTTACTACATGCATGAGTTTTATCCATGAGAAAACTCACTGTCATTGAACATTAATCTCAACTGGGTCTTTCTCATAATAGACATGCATGAGTTTCTGATGAGGGAATCTTCAGTTAACTGGAGTAGCACTAGTTGAGTGCACTAATGCATCAACTGACTGTTAACTCACTATTAGTTCCTCAAACAGTTTGGAACTAATTTAATTGGACTTAACTCAGTAAACTGAGTTAACTAATTACAACTCAAATATAACTCAATCTTATCTCTTTAATTTAATGGATAACTCTTGCATGACTTCAGAAAGACTTCTAACTTGAATTTCTCCAAGTAATTAATTCAAAATAAATAAATTAATTATTTCCAAGTAGCTGTTAAGACTAAATTCAATTTTAATTCACAATTTAATTCAAGGACAAATTAAATTGGAATATTCTTGTTGCCATATTTCAACAATAGTAACTAATTTACAAATTACTGAACTCATTCAAACCGAGTCAGATATTGGAGAATCTTCCGATAGAAACCTCGTTTTCGAACCAGATATTGACAAACTTGAGTCCAATATTTCTGAGCCTGAAATTCATACACCTGCTACATCACATATTCCAGATCCTCCACCTTCACCACTTGTGAAACTTATCATTACTGATAGTCTCCCTCCTGGTCTCATTTCCGTTGAAGAACATGTTTTAGACAAAGAGGAGAAACCTATAGTTTCTACCAGTGAACCTATAGATATCTCATACCTTTTGTTTTGATCTCTTTACCTTGACCCTTGGTATTTTACGCCCTTGAAATTTTCAAGGCAAGGGATTCCGCATTACACAACTCCTTATTGTACCATACTCGGTTTTGACTGGTCTACAATGATTCCTAGAAGTGTTGTGTGAGATACATCTATGTTTTCCACTTCTTTGGAGTCCACATTGTATGGTGGTTTTTTACCACCTAGATATCACTCTCTTGCAGGAGCTTATTCAGGAGATTCTTCCTCGAACTCATATTCAAACATGTCAATTGGTGTAATTAACCCTACCAATGAAGGTTTTGCAACTAAACATGTCATTAATATGATTTCTGGTAATGTTGGTAATCCACGAGCTAACCCAACAGGTGGTTATTATCCGCCTGGGGGGAAACCATCATATCCTCCGCCCGAAGGACAACCTTTTGGTGGACCTTACCCTATAGCTGGGGGGAAACCCCCTATTGGAAACTACTTTAATTATGGTCAAATGCCTCAAACTAGCTTTGGTCAACCTATTATGCCTCAACCTGCCGTTGGAATGCCTTACCCTGGATTGAATACAATCTGGAACCCTTCTCAATAGTCAATTCATGTTGCTTCTCAAGTGCCTTCATATCAACTTGGCCAACCTCTTGGAAAACCTATACAGCAAATTCCTTTTCAAGGTATACCTTTTCAAGTCCAAACAACCATCTAGGCTAACCCATCAACAGATCTCTAGAAATCGCTTCAGCAGTCCTCCACAAGTACCAATCAAACCGTAGGGAAGTCTGCCATGCCAATGATTGTTCAGAACCCAAGTTTAGGACCGCTTCAAACTCCCATTCTAGGAGTATCTAGTTAACTGTCCCACTTACATCACAGGTCACTATGCAACCCCTTGTTCAGTATTTACCTCAGGCATCTGGTGTTCAATCCATTCCTACGATTCCTTCAGCACCTCAAATACCTATTGTTCAGCCTAGCGTCCCATATATGCAAGTTCCTTTTCAACGGCTACCTTTCCAAGGTTTACCCTAGAGTCAGCTTGTTCAAGGAATACCTTTTAAAACTCAATTTCTCCAAGTTCAACCCTTGCAAAGCAACCCTTTCAAGGAAAATTTGTTCAAAGTCAAATGGGTACGAGTCTCCCCTTCCAAAATCAACTGTACCCAGGTCATACATTTCAACAACCTATTCAACCGCAATACGAAATGACTCATCCTAGATACCCAAGAGGTATGCAAATTCCAACTGCACAGGCTATCCCATGATATCCTAGGTATCCTCCTCTCGGCATGGGTCTCATCCCTTAGGGTTATCAATATCCATCGCAAGACCCTAATTGTCAGTTTCCCTTCATTGCAACTTTGGATTTGCGTGACCTTTCTTGGTTAACTAATGATCCACTTCTTTATTACCCTATTGGCTGGTTATTCCTACTAAGTTTCCCAGTGACATTTCTAAGCTTGAAGGTAAGTCAGGTGAAGATCCATCCAACCATGTCATGACCTACCATCTTTGGTGCGCATCCAACTCATTAAGTGACAATTCTATTAGAGTGCGACTTTTCCAGCGAACCTTGATCTGTTCGGCAGCCAAATGGTATGTAGAATTGCTATGCACTTCCTTCAACATGTTTAACGCCCTTGCTACAACATTTTTGACCCATTTTCAGTTACCCATTCGGTATCACAATGGAACTGATCTTTTAACTTCTTTGAAGTAGTCAACGTCAACCCATATCTTAGATCACATTCACGAATGGAGGCGAAGATGTCGCCTAGTTAAAGTTTACATTCCAAACTAGATTTTGGCCAAATGGTTCATAAAATCTATTTTATCAGTAATAACTGAAGATGTGGCTAAAGGGGGTGTTGTAACTGAAGAGAAGGTAATTTCCCACGCTTAATATCTCGATCTTATTTATACTCAGTCTGGTACTTTGTATGAAAAGATCTTAGATTTACCCTGATATACTCCAAATAATCCATCTCTTCTAGGATCACATGTCGCAGATGGCATGATTGGTTCTGTGAGCCAGAAATCTAAGAATAAAAATAAAAATTCTAAGAATGTTCAGGCTTCAGCTCTATCTGATTCACCTAATGAAGATCCTTCTCCCAGAAGTACTTTCGAAATCAATGCCATAGATTCATCTACTGACCAGGGTAAACAATCCAGAAATAAGAAAAAGGGAAAAGGGAAAACTAAACAAGAAAACCACTCTAAGGAGAAATCAACCAAGAACAAGCCGTCTGACGAAAAGAGGAAACCTCGCTATCCTTGCTTATTTTGTGAAGAAGATCATTATACTAAGGAGTGTCCTCATTGGGCAGAACTTTCCAAATTCGTCAAAATTTCACCCATGCCTACTATTTTGAAGGATCCTTTTCCTCCACAAGATAGTAAAATGGTCTCTCATGACCAATCCTCCTCATCCCCATCGGCAGATATCATGATGATGTCTTCCAAAGTTATGGTAACAATGAGATCCAAAGGTTACGTGTCAAATAGTCCTATTAAAAATGGAGATGACTCCAGTTCACTTGGTCAAAATTCTGTGTCTACTCCTCCTTCTTCAGAACCATTACATATTGAAAAATTGAATATTGATATGATAATTTGTCTACTTCCTAAGGGTATGCTTCATAAATCAACCTTTAATCCTCATGTGAGGGATGCCCAAAATTATAACATCATCGAAGGTTTGGCTATGTCACCTTCGTCCATGTTTTCCCTTGAAGTGTTGTAGACTTGTTCAACACAAAGTAAGTTATTATTGTTAGTCATAAGAGATGTAGTCCTGCATCTCCCATAGCAACTGGCTTTTCAGATACTATTTAACGTTAAAAATTGACGAGTTTTTCGAACAGTGATTGATGAAGGAGTGTCGACATGTATTATGTCCATTGCCTGTTGGAAAGCCTTGGGTTCTCCAACAATCAATCAATCTCCCACAACTTTGAATGCCTTCAATGGAAGAAGTTTTCGTTCGTATGGAATTTTAAATGATTTTCCAATCGAATTAGAGGGAAAAACGGTTGCAATAGACATTGAGGTTGTTGATGCTCAACTTGACTATAACCTTTTGCTTGGTCAGAGCTGGACTTATGCCATGGAGGCAGTAGTCTCCTCATATTTTAGGATGATTATGTGATCTAGGTGGATATTGGTGGACACCTTCCTGTTCCAATTGGACCCCCAACATTATCTCTTTCAATTTTTCGGTTTCCCTAATTGTAGCATTGTTTACTATTTTTGGCAGTTTTTTCGGGTCCTAAATTTCCAGAGTCGTTTTGAGGCCCTAAACAACGTTTTTAGGGAAAACGGAGAGATCGGAAATGTCACAAATTGGCTTTCTAGTTCGCTTTTAGCCTTCTCTTCGAGATCTTCGAAACGAGGTATTATGATAGCCAAAAAGAGATCGTATGCCAAAGTTACGACCCCAGGAAGTTAATGTGCCAATTTACCCAAATGGGGCCCACAGTTTTGGCGCTTCATCTCCTAGGGTTAGGTTTTTTTATGTTTAGGGTTTTCCATCGTTTCTCAATAATAAATAGGCCTTTGAGCCTCATTGTAACATAGTTCTGAGGCATGTAGCCACCACATCTATTCTTAGAGATAAGATACCATCACCTGAGCTAGTCTTATTTCCATTCTGTTTGTAAGCATATTTCAGTATTTGTTATTAATGAAATGAAGTGTTATTTCTACTGCATATTTGTATTTATGGTTATATCTATAATTTGTTGCATTCCTATTTAAATCTAGATCTATGGTATCAAAGCGGTCTGCTCTTTCTTTGTTTTTCTTTGCATGTCCCCAACGAGGTTGAGATATAAGGAGTTAGGACTTGAACTGGTCAAACCTTTACAAGACCAGCCTCGTAAATCCCAATGGCCTCCCATGGTGGATGAAAAGAAAGACGAGGGAACAAGAGATCCTATCAAAATCTTGCTCGAAGAAGCCCTCGAGCGACAAAGGAACGTGACGATGGACAACTTTGTCCAGATCTTTCAACGGCTACCCAAGGGCGACACATCTACTTCCGGAAGCTACTCTGGAAGCGCCACACCCTTTAAGGTACAAGTTAACTTTGACATTCCCATATTTTAGGGTTAGATAGATGTAGACATTGTAGATAAATGGTTAAAATTTCTAGAAGGATATTTTTCTGTTCATGATTTTTCTAGCCAGGAAAATATCACTTTTTCACTTCTCAAAGAATCCCCCCACGTCAAGGACTGGTGGGAAACCTACTGTGAGTAGAAGGATAAAAGTACAAACTCACTGTTTTCATCCGCACCCACTTGGAACACATTCCAGGATCCCATCAAGGATCAGTACTACCTTGTTGGGAGCTATGAGGATAAATACATAAAGTGGACAATGATGGGACAGGGAAGGGACCAAGATGTACGGAGTTTACCAATGTTTTTCTTACCCTTCACACAAAGTTGGGTATCAAGGATCCTGAGAACCATTTGGTTCTCAAGTACCGCGATTGCCTACATAGGTACATCCAAGACGGCATGGAGTTCCTGAACATCTCCTCGCTCGGCACAACATACTGATATGTCGTCAAGATCGAGCAAAACTTTAGACAGAAGAAGCAAGACTTTGGATCTGTGAGTCCGAAGCAAGGGAAAGGTACCCCCAAACCGTAGAACAAAGGACAAAGCCAAGGCGAGGCGGCCCAAGACAACCCGCCAAAGCCGCAAGCAAAGAACAACACCGCGAAGCCGAAGAAGGACACAGGAAAGTGGTGTGAGTTCCATAAGAGCTCCACTCACAACACAATTGAGTGTTGGGCCAAGCAGTCACTGGTGGCTGAGCTAAAGGCTTCGGAATTAAACGCATGTTCCAGCTCTGAGTCATAACTCGACAAGGGGAATGACAAAGGGAAGCAGATTATTAATATGGAGCCCAATGCCACCGTTGCCACCACGAAGATACAGAAGGAGGGACCCACAGATCCAGAGGAGGAGGAGTGCCTCTTCCACTCCCAAATGTGGGTAAAGGGTTCCCCGCTACAGTTCATTGTCGACAGTAGGAGCCAAAATAACCTCATTTTGGCAGAGGTCATGAAGCAACTGGGCTTACCGACCACAACACATCCACAACTATACACCATTAGGTGGCTTCACCAAGGACGAGATCTTCGCGTGAGCTAGTAGTGCCGCCTTCCATACAGCATCAAGCCCTTCACGAATGAGGTATTATGTGACGTTGCTCCCCTTGATGTTTGTGATGTATTATTAAGCCAACCATACTTATGAATTTGACATTCTGTGTATGAGTCGAGACCTCATGTTGTTATTGTTACTTTGGGACATAAGTTGTACACGATACCAAAGGTAGCACTGCCTACCGCCATCTCTTTGGTTATTGCAAAACAATGTAGTAAACTCATTTCCAAAACCGGGAAATTTGTTTTCTTGATGATACACCCTCAAGGAAAGAAGAAGACGGTGGCCACGACCTCTAGATAGGACCCCTCTGCATGATAACAATATATGGACAAAGTCATGGAGGAGTACGAGGACATCTTCACCTCCCCCGCAGGGGTGCCTCTGCACTGTCAAGTCAAGCACTCCATCGATCTGACACCAGGTGTGACGTTGCCCAATGGACCAATATATCGACGCTCCATTATGGAGAACGATGAAATCAAGAGGCAGATTTAGGAGTTGCTATAGAAAGGCTAATGGATGACATCTTGCAGCCATTCACCAACTCATTTGTAGTGGTATACTTGGATGACATCCTGATCTTTAGCCAGAGTTGGGAAGAGCACCTCCACCACATCCGACAGGTTCTCCGAACACTGCAACAACACAATCTATCTACTAATTTGGAGAAATGCACTTTTGGAATGACCCAGGTTCAGTATCTGGGATACATTATTGATGAACAGGGGGTTCATGTGAATCCATCCAAGATCTAGGTCATTCAGTATTGGCTAGCTCCAACCACTTTGACAGAGCTCCGCAACTTTCTGGGTCTTACCAATTTCTACCGCAGGTTCGTGTTTGGATTCTCTCATATCACATGGCCCTTGAGTCAAGTCACCAAGGGAGGAGTGAAAGAAAAATTCTTTTGGTCTAAATATCAACAGAAGGCATTCAAAGAGTTGAAACATCACCTCTGCTCTGCACCATTGCTAGAGACATCAGACTTTGCAGAACAACTCACACCTACATAGTTAAATCCAGATTGCATGGAATAAGACACAACTGATCAGATCATGGACACACAGATCAAGAACACCCGACAACAAAGGATCTAACTATATCAAGTTGTCAAAGTAGGCCAACTCCTTCACTAGGGCAAGTGGCTCACCAGGGACCAAGTTTAGTAGAATTTTCCTCATCTCATGGAGGAACTCAATGCAATGGGGACCATTGCTTCCCAAGGGGGGAGGAATGATCCAGGTGGATATTGGTGGCCACCTCCCTATTCCACTTAGACCCCCAACACTGTCTCTTTCAGTTTTTCAGTTTCCTTAATTATAGCACAATTTACTATTTGTGGTAGTTTTTCGCGTCTTGAACTTTTGAAGCCATTTCGAGACTCTAAACGGAATTTTTAGGGAAAACAGAGAGACAAAAAGTGTACCAAAGTATCCTAGCTATTTTTTTCGGCTTTCTCTTTGAGATCTTTGAAACGAGGTATTATGATAGCCAAACGTAGATCGTATGCCAAAGTTATGACCCCAGAAGTTGATGTACCAATTTACCCAAACGGGGCCCACTGTTTTGGCACTTCATCTCCTCAGGTTAGGTTTTTGGATGTTTAGGGTTTTCCAATGTTTCTCAATATTAAATAGCTCTTTGAGCCTCATTGTAACATAGTTCTAAGGCATGTAGTTGCCACATCTCTTCTTAGAGATAAGCTACCATCGGCCGAGCTAGTATTATTTCCATTCTATTTGTAAGCATATTTCAGTATTTGATATTAATGAAATGAAGTGTTATTTCTACTTCAACTTTTTATTTATGGTTATATCTGTAATTTGTTGCATTCCTGTTTAAATCTGAATCATTATGTTTCTTCACAAAGGAAGAATTGCGAAAGTGGATCAATTGTCCTACTATACCTCTGACCCTAATTCCACCGACAGTATCCCATTTATTGGAAAATGAACCACTCCATATGAGGAAGTTGGTGTTGGTTTGCTCAAAGACTCATATTTGATCGGAAATTTCATGCTTCCTCCACCCATTCTTCTTCATAATGAAGCACATATTAACATGATTACATCAAGTACATTCGAAATGGGAGATCCATGGAAAGTACCGTCAGAATTAGAAATGATCTTATATGGGGATGAAATGCCTCGCAGTCCTTTTGAGTTAGCCTATGAGGCCATTCAGTATTTTTCGAACCCATCAATATCTGACGATGATCAAATGAATATAATCATTGATGAATATTCTCATTTATCACACATGGAACCAATCTATATGCCTAATCCTTTTAACGTAGATTTTTTAACTAATGAGGGGATTATGGAAGTTATGACCTTGAATGAAATGTCCTGGAATGAAACTCGTCATCGTTCAACTTTTGAGAATAATTTCTAATCATTATTTTCATCTGAGACCCTTAGCAATCCTCAAAATCAAATATCCACCCTTTCTTCCAGTTCTGAACAGAATTTAGGGAACATATCGGCAACGATACCTATCGATATCTCATTAAATCTCGAAATAATTGAAAATATTCATATAGGAGATTCTTGTCTGTTAGAAGAGATTTCAACTTACAAAGCCCTATTTTAGAAATTCTGTGACATTTTTTCCTGGTCCTACGAAGAGATGCCAAGAATCGACCCTAGCATTGTTGTACATGAAATAAAAAATTATCTAGATGCAAAGCCAGTTAGACAACAATTACGTCCTATACATCCGTGAAAATTTGCTACTATCAAAACTCAGGTTGAGAAATTGTTGAAAGAAGGATTCATTTACCTTGTTCCTTTAACCAATTGGGTATCAAATATTATGCCCGTTAATAAAAAGCAAGGAACTATTCAATTGTGTGTTGATTATCGAGATATCAATAAATCTTGTCCCAAGGACAATTATCCAACTTCGTATATCGACCAAATTGTTGATGACTATGATGGAAATGAGATTTTTTCCTTTATGGATGGATTTTCTGGCTACAATTAGATAAACATACTCCCTATCGATCAATATAAAACCATATTTATATGCCCATGGGGAACTTTTTCTTATCACAAACTCCCATTTGGCCTAAAAAATGTTGGTGCAACTTTTCAACGAGCAATGTCTTATGCATTCCACGATATCAAGCATATTTTTCAGCCTTATTTAGATGACCTCCCAACTCATTCCATGAAATGACAGGATCACCCATTGCACTTAAAAGCAATTTTCATTAGGTGTAGGCATTACAATATTCGCTTGAATCTGCACAAATGTGTCTTTTTTGTACAATCCGGCCGGCTTCTAGGTTTCATCATTTGGAAGGAAGGCATCCATGTTGATCACCTCAAGGTAGAGGTAATTTTTAATTTGCCTTCTCCTTCTAGCCTTACTCAACTCCAAATTTTGCAAGGGAAGGAAAACGTTTTGTGTAGATTCATCCACAATTGTGATGAACTAACACAGGGTTTTACTCAACTGTTGAAAAAGGGTATTCCATTTTTTTGGGGATGAGCTTGCAGATAAATCTTTCGATGCATTAAAGCATGCATTGAATAATGTGCCTTTACTGCATCCACCTGATTATCATCGAGAGTACTTGTTGTATTTCGTTCCATCTGATGCCACCATTGGCATGGTGTTATTCCAAGAGGATGATTTTAGCAATGAACATGTGATTTACTATTTGAGTATGATTCTCACTAAAGTTGAGATTAAATACGCACATGTGTAGAAGCTAGCCTTGGCAGCTATACAAGTTGTTCAATGATTCTGTCAATATATACTTCTCTGGAAAACCACTGTTATTTCATATTGCAACCCCATGATGTACATTCTTACAAAACAATTGCTAGGGGAAAATACTCAAAGTGGATAGTCATTCTACAAGAGTTTGATTTGGAATTTGAAAAATCCAAATAAAAGAAATCCTTGGTTTTCATCGAACTATTGTGTGACTTCCCCCAACTAATATAGAAACTGTAGCAAAAAGTTATTTTTCTCATGAATCTCTCTTTATTATTAGTACGTTAGATCTGTGGTATGGAGACATCATTATATATCTCCAAACACAAACTTTTAGGCATAAGTTATCCAAAACTGATCGTCAGCGAATCCAATACCAATTCTAACAATACAACATTATTGGCAACACTCTTTATCATCATGGCGCCGATTATGTATTCTGACATTGTTTAAATTTTCAATAAGCCGAAAAAATTTTAAATGACTATCACTCTGGAGCATGTGGGTATGCTACTGCCCAAAAAATATTGCGTGCTAGCTATTTTTGGCTATCAATGTTTAAAGAATGCATCACTACAGTCTGAAAATGCCATAATTGCCAAATTTATGATTGCAAAATGTGAGCACCTCCTGCTCCTCTTCACCCTATCATAGTTGTTGGTCCTTTTTCCAAATGGGGCATCGACTTCATCACTTGTAACCCTCACTTGGCCAGGGGGCATGGATATATTATCCTTGCAGTTGATTACTTTACAAAATGGGCCGAGGTGATGCCTACATATAGAGACGATGGTGAAACTGCAACTATTTTCATTTTCAATCATGTGATTTCTTGGTTCGGCATTCCACAAGCTATTGTTACAGACCATGGTAGTCATTTTTGTAACTTTATGATGGTCGAACTATCCGCACAACTTGGCCTCATCTAGGATAGATCTACTCTGTATTATCCACAAGCTAATGGTCAGGTCGAAGCTCTTAATAAAATTTTAACCAATATGATTAAGAAGATATTTGGTATGCATAAAGGAAATTGACACTCTATGATCTTTTCAGCACTATGGTCTAACCATACTACTGTAAAAACATTGACCGCTTTTACCCATTTCTAACTTGTTTATGGTTTGGAAGCTGTATTACTTATTGAATGTAAAATTCCATCTCTTAACTTAGCTATCGAATTATTACCTGCTACCTCTGCAGATGAAGAATGCTTTTTATATTTATCCCATCTAGATGAAAATCGTCGTAATGACGTATTGGCTAACAAAGCTCACTAGAAACATGTCAAAGCCCAATATGATCAAAACGTTAATCCTCATACATATTCATAAAGTGACCTAGTCTTGGTATATGATCAAGCTCATGACAAGCTAGGTGCAGAGAAATTCAAGCCCATGTGGCATGACCCTTACATCATAAAACACGTATTAAATAAAGGTGCCTATGTGCTGGTTGATTATGATGGTGTTCCTTTGGGAAAGCCCATAAATGGTCTTTACCTAAAGAAATATTTTGCATAAAACTTTGGTGAATTTTTTTACATTATTTACCATTTTTAGGTATGTGTGATAAATTAGTGTTTTTTACTACTTCTCCTTCTTATCTCGTTTTTACACTTGATTTGTAGATGTCAACTTTTTCTTTGAATTACATTGACTTTCCTGATAGCACTAATCATAGTACCCAGAATTTATCTTCCACAGCCTGGGTTATGTATTCACCCAGTGACGAGCTAGTCTCTATTCAAAGAATATGTCTCGGTTAAACAACAAACAATATAGCAGCATATAGCGCAGTCATTGAGCCATTAGCTGATTCCATGACAATTGGTATTCAGTGTTTGATCGTTAGGTTAGATTCGCTATTACATTTAAATGGTGTCTATTCAGTAAGGAGTCCAACCATGTTAAGGGTATTTTTACGAGTCTGTCTCCTGGAAAGGAAATTTTATTATATTGAATATAAACACATCCCGAGATATTTAAACATATTGGCAGATGCATTGGCAGATCATGTGTTAAATAGATATTTGCAACATTTGTAAATTAAAAACAATATTCATACATTAATCAAGATAAACATAGGTAAAAAGTAGTAGATTTTTCATTAAAATAGAGTTTGGGTGTGTCTACAAAATATGTCATCCAAGGACATAAGGCCTTGTGGCCTTTTATTTTCCGAAAATGTTGACACGAAAAAGTAAAAAATGGTCCTAGAAACTAGAACAAATAAGCCTGATGATGCTCATGATAACACACAATAGCACGAGCAACTCGACGCAACAAACGTCTGAGAGGCCCTGGAACCCCAACTACATGCCCTGATAGGCACATGGAATTTCATTGACTCTAGTCTCTGGGATTTGGCAGTCAACCTCTCAAGGTTGTGCTCCAACTCTGTTAGGACGTCATCTACCTCTAAGTTTGTTGTTGTATTTACCATAGGATGCTCACCTCATCTATCGTACCATATCATCCCGGCTAGTTGGGTTGGACCCACATCTGCACATGCATTTCGAATAATTAGCCTCTAAAGACAAAAACACTTAAAAATTTGAAACATTTGAAAATATGTCAAATGAGAAATTCTTACCTAGATCACCCCACTGAGCTCCGACTAGAAGTGGGATATCATTATTGCCTTTGTAATCCATCCTGGCATATGGAAAGTCCTTGATCGGAACAATCTGTTGCCTCAGCCAGTAATTTTTTTTTCGTATACCTCACTACAGGCCCATCACTACCATGGCATGCCATCAGTGCAACCCACCTCATCAAGCGTGGATCCCTCGAACCCCCCTCGCTGCCAAAATCTATTGTTGCTGAAGAATAGGAACCCTCTCTAGGGAAAAAGCAACTAAAATGGCACCATAACCAAAATTTTTCAGAGTACCATTCTTGCACCTAGTCAACTGGCCCTTCATATTTACCACTACTACCTCGCACCAGTTGTATACCATGGATTGCCAGCATTCCATGACCATCTATACCTATGCCCATGTGGCTAGATGAAGGGAAACATTTCCACATAGTTTGCCAACAGTGAAAGCAATGGTCCTCAAGGGTAAAATTTCGATGGTTTGAATGTCAATCCATCCATCTTTGGGTGGTGCTCCCCTACAAAAGCACCATAGGTATCCATGAGTAGTATCTCCCCTTGCTCTTGATCCAAATAGTGAAAGATCGGCTCCCCAATGAGACAAACTAGGTAGGAAATATATGTCATTGGCATCAATGGTGAGGCAATGATCAGTAATCACAAAACATTGTTCCTATACATTCCAGGCCCTCACCAACCACTTCATCAGATCTACCTAGGCTTTCATCCCAGGGATTAGCTAGTATTTCAGTTGGCCATAAGTCTCGAGAGCATTCAAAGTGGCCAGATCCACCAAGGAAGCCAAATCATTGGCTTCATGCTCTCTTTCCCTCCACTCCATTTTTGAGCAATCAAATGCCTTGAAATGACCATTTTCAAGCAGTTAGAAGCTTTTTCAAAACTCGTTTCATGTTTTTTGGGCTTCAATTTTTTTTTTTAAATAGCCCACGGTGCCTACCCGACCGCCCTTTTATGGACAGGGTGCAACTACACAGAAATTTCTAGCAGAATTCCACGCAGGCCAATAAATTCCATACGGAAAATTTTATCGGCCTGCGCGGGCCTAATTGAACAAAACCCGCACAGTGATGAGAGCGCATTTTTGGACAAATATTTGTCCCAAAAAACCAAATTAAAGCTTAAAATTAAAAAAATAAACAGATAGAAAGCTAAGTTATGGAGAGATCTTCTACCTGGAGGGAATGGTGCATGATTTCGTCCATTGGTTGGCTCGAAATCAATCTTAGAAGTTTCACGGTGAAAACCCCTCTCTCTACTTTGAATTGGTGAAAATGAAAATGGTAAAAATAAATTACTTTTTCACACTTTTATAAGTTTTTTAAGCTTAGAAAATATTATTTTTTGTGTTTTTAATCTTTTTGAGAGGGAAAACACCCTTTGAAGAAGTTATGACGGGTTATTAAGTTTAAATGTGCAGGATTGTTTACGAGTCAAGATAAATCATTTTTGACATTTTAGCAAAATTTTATCGCTTTTTATGCTATTTAAAAATTATGAAAAGCAAAAATAATGGAGTCTTCTTTTAAGCCCCTTTCGTACTTTTTCAAAATGAAAAGATTGTCGAGTACTTGCTTGTTCGAAGTCGTAAAAGCAAATGAACAGTCGTCCACTCAATATTAGTTTACCCCTTTAACAGACTGAACCAGGATTGTAAGCAGAGCTTCGGCGAAAATCACATGAGGAAAGACATTTGTCGACGCGTTTCGAACCAACCAGTGTGGTTCATCGTCAGGTTTGTATTGAGGAGGCCAAGGTTGTTGCTAAGATTGTTCAATTCCATCATCGTAAATTCAGGGAAGCTATTGAGATTGAAAGAAGGCCTAACAATCTCAATAGAGATGACGGCTGGAAAATCAGTAGCTGTTGGATCCCTGCCTTGTCGGCTTAGTCTTTCCTTTCCCCCCTTTTTTGTTAGCTTTCTGGGTTCCCCCTGGAGCCTTCCTTCCACCCGGGGTTGATCCGTTTTGCTCTGTGGTTTCTATTGGCCTTTTTTCCTGTCCCTCCCCTTTTTATTTTTTGTCGTTCTCTTTGTTTTATTTTTATTTATTTATTTATATACCTTATATTTACATGTATTTTTTATTTATTTTTATTTATTATTATTATTATTATTATCATTATTATTATTATTATTATTATTAATTTTTATTTTTATTTTTATTTTTATTTTTTATTTTTTTATTTTTTATTTTTATTTTATTTTTATTTTTAATTAATTAATTAATTATTTTATTTATTAAATAAATAAATAAATATTTTTTTTTTCAACTATCTTTTACCTTTCTTTTATCTTTCACCTAACTTTTATCTTGATAACCGAATATTATAACTTTAATATATATATGTATTAATAAATAATTTAAATAAATTAATTAAATTAAAGTTTTTATAACTAACCATTATAAGTATTTTATTTATCTATATATTTTACCTAATTTAACTTATTTCCATAAATAATAATAATAATAATAACATTAAGAATAACAGTAATATTAAATTAATAATAATACTTTGACTACTAATATTAATAATATCAAGACTATATTACTAATATTATATTAATTATATTTAATAAATAATTTAATTAAACCAAAAATTACTTATTTTATTAATATATAACAATAAATAATTTAATTTAATTAAATGAATTACCTTTTCTAACTAACCATTTAAATTATTTATTTATTTATATTTTTAACCTTAACTTTATGATTTTAATTGAAATATATATATATATATATTATTAATAAATTACTTTAACCATCGATAATTTTTCTGGTCCTTAACAACATATTATTATATATATTTATGTTTTATATTAACAATAATTACTAAATAATTTAAATAAATAAGTTAATTATCTCCTTTAACTAACCACTATAAGTATTTTATTTATTAACAACCTATTATCATAACTTTAATATATATATATATATATATATATATATATATATATTAGTTAATTAATTAATTTTTTAAAACTAACCATTAAAATATTTTATGTTTTACTATTAAAAATAATAATAATATTAAATTAATGAATAGTAATTTGACCTGGGTCCATAGGTCAAAATTAGCCGTTGGTCGATTTAGCCCTTGGAGTCTCTGCTCGGACTATTTAACATGCTAAGCTGGATCTGTTTCTTCAACTTGTCTTGACGATGAACCACACTGGTTGGTTCGAAACGCGTCGACAAATGTCTTTCCTAATGTGATTTTCGCCGAAGCTCTGCTTACAACTATTATGGATCATAGAAGCCTTAATTCAATAATTGAACCAGGATTGTTTACGAAAAAGGTATACATTGATCAAACATGGTCAATAGAGTTCTCTCTTGTATTATTTTATCCTTTTTTAGACCTGAGAGACTAAACTGATGAAAAAGGACATGATGGAGTCTACTTATGTTTTTCTTCTGACTCTCTAAAAATGAAAAAGAGCTTTGCTTTCTCTGGGCTCATTAAATTTTTATGGTTAAAGAGCTGAATGAGTTTTATTTTTTGCGTCTTTTTCAAAATCTTAAAGGAAAATGACATCAAGTTACCCCTTTACTAGACTCGTAAAAAATTAAACAATATAGAACTCGTTAAGCATGACGAGACCAAACCATTCCTTCTTAGGGTTCGTTAAAAATACTTTGATGGAATCATCCAAAGGATGAGCTTACAGTCCAAGCATATTTTATCCTCCTCAAGCTTGTAAAAAATAAATAGGTACTTGTCAATAATGGTGTCGGAAAATTGTTGAAAGTGTTTATTTTACATCATCAGTTAAAAGGTAGCATGCTGCTCTTGAACACGACGCTTCGTCACATTCATGTTCGGGTTGGGAAATCCATTTTCCTTACAGTTAATCAAATCCCATTGAAATTCTTCATGGCTTTGGGTATTATCATTAAGTCGAATGTTCCCAAATCATTATAGTGCCATTATGTGTTCAAGAGAAGTTCAACCTTGGTTCAAATCCCTTTGCAAAATCTTTACCTTCATTCGCATCAGCCATCCTTGAGTCATTCCTTGCAATTATTTTCAAAACTTGATATCATGTTTCATGTCATAGGTTTTGCTATGACGAATCACTTCCTATCGACTTCATCTCATTATCTAGGAATATGATTTAGAAACCTTCAGTACCTTGAAGCCTTCATGCCTTAATGATAGGTTTTTTTCTTTCGACAACATGTTCACTTCATTGGCCTTTGATCAAATGATTCTATGAGTGTTCGACTTCAGATCACATATTCGCAATTCATATATTGTACTTGGAGTACCTTGAGAACCATTGTCATTATTGGTGGTTCCTCTCGCACTTGTTGATGGTTCACATCATTTACCAGTAATCAAATGGTTTTTGTCGTGTTGGACTTCGAGACATTTGTTCGCATGGCTAGAATTGTACTCTGGATCGAGAGATGGAGATCAAGACCCTAGATCTAGTTTCATCAATCCAGGTTTCGAGGAGATTCTATATTCATGATTAGGTAGATATATGGATGTGTCCATGTTGTGGCTACCATCTATATGATCTTAGTTTTTCCATGCTTATTCATTGAGTTCGCTTTACTCTGAGTATGGGAATGCCTACCTCAAAGATTATTTTCGATATATATTTTCCATTATGTTCCCTTCAATGTTCCTTGCAGGTTTCTGACCATTGCTTGTGATCTGATCCTTGGAATGATAAATCACTTCAATCTTTTAAACGTATTTTTCAAACCTTGCACTTTAGGGGTCAATCTGTTACATGTCAAGTTGTCGCCATGACACTTGATCAGTTTATGGATATTTTTACCATCCATGAACATGTTGAAACCAACTACCTTAGAATTAAAACAAATCAATATGTGTTGAAGTACATGAGAAATTGGGCCAAATATCTCTTGCACCTTGTTAAGTTCCACCTACGTCGATTTCTATAGAGTTTCTCGCACATGCACTGAAATTGAGTCTGCGAACAGTGCAGAGTTGCACTCTATTTGTAACTATAAACCTGCGCAGGTGAATTCTAGAAGGTAAAAATAAAAAGTACATTCTAGAAGCATAGTTGGTCGAATATTTCCTAACTAAAAGCTTCTAGGTGATGACTATTTGAACTATAACCCTCATAATATGCATCTCTACCCCTTTTTTCATGGTAACCTAGTCCCTCATTAAGGAGGTTCATCCTCTTCTTAGGAATTTGAAACTTCCTCCTATTTGATCTATAAAAGAACTAGAGGGTTGAGGGATGAAGGAGGTCATAATTCAGAGAATACAAACTTATGTTGTTAGTTTGAGATTGGAGAGCTTGTCATCTAAGGAGGATATTGAAGCCATTTGGGAGGGACCTCACGGCATCAAGGTGAAGGTTGTAAGGATCCTCTTATCTTCTGATTAATACTAATGAACACTTTTTCCCATTGATCTTTTCTTTTGTGGATGATGAATGGTTTGCAATTATTTATTATATTTATTAAGACAAATTCAATCCCTAATTTCCTTGATCATTAGGCTAAGTTGTTTGGATTATTATATCATATGTGCTTTTGATCCTTTTATGGTTTATGTTTGCAGGTCCTATCAAGAATTGAAGAGATGAATCAAGTCACAACCAGGGATCTTCATTAAACATTTCATGAAAACGGTAAGAGGTCTATCCATTAGCTATACTGATTATAATTCAAACAAGTTCAACTTAGGGAAAGAGTCAGTGCATTTGTCATGATTGTTTCTAGTTTCCATTTAGGATCTAGGGAGATCGCTCTCGTCCTCAAGAGGGATTTTCTAGTGTAACAATGTGTCTGCTAAGTTAGAAGAATTCCCAACACCACATTGCTCATCTGATCCATAAGGAGAGTCTAATGAACTATAGTCTACCATCCTGCTAGTCATATTTGATGTTTTCTTCCTGCAAGGTATATCATGTCAGCTAAACCAAATCATAAACAAACGAACATACCTCAGTGTAATTCAGGGGAGGATATATCGTCTGCAAGACTAACTAGATTAGCGCGATACATATATAAAAATAATTCTATCAACATGTAATCATCATTTAAACCATTATCTAGTCATCAATACATGACCATACCAATCACATACCATGACCTCATGCACGACAAATACAACCATGTTAATGTATTCACAACAATATATAAGCACTGATATGAATAACTAATGCATAACCAACATACATGCATGACGACCACATCCAAAAATGACACCTTCAACTTTCACATGATGACACCACTGCAACTATGACCAACGCCATGCATATGAAACAAGAACATATACCATAAGCATAAGGAACACATATGTAATCGAAATGAATGCACAACCAAAACACACTATCCATCTAGTCCAAGGGGTGAACCATGCTCTGATACCATTTTGATACCACCCTCCTCCCCCATTTACCTAAGTTAACCAGTCTATTGGGGTAAACATGTGATGAGAGGCTACTATTTTTATGAAACCATCTTAGAAAAGATAGAAAAGATAGTTGAATGCCTTAGAATTCAGCCTCTTCGAGGAGGCAACCTCCTTTACATTACACAAATGAACAATTCTTGGATGATTCAAATGACAAAACCTCCTCTCTATATATAGGACTCTAAGGGTTCACAATATAACCAAGCCGACCTAACAATAATAATATAAAGGCACAAAAATAACAATAGGGGGATTCTATGGGGCACATTCATAACAATATAGGGACAATAGGGGCACAACAATATTAATAAGGGATACAACTACAATAGTAATGGAGGCATCACTAGTATTATAGGGACCTAACATGCCCCTCTCCTTCAAAAAAGTGTTGTCCTCAACGCTTGAGTAGTTATGGATGCTTTTGTGTAAAATTCTCATCCTCCCATTTGGAATCTTCAGCGGATAAGTTCTTCCACTTGATGAGATACTCCAAAATGGATCGATTTCATAGTTGTCGAGTTCTTGTTTCAGCGACTGCTTCCAGTTCCAATATAATTTTTCCTTCCTCGTCAAGTTTTGGCAATATTGTTTGAACTGGGGGCTTGTTGCCTATAACCTTCTTTAAACATGAAACATGGAAAACTGAGTGCACTCGAGAAGATACAGGAAGCTCAAATTTGTATGCCATAGTACCAATCTTTTGCAACACCTTGTACGGACCATAATACTTTGGTGATAATTTATTATCCTTGTTAGCTTGCTTGAGGGACATTTGTTTATATGGTTGTAGCCGTAGGAATACCCAGTCACCTACATCAAAAATTCTTTCACTGCGATGTTGATCTGCCTGTTGTTTCATTCTATTTTGCGCCAACATGAGGTTATCGTTTAAGAGTTGGAGAACTTGTTGTTGATGCTTGATGTGATGTTCCACTGCTTGAACCTAAGAATTTTCTCTTAAATATGATGTGATGGATGGTGGCTAATATCCATAAAGTGCCATAAATGGGGTCATTTTTGTTGTAGTATGGATGGAAGTGTTATACCACCATTCAGCCAGAGGCAACCATTTGACCCATTGTGTTTGTTTATCAGATACAAAGCCAAACATTTGTTTACTATCTCAGTTTTCCCATCAGATTGAGGGTGATAAGTGTTGAGATTGCAACAAGATGATGGAGCTTAGTGAAAAGAGTCGCCTTCACTAAGTGGACCCGCAGACTATTTTTGGCGCAAGTCTATTTTTAGACTATGTCTATTTTTAGACATATGGATCATGTCTATGTTTATGGATGATTGATCAAGTTGGGAAAAATAGATGGACTTCTATTTTTGATGAAAGTTTGAGTGATCAAAGTCTATTTTTAGACTGGCTGTCAAAAATAGAAAAGTCAAATATTATTATCTCACAATAATATTTGGACTATAAACTTGATCTTATTCTCTTGGAGCACTTCAGTTTGAGCTACAGAAGTGGCACATGCAGCTGTCAGAAGGAAATACGCTTTTCTTATGAGTCAGTTGAGTTGTTGCATGCATGACTTCAGTTAGAACTCAATCAGTTGAGTTTGGTGGAGTTGATTGTGGAGTTGATGGAGTTGTGTTCAGTTTAGCTTTGTTAAACTGGTTGTATTTAGTCTAACTGGCAAATAGACTAGAGATGAGTTGAGTGAATTAGTTATTAATTAATTCACAAGTTATTAACTCATAATACAACTAATGAATACATCAGTTAACTCAGTTGCATGTCAGTGCATGTTCAGTTCAACAGGGACAGGTGGTAGAGAATCAGATTGCTATCAGTTGTGACTATAGTTGTGCATCAGATCTTGCACAATCAAGGGATTGAGTATGCCAATGAGTTTGCTCACGTATTTGGCCCACATTTTAGCCTTTGCTCACGTCCACAAAGAGTGAGTGACTATTTTTCAGGTGAAAAACGAGTTTGGGAAGCTATTCTCATCAGTTCTTGAGCAGGTATTGAGCAGTGGAGGCAGGCAAGCAGTGGAAGAGATTTGGAGATCAGATCTGAGTTGTATTGTGTGTAACAGAGGTGGAGATACTTGTGAGAAGTATTATGCTGTGTAATGTTACATGACTCAATCATTAATATACAGATAGTTGGGGTTTTTAGCGTGATGCTTTCCCCGGGATACATACTGTGTTAATGTGTGAATGCTCTTGATGTTTTATTGTTATTGATGCTGCTATATTGTTGATCAACGTAGAGGAGCTTATGTATTGTGTATGTTTTCCGCAATAGTACATGATCAGGATAATCTCCATTGAATATGTGTTAAATTATTCAAAATTTCTACATGGTATCAGAGCGAGCTAGATAATTGTAGAAAAAATTTCTACATGGTATCAGAGCAGCTTGATTTGTAGAAGAGATTTTTACAGGATGTCAAGCGAGGATTGATCATCAGATCTACTATTCAAGAAGTGTTTACATTCTATTTCTTCAGGCAGAGTCTGTAATCGGGCTAGGTAGCCTCTGGATTCATCCTTCCTTTGGAAGGTGAAATATCCGGTAAAATCCCATACAGTCAATCTCTGTACGAGAAATAGTTTGTTCTCACGAATTCTAGATCAGAAGCAGTTGAGTTGGTTGCTGGTGGAATTTGAATTTGCAGCAGTGTTTTCTTGGTGACAACGCAGCAATGTCTTTCAACGGATTTCGATTGGAGTATGCTCTTGAGGGCAGCTCAAACTATATTGCATGGAAGGACAGGATGGAGGCAGTATTGGATGATAACGGGCTGAAGGAGTTCATAGATACAGATATCCCAAAGCCTACTGATGCTACTCAAGCTGATGCTTGGCAAAAGAAGATCGCAAAATGTCGAAGGATTCTGTTGGAGGGCGTGAAGGATCACATTGTGTCCAGCCTCCATGGAAAGGCTACTCCATATTTGATGTGGAAATCATTAACAGAATTATTCCAAAGCAAGAGCGATCAGAGGAAGCTGGAGCTCAAAGATAAACTCAGAAACATCAAATGCGAGAACGGTGACAGCATTCCCAAGTATCTCACGAAGTTCACTCAGTGTCGAGATGAGCTGGGAAGTGTGGGGGTTACTGTCGATGATGAGGACTTGGTGAGCTTGGCTCTCCTTGGTCTTCCGAAGAGTTGGAATTCCTATCAGGACTCTATCAATGGTCGGGAGAAGTTGCCAGGATGGGAAAGACTATGGTCAGATCTTGTGCAGGAGGAGATCAGGCGGAGTACCAGGGACGGATCTTCGTCAAAGGGAGCTGATGAAGAGAATTGTGCTTTGGCTGCCAAAGCAAAGAAAGGGAAGAGCAAGAAAGTTTCTCAGTCTGGTGCGAAAGGCAAGAAGCAGGATTTGTCCAAGGTGAAGTGTTTTCATTGTCACCAGCATGGACACTATGCCACAAATTGTCCGCAGAAGAAGAAGAACAAGCAAGCTGCTGGATCTGCAGGGGGAGAGGCCTTAGCTTCTCAGTTTGAGCTTGATTTTTCATTGATCGCGTGCTTGGTTTCAAGTGTGATGGGATCAGTGTGGTTCTTGGACAGTGGTGCGTCTTTTCACATGACGGGAGATAGAGATTTGTTCTCTAATCTGGAGGACAAAGATCTTGGAGTGCACATCGAGATGGGCGATGATGGTAGATACAGTGCGACCGGTATCGGTACCATTTCCTTTGAGAGGGAGTCTGGTAAACCCTTTGTATTGAAGGAAGTCATGCATGTTCCAGGATTGAAGAAGAATCTCATCTCAGTGGCGATGTTAGAAGACAAGGGGTATGATGTTGTTTTCAGCGAGGGAAAGGCCTTCCTGCGCAGCAAGAAAACTAGTGAGACCCGGAAGATAGGGGTTCGAGTGAGGAACCTTTATCAGTTGCATGTAGATGGATGCGCAGCAATGGCAGGCAAGTCAGAAGGATTGGTGAGCCGGGATGATGGCGAGTTGTGGCACAGGAGATTGGGTCACCTTCACCATGGAGCCTTGAAGATACTGCAGCAGATCACTACAGGGCTTCCTAAAGGTACACTTGCGTAGTCATATCAGTGCAAGGGGTGTACTTTGGGGAAGTTTGTGAAAGCCACCTTTCACGAGAAGGATAGTCGCGCCACGACGATCCTTGAGAGAATTCACACAGACATGTGTGGACCTTTCTCAGTTGCTTCGACAGCAAAACACAGGTACTATGTGATTTTTGTTGATGATTTCTCTCGTAAGTGCTGGATCTTCTTCATGCAGAAGAAGAGCGAGACATATTCAAAGTTCTGTGAATTCAAAGCACTGGTCTAAAAGGAGTCGGGGAAGAAGGTGAAGGCTCTTAGGAGCGATAATGGTGGTGAATACATCTCGGACGAGTTCAAGGATTTCTGCAAAGCAGAAGGGATTCGTAGAGAGCTCATAGCTCCCCATAACCCACAGCAGAACGGGGTAGCTGAGCGGAAGAACATAACGATTGTGGGTGCTGCACGGGCAATGTTGCATGATCAGGGCCTACCCCTTCACTTGTGGGCGGAAGCATGCAATACAGCAGTTTATGTGCAGAACCGTTGTCCTCATAGGATACTTGGCATGAGTACACCTGAGGAGACTTATTCTGGTAAGAAGCCTGATCTTTCTCATTTGAGGATTTTTGGTGCTAACGTTTACATGCATGTGACGAAGGATGCCAGAAAGAAGTTGGAGCCGACTGCAGAGGTTGGGATATTTTTGGGGTACACTGATACGCCCCACAACTATCGTGTGTATTTGCCAGACAGTGGTAAAACTGTTGTGCGACGGGATATAAAATTTCAGGAGGAGAAAGCCATGAAGTGTTCGCTTGAGAGGGAGCTACACTTGCATGCAGATGAGGAGCTATTAGTTCCTAAGGTTGAGCTTCAGGACATGGATCAGCCACAGGATGAGGTTCATGGAGTGGGAGAGACCACTCATGCAGCGCCAACCATCAGAGGGCGAAAGCGCTTGACAGAAGCTGAGCGACTGGCTCAAGATGCAGAGAAAGTTGTAGGACCCCCTACAGCCCAACGCAGGCAGAGACAGTCACCTGATCGGTACACTGGATACATGACTCTTATGAGCAAGTGTGTTGTGACTGAGCCATCCTCTTTCGAGGAAGCTGTGGAGGATCCCGCATGGGTAGACGCCATGGTGGAAGAGTATGATTCTATTGTCAGAAACAGTGCATGGGAGATTGTTCCTAGACCGAAAGGGAAATCAGTGGTGGGTTCGAGATGGATCTACAAAGTTAAGCAGGCAGCTGACGGGAGTGTGGAGAAGTACAAGGCAAGGTTTGTTGCCCGAGGCTTTTCACAGATTGAGGGGATCGATTATGAGGAGACCTTTGCACCTGTCGCAAGGTATTCTTCCATACGTACGATTCTTGCTCTCTCAGCACAGATGGGATGGCACATTCATCAGATGGATGTGAAGACTGCGTTCCTCAACGGAGTCATTGAGGAGGAGGTGTACATTGAGCAACCCGAAGGCTTTGAAGTCTTCAGCAGCGAGTCGCATGTGTGCAGGCTCAAGAGAGCGCTGTATGGGTTGAAGCAAGCACCACGTGCTTGGTACACACGGATAGACAACTATTTCACAGGACTTGGATTCTCCAAGAGCGAGGTGGATCCGAACCTATACCAGATTGTGGTGGAGGGTAAGTTGCTTATCATTGTACTGTATGTTGATGATTTGATTCTAATGGGTGATGAGCTGTTGATACTGTCATGCAAGAAGGATCTTGCTACAGAGTTTGAGATGAAGGATCTGGGCCTCCTTCACTATTTCCTAGGATTGGAAATATGGCAGCGCAGTGGTGGACTGTTTGTTTCTCAGGGCAAGTATGCTCGGAGATACTGGAGAAGTTCAACATGCATGGCTGCAAGCCTGTTGATACTCCTCTTCCTGGAGGTTGGAGGAAGGAGGATGCCACTTCGGGAGAAGAAGTGGATGCCACTGTTTATCTACAGTTTGTGGGGTCGCTGATGTATTTGGTCAATACACGACCTGATATATGCTATGCAGTTAACCAGCTTTCAAAAGCTATGGTTAAGCCTACCAAGCTCTTCTGGAAGGCGGGCAAGCATGTATTGCGCTACTTGAGAGGCACATCGAGATATGGTTTGTGGTACAGACAGGAGGATGAGGTGAAGCTATGTGGCTTCACGGATGCAGATTGGGCAAGGAGCCCAACGGACAGAAAGAGCACATCAGGAGGGGTCTTCAGTATCGGATCGACAGTAGTTTCTTGGTACAGCAGGAAGCAGAGATCTGTGTGGATGAGGATGATCCTGGTCGGGTTTTTCGGGTCCAAGCACATCAGGTACCATCATATCAGAGATTGTGTGCAGCGGAGGATCATGTTACTTTCGTACATTCCAACGGAGGATCAGGATGCTCATATTCTGACGAAGGCTCTCACTAGGAGAAAATTCGAGTACCACCGAGGCAGGATAGGGGTTGCTGATAATCCATATCTTGTCGAGAGGGAGTGTTGAGATTGCAACAAGATGATGGAGCTTAGTGAAAAGAGTCGCCTTCACTAAGTGGGCCCGCAGGCTATTTTTGGCGCATGTCTATTTTTAGACTATGTCTATTTTTATACATATGGATCATGTCTATGTTTATGGATGATTGATCAAGTTGGGAAAAATAGATGGACTTCTATTTTTGATGAAAGTGTGAGTGATCACAGTGTGAGTGATCAAAGTCTATTTTTAGACTGGCTGTCAAAAATAGAAAAGTCAAATATTATTATCTCACAATAATATTTGGACTATAAACTTGATCTTATTCTCTTGGAGCACTTCAGTTTGAGCTACAGAAGTGGCACATGCAGCTGTCAGAAGGAAATACGCTTTTCTTATGAGTTAGTTGAGTTGTTTCATGCATGACTTCAGTTAGAACTCAATCAGTTGAGTTTGGTGGAGTTGATGGAGTTGTGTTCAGTTTAGCTTTGTTAAACTGGTTGTATTTAGTCTAACTGGCAAATAGACTAGAAATGAGTTGAGTGAATTAGTTATTAATTAATTCACAAGTTATTAACTCATAATACAACTAATGAATACATCAGTTAACTTAGTTGCATGTCAGTGCATGTTCAGTTCAACAGGGACAGGTGGTAGAGAATCAGATTGCTATCAGTTGTGACTATAGTTGTGCATCAGATCTTGCACAATCAAGGGATTGAGTATGCCAATGAGTTTGCTCACGTATTTGGCCCACATTTTAGCCTTTTCTCACGTCCACAAAGAGTGAGTGACTATTTTGCAGGTGAAAAACGAGTTTGGGAAGCTATTCTCATCAGTTCTTGAGCAGGTATTGAGCAGTGGAGGCAGGCAAGCAGTGGAAGAGATTTGGAGATAAGATCTGAGCTGTATTGTGTGTAACAGAGGTGGAGATACTTGTGAGAAGTATTATGCTGTGTAATGTTACATGACTCAATCATTAATATACAGATAGTTGGGGTTTTTAGCGCGATTCTTTCCCTGGGATACATACTGTGTTAATGTGTGAATGCTCTTGATGTTTTATTGTTATTGATGCTGCTATATTGTTGATCAACGTAGAGGAGCTTATGTATTGTGTATGTTTTCCGCAATAGTACATGATCAGGATAATCTCCATTGAATATGTGTTAAATTATTCAAAATTTCTACAATAAGATGAGCTATGAGATAATTGAGTACCAAGACAAGAAAATAATTCTATCCAAAAATTTCCAGTAAAAATGGGATCTCTGTCACTTACAATAATCTTTGGGTTTCCATGTAGCTTTTGAATTGTTTCCATAAATGCAGTAGAAACTGTACTGGCTTTAAATCGATGTGATAATGCACAAAAGTGTGCATACTTGGTAAGTCTGTCAACTACCACCATGATGACACTCTTTCCCTCAGACTTGGGTAAACTTGTGATAAAATCCATGGAAACCTCCTCCCAATGTTGGCTTGGAATGTGTAAAGATTGTAATAGACCTGGTGTCTTAATTGTTTCAACTTTATTTTGTTGGCAAACCAAACATTCTGCCACAAACTTTTGAATATCTGATTTAAGGCCATCCCAAAAAAATTCCTTCTTAACCCTGTGGCAAGTTTTTAAAAATCCTGAGTGCCCTCCTAAGGGAGAAGCGTGCAATTCTAGAAGAATCTTTTGTTTGAGTTGGGAATTCTTACAGAGGTATAAGCGATCTTTGTACCATAACGAATCATTTTTCCAGCTAAGTGTGTCAGATGTATTGGAATCTTGTTGTAACTTTCGAATAAGTGCCCACACTTCTTCGTCATTCTTCCATTCCTCCCTTACTTCATTTATCCAATATGGTTGGATAATAGAAATGGTGCACAACAATGCTTCCACATCCTCATCCTTTCTTGAGAGTGCATCTGCCACAACATTTTGCTTCCCTTTTTTGTAGATGATTTCAAAGTCATAACCCAACATCTTTGTGACCCATTTTTGTTGTTCTTCAGAGGATAATCTTTGTTCTAAAAAGTATTTAAGGCTATCATGATCCGTTTTTACCTTGAAGTGTCTTCCCATTAGGTAGGGTGGCCATTTCTTAAGTGCATGTAGTATTGCCAACATTTCCTTCACATAAATAGCTTTGTGTAAATACTTTCCCTTTATTAGACGACTTTCGAAAGCAATGGGTCTTTCATCTTGCATTAAAACAACACCAATTCCATTTCCTAAAGCATCACATTCCACAGTAAAGGTTTTTGTGAAGTCCGGTGTACCTAAGACCGGTGCTTAGCACATTGCCTCTTCAAGATGTTCGGAGGCCTTTGTTGCTTCTGTAGTCCATGAAAATGCATCTTTCTTCAATAATGTTGTTAGAGGTGCTGTTATTTTCCCATAATTCTTAACAAACTTGCGATAATACCCTGTCAACCCGAGAAATCCTCGTAGATGCTTTATGGATGTGGGGATTTTCCATTCCTTAATGGCTTTAATTTTGCTAGGGTCTACCTTAATGCCTTCATGAGATACAATATGACCCAGATATTCCACCTCTTGTACTCCAAAGAAACATTTGGATCTTTTTGCATATAATTGTTTCTCCTCCAATAGTTGTAGCACCCTGTCAACATGTTCAACATGATCCTTCCAAGACTTTCCGTAGATTAGTATATCATCAAAAAATACTAACACAAATTTTCTAAGGAAGGATTTGAAAATGTAATTCATCAAACCTTGAAATGTAGAAGGTGCATTGGTAAGGCCAAAAGGCATGACCAAAAATTCATAGTGACCCTCATGAGTTCTAAATGTTGTTTTCGGAATGTCTTCAGTGTTCATTCTGATTTGATGATATCCTGAATGAAGATCCAACTTGGTGAAGTAAATTGATCCATGCAATTCATCCAACAATTCATCAATGACAGGAATGGGAAACTTATCTTTAATAGTGAGCTTTTTGAGCTCCCTATAATCCAGACACATGCGCCATGATCCATCCTTCTAGTGCACCAATACTACGGGAGCAGAGAAATAACTTTGGCTAGGTTGAATTATACCAGCCTCTAGAATTTTTGTAACCATACGTTCAATTTCACTCTTTTGGGCATAGGGATATCTGTACAGCCTAATGTTTGGAGGAACACTTCTTGGAATCAAATGAATAACATGATCATGATCACGAATAGGTGGGAGACCTTTGGGAGGAATGATTGTCCAAGACTTTTTGGAGATTTGGAGAAATAGATGATTTCGATGTAGAAACATCTAGTGAACATAATTGTGCAATTACGCCTCGTTGTTCCTTTTTTAGAAGCTTTGTCACACTGTTAGAGCTGATTATCTTTCCCGGTTTCCCTGCAATACCCCTTAATTAAACTTCCTTTCCTTCTATAGAAAATTTCATGAAAAGTTCTTGAAAGTTAAAAGCTATTGTACCCAAGGATTGTAGCCATTGGACTCCTAGTACAACATCAGCACCTCCCATAGGAATGGAAAACATTGGGCTATTCAATACATATTCTCCCATGGATAGCGTGATATTATGGCACTTTCTAGAGCAATTTATCATTCCTCCACTTGCAACCATCACTTGACACTTTGGTGCTGGATATAGGAAGCAATTCAATTCTTTTGTTGTCTTACAAAGAATAAAATTGTGGGTACTGCCTAAATCAATCAACACTATTACCTTTTTCTTCTTGATATGTCCTTCTATCTTGATGGTTTGAGGAGTGGTAATTCCAACCAATGCATTACAATATATGGTTGGATTCATTTCTTCTTTATCTAGGCTTTGTTCCTGGAGTATATCCTCTTCTTTTGACCTTTCTTGTTCCTTTTCTTATTCCTCTTCAAAATCTATGTAGAATAATTTCTTCTCGGCACACTTATGACCTTTAGTGTATTTGCTATCACAACTATAACAAAGCCCTTTTTCTCTTTTTTCTTCCAATTGTTGTGGTGTCAACCTTATAGGTTGTGGAAGGCTATGGGCAACAACACTTCCATCTTTATAGTTGTGAGTGTGTTGTGGCCAACAACAACACCCTTCTTATTTAGTGTTATTACTAATACTAAATAAATGGGGACCCTTAGTCAAAAATTTAAAAAATCAATTAGTGCTTGAATTTCCTTTTTTCAATAAAACTTACCATCATAAACCTAGGAGAATACCCTTGAAAAATCTAAAAAATCTTAAGTTTTATGATAAGGTAGGATAAAATCACTCCTTAAGAAACACAATTCTAAGGTTGCGAGATCGCGATGTGAAACTTCATCGCATCGCATGCATCAAATAGCACTTACGCTGAAAAACCTAAAAATGCCAATATGCGATGCCGCATATCGCAAATCGCATTTCGCAGAAAACACATTAACAGATGATTGTCATATGCTACGCTCCAACGATATTGCGATGTTGCAATATTGCGATATTGCGATAAAGCGATATTGCGATAGAGCGATATTGCGATGTTGCGATCTACGATATTGTGAAGCAAATCACAAAATCGTTTCATCACAAATCTTTCGGGCTCGTTGTTCAAAAAAGCATTTTCCATAAACCGAGACCTGGTTATGCACTTTAATGCTAATTAATGAGTTAGTTGCCAATCATTAATGAAATAGGGTTTCGTGCTTATCGAAGAGCCATTTCACATAAGGTGGTATATTTTATATGTCTTCGGCATTTAAAGCTTTCCCATCTCCTTTTCCTTATCATGATTCTCACCTTATTTGTAAACTGTAGGAACAAAGAACAGAGAATTAGACAAAGCAGTATTCAGGATACTATGGGAAAGAAAGGCAAAGCTCCGAGTTCTGAAGATCAAGAAATGACGCCCTTGTATATAGACACTACCTGTAACAAAGACGTTGGTATTACTACTTGGGAAGGCATGTATAGTCTACTTGAGGAAGAGAATCCCAAAATAATGGAGGTTACAGCTACTGCAGGCTCACATGGGTCTTCTGAGGCGTCTATTACAGAGCTAGCTTGCTCATTCTTACACCAAATAGCGGCGACGCCCAAAATTCTTCCATACACGGACATGGTTAAATGGGTACTGGACAGCGTTGACATCACAAACAGACAATTTAAGACTCAGTGTCCACAACTTACAGAATCATTATTTTCACAAAATTTAAGCTTTAGATCTGCTAACAAAAAGTGCGCAAGAGACAAAAAATCACATCAGGGATGCCCAAATCAAGAAACGGAGGTAGTTTCTGATGCATGATTAGTGCCTAGCACTAATCGTGCATCACTGAGAAAAACCTCTTGAAAGGGAAAGCCTCTAATTGCTCAAGGCACCTGTAAGCCCAGAAATTTGTAAGAAAGCAACTCTAGAGGTAAAAAAGTAAAACTTGAATCCTAAAACCAGTGGTATTTTTCAGAAATATCTTCAAAATGGTATGTATATATGCACAGCAACTGCAGACAGACTGGAGACAGAAAGCTCAAGAAAAGGCAGAACTGATCAAAAGATTAACTAAGTTGAATTGTGATTCTTACTGGGCACATTTGGTAAAACCACACAGCTAGTGCATGACTCTTAAATGTATCATCAATTCTGCCAAGAAGATGGCGCCAGCTCTTGCCGATGCTGTTTTCACAGGACAGTTAAATTCGAAAGTCGGCCAGCTAACTCTTCTCAAACAAATGCTGAACGCTTGCGATTTCAAGGAATAGATACAAAAATAGTTAGATGTTAGTATTAATTTTGCTTTATTTTTTCCTGAAATGAGGACAATCATTTAAACCGTATCCTACATTTTTGTAATAAGTTATTTTTAGATTTAGTTAGTAGTATTTAAACCCTTCTCATGCATTAGAGAAGGGTCCTGAAATTTGTCAGAAAGTTGTCCTCAGAACATGCACTTTTGCACCCTCCGAGGAGGTTTTGATGAATGAATGGAACATGATTTATTGATATCCGCATTTAATATCTACTACTGATGTTGCACTTCTGTACTCTTAGTGGATATTGGATTAAGAAGAGATAAATCATTATCGCTTGAAGCTCATGAGTAGAACTAGTTATAAATGGTACTTCTGTCTCTTAACTCTTTCTGCCTTTGTGTTAAAGTGATATTTATGTTCAGTTGTTTATATATTGATGCGTGAATGCTTGAGTTATCATTTGGCACTTCTGTATGGTGATAGCTATTTATTTATGCTTAATATATGAGTAACTTATTATGCAATATGTTGTTCACAACTGTTTCGTCTAACTTTTTATACGAAGTGGTTTATCTCTATTGAATTCTCTTCTTATAACAGTTGAATGATATTTATTACCAATTTTTATTTGAAATCATTTTAGATCACATAACGGAAAGATTACACCCCGGGTTAGTGTAGAATTAGATATTTCTATTTATTAGAATACAATTGCATGTTATTAGATTAGAGTTAAAGCAAAAGCATTTTTCTTAGGAACTTTTAAAAATGAAATATCAAATCTCAACACACACACACATAAATTGGGAAATTGGTCCCATATCCCCAATTGGACCCACTATACCAAACGGAAAAGGAGCTGCTAACCAAGGTCCGCACCGGGTGGGTATCCCCCTTGTTGTAGACCCGATTTTTTGGGGCTTCAACATATTTGGCGCTAGAAGGAGGGCCCCTAACTGTGAATGGAAAGTAATTCTAAATCTAAATACCATTCTAAGAGTAAATCGCCTTCACCATCTACTTCTCCATCACACTTAGAATCTTTAAATCTAGAGCCAGAAGTCAAAAGAACAACAACTGTTGCTACAAACCCTAACTTTTCAGAACAATCTACTATTGAACCTCCTGAAGTTGAATCTTTGATCCATAAACTTCAGCGATTTTCTATATCACCTCAAAGATCTGATAAATCTCAAGGTAGCGTGACTTCGCAATATAACTCTACTCATCCTCTTACCAGATTAAAAAAGCAAAAAGTTTGGTGTTCAACCAACCGAGTTACCTCTGCCTACAAGAAAGAGAGCAAGGAAATTGCCTAAAGGGTCCGATAGCGAGACTCTTTCATCATCATCATCCATCTCCACCTCTCCACCGCGAAGTCCACCATCCACTCCTCCACTTCAGATTATTTTCCACCAGTCCACAAGAACTTCCACACCTTTTTCTCAATCATCTGGAGTCGTAATATCCTCATCTTCTCAATCTTAGGGATCATCTTATACACTTTCCTCTGTTAGTAGTTCAACAATGGCCCAATCTCCATGGAATAACCTAGGGGCAATCTTAATGCCTGTGCCCTTGAGTCAGATACCGACCCATCCTGGAAAATGGCTGCCTAAGTTTAATCCTGAAGCAGGCATGCTAGCGAAAGAACATATAAATAACTTTATGTTATCCATAAATCTCAATGGAGTTACCAACGAAGATGCCATCGTCTAACTTTTCCCTTATACTCTGCAAGGTGCAGCTGGATCATGGTATTTCTCATTACTGTCTAGATCTATCACTAGTTGGGATATCTTCCAAGAACAATTCCTGACTAAGTGCGGTGATGATAGGTCTACGGTGACACTGATCAACGACCTCTCTAACCTTAGGGCTGAGTCAAAGGAACCTATCAAATATTTTAATTCACATTTCAATAAACTGTTAAATAAAATTCCTACTACTTCCAAGCCTAGCGAAGAAGTGCGAAGTGAGTGGTACATCTCTGCTTTACCGTCAAACATAGAAATCTTCGTTGATAGGGATAACAAAACAACTTTAGCCGACAATATGAAAGAAGCAATAGCGGTATAGAAACGTATCATAGCTCTAGAAAAGAAAAACACGATAGAAGAACGAAAATCCAAGAAGGTTACTTTCAAGGAAGACCCCAAGAAAAAACAATTGAAATATCCGTTCGATTTAGAAGGATTGCAAAAAGTTTTGAAAAACCATGTCTAACGAAATGGTTGACATTAAGAAACAAGTGGTAGAAACTTCTTCTAAAAATCCGTACAAGCCTTATAGAAGAAATCCTTCAACCGATTCAAAGCCGTCAAATGCTATCAAAAGTGCTGAATCAGAAGAATAAGAAGAGGAAATTGTTATCGAAGAACATACCGATGAAGAAGAAGTTGTAGAGGTGCAAGGTATGTGGGACTTCATCCTCCCAGATGAAGAGGATCAAGAGGCATCCCCGGTTAGTACTCGAAGTATGAATCAACTTGATCCTCCTCAACCTACTCCTAAGCCAAAGAGCGCAAGCTCAATGACTAAGGATAAAGTCACAGCCAAGAAAACGACACCTAAAGCGACTCAAACCATCGCAATCCAAACAGATTCATCAACTCCATCAAAAACACTGATCATTTCGGATGAAATGGAGTATAATATCATAGAAGACATGAAAAAGGCTAGGGATAACATCACTTTTTACGAATTGAGCAAGTTGAAACACCAGCAAAAGGTACTTTTGAAAGAATTACATGTTGTACCAGTTGCACCTTTGCCCACCACTGTAATCTCTCAAGCTTCCCATGAAATGGGAAAACCTCCAACTAACGTAATTAATAAAGTTGATCCAAATGACTTTGCTTTAATTGGAGGAAGGTCGAGATCTCATACTCCCTGTTGAGCCTCAACCTTGCACTCATTTACCTGTCCTCCCAACAGCTTTTCCCCATTCACTTCTCTCTTCTGACATCATTTCCTCCATCAACTTGTTCAATTCATTGCATTATATGTCTTTTAACATGATTTGATTGACTGTGCTGTCAGCAATTCCGCAGCTGTTCTGCAATTCCGCAGCTACTCAGCAATTCCGCAGTTGTTCAGAGATTCCGCAGCCTTTTTTTTGTTTGCTATACTCCACGTGTCTTCTCCAGGAACGAGCCACATGGGCATGTTGGTATGGATGTCTACATGGATCGTATGCTATTGGTTGGGCCAAATCAGTCACGTATGCCCCCGGTCAACGCAGGAGTACCCACGGTCAAACAGTTAAGTTCCAGACGGTGGCACGGCTCTGCGTGAGCAACTGAGACACGGAATCACAGCTGGCACTTCCTCCACGCCACGAAGACAGCAAGGGACAGGATCTAACCATAGATTTACTCCCCATGATGACCGTTTCCTCTAAATGTGCACGGAGCTGCCTGCGTGTTGCTGCGTAGTTAATTAGTTAGGCCTGTAGTTGCTTAGTTTACGCAGAGGACAGTTTGTCCCTGTGCCTATAAATAAAGCGTTCTCCAACGCTTAAAGATTAGCTCTTATTATTGTAATTTCCGTAATCATTTTGGTTGTAAAACTCTGTTTTAAAAGACTGTTGTTACAACACTTTTTCACTGTATTTTGACATGTTGAATTAATAGAAGAAGACTGTTTCTGCTCATCTCTGCGTAGCTGATCTTTAGTTGGTTGAGTGGATAGAGGGCCCCCATCTATCACAACCTATGTACAGTAGCATTTAATTTTATTTTCCTGCCTTTCTTTGTTTTCATTTTCACATGTACAATAATGTATAGTTTGATTTCTGCAATTTTTCATTTCTTTGATCATGTATAATAATGTACAGTTTGATTTCATGCCTTTACATTTCCAGCACTTTTCATAACTGATCAGTTTGTTTATGCAGGTGTGTTAGAGCCCGGGATAGTGTGTTTTTATTTCACTGATGGTATTTGAAGTTGTCTTGTCTTAGCTGCTGATTTTTACTTTGCTTACGCAGTTTCATTGCTAGTTTACTTTCTAAAGTTTTTGACAAGTTGCTTACTAACTTTTTGATGGTCTTCTTATCATAATTATCTAACTTTTATTGGAAGAGAATATCATTGAGTGGCAGCTTGGTTTGATTAGCTTTTTGACTCATATTACTAATTTCTTCTTAACTGTTTTTCACATGAACAATTACAGCTAGAAGCAGAGTGTTAAGAAAGAATGAAGTGTTATGATTTGTCATTTAAGTTTTGTAGTTAAAGTAATGTTTTTCACTTTTCATTGAGTTAACATAGATGCTATTTTTGTTCTTATCAGCAGCATAGATAGTGGACTAGTGCCATTAGTCATTTTGTTTAATGCTTTGCTTTCATTCGAAGTTTCAATTCCATTGCAAGTCACTTTTCAAGATTTCTCTTTAAAAAGTTCTAGAAGCATTTAGTAATCACCATACACACACACACACTCATCTGTTTATAAATCCATCACTCCATCTTAGGAAGTTAACTCAACCACAAACATCATCTAAAAACGACAAAAAAAACTAGGAAAGGTTACTTAAGTACATACTGTACATATCACTTCATCATCTTACGAGCCCCGGGTTGACAATTAATGATAACAATTTAGACAATACTAAATTGACCAAACATTTTGGCGCCGTTGCCGGGGAAGTGAAAGTAGGTAGCCAATTCTAAAAAAAAATTAAGAAAATTTCAAGAAAGGGAAATTGATAACCTCTCAAAGTATGCTCTCCTCTTGCACCTAGAGTGATCTGGAGGATCAGAAAAGAGAAAGTTATTGGTTTAATAGTTTCGCAAGTATGCTCTCTTCTTGCACCTAGAGTGACCTGGAAGATCAGAAAAAGAATTATTAACCTGACTTGAAGAAAAATAAAAAAAATGACATGCATAGAGCTCTCAAAGTATGCTCTCCTCTTGCACCTAGAGTGACCTGGAAGATCAGAAAAAGACTTATTAACCTGACTTGAAGAAAAATAAAAAAAATGACATGCATAGAGCTAGAGATTCTAGGGGAAGGTTTTTAGCTAGAGCCAAGAGTTCGCTTTTTACAAGTCCATCTACTCCAAGGGATAGAAAAGAGACACCTCCCTTATCTCCAACTGATACTCCTAGCCCTAGGGTTCCCAAAATTCAGGAAGCAGGAGTTAAATCTCCCATACCTTCCATCGAGTCTGAAAGAGATCCTTTCCTTCTTTCTCCAGAGAGGCAAATTATAATTGAAGAAGTAGAAACACCTGAAGAAGAAGGAGGGAATCCTTCTCATACACCCTTAGTAGAAGAACCAGAAGACTCTGAAGTCTCTGGGGAAACTACCATGGCATAGGAAGAAGCACCTGGATTCGGTAGAGGTAGAGGTAGAGGAGGAGGAGGAAACAATGGAGGAGGTAGAGGTAATATTGGAGGAAATAGGGATGGGGATAACTCATTCGGATTCCCTATAGTTGATGAGGATTCCCGAGCTACCATGAAAAACATCTCACCATCTGTCCTCCCAAACTTTCATGGATCAAGGAATGAGGACCTTGAAACATTCTTATTTGAGTTTGAAGTCGTATGTAGAACTTATGACTATTTGGATGACACTCAAAAACTCAAACTGTTCCCTTCCACATTGAAAGGACAAGCTTTGAAATGGTTCATGGGGTTAGTCACTCAATCCATTAGGTCTTGGAATGATATGAAACAGACATTTTTGGATAGGTACCTGGACTATTGTATGCCCACCAACCACAAGGATGAGGTATTTAAAATGGTACAAAAAGAGGATGAGAATTTGGAGGAACTGATTGAAAGATTTCAATATAATTTGAAAAGAGCAAAAATGAGTAACTTGGATGAAGAGACCTTGAAAGCCCTATTACTAAAAGCCATTAGAGATGAATGGATAGATCTTTTGAATATGATGGGGAAGGGAGATATATCTCAACTTCCACTTTCTGATATAGCAGAATTATGTGTCCATCTCTCAAGGGGCAAATCAAAAACTCAAAAAGGGCCTAGGGATCCTTCACTCCTCAGAGCAAATAAATCTGCAACCGGATCAGTAAGTAGGGCTGAAATCGGCAATATGCTTGATGAATTCAAAATTGATATCTTAGGGAGTCTTAGTGAACAATTAGACACCCTTAAGATCCACAATAAACAGAAAGCAGAAGCCGAGGCCTTGACCATCTTTTGTCCGAAATGTAGGAAGAAACATGCTTTAAGGGAATGTCCCTTGGAAGCACAAGTTGTGGAAACATGTGTAATTTGCTCAGAAAACCATGAGACCAAGGTTTGTCCTTCAATCCCTGGACTCAAAGCAGTCTTTCAAGAAGATCCAAATACACTTGAATCTCTCTGTTTTGTTGCAAGGAGACCATGGTAGGGGAAAAAAAATCAAGGGTTTAACAACTCTATGAATTTTCAACCCCAACCAAATTGGAATCCTTGGCAAACACCTTGGCCTCAACCTCAAAATCCTTTTCAAGCATGGATGCAAAGCATGCAAAATCCTTATGGGAGATTTGCTCAATTCTATCAATATCCTCCATCTTTTCAGAATCAGCAAGCTCCACAACTCCCAAATCAAAGTCAACAACTATCATTACCATTCCCTCAACAACAACAACCTTCTCCACAAAATCAAAACTCTCAACTCTTGCTCCAATCCCAACAAAAGCCAAATCAACTTCCATCTCAGCCATTGCCAAACCCCAATAATAGAAACCCTCAAAATGCTTACATGATGGAAGGTAAACCATTCTCTACCTATATGATTGTTCCTCTCAATGAAGTACAACTCAGATCAGGTAAAATCTTAGATCAACCTTCTATAAATGTTCAACAACCAAGCATTTCTGAGGAAGAATCTTTTAGAGCTAATAAGGGTTCTGAAGCATCCCTTCAACACCCAAACATTCAAACAGAAAAAGAAAAAGAAAAAGAATCAACCCCCACAACTCCCATAGTTGAGCAACCTACATCTGTGGCCACACCTCCTTTTCCTGAAAGGTTACAAATTGACAAAGGAGTGGAAAGCCAAATTTGGTTGCCTGACTATAATTTTCTAGATGAATTGAAGAATGTCTGTATCAAGATTCCCTTGTTACAAGCCATTAAAGAGATTCCCATTCTAGCAAAAACAATAAAGGAGTTGAGCCTTAAGAGACCAGGAAGGAAACCAAGAGATACTAGAAAGATCCACCTGGTACGAAAAATTGCAGACATTATGATGGGAAAGATTACCATGCAGAAATATGTAGACCCCGATAGTCCAATTGTCAAAACACATATCAATGGGGTAGAAATACCAAATACTTTGATTGATTTAGGGGCTGCTATCAAAATTACGAGTAGACAGACCATGGACCAGTTAAAACTTCCTAACCTTCTCTTTACACCTACTTTACTGCAGCTTGCAGATAGATCGATCATTAAACCTAATGGTGTATTGGAAGACATTCCAGTCTCCCTAGACTCTTGGGAATATCCAGTTGATTTTATGATTTTAACTCCCAAGAACAATCTAGGAGGACATCCTCTTATTTTAGGAAGACCTTGGCTGGCCACAGCTGATGCTTTCATAAGTTGTAGGTTTGGGGACATGTATATTTCTGATGGCAATTCAACAAAGAAGTTCAATTTGTATCCTCCAGCGAAAGCAATTACAGAAATAGGAGAGAATGAGTGGGTTGGTGATGAAGATACTATACAACCTACCTTTACCATTTCTGAGATTAGTGAATACAGTCAAATTCTGAATACATTAGAAAATTTCGAACCATCTTCAGAATATGACTCTACACAATTTCAGTTGGATTCTGACATAGAGTGTCTATCATCTAGACAAATGTCTCTTTTCTCTATGGAAGAATTTGGTAGTTCTGCCATTGAAATCTTTCCAGGAAAAACATTAAACATTAACAAAAACTTGGAAAAATTCCAACAGGAAGAGCTAACCAAAGTCTTGCAAAGACATTCTACTGCTTTTGCATGGGAGTATACCGACATGAAAGGTATTGACCCTAAGACTTGCATTCATCATATCTACATTGAGGAAAACAGTAGACCAATCAGACAACCTCAAAGAAGGATGAATCCAAATCTTAGGGAGATAGTGAAAGAAGAGCTCCAGAAGTTACTCAATGTAAACTTCATTTACCCTATTTCAGATAGCCAATGGGTTTCTCCCTTGGTCATAGTACCTAAAAAGAACGGTAAATGGAGGGTTTGCATTGATTACAGAGAATTAAACAAAGCAACCTTGAAGGATCACTTTCCTTTGCCCTTTATTGATCAAGTATTAGATACTTTAGCAGGTAAAAAGTTTTTCTCATTTTTGGATGGTTTTAGTGGTTACAATCAAATTCAGGTAGCACCTGAAGATCAAGACAAAACCACATTTACTTGTCCTTGGGGAACTTTTGCTTACCGAGTACTTCCTTTTGGATTATGCAATGCACCCGCTACATTTCAAAGGGCTGTGCTAGGAATTTTTTCAGATCTAATTCATGATTGTGTAGAGGTCTACATGGATGATTTCACAGTATATGGTAATACATTTGAAGAAGCATTAGAAAATTTGGAAAAAGTTCTAATTAGATGTAAAGAAACAAATCTTTCATTAAGTCATGAAAAGTGTTTTATGATGTTTACTGAAGGAATTGTTTTAGGACATCATATTTCAGGAGATGGAATTAAAGTTGATAGATCCAAAGTAGAAGTCATCTCCAAGTTACCTGTTCCAAATTGCCAAAGAGATGTTAGAAGTTTTCTTGGGTTTACCGGATATTACAGAAGATTTATTGAAAACTTCACTAAGATAGCATCTCCTCTTTTCAAATTACTTACCAAAGACTGTGAGTTCAAATGGGATCCTGAATGTCAGTCTGCCTTTGAAACTTTAAAGACTAGAATATCTGAAGCACCCATTTTGAGAGGGCCAAATTGGAAACTCCCTTTTCACATTTCTACTAATGCTTCAGATACAGCTCTAGGAGTTGTTTTGGGACAAAAAGATTTGGTCCCTTATGCCATTTATTACACCAGTAAAAATTTGACTCCCACCGAGTTAAATTACACTGTGACTGAAAAAGAATTCTTAGCCGTTGTTCATGCAATCAACAAGTTTAGACACTACATAACCATCTATGAAACTTTTGTCCATACTGATCACTCCGCAATTAGATATCTCATGAACAAACCTATTACTAATGGCAGAGTTACAAGATGGCTTTTACTCTTACAAGAATTCAACATTACTGTGTTAGATAGACCAGGAAAACAAAACACAGTAGCTGATTTCTTGTCTAGAATCCAAAACACTAACGAAGATTCTCCTGTAGAGGATAAGTTTCCAGATGAATACTTGTTTGCAGTAACTACCAAGACTCCTTGGTATGCAGATATTGCTAATTATCTAGTTACAGGGAAGCTACCTCCACACTTATTTCCTAATGAGAAAAGGAAAATTATTCAGGAGAGTTCACATTATTCTTGGATTTCTAATGAATTGTTCAAAACAGGGCCAGATTGTATGATCAGAAGATGTGTTCGGGAAGATGAAATGCCTGACATCCTTAAGGCATGTCATGATGAACCATGCGGCGGACACTTTGCTGACAAGAGGACAACCTATAAAATCCTTTCTTTAGGATATTATTGGCCTTCTCTCTTTAAAGATGCAAAGTAGTATGTTAGAAGGTGTGACAACTGCCAAAGAGTTGGGAGACCAACTCCTTCAAATGAAATGCCACTACAGCCACAGGTATGCATCGAACCCTTTGAGAAATGGGCTCTAGATTTCGTTGGACCTATTAATCCACCATATAGGCAAAAGAAGTATATATTGGTTTGCACTAATTATGTTACTAAGTGGGTAGAAGCCAAGGCATTGCCTTTTGCCACTGAAAATTCAGTTGTTCAATTTCTTTTTGAGGATATTTTTACTCGTTTTGGTGTCCCAAGAGAAATTGTGACAGATCAAGGAAGCCAATTTACATCTAAATTGATGGAGAAGCTGATGGAGGAATACAAGATCAAGCATAGAACATCTACTCCATACCATCCGCAATCAAATGGTCAAGTGGAATCTACAAATAAAGTCCTTGAGGGCATTATCACCAAGACTGTTCCTCTTCATAGAAGAGATTGGGCGGAAAGGCTTCCTGAAGCCTTATGGGCCCATAGAACTACATGGAGAAACACAACAGGACATTCTCCCTATGAACTTGTTTATGGGAAAGAAGTACTGCTCCCCATTGAGTTCCAAATCAAGACCTTCAAGATGGAAGTTCAATTGGGGATGAGCCTATCAGAAGCTCAAAAACACAGAATGGACCAGCTAAATGAGCTAGATGAAATGAGACAAGATGCAATTCTAAGGACCGATCTAGTTCAACACCAAAGGACTAAATGGCATGATCGACATATCAAAGAAAGAAAGTTTCAGAAGGGAGATTGGGCACTATTGTTTGATTCCAAGTTTAAGGACTTCAAAGGAAAATTTCAAACTCATTGGCTTGGGCCATATGAGATTGATGAAGTCTTTAAAAATGGAGCAGTTTGAGTGAAGACCATTGATGAGCTTCAGACTCCTCTCATTGTGAATGGCCATAGATTGAAAGTCTACCATAAGCCACTCTCAAGAGAGGAATTTGTTAAGTTGTTCCAAGAAGATTCTGCAATAAGGCTAGTGGAGAAGAATTCTTCTCCTCCATCAGCCTGATCTTTGTTTCTTTCAGTTAAAAAAAAAAAAAAAAAAAAGAAGAAAAAAATATCTCTTGTATAAGCCTGAAAACCAATCTTGGATTGGCAGTCTTATGCAGAAAATATGAAGAGAAAATCAAGGTCACCCGACGCTTTATATTTTCTCTTTTTTTTTCTGTCCATCTCATCCATCTCATCCATCTCATCATTTTCATTCCACCTCATTTTCTTTCAGTCCATTCATTCCATCTCATTTTCACCAATAAAGTCCCTCTCAGGACTATTCCACTCAGTCAAGTTGTTTTAATCCTCTTTGTGCAGACAGAAAAGTGTTGCTGCAATTTCCACAGCTAGGAGCCAATTCCGCAACTGATATCAAGATTCCGTAGCTAATACACTCTGTTCCTGCAACGAAAATAAACTCTGTTTCAAAAAGAAAAAAATCTGCAGTCAAAAGCACCAGCATCATTAAAAGAGAAAGGACACATGGCATATACAAAGGCAACAATAAATCAAAGGTTAGGGATCAAAATGCAATTATACGAAGGTATGTTCAAAATTTCTAACTAACAGTTATATCATTTATGTATGGTTTTCGGATTGTGGTAGGAGGCATGTAATGTAATGATTGACAAGATCCCCGTCCACTCCTCATAATCCTCAACCATTACGCTGCGTAATCCACCTCATTGCCTTCCTAACGGTTCCCTAATCGTTGTGATTTGAACTTAATACGTCCTGCTCTCTCTCATCAATTCTTCGTACCAGAGTGATGTGTACTGTTGTACCACGACTCTCCAATTGGTTATTCCGCAGCCACCCGACGTTCAGGGATTCGGCCGTTGTATCCTCTACCCATAACTCCGCTTCTCGCATGCATAACCTCATCTTCGCATTGTTATCTACGCCCTCACCGTTTTCACTTCCGGTTTCATTCATCACGTTGTTTCACCGTGAACATACTCTGTTCTATTCCTCACCTCTCCGCTCAAAACCCTGACCACCAGTTTCGTAATTGCATCACGGCCATTCTGCTGTAGCCGTAAAACCACTGCTGACCATTCTGCTGTAGCCGTAATACCCACTGCTGAGCACTGTTTTTCCCGTATAAGCTCTCTCTCCCGTATTCGAACAACGCTGTCAGAGCAGCAAGAGAGCTGGTAACCGAAATGGGCAAGTTATTAAGAGCAGAGCCGGAAGGTTCTAAGTTTTTAGACGGTTACCCACAAACGAAGAATGCCCTGCAGAAGGCCAAGTGGTTAAAATTTATTCAGAAGTTCAAAGGATATCACAAGGAAGTCACCAAGGCCTTTGCTCAGTCGTTTGATGGAAAAACAAATACTGTGGAGATTGGAGACCTACAATTCACTGTCACCGAGAGTAGCTTGGCTCAAGCAACTGCTTTGCCTCGTACTGGGGAAAGTTGGTTCAAAAATCGAACTGTTGAAGGCCAGGAGTGGAAGAACATGTTGAAAAATCCAGGTATGGATACCACTATCTTCACCAAAGGAATACCTGTAAGTGTCATTAAAAAGGAGTGGACTGCCTTACTTTTGCTAGTTTAGAAATTTTTAACATGTGAAGGCAGATTTGGTATAATGTATGTTTATCATACAAAGATAATGATGCATTTTATGGGTGAACATACCATCAATCTTCCTTATTTCTTGCTGGCTAGTCTGAAAAAAATGAGTGCCACTGTTCAGAAAAATGTGGGAAACATTGAGCCCCACCTATATCACCATGGACTCATTAAAATCTTGATTGAGGAGCAGTTAAAAATCATAAAGGATACATGGGAGAAATTCCTTGTTAGAAACCATTTTCAAGAGGCAGCAGAAGCCTCTAGTAGCTCTCCTAGGGTGCCAAAAAGAAGTAGAAGAAAAGGGAAAGAAATAGTCACCCAAGAAGAGACTGCTGCCCAAGACACTGCTGTAGAAGTTGAAGAAACTGCCCAAGAAATTGTTACAAAAACTCTTCAAGAAATTGCCCAAGAAACTGTTCAAGAAACTATTCAAAAGGAAAAGGAAAAGGGAAGTAGAACAAAAAGACAAAAGGAGGATAAAGAAAAAGCTATTTTGCAAGAGTCATACCCTTCACCTGAACCTTCAAGTGAAGAAGATACCCAAACATTAGCTCATAGGCTTGCTCAGCTTGATGAAACTGCCAGCTCCAAAAAGAAACAAAAGCAAAAACAGCAAGAACCAAAAAGTATGAGCCTACAAATAAGGAGAAGCAGTAGACTTATACAAAAGAAGAGTGTGATTAAAGAGAAACATTCCCATTTCATTGATTTGGGCACACCTGAGAAGACTCCAATTCGGCTAGCTATTGAGCTAAGTCCTCCAAGAGAGGAAAGTCCTGTCCAGCAAGAGAGAGAAAGCAGTTTTCAAGGATTTGAATTTAGGCCAAGACAAACACCTGACATTGACCCTGTCCAGCAGGAGGCATATGATTATTTGGAAACATTAGAGCAATCTGTTGCTGGCCCTAGTACTGTCTTGCCCCTTGAACAACAGGTTCAATCTTTGAAGCAAGAAGTATTTGAGCTAGAGGTCCTAAACCGTCACATCAAACAGGAAAATGAAGCACTGAAAGAACAGAGAAACGTGGACAAGATGATCCACGATAACACAATGCTTCATCTGGGTCTTTGGCAAAGAAAGAACAGGAAATTGAAGAAGAAATGCAGGAAATTGAGCAGAGCCTTGGTCAACTTGAAATTCAGATGCTTGGTTAAGAAACCAAGAACAAATGTGGCAACAGGAAGGAAAAGGAGAAGGTTGGATGTCTTGGCAGAGGCATCCGAACATGTGAACTGAAAGATTATGATAAAATTTTGGTTGCATGAGGACATGCAACACCCTCACAGTGGGGGTATGTTGAGCCTCAACCTTGCACTCATTTACCTGTCCTCCCAACAGCTTTTCCCCATTCACTTCTCTCTTCTGACATCATTTCCTCCATCAACTTGTTCAATTCATTGCATTATATGTCTTTTAACATGATTTGATTGACTGCGCTAATGATTGATTGTTTGTTTAGAATTTTGGTACATGTTCAGCAATTCCGCAGCTGTTCTGCAATTCTGCAGCTACTCAGCAATTCTGCAGCTGTTCAGAGATTCCGCAGCCTTTTTGTTGTTTGCTATACTCCACGTGTCTTCTCTAGGAACAAGCCACATGGGCATGTTGGTATGGATGTCTACATGGATCGTATGCTATTGGTTGGGCCAAATCAGTCACGTATGCCCCTGGTCAACGCAGGAGTACCCACGGTCAAACAATTAAGTTCCAGACGGTGGTACGGCTTTGCGTGAGCAACTGAGACACGGAATCACAGCTGGCACTTCCTCCACACCACGAAGGCAGGAAGGGACAGGATCTAACCATAGATTTACTCCCCATGATGACTGTTTCCTCTAAATGTGCACGGAGCTGCCTGCGTGTTGCTGCGTAGTTAATTAGTTAGGCCTGTAATTGCTTAGTTTACGCAGAGGACAGTTTGTCCCTGTGCCTATAAATAAAGCATTCTCCAACGCTTAAATATTAGCTCTTATTATTGTAATTGCCGTAATCATTTTGGTTGTAAAACTCTGTTTTAAAATACTGCTGTTACAACACTTTTTCACTGTATTTTGACATGTTGAATTAATAGAAGAAGATTGTTTCTGCTCATCTTTGCGTAGCTGATCTTTAGCTGGTTGAGTGGATGGAGGGCCCCCATCTATCACAACCTATGTACAGTAGCATTTAATTTTATTTTCCTGCCTTTCTTTGTTTTCATTTTCACATGTACAATAATGTATAGTTTGATTTCTGCAATTTTTCATTTCTTTGATCATGTATAATAATGTACAGTTTGATTTCATGCCTTTACATTTCCAGCACTTTTCAGAACTGATCAGTTTGTTTATGCAGGTGTTTTAGAGCCCGGGATAGTGTGCTTTTATTTCACTGATGGTATTTGAAGTTGTCTTGTCTTAGCTGCTGATTTTTACTTTGCTTACGCAGTTTCATTGCTAGTTTACTTTCTAAAGTTTTTGACAAGTTGCTTACTAACTTTTTGATGGTCTTCTTATCATAATTATCTAACTTTTATTGGACCAGAATATCATTGAGTGGCAGCTTGGTTTGATTAGCTTTTTGACTCATATTACTGATTTCTTCTTAACTGTTTTTCTCATGAACAATTACAGCTAGAAGCAGAGTGTTAAGAAAGAATGAAGTGTTATGATTTGTCATTTAAGTTTTGCAGTTAAAGTAATGTTTTTCACTTTTCATTGAGTTAACATAGATGCTATTTTTGTTCTTATCAGCAACATAGATAGTGGACTAGTGCCATTAGTCATTTTGTTTAATGCTTTGCTTTCATTCGAAGTTTCAATTCCATTGCAAGTCACTTTTCAAGCTTTCTCTTTAAAATGTTCTAGAAGCATTTAGTAATCACCATACACACACACACACTCATATGTTTATAAATCCATCACTCCATCTTAGGAAGTTAACTCAACCACAAACATCATCTAAAAACGACAAAAAGAACTAGGAAAGGTTACTTAAGTACATACTGTACATATCACTTCATCAGCTTACGAGCCCCGGGTTGACAATTAATGATAGCAATTTAGACAACACTAAATTGACCAAACACTCCCCCATTTCTTCTTACTTATGAAATTTTCAATAAAAATTTGCATAATTGCTTAGTGGATTCTGGAGCTTTATCTAATATTCTACCAAAATCAATATGTATAAAGTTGAATGTTCAACCGCAAAAATCTATTGTGCGCATAGTTTAGCTAGATCGATCACAAGTTGAAGTGATCAGCGAATTAAATCAAGTTACCATAAGGCTGTCATCCAATCCAAAGGTATGTCAAGTTATCGACATTTTAGTTGCTGATATTCCGGAATTTTATGGCTTAATTCTTAGCAGAGATTGGTCAGAAAAACTTCATGGATACTTTGCAACTGATTGGTCACAAATGTGGCTCCCTTACAACGGTAAACCAAATCGGATAAAAGTTGAGCGAGAAAGACATCATAAATTCATAGTAATGGAACTGGAATGAGAGAATGAACCGGTAGCATACAACAATAACATCATTGGAAACTACTCAATAGATTCTTTCTTAGGAAATTTTAATGCTCATACTTCGCCTTACTTAGAACATTCTATTTTATCTCAAGTAGAAAATTTTTCTCAAACAGATAGTTCTAAATGTATTAATTTTATAGATAGTCTTGTAAATAAATCTTTATTTTGGAAGTTATTTTTTGACGGTTCTAAGTCTAACAAAGGAGCAGGAGCAGGATATGTGTTAATTAGTCTAGAGGGAAACAAAACTATGCTAACTTGTAGACTCGAATTCGATTGCACCAATAATATCGCAGAATACGAGGCTTTAGTCCAAGGATTATACAAAGCAATCGTATTAGACATCAAATATCTTTAGGTTTTCGAAGATTCTGAAATTGTAATAAGACAAGTACACAATATTATACATTGTTTATCAAGTCATTTAAATCATTACCAATATTTAGTTCAAGATCTAACTGAACACTTTATAGCATTTAATATTTCATCAATTCCTAGACTCCAGAATGCTAGTGCAGACCTCCTATCTAACGTAGCTTCCAAGCTCATTCCTTCAGAAGACTATAGCTCTGATCGATTTTCAATCAATTAATCTTTAGACCCTCAATTCCTGATAACATTACCAATTGGAGGATTTTTAATGACAATCCTGATATTGTGAGCTTTCTCACATATGAAGGATCTTACACCAATCAGATAATTGATGAGGACCAACATGACAGACAATTGCAACAAGATAGCACTAATAATGCTATGACAAAATCAGTAGTCAAGTTAGAAGACCTTTATGATTTGAAAAATAGATTCAAAATATCTACCAATTCAAAACTGCAAAGTTCAACTTTGAACTATGAATTAGTAAATCTAGGAACTGATGCCAAACCATAGAATATCAACCTAGGCCTTGGCCTAGCTCCTGAAGAAAAATTAGCGTATATTCATCTCTTGAGACAATACAAAAGTGTCTTTGCTTGGAACTACGATGAACTCAAAACTTATGACACTTCTATCATCCAACATACTATCCCAATGCTAAATGATGAAAAACCTATCCAACAAAAGCTGAGAAAGATCCATCCCAATCTAGAAAACCAGATCAAATCTGAACTCAATAAGTTATTGAAAGACAAAATCATTTTTCCCATTCGACATTCCAAATGGGTTTCCAATATGGTTCCCGTTAGAAAGAAAAATGGAGACATTAGAATTTTCATTGACTTTCGAAACCTTAACAAAGCATGTCAAAAGGATAATTTTCCTTTACCTCCCATGGAGAAAATACTGCAGACAGTCGCAGGATCAGAATTAATGTCCTTCTTGGATGGATTCTCAAGATACAACCAAGTGTTGGTTCATCCCGATGATCAATTAAAAAACACATTCAGAACCAAATGGGGCACTTACGCATATCAAAAGATGCCCTTTGGTTTGATCAACACTGGTGCCACATTTCAGCAAGCCATGGACATCACATTCAAGGGATTAGTTAACAAATCAGTGGTAATCTACTTAGATGATATAACTGTATATTCCAAGAAACGAGGCAATCATCTTAGAGATTTAAAACAAATCTTCCAACGTTGTCAAAGGTATGGAATTTCACTTAACCCAAAAAAATCCTTTTTCGCATTAAGTGAAGGAAAACTTCTTGGATTCATAGTGTCAAAATCTGGAATTCATATTGATCCTGACAGAATCAAGGAGATTTCCGAAATTCCCCTACCTCACAACAAGAAAGTTATGCAATCTTTCCTTGGCCAGATTAATTTTGTAAAGAGATTTGTTCCAGATTTTTCAAGAATCGTGTCTCCTTTACAAGAAATGATTAAAAAGAACTCAAACTTCAAATGGGGCCAAGACGAATATGAGGCATTCAATCTAATCAAACAAGCAATTGTTAACGCTCCATCTTTAGCAACTCCAAATTTTTCTATCCTTTTATTTTATATACATTTGCCTCTGATAGATCATATGCAGCGATACTCACTCAAGAAAATCAAGACAAGGCAGAAGCTCCATTTGCTTTTTTAAGTTCAAATTTATAGGGGGTTGAGTTAAATTATTCAGATGTAGAGAAACAAGCTTATGTTGTTTTCAAAGCAATTAAATATTTTAGACCCTTTCTACTTAAGACCCATACAAAAATCATAGTACTGTTTCCAACGGTAAGAAATCTCTTAGTACAGAAAGATGTGGGTGAGAAAAGAGCCAATTGGGTTACTGCCTTACAGGAATATGACGTAGAAATCAAACCAGTAAGTATTGTAAAAGGTCAAGGCTTTTGCAAAATGCTGGCTGGAGCATCGCTTATTTCCGAAATGCCATCTACAGAGATACAAATGTATGAGGTAAGCCTAAACGATGTTGAATCATTATATGTTGATATCATATTTTATTGTTGAATTGAGGCTTCTGTGATCCATATCGGTTTATGAGAGATTTTTCGGCATAAATCACAAGATCTATCATTTGTCGACGCATTTCAAACCAGCCAATGTGGTTCATCGTCAGGACAAGTTGAAGAACCAGATCTAGCTTTGCATGTTAAATAGCATGAGCAGAGTCTCCAACGGCTAGCTAGGCCAACAGCTAGAAAGGAATAGGGTCCTAACCTCGAAAAAGGATGAATAAATAAAATAATTTAATGTGAAGTTAGTTGAAATATGGGACCAAATAAATAAATAAATAATATAATTTAATTGGTTGTTAAAAGGGGGTTAACAATTAAATAAATACATAGAAACTAAAAATAAATAAATAATAATAATAATAATAATAAAAATAAAAATAAAAAAAAAAAATAAAAATAAATAAATAAAATAAAATAAATAAAAATAAAAATAAAAATAAACAAATAAATATAATAAAATCCTAGAAATAAAATAAAAATATATATAGAAAAATAAATAAATAAATAATAATAATAATAATAATAATAATAATAAATAAATAATTAATAATTTAAATGAATTATTATTAATAATATTACTATTATAATTTATTTAATAGTAAATAACAAATATTAGGTTAAATAATAATAATAATAATAATAATAGTAAATAATTAAATATTAGGTTAAAAATAATACTAATAATAATAATAAAAAAATAAAAAAGGAGATTAAATATTAGGTTAAAAATAATAATAATAATAATTTAATAGTAAATAATTAAATATTAGGTTAAAAATAATACTAATAATAATAATAATAAAAATAAAAAGGAGACCAGAAACGATGGGAGGGGAGGAGGAGGGGTGGAAAAGAAGGAAGCGACTAGGAAGAGAGAGCAGGGACCCAACATCTACTGATTTTCCAACCATCCTCTCTATTGAGATTGCTCGGCCTCTTTTCAATTTCCAGAGCTTCCCTAATTTTCCGATGATGGAATATAGAAACCCTAGCAATGACACTAACATCTTCAATACAAACATGATGATTGGTTTTTTCTGCATGCTCAGCTAAAGCTGAAGACTTTGATCTCCTATGCTTCAGGTCAGTTGTGTGTTCACTAATCCTTTGATTGATGGAGCGGCCCGTCTCACCAATATAGGGGGTCCCACATGAACAAGGGATAATATATACCCCTTTCATATCTTTGGGGTCAATATAATCCTTTGCTGATCTGAGGGACATACGAATGGTGTTAAGGGGCCTAAAGGTTACAGGGATACTATGCATCTTGAGAATCCTTGCAATCTTATCAGTGGTCCCCTGAACAAACGGAATATGGACACCAGGAATACGCTCCTTCGGTTCCCTTTTAGTAAGAGAATTCCTGGCGGCTTTTATGAAAGCCTTCTGTCCCATGTATCTACTATAACCATTCTCAACAAAGACGTCAAGAAGATGGGATTTTTCTTTCTCAAAGCTCTTTTTATCCGAGATCCTTAGGGCTCTGGTAGCAAGGGTATTGAGAACCCCCATCTTTTGAGCCGAGAAATGGTGGGAACAGGCATGAAGATACTGCTCCGTATGCGTTTTCTTTCAAAAACCTTGGTGGGAGAGGGAGCCATCACTATTCTTAGAAATAAGAATATCAAGGAAAGGGAGGCATCCATCAACTTCCTGCTCTTTAGAATGGATATGCTCCTTCAAACCTCGATCATACCAAGAAAAGAGCTCTAAGGTTGAAGGCTAAAAAATATCAGCTCGTGAACGATGTTCTCTTTAGAATAAATTATGATTATGTTCTCCTTAGATGTCTTGAGAAATCTGAAGCTAAAAAAGTCTTGCAGGAACTCCACCATGGGCCAGCAGGCGGGCACTATGCTGCAGACGCTACTGCACATAAAATCTTATGCGCAGGCTATTATTGGCCCACATTATTCAAAGACTCACATAACTACGCAAGGAAATGTCAAGTTTGTCAAACCGCTGCTGGGAGACAAAAGAAACCATCATTGCTGCTACAACCGGTCAACATTGAGCAGCATTTTGATCAATGGGGATTGGACATAATAGGTGAGATCGTTCCTCGCTCCTATAAACAACATAGATATATCCTTACAGCAACAGATTACTTCACTAAATGGGTAGAAGCAGTCCCTCTCAAGACGCCTAATGCCGAACACATCATCGAGTTCATAGATCAGTTCATAATCACCAGGTTTTGGTTGCCTTCTGCTTTAATGTTTGATAATGCATCATAATTTTCTGGTAATGTGATGACTGAATTTGCACTCAAAAGGGGTTTCAAGCTTAAATACTCTGCCAGTTATTACCCACAAGGGAATGGGTTAGCTGAATCTACAAATAAAAACTTAATTAGAATAATTAAGTGAACCATTGATCAAAATCACAAAAATTGGCACAAGTCTTTAATATATGCTTTATGGGTAGATCGAATAACGCAGAAAGCCTCCATTGGCACTTCTCCCTTTAATTTAGTTTACGGGAAATAAGTGGTTCTTCCAACTCATTTAGCAATTCCCTCTTTGGCCTTAGTTCAATATATTGATGAAGCACCAACTTCTTCCTTACAACTAAGGCAACTGGAAATAATTAAGTTAGAAGAGAAATGGGAACAGGCTAAAATAACTCATGCTCATCACCAAGCATTAGTAAAAGCTTCTTTTGATTCAAACATAATATCCAGAAAGGACTTTCAAATGGGAGATCTAGTTCTAAAATGGGACAAGGCTCATGAGGAAAGAGGGAAACATTCGAAATTTCAACAAATGTGGCTTAGCCCTTTTCAAATCGCAGAAGTCATAGGTCCATCCACTTTTATGTTACAGGATTTAATAGGAAAAAGAGAATCTTTACCTGTTAACGGACAAATCCTCAAAAGATATTTTCCATAGGAGATCATTCTTCTATCTTGTAGATTAGTTTTTTATTTATTTTTTATTTTCATAATAAAACCAGTTGTAAATGGTTACATTCGGAATTCACGAAAAAGACACAAATTCTCTTTTAGATTTTGTTTTTTCACTTCTATAAATAGAATTCTTTTAGAAAATTGTTCATTATCATTGAAAGATACAGACAAAGGCTCTAGGCCTAGAAATGATACTAGTTTCAACCTTGTAAATTTTGATGAAAAGCGACCTTTAGTGGGAAATTGTTTTATATCAGTCCAATGAAAGGTATCAATAACAAAACAAAGATTCTCTGTAGAAAATCTCTTTCCAAAAAACTCTACCATTGTCGTCCAGAGGTATCTTAAGGAAACAATGACTTCCTCCCCACTTAGGAAATTACAACGTTCAAGGAATAATCCAATGATACACTTTAACTTAAAGAGTAAGAGGTCTCATCACGAGCGGACTTATCATGATCATAGATATTATAGCTTGCTGACTTTGCCAATACTGCATACCACAACAGGGCAATGACTTAAAGATTGTTGCAATCAAAAGACAAGGGGTCTCATCACGAGCCAACTTGTATAGAAAAATTATAAATCAAGTGAATGACACTGTCATAAATTGGCTACCAAACCAAGACATTGTTCTTTAAGGGTAAAAAAGAAAAATGAAAGAAATAAGTGTGAATATGGATTTCTCTTTGAAAATTGTATATTTCTCTAAGTGGGATACAGGATCATTGTTGGGTAATAGGTAACTCTGTCGAGGCTATAAATGCTTGTTGGCAATAAAGGCTATACCTATGACAAATGAGCATATTTAAAACTGATTTACAGAGAAGGCTTTATTTTTATCTTTATAAACCAAGTATTGACTCATGTAGATACAAGGACTAGCTTGAGGGTGTAAATAATCAAAATTAAAAATATAAGAAACGAAATATCATTGATAGGTAAAAGCATAATGTACTTTGTCTTTCTATAATAAAGTTTGATTTTTTGGAAAATTTTCTGTTTTGGAAGTTTAGAAAATTCAAAAGAAAAGCAGAGATAACTGGTTCTTCCAAGTGAATCGCCAATCATTGTGGCCAGCAACAATCCCCTTCTTATTTAGTGTTATTACTAATACTAAATAAATGGGGACCCTTAGTCAAAAATTTAAAAAATCAATTAGTGCTTGAATTTCCTTTTTTCAATAAAACTTACCATCATAAACCTAGGAGAATACCCTTGAAAAATCTAAAATAGCTTAAGTTTTATGATAAGGTAGGATAAAATCACTCCTTAAGAAATATCGCATCGCAAAAAAGGATAATGGATACCTCCTTACAAACACAATTCTAAGGTTGCGAGATCACGATGCGAAACTTCATCGCATCACATGCATCAAATAGCACTTACGCTGAAAAACCTCAAACTGCCAATATGCGATGGCACATATCGCAAATCGCATTTCACGAAAAACACATTAACAGATGATTGTCATATGCTACGCTCCAGCGATATTGCGATGTTGCGATATTGCGATATTGCGATCAAGCGATAATGCGATATTGAGATAGAGCGATATTGTGATGTTGCAATCTGCGATATTGTGAAGCAAATCGCAAAATCGCTTCATCGCAAATCTTTTGGGCTCGTTGTTCAAAAAATCATTTTCCATAAATCGAGACCTGGTTATGCACTTTAATGCTAATTAATGAGTTAGTTGCCACTCATTAATGAAATAGGGTTTCATGCTTATCGAAGAGCCATTTCACGTAAGGTGGTATATTTTGTATGTCTTCGGCATTTAAAGCTTCCTCGTCACCTTTTCCTTATCATGATTCTCACCTTATTTGTAAACCGCAGGGACAAAGAATAGAGAATTATACAAAGCAGTATTCAGGATACTATGGGAAAGAAAGGCAAAGCTCTGAGTTTTGAAGATCAAGAAATGACGCCCTTGTATATAGACACCGCCTGTAACAGAGACACTCGTATTACTATTTGGGAAGGCATGTATAGTCTACTTGAGGAAGAGAATCCGAAAATAATGGAGGTTACAGCTATTGTAGGCTCACACAGGTCTTTTGAGGCATCTATTGCAGAGCTAGCTTGCTCATTCTTACACCGAATAGCGGCGAGGCCCAAAATTCTTCCATACACGGACATGGTTAAATGGGTACTGGACAGCGCTGACATCACAAACAGACAATTTAAGACTCAGTGTCAGAAACTTATGAAACCATTATTTTCACAAAATTTAAGCTTTATATCCGCTAACAAAAAGTGCGCAAGAGGCAAAAAATCTCATTAGGGAAGCTCGAATCAAGAAACGGAGGCAGTTTCTGATGCGCGATTTTGAAAGGGAAAGCCTCTAATTGTTCATGTCACCTGTAAGCCCAGAAATTTGTAAGAAAGCAACGCTAGAGGTAAAAAAGTAAAACTTGAATCCTAAAACCAGTGGTATTTGTCAGAAATATCTTCAAAATGGTATGTATATATGCACAACAACTGTAGATAGACTGGAGACAGAAATGTTAAGAAAAGGCAGAATCGATCAAAAGATTAACTAAGTTGAATTATGATTCTTACTGGGCACATTTGGTAAAACCACACAACCAGTGCATGACTCTTAAATGTATCATCAATTATGCCAAGAAGATGGTGCCAACTCTTGCTGATGCCATTTTCGCAAGACAATTAAAGTCGGAAGTCGGCCAGCTGACTCTTCTCAAACAAATGTTGAACACTTGTGATTTCAAGGAACAAATACATAAATAGTTAGATGTTAGTATTAATTTTGCTTTATTTTTGCCTGAAATGAGGACGGTCATTTAAACCGTATCCTACATTTTTGTAATAAGTTATTTTTAGATTTAGTTAGTGGTATTTAAACCCTTCTCAAGCATTTAGAGAAGGGTCCTGAAATTTGTCAAAAACTTGTCCTCAGAACATGCACTTTTGCACCCTCTAAGGAGGTTTTGATGAATGAATGGAACATGATTTATTGATATCTGCATTTAATATCTACTACTGATGTTGCACTTCTGTACTCTTAGTGGATATTGGATTAAGAAGAGATAAATCATTATCGCTTGAAGCTCATGAGTAGAACTAGTTATAAATGGTACTTCTATCTCTTAACTCTTTCTGCCTTTGTGTTAAAGTGATATTTATGTTCAGTTGTTTATATATTGATGCGTGAATTCTTGAGTTATAAATTGGCACTTCTGTACGGTGATAGCTATTTATTTATGCTTAATATATGAGTAGCTTATTATGCGATATGTTTTTCACAACTGTTTCGTCTAACTTTTTATACGAAGTGGTTTATCTCTATTGAATTCTCTTCTTATAACAGTTGAATGATCTTTATTACCAATTGTTATTTGAAATCATTTTAGATCACATAACAGAAAGATTACACCTCGGGTTAGTGTAGAATTAGATATTTATGTTTATTAGAATACAATTGCATGTTATTAGATTAGAGTTAAAGCAAAAGCATTTCACTTAAGAACTTTTAGAAAGGAAATATCAAATCTCAACACACACACACATAAATTGGGAAATTGGTCCCATATCCCCAGTCGGACCCACTATACCAAATAGAAAAGGAGTTGTTAACCAAGGTCTGGACCGAGAGGGTATCCCCCTTGTTGTAGACACGATATTCGGGGCTTCAACAGAGTGGTAGGCTTCGTGGTTGCCATAATTTTGCTTTCCATTTTTCTTGCTAACTTAAATGCCTTCTCCAATGAATCAGGTTCCCAAAGGCGAACCTCATGTTGGATATTATCCTTTAAAGTCCCTATGAACACATCAATCCTATGCTCCTCTGGAATATCTTTTACCCTTATGTTCAATTTTTGGAACTCCTCAATGTGCTCCATCATTGAACCCTTTTGTTTGAGACTTATCAATTGGCTAAAAAAAGTGTTGCTTTTTGTATCCTCATAATTTGCTGTCATTTCTTCCATAAAAATTGCCCAAGTGACAATTTTTTTATGAGAGCAAAGTCATCGATACCATACAAACTGATTTGGTTCCAAATATAAAGTTGCAATACGTACCTTTTGTGTGTTTTTCACATTATGGAGATCGAAAAATTGCTCCATCTATAGTATCCATGTTGCGGGATCCTTGCCATCAAACTTGCTCATATCGATTTTTGGAATATGGTGGGTCTTCAATCCAACATTAGAGTCTATGAAATCGTGATTAACATTTCTTTTGTTCTCATCATGAGTTTCCTTTACTAACCTTTCACTATTAGTGACCATTTCTTGTAGCAACTTATTCAAATTTATCTTCAATTCTTCCATCTTATCATCCATGACATCCATCTTAGCATCCATGCCATTCATCTTAGCTTCCATGCCATCCATCTTATCTTCCACATCATTTATCTTAGCTTCTACGCCTTTCTTTAAACCATCCATCTTAGATTCTATTACTTTTTGTGTGAGTGACATTTGTTGCACTTGGTCTCATAATTTTGATATATCATGTTGCATTTATTCCTCTTCTTCATGAGTCATGCTAGAGCTTTCAAGTTGCTTACTAGGTGTTTTCATTTTCGTTCCTCGGGGCATCAATTACCGATAATAATGCTTTACTATGCCCTTTGAATTCCTTCAAACTAATTTTTCAAACCAAGCTTATGCAAAATTTAAAAAAAACTACACACCTTTTTTCACTTTGTAAGAGCTCGATATTTAATTTGATGTATCTCTGTAATTTCAGATCATCCAATTCTAAAATTGTGACTTGTAGTAGCCCTCTATGTTCTCTTTCCAATGCCACCAGTTTGATCGAATTTAGATTCTCCAAGGAAGAGTTATGCATAATCTCCCAAGATGACCTGATTATAGACCTTTCCAAAAGAATGAACTTGGACTTCCACATACCACCCAACCATAGGTTGGATGAACTAAATCATTCTTTTAGGCAATCACCCCCATGCCATATTCCAAGCATGAATGCAAGATGTCATGGAACACATCCAACAAAACTAAACTAGGGCTTCTAGAGGCCAAACCACCTCAAACCTCAACTAGTGATTCCACCTCACGGTTAGACATCACTAGCCATCACCATATTGGTCTTTACCCAAGTTATCCAAGGCTACAAAGTGTTTGTTCCAACTAGGGCTTACAATACTAGTAACTCAACCCACAACTGTTGTCGAGCTTCCAGAGCATTTTTCCAACCAGGGCTTCTAGGACTAGTAACTCAACCCACCAAAGGCTTCCAGAATGTTTGTCCAACTAAGGCTTCTATGACTAGTAACTCAACCCATGTTGTTACAGGGCTTCCAGAGCGTTTTTCCAACCAAGGCTTTAAGTAACTAGTAACTCAACCTAGAGCATGAGAACCAACCAAAAAACAAAATGAAAGACTCCCAAAACACCATGGATATTTGGGAAATGGCAAGGCTAGGAAAATCCACCATCAATCTAGGCAATCCTCCATTCCAGTGACAAATCATAACCAATAAAACACATGCATGTGTCATGCATGGAAAAACTAGCAAGGAAATCATACAAGAAGCTTAGTACCTGCAAGGAAAACTCTTTGTAGTTGTTAATCCCGATGTCCTCTTGTGATTTCCTACTCTTCCTTTGCCTTCTTGCTCCAAAACTCCAAGTATGCCACACTCCTTCAAGAATGCTCCAAGAAAACTTTAAGTGTCGAAGAGTGTGAGAGAGAGAGAGTAGAAAATGAGAGCTCCAAAACTGAACTAACAAAAAGCTACAAACTAATCCTCAAAATCCTTTTTATTAATGATGCCTCTATTTTCTTCAATTTTCCATTATTTTCGTTAATTTTCCTCCTCACATGCAACTTATGACCTTTCACCTCCCTTTTCTCCTAATTTCCATTATTTTCATAAATAAAATTCCAATTAATGCCACTTTGCCTTTCCAAATCCTTTTCCATTTCCTTTGCCAATTTCCATAGCCATTAATTAATCACAAGTGATCCCCATCACTATATTTTTTGTAGCAACCCTTGTTAAAATTCCATGTAAAAATATATAAATACCAAAGATGATGGGACATGTACTCCAAGGTAAATGGTGGGTAGGAAATCCTAGTGGGTGTTCATTTGATTGTTTATGGCTAAGGAAATTGGCTAAGGCATTAAAGAGGCAAAAAGGTATTTTAGCACATTTATTTATGAAAATAATGGAAACTATAAGAAAATGAAGGTGAAAGGTCATAGGTTGCATGTAAGGAGGAAATTGAAGGAAAATAATGGAAAATGAAGAAAATAGAGTCCTCATTAATGAAAAGGCTTTTGAGGATCAGTTGGCAAGCTCTAGGCTCAAGCTTCTTCCTTTTAGTGTGAACATTTTGTCAGTTCAGTTTTGGAGCTCTCTCATTATTCCCTCTCTCTCTCATACTCTTGGAGACTTAGAGTTTTCTTGGAGCACTCTTGGTGGGTGTGGCATACTTGGATTCTTGGATCAACAAGGCAAAGGACGAGTAGGAAAGCACAAGAGGGCGTTGACATCAGAAGCTACATCAGATTTCTTGTAGGTACCGAGTTGCATGTATGATTTCTTCACTAGTTTTGGCATGCATGGCCATGCATGTGGATTGCTTATCCTTGTCATTTACTGGATAGTCATGGTGATTGTGGGCTTACTTTCATTGCTTTGTTTTGGTTGGTTCTCATGTTTCCTTAGCTTGCGTTGAGTTATTAGTCCTGGAAGCCTTGGTTGAACAAATGCTCTGGAAGCCCTATAACAACTTGGGTTGAGTTACTAGTCCTAGAAGCCCTGGTTGAACAAACACTCTGGAAGCCCTGTAACAACTTGGGTTGAGTTACTAGTCCTGGAAGCCTTGGTTGGACAAATTCTCTGGAAGCCCTTGGTGGGTTTAGTTACTAGTGCTGGAAGCCTTTGTTGGTCAAATGCTTTGGAAGCCTTGTATAAGTTGTGGGTTGAGTTACTAGTTCTGGAAGCCTTGTTTGGACAAACACGCTGGAAGCCCTGTATAAGCTATGGGTTGAGTTACTAGTTCTGGAAGCCTTGGTTGGAAAAATGCTCTGGAATCCTTGGAAGGCTTGTATGGAGACCAATTTGATGATGGTTTTGGTGATGTCCGACTGTGAGGTGGAATCACTATTTGATGGGTTGAGGTGGGTGGCCTCTAGAATCCCTAGATGAGTTTTGATTGACGTGTTCTATGAGATCCCACATTCATGCTTAGAATATGGCATGAGGGTGATTGGATGAAAAGAGACTTGGTTTAGCCAATCTATGGTTGGGTGGAATGTGGTAGTCCCATCAACAGTTGGTTCATGGCATTTATTAATGAAAAAATTCATTCCCTTGATTAATATGATTACAAATGTACTGATGTATATATGGATTTTTATGGCTGATATGTTTATTGTATTTATGTTCCTATTATGTTGTTTATATGCATATTTACCTTGGAATTTGTCACATTTTTTCCCAACATTCATCTTGGAATATGTGTCCCATGACCATGGATATTATTTTTCCTTTATTAACTTTATTACATGGATTTTTTACCAGGGCTGTCCGTTGTTAGTACAAATGTTTTGTCCCCCTTTCAGAATACCTCCAAGATGGGTAAGAAGAAATCTAGGGATAAGTTTTACAATAAATATGCTACTCAACGAGGAGTTTGAGGGGATATTACTGACATGATCAATGAACCATCGATAAAATTCGCATGTCATGTTATAGCTGGAAAAATTATGCACCACTAAACCAAGGGTGAATGTATCTTAGATGTCATTTATGTTACTGAAGCTTACGACCGTGGGGAGCAGTTGAATTGGTGCAATTGCTTATTGAACGAACTATTCGCAATTTCGAGGATGTTTATAAACAAGCTACTTATTTTATTTACAACTAATTGGTAATAGTTGTCGCCATGATGAAGTGGTGCACACCTGAGGGGAGACAATTGAGTCTAATGTCAGATGATCAACCTTTGGCCCTTGCATACCTCCCATGGAAAAAATCAGGTGATCCCAACAATAAGGAAGTTAACGAGGAATCTTTCTCTAATTGGTATGTCAAGATGGTGAGCATAAAAAATTATCACCCAAATCCTGCAAGCGATTATGGATGAATACTCTCAGGTTATTTAGTTTTTCAGTCGCCATGGTACTACCTGTATTCGAACCAAAGTTGTTAGTGTGGAAACCTTCCACATGAAGCCTCTACCTTTCTAAATTTATAAATAAGCCTTCCATAATCAGGTCTTCTCCTAGATAGGTGTCAGTTATGAAATCTAGGATGGAAAGAATGTTTACTAATTTGAAGAAATATTGTTGCATCCACTGCCTGAAGAGAGTCCTTCCTCATCTAGGTAGTGTAGAGACAAGGAGGTACTCAATCATGTTCTGAAGTAATTCAAATATATTATTCTCTCTGCTCGAACCACTCTTCAAGCTATCAATCCCTTGGTAAGTTCCATACCCCCTCCTCTGTCGTTCACGTTGGTAGTCCCCTTAGCACTCACTTACTTGGGTCGTTACTTGTTTCTTTTACTACCATAGACCCCACTTTTGTCACCCAACTAACAATGTCAAATTATTTTTATTTTACTACCCTTTCTCCATGGAAAGATTGAAAAAATCCACTCCATCGTCATTCTCAAATCATTGACCTCATAGATGAATAGCCCCACGAATTTATTGTTGGTACTCAGATAATTGAAGAACCCCTTCATTCTTCACCCGTCAGCTCTCCCATATATCATAACCCATCAATTCATACAACATCCCCTTATGCTACCATCTTTGACATTCTGAACACAAGAAACCCTCCCACTGTTAAGACTAAAATGGAAGTTGATTTTGTCATTTAGGATATCATCCAAAAAATCTTGGATGTACTAGAGGTGCATATAACCCCTGTTGTTATTATCCTTTACCTATACTAAATACCGTTCCTTCAATATTAGGACCAAATTTTTTCGCAGAACAGAATGTGCAACTCAACAAAGACCCTAACCAATGCCACAAAGTCTTATCAATTGTGGCATAAACATTAAACCTTGTACCTTTGTCACCATTGCAGATTGTCGATGAGATTTGTACCTAATTTCAAAAGGAGCAAAGCCAAGAATGCAAGATCTCCCCATAGGGGCATTCTGAGAAGTCTATGCCTAGTGGCTAGCCTCTGCAAGCACGATTACCTTTGGTCGACATTATGTCATTTATTGATCTACAAATATGGTACTCTTCACAGTTGTTTAATTTTATTCAGGTTGTTTCTCATCAAGCAGAAGCCTTGCATAATACTTCACTCTCTGACCATGAACAACAACAACAAAAAATCCTTGCTCTTATAGTTTAGCGAGATCAAGTGCTTCATGAAAAGAAATAATTAGAGTGAAAAGTTGAATATATCTGCACTAAATTTCAGTAGTTGTGTCTGACCATTATTGACATGATCCCTAATGCACTAGAGGATTTCTCTACATGTTCTCTTTCAAAATGTTGCAACCATATTGGAGCAACTTGTAATGGACTTGTTTTTGTCGAATGAGGGTTACGTAATACTGCTGCAGTGGCTCAAAACATGCTACGAGACCCAACCACCTAATATATTGCATAAATTGAGCAAAAAATAACAGATGTTGCTTCCCTTAAAGATTCCCTCCACAATTTACCAGGGATGCTCAAGATATCCTCTAATATGTTCAATACTGGTTTGGATTCCTTGCAAAGAAGAATAATATGGTATATGAGTTGTGTCAACAAGCTCAACAATTTTTCAATCAAGCTATTATCACGAAAGATCTCAACCAGCAGCAGGACCTATTTTCTCGTGTTGACTCATTGGAGAAAGAAATTCACTAGGTTGAAGATGAATCACACACTACTAAAGTTGTATTGCGTGAACTCAAACCACCTACCTAGAATCATTTTAGGAAGTTGTGACAACTCAATACCGATGTAGAGAATCAATGGAACATCGTCTTGCATGCACGACCTGAAAACCCTACTGCCAAAATCACTAAAAATTTTCTGGATCAGGCTACAATTATGTTGGATTCTTGGAGGTCTATAATAAATGAAAATTCCCATTTCAAATATGATGTTATACAATAATTTCCTGAGTTGGGTCCTTCTTTTGAAGGAAAACTCGTGACCTAAGGAGAGCAACATAAGAAGGGGCACCACAAAAGTAAGCAGGAAAAACATGGCCAACAAGGGATTGACTCGACTGATGAGTCCCAAAAATGGATAATTATTTGGGCTCATTCAACCTCCTAATTCGACTTAATCCACCATTCTCATTAGTTTATTGCATGTTTTTGATTATATTTATGCTAATAGAGTGAATTGGGTTAGTCATTATGCCAACAAGTCTAATGTGTGCTTTGTGTAGCCTTTGTGGTCAATTTGGAGACAAAATTGAAGGTTTTAATGAGCACTTAGCAGCCAAATTCGTGGGAGAACAAGGGAGAGGATTTGTAGGAAGGTGTCCCCTTCATTTATGGGCCCTTACCTCGAATTCTCCACCATCAGCTCGGAGTTCAAGGGCCACCAAATCAATTAACACAAGGGCAGCCAAGCAAGTCAAGTAGGACTGTTGTTAACTACAAGTTTTGGGCAGCCAAGTCCCTAAAGTTTAGGAGGACTTTTGGGGTCCTCAATTTGTATAAATAAGAAGGCTTAGGGCCTCATTTTGGTTAGCTGGTAGTTAGTCATTTCATAGTCTTGTTGTAATCATTTTGTAGTTCAATTTTTAGGCAATAGATTAGTTTTGCTGTCAGCGCATTTTCGAGTTCTCCTTGTGGACAGTTTTGATGTAACTCTTCATTTCTTGATCAATAAAGATGAATCCAGCTTTGCACCAGCTCTAAATCTCTCTTAGGAGGCTGTAGCTCTTGGGGTTGGGCCTATCTCAAGCACCCAGTACCTCCTTTGTTTACCTTTATGTGTCTTTGCTGCATTCTTAGAGTAAAATCTGCTATTTAGATTTACAACTTGTTGTGTTATTTAGGTTGCTTTTGATGATTAAAGTAGATTTTCATGTTCAGATTGATTTGGATAGATTAATAACATAAAGGATCCTTGGAAAAAGGGGCTCAAGCACCTCTGATCTTACCTCTCCCTTAGTGGGATCGTGAGTTGGGACAAAGGTGACCTTGCTGCCCACAAAAACGTTGTTTTGCTTCACCATGCAAGTATTAGTGTTGGATTCTTAGTTGTCAAACTTGATATTAGTTTTGACTGCATGCTTAGGGTTATGATTGCTTAGTTGCATAGTTAGTTCATCTGATTTTGTGCAAATAAACTTCTGTTCCATTTCTTTTGCTACTATCTAGGTCAGATTAGGTCAAGGTAATTAGGTTCTTGATTTTCCAAGTCTTCATTTGTTAAATTCGAAAAATAACTTGCAGAGCACCTATTATCCTTCTCTATCTACCCATAATCCATCAGATAATCTGCTCCAACCCTTAGTCCATGATTCGTACCCTTCATTTGCCATACTTTCCCCACCTTGCCCTAATTCCTACATTCTTGTGCATCATCGCTTCCTCCATCCTTGAACAAATCCAACCGCTCCTTAGCCTCATCCACCAAGTCCTAGACCTCTTCACACCCCTATTTCACCTCCATACTCATTCCTCCCTCTTTTTCCCTACATCCATGCTCCAAAATCCCATTTCGAAACATCCTGTAGAAGAATTACAGAACATCCTGTAGAAGTCCTAAACATCCTGTAGAACCCCTGCAGACTTCCTGTAGAAGCTCATAAACATGGTTTCTTGGCAGCCAAACTTTATGAGACTCTCTGGAAGGGTGTTAGGGACCCCTTAGACCCTCTATGAACCTTCCCAACCTTTCCCAAGCATTTCTCCTCCTTGATCCACCTCTGCACAGTAAAAAATAGTTAGAAGCACATGCATGATAATTCCAACAACTTAAACAAAAATACAAAAAGATGTTTTCTTCAGATAGAGGTAGTCTAGACACATGTATTTTACCTTCATAGAAGTAATGGCATCTCTTTTAGTAGTTTGCATGCTCTCCTTTGCGTCAGCAGGACTAGCTGGTAGAATTAGGGTTTGCTAGGGTTTGCATTTTTTTTTGGATCTCAGTTTCTTTTTTGCAATTAGATTAGCTTCCTTCGAGTTAGCTTTCATCCATCAATTAAAAAGCTTCTTCTAAGAGCTCATAGAAGTTGGCTTAAGCTCCTAGCGGACTTGTGCCAGCTGACCAAGTGACAGCTGCGGCAAGAGCTAGTAATTGTGCATACAGCACCGTCGCTTCCAAGTTTGTTACGAGCTACCGGGTTGATAAAATTAAAGAAGGGAGTTCCAGGAGTTGTAGCATTATTGCTACAATACTGGGGCTCACCATCTTTTTGGCGCCGTTGCCGGGGAAGCCTCAGAGTATTTGTGATTGCTGCTTTTCTTCTATTTTCTACTACAACCTTCTTCTAAGCAGTTTATTTCATTTCCATTCTGCAATTTCATTTCCGCAAAAGTATATTAGACATTTCCTGCTTTCATAGATTAACACTTTAATTCCGCAATTTCAATTCCGCAAGCGTAGACTAGCATTTCATTCCTGCAATTTCATTTGAGCAAGATAGATTAGTCCTTTCCTGCTTTCATTTCAATTCCGCATTTTCATTTTCGCAAGATAGTTAGTTGCAGTTCAATCTATTTCAGTTTTGCAGGTAGAAGTAGAAAAAAGAAAAAAATCAACCAAAAAGATTTCATTTCATGCCTTGTAGCAGTAGAGATAAGTTAGAAAAATGATCGCACAACACCCCCACTGCTTCACACGACCAACCTTCTCTCTTCTTCGATGGCTGTGATTAAAGAACCCTTAGGTGGACAACAAGACATATTTGAAGAACCTCAAGGGAAGAAGAAGAAGAAACCATTCCTCTGGAGCAAATGGCTACAAGCATAAATGTTGGGAGCAGCACCTTGTCCAAAGACGAATTTGAAGATCAGATGCAAGATTTCAAGAGTAATATGAGGCAGTTTCTTGCCATGCAATTGGATACCCTGTGGATCCAAAAGAAGCAAGAGGAAGCCAAGAGGGCTTTGGCCATCTTTTGTCCCAGGTGCACTAGAAAGCATCCTAGGGACGAATGTCCAATGCACTCCCTGGAAGTGTGTTTCATCTGTGAAGAATACCATCCTACGAATTAGTGCCCTTCCTTGCCTGGAATCAAAGCTGCATATCAGAGGGCAAAAGGAGCCACTGAATCACACTACTATATGAACCAAAGGAGGCCACATGAACCTAGATCTTATCAGCAAGAACTGCAAGGGACATCCAAGACCTATTATGACCCCTATCAAGCCACTTTCATGCCTTCTTGGGCCCCCCCTGCTCATCCTTCCTGGTTCACACCTCCTCCTTGTTCCTTCATAGATCCATATTATGCCCAACCAGTTGCTCATTCGTTTCACTCTTATGCTCAGCCACAACCTCAGTGGAATGCACCTTATCAGGGGTGGAGGCCCCAGTACAACTCTCATCCTACTCATTCTTCTCCACCACCTGCTCATCCACAACCATCGCCTCCTCCTCCACCAAGGCAGCCCCAAATGCTTGCCCAACCACAATCCCATCCACATCCATCTCAAATATACACCCCCACTCAGCTACCCATACCACCATTTCCAAACCCGCACATTGGAATAGCTCAACCTAATTGCAAAGCTGAGGCACAACATGTCCGAACCACTCCTCTTGAGCTCAATGATCTTCACCATAGCTCAGGAAGAGTATTGCAAAAAAGAGACTATATTGCAAGCATTGAAGGACCAAATCTAGCATAAGAAGATTCAAAAGAAAAGATCAGAGAACCATGGGCTGTACTTGATGAAGAGAAGACATCAGAAGCAGAGATAAAGAAAGATCCTTCATGGTTACCATCAAATCTTCCATGTATTCAAGAGAAAGATCAACAAAAAGAGGAAGATGAGGAAGTCATAGTAGAAAGTGACATGAAACATGACCCAGATCAACAAAAGGACCAAGGATATCAGAGCTATATTGAGATATGGTTTTAGAAGGTCACTAAGTTGCAACAATACTCTCTTCTTCAGCTATGTTTGATCCCTTCAAAGTCAAATCATTTGGTCTCTGAGATCCGGATAGCTGGCAAAGCATGCATTTCAAGCCTCCACATCAGTTTATCTCTAATCTCGATGTGCACATGGCTCCATTGGAAGTATTCTTATACTTGAGAACGATTTTGTTTTTCAAGTAGGGTAGGGTAGAAAAAAAGAAAAAAAAGAAAAAAAGAGAAAAAAGAAAAAGAAAAAATGAAAAAAGAGGAAAATAGAAATCTAAGGTGAAAACCTCCTCGGAGGCGCCTTAGATTGGCTCATTGATTGAAAACCTCCATGAGGCGGTCGATGGGTTGGAAAAAAAAAGAAAAGAGAATAAGATCTCTGGGTGAAAACCTCCCTTGGAGGCGCCCAGGGCAGGCAATTAGGGTGAAAACCTCCATGAGGCGCCCTAGTTGTTTTTCAAAAAAAAGAGAAAAAGAAAAAGAAAAATAAATCTAATTCCCATTGAATAATTTCAGGTTGCAGCAATGACATTGCAGGTCAGGAGGAACACTCAAAACAAAGAAAAAGGAGTTTTTGGGCCTTCTAGAGGAAGTTCTATATTTCTACAGGAAACATCCTGTAGAACCTTCAAGCGAGCCAGATTCGATTTTGGAAGGGGATCTAAAGCTTGGAATCCATTGGTTATGCCTACAAGCATCCATGTTCCCATTCCTCACCCTTTTACATCATCTTTTCCACCTCATTGTGCTTCTTCATTGTGCTCCTACAGGAAGTTCCTGTAGAAATTGTAGGAAGCTAGAAATGGATTTCAAAAAGGTGGTTTGGCGAACATGGTAGCTTCCTCAAGGGTTCAAAAGTCCTCCTGCAATCTAAAAACTCCTCCTCCATCATCTCCATACCTGCATCACAGCCCAAGTTCATTTTTCATGCCATGCAACAAAACTGCAAAATGCCTTGAAGCAAAAATACCTAGAACAGAATTTGTTTTTGCCATAACTTGAAAACCATGCATCCATTTCAAAAACTGTTTTACAAGGAATTGTATAGGGATGATGGCAACATGCCCGAGCAGTTTCAGCCCATTTCGGTGCACGGTTTCCAAGAAATCTGCCTCCATCACCATCAGCCATTTTTGCATTTTCTCCATATTTGTGCATCCGTTTCAAAACATGTTTCATGGGGAGATGCACATGGGTGATAGTAGCCTACCCAAGACGTTTTAGCCGATTCCGATGCACGGTTTCCGAGAAATTGATCTCTGAAATATTCAGCCATTTTCCATTTTTCTCGAAACCTGTGCATCCATTGATCACGATTTTTCTATGGGAGGTGCATCATGATGATAGGAATGCGCTCAGCAAGTTTCAGATCAATCCGGTTTGCTGTTTGGAAGCAATGACGAAAACAAGTTCTGGTCCTGTGAAAATCCAGCAGCAGCAGCTTGAAGGTGCAGATTTGAACGTGGAGACAAATGTCTATAGCTTAGATCTGGTCAGAGGACACATGCACAAGGAAAACAACCATGAATCATCAACCAAGCCACCATGCAACCACATAACCAAATGCATGCAGCAAATGAAAGATCTCAGCACTTCACAGCAACCACGCACGACTTCCAGGTACGTGACTAAACTCGTTCCTCTAATTGCATGAATGTAATTTGAAAACTGTGTAAACAATGAGATGGTTGTGGTTAAAAGAATAAGTGGCCAGCCAACTGGCCACCCTCATCTAGTTCAACAGCGCTCGGTGGGTGGATACGACACGTGTGCTCAGCCATCTCAGGAGGAAATCTGGAAACAGGCAGTGGTGACTGTTTAAACTTCAGCGTGATTGATGGACGTGATTACAAGCAAAGAACAAATAGTTAAACACTACAGTGGGGACCAACAGTCTGCATGGGGCTAACGTGTAGTTGGCCAGCTCACCCTTCATGAACGAAAATCTTCATAAACAGCCAATCGAACTCTCACAGCTATTGTTTCTAGTTTATCATCGTCCTTGCAGCTGCAACAAGATCCATAGCAACAAACCAAGCTTTCTTGGCCATTTTCTTTTAAAGACCCTCCTGCTTATCAGCATTCTACAGGAAGAAGTTCTCCAGGAAGTACGACACAGCTTTCAAAAGCAAAGAAAATGGATTTTTCTTCGACAAATTTGGAGTCCCGAGAAAGGTAGGATCAAAAACACTCTTCCATGTATGATATACTCCAAAAAGGTGGTGAATTGAGCTGTTTTGAATTGGAGGGTGACCATGCATGAATCTGCTTGAAAAACACTTGCTAATAGAATCTGTTTTAATGCCTGAAATAAGGGGCATCACAGCAAATGGGTAAAGCAGATCTGAAGTAGTGCGCTCCCTCTACCCAGTCAGCAGGCATCAGAAACAATCGTTAAGGATGGTCCCTTTTATGCTGCAACTAAGGCACATAACAACCCTGGAAAATGTGCCCAGGCTGCTGGTTATAACTCCTACCACAGACGTGCCCCATCTCCTGGTGTAGATATTGTGCTTGGTCTTCCAAAAAGCGCCTCATATGCTCCTCTTCAAACAGCACTCAAATACCTATAAATTAGCTAAAGAACTGCACCTAGACATGTGAAATCAGGGGCTACATAGACCAACAAAAAAATGCCTTTCATTTGATCTGGAACTGATGGGAAAACAACATCCACTTCTCTCAAAACAGTGTCTCTTCAACTTCAAATTTGCCCAATCATACAAGAGCAGCTCCAATAAAAGGAAACACTCATATTTGTGTTTTCTACATGTATTATAATCCTCCATCACTGCTGATTTGTTTGCAGAAGCTTGCACCATACATATTGAAATATATGTGTTGGTTTAGACTCTGACTTTGATTCAAAAACAAAAAAAAAAAGAGGAAACAAGTCAAAAGTCTCATGGAAGTGCTCCTCTGTAAGCTGGTATAATTCTGCACCCTGTTCAAAATCTGATTTGAACTTTTCCAAATCTAAAATATCTCCTAGAATCTTCAAGGTGCCTTCCTATGCTGAACAAAACATCTCAGACATATGGACTTATAAAAACATTGGATTTATCTTATTGTGTCCATCTGCTACTTGGGAATATTGCTACTTCATTTTCCAATATCACCCTGTATATGAAGTTATTGTGTGCTGGAAAGAATGCCTCTACAAAGATCAAAACACATCTACATTTTGAGGGGTAACAAGACCCAATCATGCACTTGAAGAATGTTTCCACTAAACTTCTCATCATCTGGGGAACTAGGATACTGAACTGTCCATCAGAAAAGGAAGTGTTGGAAGAAACAATAGTTTAATCCCTGGAAACTGTTGTAGGTTGCAGGAACACAATGCAGAAAGGGGGCCTCCCAACACAAGTAAAAGGGTCCCTACCAAGTTCCCAGGCATCCTCACATCCATCCCCTCCATGAACACTCATTTTTTTCAGGGTTCAGACACAATTTAGTCATGGTTCAACCTTCTACAGGAAGCTACAGGACTTTCTACAGGAAGTTCTGTATTTTTATCAGAAACATCCTGTAGAGCCGTTGGGCGGGCCAGAATCGATTATGAAGAGGGATTTGAAGCTTGAAGTCTGGTGAGGAGGCATTTAACCACTCTTTTCTTCCATCCTCCACTGGTTTCATCTCCTTTCATATGATTGAATATACTTGCACAATCATACCAAAGTTGAGAATTCTCTAGGAAAAGAAGCGCAGGCAGTGGGAAGAAGCGAAGAGAAAAGCATGGTTTCACGACAGAGAAGAGGACATCACTTCAGAAGCCTGGCATGACAAGGAGGCCACCAAGGCCATCAAAGATGAGGAGATAGATTGGTTGCTCAGAGGATGAGCAACACTTTCAGTAGGGGGGTGATGATGAGTCCCAAAAATGGATAATTATTTGGGCTCATTCAACCTCCTAATTCGACTTAATCCACCATTCTCATTAGTTTATTGCATGTTTTTGATTATATTTATGCTAATAGAGTGACTTGGGTTAGTCATTATGCCAACAAGTCTAATGTGTGCTTTGTGTAGCCTTTGTGGTCAATTTGGAGACAAAATTGAAGGTTTTAATGAGCACTTGGCAGCCAAATTCGTGGGAGAACAAGGGAGAGGATTTGTAGGAAGGTGTCCCCTTCATTTATGGGCCCTTACCTCAAATTCTCCACCATCATCTCGGAGTTCAAGGGCCAACAAATCAATTAACACAAGGGTAGCCAAGCAAGTCAGGTAGGACTGCTGTTAACTACAAGTTTTGGGCAGCCGAGTCCCTAAAGTTTAGGAGGAATTTTGGGGTCCTCAATTTGTATAAATAAGAAGGCTTAGGGCCTCATTTTGGTTAGATGGTAGTTAGTCATTTCATAGTCTTGTTGTAATCATTTTGTAGTTCGATTTTTAGGCAATAGATTAGTTTTGCTGTCAGCTCATTTTCAAGTTCTCCTTGTGGACAGTTTTGATGTAACTCTTCATTTCTTGAGCAATAAAGATGAATCCAGCTTTGCACCAGCTCTAAATCTCTCTTAGGAGGCTATAGCTCTTGGGGTTAGGCCCATCTCAAGTGCCCATTACCTCCTTTGTTTACCTTTATGTGTCTTTGCTGCATTCTTAGAGTAAAATCTGCTATTTAGATTTAAAACTTGTTGTGTTATTTAGGTTGCTTTTGATGATTAAAGTAGATTTTCATGTTCAGATTGATTTGGATAGATTAATAACATAAAGGATCCTTGGAAAAAGGGGCTCAAGCACCTCTGATCTTACCTCTTCCTCAGTGGGATCGTGAGTTGGGACAAAGGTGACCTTGCTGCCCACAAAAACGTTGTTTTGCTTCACCATGCAAGTATTAGTGTTGGATTCTTAGTTGTCAAACTTGATATCAGTTTTGAGTGCATGCTTAGGGTTATGATTGCTTAGTTGCATAGTTAGTTCATCTGATTTTGTGCAAATAAACTTCTGTTCCATTTCTTTTGCTACTATCTAGGTCAGATTAGGTCAAGGTAATTAGGTTCTTGATTTTCCAAGTCTTCATTTGTTAAATTTGAAAAATAACTTGCAGAGCACCTGTTATCCTTCTCTATCTACCCATAATCCATCAGATAATCTGCTCCAACCCTTAGTCCATGATTCGTACCCTTCATTTTCCATACTTTCCCCACCTTGCCCTAATTCCTACATTCTTGTGCATCATCGCTTCCTCCATCCTTGAACAAATCCAACCGCTCCTTAGCCTCATCCACCAAGTCCTAGACCTCTTCACACCCCTATTTCACCTCCATACTCATTCCTCCCTCTTTTTCCCTCCATCCATGCTCCAAAATCCCATTTCGAAACATCCTGTAGAAGAATTACAGAACATCCTGTAGAAGTCCTAAACATCCTGTAGAACCCCTGTAGACTTCCTGTAGAAGCTCATAAACACGGTTTCTTGGAAGCCAAACTTTGTGAGACTCTTTAGAAGGGTGTTAGGGACCCCTTAGACCCTTTATGAACCTTCCCAACCTTTCCCAAGCATTTCTCCTCCTTGATCCACCTCTGCACAGTAAAAAATAGTTAGAAGCACATGCATGATAATTCCAACAACTTAAACAAAAATACAAAAGGATGTTTTCTTCAGATAGAGGTAGTCTAGACACATGTATTTTACCTTCATAGAAGTAATGGCATCTCTTTTAGTAGTTTGCATGCTCTCCTTTGCGTCAGTAGGACTAGCTGGTAGAATTAGGGTTTGCTAGGGTTTGCGTTTCTTTTTGGCTCTCAGTTCCTTTTTTGCAATTAGATTAGCTTCCTTCGAGTTAGCTTTCATCCATCAATTAAAAAGATTCTTCTAAGAGCTCATAGAAGTTGGCTTTAGCTCCTAGCGGACTTGTGCCAGCTGACCAAGTGACAACTGCGGCAAGAGCTAGTACTTTGTGCATACAACATCATCGCTTCCAAGTTTGTTACGAACTACCGGGTTGATAAAATTAAAGAAGGGAGTTCCAGGAGTTGTAGCATTATTGCTACAATACTGGGGCTCACAATCGATGACGAGTCAATAGATTTTGGTTGGGGCTTGTTGGGTCCTTCATTTTTGGGATTGGAATTTTGGCAAATTTTGACCAAGCTTTGACTGCAAAATGGTTGCGCAAGAGCCACCGAAGACATAAAAAGGAATAAGTCAAGAAGAACTAGATGCCAAGGATGACTGAAAAATAGTGCGCAAAGGAAACAAGAACAATAGTTAAGGCAGAGTTCGTAGAGACAGCTAAAGAAATATAGGCACACAAAAGAGTAGTTATGACGAAGTTAAGCCAAATTTTTGCAAAGGACACCAAGGAAGAACAAGCGTGATGGAGCTTGAAGGAACTTGTGATGATAAGGATCATAGCAAATGAACGAGATCTATAAGAGTTGAAGAGAATATGGCAGAACAGAGAGATCAAGATTCTATACCAAAATTTTGTTGCTATGTTTCTTGAGGAATATGAGGTTGTTCTCTATCTCTCTCTCTCTTATCGAGTTCTATGATGTAATTGATCCAACAATGGTTAGTAGTTTTTATCGTGATAAATCTTGATGTGAGGAAAGGATGTAATGATCTACATGATTAATGAAAGGGAGTTGAAGTAACCTTCTATGTGTCTAAATTATGATGGAATGATTGGCCCCTTTAAAATTTTTCTACAGCATGAAACTGAGTTTTCTTTTCTCTCTCTATTTATGTTGCAGATCTGTTATTTCTGTGTATTGGACTAATATAGATGAGAGACTTTAATAAGAATGCATGAAATCGTATATCTATTGTAGTGATCTTTGATGCCATGTTGCAATCCCTTACCTTGCTACGTTTCGGTACACCTCGGTTGACACACCTGTCTTTCTTTTTAAGTGAGGTGAAAATGTTGGCGTAATGCTAAACTATTATGGACTCTTTTGTTAGCACCCTGTGTCCAAACCCATGTTTAGTCTCTATTGAAATTTTAAGCCAATAGTCTCAAAGCCTCATTGTACCTCTTTCTAAAACTGGGGATTAAAAAAATTCCTCTAATTATATAATCATTATGATTAGTCCCCTTTTAGCCAAATAATATGAAATTATTCTAGAAAAAGAGGATCAACATATGGCTAGAAGTTCATGGAAAGGGAGTTAAAGTCCAAGCTATATTTAAAAGGTATCATTCAATTGCATACCACCTTATCACTCTTAAGATCATCATGGGGGAGCATTACAATAACAAAATGAATCCCTATGTTGTTTAGCAGAATTCAAAAAATATTTTGACATAATGCCTCAAAAAAACCTTTGGAATAGGTTAGAGGAACTAAAAGTTCCTTTCGAGAAGAGATTTGTTACGATAAGGTTGTACAAAAGTGTTGTTGTCGAGTTTAGGAAAACTGAGGGTTGGTCAAAAATATTAAATGAAATTTATGAGTTAAGCAAGGTTGTCCTCTATCCCATACATTTTATGGCATATACATGTATACATTACATGATTGTTTGGAAGAAGCAAGTTGTCAACTTGACAATAGTTGGTATAATGATCGTCCTCCTTATTTCCAATGATGATATTGTTCTTATGGGGAGGATTCCTTATGATCTCTACAACCTGCTTAAAATTCTCAAGGATTTCTAGTCTAGTACATGTATAAATATTAGCATTAACAAAACAAAGGTTATCCTAATTAAGTCCAAAATGATCACTTATGCTAATTTTATGTATGACAACAACAACTTTAAGGAATCAAGTTCATATTGATATATTGGAATTGATCTTAATCACTAGCTAAACTAAAACTATAGCATTGAGAAAATGCTAAATGGTGGGTTGAAATATTATTGTCGGCTTGAAACAACCAACCTTTAGCTATGGGTTCAGAAAATCCCATTTTCAAGAATCTTATCACTCCTATTATCTTATATGGTTATGAATCTTGTGTTGCAACATCTCTAAAGAACAACGTAGAAAAAAAAACTAATCAAAAAGTGTTTTATAACTTAAATCATAATCAAAAGAAATATACCCTATCCTATCCTCTTCTGGAAGCAAATCCTTCTCTCATCCAGAGCATGGCTAGGACTAGGTATTTAATAGATAAGACCAAGGAAATCAACAAGGAAGAAAAGAGACTTCCTAAGATTGAATGAAACTCTAGTTGAAACCATCCAAAACTCAAAGTAAGGTTAGCATAGGGATGTCAAATATTGTCTAAATCATTGGGGTATAAAGGAAGATGTCACTTTGCACAATAATGATAATATTCAGTGTATTATTACATTTAAAACTAGGAGAAATTATGGTGCAATAAATTATTAGAGGATTGGAGAAAATTAAGGTACTTTAAGGAGATGATCAACCCTAACCTAGAAGTCAAAATTAGTTGTTTATTTTGACTAGCATAAAGAAGAAAAACAAAGGACAAACTCTCACTACCTCTAGAATGAAATGGGGCATTGAACAATTCTTAAAATGTCATGGATTGTGTTGAAAGAAGTTACCATCTTTATACACTAAGAGGCTTGAAGATGAGAAATACTTTCTTAGATGCTATTTCCATAATAGGTGTTAAAATATTGAACTTCTTGTCCTCTTCACTCATCAAAGCTATATTTGTTTGAGATATTTTTTATTAAATTAAAAAAAAAAAGGTAAAAATAGAATCAAAAGAAACCCATATGATTTCATGATGTTATGTTTTTTTACTAGAAGTTAATCATTATGATCATGACCAACATCATATGTAATGTTCAATTAAATATAGTTATATTATTAAATAGTATATATAATTTGAATATGAATACAAATATTTCAATTTTATTTATTAATAATATTTTTATTTTAGTTATATATATAATAATGATGATGATTAACATTTACTAATACTGATCTATTGATCTTAAAAAAGTAATAGATTAATAGTAGTTATTTGCTATTTTATTTCTAAGATGAAAAAAAAAGAAAAAACACTCCAAAATCATTATAGTTTTACTTACTTAACCAGTAATAAAATTAATTTTGTATATATAACTATTTTTATATTTATATTAAAAAAAAACATTTTTATAAGTGTATATTCTAATAAATTAAATAATATAAATTAACATAATATAAATTATTTTAAAATTAAAATCTAATATATTTATATACACAATACTTATATAAAATATAGTAATGATTACTCATAGCATTTTAATATTTAAAAAAAACGATATATTAAAGATAAATATCATTAAATGCAATATGTGATTTTTACAGGTTGTTCTGTGTACGCGATATTGTTTAGCTAGGTAGGTACATGATATTAGTATGCTATTCTATTTAACATGTGTGACAATTCCAGTCTGTGAAACAACGTACACCATTGTATTGATAAATGAATTTAGATATTTATATACTAAATATTATATATTTAAAAATAATAAAAATAATTTTTTCATTAAAAAATAATGAAATCTATATAAATAATTTAAATTATATTTAATAATATTTATTTTATGAAAGATATTATTTTTGGGATGGATTAACCAGGAAAAAAATTATTTATAGAATATAAATTATTAACTTGTGATTTATATATCTATATATATAAAGTGATGTTAGAAAAAAGAGAGGTTATATTGAAGTTAATGAAATAAATAGAATGGTCTAAGATTTGACAATTTCTTATGGATTATTAGCTTTTATGGATCACAAGCTGCTGGTTATTTCAGGTAGATGGTTGTCTTTATTGCTGGTTTGACTACTGAGTTATGATAGGTTTTCCCACCTGTTGAGGATTATTAAATTCTACTAAAACTAATATGGTATATTCGACCTAAAGATATGGGATTAATTGACACTCTTTAAAATTTTATTTCTATGATTAAAAAGCAAGGAAAGAAGCATTCCTAGATCACTATAGTTTCACTCCTTTAGCAAGTCAAGAAGACTGGTATTATGACAAATGTTATAAAAATGAGATCGAATGTGAGTAAGAGTCAGGCAATCCAAGAGAAAGTGTTTGTCATCTTCAACCTTTTTAGTATTGCAAAGGTGACAAATTCTTTCATCACAAGGTGTTTTGGCAATACACCAGTTTCGCTTCGAAGCTCATGATAATTATGGTTAGCAAGAGTGGGGTTGATCACCTTCTTATAATACTTTGAGAAAGTGTTTTTCATCTTCAACCTTTTTAGTATTGCAAAGGTGACAAATTCTTTCATCACAAGGTGTTTTGGGAATACACCAGTTTCGCTTCGAAGCTCATGATAATTATGGTTAGCAAGAGTGGGGTTGATCACCTTCTTATAATACTTTAGTTCCCTTTTCCCCTCGAGCACCTTATCATCACAGAACTTTGCTTAAAATTGGAAGTAATAGTATTTTTAATCTTATACTTTGTCTCTAAAATAAAAGTATAACACATAATTACAATATTTTATACATTGTAGTTAATCAAATTAATAAACCATATTTAATTACAAATCGTATAGATCCATCTTAATTACAGATTTAACACGAAGCCTAGAGGGATCAAATTTCTTATGGTGAAATTGTATTTTTGAATAGTATATAGGACTAAATAAACATTTTAACCATAAAAATTTGATTTTTTCATGATACATGTATATTTTTTTTCAAATGATATATAATTAATTTACATTAAAATATTTTACATCACATGTACATCGAAACATTGTATAACACAAATTAAAATGAATTTTTATTATTAATATATTTTTAGGTATATGTCAATATTAATTCTTATTAAAAAAATTATTGATAACCTACATTGAATATTTTTGTATATATAACATTAAAATATTTTATTTTAACAATTTTTTTTCTATTTATAAATATATATGAAGTTGATATCAACATAAATTAGTTAACATAGATCTTCAAATAGTTTATTTTTAAATCTTTTTTGAAATATTTTTGAAGAGTATAAGGTTTAAACATCTTAATCATACATTGTTTACTTCTATTCATTTTTTTTTATTATAGCCAACATTATTTTTCTATTTAAAACACAATTTCTAATTTCTAATTTTATTTTAAAGAGGATAGAAAGACGAACAAATTTACACCTCTCTCATATGGAGCTCTAGAATAAACTTGTAAACTTAATTAAATAATTATTTTATAATTTTTTTAATAAAATATATGTTGGATATATAATTTTATACTATAGTTAAAAGCTGAAAACATTTAGTAAATAACATTATAAAAATATACTTATTCTAATAAAATAATGATAAGAAACTATAATATTTTTGATAGGAAATTGTAATATTTATTTATTTCATATTTATTTTTCTTTCACCCATAACTACTGATAAATTCCATGGGTTTTCTACCTTATCCTCTTTGAAGTAAAGAGGGATTTGAACCTATAACTTAGATTACCTTAATTCATATGATTTCACAAACTTCAAATAAACTAATTAAACTAGAACAATATATTGTAATATTTTAACTAATATAAAATAATAATTTCAAGACCATTATCTTTTTTTCTATGTAAGGCTAATTCTATTAATAAAAACAAAAAATATAATTACAAAGAGACCTAGCCTCAACCGTCACTGAAGTTCATCAAGAAGGTCTAAACTGCCCCAGATTTGGGGAAACTAGTTTGACATGGCAAAAAGACCATACATATATCCTGAGACTGTCACCAAAGGAAAACCATGCATAAGACCTGGACCCATGTTTTAAGGCAAAAACCAGAAGAAGATTCAACACAACACCACCTGATGCGACTGCAAAATGACAAACCCGCTTATCGTTCATACAAACAGCAAAAACAACAAGTGATTGGACCAAACCCGTCAGCAGCAGAAGTCTGAGTTGGCGCGTGGGTGGCAAGAGATGCCACGTGGTGTCATTTGTTATCATCCTGGTCAGGTGTCTCCTCTATAATGAGGCAAGTGTACCGGTCCCAGTCTTCATCCTCCTCCACCATGTCTCCTTTCGCTACGCCACCTGGAGGATCCTGTTAACACCCAGGTTGTTCCCTATGACTCCCAAGGGAATACGGCCGGGGTAACCACTAACCAATCTTTTAATCACTGTTTCTAGCCAAACAGTGATCAGAGAGGGCTCTCTCTTTATGATTTATATCTACAGTGATGGTGTTTTAGGCTAGGTATTGAGTACAGGTTATGTTTGTGTTTCGGTTGATGAAATTCCCTTAGACTTTAGTGATGTAGTTTTCAGATATGTTGAATATCATTGGGCAATGGAGTCTGTGGCTTAATGTGTTTGAATCTGTGAGATGAAAGATGGAACTTACAGGGCCTTTTGAGTGCTTTGTTAAAACATATTTTGGCTAAGTGACAGGAAACAGGCAGTACAAAGTGAAAGCATTTAAGAATTTCCACTTATTGTTTACATATTTCCCAGAGACAGACCGTGAAGGAGAAAACAGAGGTCACAGGGGCAATAATTTGAATCCCTGGGAATAGTCTGTTACAGCAAAGAGACAGATTGAAGTGCAGCAGTTAAGAATTGCAATTTCTATTACTGTTTCTGAAGAAAACATAGATGACAGCTCAGGTTTGAGTTCAGGGTAATGCTTGATTAAATCCTGAAACTATTCTTTCACCTTACTATCAAGTGTAAGACATTTAAACAACCAAAGAGAACAAAAGACTCAAAAAAACACATAACAGAAGATTTGAAAATACTTATAGTTTTAAAGCAACACCCATGGAATCCTGTAACAGGCATCATTCACCACAAGACATCAAATGCACCAAGCTTCTGGAAGTTCCATTCCTCCTTTGTATTAATTCTCTGAAAATATTACAGCAGATGGAAGTTCTCCAAGAGAAAATTACAGCAACCCCTTCAGCATTTGTGAAGGGTGTATATATACTAGCGGTGGTCTACAGAAATATCTGAGTTCTGCGTTATCTCAGTCTTTACATTCTCACCAACTCTTTAAGATATTATGTCAAAAATTTATTACACATTTAATACACAGTACAGGCATTTTAATGCTCTGTCAGAAGATATTTAGCTTTATAAGAATAGCTAAGTCGGTCTGAATATTTGGAGTTAATGCATAGAAAACCCGACTGTAGGCTGGTACACTGTGTCTCGGACCTGTCAGCTGTGACTTTGACTGCTACTGGTGGTGAGTCATTGGTCTGGCTGAGTTGGCTCAGCCTCTGCCTTTTCCTGTGGGTATTAATTCCCAAAATTGTCACTGTATGTGCCTGCTTTTTCCTTTTGCGCTATTGGTTCTGTCCTGTCAAAATTGTCTGGGTCAAATGCCTCCTGACATCCTGTGTGGGCAGTTGATGTGCCAAAATTGCGCCTAGAGTCTCATCTGCTTCTGTGTATTTGAAGAAGTTAGGTGGTGTATCAAACAGATGCTCGACTTCATTCATGAGGAAAAACAGGTTCTCTACCCTGTCATACATACTCTGCCCTGTGGCAGGCCCTGGCTCTGCTGAAGTGCTGGGTGGTTGTGCAATCTCTGCCACTGCATGGGCATCAATCCTCTTGTTGTAATTGTCCAGGGTGAGCAGTCTTCCTACACTGCTTAAGATGCTGGGGAGGCCTCTGTTCTGCAGTGTTACAAACTTCTCCAGGAATCTGTTAATTTCTGTTTGCATATCCTGTGTCCTTCTCTCCAGGGTTCCAACTAAGCTCCTCAATGTAATGACTCTCTTTGCTATGGCAATTGTTTCTGTCCTGTTGTTGATCCCCATGGTAGCCAATTGAGTGCTGGTCTTGTAATTCAGGATATTGATCATCCTGGTAGCTGCTTCTGGCATGTGTCCAAGGCTTGCCCTGGCTCTCTGTATCTCCTTGTTTGCTTTGGTGATGAGCACCATTTGCTCATCCATAGTCTCAATATATTGCCACTGGTTGGCAATGGATCTTCCAATGTTGCTCCATAATACTGCTTTCATCTGAGCAGTTACCTTTTCCAATGCAAGCTCTTTCTCCAGCTCAGCAATCCTTCTCTTAAGGGTCTTCACCTCTCTCTCCTTGGCTGCCTCATTTTGTTTGCTTTTATCAAATTTTTCATTTACCTTAGTCAAGGTTTTCTTAAGCTCATCCAGCTCTTTCATTTGAGATTCCATGACTTGGATCTCAGCTTGCAGCTTTTGCATGTCTAGACTAGCAGCCTGTTCTGATGTTGTAGTTGTTGCTGCTGTGGATGGCGCTGTAGTTGGTGCTGTAGCTTCTGTTTGCTGAGGAGGAGGAGTAGTCTTTGGAGGGACTTCCTCAAGATTTATTATCACAGGAGGAGGCTGGGAGGGTTGGCCCTGATCTCTTTGCTTCAGTGCTTCTTGTAGTGCTGCCTTTGCAGCTTCAGTTTGTCCTAGCTGGTCTTGAGTCCTAACCAGCTCTTTGTATAGGGATACCAGCAGGTCTGTAGTATCCTTTTCTTGCCGTTGCTGGGCAACTTCATCTGTTTGTGGATGGATGGTGGCCGGGAGTTTGATTTTCTTTCTTAGGGCTGCCATGTCTGCATCCCTTATCTTCAGCAGTTCTTGGATGCCTTTGACATCCTTGGGATCATGTCCTATCTCTATGATTACCTCCTCCAAGGATTTGATCCTGTTGTCCTTGGCTTGTGAGGATGCTCGTTCCAATTCTAGCTGGGATGATGTATTGTCTAGGCTGCTCTTTAACTTGTAATTTTCCAGTGTCTCATCTGCCAGGGAGGCATACACCATTTCACCCGTTTGTTTGTGTAACTCTATCTTATCCATGGGGTGAATATCTTTAGCCAGAACCTCCATGTTGGTTCTTAAATAGTCTGAGGTGGACTGAGGATGTAGAGTTGTGGGCATGAAATGGCTCATTATCATTTTTCCCTCACTCACATCAAAAGCAGACATTAGTCTCTGCTGGTTGCTGGGTGCCAAATTCAGCAGGTGATTGTACAATTGCACTTTGATGGGATCACTCCTCCTTTTGATATCTATAAACTGCTGCTTTATGCTGGAGTGCCCCTCTCTATGCTGGCCAGAAGAGCTGACCTCTCCTCCCATTGTCATATCTGGTCCTCTTTGAGATGAGCTGGCCGAGAGTTCTCCACTGGGTGGGCCCATGCCCATGGCCTGCCTTATTGCTATGTCCTCCTCTTGGGAGTCATTCAACCTTTGTCTCTTCTCCCCTCTGATAAAGGATGAAGTCTGGGGGGTCTCTCTTTCTCTCTTTCTGGTTAAGTCCTCCTTCTGAGGTGTTTGGAGGACTGAGCTGTCCACATTGGTGTCTGTCCTTGGAGGCAACTCTGTTTGGGGCTGCTGTTCTGTGGAACCAGGTAAATCTGTCCCTTTCTCCTGCTGCAATGGCTGCTGCCCACTAGTTTGTGATTTATCTTGTTGCTGCCCCAACTCCTGTTTTTCCATTTCTTCTTGCTGCTGTAGCAAGGTGTCAACCTGTTCTTCTGTTAATATAGGTGGTTGTTCCACCTGTTTGCCTTTGTCCTTGCTTGCTGCTTGGGTTGTCTGCTCGGCAGTTTGCTGTTGTGTTGCTGGTGTTGTGGTGGCTGCTCCAATTTGCCTCCTGTAGGAAATAGGCACCTGTCCACAAGTTTCCAAGTCAGCTTGTTTTTGGACATTTCTAGCCTCTTGCTCAAGTATTTCTTCACTAGTCATTTGCTCTACTAATGTGCCCTCTTCCCAATCTGGTGCATTTGCATATTTTTCAATTTCAGGTAATCTTGCATGTGCATAGTTGCCTAACTTATACCTGATCCTCCTGAGGGAAATAGAGTGGTTAGGGTCATATGGAATCCACTCAAAACTAGTTTTCAACTGGAGTCCTTCCAGGATCCTGTCTGCCTCTTTCCAGCCTTCCTCCTTCCTGTTGTATAAGAAGGGACCTAGCTGGTTTCTCACTTTCAACTGTGATTTCTTGTTTCTACTCTGAAAGTGTAGGTAATCTGAGTTCCCAAACTGCCTGAAATATTCTAAGGCAAACAGTCTCATGGGAACGTACCTTGGCAGCCTAAATGGATTTAATTCACATCCATACACCCTAATGACTGTGTGATTCTGGTAGAAGTACCAGTTGCCGATGTTGTAAAGCTTGTTCAAATGAAGAATTCTCTTCATGTCATCGGTCAGTCTAGGAGGAGGGGCACCTTGCAGCACTGTTAGGGCTGGATGAACAAATAAATCAATAAACTCACAGTATGTATAAGGTGATACTGAGGTACAATGGAACACAGGGGTCCAAAAAACAACTGATCTTGGGGTTCCTTGGGCGTTGAGTGGCCTCAAAGGGACAGAGAAGGTAGCTGGCTGGTTGAACAAGAACAGGTGGTATATGTAGGAGGTGTATCTGAACAGCCTCTCCCTCCTCAAATTCATGAACTGGTCATGAATCTTCTCAGCTATATAAGTTGCATAATCATACTGCACAGCTGGAGGCTTACCAGGGGCAAATATGGACAGCATTGCCAATATGCTGTCATCTACATCTTCCAGTCCTCTAAATCCCAGGACATATCCAATCAAGTCCACCATCATCCTGCCCAACTCATTCAGGTATTGGTACCCAATGGGAGGGGTTCTGACTGCTTCAGAGCTAGGTGTGACAAATAGCTGGTTAATCTTCACAATCTGGTCACTAGACAGGTTATTTCCTTTCTTTATCAAATCTTGCATGGAAAGAGGGGTCAGTTTCTTGGCTGTATGGAAATGCAGCATCTGATTTATACTCTCTGGAGTGATCTGAAACAGGACTAGGCCTGTGGGGCTAATGACTGCCCTTTGGCTGGGGTCATAGCACTCCTGGCAACTGTAGATAAGCTCTGGCATGGGATTAACTTGGGGAAGGTTGTATATGGGCAAATTTGATTCCCAAATCCCCAAGATATCTGCTCCACTCATGTGCTGGGCTCTCAGTTCATTTAGCATCAGGATATTATACTTAGTTCCCATAGGAAACCAGTCCAACATCTGGTAATCCATGTCTCCCAGGGGCTTCCATGCCAATTCTTGGTGGGGAGCATTGATAGGCTTGATATTGAGAGCAATGGGGGTCTCCATAGCTTCTGAAGGGGCAAACTATTGCAATCTGACAGGTGAATGGGCAAAAACAGACTGCAGACTGCCCTCAGTGGAAAATAGCTTGATTTTCTGAACTGTCAGAGGGGAATTCACCAGCTAGAAATTGAAATACTGCTGGTAATTGGTAACAGAGCCTCTTTGGGGCCTAAGTGAGCTTCTGGTAGTAGTTCAGAGGTATTTAGCAGTGAATTTGCCGGGGAAACGCAGAACTGAGGGGTTTTTAGATGAATTGCAGCTTATTACGGCTCTGCAGGGAATTTTTGGACCTCACAGTGACAATGGTGGAGGTACAACTAGATTCTAACGGTGAAAAGGTCGATCTTATGGTCCTATTATGCCTGTGAGCAGTTTTGAGCTGAATGCAGGTCGTATGGAAGGCAGGGCAGTGTAAATACCTGTAATTCGACGTGCAGAGGTCGTGGCAAGGTGTACTGCAGCTGCTGAAGTGGTCGCTTTAGCTAATTTTACCGGTTGGCGGAAATCCAGGCAGAAATGGTTGAGCAGAGAGTTCAGACGGAATAACGATGAAATGGTGAAAAAACGCGTAAAATTTGGTTAATATGAGTTTTTTACCCGTTTGGCGCTTTTTTACAATGACGTCAGCATGTCGTCATTGGTGGGTCACGGTGATGTGACGTCAGCTGACGTCATCGGGGAGGACGTGGCAGAAGACGACCGGTCAAAGGGCAGTGAGGTGGCAGTCCAGTCAGCGGTGAGCTGGACGTGGCAGAAAGGTTAATGGTGGACGGGCGGAAGTGAAACCGTGAGAGTTAAGGTTAAGGCTCTAACCGTCACGGTCTCTCGGGGCGGTTAGAGTACGGCGCCCAGGGTGTCAGAGGGAGCTCCGAGATGGTCCATCGGGCGACGCGTGGCGGAGGCGTGACGAGGCGCAACGTCACGTTCTCGGGAGTTAACGTGCGGTTGCGGATGGCGCTCCGATATTGTTGTGGGCCGTCGGATCTGGAAGGCTTGATCCGACGGCTGGCGGAGGTGTGAGGTGCACGGCCGATAATGTGGTGGAAATATTAACCGTTTGTGGGTTTTTGGCATGGTTTTCCAAATGTTTTGATTCTGACCACCCGCGCTTGCATTTGGGAACGTACTGAAGGCGGAATTTTGATTTTTGTAAGGTTTGCAGAGGGTTTTATAGATCAAAGGGGTTTAGAGAGGGGTTTTACCCATGCAAAGGTATATTTTTGGGGGAAATGATTTGCAGCACAGGAAAAATAGTGGAGATAGGTTCACCATGGTGGCCAGGTGCCATTATGGTCCCTCTTTGCAGAATTCTCGGCTATTATGCCTAGGGGAGGGAAAATATATATCATTTGGGGTTTTATACACCTTAGTGTTATTATTATTAGGGGTAGAGGTAAAATAGGGGAATTACATAGTAGAGTTAGGAGTTAGTATGAGGGAAAGAGGGGGATTTAGAAAGGGGGTGTTAATGATGGAGTAGAGGGGAAAAAGTGAAGTTAGTGATGCTCTCTGCTGTGAATCCATGAAATTCACCACCTTTTTGCTGATATGTTCATTGCCTTGGCAAAACATCTTTAACAACTATGTGATGGTGAACATGTCTTTTCTGCAACCACAACTGCCTACCCCACTATTTCACCTAGCATTTTTTGTTTCTTCTTGGAGGGGCACTTGGACTTGCAACCCTCAATTGCCTTTTCTTTTCTTTGGCTTTTTCCTTTTTTACTCTATCTGCTTCTACCCTTATCTCTTCCAAGGTCCCAGATTAGACTTTTGGGAACCTTTGTTTCTCTACCTGAACTACTTGTCTGCCAAGATTAAGCTGTTTGGACAGACTTCTTTCTCTATTCTACAACTCAAAATTGAAACATGGCATGATCCAGCTTGAACTGTTGAATCATCCACAAAATTTGTAATAAGGTCCTCAATATTTGAAGTATTTCACACACCTCTGATTTCCTGGAAATATGGGATCTTTGTAGTAACAAAGCAGAGCATATTTGGATTTTCAATAATCAATCATGAAATATGAAACCTATTACTATAGGTATCCAACAGTGGCTCCACATGGGGATGGTTTTTCTTTTGAAAGACCAAGAACAGCAGGTCAGATTGCCTTGTTGCTTGATTGTCCATCTTAATCTTTGAGATCTGATGCATGTAACCTGTCAAAATTGTGTGCTTTTTGTTGGGGAACCTCTGGTTCTATCTGCCTATTGCTGCTAGTTGCAGCACTTGGAAAACCTCTTTTTACAAACTAACAATAGAAAACATATGTAGGCCTGCATATATACATTGAACCTTTGGATCCTTATCATAGTGAACCATCATAATAGTGCTTCAGCATCCTGCCATTGACAGGACCTTCATCTAGTTCAGTCACAGTCAAACTTTTAAGGAAATAAGTGTTATTACCTTGTACTGCTTGGACAGCAAATGGTCCCTTCCACAAGGAATCAAATTTCCCATGTTTCCCTTTCTCTTCTCTTCTTGCATCCCACTTTAGTACTTTGTCTCCTAGATTGAAGTCTTCTGCCTTGGTTCTTCTGTCAAAGGCCTTTTTCAGTTTTTCTTGTAGTATTTGCCCTCTGCTGAAAACTTGTTCTCTGGTCTGCTGTAAACAGATTATCTGGTTGATCCTTCTTTGCATATCATTTGGCTCTGCTTGACTTTTTTGTAGAAGTTTCATAACTGGCACCCCTAGTGATGAGGGAAATCTGGCCTCTAATCCATAGACTAACTCATATGGGCTGGTCCCAATTGATCTTTTGGTGGTTAATCTGTCTGCCCATAAAGCATTTACTAGTTTCTTGTGCCAGTTCTTTTTGTTCTCTTCCAACACTTTCTTTATGATGTTTATCAAGCTTTTGTTTGATGATTCAGCAAGACCATTTCCCTGAGGATAGTAAGCTGTAGAATGGCCCAAAGTAATGTGAAATTTATGGCAGAAGTTCACCATTTTCTTGGATTTGAAGGCAGCCGCATTGTCTGTTATTATTTTGTCTGGGCAGCCAAATCTAGCCAGTATATTGTTCTCTAAAAATTGAATGATCACTGAGTCATTTGCTTGTCTGCATGGGGCAGCTTCAATCCACTTGGTGAAGTAGTCTGTTGCAGTCAAAATCCATCTGTGTTGTCCTGAAGATGAGGGATGAATCTCCCCAATGAAATCCAAACCCCATTGTTGAAAAGGTCTTTCTGTTGAAATGGGCCTCAAAGGAAGTGGCAGCAACTGTCTTCTGCCTTCAAACAACTGGCACTTATGGCATGATGTTGTGAATTTCTTCACATCAGAGAACATAGTGGGCCAGTAATAACCAGCCCTTAATATTTTGTCTACAGTGGACTTCCAGTATAGATGTCCACCACAGTCTCCAGCATGGAATTCTTGCATGATGTTGTCAGTTTCACTCTCAATAAGACAGTGCAGCAAAATACCTTCATGGTTTTTCCAGAGTAGATTCTCATCCATCACACAAAACTTAGATGTTTTCATTTTCAGAAACCTAGACTTAGTTCTGGACAGTCCTGGGGGAGCACACAGGTTTTGTAACACATAACAGATATCAGAGTACCAAGGAGATTGTTCAAAGGCTACATTGATCTTTGGAGTCGCCAGCTCTGTTTCACTGTCCAGTTGGTTGATATCTAAGGCTTGGAAATTTGCTTCTGTCATTAACTTGGCCAAACCTTTCCCTTTAATCAACTTTGTAGGTTTTATTTCAATGTCAAATTCAAGTATGTTTGCAATCCATTTTCCTCTTCTACCCTCTAAGTTTTCTTGGGTGAGAATGTCCTTGACAATAGGACTTGGCACATAAGCCACAACATGAGAGTAAAGGATATAGATCCTAAAATCTTTGATAGCTTTGATTAATGCATAGGCTTGTTTTTCCATTATTTGGTACTTCAAAGGAGCATCTCTAAGAGCTCTGCTGAAGAAGGCAATGGGCTTTTCATTCCCTTGATCATCTTTCTGCAATAAAACAGCAGCAATAGTATGCTGGGAGGCAAAAGAAAAAATAATAAAGTCTCTGTCAAACTGAGGATTAGTTAATACCGGGGTTTGGGTTAAAGCCAATTTTATGCTTTCAAAGGCTTGCTTTGCTTCCACAGTCCACTTAACCTTTGAGTCTTTCTTTAGCATATTGTTTAGTAGTCTGATCAACTCTGCTAAATTTGGGATGAACCTTCTTAAAAAGTTGAGTTTTCCTAAGAATCCTTGCAACTCTTTAACATTCCTAGGGTGGGGCATTTGTAGGATCGCTTGTATCCTATCTGGATCAATTCTAATGCCATCTTTTGAAATGATGTGTCCTAAAAGTTTCCCTTCTTCCAAACCAAATAAAGACTTCTTGGGGTTTAAGGAGATGCCATATTTTCTGCATGTTATGAAAATCTGTCTTAAATGTTTCAAATGTTCTTGGTCAGATTTCGAAAAGGGTGTAAGATCATCTAAATAAATGACCAAGAAATCATGAATTTCTTTTGCAAAAGCGATGTCCATTGCTCTTTGAAATGTTGCCCCTGCATTCTTCAATCCAAAGGGCATTTTCACATACTTGAAAGTTCCCCATGGGGTAGTAAATGCAGTTTTGTCTTGATCATCAGGGTGCACTAAAATTTGATTGAAGCCTGAGAATCCATCAAGCAGTGATATCCTTGAGGCTCCTACTACTCTTTGGAGGATGTGATCCATTTTTGGTAAAGGGTAGTTATCTTTGAGTGAAACTTGATTCAGATTCCTTAAGTCTACACAAAGTCTGATTTCACCAGTTTTCTTTCTTGTAGGGACTAAATTTGAAATCCATTCAGAGAATCTGATTGGTGCTATAATACCAGCCTTGAACATTTTATGCAACTCTTTTTCAATGGAAGGAAGGAGCACAGGATTGATCCTTCTCAATTTCTGTTTGAATGGTTTTTGATTAGGCTTGAGAGGGATGGTATGCTGGATGACAGATGTGTCATAGGACTTGAGATCTTCATATCCCCAGGCAAAGACATCTTGAAATTCTTTAAAGAGATCAACATATTTGGGCTTTTGATCAGGGGGCAAAGAGGCGGACAACTTGACTATCTTAGGCTTTTCCATAGTGCCAATATTGCATTCTTCAATTCTTGCATCTAATGGCTGCATCTTTGGCTTCCTAGGGATGTCATTTGAGTCAAAAATATCCTCTAATGGGGTAAGGCCCACTGGGAGGAAGTTGTCTTTGAGTTGTATGATTTCAGTTTCAATGTTACTCATCTCTTCACAGTCCATTTGTTTAATTTGTTGAATGTTTTCATTGTTGAAAATGGTTGGGCTGAGTAGTTGTTTTGCTGTCCTAGGTGACATTGGGTGAGCAGATTGTTGAAACTGTATTTGTGATTGACATGTTTCATTAAATATTTGTGATTGACTTGCTGTCTCAAGCATTTGTGATTGACTTGCTGTCTCAAGATCAATATTTAATCCTGTGAACTGCTGTTGCAGGGTTAAAAAATTGTTTATTTGCATGTCATCCTCAAATACTTGCCATTCTCTGACATTGTTTGGAATAGAGGGTCTGTACCTGACCTCAGCTGTGAAACAATTATTAGGTTCCAGTGGGAATTTGAAAGTGCTGGCAAATGTTGCCAAGCTATGTGCATGGAGGTTATGGCCCCTTGGAATTTTTGTGATAGCAAACTCATGAAAGGTCTCTAATATTTCGATTACAGCAGCCCTGTAGGATCTCAGCCTCTTGTCATTAGTGACAAAGTTTCCTTTTACTTGTTGAATGACCAGATCAGAGTCTCCCATGATGGAGAGGCTAGGTGCTTGTAATGATTTTGCAATCTTGAGGCCTAGTAATAGAGCTTCATATTCTGCCATGTTGTTGGTGCATCTAAAATTCAATCTGTAGGCCTTGCCTGTTGCATAGCCTTTCTCTTTGTTATGTATCCATACTCCAGCTCCTGCTCCTAGCTTGTTAACCGAGCCATCAAATTCTAAGACCCACAAGATGCCTTGCTGTTCAGGAGATTTGAGGTTCTGTTCATGGGATGGCAGTGTGAGCATGAGTTGGGGTTTCTTCTCCCATTTGTTTTCCAGGATAGCTTCATCGTTTGCATGACCATCTTTGACCCCTAGGGGAGAGCTAAAGTGTTTTGTTGTACTGATTGATGTTTGACAGGTGCTACTTGTTAGAATGATGTTTTGTTCTGGTTTAAATGTCTCTGTGCTAATGTGACTGTCGGAGAAGCCAATGCTGTCATTAAAGAGGATGTAAGAGTCTATGTCCGAATGAACAGCATATATTGGGAAATTTTGGGGTTTTTCTTCACTGCTAACCATATACTTCATGAGTGTTTCCCTATAAAGTCTTTTTGGTTGTCCAAAGACAGAGATGGTTGCATATGACATGTCTAACTGCAGGGAGCCTTGAAGCTTTGCTCCCCATGATCTTGATAATAGCATCCCATACTTGGGTGGGATATCAGCAACAACAACATCCATCAAAATGGTTTTGTTGGGGAATTGGACCAGAGACACACACAAATCCTTAATTAGACCCAGGCACTTGACTTGACTAGAATCAAAAGAAAACAAGTCTTTGTATGGTCTTGTGATATCTAAGTTTAATCTTTCCATGACTGCTTTTGGCATCAGGTTATGAGAGGCTCCTGAGTCAAACATTGCATTGTGCAGAATTTTGTCATGTACATGTAAGCTGACATAAAACGGTAAAACCCCTGTGACTACTGTTTTTCCATCTACCTCTGGACCAAATAGTAACTCTGGAGTGTCATCTAATACATTTACATCATCTTTGCTATTGGTGAGCTGAAGGGATTTTTTAATCTGTTGTTTGTACATGTCATGCTTTTCTAGCTCTGAGAGGGGAATTGCTACCTTTAACTTGCCAATCTCTACTCCTAAGTCAAAGGGTTTGTCAATTTGCATTTTGGGGTCACGGGTAGCAGTTCTTTCTTTGTTTATTACATCTTCTGGTGGGATTTCATCTTGATTTTGGAACCTGCCCCTAATATTGATATCTTGAGGGGCAATATTTGGGTTAGGCTCAGAGGATAAGGTTGCCATGGGTTGTTTTGATGGTGACAGTGGTTCAGTAACCTCTTCAACCACTACTTCCTTTGTAGGCAAGTTTGGCACATGATCAGGTTCAGTGACTGAGCTTTCTTTGGTTTGCTGTTTTTCTTTTATCTTTTCGGGTTGATTTACATTTACAGTCCTACTCCTTAGTTTGTATTGTTTGTGGACTTCATAGACAGCAGTGTCATATCCTTGTTTGAAATCAAAGGATTCCCCTGACTTAGTTTGAAATGTATTGCTTTCATCCTCCTCATGGTCTTCTTGGGTTAAGAATACATGACTTTTGCCATCCAGACCTATTAGATTGATTTCGGGGTCTTCATTTAGCTGATTTGCAGAAGAAGTTTCTGCATAGTTTTCTTGAAAAGGGGGTCTGATATCTTGGTCAGCATTAGTCTTTCCTATATTGGGGTTCTGGACTCTCCTGAAATTTGGGTTTCTAGGAGGATTGTTTTGTGGTGCCTCCCATGATGATTTTCTTTCTACTGATTCCACTCTCTCCCCCAACCTCTTCATGCTATTTAGAATTGCATCTAGCTTTTGGTCAAAACCCGAGGGTTCTTCTTTGAAGCCAGTTTTCTTTTCCAGATTTGCCCTGTTTCTTTTGGCAATTAGGTTGGCCTCTACAGTGACTGCAACCCTTTGAGCTTCTGCAAGGGTTGGAGGGTCTCTTTCTCTCAACTGATAGGCCATATCAGAATCAAAACCATCAGGGAAATTATAAAGAGCCAAATCAGGAGGGGGCCTTAAATTCTGAGGGATAGCATTGTATATGTTGTTAAACCTGGCACAATACTCTAACACTGTCTCTTGGGGACCTCTCTTAATAGTGTTATATTCACCAAGTATGTGGTGGGGATCTCTCTTTTTCTCCCATCTGTTAGTAAATTCCTGGTATAAAGCTTCAGGGGTTGCAATTGAATTTGCATTTAAGGACCTAAACCAAGTTCTGACATCCCCAGTTAAGCTTTGAACAAAGATTCTCATCCTGACACTATCATCATCAATTTCATAGGTCTCAAAGTGGTCTTGCATCTTTTTAGCATGCTGGATGGCCGTCAAAGGGCCATGGGAATCAAAAAATGAGAGTCTGGTTTGGTAGTCTTGGGGTAGAGCTGGAGCATTGGCTGGAATCTGCAATGGTGCATATCTGTTAGCCATGTTTATAGGGTTAATAAGGTTGATAGGAACAAATGGGACAACTGGGATTACAGGTGTAATGGGGTTAATAGGATGGGTAACAAGTGGAGAACTGGTTGAGTGAGTATGTGCAGATGGTGAAGATGGAAAGGTAGGACTTTGAGGGGTTGAAGATGAACTAGGGGAATTGGGTGTGGAACGAAAAAGGACTTTGCAAGGAGTGGGAATGAGGATGGGTTGGTCTGACCTTATATCTGAATCAGCAGGTTTATCCTGCTTGTGCTGTTTCCTTATGTTCTTTGGGATGATATTTGGGTTATCAACAATGATGGGTTGATCAGGGTCAGGGTGTGCCCTAGTATGCCTTGGGTTTCTTTTAGGAGCCAGCTTCTAAGTGTTCTTTCAGAACTTTATACAGAAGTTTTGTATTTATAAGGGCAAAATAAGAACTCTGGAATGACTATATATGTTTCAAGGCTAGGATAAGTTTCCCTAGTTAGCTCTTCCCTAAGACTGCCCCTGTATTAGAGAAACAGTCCTAAGATGTCTTGGCTAGTTTCAGGTTTGATGAAAGCTTTGGAAGATAGATAGTAATTGAATAGTCTTAGTCCCCAGCGGAGTCGCCAATTATGTTAACACCCAGGTTGTTCCCTATGACTCCCAAGGGAATACGGCCGGGGTAACCACTAACCAATCTTTTAATCACTGTTTCTAGCCAAACAGTGATCAGAGAGGGCTCTCTCTTTATGATTTATATCTACAGTGATGGTGTTTTAGGCTAGGTATTGAGTACAGGTTATGTTTGTGTTTCGGTTGATGAAATTCCCTTAGACTTTAGTGATGTAGTTTTCAGATATGTTGAATATCATTGGGCAATGGAGTCTGTGGCTTAATGTGTTTGAATCTGTGAGATGAAAGATGGAACTTACAGGGCCTTTTGAGTGCTTTGTTAAAGCATATTTTGGCTAAGTGACAGGAAACAGGCAGTACAAAGTGAAAGCATTTAAGAATTTCCACTTATTGTTTACATATTTCCCAGAGACAGACCGTGAAGGAGAAAACAGAGGTCACAGGGGCAATAATTTGAATCCCTGGGAATAGTCTGTTACAGCAAAGAGACAGATTGAAGTGCAGCAGTTAAGAATTGCAATTTCTATTACTGTTTCTGAAGAAAACATAGATGACAGCTCAGGTTTGAGTTCAGGGTAATGCTTGATTAAATCCTGAAACTATTCTTTCACCTTACTATCAAGTGTAAGACATTTAAACAACCAAAGAGAACAAAAGACTCAAAAAAACACATAACAGAAGATTTGAAAATACTTATAGTTTTAAAGCAACACCCATGGAATCCTGTAATAGGCATCATTCACCACAAGACATCAAATGCACCAAGCTTCTGGAAGTTCCATTCCTCCTTTGTATTAATTCTCTGAAAATATTACAGCAGATGGAAGTTCTCCAAGAGAAAATTACAGCAACCCCTTCAGCATTTGTGAAGGGTGTATATATACTAGCGGTGGTCTACAGAAATATCTGAGTTCTGCGTTATCTCAGTCTTTACATTCTCACCAACTCTTTAAGATATTATGTCAAAAATTTATTACACATTTAATACACAGTACAGGCATTTTAATGCTCTGTCAGAAGATATTTAGCTTTATAAGAATAGCTAAGTCGGTCTGAATATTTGGAGTTAATGCATAGAAAACCCGACTGTAGGCTGGTACACTGTGTCTCGGACCTGTCAGCTGTGACTTTGACTGCTACTGGTGGTGAGTCATTGGTCTGGCTGAGTTGGCTCAGCCTCTGCCTTTTCCTGTGGGTATTAATTCCCAAAATTGTCACTGTATGTGCCTGCTTTTTCCTTTTGCGCTATTGGTTCTGTCCTGTCAAAATTGTCTGGGTCAAATGCCTCCAGACATCCTGTGTGGGCAGTTGATGTGCCAAAATTGCGCCTAGAGTCTCATCTGCTTCTGTGTATTTGAAGAAGTTAGGTGGTGTATCAAACAGATGCTCGACTTCATTCATGAGGAAAAACAGGTTCTCTACCCTGTCATACATACTCTGCCCTGTGGCAGGCCCTGGCTCTGCTGAAGTGCTGGGTGGTTGTGCAATCTCTGCCACTGCATGGGCATCAATCCTCTTGTTGTAATTGTTCAGGGTGAGCAGTCTTCCTACACTGCTTAAGATGCTGGGGAGGCCTCTGTTCTGCAGTGTTACAAACTTCTCCAGGAATCTGTTAATTTCTGTTTGCATATCCTGTGTCCTTCTCTCCAGGGTTCCAACTAAGCTCCTTAATGTAATGACTCTCTTTGCTATGGCAATTGTTTCTGTCCTGTTGTTGATCCCCATGGTAGCCAATTGAGTGCTGGTCTTGTAATTCAGGATATTGATCATCCTGGTAGCTGCTTCTGGCATGTGTCCAAGGCTTGCCCTGGCTCTCTGTATCTCCTTGTTTGCTTTGGTGATGAGCACCATTTGCTCATCCATAGTCTCAATATATTGCCACTGGTTGGCAATGGATCTTCCAATGTTGCTCCATAATACTGCTTTCATCTGAGCAGTTACCTTTTCCAATGCAAGCTCTTTCTCCAGCTCAGCAATCCTTCTCTTAAGGGTCTTCACCTCTCTCTCCTTGGCTGCCTCATTTTGTTTGCTTTTATCAAATTTTTCATTTACCTTAGTCAAGGTTTTCTTAAGCTCATCCAGCTCTTTCATTTGAGATTCCATGACTTGGATCTCAGCTTGCAGCTTTTGCATGTCTAGACTAGCAGCCTGTTCTGATGTTGTAGTTGTTGCTGCTGTGGATGGCGCTGTAGTTGGTGCTGTAGTTTCTGTTTGCTGAGGAAGAGGAGTAGTCTTTGGAGGGACTTCCTCAAGATTTATTATCACAGGAGGAGGCTGGGAGGGTTGGCCCTGATCTCTTTGCTTCAGTGCTTCTTGTAGTGCTGCCTTTGCAGCTTCAGTTTGTCCTAGCTGGTCTTGAGTCCTAACCAGCTCTTTGTATAGGGATACCAGCAGGTCTGTAGTATCCTTTTCTTGCCGTTGCTGGGCAACTTCATCTGTTTGTGGATGGATGGTGGCCGGGAGTTTGATTTTCTTTCTTAGGGCTGCCATGTCTGCATCCCTTATCTTCAGCAGTTCTTGGATGCCTTTGACATCCTTGGGATCATGTCCTATCTCTATGATTACCTCCTCCAAGGATTTGATCCTGTTGTCCTTGGCTTGTGAGGATGCTCGTTCCAATTCTAGCTGGGATGATGTATTGTCTAGGCTGCTCTTTAACTTGTAATTTTCCAGTGTCTCATCTGCCAGGGAGGCATACACCATTTCACCCGTTTGTTTGTGTAACTCTATCTTATCCATGGGGTGAATATCTTTAGCCAGAACCTCCATGTTGGTTCTTAAATAGTCTGAGGTGGACTGAGGATGTAGAGTTGTGGGCATGAAATGGCTCATTATCATTTTTCCCTCACTCACATCAAAAGCAGACATTAGTCTCTGCTGGTTGCTGGGTGCCAAATTCAGCAGGTGATTGTACAATTGCACTTTGATGGGATCACTCCTCCTTTTGATATCTATAAACTGCTGCTTTATGCTGGAGTGCCCCTCTCTATGCTGGCCAGAAGAGCTGACCTCTCCTCCCATTGTCATATCTGGTCCTCTTTGAGATGAGCTGGCCGAGAGTTCTCCACTGGGTGGGCCCATGCCCATGGCCTGCCTTATTGCTATGTCCTCCTCTTGGGAGTCATTCAACCTTTGTCTCTTCTCCCCTCTGATAAAGGATGAAGTCTGGGGGTCTCTCTTTCTCTCTTTCTGGTTAAGTCCTCCTTCTGAGGTGTTTGGAGGACTGAGCTGTCCACATTGGTGTCTGTCCTTGGAGGCAACTCTGTTTGGGGCTGCTGTTCTGTGGAACCAGGTAAATCTGTCCCTTTCTCCTGCTGCAATGGCTGCTGCCCACTAGTTTGTGATTTATCTTGTTGCTGCCCCAACTCCTGTTTTTCCATTTCTTCTTGCTGCTGTAGCAAGGTGTCAACCTGTTCTTCTGTTAATATAGGTGGTTGTTCCACCTGTTTGCCTTTGTCCTTGCTTGCTGCTTGGGTTGTCTGCTCGGCAGTTTGCTGTTGTGTTGCTGGTGTTGTGGTGGCTGCTCCAATTTGCCTCCTGTAGGAAATAGGCACCTGTCCACAAGTTTCCAAGTCAGCTTGTTTTTGGACATTTCTAGCCTCTTGCTCAAGTATTTCTTCACTAGTCATTTGCTCTACTAATGTGCCCTCTTCCCAATCTGGTGCATTTGCATATTTTTCAATTTCAGGTAATCTTGCATGTGCATAGTTGCCTAACTTATACCTGATCCTCCTGAGGGAAATAGAGTGGTTAGGGTCATATGGAATCCACTCAAAACTAGTTTTCAACTGGAGTCCTTCCAGGATCCTGTCTGCCTCTTTCCAGCCTTCCTCCTTCCTGTTGTATAAGAAGGGACCTAGCTGGTTTCTCACTTTCAACTGTGATTTCTTGTTTCTACTCTGAAAGTGTAGGTAATCTGAGTTCCCAAACTGCCTGAAATATTCTAAGGCAAACAGTCTCATGGGAACGTACCTTGGCAGCCTAAATGGATTTAATTGACATCCATACACCCTAATGACTGTGTGATTCTGGTAGAAGTACCAGTTGCCGATGTTGTAAAGCTTGTTCAAATGAAGAATTCTCTTCATGTCATCGGTCAGTCTAGGAGGAGGGGCACCTTGCAGCACTGTTAGGGCTGGATGAACAAATAAATCAATAAACTCACAGTATGTATAAGGTGATACTGAGGTACAATGGAACACAGGGGTCCAAAAAACAACTGATCTTGGGGTTCCTTGGGCGTTGAGTGGCCTCAAAGGGACAGAGAAGGTAGCTGGCTGGTTGAACAAGAACAGGTGGTATATGTAGGAGGTGTATCTGAACAGCCTCTCCCTCCTCAAATTCATGAACTGGTCATGAATCTTCTCAGCTATATAAGTTGCATAATCATACTGCACAGCTGGAGGCTTACCAGGGGCAAATATGGACAGCATTGCCAATATGCTGTCATCTACATCTTCCAGTCCTCTAAATCCCAGGACATATCCAATCAAGTCCACCATCATCCTGCCCAACTCATTCAGGTATTGGTACCCAATGGGAGGGGTTCTGACTGCTTCAGAGCTAGGTGTGACAAATAGCTGGTTAATCTTCACAATCTGGTCACTAGACAGGTTATTTCCTTTCTTTATCAAATCTTGCATGGAAAGAGGGGTCAGTTTCTTGGCTGTATGGAAATGCAGCATCTGATTTATACTCTCTGGAGTGATCTGAAACAGGACTAGGCCTGTGGGGCTAATGACTGCCCTTTGGCTGGGGTCATAGCACTCCTGGCAACTGTAGATAAGCTCTGGCATGGGATTAACTTGGGGAAGGTTGTATATGGGCAAATTTGATTCCCAAATCCCCAAGATATCTGCTCCACTCATGTGCTGGGCTCTCAGTTCATTTAGCATCAGGATATTATACTTAGTTCCCATAGGAAACCAGTCCAACATCTGGTAATCCATGTCTCCCAGGGGCTTCCATGCCAATTCTTGGTGGGGAGCATTGATAGGCTTGATATTGAGAGCAATGGGGGTCTCCATAGCTTCTGAAGGGGCAAACTATTGCAATCTGACAGGTGAATGGGCAAAAACAGACTGCAGACTGCCCTCAGTGGAAAATAGCTTGATTTTCTGAACTGTCAGAGGGGAATTCACCAGCTAGAAATTGAAATACTGCTGGTAATTGGTAACAGAGCCTCTTTGGGGCCTAAGTGAGCTTCTGGTAGTAGTTCAGAGGTATTTAGCAGTGAATTTGCCGGGGAAACGCAGAACTGAGGGGTTTTTAGATGAATTGCAGCTTATTACGGCTCTGCAGGGAATTTTTGGACCTCACAGTGACAATGGTGGAGGTACAACTAGATTCTAACGGTGAAAAGGTCGATCTTATGGTCCTATTATGCCTATGAGCAGTTTTGAGCTGAATGCAGGTCGTATGGAAGGCAGGGCAGTGTAAATACCTGTAATTCGACGTGCAGAGGTCGTGGCAAGGTGTACTGCAGCTGCTGAAGTGGTCGCTTTAGCTAATTTTACCGGTTGGCGGAAATCCAGGCAGAAATGGTTGAGCAGAGAGTTCAGACGGAATAACGATGAAATGGTGAAAAAACGCGTAAAATTTGGTTAATATGAGTTTTTTACCCGTTTGGCGCTTTTTTACAATGACGTCAGCATGTCGTCATTGGTGGGTCACGGTGATGTGACGTCAGCTGACGTCATCGGGGAGGACGTGGCAGAAGACGACCGGTCAAAGGGCAGTGAGGTGGCAGTCCAGTCAGCGGTGAGCTGGACGTGGCAGAAAGGTTAATGGTGGACGGGCGGAAGTGAAACCGTGAGAGTTAAGGTTAAGGCTCTAACCGTCACGGTCTCTCGGGGCGGTTAGAGTACGGCGCCCAGGGTGTCAGAGGGAGCTCCGAGATGGTCCATCGGGCGACGCGTGGCGGAGGCGTGACGAGGCGCAACGTCACGTTCTCGGGAGTTAACGTGCGGTTGCGGATGGCGCTCCGATATTGCTGTGGGCCGTCGGATCTGGAAGGCTTGATCCGACGGCTGGCGGAGGTGTGAGGTGCACGGCCGATAATGTGGTGGAAATATTAACCGTTTGTGGGTTTTTGGCATGGTTTTCCAAATGTTTTGATTCTGACCACCCGCGCTTGCATTTGGGAACGTACTGAAGGCGGAATTTTGATTTTTGTAAGGTTTGCAGAGGGTTTTATAGATCAAAGGGGTTTAGAGAGGGGTTTTACCCATGCAAAGGTATATTTTTGGGGGAAATGATTTGCAGCACAGGAAAAATAGTGGAGATAGGTTCACCATGGTGGCCAGGTGCCATTATGGTCCCTCTTTGCAGAATTCTCGGCTATTATGCCTAGGGGAGGGAAAATATATATCATTTGGGGTTTTATACACCTTAGTGTTATTATTATTAGGGGTAGAGGTAAAATAGGGGAATTACATAGTAGAGTTAGGAGTTAGTATGAGGGAAAGAGGGGGATTTAGAAAGGGGGTGTTAATGATGGAGTAGAGGGGAAAAAGTGAAGTTAGTGATGCTCTCTGCTGTGAATCCATGAAATTCACCACCTTTTTGCTGATATGTTCATTGCCTTGGCAAAACATCTTTAACAACTATGTGATGGTGAACATGTCTTTTCTGCAACCACAACTGCCTACCCCACTATTTCACCTAGCATTTTTTGTTTCTTCTTGGAGGGGCACTTGGACTTGCAACCCTCAATTGCCTTTTCTTTTCTTTGGCTTTTTCCTTTTTTACTCTATCTGCTTCTACCCTTATCTCTTCCAAGGTCCCAGATTAGACTTTTGGGAACCTTTGTTTCTCTACCTGAACTACTTGTCTGCCAAGATTAAGCTGTTTGGACAGACTTCTTTCTCTATTCTACAACTCAAAATTGAAACATGGCATGATCCAGCTTGAACTGTTGAATCATCCACAAAATTTGTAATAAGGTCCTCAATATTTGAAGTATTTCACACACCTCTGATTTCCTGGAAATATGGGATCTTTGTAGTAACAAAGCAGAGCATATTTGGATTTTCAATAATCAATCATGAAATATGAAACCTATTACTATAGGTATCCAACAGATCCCTTGCATGCTGGGTGCTGCTTGAACTGCCAGCTAATTCCATCATAATTGAAGCTTCGACTGAGCTGCCACCAGTTTGCTGAATGTCACCAACGTGAATTCCTTCACCATGCAGACGGTCATGCCTAACTCCCCTGCTATCATTCTTCGGGAGTTTCTCAGAACCATGACCCACTCCTTGATTTCTCTCCTCCTGAGAAGGTGCTTCAAAATTTCTCGCCTGAGCACTGTTTTGCTCATTTTCTTCAGAGAAAACTATGGGCACATTGGCTGTAATGATGGGCCTGTTTAGGCTACTCTGGAACCTGAACTGGGTCGAGTGAGGGACAGAGTTGGGATGTAGAGGAGAAATTGCAGTGTGGAGCTGGAAATCACTATGCGCATCCATTGGGGCCTGCCCTTGCCCCCGTCCACTGCGTGTATGGGGATAGTGTCTGTGAGGCGAACTAGGAGGACGCGAATTCTCATGGGAATGAGGGGGAGAGGCAGGAACAGAGCTCTGCACTGTGTGCGGGTGAGCGCTGCCACTGCGGGTGCCTCCTTTGCGACTCCTCATGCGGTGACGGACCATATCAGTGTGGTTGGAATGCAATTTAGCTGGACAAGAGGCCGGGAAGGAGAACAGGTTGTGAACAGAGGGCTCCTGTGCAGGATTCAAAGGGCAGTGCCTGGAATGGGAGTAATGGTGCCCATTTCCGAGGTCAATACAACAAAGAAGCCAACATCGGCTCCCGGTGGCAGTTCTGCTGCAAGAATTTCCAGCCTGAGGCAGACAGATGCTGAGGGAAGGAGGATAAATAGAGGGGTCGAGAGGCTCCATATTATTTCCAACTGCGTCCAGATCTCGCCCTGAGGGGCCATTTAACGCTGTGTGTAGGTTGGCCTGCGTTCGTCTCAGGTGAGCATGGAACAGAGCGCTACCCACCGTCTAGCAGGTCCGAGCGCCGGCGGTCCGTTGGGTTGCCATTAATGATCTTGGATTTCACCCGCATCCGGGTAATTTCAAGACCATTATCATTTTTACCGACAATTTTATATAAAAACTAAATTTCATATCCATTAATTTATTATGAATAAATATTTTAAAATTATAAATATATAATATTTAAATTTACAACAACAAAAATAAATAATATTTAAACTTATATCTTTTTTAAAAGTTGATAAATTAATTATTTTAATAGATGGATCAACTTATGCATAGACCAATTTGATATTTGAATGTATATCGAGTATAGATTCCTGAAATATTTAGGAATCTAATAATCAGTCGAAAAAATAAATTTCGAAACATGGCTAAAATCTACAATCCACAGATGCACATAACGTACAGGACAAGCATGTCGTCCTCACAAGTTACCCTGGCATTCCAATCAGATGTAGCGGTTACCAAACAGTATAAGTGAAATTTCCGTGTATTCCTGTATCTCTGTGGTAAGACCATCAGCTCTCTTGCGCCGCCTTGCAACTATCTGTCGCAACCAGGCTCGTCTCTGAATCAATTCACTGTACAGTTAACCTATGTACCTGCTCCAACGATCACGACATATAAGCCTCGTGGAAAAAATGGCCCGTCCCCATCTCAAGCAATGATATTCAAAGTTACCATATTAACAGATACACATGGCGTCCTGTCATCCATGTGAGGCCCATCGCTGAGGATAAAGCAAAGACTGATACACGGAGGAGGAGTAATAGTTATACTAAAACAATCCAATCCAAATTTATTTCCCCAGATGTTAAAACATCACGGGTGCGCAAGAAAAGGACTCCCACTATTTCAAGAAACAACGCATCTCGATCCATCAATCCATGTCACAATTGGCCAACAGTCTGCATCAACACCTGCTTTACTCTACGCAACCCATCATTTGTGCACGCCATAGCATCTTTCTTTTTTCCTAAGGAATAAAAGCTAGATAATCTATTAACATGTGCATAGATCTATTCAAAAATTGACAACAAACCATTGAAAAACTGTTCCAAGCATAGATATCCAAATCTACTGTGTAATCTACAGACTCACATCTTCTATATTCCTAATCATTGTTCATGATCTCATCACTTGCAATTGCCACCCATCTGGTCAAGAATTCATTTTGCATTCCAATGGGAGACTCTGGTCATCAACAGCAACATGAAGTTCAGAGAACTGTGCCATTGAAGATCTTGCCGGGCTCCGTGAATGCGTTTTCTCAGCTCCCGTTTCACAGGCCAAGCGCAGAATTATTAAGCGATCGATGCAGACAATCGGGGCGCCAAAATTACGTCGAACAGCCCGGGCGGGAGAAATCCGTAATCAGGATCTTCGGCACAGAAATCAATGGGGAGCCCCAAGACCCCGCCGACGGATTAATATCGCCTGAGATCAGTTCCGGAGATGGGACCACCCAAGGCAAGAACGGAATACGATCAGCTGAATGTAAATTCGGATGCCGATATTGTTGCAGGGCTTTCCCGACGTGTCAGGCTCTCGGCGGCCATCAGAAGGCCCATAAAAGGGAGCGGCATAGGGCACGATCGAGGTCCCAGAGAGAGCTCGTGTTAGTGCCCACTTCAGTCTATTCTCCAGTTCCGGAATCTGTAATCGACATAAAGATGCCTGTTTTACATAATACTCTTGATCTCTTTAGTTCGCCAGGACTGCCCCGAACTTCTAATCGAGTCGATCCTTCCATGGTGGCTCAAGCTTATAGCACTTCAATGGCCGGATCGTGCAGCAATTTATACCCGTGCCATGTTTGGAATTTGTATTCAAACGACCAGCGCAGGCAAAGCTCGGGCAGCCATTTTTCACCGACGAGATCTCAGATACAGCCATCTCTGCATATACCATTGTTGCAGGAACAGCCCGATGTACAAGAAGAAGAAGAAGAAGAAAATCATACTTGTGGAGGTGGATTGTTATTTAAGCAACAACCACAACTGAAACAACATACACAACATTCTTCGTCTTCCACTTCTTCGATTTTTCAGGGGAGTGACAAGAGGACCGCAGACTTGTGCCTGGATCTTCAGCTTAATAGCTGCAAGCGAATCAACAATGGTAAGTCCAGGGCATACTGCTCGCCTACCTATAATTAGTACTTTATATCCCATTCAAATATATTTCTGAACATTGTAATTAGAAATTAGATGTTCAGATTTAAATTCGTATGTATCATAATTTAGAATTGAGGAGAGTTCACTTCGTTTTTTTTATAGTCATGTCGATCAGCCCAGATATATTTTAATTTCAGAGTTTGTATTGCAAGGATTTAAAAGAATTTGACATGCAAATGATATCATTTTACCTTTGGTGGAGCTCTTAGGAAGCATTCCGAGGATTAAGAGCCATCTGATATCGAGACTCCATGATCGATCCCCATTTATAAAAATTAATGTTTAATATTTTCTAAATTTTTATATTTATAGTAATAATTTTTTTGATTTCCAAAATGTATCATGATCGATTAATTTAAATATTTATATTATTAATTAAATTTCGATTAATTTAAATATTTATATTATTATTATTATTTTAAATATATTGATTTGCAGGTAAAATTGTCTTCATGTTATATACCATGACAACTTTAAATTGGATATTACATATTTCGATGTATTTACTTTTTAGGATGGAATTAAATTTATGTTTTGATATTTTTTTCAAATCTTCATAATTATAAAATGTAGTTTTTTTGTGATGCAATTATATATTTCTCCTTTTATGATACAATTATTTATGTTTCAAAGTTCAGAAACAAATCAAAAAACATTTTTTCTTCATCTTTAGATTTCTTTAATTGTTTCACTTATACAAGTGATGGTCTCTTATATCATGAAACATGATTGGTAAACTAAAATTATTTAAAAGTAAAAATGTGTACATCAGTGTTTAGTTTGCCATAAACAATTATTTTGTAATCTTTATTATTTAGTAAATATCTAGAAAGTATCTCAATAACTGTCTTTTTTTTTTAAGTTTTATTGCGCATAAAAATTACTATTTTTTAAATTATATATATCTATATATATATATTGTAATTTAAATAGAATTACTCTATAATTTTTTATTTTTTAAATATTTTTTTGTAAAAGGATAAGTTTCGTTTAGTGATTTGGGTTTTTTATGCTTTAAATAATCATTTTTGGATCATAACTTTATGAATTTAGTTCTCAATTTATTAATGTTTTTCTACATTTCAAAATTTTCTCAGTGACATAAACACCATTTCATTTGGAGTTTGGATGGAAAAATTTTGTTAGCATTTATTGCTCACACATGTGGGTTTTCAAAATTATTATAAAAGGTCTAAAACCCTAACACTAACTTGGGGTTGAAGCATGTAAAAACCTTAATTCTAATCATTGATAATTATTAGGATATAATACTTGGTCACTAGAAAGAAAGGGGTTCCATTTTTATTGTACATTGTTTATTGTTTTTTTGTTAAATAGAGCATCTGAGTGGGAGGGATGCTGATGCATAACAAAGGAAGTAGAAGATCATATATTAGTGATACTCGCTACAATGTTCATAGTTCCATAGTGAGTGTTGAGATTTCTTTGCGTTTGCAGTTCATAACTAAGAAGAAAGGGTTAGAGCATAGGCCTCTCCTTCTAGTTGGGGGTTTCTCATATTGGGTTTTTACAAGGTACATTTTATGTTCATTGTGTAGTGGGTGTGTCATTTGCTTATCTCTTTCATTTTAGTTTTAGTTTATTTAGTATTTTATGCATTAATATAGTAATATTAAAATTCTAGAATTGAAGTAAAACAAAATATACTAAGATCTTTTAGAATATTATAATATTTTGTTTGGAAAAACTATTCCAATGGAATATCCACAACAATCTATAGATCATATTGGTATTTGAGTGGTTTTCTTTGAGGTTTTTCTATGTACTTACAAAAAATATGAATCTTCATATGGTTGGAAAACCCTAGCCATTACAGTATAATATAGTGACAATTCACAAGATGAGTTGGATGAGAGATTTTCAAAGTTGGATGTAGGAGTCACATAATTCTACCCCATCATGGTCATCCTCATGGTTACTTTATAGAACAAGCTTGGACTTCTCAAGGAGTTTGATGGCTCTCATTCAAAATCTAGATTAGATGAGAAATCTAGAGATAACAAAGGCATTAAAAAAGAGGTTAAAAAAGGTTCAAATAAAGATAGAACAAGTTATGAGTGCCATCACTTCTTCCTAATTTCCATTTAAAGTGGAAGAGAAAGTAGACATTAAGAACTACCAATGTGAGATTGATGTTTTGATTTGAATCAATGGTTGCAGTAGTTAAAAGTGTATTTCAATGTTTATAACATAGTGGAAGAGTTAAATATTTCATGTTCTTGATTAATGTTAGAGGGTCATGCCAAACATTGGTGGGAAATTCCCATGGAGACATTTAGGCTAGAGGCTAACCCCCTAATAACTAAGTGGGAGGTGTATAAAAACCACAATTATTCCCATTTCTTCTAGTAAAGACAAGGGAATAATGTTAACAATTATTCCTTTAGGTTTCTATAGTATCATAATTTAGAATTGAGGAGAGTTGACATGCAAATGATATCATTTTACCTCTTAGGAAGCATTCCGAGGATTAAGAGCCATCTGATATCCAGACACCATGATCGATTCCCATTTATAAAAACTAATGTTTAATATTTCTAAATTTTTATATTTATAGTAATAATTTTTTTGATTTCCTACATGTATCATGATCGATTAATCTAAATATTTATATTATTAATTAAATTTCGATTAATTTAAATATTTATATTATTATTATTATAAATATATTGATTTGCAGGTAAAATTGTCTTCATGTTATGTACCATGACAACTTTAAATGGGATATTACATATTTCGATGTATTTACTTTTTAGGATGGAATTAAATTTATGTTTTGATATTTTTTTCAAATCTTCATAATTATAAAATGTAGTTTTTTTGAGATGCAATTATATATTTCTCCTTTTATGATACAATTATTTATGTTTCAAAGTTCAGAAACCAATCAAAAAACATTTTTTCTTCATCTTGAGATTTCTTTAATGGTTTCACTTATACAAGTGATGGTCTCTTATATCATGAAACATGATTGGTAAACTAAAATTATTTAAAAGTAAAAATGTGTACATCAGTGTTTAGTTTGCCATAAACAATTATTTTGTAATCTTTATTATTTAGTAAATATCTAGAAAGTATCTCAATAACTGCCATTTTTTTAGGTTTATTGCGCATAAAAATTACTATTTTTTAAAATTATATATATATATATATATATATAGAATTATTCTATAATTTTTTATTTTTTAAATATTTTTTTTAAAAAGATAAGTTTCATTTAGTGATTTGGGTTTTTTTATGCTTTAAATAATCATTTTTGGATCATAGCTTTATGAATTTAGTTCTCAATTTATTAATGTTTTTCTACATTTCAAAATTTTCTCAGTGACATAAACACCATCTCATTTGGAGTTTGGATGGAAAAATTTTGTTAGCATTTATTGCTCACACATGTGGGTTTTCAAAATTATTATAAAAGGTCTAAAACCCTAACACTAACTTGGGGTTGAAGCATGTAAAAACCTTAATTCTAATCATTGATAATTATTAGGATATAATACTTGGTCACTAGAAAGAAAGGGGTTCCATTTTTATTGTACATTGTTTATTGTTTTTTTGTTAAATAGAGCATCTCAGTGGGATGCTCATGCATAACAAAGGAAGTAGAAGATCATATATTAGTGATACTCGCTACAATGTTCATAGTTCCATAGTGAGTGTTGGGATTTCTTTGTGTTTGCAGTTCATAACTAAGAAGAAAGGGTTAGAGCATAGGCCTCTCCTTCTAGTTGGGGGTTTCTCATATTGGGTTTTCACAGGGTACATTTTATGTTCATTGTGTAGTGGGTGTGTCATTTTCTTATCTCTTTCATTTTAGTTTTAGTTTATTTAGTATTTTATGCATTAATATAGTAATATTAAAATTCTAGAATTGAAGTAAAACAAAATATACTAAGATCTTTTAGAATATTATAATATTTTGTTTGAAAAACTATTCCACTGGAATATCCACAACAAAACTATAGATCATATTGGTATTTGAGCGGTTTTCTTTGAGCTTTTTCTATGTACTTACAAAAAAAATGAATCTTCATATGGTTTGAAAACCCTAGCCATTATAGTATAATATAGTGACAATTCACAAGATGATTTGGATGAGAGATTTTCAAAGTTGGAAGTAGGAGTCACATAATTCTACCCCATCATGGTCATCCTCATGGTTACTTTAGAGAACAAGCTTGGAATTCTCAAGGAGTTTGATGGCTCCCATTCAAAATCTAGATTAGATGAGAAATCTAGAGATAACAAAGGCATTAAAAAAGAGGTTAAAAAAGGTTCAAATAAAGATAGAACAAGTTATGAGTGCCATCACTTCTTCCTAATTTCCATTTAAAGTGGAAGAGAAAGTAGACATTAAGAACTACCAATGTGAGATTGATGTTTTGATTTCAATCAATGGTTGCAATAGTTAAAAGTGTATTTCAATGTTTATAACATAGTGGAAGAGTTAAATATTTCATGTGCTTGATTAATGTTAGAGGGTCATGCCAAACATTGGTGGGAAAGTCCCATGGAGACATTTGGGCTAGAGGCTAACCCCCTAATAACTAAGTGGGAGGTGTATAAAAACCACAATTATTCCCATTTCTTCTAGTAAAGACAAGGGAATAATGTTAATGAGTATACCAATAAGTTCCAAAAGTGGTCATTATGTATCTCCCAAGAACTCAAATGTACTCCTCAGGTTTCGATGCTCTATAGATTCATTTATAGAAGTAAGTCATTCTCTTTAAACCTAGGAAAATTGATGAGGTATCTAAAAAGCCATAGTACTTGGAGAACATGGGTAAGAATAAATAAAAACAAAGTGGTTCAAAACACTAATATGCATCCATGGAGTGAAAGAAGAAGTTGAAATGAAATGAGAAGAAGGAAATAACCATTGTTTATTAATGTGAGGATTTAAAAATTACTACAACCATTTTAACACCAATGGTCACAACAAAGATAAGTGTTAGAAGATACATCTAGAGCTAAATCCAAAGTATTGAAAGAAGTATCCCAAGAAGAAGATGTTAGTTATGGATTTATGAAATCATATAGAGAGCACCATAGGTATAGACGTAGAAACATCCACACTATAGTTCCAAAAGAGGTGGCATTAAGCAAACTCCATCCTAAGGAAGACAGTGAGAAGACTAAACTCTTCTCTAATAATACCCAAGCTGAGAAGAAAAGGTTGGATGCTATATTTGATTCTAATTAATAGGCTAATATCATAGTATAATATTTGGATAGCGAGCTTGGATTGGAATTTCGTAACCATACCAACCCATATCCATTAGGATGGGTAAATAAGGATGTAAATCTCAAGGTCACTGAGTAGCATAGGATTAATTTTTTTGTAAGTCCAAACTATATTGATTAAGTGAAGGTATATGTAGTATTATTTGATGTGTATGGTGTAGCATTTGGAAGCCTCTTGTTATGATCTAGGCACCTTGATAATGATAAATGAAATGAATAAAATCTAGTTTTTGGGGGACACCTCATTTTATAAATAATCCAATGCATAAGACAAGATATGGTGATCCAAATACTAGGTCTCCTTAGAGTGTGTGTGTGTGTGTGTGTGTGTGAGTGTACGTAACAAAAAGGGTACAATCATAATTAAATGGTATAATGAAAGGTTATATCCAACGTATTAATATAATAGATAAAATAATAATGAATTTTTACTAGGGCCTTAATATAGCCCCACTCTTTTAAGAAAGATTTTCCCTCAAAGCTTGCAATTGAAGGTGTTTCTCCGCGAACTACTAATTTTCCCACGTATTTTCTTCTAGAGACCTATTTTATTAGGTACTTCATAATGGATGTATTCTTAAGATGTAGAGAATAATGATATATAACTATTTTTGTTCTAGAATTAGATTCCCTTGTAACATACCCAATCCCCAAGGTGGATTTATGGAGATGGGGTGTCAAAACTTTTCTCTATCCGTGAATGTTTCAAACACCTTTTCTAAGGTCACCATAATCTTCTACCTACCAAAAGCTTTAAAATGATATAAATTTTACCTCATTTCGAGTTTTGGTCATAAATTTATGGCCCTTAAAAGAATTTTCTGTAAGTGTCTTGTTAGCTTCCATATGAATGAAACATGGAACCTCCACTCACCTATCTCCATCATATAATTCCATGTTCATATCCAAACATGTCAACCTACCCAATCTATTGGTAGTCATATCTATTAACTGGTCATCAAAAAATACACCACTATTTAAATTCTTGCCTTCCATGTTATTTAATCCTAGTTCAATGGATAGATCCATAAATTACATGAACCTCACTTTCCTATATGTTAATATGGAAAAATTATATAAACAATTATATGCATCAAATGTCACTCAACGCCACAAAAAACATATACAGGTTGATCACTTTCTGCTGGAAACATCATTAAATCCAAAAATCAAAAGGTTCTCTTAAGGTCCATTTAAAAAATCAAACCATGCAAGTGCGCCAATGACAACTTTTACCATATCCATGCGACTATTTCTTTGATAGTCGTGTGATTCACGAAAGTGCCAAGTCAATAATCGATGGACGATATTACATTGAATGGGTTGTTTTCCTCCAATAGTACAAGGTCAACTAGCCATTTTTTAGCCTCACTAGTCTTAATTGGGAGATATGTAGCTCCCAAAGGAATCCTCGTGTCCTTCCCAAGTCTCTATCTCATTAGAGAGCTAAGGGAGAGGTGTGATTTGATTCAAAATCTATAAATTTAGGGAGAAGGAGAGACAAAGAGTAGAAGAAATCAATACATTATTATTCTACCAAAATATTGCCCAAGCATTTAACATTTTTTTGCTAAGAAGTATTCCACATTTTGGGAGTTTTTCCACATTATTATCTGAAAGAGAGAGGTTCTTGCAAAGGATTTAAAGAGGACTTCCTTGTTGGAATCTGGAGAGAACCATTGTTGATATTGGTTCTCTCCAAGTGTTTTTCATGCTTTCACATTATATCTCTACCACCAGTAACTAATAAAAAGGAGTTTCTTTTCATTTCTCTTTGTCTAGTTTGTTTCTCATTGATTTTTTTCTTTCATTGTTATAATTGTATTATCCATGCATTGTTTCTTCACCATTAACATTGCATTTGTATTCCATGCATGAATTTTAGCATTTTCTATATGTGGGATTTTTTAAATGTAATGACCAACCTGCAAAAAGAAATGGAATTTGGGACACCATTTACTAAATTCCAAACTACACTATCATTTGGAATTTCTTTCAACGAATAAATAGGTCATTTAGATGCATAAAAATTCCTTTTACTAACTTAGTTTGGTTTGGTTGCTGGAGCATTGACTAATAGAACCCAACCGATTTTTGTTAACTCTTATTTCTGTTTATCAAGTAATGGGCCACCAAGATAATAAACCCCCTTCTCTTATTTGTTCAAATATGGTCCACTAGACAAGATGCCAATTAACAAACCCCCAATTCCTACCAATTATTAGTTGTAGTCACTAAGCACCAAGATTCTTGGATAACCATCTCACAAGGAGAACTCGCCACCCAAGACATCCAAATATGGAAAAATGTAAAAACACTAATTCTCCAAAGTTCTAATCCCAAAATCTTGGTCTCCATATCATATTTGCCACATGGCTCCACATCAGTCTCCATGTCATCTTCATGGTCCTTATGTGCCATATTTTCACATTGATCTGAACTTAAACAAGAATTCTAGAACTTATAGTTGTAATCATAAACGCAAAGATGCAGCAAAAAAACACTTCATTTCATTAATAGAAAAATATTGAACTATGCTTACAGACAAAAAAATAAGATAGCTCAGGCGATGGTAGCTTATCTCTAAGAAGAGATGTGGTGGATACATGCTTATGAACTGAGTTATAATGAGGCTTAAGGGATTTTTTATTATTGAACAATAAGACAAAACCCTAAACAACCAAAACCCTAACTTGAGAAGATGTAACACCAAGAGTTTATGGGCCCCGTTGGGGTTAGTTGGGAAGCCAACTTCCCGAGGTCGTAACTCAGTCATATTATCTCTGTTTGATGCGTATGATACCTTGTTGGAAAGATATTTCCAAGTACTACAACTTCTGATGTGATTTCCCTTGCAATTAATAGAGGAATGTTTCCAAAAAATGTCGTTTAGGGCCCCAAAGGGCTCTGGAAATTCAGGACCCAAAAAAATGCCAAAAATAGTAAATTGTGCTACAATTAAGGAAATTGAAAAACTGAAAGAAACAATGGTGAGGGTCCAAGTGGAATAGATAGGTGGCCACCAATATCCAGCTAGATAAGTCCTCCCCTCAGGAAGAAATGGCCCCAAATGCGTTGAGTTCCTCCATGAGATGAGGAAACTTTTACTGAACTTGGTCCTTGGAGAAGGAGTTGGCCTGCTTTGACAACTTGAAATAGCTGTATCCTCTGTTGATGAGTGTTCTTGATCTTTGTGTCCATGACCTTATCAGTTTTTCCCTATTCCATGCATTCCAAGTTGAGCTCTATTGGTGTGAATTTTTCTACAATGTCAGATGTGTCCAACAATGGTGGAAAGTATGGCCGAAGGTGATCTACATTGAATACTGGGTGCAGACCAATGAATAGTGGGATGTTGAGCTCGAAGGCATTGTCACTGATGGCCTTGGTGATAGTGTATGATCCATATTGTAGTGGGCGAAGCATGCGGCGGGGTCCAACAAGGCGCTCCTTCTGCAAATGTAGCCAAACTTTGTCGTCCACCTGGAACTTATGCGACACTCGGTGTTGGTCATGGCGTTGATTGTACTTAGCATTAGCTATTTCTGATATATCATGGACATGTTGGCGGGTTTATTGAATGTGCTCAATGAATTTGTTATCCCTTTCAGCTTTGGACTACATGTGAGCCAAATCTACCTCAGTGGTTGCAAATGGTATGGCCACATCAATGGGGCGTAATGGTTGAAATCCGAGCCCTACCTGAAAGGGGTTGTGGCCTATTGAGCTGTGGAGATCTCTGTTGTAGTTATGTTGGAAATAGGGAGACTTTCATCCCATGTGCGTGGATGCTTTGATTTGTATATGCACAGAATGTGTACGATCATCCTATTGACAACCTCTGTTTAGCCATCAGTTTGGGGATGGAAAGTCGTGGACTTAGTAAGCTTTGTATCCAGCATCGACTAGAGACTTGACCAAAATGCACTCAAGAATTTGTTGTCTTGATTTGAGATAATGGACCGTGGGATCCCAAAGTGTACCCACACTCACTCAAGGAAGAGCTTAACAGTGACCTCTACTGTGATACTCTTCTTGCAGGCCGCCATGTTGGCCATCTTAAAGAATCTGTCAACGACCACGAAACACAATCGTTGTCGTGCTTAGTAGAAGGAAGGCCTGACATATAATCCATGGATACAGATTCCCAAGGCCAACTAAGAGTAGGTAGAGGAGTATACAGGCCTTTCTGCTTGATGGTTGGTTTGGCAATGGTGCTGGCGGTGTAGGATCTAATGTACTTCCCAACGTACTCATGAAGTTTTGGCCAATAAAAATACTTCTGCAATAGCACCATTGTTTTCTCTACTCTAAAATTTCCAGTGACTCGACTGTAGCGCACCTCCCAAATCATCTTGGCACACTCAATTGAAGGAACACAAATGTGTCCCAAGTGGCATAACTGTGCATCCTAAAGGTGAAAATTTGGAACTTACTTCCCTTCAAGGAGTGTCTGGTATATGCTACCGCATTATAGATCGATCTTGTAAAGATGCGGCCACTCCGATGTCTCATTCCCAAAGGAGTCGAGCACAGTGATTAGTGCAATGACCGATGGTCGGCTGAGGCAATCAGCAACATTATTGGTGTTGCCCTTCTTATACTTAATATTCAAATGGAATTGTTGCAGATAGGTGGACCATTTCGGATGGTGATCATTCTGCAACTTCCCTTGTGTCTGTATGAACTATAGAGGCCAGTGGTCTGTGTGGATGATCGTTTCCTTCCCCGAAATGTAATGTTTCCATTGACGGTAGGCCTGCACATTGGGATACATTTTTTTGTCATATGTGGGGTACTTTCAGACTATGTCTGAAAGTGTCTCACTGTGGTAAGCCACTGGATGCCCATGCTGAGTAATAACCACACCAATAACATAGTCGGAGGCATCTGTCTCAATCTCAAATGGTTGTTGTAGGTTAAGTAATGTGAGCACTCGTGCAGAATAGAGGCGATTCTTCAACTCGGAGAACGCTTTTTTTGGGTTTCCAACCAAAAGAAATTTTCTTTCACTTTGCCCTTGGTGACTTGACTTAAAGGCCAAGTGATATGAGAGAACCCCAACACGAACCTATGGTAGAAATAGGAAAGACCCAAAAAGTTGCAGAACTCTATTAGAGTGGTTGGGGTTGGCCAATCCCGAATGACCTGTATCTTAGATGGGTCCACATGTACACTCTACTCATCAATGATTGATCCGAATTTAAATAGGAACACAACAAATTATAGAGATAACCATAAATACAAAGATACAACAGGAGTAATACTTCATTTCATTAATGTGAAATACTGAAATATGCTTATAAACAGAAATGGAAATAAGCTAGCTCAGGGGATGGTAGCTTATCTCTAAGGAGAGATGTGGCGACTACATGCCTTTGAACTATCTTACATTGAGGCTCGAAGGCCTATTTATTGTTGAGAAACAATGGAAAACCCTAAACTTCCAAAACCCTAACCCTAGGAGATGAAGTGCCAAACTATGGGCCCCGTTTTGGGTAAATTGGTACATCAACTTCCTAGGGTCGTAACTTTGGCACACGATCTCCATTTGACCTGCATAATACCTCGTTATAAAGATCTATCAAAGGACTACAACTTTGGGATGAGAAACATCGGTCCATGGACCCATGTTTCTCCTATTTTTCTCAAAAAAAACGTCGTTTAGGGCCTCAAAACAGCTCCGGAAGTTCAGGACCTGAAAAATTGCCAAAAATAGTAAATTGTGCTACAAACAAGGAAATTGAAAAACTGAAAGAAACAATGGTGGGGTTCCAAGTGGAATTGGTGGGTGGCCACCAATATCCACCTGGATCATTCCCCCCCCCCCCCAAGGAAGCAATGGTCCCCATTGCGTTGAGTTCCTCCATGAGATGAGGAAACTTGTACTAAACTTGGTCCCTGGTGAACCACTTGCCATGGTGAAGGAGTTAGCCTGCTTTGACAACTCGATACAGTTGGATCTTCTACTGATGAGTGTGCTTGATCTGCATGTTGATGATTCGATCAGTTGCAGCTTGTTAACTTTGTTGGTGTGAGCTGTTCTGTAATGTCGGATGTGTCTAGTAATGGTGGAAAGTATGGCTGAATGTGGTCCACATTAAACACCGGGTGCAGGCCAAGGAATGGGGGAATGATGAGCTAAAATGCATTGTCTCCCACAACCTTGGTAATGGTGTAAGTACGATATCAGAGTGGTATGAGTTTCTGATAGGCTCTGGTTAGGTGTTCATTTCACAAATGCAACCAGACTTCATCACCCACCTGAAACTTGTGCGGCACCTGATGTTAATCATGTCGCTACTTGTACTTGGCATTTGATTTCTCCATAATTTCGTGGACCTGCTGGCGGATATGTTGGATGTGCTCAATGAAGTTGTTGCCTTATCTCTTTTGGATTGGACATGAGCCAAATCTACCTAAGTAGCTGCAAATGGTATGGCCACATCAATGGGACATAGTGGCTGGAATCCCAAGCCCACCTGAAAAGGGTTGTGGCCATTCGAGCTGTGGAGAGCCCGGTTATAGCTATTCTGAACATAGGGGAGGCTCTCATCCCATGTGCATGGATGCTTTGAGTTGTACATGCGCAAAATGTGTATGATCATCCTATTGACAACCTCTGTCTGGCCATCAGTTTGGGGTGGAAGGCTGTGGACTTAGTGAGTTTGGTGTCTAGCATCAACCAAAGACTGGACCAAAATGTACTAAGGAACCTGCTGTCCCGATATGAGATGATAGACTATGGGATCCCAAAGTGTACCCACACTCGTTCAAAGAAGATTTTAGCAGTGGCTTCTGTTGTGATAATCTTCTTGCAAGCTGCCATAATGGCCATATTTGAGAACCTCTCAACAACCACAAAACACAGTCGTTTCCATGCTTAGTAGAAGGAAGGTCCGACATGTAATCCATGGAGATGGATTCCCAAGGTCGACTAGGGGTAGGCAATGGAGTATAGAGGCCTTACTTCTTGATGGTAGATTTGGCAATGGTGCAGGCAGTGCTGGAGCTAATGTACTTCCAGACATCCTGTCGAAGATTCGGCCAGTGGAAATACTTCTGCAGTACTGCCACCATTTTCTTGACCCCAAAATTCCTAGCAGCCCAACTGTAGTGTGCTTCCCAAATCATCTTGGCATGCTCACTTGAAGGAACACAAAGGTGACCCAAGTGGCATAACAGGGCATCCTAGATGTGAAAATATGGAACATGTTGATCCTCCAAGAGTGTCTGGAATGTGTGGCCAAATTCTGGGTTGCTTTTATAGAGAAGTGGCCAATCAAAAGTCTCGTGCCCACAAGAGTTGAGCACGGTGGTTAACGCTATGATCAGTGGTCGACTGAGGTAATCTACATAATTATTGGTGCTTCCCTTCTTATACTTGATATTCAAATGGAACTGTTGTAGGTATGTGGACCACTTTTGATGGCGATCATTTTGCAACTTCCCTTACGTCTGTATGAACAACAGGGGTGGGTGGTCTGTTTGGATGACCGTTTCCTTCCCCAAAATGTAATGCTTCCATTGTTGGTAGGCCTGCACAATGGAATACATCTCTTTTTCATAAGTGGGATACTTCCGGACTGTGTCTGAAATTGTCTCATTGTGATATGCCATTGGATGCCCGTGTTGAGTAAGGATTGCCCCAATAGCATAGTCAGAGGCATCTGTCTCAATAAAAAATGGTTGTTGCAAGTCTGGTAATGCGAGCACTGGTACCGAGCAGAGGTGATTATTCAACTCTGTGAATGCCTTTTGTTGAGATTTAGACCAAAATAATTTTTCTTTCGCTCCTCTGAATTGACTCAAGGGCCAAGTGATATGAGAAAATCCCAACATGAACCTGCGGTAGAAGTTGGAAAGACCTAGAAAGTTTCGGAGCTCTGTCAGAGTGGTTGGAGATGGCCACTCCCGAGTGACTTAGATCTTGTCTGGATCCACATGCACCCCATATTCATAAAAAACGTATCCCAGATACTGAACTTGGGTCATGCCAAAAGTGCATTTCTCCAAATTGGCACATAACTTGTGTTACCAGAGTGTTTGGAGAACCTGTCAGATGTGGTGGAGGTGCTCTTCCCAACTCTGGCTGAAGATCAGGATGTCATCCAAGTATACCACTACAAATGAGTTGGTGAATGGCTGCAAGATGTCATCCATTAGCCTCATGAAGGTTGTAGGAGCATTTGTCAACCTGAAAGGCATAACCAACCATTTGAAAAGGCCCTCCTTGGCTTTGAAGGTAGTCTTCCACACATTGGAGGGTTTGATTGGTACCTGGTGATTTCCTGACTTCAAATTAATTTTGCTAAAATATTTTCTCCCCTTTAGTTGGTCCAAAAGGTCATCAATCTGTGGGATCGGGTACCTATTCCGGAAAGTGATCTTATTCAGCGCCCAATAGTCAATACAGAGTCTCCAAGTCCCATCTTTCTTCTATACCAACACAATTAGGCTCCCACAGGGTGATGAACGCGGTTGGATGTGACCTTTCTGCGACAGCTCCTGAATCTGCCTCTTGATTTCATCGTTCTCCAGAACGAAGCGTCATATTGATGGAGTGATTGACCTGACAATGTAGAGGAACCCTTGCAGGGGAGGTGAAGATATCCTCATACTCCTCCATGACCTTGTCCATCTGTAGTTGTTGTGCAGAGGGGCCCTGTCTAGAGGTCGTGCCCACCATCATCTTCCTTCCTTGAGGGCTTATCATCAAGAAAACAAATTTCCCAGTTTTGGGAATGAGCTTACTGCATTGTCTTGTAGTAACCAAAGAGATGGTGGTAGGCGGTGCTACCTCCGATATCATATACAACTTATTTCCCAAAGTAACAATAACAACACAAGGCCTTGACTCATATACAACATGTCGCTTCCACAAGTATGGTTGGCCTAATAATACATCACAAACATCAAGGGGAGAAACGTCACACAATACCTCATATGTGAAGGGCTTAAGATTTTATGGAAGGTGATAGTGCTGGCTCAAGCAAAGATCCCGTCCTTGGTGAAGCCACTCGATGGTGTACGGTTGTGGATGTGTTGTGGTCAGTAAGCCCAACCACTTCATGACCTCTGCCGAAATGAGGTTCTTTTGGCTCCCTTTGTCAACAATGAATTGTAGTGGGGAGCCCTTTACCCACATCTTGGAGTGGAAGAGGTGCTCCTCCTCCTCTACATCTTTAGGTTCCTCCTTCTTTATCTTCATGGTGGCAATGATGGCGTTGGGCTCCGCATTGATAATCTGCTTACCTTTGTAATTCCCCTTATCGGGTTCTAAATCAAATTCTAAACATGCATCTAATTCCTAAGACTTTAGCTTGGCCACCAGTGACTGCTTGGCCTGACACTCATTTGTGCTGTGAGTGGAGCTCTTATGGAGCTCACACCACTTTCTTGTGTCCTTCTTCAGCTTCATGGTGTTGTTCTTTGCTTGCAGCTTTAGTGGGTTGCCTTGGGCCACCCCGCCTTGGCTTTGTCCTTTGTTTAGCGGTTTTGGGGCACCTTTCCCTTACTTTGGATTTGTAGATCCAAAGTCTCGCTTATTCTGTTTAAACTTCTGCTCAGTCTTGACAGTGTATCAGTACACTGTGTCGAGCGAGGAGATGTCCAGGAACTCCATCTCGTCCTGTATGTACCTGTGTAGGCATTCGCGGTATTTGAGTACCAAATGTAGCTTAGAATCCTTGACACCCAACTTTGTGCAAAGGGTATGCAAAATATTGGTAAACTATGGCACATCTTGGTCCCTTCCCTGCCGTAGCATGGTCCACTTTATATATTTATCCTCATAGCTTCTGACAGGGTATTACTTCTCCTTGATGGAATTCCAGATTTAATTCCAAGTGGGTGTGGCTGAAAACAGTGAGGCCATACTTTCATCCTTCTGCTCGTAGTAGGTTTCCCACCAGCCCTTGATGTGGGCGGTGGGTTTGAGAAGAGTGAAAGTAATCTTTTCCCGACCGGAAAAATCATGAACAGAAAAATACCCTTCTAGCAGATTTAACCATTTATCTACAATGTCTGCATCTATATGACCCTCAAATATGGGAATGCCAAAATTTAAATTGTACCTTAAAGGATGTGGAACTTCCAGAGTAGCTGTTGGAAGTAGATGTGTCACCCCTCGGTAGCCGCTAAATGATCTGGGCAAAGTTGTCCATCATCACATTCCTTTGTTGCTCGAGGGCCTCTTCGAGCAAGATTTTGATAGGATCTGTTGCTCCCTCATCCTTCTTTTCATCTGCCATGGGACGTCATCGGGATTTGTGAGGCTAGTCTTCCAAAGGTTTGACTACTTCAAGCCCTAACTCCTTATATCCTGACCTCGTCGGGGACATGCAAAGAAAAACAGAGAAAGAGTAGACCGCTCTGATACCACTGATCCAGATTTAAACAGGAACATAACAAATTATAGAGATAACCATAAATATAGAGATACAACAGAAGTAATACTTCATTTCATTAATGTGAAATACTGAAATATGCTTATAAACAGAAATGGAAATAAGCCAGTTCGAGCGATGGTAGCTTATCTCTAAGGAGAGATGTGGTAGCTACATACCTCTGAGTTGTCTTACAATGAGGCTCAAAGGCCTATTTATTGTTGGGAAACAATGGAAAACAATAAACATCCAAAACCCTAACCCTAGGAGATGAAGCGCCAAACTATGGGCCCCGTTTTGGGTAAATTGGTACATCAATTTCCCGAGGTCATAACTTTGGCATACGATCTATGTTTGTCATCCACAATACCTCATTAGAAAGATCTACCGAGGACTACAACTTTGGGATGAGAAACATTAGTCCATTGACCCATGTTGCTCCCAGTTTTCCCAAAAAGCATCGTTTAGGGTCTGAAAATGGCTTCGTAAGTTCAGGACCCGAAAAGCTGCCAAAAATAGTAAATTGTGCTACAAATAAGGAAACTGAAAAACTGAAAGAAACAATGGTGGGGGTGCAAGTGTACTTGGTAGGTGGCTACCAATATCCACTTGGATCAATGATGTACCCCAGATATTGAACCTGGGTCAGGCCAAAGGTGAATTTCTCCAAGTTAGCACACAACTTGTCAATAATGAACTACAACAGAGAACCCTTCACCCACATATGTGAGTGGAAGAGGCGTTCCCCCTCGTTATGGATCTTTAGGCTCAATTTTCTGGATCTTTGTGGTGGCCACAGTGGCACTGGATTTGCACCAATGATCTGCTTCCCTTTGTCAGTTCCCTCACCGAGTTGTGATTTAGATTTAGAACCTCCGTCTGATTCGAAAGCCTTCAACTCAGCCACCAATGGCTACTTGGCCTGACAGTCACTTTTATTGTGAGTGGAGCTCTTATGGAACTCACACCATTTTCCCGTGTCCTTCTTTGTCTTCGTGGTGTTGTTCTTTGCTTGTGGCTTCGACTGGTTTTGCTGGGTAGCCCTGCCTTGGCTTGGTCCTGGTATGGGAGCGACTTTTCCTTGCTTTGGATTTGCAGATCTAAAGTCCTACTTATTCTATTCAAACTTTTGCTCAATATTTACAGTGTACCAATACGTTGTGCTGAGCGAGGAGATGTCCAAGAACTCCATCTCGTCTTGGATGTACTTGTGTAGACAACCGCAATACTTAAGCACCTAATGCCGCTCAGTATCCTTGATACCCAATTTTGTGAGAAGGGTATGGAAAGTATTTGTGAACTCTGGCACGTCTTGGTCCCTTCCCTGTTGTAGTGTGGTCCACTTTATGTATTTATCTTCATAGCTCCTGAAAGGGTAATACTGTTCCTTGATGGTGTCTCAGAAAGACTTCCAAGTGGGTGTGGATGAAAACAACGAAGGTTCATTCTCGTCCTTTTGTTCACAGTAGGTTTCCCACTAGTCCTTGACATGTGGGGTGGCTTTGAGAAGTGCAAAAGTAACCTTTTCCGGATTGGAAAAGTCATGAACTAAAAAATATCAGGCCTTCAAATATGGGAATATCAAAGTTAACTTGTACCTTAAAATGAGGAGCACCTCTAGAGTGGCTTCTGGATGAAGATGCATCACCTGTGGGTAGTTGTCGAAGGATCTGGGCAAAGTTATCCATCATCGCGTCCATCTATCACTCAAGGGCTTCCTCGAGAAACATTTGGAAAGAATCTCCTACCCCTTCATCTTTCTTTTCTTTCGCCATGGGAGGTCGTTGGGTTTTGCGAGGTTGATCCTACAATGGTTCAACCAGATCGAGCCCTAACTCCTTATACCCTGACCTCGTTGGGGACATGTAAAGAAAAACAGAGAAAGAGAAGACCGCTCTGATAACACTGATCTAAACTTAGACAGGAATGCTACAACTTATAGATGTAATCATAAGCACAAAGATGTAGCAGAAAAACACTTCATTTCATTAATAGAAAAATATTGAACTATGCTTACAATTAGAATGGAAAATAAGATAGCTTGGGCGATGGTAGTTTATCTGTGAGAAGAGATGTGGCAGCTACATGCCTCTGAATTGAGTTACAATGAGGCTCAAGGGCCTTTTTATTATTGAACAATAAGAGAAAACACTAAAAAGTCAAAACCTTAACCCGAGGAGATGTAAGACCAAGAGTTTATGGGCCCTGTTGGGGTTAGTTGGGCAACCAACTTCTCGGGGTTGTAACTTGGTCATATTATCTATGTTTGATGCGTATGATACCTTGTTGGAAAGATCTTTCCAAGGACTACAACTCTCGATGTGATTGTTGTAGTAATGACTAAAATAATTTTGCCAAAAAAAACGTCGTTTAGGGCCTCAAAACGGCTCCGAAAGTTCAGGACCCGAAAAACGGCGAAAAATAGTAAATTGTGCTACAATTAAGGAAAATGAAAAAATGAAAGAAACAATGGTGAGGGTCCAAGTGGAATAGGAAGGTGGCCACCAATATCCACCTAGATAACACACTCTATTAGAATACCACTTCAACATGCCACATCAACCATAGTCATCCTAAATACCATGTCAATAGTGTACACATTAGATACCACATTGGCAAGGAGTACACACGATTTTACCAGACAAAAACTCCTCTCCTTATCAGTCGAGCCCCCTGTCGGGTCCTTGCACTAGGAAGCGCAAGCCCCTCCGGGACCTTCCTTACCTTCATACTTCAGGTAAGCCATCCTTCCTTTATATATACTTGCCATGTTAGTGTCCCTTCCATAAAACCTCCATGTGGGCCATCCTATTGGCATTTGGAATTGGTTTTTCCCATAATATCCCTTTATAAGAAATTACAGATGCTATATTCTATTCCCTTGATAGAATCTGATTACCTATCTCTAGCAATTAACATGTCTCAAATTCGTGCACATCAACATTTGAGAGATCCTAGGCTACACACCTTAATAATTTATCTAAATATGACATTTTAAATTATTCTTGACTAATTTGGAGATCTAACTTCCAGATCCATATAAATCTATAAAAAACTAAAATATCATTTTTCTAAAGCTCCATATTTAAGGACTTATATACTTCACATAATCTCCACCATGTAGGCACTACCTTAGTCACTATCTTAACTTCTTCATACCATTGTGCCACATTGGCATTCGACATTATCATGCCTCTTCAATTTCCACATCAGATGCCACATCTTCTACCACACTAACTTTCGTATTGGTATATGGATTTAGGTTTTTCCAAAAGATCCCATTAGAAAAAATTCTATATTTTTTGACTTCCAAATCTATATTTTATTAATAAATGGGAAATTTTAACAATTATGGCATCTATCATTTTCTAGATGTACCAAATATCTGAATTTGTCAGTCAATAAGAAAGTTCTAGAAATTGATAGGAAAATGTAACTGATGAATTTCAGTTCTTGTATGCCCAACCTATAGAGTAGCATGGGTTGTGTTGATAGTGCTGGACTTGCCAACATGTAAGGGGATCTCCCCAATAAGAAGTCCTAATTAGACCTCAAGTCGTCTGGTATAGGAGTCCCAACAGTGGGTCATATGGTAATGCCTTGACCGTGATTTCGCATAGAGGCAAGTAAGATGACTCTATTGGTAGCAAGGGTGTGGTAGTTGTAGTGAGTCAAGGAAGGTGCATGAGAGGTTCTAATACATGGGGGTTGAGATGAGTGTGCCCCTTGGCAACCTGTATTAGTACTCGGATGGGAAGGGAACACACGAGTGAAGATGCATCACAAGATGGAAAGCAAGTTAGCTAGCAATCCAAAGTGATGGTTAAACCAACAACACATTTCAAAAAGATTCATACATACTCATACAGAATAGTCCATACATGCATGCGTAATAAAGAAAATACATATGCCATTTAGAGTAAACAAGATAGCTGGAATACACTACAACATATGCATGAAACGTGCTGGCTCTTATTATATAAATAATTGTAAGTTGCAGTCATACAATACATCCATGTCCAACCACTAGCTCCAATAGTGGAACATTATAGACACATCCGCCTACTCCTCCAAAGAGATGTACTAGCTCCGTGCAGTGGAGAAGCCAAGGCATGTTACAATACTATCCAAGCTCTCTCCAAGATTGTCTTATCGAAAGCTTGGCTGACCAAAAGCCTATACAATGAGTTATGAGGTTCTATTTATAGCAAAGGGTGGGGTGACCCTTGGCATTCCCCTTTGTGACAATTCATCTACCCTTATGACTCTTCATCTACACTATGACTGTTACATCCAACTATTGACACTTTAATTACACTTGACATGCTGTTACATTACAATGAACATGTACTCATGTGAGACAACATGGCTTGAGCAAGGCATGAAAGAGATCACTGACACTCGGTCTGTTGTGATGAGACCAACTCTTTGACATGCTTGTGATGGTGAAGGTGGTGAGTTGATGCCAAGCTTGGTCATCCTTGATGGTGTGCATGCACCCCATGGTGACATCTTGCTGAAGTGAACTCTTGCCTCCATTGCATTTAGTGCATTGGTATGGCTCCTTCATCAAACTCATCTGCTAACATGCACATGGTCTTCTTTGGTGCAGCTGAACTGACAACACACTGATGCATAATGTCCATGCTGATCTTCAAGTGTGTGCTGGTGGTCATGCGCATCAACTTGCCGAAGTACATGTTCAGCTCTAGTTGGACTTGCTTCTTGTCTTTGCCTTAGTGAGTGTGCTGAATGGGTTGGATCGCATGTGTGCGCACAATGACTTGCATGCTGCTGAATCCCTTGCATGCGATCAACAACAATGCTCACCATGTCTGCTCCGTGTCAGTTGCTGGGATAGATCTATAACTTTTACGGGTGTAGTTTCATCCGTGAGTGCATGTTGCACCCACTTCTGTCCCTGTTCCTGTTGCAACGCATTCATCTGTCTATGCAGCTTCATATTCTTTCTTGAGTTGCTGCTTCAACACATGAAACTCCTTCTTTGTTCCAATCTCTATCTTTGCACAATATTCATGTCACGTCGTCACCTCATAGCTTGAGTCTTCAAAATTGCTTTCATCATTAGTGGATCTACTTGAGCTTGCAACTTTGTTCTGCCTCTATGTTGTCAACAACCTTCCTCTTGCATTCGTTGCATTCAGTATGCTGCCTTTAGCTGCTGTTCTTGATGCTGCTTGTTGTGATGCTATTGTTGTAATATCTTGATGTCCTTGTCTATGAACAACTTGATATCTTCATGAGTAGGTGAGCTCATAGACATTTGATCGAATGCATCTCTAGGTGTGCTTTGAACAGTGTCTTTAACTCCGCTCTATTGGAAATCATTGTACCTTCACTACTGAGAGGTAGATGAACACTTGCAATATGTGGAGACATGGAACAACTCATGGCAAGAAATCTATCAATCGAAAACCAAGATGAAATTGAGAACTGACTTGCAACATACCTATGTGACTAATCATGAAGGTTGCGCAATTCTGGGCGGGACGTCAGGAGACTGATTGTCAAGACTGCACAAGGCATAGTTTAGGCTACTGGGAGACTGATTAACTGCGTGAAATGTGTAATGCACAGTCCATTCTGGTTGCTGACAGCTAGAATTGTGCAATGCGAAATCTCAGCTGGCAATGGATGTAGACTCAATGACTGCATTGCACAATTTTCTAGGCCAACAACCACTGTCCCTCAGAAATGTGCAAAACACCCATGGAGGATAGTGCCTGGGTAGAAATTCGCATTTCTAGAGAGGAATATAGAGCCTTCCTTCCCCAGATTGTGTAATGCTGTCTTAGTGAAGGCAGAGTCTAGGGCAAGGTGCCTAGACTCGCCGAAAAGCAACTGAACACGAATGTGAGTGCAAATGCATGGTGATACTGAGTGTAAGCATAAGTGAATGATCGTACATGAAAACAGTGAATGATAGTTTCAGAAAATGGAACAACATGCATGTGGGTGAGGTGAGTCGCCAAATCAATGACCGTTTGTGTAAAACAACTTCATGCATGCCACAGCAGTGAGATAGCAATGAAAAATGAAACAATGTTAGGACAAGCTAGTGTACATGTAAATGACAACAAGCACTCAAATAAATCAAGCAAATAGTACTCACACAAGTGAAAATACATAAAGCAACAGAAATACAACACAAGGCATGGAAAGCGGGCTTACCCCAAAACAACTGAGCTGAATGTGTCAATTGCTCCTAGATGTGATGTGGGATGTCAGAGCTGCAAGGTTGATGTGAGGAATGAGATCTGTAGTGTCTAGTTTATGAGTTTTGATAACATCAAAGTTGTGACGTGCATGCCACAAATCTAGAGAAAGCGACACTTGGTGGGAGGTTTCTGAAATGATCCTTGCATGTAACGTCTAATTGCTAAACATAGATCCCTGAAACAAGGTATGCCTTTGCATGCTGCCTTGGGAGAAGTAGTCCATGCATGCAAGTCTATTTTGCTTAGTTCCATAGGGAACCAGTCAACTTAGTTGCACATGCAAGAGGTTGCTCGACTGCTGGGAGAAAATGTGCATTTTTGGCTGGGAGCTGGGATGGCTACCTAGGAGATTTGTGCAATATTTGGGCAAAGCAACTTACTACTGCCCAGATTTGCGCAAATTCTAGGCTGAGTAGCCCTGCTGGGGAAAATTGTACAATTTTCACTGTGAGTGTTGATTGGAACAATTACGCAATTCTGGAGCCCAACAGGTTGCCAGTTAGGATTGCGCAATTTTTGTAGGGAAGGCTAATTTCCCTCTAGAATTGCACAATTTCTTGGGGGAGTTGCTCAACTTGCTACTGGAACAAGTCCGGGTGATCAACCTATGAGGGGAATGCATTGAGCTGTGATCGATAGGCTGCCTTTGTGCAAGAAAAACATTGAAGCTTGTGTACTTGATGAAGTAAGACATGCTGCTATGAAAGTTGGAAGGGGGGCTCCAAAATGAAGCTAAGGAAAAATTTTGGAGGGTGGTTGTAGCTGCTGCAACACTCGGTGACACACTGGTAGAACTCCAGCTCTCTGAATGAACCTTGTTCATGAAAAGCAAGTCTAACACCTTTGGAAGTATTGTTCAGTTCTCAGCTCCTCTTGGTTTCCACACTAGATTGATTGTACTATGTAGCATCTACCAAGCTCTTGGTCGATTGACACACATTCCAAGCCAAGGAAACATATTTTTTTTCGATTGGGGTTGAGGGGTATATTGGTGCACAAGCAGTATAGTCGTTAGAGTCTTAGTTTCATCTCTTGTGTTGCTCCGCTGCTAGCAGGCCTAGATAGTGCCCCGATGGAGTCACATAGGAACACAAGCATGGGTCTGCTACCAGCGAGCCTGGTCAATACCCCGGCGGAGTTACTTGCATCACCTCTTTGCGTAGGAAGCCTTTCTCTTCTTTTGCCTTATTCATTTTCATTTTTTCAAACCTTTTTCAATTTTTCATTTTTTTCATTTTTCATCTTCGTGACTGTGCATAACACTTATTCATTCCACAGGCAGAAGAGGGATCCCGACTTATTGAGAGCATAACAGGTTGTTCCTACAAAGAAGTAGTTTATTATACCTCTAACATGCTTGTTAAGGTTTTCCCTCTCATCTTACTCTACTTGACTGAGCTGACAAGGATTAACCCAAAAACAATCGACTAGAGTAGGTGATACTAGTTAGCGCGCGAGAATTGTGTTTTCACCAAGGTTCACTTCAAACAGTACGTATTTTCCTTCAACGTATCATGGACTAAAAGTAACAAGTTCTTCATACATAGGCAAGATGACAGACAACCAAGTAGTGATAGCAACACAAGGCCTCTTGTACTTTACCCAGCTTGCTTCAAGAGTCATACATGGTTTCATGCAAAACTAACCTACGAATGAAACAAGCGAACTAACAAACAAAAAAGCAAACAAAGTGCAGAAGCAAAAGGGAAAGAAAAGAAATTAAGAAAACAAGCAAGCAAACATATAAGCAAACAAATAAAGTTAGCAAACAAGAATGCAAACAAACAACTCAAAAGAAAACATTACTCCTACTGCTAAGCTAACAGTGCATGGTTCATCTCATGTGAAGTGATACTTCCAATGCAGCCACTGGCACATTAGTTGATCCATGTTGGTGAAGGCCCTATTCACGAACAAGACAACTGTGTGAACCAGCAAACAAGAAAGATGTAACAATGAAGACGAACACACTCCGAGCTTACAAGTGACCATAGAACAAAGATGAGTTAAAGTGCATGACATGCATTTTGTGGTGCTGCCATGATGTTGTGCTACATTGTGTGCAGATGTTGAGTGTATGCATTCTCTTGACTATGATATGCAAGTAAACATGATAAATGTAGACCACTTTTGTTGTGCATGTGTGCTTGCTATGTAAGATTCCTCCAATGCATGAGCGATGTGATTGTGTAGTTCGAGTGGAGGAAGCGAAATTTGGGTGTTTAGTTGATCTTGAATGCAAAGAAGAGAGTGATGAGGAGCCTTGAGTGTTTCAACAATTTCCTAACTAGAAGTGAAACCAACCTCAGGACAACGAGGGCCTGACATAACCATTAGCTCAAGCTGAAGTGCCTCGATAGCCTGGGGGGTTTTGACCTCATGGAAAAATAGATCATCGTAGACTAGTGTCTTGGATAGATTAACAATGGTTGAATCAACATCATGATCAGATGAGGAAGTGAATAGTTCACAACAACAAAGATAAGAAAATTTAGGATGTTTTTTGGCATCCTCATGATTTGATGAATCAGGCAGAGGGGTAGATGAGAAGAAAATATGCTCACCCTCTATGTTTTCAAGAAAGCTAAATGACATATTGAACGGATTTTCTGAGGAAGATGTGTCCTCTCTGCACTATAATGACAAATTGACATCCAAGGTGTCCTGTGAATGATCAGAAGTAGAAACATCCAGAAATGGTTTTTCGCAAGGGAAATCAGTAGTGGTAGAATCACAAGGGATGTCAGGATGAAGTAGATGAGGCATGGATGGAAGGGAGTCATCCTTCACCGTGGGCTCTTCTTTAGATTCTCGCACACAATCATCATGAATGATGGTGCATGTTGGCTGCATAACACCAACGCCATCGATAGATTGATCCTCTTTCATAATAGGTGAGGAGTCTGGAATGGGAGAGCACAAGACAGTACAATTTGGAGGATCAAAATAACGCGAGGACGGAGGTTGAGGGAATGAGTCCACGTGACAACCAACAGGCTTGCCGGCCAAATCTACACAAATCTCAAGAGCAGGTGGGGTGGGAGGATGTTATAGTTCAACAGAGGTGTGAGCATGATCTCCCACATCCCTCCACTATGGGGGAGTTGTTTGATGAGGTGAAGGCGAACAATCACTTGTGACAGCAACTATGTCGGCCTGTGATTGCGCAACTCCATCACCGAAGTGTGATGAGTGGGGTTTGGATATGTGAAGAAGATACTCAAATCTTCCATCAAGAAATTTCTGATCAATATCATCTTTGGGGAATCAGTATGCAAGATTACAAAAGCACGTCTAAAATTGTTCAACAAATTCATCGGGTGCTTTCCGTAATTTCAGAATTTCTTTGTAACATGCCTTCGCTTCTCCACTGTGCGGAGCTAGTACATCTCTTTGGAGGAGCAGGCGGATGTGGCTGTAACATTCCACTATTGGAGCTAGTGGTTGGAATGAGATGTGCAACATCCAGTTGATGAGTTTTGATAACATCAAGGTTGTGACGTGCATGCCACAAATTTAGGGAAAGTGACACTTGGTGGGAGGTTTTTGAAATGATCCTTGCATGTAACCTCCAACTGCTAAACATAGATCCCTAAAGCAAGGGATTCCTTTGCATGATGCCTTGGGAGAAACAATCCATGCATGCAAATTTGTTTTGCTCAGTCTCGAAGGGAACCGGTCAACTCAATTGCACATGCAAGAGGCTACTCGACTGCTGGGAGAAAATCCACATTTCTGGCTGGGAGCTGGGCTGGCTGCCTAGGAGATTTGCACAATTTTTGGGCAGATCAACTGATTGCTGCTCATATTTGTGCAAATTCTGGGCCAAGCAACCCTGCTGGGGAAAATTGTGCATTTTTCACTATGAGTGTTGACTGCCAGAATTGCGTAAATTTGGAGCCCAGCAGGCTGCCAGTTAGGATTGCACAATTTTTGGAGGGAAGGCTAGTTTCCCTCTAGAGTTGCGCAAATTCTTGGGGGAGTTTCTCAGCCTACAGCTGGACCAAGTCCAGGTGACCACAATGTGAGGGGAATGCATCAAGTTGTGATCGATAGGCTGCCTTTGTGTAAGAAAAACATTGAAGTTTTTGTACTTGATGAAGACATATTGCTGTGAAGGTTGGAAGGGAGGCTCCAAAACAAAGTAAGGAAAAATTTTGGAGGGTGGTTGTAGCCACAACAACTGGTTGCTATAGAGGTCCTAAAACCTTTGTAGGAAGTATGTAAACCCTATATTGGGCTATAACTTCTTTTATGTCTTGTAGCTTTTGTAACACTTATTTATATTGGAAATTATTGAACATTGGAGCCAACATCTTGTGTTGATATATGTTATAAATGTTGAGTATATGTTTTCATTGATGACAAGTTTAGGGGGATATTGTTGAATTTGATAGAAAGTTTATAAGTTCATTTCTTCATGATGTCATTGATTTCATTCAATTTCTTTTACTATCCATTCTCATTACTTGTTGTTATGGATGAATTCAGTTTGGGTTGTTTATCTTTGTAAACAGTTTTCCTCCTTTGGTTTGTTCAAAAGAGCATGAAACATGTCTATTTAGATATTCGTTTCTAATACCTTTCCAGGTTTTGGCTCCCCATATTCACACCAAATTGTGTTATGATGCAAATCTTGGGAACATCTAATTGGGTTCCATTTTCTTTTTAACGTTGAGGGACTGAATTTTTTTTTTCGATTGTGATCATCTTACTTTTGATAGTATGTACTTAACACCCTCGTGATACTAACATATTTTTTCTTGGGAAAATAGTGATTGATACAAGATGGGTTTTTAGAAACTAGGTAGACCATACATTTATAATCCTTAGAAATTATATATGGCCATGAAATTCAAACTTAAGAATTAACAATAAAACACACATTATACCATTAAGGTACATATAATTGATTTTCCCCTTTTAGTGTCATAAGAAAATAAGTACATGTTGAATTCAAACACAACCCTAACATTAAATCCATATACAGATTTTCATTACGTTCTTTTTATTAAATGATGATTTTTTCAAATGACGAGCACAAAAAAACATAATCATGCCGCACATGATTTTGAATATCATTCATGTAGGTTATTATTTAACTTTCCTTATGAGAACATGATGAGTATGGTGAATCTTATAGAGTTGGATGAAGAATTATTTTTAAGAATTTGCTATAAATTTTCGAGGGTGGTTTGGGATCATGGTTGAGGGAAAAACACCATTACATTAGATCCTTTACTAAGCTGCATTTACGCTAAACTTAGGTATGATCATTCATAACCCCTAGTTTTGACATGGAAATGTTCAAAATAAAGGGTGGATGTGTAAATGGAGAATTAGGTTTTAACTAACTTAATAGAGAATTCAAGAATTCATTTAAGCTAAATAAACCTTGGTTGATGGCTTAGTAATTAAGAATTTAGCCATGAAAAAAACATAATTCTGAAATTTAATTGTTCCTTTTAAACCCTTGCAAAAAAGATCAAGAAAGCTAAGATAATCTTTAAGAAGTTAACTTGATGTGTCTTGCAAAACTAAAACAAACCTTCATACTGATGCCAAAATTAGCTAAAATATCAAAACAATTCTACACAATTCACACAACAAATTAGGTTTACAACTCAAAGCACCATGAAAATTGCATAAACATGCTCATATTAGTAGTAAAGTTCAAAAAAAAAGGTGAGATGAAGACATACATGATAAGAAGAGATAGACATCCCAAGACTTTCTTCGTAATTCTTCCCCAAAGTTTCTCCAAGGCTTCCCAACAATTCACCAAAAAAATTGCCAAAGTTTCCCCAACAGCCAATATTTCCCCCCCCTTTTACATTTCAAAATGAGGCCTATATATAGGAACTCCAAGAGCTTTTCCCCACCATAAAACTACTATTGGTATATGAAAAACCACTCAAGTTTGTTACAAAATTTCTCATATCACTCAAATTTCTCAAGTTTGTTATGAAATTCAATAAGGAAAACAAGAGGAAAGAAACAAATAAAGATCATATCACCAAAGAAGTGGAAGAACCTAATGAGAAGAAATCCAGAGGGATATATCTCCATTATTAGGATTCCTCCAATGCATAGAAAGGAGAGGTAGGATGTGAGCATACCCCTACCATGGTAGTCAATATAAGAATCATTATGACTAAATGCATCTTAGTAGAAGATGGCATCATATTAGAAGATGACATCATATTAGAAGCATAATGTTAGAACAAGAGCTCACTAGAATAACTTGGAAGGATAGTTGATGTGGAAGTCTACATGATTGTAGCAGACATCATAGAAAGGAAGTAGCTCTTGGTAGCCTCATTAAAAGCATAAGTAGTACTTATGGGAAAAGAAAAGTCATCTAGCATAGAAATAACTCATCAGGTGTCATCATCATTAGAAAGGAGCATTTGCAGGATGATGATAATGAAGATCCTCCATTGGAATTTTCATTGGAAGGTTCACCTCTCTTGGAAGAAGCAAGTGTCTCATTGAGAATTCCCTCTTGTATGGGATTCATGGGATGATGGTATGATGACAAAGGAGTACAATAGGTTAGTATGGTTGAAGTACTTTCAATCAAAGAAGCTACCACATGAAGTATATATGACCAAAAATAAGAAATGATTTATATATGCATGTATTTTGAGTCATGTCATCATATAGTTGCAGATGCATGGATGAATGCTCTACCTCATGAGCATGATCAAATAAAAGGGATCTCTTTCATTGGAAATATGCATGAAGACATGGTTCACATAGTGAAAATATGAAATCAACATAATATGTCTGCATATGGAATATGAGATGATTGACAAAGATAAAGGAACTACATATGGATGTTATTGAGGAGAAATATGTGAAGAAAGAAAGAAGAGATTGTGAAAGCTACAACTAAGGTCACAAGGAATCAACATCCAATGAATCTGATGTGACATCTCCATGGGAAAGGGCTACGAGAAAAAGAGTTGTGGATGCCACCTACAACTAGCATTCGTGTAGTGGGATGGAAGATCCTAAAGGAAACATGATGTGGAAGAGGTAGTTGAATGAAGGAAAGCTAGATGTGGACTATAAAATTACTTTCCGATAAGGGGAAAGATGACATGACTGACTTGAGGAAAATGATGGATGGTTGATGCCCTACAAGATGAAGGCTCCATAATAATTAAGATAAAATTCACAACATATAAAGGAGGAGCTCAACAAGTAGCTAAAAGTCCCATGATCTCCACTAAAGAAGAAAATTGTTGTTGGAAACAAGTCCTTGGTTAAGAGGGAGCTTTGAAGCAAGTCCATATTTAAGGGGATCTTGGAAGCAATTCCCTAGTTAAAGAGGGAGATTGGAAGCAAGTCCCTAGTTAAAGAGGGAGCTTGGATAAGTCCCTGGATATGAGGGAGATTGGGTGCATTCCTTTTACAAGAATGAGTACATTCCTATATAGGAATGATTCCTTGGATAAGAGGGATATTGGGTGCATTCCTTTTATAGGAATGGGTACATTCCTTTATAGGAGTGAGTATATCCTCCCTAGTTGAGAGGGAGAGATAGACACATCATTCTTGTCTTCACTTTAGGAAGAAAGAATGGAGGATTGGGTAAGCATGTGGCATCCGATACTCTTCAAGGATGTGGTAGGGCATCCAAGATAAGAGTAGTTGTAAAGGAATAATATTCTTTGAGGACTGGGAAACCAAGATAAGAATAGTCCTAGAAGAACATACCTTGTGAACACCCAAGTGGGATATGTTCCTTTAGAGACAATGATGAAGGTGTATATAAATCATTGGTCTCGTCAGCATTGTGCTCTGATCTTGTGGAGAGATAGAGTTGTTAGTCAAGGCCTTGCTATGTGACAATGTTGGATGATATGATACTACATGGATGGGTTACCAATATGACTCTTCTTATGATAATTATTCAGATTGAGAATGTCCAAGTAGCTTTTCATGTATTATGAATACATCCCTAGTTAAGAGGCAGTGTTTATATATGGAACTAGGTTCAGTCTTCATAATGGCATATGTAATCATGATTTCATGTATTTAATGAAAAGAGAAAAATAGATTTATTATTGTTGTTCTTGAAGCAAGGGTTTCATGTTCAAGAGGAATTTATTTTTAGGTCAAGCACCCATTAAGTGCTTCTAGGCCTTGTTATTTAGTCTACAAGTTAGTCATTGTCATGTATTAAATACCCATTTGGGCATGTTAAATATTGTAAAAAGAATCTATTTGAGTCAAGATAGAGTCAGAAGGCCCTCCAAGATCTTGTCATGATGCAAAGATCAAGTCAGCTTACATGAAGGGATAAGTCGGCCTAAAGATAACAATTTATACCCCTCACAATTCTATAAGTAAGAAGGAACTTGACCTCATTTGGAGAATCATTCAAGCAAGTTTGATCTTCTCAAGATAGAAGCTAGAAAAGGACAAAAAAGAAGGAGAAGAAATAGATCGAAGTTTTTGGGCCTCTCTCTCTCTCTCTCTTGTGTTAGGGTTTCTAAATTTGTTGGTCAGAAGAATTTTTTGGGAAGAAGAATTTGTTGGGCAGAAGAATTTGTTGGGCAGGTTGAAGTTGCAGAAGAATTTTCTGGGTAGAAGAATTTGTTGGAAAAAAGAATTTGCTGGGCAAGTCGAAGTTGCAAAATAATTTGTTGGGCAAGTCGAAGTTGCAGAAGAATTTGTTAGGCAGGTCATACTTCCAAAAGAATATGTTGGGTAAGTTGAAATTGTAGAAGTTAATGGAAAAAAGGTTTGACTTGGTCTTGGAGGGCCTTGGTCAAGACTCATAGATCTTGGAATTCATCAGTTGAAGTTCTATAGAAGAGAATAATTCTTATTGGTTTTCCTCTTAGTTGGAGAGTTTTTGGCCATGCCTGATTGCCTACATCTTATGTCCTATTGTCTCATTGATTTGAATTTTTGGTAGTTGTTTGATGATAAATAATACTAATAATGATCAAGTGTAAGAAGAAGTTAATCAGGTTAAGTAAAAATACATCACAAGTAGTTATTAAAGTAAGAGAAATCATCTAATTTAGTTTCCCCTATATTTCTCAACAGGTTACACCTATGGTCACATCTACAATCATAGGGAATTATGGTTTAAGCACGAGGAAACTAGGCCCATTAGCCATCAACCACTAGGCCACAACAATGTGTAGAGAGAAGTGGCATCTCTATGCTTAAGATCCCATAACACAATTTAAGCCAACATTTCTTAGCATAGGCCATGAGGAACTAGGCATTAAGCACTCAAAGCAGCCACAACAATGTTTCAGATGTCGAACTCATTAAAGTGGGTTAAGATGGAATTAGTTAGAAATTTGTCGTATGCTTTGCGTCTATAAAAGGAAATAAAACAACATGAAAGGTAGTTGTCCTATGGAAAATATATGAGTAAGATCTCCATGGATAGCTAGAGATACTGTTGTTCTCTATTATGTAAAATGCAGATTGTTGTGAAAAGGCTAATATGCTGCATTTCGTGAAGAACAACAAGAAAGAACTGTGTTGTAGAAAATAAACAAAGCATAGTTACAACCAAGTGAGACTAACTGTTGTGTGAGGAAGCCAAGCTGAAACACCATGGGTAAAAAACATGGAACAATATCCATGGTAATAAACACAATGAAACTATAAATGCAAATGAAAGAGTAAGAGCTCGATGCATATGTTCATGCACATCCTTTCAAATCAAGAAAAATAGAGTAGCTCGATGATGGAGTGGTGGAAATGTTGTGTGCCACTTGGTACACGTCTGAGTGCCAAGTTTGAAATTAGAGCTATGTAGAGGATGAGAGATCATATTGGTTGAAAACTGAAGTTGCTATGTAAATTAATAGTGAAGATATGAATTCTTGTTTGAAAATAAAGATTGTTGTAAGAGCGATGTATAATTATGGAGCCATAGATCTAGATTTGAAAATGAATGAAAGAGGGATATGGTAGGTAGAACGGGTTAGTTCTTGTAGATCAGGAAATCCATGTCTCCTTCAGTTTGATTCTTGTAAATATTAAGGGTTTGGTGCCTGTAAGCAAGTGGGGGTTGGTGCCTAAAAAATATAATGTTAATTGAAGTTGTTGCTTACATTTACATTACAAATCAAAAGAATATTTGTGGTTTTGTCTTGTATATGTTTCCACATAAATATTCTATGTTCAAGCTTTACGTGATTGGTGCATTGTTGTATTGTTGAATATGTTGTATTGGCTAAATATTTATTAACATTTATGAAATAATAATTCGCCCTCCTTCTTAGTATTTTCATGGTTTCTGACAATATCACTTTTATATTTGTTATCTCTTTTATTTCCTATTTGTTTTAATTGTGCATCACTAGTATACTTACTTAAGTAGCCTTGCTATAAAAATCATTATTTTTACTTGAATGAGTTCTTATTCATAACAACATGTTTCTCATGGTGGCCATGACCAACTTGAATACCATTTTTAGGGTGGCATTAATTATAGGGTTGACCAATATTCCCATAAATTAAAAGAATTGCATACTAGTGTTGATGGTCCCACCTTAAACCCAAATATTTGATATCAAAGGGAATATTCTTTGAGAAAATATGAAGTTTTATTAAAATACAACTTTTTAGATTGGTATAGTCAAAACCAAACCCAAGACCTAGTAGTTTGATCTTAATCCCCATTAAAGAGTACAAATTATGCACAAAATCATGCACTAAATATCTTTTGTGATTGATTTTTTAAAGACTTTTGTACAATTTTTTACTATGAAATATTTGTTGTAGGCACTATAAGTGATGAAAAAAAGTGAACTCCTATTAAGTTACACATGTAGTATCAAAGTGAACTCCTATTAGGTTACACATGTAGTATCAAATTGTGGAGTTGATTAATTATTTTATACAATTAACATTGTTAGAGATGGATCTCATTACTCTAAGATGATTTTAATGTTGTGTAGAAAATAAATGAAAAATACATTTGGAAAGAAACACAATGAAATCTTAGATTCATTTACAAAACTATTAAAAAGAATTATTCCTTTTACTATCTATACATCCCACCATGTATAATGTTTGTTTTGGAAGAGGAAATAATAATTCAATTTACAAGAGCATAGAGGATTAGATCAAATTAAAGTTTCATCCGTAGAAATTTCAATGATCACCAAAACTTAGTGGAAACGGCATAATCAATAATATGAGGAGCATAGTGAGGCCATTGTTATATGATACTACTTAAGGAAGAGGACCAACACATAAAAGTGTGGAAATAATATGGACATCATTATAATTGGGTTGTCAAATTTATACAAAGTAGTTTAATTTTCTCAGGGATCATTTTTTCATCAAATTATGAGATTCTAGTGTAGGATACAATAGTAATTTTTTTGAATGCACAATCACATGTAGATGTACACAAATTTTTAAAATACTTTAGGAATAAGAATAAATACAAATCACCATTTATATGTAAAAAAATATTGTGAAAAAAATATTGTCACCATGATGAACAAGTATTCTATAAAAAAGTTATATGTTTCAATCTATACATTACTACAAATTTAACAAATCTTTTTCACAAATAAGAAAAGGTGAAATGAGTAAGCACCAACGAAATAAACATAAACATATATAAGTATGAATTACAACACTCATAACATATATGCTCATGATAATAACTATCCTTATCTATGGAATTCTCTTTTGGTATAAGTTCCATATTCTCTTGCATCAAATACTTAATCATTGAAAATATAAGCTACAAATATATCTTGTGTTACATTATGAGCAATTAAGGTTGCCAAATAAACACTAGCCACAATATTATAACGTTTGATGATTTTAATATGGGAAATAGATGCTCATGTTATTTGGAAATTTAGTGCCTTCAAATGCATTTGGGATCAACGGGAAAATTGTTATTTTTTAAAGGAATTATCCATTATCTCCTCGAGAATGTTCCCATTATTTTTTAAAGGAATTATCCATTATCTCCTCGAGAATGTTTCCATTATCTCTATTGATGATATTTTTCTAGTTTAAGGAAGATTCCCTAAAATTGTTATGGTAAGTTTAAATTTAATCATGCATTCATTAGATATTTAATAAATTCAAAAAGAGAAAAACGTGGATGGATGTTGTGGTGTAGGTAGGGAAATATTGGTCCAAAGAGAGAAGGAAATGAGTTCGAAATGAGATCTAGAACTTGGGAATATAAATTTATTATCTATCTAAGAGTGTTTTTCTCAAAAACCGTGAGACATAAAATTAGTTGGATAGAAAATGAAAAAAAATAGAAGAGAAAAACAATTTTTAACTAGAAAATCACACTTCTAATTAGTCAAAGATTTATAATAGATTCGTATATTTAAGTGAGAATGGAACTCCATTGATAAACAAAGATGAAGAGGAAAATGCTAAAGACACTTCAATAACATTCTCTAAATCCAAGCCTCAGGAGTAGCTCAATTAGTAATGGCTGTGAAAATGAAGTGTTATGTGTGAGGAAGTTCAAAGTTCAAATCCCCTCAATTCATTTGTACTTGCGAAAGAGACATACATAGACACCTAGAAGTTATAGTGGTAACAGATGGAATCGACCATGTATCATGCGAGTATGAAACCAACCTAGTTTCTCATTTCTCTAGATACCAAAACAAAGAAAAAAAAACAAAAAAAAACCACAACTATTTTATAAACTCAAAATAAACAAACAACATAAAATTATTATATTTAGAATTAGAATGATACAATAATCCTTTCTATTAAACCATAAATCAATTAATAAATTTCTTCACACTCTAACAAATGAAATTTCTATTACATTTATTCACAAAATCCATTAAATATTTTCCATATATAAAAAAAACTTACCATATTTATACCTATTACATTTTTTAATATAATGAAGATAAAATAAATAAAATTCTGGATCAAAGTTGGAAATGATTGACACATGAAGTTGGAAATGAGTCCAATGTTTAAATGCATTACATGACACAGTGTCACTTTTAAACCTAAGCTTCTTATATTAAAACTTTTTTCTCTTATTAAATCTTTATCTTAACTTCTCAAAATTACACAACAAAAAAAAAATCAATACAATCTTATATTTCAATACAATTTTATCTTTTCATAACTCATTTCAAACCTTATTACTCAAAATTATTTTATCTTTTCATAACTCATTTCAAACCTTATTACTCAAAATTAAATGGATTTTTTTTTTTTTTCATAACTCATCACAAACCTTATCTTCTCTAAGAAGTTGCATTTTCATTGAGAATACCTGATGGCCTTATCCCTCTTTCAATGACATGTAATATGACTTGAGTTTCAAAACATATATCATTAGTCAAGTCAAGTGCAGAATCATATATCATAAATCAAACATTCCACAAAGTTTGGTTTATAATTGTGGCATAAAATGTACCATATATTCTGTCGTCTTTCATTTAATCCTTTCCATCACGACACTTTCAACCACTCGGAAAGTGACTTCGTTATATATATATATATATATATATTAATTAACAAATTTTGTAAGGTTGTTTTTCTTTGTGCGTTTATGTCATTAGTTCGAAGCATGAATATTATATATTTCAGTTGCACTGAGTTTTAAATTATAATTTTTTTCAAACTGATCCTTTTATCAAAGTATCAAGAATTTCTCATTCTTTCCTTATATTTATGCTTTTATATTAATGAACTTTATTAATATTTATATTTATGCATTTTTAATTGTATTGAATATTCCATTACTATCATCCGGACAAACATTATATCATGAAATATGATCTCTTTTAGGTATATAAAAAAATCTATATTCAAATATATTTTAGTGATTAAATATTTTAAAAATTTTCAAATCTTTAAAATTTATTTTAAAAAATGTTGAAAAATTATTTTTTTATTAAAATATTCTGATAATGTAATATATTAAATATTATTTTTGAGATTAATTTTGTAAAATGAATTATTAAATTGTGATTATATTTGTGAGTATTTGTTTCAATTAATTTTTTTTTCTTAATTTTTCATAACTCACTTCGTATTTATTATTATTATATGAGGGGATGTTTATTGTTTGTAAAATTTTAGATGAATTATTTAATAAAAGTTTCTTTCGTTTAATGAATGAGTTTTCAAACTGCAACATATTATATCTTTTTTGATCATATTCATGTGTATTAATCTCAACCAGCCAAATTTATCATGATTTATCATGATTATTCAAAAATATGAGAAATTTAGTTAGTTGCAATTATATTCATGGATATTGTTATAGTTTAATAACTTATTCTACAAAAATAATCCTAAAAATAATATCTAATATATTACATTGTGAAAGTCAATTAATTAAATGAAAAGAATAAAGAGTGTTCTAACTAAATAGTTCACATGACATAATACTTGCTAAAATTTAGCAAATAGTGAGTAGTTAGTACTATATAGAATATTCAATTTCATGAAAAATTTAGTGAATTTGAGACTGATACTCATAAGTGTAATCATAGCTTAACCTCTTACTTTCTAAAAATAATCATTAAAATAAACCTTTGTTTTCAAAAAAAAATAATAATATTCATTTATTTTTCCACATTTTCATTTATACATATATGTAACACAAATTTTCAAAAAATATGTTTATTAATCATTTCTTTCCCTCTCTTCTAAAGAATATATCTCAATGTTATGACTGAATGTATTATTAAATTATCAATATATCTCAATGTTATGACTGAATGTATTATTAAATTATCAACATTAGTTTATTCTTAAATCTCACATGGAACTTATATATCATTATTAATAACAAAATCTATTTCGGAAATGAAAATCTTTTTATAAACATATTTTTATTTTGAATGTGGCTCTACATTAATAACTCTGTTACCTTGGTTTTCTACCATAATACTCAATATATGATATTCTTAAATAGTTAGGATTTAGATGATATTTTTAAATAGTTAGATTTTAAAAAGGAAATTTAGCTTTTTTATTCAAACAAAGTGTTTTTAGTTTACTCATTATCTCTCAATTTTGATATTTTTTCAATTATGTAATAAGTATTTATTTCAAGAAGATATTTCTAATAATTTTTCAAATCACTATTTAAATATAATTTTTATCTTTCTAGTTTAAGGATTTTTAATAAATTATTAGGTTGACAAAAGCTAACATGCACATACATGATCTGATATTCACCCTGTGAATGACATCAGTTAAAGATTTATTAAACTAAAGGTATTACAGACTCGTGTTGGTGTGTGTTCTATGTTATTGAAACAATGGATCGACCAGATTGCCAATACACAGACAATAAAACGGAAAGACAACAGAGAAATATAGTAAGCAATCATAAAGACACAAGCAATTTTAATAAGGAGTTCACCCTATTCTCTAGGGCTACGTCTCCGGTCCAGCTTTCAATGGTGGCCTTGTTTTATTGTGTCTTCAAGCAAAGAAATTACAATACAGGAACTCAATATGAGTTCTCCTGAAGCAGATTTAGCTTGGCAGGGTGGTTTCTTGGATTCCCCAAGCCACTTGGAGTACACAGACTCTTCTTCTTCCTATCAGCTCTGTGACCTTTTGGTCTACAGTGGAAAGAGCCAAATATGATGCTCAGTCTAGACAGATTCCTCTATGGGAAGGCTTGAATCTTCAAGCTCTCTGGTGCTCGATGCCGCCTCTAGTCAACTTAGACCTTTGTCTCTTCTACTTAGCTTTACTGTTCTCTTTGTTCAGTCCTCCTCTCAGGGTTCACTATTTACTGTCTCTCTTGGTCGCTTGGACTCTTCTCAATTATGACTCCAAATTTGACTGATTCGACTGTCTCTGCTCATGGCTTTAGCCATTCGATCCCTATGCTTATTTGGTTCCTCTTCCACCTGTGCTGATTCAGCTTCTGCAGTTGTGCTTAGAGTTCATTGCGTTCGGCGTCATCATGAACGCTCAAGGAGTGGCTACTTGTCCTCCTCTAAATGGCGCCAGCATGCTTCGTCGGTTCGTTTCTTCAGTTACGTCATGGATGCGTTCTTCCTCCACCGTGGCGGTCAAACGGATTCCAAATCCCTTTAGAACGCAGCTTAATTCCCTGTTGATTCCGCTTCTTTCCATTAGGTGCGATCTCAGCCATCCGATCTGGGCCCTCCAGATCTAACACCATACACATGTTTCGCACGGTTGACTTACTTGACCGATAGCACGCGATCAACGACAATTTTCTCTCACCTTCGCCGACCACACATCGATCGGTGTATGGAATCACTCTTCTCCTGTCCAAAACCTCTTACCATTCAAGGGAGCCCTGATCAATACTGCCAGTTTTCCAGTGCGTGGGTCCTGCCATCATACGTTAGCGTTTTTCACTTTTTCTGCCCATGGTTTCTTAGCTCCTGATATGACCGAATGCTTGGGCTTCCCCTTCAGGGCCCTATTCGCCTAGTGAGCACTTCAAAAACCTCATCCTTTTCCCATTCCAGGGCTCCCAAGGGCTAATTTGGCCTCCTACGCGGTCTCCATGGGCCTCAGTCAGCGTGCTTTGACCAAGGTCCTCATCGTTCCACGTCGGCTGCCATGGCCACTGGTTCAGGGTGTTTTTGATACTGTTTTTGATTTCTTTTAAAGATTTGTTCGACCTTATTCAGTCAGGGTTCTCAATAGTCCTTCTATGGATCCAATTCAGATCATGACCTCCCTACTGAAAAAGCTTTTTGACCATAAAAAGTTGGTTTTCAAGCATTGACTAAGTGAGGATACTATTTCTTCACTTATCCCATCTCATTCCACTTTGCACTGCTCGGCTTTGAACCTTTGAGCCCAATCCTGAGGTACTCAACTTCTCCCTTGTGTGTTGTCCTCACCTTCCTGTCTAGCACTGTGTCTTCCTGCAACTCATTGAGGTATTCAGGTAGCAAGTCATCAATAGAAGGCAATTAACTTTGCTCTTTAGGGTCCTCAATCATTGAAGGTTCAAACAATCTCAAGCAGTCTACATTTACGACTGAGTAGATGTGCATGTAAGCTGGTAGATCAAGGCGAAACACATTTTCACCAATCTTTTCAAGTATCCTAAAGGGTCCATACTTGATAGGTTTTAGATTTTTACCTTCACCTTGCATCCGATCTTTGCTGATATATAGCCAGACTTGGTCTCCAACTTGAAAAATGTGCTCCATCCGATGCTTATCATGCCTAGCCTTATACTTGGCCTGACTCTTTTCTAGCTGTTCCTGTACTGCCTGATGGATCTCCTGGATCTGTTCAATGAACCTAGTTGCCTTATCCACATCACTGTGCCCATCAACCATGGTATCTTTACCAAAGACAAAATCCAAAGGAGACCTTGGTATGAAACCAAAATAGGTCTCTAAAGGAGATCTCTATGTAGAAGAGTGTTTGGTTCTGTTGTAAGCATGTTGCACATAACATGAGTGTTCATCCCAAAGCTTAGGATGTTTACTGCAATATCCTCTTAGTAACTGGATCAATGTCCTGTTTACTACTTCTGTCTGGCCATCTGTTTGTGGATGAAAAGTTGTTCTTTTCTTCAACTTGGTGTCCATCAGTTCCCACAGAATAGGCTAAAACTTCCCCACAAATCGGGTGTCTCGATCAGATACAATGGAAGTGGGTAATCCAAAATGAACCCATACATGTTCAAAGAACAATTTTGCAGTCTGTTCAGTTGTGATCTGTTTACTACAAGGTATCAAAATACACATTTTGCTAAATCTATCCACAACAACGTATAAATAATCATGACCTTTCCTAGATTTAGGTAGTCCTCCAGCAAAATCCATGGAAACACTTTCCCAAGGGTGAGAAGGAATTGGCAATGGAGTGTACAAGCCTAGTATTCTATTGTTGGGCTTGCTTTTAGCACACATGGTACACCCTCTTACATATATAGAAGCTGTCTCATTCATTTTCGGCCAATAGCATAATCTTTGCAGCTGTGCAACTATTTTACTTACCCCAAAGTGACCTGATATCAAAGAAGTGTGTGGTGTGTGCTTCCCTAATTATCTTTATCCTCTCAGTTTGTGGAATGCAAAGTTTCCCACAAAGGTATAAGAGTCGGTCCTTTATATGATAGTCCAATTCTTCTACTCTTTTGCCTTGACTCAAAGTTGCATATACATCTTTAAAATCCATATCATGAGCATATTGTTCTATGTAGCTTTCATGTAGCACGTAATTATGCTTAAGTATGGTAGATGCATTTATAATGGGTCTAGATAACATGTCTACAATCTTGTTATGTCTGCCCTTTTTATATCTGATGACTAAGTGAAACTGTTGTAAAAAACCCATCCATCTGTAGTGTCTTGATTGTTGCAACTTAGTTTGGGAGTGTAGATATTAAGGTGGCTGATGATCAATATGTATTACTCTCTCTTTGCCCATTAAATAATGTTTCCACTTTTTCAAACTCTGAACTAATGCATACAATTCTTTATCATATGTAGGATAGTTAACTACTGCAGGATTAAAAGTCTCAGTATGATAACATATGGGTTTGACGTGCTGTGTCAACACTGCTCCCATGGCATAGTCAATGGAATCAGTTTGGATCTCAAATGGTCTTTGTAAATCTGGCAGTGCTAGTACAGGTGTTGTACTAATTTTCTCTTTCAAGGCGTCGAAGGCCTTCTGATGTTTTCCTCCCCACTGAAACACCTTGTTCAATCCTGTTAAAGCATGTAAGGGAGCTGTAATCAAGGAGAAGTTAGAAATGAACTTCCTCCAATATTGTGCTGCTCCTAAGAAGCCTCTCACTTCTATAGCAGACCTAGGTTTAGGCCAGTTCACAATGACTGCCACTTTAGAGGGATCTATTTTCATTTCACCTCCCCCTACTATATGACCCAAGTAGTTTATAGATGTTTTGCCGAATTCACATTTTGAGAGTTTAACATAAAATTTTCCTCTTTTCAAAACATCTAATGTCTGCTTAATATGCTTTAAATGTTCCTCCCACATTTTACTGAAAATCAGAATGTCATCGAGATACACAATAACAAAATCATCAAGAAAAGGTCTGAGTACACCATTCATTAATCTCATGAAAGTAGCAGGAGCATTAGTTAAGCCAAAAGGCATAACCAACCATTTATACAATCCCTACTTTGTTTTGAACGCAGTCTTCCATGCATCTTGCTCTACAACTCTGACCTGATGGTATCTACTGTGCAAATCCACCTTGGTGAAATAAACAACTTCTTTTAATTGATCTAAGAGATCATCTATGCAAGGAATGGGATAACGATTCTTGATTGTTATCTTATTCAGTTCTCATTAATCAATGCACATTCTCCACGAGCCATCTTTCTTTCTCACCAAAACGATTGGTGACCCACATGGTGATGTGCTAGGCCTGATGAAGCCCTTCTCGAGCAACTCTTGCACCTGCTTCTTGATTTCAGTATTCTCTAAAGCAGACAACTTGTACATCCCAATGTTAGGCAATGGAACATCTTGTTGCAAAATAATATCATGTACTCTTCCCTTTTTGGGTGGCAGAGCTTTAGGTTCTTGAAACAAGACATCATACTCTGAAACAACCTTTTCTATATCAGCTTGTTGTTCAGCATTACAGCCCTCAAATACATTGGTTTTATCAGGTTTCTTTTCCTTTACAGCCATTAGTAAGAATTGTTTGCATGAATTAATCATTCTTTTCATCTGTCCTGAGTTTATGAAAGTATAGTTATTCTTAAGCTTATGAGCTCTTACAAAGTATTTGATTCCATCTTTAACCAGTAGATACTTGTTCTTAGCTCTATAGAAAATAGCCTTCCTATCATACAAGTAAGGACTTCCTAAAACAATTCCACACATATCCAAAGGAATTATGTCTAACTCAACCTCATCTACAAATGCTGACCCAAAAGAAAACTTGAGTTTGCACTGTCTAGTCACTTGTAGTTGTGCTTTATCATTCAACCATTCTAATGGGTATGGCTTCTTGTGAGGTGTAGTTTCTAATTCCAATTTCTTTACAATTGCTTCAAAAATCAAATTTACTTGAGAGCCACTATCAAACAAAGTATCAATCTTTTGATTTTTTTCAAATAACTCGAATATGGAAAAGCTCATGTCTTTTTCTCTCATTTTCTTCATCAATAATAGATTGAGAATATTTACTAGTAGATGCTTCATAATTCTTACCTTTAATACCTGTGGCTGCTATAGTTGTTTCATCTCCCAAGTCTGACCCCAAATCTCTCTGAATAGCTACAACTGTCTTCTTCTTCTTGCCCTCGGACTTCTTAGGTCTCAGCTCTTGATGCAGAATCCAACAATGCTCATTATCATGCCCCTCATTTTTACAGTGAGTGCATGAAGCTTTGGCTTTCTGGTGTAGTGTTAGCCTTCCTTTCTTTCCACTTCTATTTTCTTTGCTCCTTGCTCTTGCTTACAGTGGGTTGGGATGGTCCCCAAACTTCTGGATTGCCATTCTTTCCTCTAGCCTCTAGATGAGTAGCTTGTACAGATACCTCATCTATAGTAGTGGGATTAAACATGAGGATGGTATGTCTCATGTAGCTGTGTAGACCACCAATGTACTTCAAAAGAGTCTCTGGTGAGTCTAATTAGATACCCAACGTCAATGCTCTCTTTATAAACTCTTGAGTATACCCTTGGACACTTTTCTCCTTCAACTGCTGAAGAGTTTGCGAACTCATCATGGCTTGTTGCATGTAGGCCAATGGATAGAACTACTTTTTGATTGCAGAAACAAAGTCACTCGAGACAGAGATGGTCTTACCATGCCTTTTCATATCAACTTGGGTTCTACCTTCCCACCAAACCAAGGCAGTGCCTCCTAGGCGTAGGCTTGCCAGCTGAATCTTACTCTTGTCTGAGTTTATGTTCTGTACCCTACAATACACATCAATTTGTCTAATCCAATTGTCCAATTTTTCGGCATTTAGCTCTCCATCATATATAGGCAAATCCAATTTAACATCTAACTTAAACAAAGATGATTTCTTATTATGTACAGTGCTATTAGGAGGTGTGATAAAGTTTTCCTCTTTCCCCTTTCATTTGGAGTTGTCATGGAAGTGAGACTCATCTTCTTCTTTCTTTTGCTTAGAGCCTGATGCATCATGCAACTTTTGCTTTGTATATATATATATATATATTAATTAACAAATTTTGTATGGTTGTTTTTCTTTGTGCGTTTATGTCATGTATTGCATTAGTTCGAAGCATGAATATTATATATTTCACTCGCATTGAGTTTTCAATTATAATTTTTTTGAAATTGATCCTTTTATCAAAGTATCAAGAATTTCTCATTCTTTTCTTATATTTATGCTTTTATATTAATAAATTTTATTAATATTTATATTTATGCATTTTTAATTGTATTGAATATTCCATTACTATCATCCGGACAAACACTATATCATGAAATATGATCTCTTTTAGGTATAAAAAAAAATCTATATTCAAATCTATTTTAGTGATTAAATATTTTAAAAATTTTCAAATTTTAAAAATTTATTTTAAAAAAATGTTGAAAATTTATTTTTTTTATTAAAATATTTTGATAATGAAATATATTAAATATTATTTTTGAAGTTAATTTTGTAAAAGGAATTATCAACTTATGATTATATTTGTGAGTATTTGTTTCGATTTTTTTTTTTTTTCATAACTCCCATTGGGTTTATTATTATATTAGGTGATGTTTATCATTTGTAAAATTTCAGCAAGTATTATATTATATGTATTATTCAATAGAAGTTTCTTTCATTTAATGAATGAGTTTTCAAATTGCAACATATTATATATCTTTTTTGAGATTAATTGTGAATAGAAAGTCATTAAAATTATGATCATATTTATGTGTATTAATCTTAACTAGCCAAATTTATCATGATTTCTCATGATTATTCAAAAATATGAGAAATTTAGTTAGTTGCAATTATATTCATGGATATTGTTATAGTTTAATAACTTATTCTACAAAATTAATCCTAAAAATAATATCTAATATATTACATTGTGAAAGTCGATTAATTAAATGAAAAGAATAAAGAGTGTTCTAACTAAATAGTTCACATGACATAATACTTGCTAAAATTTAGCAAATAGTGAGTAGTTAGTACTATATAGAATATTCAATTTCATGAAAAATTTAGTGAATTTGAGACTGATACTTGGTGGGCTCCAGTATTGTAGCAATAATGCTACAACTCCTGGAGCTTCCTTCTCTAATTTATCAACCCGGTAGTTCGTAACAAACTTGGAAGCGACGGTGCTGTATGCACAAGTACTAGCTCTTATCGCAGCTGTCACTTGGTCAGCTGGCACAAGTCCGCTAGGGCTCAAGCCAACTTCTATAGGTTCTCAGAAGAAGCTTTTTAAGTGATGAACGAAAGCTATCTCAAAGGAGATTAACCTATTTTGCAGGAATGAACTGAAAGCCAACAAAACATGGAAACCCTAGTAAACCCTAATTTCACCAGCTTAATCCTTATGATGTAATGGTGGGAATGCGACTTCTAAAAGTGATGCCATTACTTCTATTGAGATGAGATGCATGTGTCTAAACTACTGTCATCTGAAGAGAACAAGTTTTTGTATTTTTGCTCAAGTTGTTGGAGTTATTATGCCTGTTCTTCTTACTGGGTCTTGACTGTGCAGGGGTAGATCAAGGGGAGGAAGGCTTGGAAAAGGTCAGGAGGACTCTGAGAGGGTCCAAGGGATCCCTAACATCATTCCACAGAAGTTCACAAAGTTCAGATGCCTGGCAACCGTGTTTGCAAGCTTCTACAGGATGTCTGCAGGGGATTCTACAGGAAGTTCAGGATTTCTAGAGGAAGTCTGCTAATTTCTACAGGATGTTTGCAATCGGAGTTTTGGGTGATGGATGAGTGAATGAGGCTATATGGATGGTCAAGGAGGTAGGAGGGGATCTTGTGATGGCTTATGGTCAGAGAGATGATATGGAGAGGGGGTGTGTAAAGCTGGTTGGTCTAGAGGAGGGTAGAGGCAATGAAAGGCCGAAAAGGTAAAACAACGTGGATGATAGAAGAGTTGGGAGGCAAATGATCTAACTGGGAGATAAGTAGATGGCCTAGGTAAGGCTGAGAAGGATAAGGAAATGATAGAGTGGTGCTGCGCAGTGTAAATGAAACAAATCACCCGTGTCTTGCACAAAACCGAGATTTCATCAACCTATTCTAAATGTTTTATTAGAACCAAAGAACAACAATGTAGTTTAATGGGAAATCGTGCATGGTGCTGCAAAAAAGAGTTATTCCACAAGATCTAAATGCATGGACACTTCTACAACCGAAAACATTACCTTAAGACTTGCATGAATATGTAAAACAATGTTTTTGGTAGTTGGCATGGTCTGCACTTCCGGTCCCCAAACAGAGGTGAAAGTGAGTGTGCATTCAACCCTTTTTTGAACTCTGATTAACTCCAATCCTCTTACTCTAATCTAAAATATCGAAGTAGTTGTGTTCATAAACCTAACTTACGTAATCACATCAAAACAGTCAACTCAGCAAACTGTGTTTCCAAGTGCATGTAAAGGAAAAGAAATATAATGCTGAAAGAAAGACAAGTAACAATACAAAGAAAGGAGGCCTATTGCTCTCAGGTTGGGCCCAACCCTGAGAGCTATAGCTCCTCTAAGAACTCAGAACTGAACTCGAATTTGCCTGCCTTTTATTAAAAGATCATAGTCATAAGTCTAACAACATGCCAAAAATGGCTTACAAAAAGCAAAACAGAGCTATAGCTCGTAATTCAGAATCTGCAACAAAGGTTCAAAAGTTCCCATCGAAGGCTACAACCTCAATATTTATACATTATGAGGGCCAAGCTGGCCTCCTAAATTAGTGGGGCTTGGCTGACCAACTAAAAGTAAATTGTTGTTCCCTTAGAATCCGTTGGCTACCTTCTAGCTCGGTGGTGATAGCTGTTGGAGCTCGGAGTTGGGGTGGAGATCACGAGGAATGTTATTCAAGGCTGTGGACAACCTTCCTACAAAACCGCAATGCCACCTTGGCTGTCTCCTTGCCTTCATCTGCGTGGTTTTTCTCCCTTTAATGTCAAAAAACCTGAAATAAACATGTATTAGCCACCTAGGAATAGTGACTGCCCTCCTTCCTACAAATAACATGAATATACTAAAAAATGATGCATAAGTGATGAAAAATGAAGGGTTGAGCAAGGGTAAGTAGGCCAAATGAGCCCAAAATTTTACCAAATTTGGGGCTCATCATCACCCCCCAGCTAAAATATTTGCTCATCCTTGAGCAACTAGTCCAGCTCCTCATCCTTCATTGCCTTTATTGCCACCCTTACATCCCAAGCCTCGGTAGTAGTGTCCTCCTTACTGATATGGAACCCAGCCTTTCTGTTCACCTCTTCCCACTGTTCATTATCATCTTTCTCTGTGTTGCCTTCCATCAATCCTAGCAGTAGTGGTGGGCTTAGCTTGAGGCCAATCCAGCTGGCCTGGAGGTTTTGCATGGATTTATTATAGAGGGCCACCCGTACTAGAGCTTCCCTCATCCGAGTTGGGGTATGATACTCTCTGATTTTCAGACTGTGGGCCAATGTATTCCATCGGCGGGTGCAAGCTTGGACAGCGTTGTCTCCTAACAGTCTCTCCATGTCCTCAAAATGCGTTATGGCTTGGGCCTGTTGATCCATATATCTCAATGAAGCTTGAGGGTCAGTGGACAAGTGTTGGTGTGCCGAGATTAGTGCAACTGGATCCCCTGGTTCTGCTTGAATTAGCAATGGCTCATTCAGCTCTCGGTTCATGACCGATTTGGCTTCTGCTACTCTTTTGTCCTCATGGTTCAACCATGGGCAAATTCCATTAATTGCATATCTCCTAAGGCCGTATTGGGATCCCATGAAATTACATTAGGCAGGGCCAAATTATGGAGGTAGAACTCCGCTAATTTGGCCTTATCCTCTGATGAACTGGTACTGCATACTTCAGTGAATTGCTGTGGGTCTTGGAGCTGAGAGATACCTCTTTGTGCCAAGGTATTGATTTGAAATTGCAGCCATTGGTCTTTCAGGTACAGGCCATAGGATTTGGCTGGCTGTCTGCATTGTATAGCATCCATGGCCCAACTGGCCATGCGGGCCAATTGTGCCTCTTTCTGCTGCAGCTGTTGTCTGAGAGATTGCACCTCAATTTGTGCTTGATGTTCTGCTTCCTGTAGATGCAAGGTTGGCTCCCCAAGAACGGTTTGCAGTTCCTATTTGCCTTGCTGTTCTGTTGTGGTGTCCCTGGAGGATGTACCCGTTCCTGTCCTCAACTCCTGTAGCTGCAATCTAAGCTTTTCATTTTCTTCCTGTAGGAACACTCGTTGGCAATTTGCCACGTGTTTAGCCATGGCTAATTCACTTCTGGCCTCCTTGAGCTGCTCTTCCAAGGGGCCTATGTCCGCCACACCCTTTGACTTGGCTATTTTCATCCACGTGTGTGTACATACTCTCTCTTCCTCCAATGCAAAGAACAGTGGCACAGTGAATTTCTGAGGTATAATTTTGCCAGCCTCTAAGAAGTTGTAATATGAACTCAGACTTGGCTGAGGGCTAGGCTCTGGAATATCCCCTTTCTCCACTTCTTTTGGTGGCTCTACTTCGCCCTCCCTCGGTGGTGATGAGGGTGCTTCTCCTTGCATTCTCTCTGTTTCCTTAATTCGGGCTAAGGTTTCCTGTAGAGCATCCTCAGCATCCTGTAGCCGAGCTTTTGAAGCCAATTGGTCTAACCTTTCTTTCCAAGTAGTTTTCTTCGGGCTCCCCCTCTCATAGGTGACTGATATCCTTGAGGGGGACCTCTCCTTGGGCGAAGTAGGGGAATCATCTATAGTGATTGGGTTGCTGGACGGAGGCTGTGGCTTGCCCGTCTTTATTCTCACACTTCTCCTAGCTTTAAAATATAGAGGAGTCTCCCTCTTCCTCTTTTCCTTGGGCTTAGGAGGTGTACTGAGGGCGGCCAGCACAGCTGCTGCCTCCCTTGCAAGAATGTCAGCTTTCTTCTCCTTGGGTTTCACTTTCTCAGGGCTTCCTGTAGAAGACTCCTTTTTGGTTGATTTCGAGCTTCCTGTAGAAGGCCCTTTTTCAGCTGATTTCGGGCTTCCTGTAGAAGCCGGTTTCGGTTTTCCTGTAGAGACCGGTGGCACCACTTTAGGTTGCTTTGCTGAGGGTGTTTTACTTTTCGACTTGGTCGAGGCTGCTGTCGAGGTGCCTTTGCTAACGTGGACCTGCTCAACCTTGTCCACTCTGCTTTGTAATATTTTCTCTCTGGCTGTCAACGTGGGTGTGTCATCCTTCTCTTTGGCACCCTTTTTCTCTTGTTTCTTCTTTTGCTCTTTCTTTTGCTCCGTGGTCGTGGTTTTCTGGCCTTTTTCTTTCTTCCCTGCGAGCACTGACTCCTTCTCCTCACTGCTAGATGAACCGAGCTCCTCGGCCAACATCTTTATGTCACCATCCTTGGTCAAATTTCTGAAGGCTTCCCATGAGAGAGGAACCTTGTATGTGTGGAGCGCATCCTCCATGAGGAGTTTAATGAGTCCATGGTGGGCTACCTGGTCTGTTGTACCTTCTTTCAACTTGGTGGCACATTCAATCATAGACTGTAGCAGAAAGTAGGGGATACTTAGTTTGTTTTCTACAGGTAGGTCCATCTGATGCCTTAATTCCGTGAGTAACCGAAAATGGTACCCATATACAATGCTAAACCGACCTTCGCAGGTGATGTACTTCATAATCTGAAGGCTAACTTCACTCCACAGTGGCAGTAAGCTGGTTCTACGAACCCCGTTTTTATCTTCTGAGAATTCCTCCTCTGGGGGGAAGAATTCCTTCTTAGCCTTCTGGCCCAATTTCCTTTCTTCTTTATCCCATGGTAATCCCATTGGGAGCTCAGTAACTTGGCTGATGAATTGTGGGGTCAGTCTGAGGCTCAATCCCCTGAAGCTGACGGTGGCCAATGTTTTGGATTTCGGCTTCAGAGCTTGCAAAAACTCCTCTGCCACCTCATCGTCATAGCCCTGCAACTTGTCGCAGAATGACATCCATTGCACTTGCGTGAATAGCTCCACCACCTCAGGATTCTCTCTTAGCTTTGTTGAGTCAGTTGGTTCCCTTCTGATGAAGCCACCCAGCATGGTGAAAACTGCTGCGTTAGCTGGAGGTGGCGAGTGCGGAAGAAAATTGGCCTACTGGGACAGAGCGTAGAATTACGCCTCTGTCATGCATACAATTCACAAAAACTTATCTCCCGATGACCTTAACACGGCTTAATTATACTCACATCCTGTAGCATGACAATTCATGCAAACGGCAGACAATACTTGCAATTTTTTTACGACCAGACTGTAGAACGTCAACTCTGCCACCCTCAAAACCAATTGTATGGAAGGTTCAGGCTGAACTTTTCAATCTGCCACCTTTTGACGTGAGGAACCCAATTTCCTGTAGAAGCAGCTGTCCTGTAGAAGTAGCGCACGAATTCTGGAGGATACTGCAGTGGGTCTGCGTTCTCTGTGCTGCTTAACAGGCGTTTGAACGGCCGAAGACTTGGAGTGTCGAGCTTTAGAGGAATCTGGATGCTCACTCGACTTTCAAACAGTGAATGATAAATGCATGGGGTGGCAATCTAGCCGATTAGATTTGAATCCGGCGGAATCTGTGGCGTGGGGGTGAACTGTCCCTGCCGGACCGTTGGATGACGTCGTCTACTCATTCTTCTGCAAGTTCCCTTACTGCCGCATCATTCCCCGCAGATCCACCGCCGTCATTTCTGTTACAACTCGTTTCTCCCCGACTGGACGGTTCTCACGTGTCCACTACCCGTTCTTTTTCCACGGCCACCATTCTACACATCCGACTAGACCAGCTGACTGGTCGATGTGGCCAGTCGAATGGCCATACAACCGCTCAACCCATTCACTTCACACTTGCAAACATTTCAAATTAAAATTCATGCAATTCGATGGAAGAAAGGGCGAGGCACTTACCTGTGTGGCCGCGACATGGTTCTTCGGGCTTTTGAACGATGATGAGTAGATTTGTTTGCTGCTGCTTGATTGCACAGGCCCGGAGGTTCCTATTCACAAGCCGCTAACGACGAAGCTTATGACTCGACTGCATGTGCCTGCGTTATCCTTGCATGTTGCAGGCGATGGAATGGTGTACACTTTAGTTGGCTTAACTGCTGCGGGACTCCTGCAGGATGTCCTGTAGTAGTTTTTCCTCCTCGGGTGCATGCTGCACGATGAAGACAGTGGCCTCACTATCACGCTCATAGGGCTCTTGGATAGCTGGGATGGGTATGGCATGGCATCTCAGCGTCTTTTTCATTTAAAAAATTGCTTTCTCTTGATAACTCAATGATCTGCTTTGATGGTGCAGGTATCTTCATTGCATGTCGACAGGGGTGGTAGAAGGAGGTGACAACAGAGTGTGAGGGAGAAAATGGTAGCTTGCATGCATCCATACCGGACCTTGGTCGTTAGATCTCCTCATACAATCAGTTCTGGGCCGTCCAAAACTTCTACACGAAGCTTCCTATAGAAATACAGAACTTCCTGTAGAAGATTAGGCTGTGATGAAATCGTGCCCATACCTTGGAGAAGATGAATATTCTTGGAGGAGGTGCTGGTGAGGTCTCCTGGCAGCATGATAAGGATCCTTGACTTTGGGTTGAGAGACCTCCTCCCCTTCATAGAACACCTGCAACCTGCATGCATTTCCACATTATAAACTTGATGTCCCTGTATTTTTTTCTTATTGTTTTTTCTTTTTTTTCTCTCTTTTTTTTTTTTTTGAAAGATAGCAGGGGCGCCTCAATGAAGTTTTCACCCTTGCCATCTACCTTAAACGCCTCAGAGAGGTTTTCACTCAAGGATCTTTTTCAAATCTTTTTTTCTTTTTTTGAAAGACAATAGGGGCGCCTCAATGAGGTTTTCACCCCTACCACCTGCCTTGGGAGGCTCAGAAAGGTTTTCACCCAAGGATCTTTATTTTTTCCTTTTTCTCTCTTTTTTTTTTTTAGATCTTTCAGGGTATGCTCAAAGCAGAGGCAGAACCCTTCTCTATGACTAGCACTGATTTCTCCATAGTTTTAGTGAATTCTTGTCTTGAGAGAGGTTTCCTGTAGATCTTCAGTCGATGCCCATTGACAAGCATGGGGATGGCCTCCTCATCAATGGTCCGAATAAGAACAGATCCATTGTCATGAAATTTCTCCACTGCATATGGTCCCAACCATCTAGTTCTCAGCTTCCCCTTGAAATCTTTGTGCCTGGAGTCATACAATAGTGCCCAATCTCCTGGCTGGAATTGCTTGTCATTGAGGTGTTGGTCATGCCACACCTTTCTCTGAAGTTGAACCACTTTTGAGTGAAGGAGGGCTTGCATTCGGTGCTCGTCCAGTCCATTCAGCTGCAATAACCTTTCTTGTTGTGCATGGCTGAGATCTAGGTCCAGATGAGTTGCCATCCTCAAAGTGTTGTATTCAAATTCAATGGACAGCAAAGCTTTCTTCCCATAGACCAGCTCATAAGGTGTGAAGCTGGTTGTGGTCTTCCAGGTGGTGTTGTAAGCCCATGTGGCCTCAACCAGGCGATCTGCCCAATCTTTCCTACTGCTGCTCACCACCTTAGTCAAAATCCCTTCCAATGCTCTATTGGTGACTTCCACTTGCCCATTTGCCTGTGGATGATAGGGGGTGGAAGTCCTATGCTTGATCTTGTGATGAGCTAGTAGGTCTTCAATTAAGTTGGATGTGAACTGGCTTCCTTGATTGGTGACTAGCTCTCTTGGGTAGCCAAATTTGTAGAAGATGTTTTCTCTTAAGAACTCAGCCACCTTTTCTTCTGTTGCTACTTTGATTGCCTTAGTTTTTGCCCACTTTGTCAGGTAGTCAGTGCAAACAATGATGTAAGACCTTTGCCTCGAAGGAGGGTTGATTGGACCCACAAAGTCCATACCCCACTTCTCAAATGGCTCAAGAGTCACTTGAGGTTGGAGGGGCATCTCATCCCTTTGAGTCGGTTTCCCAATTCTTTGGCATCGGTCACATTGGCTGATATACCTTCTGACATCTTGATGAAGTGTGGGCCAATAGTAGCCTGCCTGCATGATTTTGAAGGCAGTCCTCTTTGCTGCAAAATGTCCTCCACAAGGCCCATCATGACAGGTGAGGAGGATATCAAAGACTTCCTCCTCCCTTAAAAAATGCCTTAAGATCTGATTAGGGCCAAGCTTGAACAGGTTGCCCCCGATCCAAGTAAATGAGGAACTTTTTCTGATGATTCTGCTCTTCTCTCTTGAGGATAGGTGCGGAGGGAACTGTGTTGAAACAAGGTAGTTTTCTATATCAGCAAACCATGGAGAGAGTACTGAGATAGCAAACAGATGTTCATCGGGCATATGGTCATCCACTGTTCCATCCTCATCTGCAGATAGATCCAATCTAGATAAAAAATGAGCAACAACATTTTCTTTACCTGGTTTGTCAACGATAGTCAAATCAAATTGCTGCAACAAAAGTAACCATCTAATAATACGAGCATTCACATCTGGTTTATTCATTAAATATCTAATTGCAGCATGATCAGTATGTACAAATGTTTGATAGCCAGTGATATAATGTCGGAACTTGTTCAGTGCATGGACCACAGCCAAGAATTCTTTCTCGGTTACAGTGTAATTCAGTTCTACTTTGGACAAGTTTTTGCTGACAAAGTAAATGGCATATAGATGTTTTTCTTCAACTTGTCGTAAGGCTGCCCCTATGGCTTTGTTCGATGCATCAATGTGGATGTGGAAAGGTAGGGCCCAGTTTGGACCTCTCAAGATTGGGGCAGACACCAACTTGTCCTTTAATTCATTCAAAGCCCTATGGCAATCGTCAGTCCATTTAAACTCCACATCCTTTGCCAACAAGCTAAACAATGGCGAGGCTAGCTTGCTTAAGTATTTAATGAATCTCCTGTAATACCCTGCTAATCCTAAGAAACTCCGAACATCCCTTACCTTTTGGGGAGGTGGAACCTTCTTGATGAGAGAAATTTTGTTAGGATCCACTTGTAACCCTTGGCAAGAAATGGTATGGCCTAGCGCGGTCCCTTCAGTCATCAAGAATTCACATTTTTCAGGACTAAGGGACAGGTTCATCTCAATGCATTTGGTTAGGACTTTTCCCAGATTGGACAATGCTTCCTGGAAGTTGGACCCATAAGGAGTGAAGTCATCCATATAGATTTCCACCGCATCATGGACCAGCTCAGAAAAGATGCTCAAGACGGCTCTCTGGAAGGTAGCAGGAGCATTGCATAGCCCAAAGGGAAGAACTCGGTAGGCAAAGGTACCCCAAGGACAAGTGAAGGTGGTCTTATCTTGGTCTTCCGGGCTAATTTGGATTTGGTTGTACCCGCTAAACCCATCCAGGAAAGAGAAAAACTTCTTTCCTGCCAGTCCATCCAACACTTGATCTATGAAAGGTAGAGGGAAATGGTCTTTCTTGGTAGCTTTGTTCAGTTCTCGGTAGTCCACACAGATTCTTCACTTCCCATTTTTCTTGGGAACCAACACCAGAGGGGACACCCATTTGCTATCCGAGATGGGGTAGATGAATCCGGCATCCAACAGTTTTTGCAATTCTCCCTTGACAATGTCCTTAAGGGCTGGATTCATTCTCCTCTGGGGTTGCCTAATCGGTTTACAGTCCTCTTTGATGTATATGTGATGGGTACAGACCAAAGGATGGACTCCTTGTAGAGCCTCTATTCTACACCTACTTGTCTACCATTTTCCTCAGTTCTTCCTTATCTTTCCTTCACTTTTGCCTCATTTTCACCATAAAACCTCTCAGATCATTACATTAGGTGTCAATAAGCATGATCAAGCAAGTTTTGCTAATGGATGACTATTTGTTTAGATTTTGACTTACTTGCAGGAATCCCGCAGCTATCTGATGATCCCGCAGCTATCTGAAGATCCTGCAGCCTTTTTGTTAAACACTATGATCCACGTGTCGGTTTGCTAGACGAGCCACATGGGCACTCAGGTATCAACGTGCTCGAGGTTCCTGTCCCATTGTTCCAGCCATCCACGTCATCTTCACCCATGGTCAAAGCTGGTTAAGTTACGGTCAACTCAAGGCTGTTTAAACGGTGATTGAGAGCTGCTTGGTCACGTCATCTTAAATGGTGATTTGTCCATGTTCTACAGATGGCAGGGGACGCAATCCAACATGGGATTTATTATCCATGACGACAGAACCACTAAACTCGTCCACGCAGCCGTGATGTGTCAAGGGACCATAAATACGCATGACTGTTTATTGTTTTTCTGTTAATTAGCTGTACGAGTAGGCTATCTTAGAAACTCCTATAAATTGCTGCGTCTTCGTACGCTCAAAGAACTTTTGATTAGTTGTAATTTTCTGAACTTGTGTTGAATTTAAGAGCTTTGTGAACTCTGTTTTCTAGTGCTATTCCAGCACTCTGTTTTGTATACTTTTTGCAAATGGAGGAATAGATATAGCACTGTTTTGAAGTTTCCAGATCTTTGAGTTCTCTTGTGGCTGAATGAACAGAGGGCCCCTGCTCATCTCAGCCTTTGTAAAGTATTTCATGTGCAGCATTTCATTATTTTCTTATTTATTTCCTTAAGCATGTATAGTTTCATTTACTTGTTTTCCTTTCTTTCAAGCTGATCAGTGTTATTTCTTTGCAGGTTTCTTTTAGCCCAGGATTTATTTTTATATGTGTGTGTTTGCTTTACAAGCTAATGGTATTTGAAGTTGACAATTCAAGTGCTGCCTTTGTCTTTATAGTTGATTTTTAATCTTATTTCTCAAAAAGCTGTTAACATATATGAATGATCTTCATCATAAACTATTATCTTTTAAGATCAAAATATCACTAATTTGCAGTTAGTTTGGGTGCTTTTTGGACTGTTCTTTCACTACTTTCTTTCCTTGCTTTACACAGTACATGTGCTTTGAAGCATTGAGTTAGAAAGAGAAAATCATTACCACTAGTCTTTAAAGTAGAAGTTTTGATTTTAAAGTGCTTCCTAGACTATTTCCTCACTACTTTCTAATCATGCTTTCCATAGTACATATGGCTGAAGTAGAGAAATAGAAATAGCAAATCATTATCATTAGTCTTTCAAGCATATTTTTCTCACTTTTCTAATTCCACTTAAGCTACTTTCTTTCCGTGATTTACACAGTACATGTGCTTTGAAGCATCGAGTTAGAGAGAGATAATCTTTATTTTTGGGTTTTAAAAGTGACTCTCTTTTCTTTTATTAGCAGCAACTTGGACGGTGTCTAGTGCCATTGGTAGTGGTCATTTGCTTTCAAGTCATTTCAATTCATTTATTCTTTCCAAGCATTTCCTTTCAAGCAATTAGTTAGAGATCACTCAACACACACTTCCACTCATTTAGAATTCACTCTACACACACACCATCACTCACTTGTTTATAAATTCTCATTCCATCTTAGGAACATAATTAACCACAACAACACCCCCAACGATAAGAAAAACTCTAAGAGGTTACTTAAGTACATATAGTACACCTTCACTTCATCAGCTTACGAGCCCCGGGTTGACAATAAATACTAGCAATTTAGATAACACTAAATTGACTAAACATTTTGGCGCCGTTGCCGGGGAAGTGAAATTAAGTAGCCATATTCTTAGAAAAAAAATATATAAAAAAAAAAAAAAAAAAAAACTTCAAGAAAAGAAGTTAATAACCTATCTAAGTATGCTCTCCTCTTGCACTTTGAAGTGATCTGGAGGATCAGAAAGGAGAAAGTTATTGATTTAATAAGTTTCTTGAGTATGCTCTCTTCTTGCACCTAGAGTGAACTGGAAGATCAGAAAAAGAACTATTTAACTTGACTTGAAGATAAAATAAAAATGACATGCATAGAGCTAGAGATTCTAGGGGAAGGTTTTTAGCTAGAGCTCGAAGTTCAATTTTTACAAGTCCATCTGCTTCAAGAGATAGACAAGAGACACCTCCCTTATCTCCAACCGAAACTCCTAGTCCTGAAATTCAAGAGCCAAGAGTTGACTCTCCTATACCTTCTATTGAGTTTGAACTAGGAAGCGACTCTTCTTTTTCTCCTACCAGAAAACCAATTGTAATTGAGGAAATAGACTCACCTGAAGAGGAAGGAGAAATCTCTTCTCATTCACCCTTTGTAGAAGAACCAGAAGATTTTGAAATCCCTAGGAGAATCATCATGGCAGAAGAAGAAGGAGGCGATAGAGGTAGAGGTAGAGGAGGAGGAGGAAATAACAATAACAATGGAGGAGGTAGAGTTCCCATTGGAGGAAATAGAGATGGGGATAACACATTTGGGTTTCCCATTGTTGATGAGGACTCCCGAGCCACCATGAAAAACATATCACCATCCGTTCTCCCAAATTTTCATGGATTAAGAACTGAGGACCCTGAAACATTCTTGTTTGAATTTGAAGTTGTGTGTCGAACTTATGACTATCTGGATGATACTCAGAAACTCAAACTGTTCCCATCAACATTAAAAGATCAAGCTTTGAAATGGTTCACGGGGTTACTTACTCAGTCCATTAGGACCTGGGATGAAATGAAACAAACCTTTTTGGATAGGTATTTGGACTATTGTATGCCTACTAATCATAAGGATGAGGTTTTTAAAATGATGCAAAAAGAAGATGAGAGCTTAGAAGATTTACTTGAGAGATTTCAATATAATTTAAAAAGAGCAAAAATGAGCACCTTGGATGAAGAGACCTTAAAAGCCCTCTTATTAAAAGCCATTAGGGATGAATGGATAGATATCTTAAACATGACGGGGAAAGGGGATATTTCTCAACTTCCTCTCAGTGATATAGCAGAACTTTGTACCCATCTCTCAAGGGGCAAATCAAAAACTCAAAAAGGGCCTAGAGATCCTTCTCTCCTTAGGGCAAATAAATCTGCAACAGGATCAGTGAGTAGGGCTGAAATCGGTAATATGCTAGATGAATTTAAAACTGACATCTTAGGGAGTCTTAGTGAACAAATTGATACCCTTAAGATTCAGAATAAACAAAAAGCAGAAGCCGAGGCTATGACCATCTTTTGCCCGAAGTGTAGAAAGAAGCATGCTTTAAGGGAATGTCCCTTGGAAGCACAAGTTGTGGAAACCTGTGTAATTTGCTCAGAAACTCATGAGACCAAGGAATGTCCTTCAATCCCTGGCCTCAAAGCAGTCTTTCAAGAAGATCCAAGTACGCTTGAATCTCTTTGTTTTGTTGCAAGAAGACCTTGGCAGGGGCAGCAAAATCAAGGGTTTAATAACTCTATGAATTTCCAGCCCCCACCAAATTGGAATCCTTGGCAACAACCTTGGTCACAACCACAAAATCCTTTCCAAGCATGGTTGCAAAGCATGCAAATGCAAAATCCTTATGGGAGATTTGCCCAATTCTATCAATATCCTCAATCCTTTCAGAATCAGCAAGCTCCCCAACTTCCAAATCAAGGTCAACAATTGTCATTACCATTCCCTCAACAACAACAACCTCCTCCACAAAATCAAAATTCTCAACTCTTGTTACAATCTCAGCAGAGGCCAAATCAACTTCCCTCTCAACCTCAACCAAACCCCAATAATAGGAATCCTCAAAGTGCTTATGTGATGGAAGGTCAACCACTCATGGAAGGTCAACCATTCCCTACCTATATGGTTGTCCCTCTCAATGAGGTCCAACTCAGATCAGGTAGAATCCTAGACCAACCTTCTACAAGTGCTCAACAACCAAGCATTTCTGAGGAAGAATCTCTCAAAGCCAATAAGGGTTCTGAAGTATCCCTTCAAAACCCAAGCATTAAAGAAAAAGAAAAAGAATCAACTCCCTTAGTAGAGCAACCCACATCTTCAGCTATTCCTCCTTTTCCTGAAAGATTGCAAATTGATAAAGGAGTGGAGAAGCAGATTTGGTTGCCTGACTATAGCTTTCTAGATGAATTGAAAAATGTCTGTATCAAGATTCCCTTGTTAACAGCCATTAAGGAGATTCCCATTCTAGCAAAGACAATAAAGGAGATGAGTTTGAAAAAAACAATAAAAAGAACCAGAGACACCAAAAGGATACATCTAGTTGGAAAAATTGCAGACATTATGATGGGTAAAATTACCATGCAAAAATATGTAGATCCCGGTAGCCCTATTGTTAAAACTCATATTAATGGGGTTGAAATCCCAAATACTTTGATTGACTTAGGAGCCGCTATCAACATTATGAGTAGACAGACCATGGATCAGTTAAAACTTCCTAACCTTCTCTTTACACCTACTCTGTTGCAACTTGCAGATAGATCAATCATTAAACCTGATGGTGTATTGGAAGACATTCCAGTCTCACTAGACTCTTGGGAATATCCAGTTGATTTTATGATTTTAACTCCCAAGAACAATCTAGGAGGACATCCTCTTATTCTAGGAAGACCTTGGCTGGCCACAGCTGATGCTTTCATAAGTTGTAGGTCGGGAGACATGTATATATCAGATGGTAATTCTACCAAGAAATTCAACTTGTATCCTCCCGCAAAGGCAATAACAGAAATAGGAGAAGATGAGTGGATTGATGATGAGGATACTCTTCAACCTGTTCTAACCATCTTTGAAATCAGTGAGGACAGTCAAATTCTAAATACATTAGAAAATTTTGAGGTATCCTCAGAATATGACTCTTCACAGTTCCAGTTAGATGCAGATATTGAATATCTCTCCTCTAGACAGATGTCTCTCTTCTCAATGGAAGAGTTTGGTAGTTCTACAGTTGAAATCTTTCCAGGAAAAACATTAAACATCAACAAGAACTTGGAAAGACTACAACAAGAAGAATTAACTAAACTGTTGCAAAAACATTCCACTGCCTTTGCATAGGAATATACTGACATGAAAGGAATCGACCCTAAGACTTGTATTCATCATATTTACATTGAAGAAAACAGCAGACCTATTAGGCAGCCACAAAGACGGATGAATCCAAATCTTAGGGAAATTGTGAAAGGAGAACTTCAGAAATTGCTCAAGGTAAACTTCATTTACCCCATTTCAGATAGCCAATGGGTTTCTCCCTTGGTTATAGTGCCCAAAAAGAATGGTAAATGGAGAGTTTGCATTGACTATCGAGAATTGAACAAGGCAACCTTAAAGGATCATTTTCCTCTACCTTTTATTGATCAGGTATTAGACACTTTAGCAGGTAAAAAGTATTTCTCATTCTTGGATGGTTTTAGTGGTTACAATCAGATTCAGGTAGCACCTGAAGATCAAGACAAAACCACCTTTACTTGTCCTTGGGGGAATTTTGCCTATCGAGTACTCCCTTTTGGTTTGTGCAATGCACCTGCTACATTTCAAAGGGCTGTACTAGGAATCTTCTCAGATCTGATTCATGATTGTGTAGAGGTATACATGGACGATTTCACAGTCTATGGTAATACATTTGAAGAAGCTTTGGAAAATTTGGAAAAAGTACTAGTAAGATGTAAGGAAACAAATCTTTCTTTAAGTCATGAAAAGTGTTTTATGATGTTTACTGAAGGGATTGTTTTAGGACATCATATTTCAGGAGATGGAATCAAAGTTGATAGATCTAAAGTAGAAGTCATCTCTAAGTTACCTGTTCCAAATTGCCAAAGAGATGTTAGAAGTTTTCTTGGGTTTACTGGTTATTACAGAAGATTTATTGAAAACTTCACTAAAATAGCATCCCCTCTTTTCAAACTACTTACTAAAGATTGTGAATTTAAGTGGGATCCTGAATGTCAATCTGCCTTTGAAGCTTTAAAGACTAGAATATCTGAAGCACCCATTTTAAGGGGTCCAAATTGGAAACTCCCTTTCCACATTTCTACTGATGCTTCAGATACAGCTTTAGGAGCTGTTTTGGGACAAAAGGATTTGATCCCTTATGCCATTTATTACACGAGTAAGAATTTGACTCCTACTGAGTTAAATTATACTGTTACTGAAAAGGAGTTTCTAGCCGTTGTTCATGCTATAAACAAGTTTAGACACTATATAACCGGCTATGAAACCTTTGTCCACACTGATCACTCTGCCATTAGATACCTCATGAACAAACCAGTCACTAATGGTAGAGTTACAAGATGGCTTTTGCTTTTACAAGAATTCAACATAACTGTGTTAGACCGACCAGGTAAACAGAACACAGTAGCTGACTTCTTGTCCAGAATCCAAAACACTAATGAGGACTCTCCTGTAGAGGATAAATTTCCAGATGAATATTTGTTTGCAGTAACCACCAAAACCCCTTGGTATGCTGATATTGCTAATTATTTAGTTACTGGAAAATTACCTTTACATTTATTTCCTAATGAGAAAAGGAAAATCATTCAGGATAGTTCACTTTATTCTTGGATTTCTAATGAATTGTTCAGAACAGGGCCAGATTTGATGATCAGAAGATGTGTACGGGAGGATGAGATGCCTGACATCCTTAAGGCATGTCATGACGAACCTTGTGGCGGACATTTTTCTGATAAGAGGACTGCCTATAAAATCCTTTCATCAGGATATTATTGGCCTTCTCTCTTTAAGGATGCAAAGCAATATGTTAAAAGGTGTGACAGTTGTCAAAGAACTGGGAGACCAACTCTTTCAAATGAAATGCCACTACAGCCACAGGTATGCATCGAACCTTTCGAGAAATGGGCTCTAGATTTTGTTGGACCAATTAATCCGCCATCCAAGCAAAATAGATATATACTGGTTTGTACTGATTATGTTACCAAGTGGGTAGAAGCTATAGCATTAACTTCTGCTACTGAAAATTCAGTTGTTCAATTTCTTTTCAAGGATATTTTCACTCGTTTTGGTGTCCCAAGAGAAATTGTAACAGATCAGGGAAGCCAATTTACATCAAGGATGGTGGAAAAGCTGATGGAGGAATATAAGATTAAGCATAGAACATCTACTCCATACCATCCGCAAGCGAATGGTCAAGTAGAATCTACAAATAAAGTTCTTGAAAGCATCATCACAAAGACTGTTCATCTTCATAGAAGAGATTGGGCAGAAAGGCTTCCTGAAGCCTTATGGGCCTATAGAACTACATGGAGGAACACTACAGGACATTCTCCCTATGAACTTGTTTATGGGAAGGAAGTCCTGTTCCCCATTGAGTTCCAAATCAAGACCTTCAAGACAGCAGTTCAATTGGGGATGAGCTTATCAGAAGCCCAAAAGCACAGAATGGACCAGTTAAATGAACTAGATGAAATGAGACAAGATGCAATTCTAAGAACCGATCTAGTTCAGCACCAAAGAAGCAAATGGCATGATCGACATATCAAAGAAAAGAAGTTTCAAAAGGGTGATTGGACACTCTTGTTTGATTCAAAATTTAAGGACTTCAAAGGAAAATTTCAAACTCATTGGCTTGGGCCATATGAGATTGATGAAGTCTTTAATAATGGAGCAGTTAGAGTGAAGACTATTGATGAACTTCAAACTCCCTTTATTGTGAATGGCCACCGGTTAAAAGTCTACCACAAGCCACTCTCAAAAGAGGAGTTTGTTAAGTTATTCCAAGGCGATTCTGAAATGAGGCTGGTGGAGAAGAATTCTTCTCCTCCATCAGCCTAATCTCTGTTTCTTTCAATTTCAATAAAAAAAAAAAAAAAAAAAAAAAAAAAAAAAAAAAAAAAAAAAAAAAAAAAAAAAAAAAAGAAAAAAATGAATAAATGTATGAGCCTGAAAACCAATCTCTGATTGGCAGTCTCATGCAGAAAACATAAGGTGAAAATCAGGGTCACCTGACACCTCATGTTTTCCAAAAAAAATCTCTCTCTTTCATTTTCATCTCATTTATTCCATCTCACCATTTCCTTCCATCTTACCATCCTCACTTCACCTCACTGCTTTCCACTCACTCATTCATTCATTCCTTCATTCCATTTCACTTCATTAATAAAGTTTTTTTTGGCAACTAAAGTATTTTATGCAGCTGGAAGACTTCATTACAGTTCCTGCAGCTATTTGACAATTCTGCAGCCGTTTAGCCTTCCTGCAGCCTTCTGTACCTGCACAAGAAACACAGTTTGTCTGAAGAAAATATTTACAGTTCAAAATCATCAAAGACAAGGAGGAAAGATCATGTGCTAGCAATAAAGTTAACAAAAGGTTAGTAGCAAATCATCAGAAGCCAAATCAAATGTGAATCCGAGGTATGTTCAAAACTCTAAACCTATGGTTATTTCATTATGCGGAATTTTCTGGGTTATGTCTTGTTGGCCACTAAACGTAATTATTACCCATTTTCTTTTCCCATGCGACCACAAATCTACGAATCCTCCACGTCTACCAGCTCATAATAACCATGATTTTTGAAATTACATATGGCTGTTTCAGTCATTAAGGTCTCGTACCCTAATGACGTAACCTACCGTATTACGTCTCTCAGTTCTCGTCCCGCAGCCATGTGTCACTCCACAGCCGAAATTGGAGAATGTAGCCGTTCCATTCATCATTTCAAAACCCTCTGTGCTCATAACACCCTATTCCTCGCTATCATCTCCCTTATTCCGTTTCACTCACTACGATTACCTCCATAAACCATCCTTTGTTTTCCCTCTGCCGTATAGCCGTAAACCTGTGATACAGTTGTATTACGACTGTTAGTCACCGTTTTCACTGTGTCCACGCTGTTATCCACCGCTTAACTCTGATTCAAGCCGTGAATTCTCGGTGTCTGAGGCTGTTGATGCACCGTATACCCTCTGTTCCACAAAGTCTGAACAGGAACCGAGGAGTTACCGTGTGAAGTTACGGAGTTACTGTGTAAGGTCACCATCAAATTTGTGTTTTAAACAGAGCTGAGGAGTCGATGGGAAAGCTTTTAAGGGCTGAACCGGAAGGTTCGAAATTCTTGGAGGCATATCCTCAGGTTGAGGAGGCACTACAAAAAGCCAATTGGTTACAATGTATCAGAAAGTTTAAGGGCTACCATAAAGAAGTAACCAAAGCCTTTGCAAGATCATTTAAGGATAAAGACAGTCAGGCAGAGGTGGGTGATTTAACATTTACAGTCAGCGAAGGAAGCATAGCAAGGGCTACCTCTCTTCCACAAACCGGTGAACGTTGGTTCAAAAACCGGGCAGTCCAGGATCAACAATGGAAGCGGATTTTTAAAAACCCAGGTATGGACACAAGTGTTTTCACCAAAGGAATTCCAATCTCCCATGTTAAAGAAGAATGGAAAATTCTATTGTTATTAGTACAAAAATTTTTCACCTGTGAAGGGAGATTTGGAGTGTTGTATGTCTATCATGGTAAAATTATGCTGCAATTTCAAGGAGAACATGATATAAATCTTCCTTATTTCCTATTTCAAAGCCTTAGGAAAATGTGTTCCATGGCTCAACGAAATCCACGAAATGTAGAAGCTTACCTCTGCCACCATAGTCTTGTGAAGTTATTGATAGAAGAACAGTTAAAAGAAAAGCAAGACACATGGGAGAAATTCCTTGTAAGGAATCATTTTGCAGAACCTGGAGAGTCTTCTATACCTAGAAAAAGCAGAAGGAAGAGAAAAGAAAGTATCTCTGAGACTGATATCTTAGAGGAAACTGTTCAAGGACAAACTGTAGAAAAAATAGAAGTCCATCATCCTGAACCTGAGATTGAACCCACTGAAGACAGTGCTCAAGAGGTCATCTCAGAAACCCTCGCTGAACTTGCCAAGGAAGCTGCCAAAAAGAAAAGAGAAGACAAAAAGAAACAAAAACAAGACAAGGGAAAATCTATAATCCAAGAAACTGATCAGACCCCAGAGCATTCTAGTGATGAAGAAAGAGATAACCAGCCCTTAGCACAAAGGGTAGCTAAACTCCATGAGAAAACTGCCCTCTCTGAGAAAGTAAAAGTTCAAAAACCAAAGGAAAAGGCACAAAAAGAAACACAGAGTGCTGCCACTATAAGAAGGAGTAGTAGATTGCAGAATAAAAGGAAAGCCACAAGGACACTCTTCGTTGATCTTAGCACACCTGAGAAGGGTGCTACAAAAGCAGACCTTGAGGATAGTCCATCACGTGAGGCAGCTACTCCTCCAAGAGAAGACAGTCCATTTCAGCCGGAGTTTGAAACTGAAATTGAGCATGAATATAGTCCAAGGAAGTCACCAATTGTTGACCCAATTCAACAAGAGGTGTACAACTATTTTGAAACATTGGAGCAAAACACTGCTGGCCCAAGTAATGTCATACCTCATGAGCAGCAAATAGATTTACTTAAACAAGAAATCTATGAACTTGAAGTGCTAAACCGTCACATTAAACAGAGAAATGAAGAAATGAAGCAGCAAGCTGAAATTGCCAAAGCAATCCAAGATAACACCTTTCTTCACATGAGCATGTGGTAGAAGAAACACAGCAGACTCAAGAAGAGATGTAGAAGGCTGAACAGAGCCTTAATCAATTTGAAATTCAGATGCATGTTCAAGAGGCCAAAGGTTAATGTTTCTACACAAAGGAAGAGAAGGAGATTGGATGTCCTAGCTGAGGCATCCCAGCAGATGGACTGAATTGTGTTTTCATTGCATGAGGACATGCAATACCCTCGGAGTGGGGGTATGTAGAGCCTCTATTCTACACCTACTTGTCTACCATTTTCCTCAGTTCTTCCTTATCTTTCCTTCACTTTTGCCTCATTTTCACCATAAAACCTCTCAGATCATTACATTAGGTGTCAATAAGCATGATCAAGCAAGTTTTGCTAATGGATGACTATTTGTTTAGATTTTGACTTACATGCAGGAATCCCGCAACTATCTGATGATCCCGCAGCTATCTGAAGATCCTGCAGCCTTTTTGTTAAACACTATGATCCACGTGTCGGTTTGCTAGACGAGCCACATGGGCACTCAGGTATCAACGTGCTCGAGGTTCCTGTCCCATTGTTCCAGCCATCCACGTCATCTTCACCCATGGTCAAAGCTGGTTAAGTTACGGTCAACTCAAGGCTGTTTAAATGGTGATTGAGAGCTGCTTGGTCACGCCATCTTAAATGGTGATTTGTCCATGTTCTACAGATGGCAGGGGACACAATCCAACATGGGATTTATTATCCATGACGACAGAACCACTAAACTCGTCCACGCAGCCGTGATGTGTCAAGGGACCATAAATACGCATGACTGTTTATTGTTTTTCTGTTAATTAGCTGTACGAGTAGGCTATCTTAGAAACTCCTATAAATTGTTGCGTCTGCGTACGCTCAAAGAACTTTTGATTAGTTGTAATTTTCTGAACTTGTGTTGAATTTAAGAGCTTTGTGAACTCTGTTTTCTAGTGCTATTCCAGCACTCTGTTTTGTATACTTTTTGCAAATGGAGGAATAGATATAGCACTGTTTTGAAGTTTCCAGATCTTTGAGTTCTCTTGTGGCTGAATGAACAGAGGGCCCCTGCTCATCTCAGCCTTTGTAAAGTATTTCATGTGCAACATTTCATTATTTTCTTATTTATTTCCTTAAGCATGTATAGTTTCATTTACTTGTTTTCCTTTCTTTCAAGCTGATCAGTGTTATTTCTTTGCAGGTTTCTTTTAGCCCGGGATTTATTTTTATATGTGTGTGTTTGCTTTACAAGCTAATGGTATTTGAAGTTGACAATTCAAGTGCTGCCTTTGTCTTTATAGTTGATTTTTAATCTTATTTCTCAAAAAGCTGTTAACATATATGAATGATCTTCATCATAAACTATTATCTTTTAAGATCAAAATATCACTAATTTGCAGCTAGTTTGGGTGCTTTTTGGACTGTTCTTTCACTACTTTCTTTCCGTGCTTTACACAGTACATGTGCTTTGAAGCATTGAGTTAGAAAGAGAAAATCATTACCACTAGTCTTTAAAGTAGAAGTTTTGATTTTAAAGTGCTTCCTAGACTATTTCCTCACTACTTTCTAATCATGCTTTCCATAGTACATATGGCTGAAGTAGAGAATTAGAAATAGCAAATCATTATCATTAGTCTTTCAAGCATATTTTTCTCACTTTTCTAATTCCACTTAAGCTACTTTCTTTCCGTGCTTTACACAGTACATGTGCTTTGAAGCATCGAGTTAGAGAGAGATAATCTTTATTTTTGGGTTTTAAAAGTGACTCTCTTTTCTTTTATTAGCAGCAACTTGGACGGTGTCTAGTGCCATTGGTAGTGGTCATTTGCTTTCAAGTCATTTCAATTCATTTATTCTTTCCAAGCATTTCCTTTCAAGCAATTAGTTAGAGATCACTCAACACACACTTCCACTCATTTAGAATTCACTCTACACACACACCATCACTCACTTGTTTATAAATTCTCATTCCATCTTAGGAACATAATTAACCACAACAACACCCCCAACGATAAGAAAAACTCTAAGAGGTTACTTAAGTACATATAGTACACCTTCACTTCATCAGCTTACGAGCCCCGGGTTGACAATAAATACTAGCAATTTAGATAACACTAAATTGACTAAACACTCCTTTCATCTCCTTATAGCTCCAAGCAAAAGCATCTAGATGACTGGCCAACAGACTACATAGCTCCTTTTCCTGAGAAGGAGATAGGGAGGAGCTGATCTTTAACGTCCTCTCAGGGCCGAACTCCACATTCTTGACTCTGGGAGTGATAGGGTTGGTTGCACAAAGATCCACTAAGGTGCTGGCTTGGGCATCCTCCACCAATTCCTCTAAGGTTAGTGCACTGGGAGGTGGATTCTGGATCAAGGTCTCAATCAAGTCATCCTCGGTTGGGGGGTCTCTTCTAGTGGTGTCTAGGGTGCACAAAGGTGCTGAGTACACCTCATCCTCTTCTCCTTCCTCCAACCAAAGTGGTAAGTCATGCTCTAAGGAGGGTTGGGCAGGAGGGTATAGGACTAGCTGCTTGGACATAGGACCATTTTTTATGGTCATGTTTCCTACACGATAGCTTATGTAAGCATCTACAGTGGCTAACCAAGGCCTTCCCAAAATGAGAGGGTATCCAGTAAGCTTTGCCTTTGGTTGCAGAACTAAGAAATCTGCAGGATATTCCCAAGAGTCAACAGAGACCAAGACATCCTCCACAATCCCTTTGGGAGTCACGGTGGAGCGATCTGCTAGTTGTAGGACTGTCGAGGTCTTCCTCAAGGAACCCTGAAGGTTGAGTTTGAGCATGGTATCCCTGGTCATCACATTAATGGCAGCCCCCAGATCAATCAAGGTGTGAGGTATGATGGTGCCATTGATGTGGACATCTACTACAGGACTCCCAGGATCTACGTACTTTGGGAAGATGACTTGTCCCAACATAAGGTCAGACAATTTTCCTATGACATTGATGGTTGAAGCATCTCTCTTTCGCCTACCTGGGTGTCTGAAACACTTTTCATTAACCAGTTTGTTGTATATCGGTACATCTTTGATGGCTTGGAGAAGTGGTATTTTCACACACAACTGCTTGAGCTCTCCCAGAAGCTCATCCTCCTTTGGGTTGGGTTGTGTGGTGGCTGTTAATCTCTCAGGAAAGGGTGGAATAGCCTTTGGTTCACTTTCCTGTTTGTCTCCCTCATCCTCTGGGGGAGGAGGTTGTTGGCGATCCGGAAGAGTCTTTCCAGATCGCAGATTGATCTCCTGGATCTCCACAGCATAGGTAGGGCATGATGTTTCCCCAGTGTATACCTGCTGGGCCTGTTTGTTGTTGGGGTTCGGGTTCGGTTGAGCAGGTATTTGAGGTTGCCTTGGAGGAGCAGGAGGTAATGGTTGAGGTTGAACTGGTGGTGGAGGCAAAATGGCGGGAGGAGTGTTGTACTGGGGCCTCCACCCCGACTGAGGTGCATTCCACTGAGGCTGTGGCTGGGCATGTGAGTGATATGAATGAGTAGTGGGTTGAGGATGGTACTGAGGTGGATAAGACCATGGAGGGGGCACAAACCAGGAAGGATGAGCAGGGGGACCCCAGGAAGGCATAGGAGTAGATTGGTTGGGGCTGTAATAAGCTTGGGGTGCCCCTTGCATCCCCTGCTGGTAAGGTCTAGGTCCTTGTGGCCTCCTTTGGTTGAGGAAATAGAGAGGTTTAGTGGGGGCTTCTGTCCCTTGATACATGGCTTTAAGCCCAGATAAGGTTGGACATTGGTTTGTGGGATGGTCCTCCTCACAAACGAAACATACCTCCACCAAATGCAATGGGCATTCGTTCTTAGGGTGTCTCCTTGTACACCTAGGGCAGAAGATAGCCAAGGCCCTCTCAGCTTCTTCCTTCTTCTGCTGGATCCTGAATGTATCAAGTTGCATGGCAATGGTCTGTCTCACCTCGCTTTTGAGATCCTCTAATTGATTTGAAAACTCATGTTTGGAGAAAGGAATACCAACTGAGAGGAGGTTTCCTCTACCTCGTTTCCAGGCTACCCTAGAGTGGTTTCTAAACACAGTCTTTATGTCCTCATAAGGCAGTTGGTAAATATCTCCTCCAGCTAACATGTGAAGGGTATCTAAGAGGTCTTCAGGGATTCCTCGGAGCAGGACCAACTTGAGGGATTCAGGGTCAAGTGTGCACTTGGCCCGTTTATAGCTAAGTTGGAACCTTTCCTCATAATCCTCTAAGGATTCATCATTTCCCATGGTCATCTGAAAGATTTTCCCCTTGGTTTCCTTGGACCTACAGTAGTCCCGGTACTTGGTATTGAAATCTTGCTGCATTTTAGCCCAAGTGGTGATACTGTTCCCTGGTAAGCCCTTGAACCAGTGTAATGTTGCATCCTTAAGGGTTGAAGGGAAGAGTTTCAGCTTCTGCTCATCTTCAGTATAGTCATAGGTTCGACAAAGGACAACAAACTCAAACAGAAAGGTATCAGGATCTTCAGTAGTCAGTCCATGCAAGTGAGGTAAAGCGGAGGGGCTAATGTTCTTCATTTTCATGTCTCCATTGGTCTCTCGGATGGGGAAGGCACCTTCTATTCTCTCATGTTCTCCTCTATTGTCAGCCATAGCTTCAGATGGAATGGTCTCTAATTCTTCTTCTGCTATAGGATCTTCATATATCTCAGGAGGTTCACCTATAGGTTCTTCTAGATCACTGTCACCGAAGAAGAGAGAAGGGTGGCTCAGTGATGTGGTGGGGGTGTTGGGTAAGAATTTGCCTGTTTTATCTTGATTCCTACGAGGCATGAAATGGAAAGACTTTTGATTGCTTTTGTGTTTTTTTTCTCTCTGGTACCTGCAAAAACTGAAACAGATTGATCTACAACTAACTACCTTGCTGAAATGAAAATGCAGAATTGAAATGAAAGCAGGAAAGAACTAATCTACTTTGCTCAAATGAAATTGCAGGAATGGAAATGCTAGTCTACGCTTGCAGAATTGAAATGTTAATCTATGCTTGCAAAAATGAAATTACGTAATTGAAATGTTAATCTATGAAAGCAGGAAATGTCTATGCTACTTTTGCAGAATGGAAATGAAATAAACTACTTGGCAGAAGGCGAGAGTAGGAAAATAGAAGAAAAGCAACAATTACTAATACTCTGACGCTTCCCCAGCAACGGTGCCAAAAAGATGGTGGGCTCCAGTATTGTAGTAATAATGCTACAACTCCTGGAGCTTCCTTCTCTAATTTTATCAACCCGGTAGTTCGTAACAAACTTGGAAGCGACGGTGCTGTATGCACAAGTACTAGCTCTTGTCGCAGCTGTCACTTGGTCAGCTGGCACAAGTCCGCTAGGGATCAAGCCAACTTCTATAGGTTCTCAGAAGAAGATTTTTAAGTGATGAACGAAAGCTATCTCAAAGGAGATTAACCTATTTTGCAAGAATGAACTGAAAGCCAAAAAAACATGGAAACCCTAGTAAACCCTAATTTCACCAGCTTAATCCTTATGATGCAATGGTGGGAATGCGACATCTAAAAGTGATGCCATTACTTCTATTGAGATGAGATGCATGTGTCTAAACTACTTTCATCTGAAGAGAACAAGTTTTTGTATTTTTGCTCAAGTTGTTGAAGTTATTATGCCTGTGCTTCTTACTGGGTCTTGACTGTGCAGGGGTAGATCAAGGGGAGGAAGGCTTGGAAAAGGTCAGGAGGACTCTGAGAGGGTCCAAGGGATCCCTAACATCATTCAACAGAAGTTCACAAAGTTCAGATGCCTGGAAACTGTGTTTGCAAGCTTCTACAGGATGTCTGCAGGGGATTCTACAGGAAGTTCAGGATTTCTACAGGAAGTCTGCTAATTTCTACAGGATGTTCTGCAATCGGAGTTTTGGGTGATGGATGAGTGAATGAGGCTATATGGATGGTCAAGGAGGTAGGAGGGGAGCTTGTGATGGTTTATGGTCAGAGAGATGAGATGGAGAGGGGGTGTGTAAAGCTGGTTGGTCTAGAGGAGGGTAGAGGCAATGAAAGGCCGAAAAGATAAAACAACGTGGATGATAGAAGAGTTGGGAGGCAAAAGATCTAACTGGGAGATAAGTAGATGGCCTAGGTACGACTGAGAAGGATAATGAAATGATAGAGTGGTGCTGCACAGTGTAAATGAAACAAATCACCCGCGTCTTGCACAAAACCGAGATTTCATCAACCTATTCTAAATGTTTTATTAGAAACCAAAGAACATCAATGTAGTTTAAAGGGAAATCGTGCATGGTGCTGCAACAAAGAGTTATTCCACAAGATCTAAATGCATGGACACTTCTACAACCGAAAACATTACCTCAAGACTTGCATGAATATGTAACACAGTGTTTTTGGTAGTTGGCACGGTCTGCACTTCCGGTCCCCAAACAGAGGTGAAAGTGAGTGTGCATTCAACCCTTTTTTGAACTCTGATTAACTCCAATCCTCTTACTCTAATCTAAACTATCGAAGCAGTTGTGTTCATAAACCTAACTTACGTAATCACATCAAAACAGTCAACTCAGCAAACTATGTTTCCAAGTGCATGTAAAGGAAAAGAAATATAATGATGAAAGAAAGACAAGTAACAATACAAAGAAAGGAGGCCTATTGCTCTCAGGTTGGGCCCAACCCTGAGAGCTATAGCTCCTCTAAGAACTCAGAATTGAACTCGAATCTGCCTGCCTTTTATTAAAATATCATAGTCATAAGTCTAACAACATGCCAAAAGTGGCTTACAAAAAGCAAAACAGAGCTATAGCTCGTAATTCAGAATCTGCAACAAAGGTTCAAAAGTTCCCATCGAAGGCTATAACCTCAATATTTATACATTATGAGGGCCAAGCTGGCCTCCTAAATTAGTGGGGCTTGGATGACCAACTAAAAGTAAACTGTTGTTCCCTTAGAATCCGTTGGCTGCCTTCTAGCTCGGTGGAGATAGTTGTTGGAGCTCGGAGTTGGGGTGGAGATCACGAGGAAGGTTATTCAAGGCTGTGGACAGCCTTCCTACAAAACCGCAATGCCACCTTGGCTGTCTCCTTGCCTTCATCTGCATGGTTTTGCTCCCTTTAATGTCAAAAAACCTGAAATAAACATGTATTAGCCACCAAGGAATAGTGACTGCCCTCCTTCCTACAAATAACATGAATATACTAAAAAATGATGCATAAGTGATGAAAAATGAAGGGTTGAGCAAGGGTAAGTAGGCCAAATGAGCCCAAAATGTTACCAAATTTGGGGCTCATCAATACTCATAAGTGTAATCATAACTTAACGTCTTACTTTCTAAAAATAATCATTAAAATAAACCTTTTTTTCAAAAAAGTAAAAAAATAATATTCATTTATTTTTCCACATTTTCATTTATACATATATGTAACACAATTTTTCATAAAATATGTTTATTAATCATTTATTTCCCTCTCTTCAAAAGAATATATCTCAATGTCATGATTGAATGTATTATTAAATTATTAACATTATGTTTATTCTTAAAGCTCACATGGAACTTATATATCATTATTAATAACAAAATCTATTTGGGAAATGAAAATCTTTTTATAAATATATTTTTATTTTGAATGTTGCTCTACATTAATAACTTTGTTACCTTGGTTTTATACCATAATACTCAATATATGATATTCTTAAATCCTAACAACTTTGTTACCTTGGTTTTCTACCATAATACTCAATATATGATATTCTTAAATAGTTAGGATTTAGATGATATTTTTAAATAGTTATGTTTTAAAAAGGAAAATTTAGCTTTTTTATTAAAACAAAGTGTTTTTAGTTTACTCATTATTTCTCAATTTTGATATTTTTTAAATTATGTAATAAGTATTTATTTCAAGAAGATATTTCTAATAATTTTTCAAATCACTATTTAAATATAATTTTTATCTCTCTAGTTTAAGGATTTTTAATAATTTATTAGGTTGACAAAAGCTAACATGCACATACATGATCTTATATTCACCCTGTGAGTGACATCAGTTAAAGATTTATTAAACTAAAGGTATTAAAGACTCATGTGCTGGTGTGTGTTCTGTGTTATTGAAACGATGGATCAGTCAGATTGCCAATACACAGACAATAAAACAGAAAGATAGTAGAGAAATACAGTAAGCAGTCATAACACAAGAAATTTTAATAAGGAGTTCACCCTATTCTCCAGGGCTACGTCTCTGGTCTAGCTTTCAATGGTGGCCTTGTTTTATTGTGTCCTCAAGAAGAGAAATTACAATACAAGGACTCAATATGAGTTCTCCTGAAGTAGATTTAGCTTGGCAGGGTGGTTTCTTGGATTCCCCAAGCCACTTAGTGTACACAAACTCTTCTTCTTCCTACCAGCTCTGTGACCTTTTGGTCTACAATGGAAAGAGCCAAATATGATGCTCAGTCTGGACAGATTCCTCTATGGGAAGGCTTAAGTCTTCAAGCTCTCTAGTGCTTGATGCTGCCTCTGGTCAGCTTGGCCCTCTGTCTCTTCTACTTAGCTTTATTGTTCTCTTTGTTCAGTCCTCCTCTCAGGGTTCACTGTTCACTGCCTCTCTTGGTTGCTTGGACTCTTCTATATTCTGACTCCAAATTTGACTGACTCGACTGTCTTTGTTCATGGCTTTAGCCATTCGATCCCTATGCCTATTCGGTTCCTCTTCTACCTGGGCCAATTCACCTTCTGCAGTTGCGCTTGGATTTCCCTACGTTCGGCATCATCATGAACGCTCAAGGAGTGGCCACTTGTGCTCCTCTAAATGGCGCCAGCATGCTTTGTCGGTTCGTTTCTTCAGTTACGTTGTGGATGCTTTCTTCCTCCACCGTGGTGGTCAAACGGATTCCAAATCCCTTTAGAACGTAGCTTAATTCCCTGTTGATTTTGCTTCTTTCCATCAAGTGCGATCTCAGCCGTCCAATCTGGGCCCTCCAAATCTGACGCCATACGCACGTTTCGCGTGGTTGACTTGCTCGACCGATAGCACGCGATCCACGACGGTTTTCTCTCACCTTCGCCTGCCACGCATCGATCGGTGTATGGAATCACTCCGCTCCTATCCAAAACCTCTTACTGTTCAAGGGATCCCTGATCAATACCGCCGGTTTTCCAGTGCACGGGTCCTGCCATCGTACGTTAGCGTTTTTCACTTTTTCCACCCGCGGTTTCTTGGTTCCCGATGTGAACAAATGCTCATGCTTCCCCTTCAAGGCCATGTTCGCCTAGAGAGTGCTTCAAAAACCTCATCCTTTTCCCATTCTGGGGCTCCCAAGGGCTACTTTGGCCTCCTGCGTAGTCTCCATGGGCCTCGGTCAACGCGCTTTGAACAAGGTCCTCGTCGTTCCACGTCGGCTGCCATGGCCACTGGTTCAGGGTGTTTCTGATACAGTTTTGGATTTCTTTTAGAGATTTTTTCGACCTGATTTAGTCATGGTTCTCGACAGTCCTTCTACGGATCTAATTTGAATCACGACCTCCCTACTGAAAAAGCTTTTGGACCATCAAAAATTGGTTTTCAAGCATCGACTAAGTGAGGATACTGTTTATTCACTTATCCCATCTCAATCCACTTTGCACTGCTCGGCTTTGAGCCTTTGAGCTTAATCCTGAGGTACTCAACTTCTCCCTTGTGCATTGTCCTCACCTTCCTGTCCAGCACTGTGTCTTCCTGCAACTCATCGAGGTATTCAGGTAGCAAGTCATCAATAGAAGTCAATTGACTTTTCTCTTTACTGTCCTCAATCATTGAAGGTCAAGCAATCTCAAGCAGTCTGCATTTACGACTGAGTAGATGTGCATGTAAGCTGGTAGATCAAGGCGAAACGCATTTTCACCAATCTTCTCAAGTATCCTAAAAGGTCCATACTTGATAGGCTTTAGATTTTTACCTTCACCGTACATCCAGTCTTTGCTGATATATAGCCAAACTTGGTCTCCAACTTGAAAACTATGCTCCATCCGATGCTTATCATGCCTAGCCTTATACTTTCCTTGGCTCTTTTCCAACTATTGCTGTACTTCCTGATGGATCTCCTAGATCTATTCAATGAACCTAGTTGCCTTATCCACATCACTGTGCCCACCAACCATGGTATCTTTACCAAAGACAAAATCCAAAGGAGACCTTGGTATGAAACCAAAACAGGTCTCAAAAGAAGATCTCTGTGTAGAAGAGTGTTTGGCTCTGTTGTAAGCATGCTACACATAACATAAGTGTTCATCCCAAAGCTTAGGATGTTTACGACAATATCCTCTCAGTAACTAGATCACTATCCTGTTTACTACTTCTGTCTGGCCATCTGTTTGTGGATGAAAATTTGTTCTTTTCTTCAACTTGGTGTCCATCAGTTCCCATAGACTAGACCAAAACTTCCCCACAAATCGGGTGTCTCGATCAGATATAATGGAAGTGGGTAATCCAAAATGAACCCATACATGTTCAAAGAACAATTTTGCAGTCTGTTCAGCTGTGATTTGTTTACTACAAGGTATCAAAATACAGATTTTGCTGAACCTATCCACAACAACGTATAGATAATCATGACCTTTCCTAGATTTAGGTAGTCCTCCAACAAAATCTATGGAAACACTTTCCCAAGGGTGAGAAGGAACTGGAAATGGAGTGTACAAGCCTAGTTTTCTATTGCTGGGCTTGCTTTTAACATACATGGCACACCCTCTTACATATCTAGAAACTGTCTCATTCATTTTCGGCCAATAGCAGAATCTGTGCAGCTGTGCAACTATTTTACTTACCCCAAAGTGACCTAATATCAAATAAGTGTGTGCTTCCCTAATTATCGTTATCCTCTCAGTTTGTGGAATGCAGAGTTTCCCGCAATGGTGTAAGAGTCAGTCCTTTATATGGTAGTCCAATTCTTCTACTCTTTTGCCTTGACCCAAAGTTGCATATACATCTTTAAAATCCATATCCTGAGCATATTTTTCTATATAGCTTTCATGTAGCAAAGAATTATGCTTAAGTATGGTAGATGCATTTATAATAGGTCTAGATAAAATTTATGCAACCTTGTTATGTATGCCCTTTTTATATCTGATGACTAAGAGAAACTGTTGTAGAAAACCCATCCATCTGTAGTGTCTTGATTGTTGCAACTTAGTTTGGGAGTGTAGATATTGAGATGGCTAATGATCAGTATGTATTACTGTCTCTTTGCCCATAATAATGTTTCCACTTTTTCACACTTTGAACTAATGCATACAATTCTTTATCATATGTAGGATAGTTAACTACTGCAAGATTAAAAGTCTCAGAATGATAACATATGGGTTTCTCGTGCTGTGTCAACACTGCTCCCATGGCATAGTCACTGGCATCAGTTTGGATCTCAATTGGTCTTTGTAAATCTGGCAGTGCTAGTACAGGTGTTGTACTATTTTTCTCTTTCAAGGTGTCAAATGCTTTCTGATATTTGCCTCCCCACTGAAACACCTTCTTCAATCATGTTAAAGCATGTAAGGGAGTTGTAATCGAGGAGAAGTTAGAAATGAAATTCCTCCAATATTGTGCTTCTCCTAAGAAGCTTATCACTTCTGTAGTAGACCTGGGTTTAGGCCAGTTCACAATGACTGCCACTTTAGAGGGATCTATTTTCAATTCACCTCCCCCTACTATATGACCCAAGTAGTTTAGAGATGTTTTGCCAAATTCACATTTTGAGAGTTTAACATAAAGTTTTTCTCTTTTCAAAACATTTAATGTCTACTTAACATGCTTTAAATGTTCCTCCCATGTTTTACTAAAAATCAGAATGTCATCCAGATACACAATAACAAAATCATCAAGAAAAGGTCTGAGTACATCATTCATTAATCTCATGAAAGTAGCAGGAGCATTAGTTAAGCCAAAAGGCATAACCAACCATTCATACATTCCCTTATTTGTTTTGAAAGCAGTCTTCCATGCATCTTGCTCTGCAACTCTGACCTGATGGTGTCCACTATCCAAATCCAGCTTGGTGAAATAAACAACTTCTTTTAATTGATCTAAGAGATCATCTATGCGAGGAAGGGGATAACGATTCTTGATTGCTATCTTATTCAGTGCTCGGTAATCAATGCACATTTTCCACGAGCCATCTTTCTTTCTCAGCAAAACGATTGGTGACCGACATGGTGATGTGCTAGGCCTAATGAAGCTCTTATTGAGAAACTCTTGCACCTGCTTCTTGATTTCAGCATTCTCTAAAGCAGACAACCTGTACATTTCAATGTTAGGCAATGGAACATCTTGCTGCAAAATAATATCATGTACTATTCCCTTTTTGGGTGGCAGAGCTTTAGGTTCTTGAAACAAGACATCATACTTTGAAACAACCTTTTCTATATCAGCTTGCTGTTCAGCATTACAACCCTCAAATACATTGGTTTGATAAGATTTCTTTTCCTTTACAACCATTAGTAAGAATTGTTTGCATGAATTAATCATTCTTTTCATCTGTCCTAAGTTTATGAGAGTAAAGTTATTCTTGAGCTTATGAGCTCTTACAAAGTATTCAATTCCATCTTTAACCAGTAGATACTTGTTCTCAGCTCTATAGAAAATAGCCTTCCTATCATACAAGTAAGGACTTCCTAAAACAATTCCACAGATATCCAAAGGAATTATGTCTAACTCAACCTCATCTACAAATGCTGACCCAAAAGAAAACTTGAGTTTGCACTGTCTAGTCACTTGTAGTTGTGCTTTATCATTCAACCATCCTAATGGGTATGGTTTCTTGTGAGGTGTAGTTGCTAATCCTAATTTCTTTACAATTGCTTCAAAAATCAAATTTACATGAGAGCCACTATCAAACAAAGTATCAATCTTTTGATTTTTTCAAATAACTTGAATATGGAAAAGCTCATGCCTTTTTCTCTCATTTTCTTCATCAATAATAGATTGAGTAGAATTACTAGTAGATGCTTCATAATTCTTACCTTTAATACTTGTGGCTACTATAGTTGTTTCATCTCCCGAGTTTGACCCCAAATCTCTCTGAATAGTTGCAGGTGTCTTCTTCTTCTTGCCCTCAGACTTCTTAGGTCTCAGCTCTGGATGCAGAATCCTACAATGCTCATCATCATGCCCCTCCTTTTTACAGTGAGTGCATGAAGCTTTGGCTTTCTGGTGTAGTGTTAGCCTTCCTTACTTTCCACTTTTGTGTTCTTTTCTCCTTGCTCTTGCTTACAGTGGGTTGGGATGGTCCCCCAACTTCTGGATTGCCATTCTTTCCTCTAGCTTCTAGATGAGTAGCTTGTACATATACCTCATCTATAGTAGTGGGATTAAACATGAGGATGGTATGCCTCATGTAGCTGTGTAGACCACCAATGTACTTCAAAAGAGTCTTTGGTGAGTCTAATGAGATACCCAACGTCAATGCTCTCTTTCTGAACTCTTGAGTATACCCTTGGACACTTTTCGCCTTCAACTGTCGAAGAGTTTTCCAACTCATCATGGCTTGTTGCATGTAGGCCAATAGATAAAATTGCTTTTTGATTGCAGAAACAAAGTCACTCTAGACAGAGATGGTCTTACCATGCCTTTTCATATCAGCTTGGGTTCTACCTTCCCACCAAACCAAGGTAGTGCCTCCTAGGCGTAGGCTTGCCAACTAAATCTTACTCTTGTCTGAGTTTATGTTCTTTACCCTGCAATACACATCAATTTGTCTAATCCAATTGTCCAATTTTTCGGCATTTAGCTCTCCATCATAAATAGGCAAATAAAATTTAACATCTAACTTAATCAAAGATGATTTCTTATTATGTACAGGGCTATTAGGAGGTGTGAGAAAGTTTTCCTCTTTCCCATTTCCTTTGGAGTTGTCATGGAAGTGAGACTCATCTTCTTCTTTCTCTTGCTTAGAGCCTGATGCATCTTCCACCTTTTTCTTTCTAAAGTCTTGGTACATGTCTTCAACCATGGACTTTATAGCTAGGAAACTCTCTATGAATTGAGGGTCTGGCCCCATAGAACCTTCTTCTCACATGGTCTTTTGAGGATATACTCTCCCAATTTAGGGATTAGTTTCCACCAACTCTCCTTCTCCTAATTTGAGCTTTGATCTTGTGAGCATTCACAGCTAAACCAACACAAGCTTGTCTAACCTTACAGCCTTGAGCTCTGATACCACTTGATATGATATTCACCCTATTAGTGACATTAGTTAAAGATTTATTAAACTAAAGGTATTATAGACTCATGTGCTGGTGTGTGTTCCGTGTTATTGAAACAACATATCGATCAGATTGCCAATACACAGACAATAAGATGGAAAGACATAAGAGAAATACAGTAAGCAATCATAAAGACACAAGCAATTTTAATAAGGAGTTCACCCTATTTTCCAGGGCTATATCTTCGGTCCAACTTTCAGTGGTGGCCTTGTTTTATTGTGTCTTCAAGCAGAGAAATTACAACACAGGGACTCAATATGAGTTCTCCTGAAGCAGATTTAGCTTGGCAGGGTGGTTCCTTGGATTCCCCAAGCCACTTGGAGTACACAGACTCTTCTTCTTCCTACCAACTCTGTGACCTTTTGGTCTACAGTGGAAAGAACCAAATATGATGCTCAGTCCGGACAGATTCCTCTATGGGAAGCCTTGAATCTTCAAGCTGTCTGGTGCTTGATGCTGCCTCTGCTCAGCTTGGCCGTCTATCTCTTCTGCTTAGCTTTACTGTTCTCTGTGTTCAGTCCTCCTCTTAGGGTTCACTGTTCACTCTCTCTCTTGGTCGCTTGGACTCTTCTCAATTCTGACTCCAAATCTGACTGATTCGACTGTCTCTATTCATGGCTTTAGCCATTTGATCCCTATGCCTGTTAGGTTCCTCTTCCACCTATGCCGATTCGCCTTCTGCAGCTGCGCTTGGAGTTCCCTACGTTTGGCATCATCATGAACGCTCAGGGAATGGCCACTTTTCCTCCTCTAAATGGTGCCAGCATGCTTCGTCAGTTCGGGATGCGTTCTTCCTCCACCGTGGTGGTCAAATAGATTCCAAATCCCTTTAGAACGTGGCTTAATTCCCTGTCGATTCTGCTTCTTTCCATCGGGCATGATCTCAGCCGTCTGATTTGGGCCCTCCAGATCCGACGCCATACGCACGTTTCACGCGGTTAACTTGCTTGACCGATAGCATGCAATCAACGACAGTTTTCTCTCACATCCACCTGTCACACGTTGATCGGTGTATGGAATCGTTCCGTTCCTGTCCAAAACCTCTTACTGTTCAAGGGCGCCCCGATCAATACCGCCGATTTTCTAGTGTGCAGGTCCCGCCATCGTACATTAGCATTTTTTTCTTTTTCCGTCCGCGGTTTCCTGGCTCCCAATGTGACCCAGTGCTCGAGCTTCCCCTTTAGGGCCCTATTCACCTAGCGATGTGCGATTAAGCGCTAATCGCGCATCAAAAACCTCATCCTTTTCCCATTCTGGGGCTCCCAGGGGCTACTTTGGCCTCCTGCGCGGTCTCCATGGGTCTCGGTCAGTGCGCTTTGACCAAGGTATTCGTGATTCTACATCAGCTACCATGGCCACTGGTTCAAGGTATTTTTTATATTGTTTTGGATTTATTTTAGAGATTTGTTCGACCTGATTCAGTCATGGTTCTCGACAGTCCTTCTATGGATCGAATTCGGATCAATACATGTATTGTGATAGGATGAATGATGGATATCTTTCAATGATAGGCATTTGACAACCAATATAGGGGGCCTCCCAAGTTCGAAACTAGTTTTATCAATTTAGTGAGAATTTTGTGCAGTTACAATAGGTTGAGGAGTATAGTAGCAATCTCATTAACTTTATTGTGGATCTCCTCAATAATAACTCACAAGTCTACCAACACTCATGGTTTAAAAAACAAAACAAAAGAGAGAAAGGAAAAAACAAAACAAAATATAAAACATATCTACATGCTTTTCTACAATAACTTTTGTTTGGATCAAACTCTTAAATTTTTTGACACATTTTTGTATATTTTAAGTTAAGAAAATTTCATTTTATTTTATTATATTTCATTAAAAATTATTTATTTTATTTTATTTTATTAAAAATATATTTGATATATACAGATGGTTTTAAATTTTACATATGCTTTTGTCCACATGGTCTTGGGTAGATTGTGATCAGGTGCTCTGTTAAGGCACTCCTTCATGTGAACTCATTGGTCCAATTCCCCGCCCAAAGGTGATGTTCTGTTGAGGCACTCCTTGATGTGAACTCATTGGTCCAATTCCCCACCAGAGGTGATATATTGGACATGATGAGGATGTAGTCCTGCTAAGCTTAGAAAAAAAAATCACATACCTTTATCAAACAAAATTATATTTTCCAAATCATAAATCTTCTTTAATAAAGATTTTATTCAACACAAAGAAAAATCAACATTCTTAAAACTACATTTTATTGACTTTAGACTCTTAGAATTAATGAGAAAATTCTCATTTGATATGCCCTTCTCAAACAAAATCATAGTTTAGTGTTTACATCATAATCATAATTTACCTATTATATTATATTATATTATTTATCTATATATAATTTGTGGGGTTTATATTTAGTAAATTTATGATGAAGTATGTACATTTATGAGATATTAAAAAATATTTACAAACACGAAAAATATGAAGAGATTTAGAATAATATAATGCTTCGTTTTAATTTTTCATTAAGAAAATATGACAATTTCACTGGATATCGGAATGTGCACGGAATATAAAATAATATGAAAATTGCAACCACTTATTTCTATTATAATTAGAGAAGTGATACATGTCAATACAAATAATAATAAAGTCCTTGCCAACAACATGCACAGTTTCTTATCAGATTGCTAAATTGAAACACTGAAGCACACTCGTGAACCCTAGATGGAACCAAAAGAAGATACCACCGCGGGGTTTTCGTCTCAAGATCAAGCTAGAACTAGCCACGCCAAGTTCTCAATACAACACAAAATGAGATAAAAAAATCTAGGATGATCCAAATGCCTTGACCCTCTCCCCTTTCAAAGGCTTTATGAACTCTCTCTAATTTTCTAGAATCGTTTAATCTTATTATTTTTCTATAAAATGGAAGGTGAATACCATTGGAAAATACGATGGGCAAATACCATGGGAAAATACCATAGAAAATACCATGGGAAAATACCATTCTTGTAATCCATCTTGACCACATAAAAAAAGGAATATTAGAAATCTTCTCGCCCCAAGATTTCTTTCCCTTAAGCAATTCACATATTGCTACCAGTTTAGCTATCCAAAGTAATTGAGTACCAATACCAAGGTCCCATATGAACGATTGATGCATCACAACATGCAACTATATCAACCAATCAAAGATATATCTCTCAATTCCTAGATCCTAGATCAACTTCCGAATCAGCGATTCACCAATAGGTCCACTAGCGTGTGAACCGCCACCTAGATCCCAATCCAATTGATGAATCAACTTGCCATCAATAGATCCTTCTAGATCCCAATGCCATTGAAATTCATAGCCCCTGCACCACAACTCTAATTGTATCTTGAACCTGGCTAAGAATCTCCTCCCAAGAATCATCTCATCAATTAGGTGCCAACTCATAATATTTTGTGTGTACATATTCATATGGGAGACAGTCCCACCATGATGATGTTGCACTACTCTGGTTCTAATTGGGATGCTCCTAAGTTGTCGAAACATCATTCGGTTCTAGCCCACCTGTAAAACCCATATGGAGGGCTCCCATAGATGCACAAAGGTAGGATGATATAGTTGCAAGCCTTGTCGATGTATCTTTTCCCATGGTAATGATCCGAATGGAAATCCGCCCATGGTATTTACCCATGGTAATGTAAATAAAAATGTTATAAATAACAAGACTCTTTTTGTAAGAGGACGGATTCTCTAGCACAATGTAGTCACAACTATCATTTTTTGTTCTAATAAGAGTTAGTTCATGATTTATTTTCTAGTTTGGTTCACTTTTGTTTTTTAGGGTGCGACAATTATTTGGATCTTGGGGCCTTCCCTAATATCCAGATTAGCTGTATTAGAGTGAGTTATGATTACATGGTGATTAAGGTTCTAAGGGTTTGTAGTGAAATTTCTCATATCTTCCCATAATCTTTTGTTTCACAAATTTGGCACTTGTTAGTCGCCCTCTCTTATCGACCCCTTTGCGAACTATGTAGTCTAGTTCGATACCCGTGGGTTATATCTTACCTTTCGATCAAAGAAAGAGCTAGTCCCGGTCCACACCAGTGGAAATGTTTCCAGCGTGTCTAGTTCACTCGCAATATTAAAAAATCTTTTCCCTCTCTAGGTGCATATTTCGAATCATGTGAAATAAGTTAGTGGAATAAAATATTTTCCCTAAGGCCTCTACGACAACCATTGTTGCTGGCCTCCAAACCCTCATCTTTGAATGCCCTTGAAGTTGATCTCGAAGCACTCCTCTTCCTGGTTTTGCTGCTGCTGCTTCCTCGTCGCTTTGGTTTCTCTTTTTGAAAGGTGATTGCCACAAATGGAGAATCGTTGGAGCACTGGAGGAAGTGGGTGGTGGGTCTGTGTCCTTCCTCTCTTCACAAAAGATGGCCCTGCTTACTTCTTGCACTCCTCATCTGACGACGTTTCTGCATGGTGTCGGTGGCCTCTGTATACTGCACTGCTTATTGTTGTCGTCTGTGTTGTTCTAGTCACCTGGCTAAGCTTGGGAGGTTGTTCGTGGACTGGAAGGCATAAGAGAGGTCACGTTTCCATTCCTAGCCTGAAAGGATGGCCGATTATCGGAAGTCTAATGGACATGAGCGTCGGCCTTGCTCACCGCAAGCTTGAATCTCTGGCTCGTCTTCATGGTGCGAAGAAGCTCATGTCCTTTAGCTTGGGCTGCACGCCGGCTGTTATCACGTCGGATCCTGAGGTGGCCCAAGAGTTGCTCACCTCCCCTCACTTTGCCAACAGACCCCTCAAGCAATCCGCACAACAGTTGTTGTTTGGGAGGGCTATTGGCTTCGCCCCCAATGGGGACTACTGGAGGCTGCTCAGGAGAATTGCTTCTGCTCATCTCTTTGCTCCTCGCCGGATTGCTGCCCACGAAGCTGGCCGCCAGGCCGACGTTGTGGAAATGTTGGCTGATATCCAAAAGGAGTTTCATTCTAAGGGTGTTGTTAGGGTTAGACGACACCTGCAAGGAGTTGTGATGAACAATATCATGGGAAGCGTCTTTGGAAGGAGGTTCAACATGTCTCGTGAGAATGAAGAAGTGAAGAAGCTGATGGAGATGGTTGATGAAGGGTTACAACTGTTAGGAGCTTTCAATTGGGCGGATCATCTCCCATGACTGTGACTGTTAGACCCTCTTCGAATCCATGCTTGTTGCGCCTGCCTCATGCCGAGCAAGGATAATTTTAGGGGCGAATGTTCGCCCTTTGGCGAAATTAAGGGGTTTTAAATTTTTAGTGGGCGAATATTTTGTATCATAGTACATTTTTACAAATCACCTCAAATAGCCCACCTTATTTTAATGGAGAGGGTAAAAAAGGTAAATTTAGCCCTTGAAATTAGGAGTTACAACCTTCCATTCACCCATTTTCAAGAATAGGTTTTACTTAAGTGAATCCATTCGCCCATTTTCAAGAATAGGTTTTATTTAAGTGAATCCTATGTGCTAAATACCATATTTATAAAGGAGGTATGGTAAATTAATAAAAATATAAATAAATGAGAGGTATGGTAAATAAATAAAACATTTTTTATATTTACTCCATAAGTTACCTGGTGTAAACAAATAAAAATAAAAATAAAGTGGAGGTATGGTAAATAAATAAAACATCTTTTTATACTTACTCAAAACACATGGTAAATAAATAGAAATATAAATAAACTAGATGTATGGTAAATAAATAAAACCTCTTTTTATATTTAGTCCATAACCCTCGTTCTATTTATGAAGGCTCAAGAAAGATGTTTTATTTAAGTGAATCCTATGGGCCAAATACCATATTTGTAACAGAGGTATGGTAAATTAATAAAAATATAAATAAACTAGAGGTATGGTAAACAAATAAAACATTTTTTTTTATATTTACTTCATAAGTCACCTTATATTTATGAACACTCAAAAAATGGGTTATATTTAGGTGAAACCTATGGGAAAAATACTATGGGACAAATACCATGGACTAGATTGTTATTAATACCATGCAAAAAACCATTATTAACCCTAATATTAAAATTAATAAAAATAAAAATGGCACATGGTATTGACCCATGGTATTCACCAAAATGGCACATGGTATTGACCCATGGTATTCACCTGGAATGTAGCCTATTTAAATGGGGGAATTAAACCAGCATAGATCCATCTTTACTCTGGATCTACTAACCCCCGAGAGGTATCAAATATCGTGATATGCAAACTAGCATAGAGTGAAAAAATATTTGATCCTCTTGGGGCTTGGTCAAGAGTAAAAATGGATGTTGTAATTTAATGTAGGTTAAACATTTTAGCTTGGTTAAAATAAAAAATAAAATCAAAATCAACTATTAATTTTATTAATTTTTATAAGTTACTAATAGTAATTTTTAAGCTCCAGGTTTATGATAACCCATGGTATTGACCCATGGTAATACCATGGTATTCATGTGAGCATAGACTATTTAGAGGGGAAATTCTATCGTCTTAGATCCATACAAAGTTTTATTATTTAGTGAAAGACTTGCCAAAATCTTACAAGATTTTATAATTGAGTAAAATATTCGCCATGCCTGGTGAGAGATTCGCCAAAAAATTATATATACATATTATATTATTGATAAAATCGCCTTCCATTTTTCCTATATACCATGGAGATTCGCCCATTTATTATATTTATAAATTTAGGGGGGGCTCTTAAAATTTTCCCTAATGCCAAGTATGATAACTTTCGTTAGAAATTTCATCAAGGATCACCGTCGGGAAGAGCAGTGTAAAGAAAGCAGTGATCAATCTGATTTTGTTGATGCTCTTCTGTCGTTGCAAGGAGAGGATAAGCTCGACGAGGGGGATATGATCATTGTTTCGCTTCTTATTCTTTATGTGATATATCCGCCTCAATGTCAATAGAAGCCCTGATGCCCCGAAGCTCATGAGGGAAAATATACAGAAGATGGGACCGATGACCAAGAATGAGATCATCATGAGCGGCACACTACTGGTCATGGTGGGTCTTTGGATATCTGGGGGAATGCTAAAATTGGATGCTATCCTACTCTGCACAGGTGTTGTGACATGGAAGGAGTGCTTGGATGAATCAGTGGTGTGGGACACTCTTACATGGTTTGCTGCACTTATTGCAATGGAAAGCTATCTAAACAAATATGGTCTTATTTCATGGTTTAGCCAGACTGTTGTGAAGGGTGTTGGTGGACTTGGTATGTCATGGCAACTTTGTTTTGGAATATTGCTATTGTTTTACTTTTATTTTCACTACTTCTTTGCAAGTGGTGTAGCCCATATTGGGGCAATGTTTACTACCTTTTTATCCATTGCAAGTGCTCTGGAGACACCACCTTTATTTGGGGCAATGATTCTTTCTTTCCTTTCAAATCTTATGAGAGGCTTTACACATTATGCTATTAGATAAGCACATGTTTTTTATGGAGAAAATAGTGGTTCATGGCTCATTATTTCTAGAACAATAGTGTGTCAAAATTTTGTATTATGATTTTCTATTAGCTAGGGGTGTTTATGGTGATAATGTTATCTTTGCTTACTATCTTGAAGCATATTTTTGGTTGCGACAAAGTACCCTTCTAATTCCAAGGAAATGTCATGATGGGCTTATCAACTCACAACCATGGGACTAAAAAATGTGAAACTTCTTCACTTGGATGATGTCTTTACAACATCTCATTGGATTGTGAGAATCTACAAAGATAAGCCACCAGATCTCCATCGAATAGATTGACAAGTGATCTCAAGGTACATTACAGGGCATCTCTATCCTTGAACTCTTGTTCATTATGGTTATGGGTCAACCACACAAAACGTTTTGCCAACAAAGTCCATTTTCTCAGCCACACATTGTCCACCTCACAATTGGCCCATTAGCATTTTAGGGTATCTCTATCCTCGACTCTTTGTTCATCATGATTATGGGTCGACCACACAAAACCCTTTGACAGTGAAGTCCATATTCTTGTCCACACAATGTCCACCTAAAGTTGGCCCACCAGCATCATAGGGCATCTCTCGTTCATCATGGTTATGGGTCAACCATGCAAAACCCTTGCTAGCAAAATCCATTTGCTTGGCCACACACTGTGAATATCACAATTGGCTTATAAGCATTACACGGTATCTCTATCCTTGGATCTTCATGCATCATGGTTATGGGTCATCCACAAACCCTTGGTTATGGGTCAACCACACAATACCCTTGTCTTCAACAACACATGGTAATCCACAAATCATCTTCAATAAAATCTTTTCCAGAGGGAACTTCACGCAATGGGGACCATTGCTTCCTAAGGAGGGAGGAATGATATGAATGGAAATCCGCCCATGGTATTTACCCATGGTAATGATTTGAATGGAAATCCACCCATGGTAATGATCCGAATGGAAATCTACCCATGGCATTACCCATGGTAATGTAACTAATTTTTTTATAAATGATGAGCCTCTTTTTGTAAGAGGACAATTATCCAGCACAATGTAGTTGTAACTATCATTTTCTTTTTTAATAAGAGTTATTTCATGATTTATTTTATGGTTTGGTTCACTTTTGTTATTTTCTTGGTGTGACAATTAGTCGGATCTTGAGGCCCTCCCCAAGATCCGAATCAGGGACTTGAACAATTCCTCAAACCTAGATAGCTGTCCTACTAAGTTAGAACATACCCCTATGAGCTCCTCAATTTTCATGTTCTCCTGTAAGACAATGTCTCAGAAAGTCTGGATTCTTTGCTTTAACATCATAAGATTTGTCTTAAAATGCTTAATCTTTTCCTAAAATTCATCTCTTGGCAATTCAGGTGTCCTGCAAAATGTCTCTGTATATGTTTGCACCGAATACCCAACTATCACAGATTCAACTTGAGCCTTTGACTGACCCTCTGGAGATGGCTCTTCCTGCACACTATGTTTGTCATGCTCCCCCTCATGTTCATGCTCACTATGTTGGCTCACTATCATTGGATCCTCACTCAAGTGTCCCTGAATGCCTTCTCCCTAACCTTCTCCACATGTGGAAACAATTTGTTGTTCATCCTCCTCCTTATATCCATGATCTCCTAAGTTCTCATCATGTATGTTTTAGTCATGCACCTTTAAGTGTTCATCATGTTGGTCCATGACTATTGACTCACCCTACAAGTCTCCCTGAATGTCTTTTCCTTGGTCTTTTGTGCTCACAAAAACATTTTGTTCCTCAACTTAACTGCTACTTGACTACTTGTATCCTCCATGGATGTTCTCCTACAAATCAATGGACTCAACTACAGTAGAGGAATCCTCATTGGAATGGTTAGAAAGAGTCTCTTTCAGCTCTGTTTTTGTTATCTTCTTTATGACACTTGAGCATGAGTGGTTAAGTACCCAAGGTCCCTCATATACAAAGCATAAATATTTCCTCGGCTTATTCTTTCTATACCCACCAACGATTGTTAGTTCCTCCTTGGACGACTCCTTTCTGAGTAGTTTTATGCTCTGTTTGACCAGGCCCTTAGTTAGTTCATAGGAAACAACTGATACAATTAGCTCCTTACTCCAAATGGCCAACAATTTGGACCTTATTTTTTTCAAATGGCCTTATCTTCTCCTAATCTTAGGGACATGATCTGTTGCATGTCTATTTTGCCATAGTTCGGATGACATGTTGTAATGTTGGCACCCAAGTATTGAAGCATATAAAGGGTTATGTCATCACACTCTAGATCTAGCATAAGCATACCAAATATGAATTTGGCCACGTGTTCTAAAAATTTTCACCTTTGAAAAAAGGTAAGAAGGTTGATATTGTCCAACCCTTGGAGGGATTCTACCATTAGCTGAAAATTTATTCTCATGATGTCAACATTTTAGGGCGGTAGTGACTCTGTTAAAGCTAAGATTTTATTAAGACAAGAGGTGGCTATGGCTCTAGCCTTTTCACAAGAATGTTCCAAGAACCTGGGTTGTATCAAAGAAAACATGGATGGCTTGAGGCCCAACTTGACCCTTTCCAATTAGATGATTCTATTAAGAATAGAGCCATGTCTAATGCTTCAAGCATAGGAGGATATCTCCTAACTTTGTACCCTATAATCTGGATCCAAGTTCAAAGAGGCACTTACCTTTACATCTTCCTTTCAGATATATTTTAACTACTAAAGGATAGCATGGACCTTCCAAGAGAAAGTCTTATTTTTCCACTCTTGCTTCTAATAAGTTGTTTCCATTTTTACTCCACAGAACTATTACATCTCAGATAACTAGCCGATGTATTACTATGTTGATTCCTATAGTGTTTTCAAAAAGAAAGTAACAACACATTCGCTTGGCATCAATAAATCTCAATACATAACCCTCCTTCTCTCTCCCAAACTTTCTTCAATAAAATCAATTTACACCTTTTAATAAATTAATTTATACCGGGCTTGAATTTTTAAATAAAAACAATAATTCAATGCAACCATAACTCACATAGAAGAAATTCTCTTGCAAAATAAACCTATTAATTTATACCAAGCTTGAGCTTTTAAATAAAAATAATAACTCAATGCAACCATAACTCACGTAGAAGAAATTCTCTTGCAAAATCAACCATAACTCACGCAGAAGAAATTCTCTTGCAAAATCAACCTTCCTGCAATGAGAGTTGGAAATAATATTTTGACCCTCTTGAGTTTTCCTTAAAAACACAAAACAAACAAAATAATAATAAATACTTAAATCGTTCTCATGTGAATAATGATTTTTGGCAATAAATCCCTACAATAGCAATATAATAATAAGTTGATGTGGAATATTTTGCCGAAATAAATCCTTTTATCTTCACCTGTAAATAATTTCCGCAATAAAATAATGAACCCTTGTAATTAAGTTGGGAAAATAAAAATATAAATCTTCCCGGTAAAAACTTTCTACAATAAATAGAGATTCAATGATTTTGCTCATAAATATTGACCATGGAAGTAAATAGATTACATGAACTGGCTAGCAAGGTGTCACCTAGAATCTTTGTTTTGTATGCGATCACAATCTAAAACACATTAGTATACCTTTACGATTCCACCCTATAAAGTGCCAATCATTTTTCAAATATCAAGCATCGAATAATTGTTCTAACAAGATGATGGTACCAATGGAATAATTTTTCTAATAGGATGATGGTACCAATGAAATAATTGTTTTAGCAGCATTCACTACAACATTCACTACTACTTATCAAATTGCTAAACTGAAACACTGAAGCAATACCACATGGAAATACTATTATTGTAATCTATCTTGACCACATCTGAATATTACATTTTAAAGATATTAATACATATTTACCAATTTCTTTTGTTGAACCATTCTCGTCACAACTTTTTAATTTAAAAATAAAATAAAACCCTATGTTTACTAGATATCCCATATTTTTACTAAATACTTTGTTTATATTTGCAATATATATAAATCTCTATATATCTCGCACCACCACCTCCCATAAATACTTTATTTATATTTTCTAATACATATAAACCTTTATGTATCTTGCACCACCACCTCCCACCACTATAATATATGGAATTTATTTTTCACAAATTTTAAAGCCTAATTAATGAATTAACATTATAGGATATTCGTTAAGAAAGTAAACCCCAATTATTTTATTTGATCTAGATTATTTAAATTAATAAGAAATATTTTATTATTGAAACTTGTGATACGTATGCAATTGAAGATGACAAAATTTCATTATAGAAACACTAACTTAAGTGATCAACTTAGAAACCATACTTTCTCATTTCTAAAAATTTAAAGAAGTTTTGTCACAATTATTTTCTAATACATATAAACCTCTATGTATCTTGCACCACCACCTCCCACCACTATAATATATGCAATTAATCTTTCACAATTTTTAAAGCCTAATTAATGAATTACCATAATAGGATATTCATCAACAAAGTAAACCCCAATTATTTTATTTGATCTAGATTTAGATTCTTTAACTTAATAAGAAAGATTTCAATATTGAAACTTGTGCAATTGAAGATGACAAAATTTCATTATAGAAACATGAACTTAAGTGATCAACTTAGAAACCATACTTTCTCATTTCTAAACATTTAAAGAAGTTTGGTCACAATTTAAGCCAAATTTATAACCATATTATTATACTTGTAAGTCTATTTGTATAAATATGAAAATTATTCATATGTATATTAACATAAATTTCAATCACTAATTAAAGATTAATTATTATCATATTCTCTTTAGGAATGAGCCATGATATTTCTATACATTTCTTTGATTCCTTTCACTTGTAACCCATTCTTTGTACTTAAAATTCTTGTAGATTTCATTTAGCCTTTTCTCTATTAAATTTTCATTTGTATCTGAACTTTTATATATTATTGTCACATTTATTAAATTATTTATGTGAAATATTATAATTATATAAAAAAAGAATTTTGGATTTGGGTGATTGTAGCGTCTCCAAGAAAGGAAATTATCACATACTTGCATTGCACTATAATTCAATCGAAATGGAAAGGTGGTGGTTATTCTTTATTTTCATTTCATGCCACATTCAATGCAGCCAGATCATGAATATCTAGTCGAGGATAAAGTATTTACACCCAGCACATGACATGAATTTAGACATAACTATTGGAAATGAATTCAACTTCTATTAAGAATGATATATACATAAATTCGACATACAAACCATTGGATTTAACTTCCAAGGTTTCTTGGACATGCAGCAATTGTCCATAAAAACCCTAATGGATTAGGTGTCTAATATTCCCCTCTTAATCCAAAGGGGTGTATATGAGTCCAAGAAGAGAGCTAAAATGTAAAAATGCATGATAGCCAATGCCTGAATGAGCTCTTAGAAATGGTGGTTTAAGGAAGACCATAAAAAAAATGGGAGAACTCGAGGTCTCTAACGGTGCTGGTTTAAGGTTGAATATGATCTGAATTTGAAACTACTTGAAATTTGTTTGCAAGGTATTCACACTTGATCTGAATTTTAAACTACTTGAAATTTGTTTGCAAGGTATTCAATTCAAAATTAAACATGTTTAAAATATTTCCATGTCTTGCAGAAAGAAAACACATGAAATTTTCAGCTGTTCATGACCCATTTAAGCATAGCAGGGTTATTTCCTTTTACTGTTTAACACATAAAAATGAATTTTTTCTACAAATAAATCAACCACACATGCAAAAGAATTTGATAAAGCAGTTCACCCCCTCCAAGGCTACGTCTGCTGGGTCCAAAGCTCCCAACCGGGCTTGTCCTTATTTTTATTAAATGATCAAATTGAAAATACAGCTGAATAGAAGCATCTACAGGAGAAATAGATGGTAAAAATGGATTTAGAACACTTGAATCCTTCAGGATTGACGATTGGATCACCTCCAATGGATACCTGCAACCCTATACAGTCTTCACAGAACTGGGCCTTAGTGGCTCCTAGAACTTTCACGGCTCCAAAACCTATGAAAATGACCTCAGATGGCTATATGACCTGCACCAATGGCTTCAGAAGGTCGAAAATACCCAAAATAAAAAAAAAACTTAGTCCAAAACCGACTTTCCTAGCCAAAGTTATGGCCATTTAAAGTTTCTCCAGTTTTTCCCTAGAAAAACTCCAGCTAACTTTAGTTAACTCCAGATAACTCTGCCAATTATGGCGGGTCCGCCAAATTTGGCACTCCTGCCAAAAATCCGCCAACTTAACTGCAGTTACATTTAATATTTGGTGGTTGCCTCGGATTTCGTGCCCGACGGAATATTCCTTTTTAATTATTTTTTGAAAAATTAAAATTTCTAATGTTATGGACAAATTCTTCTTTTTGCCATAACTTCCTCATACGGCGATCGTTTTTCGAACCGTTTGCGGCGTCAGAATCAGGAAGATGAGCACTTTCCAGTAATTCAACTTTGAACTAGTTCTAAGTACTTTAAATTTTGAGCATTTTACGACACTTAGGACATGAGCACCTGATCACGCCTCCCCATTGGGAAGCTTTTGGACCCCAAAAGCCTTCAACTACCTGTTAAAGAGGTGAGGGTACAGCTCCCTCACTCTTTCCACCTCCATCCACTTTGCCTTGTTCGATTTTCTGCCTTTGAAACCAACCCAAACATAATCTACACTAGCCCTCCTTGAAGTGTGTGTCCTTCTGTCAAGGATTGTATCTTCTTTCAGCTCATCTAAGAATTTTGGCGAGAAATCTTCTATAGATGGCAGCTGAACAACATTTTCATGATCAGCAATCAAAGGAGGTTCATACAAACGTAAGTTCTCCACATTGACAACAGAATACATTTGCATGTAGGAAGGCAAATCTAATTGAAAAGCATTATTTCCAACCTTCTTGAGGATTTTGAATGGACCATAACGAATAGGATTCAACTTTTTACCTTCTCATTGCATCCTTTCCATACTAATGTACAACCATACCTCATCTCCTTCTTGAAACTTGTGATCGACTTTATGCTTGTCGTGTCTTTCCTTGTACTTGCCTTGACTCTTCTCAAGTTGTTCTTGAATTTGCTGATGTATTTGCTGAATTCTTTCAATGAATGAACGAGCTTTGTCAATGTCACTATGTCCCTCAATGGCGACATCTTTCTCAAGAATGAAATCAAGAGGTGATTTTGGCAAGTAACCAAAACAAGCTTCAAACGGTGAGGTGTTTGTGGAAGAGTGCTTGGCACGATTGTAAGCATGTTGTATGTAGTGCAAATGTTCATCCCAAAGTTTGGGATGCTTGCTGCAATAACCTCTCAAGAGGTGCACAATGGTTCTGTTCACAACTTCGGTTTGTCCATCTGTTTGTGGATGGAAAGCAGTACTTTTCTTCAACTTTGTGTCCATCATCTCCCATAGGTTGGACCAAAAATTCCCCACAAATCTGGAATCCCTGTCACTAATAATGGAAGTAGGCAAACCAAAGTAAATCCATACATGATGAAAAAATAATTCAGTAGTTTGTTCAACAGTTATAGTTTTCTTACAAGGCATAAGTATACACATTTTGCTGAAACGATCAACTACTACATATAAATAATCATGTTGCTTTCTAGATTTTGGCAAACCTCCTACAAAATCCATAGAGATGCTCTCCCATGGTCTAGAAGGTACCGGCAAAGGAGTATACAAACCAAGCTTCCTATTGCTAGGCTTGCTTGTAGCACATAATGAACAACCTCTTATGAACCTTGAAACAAAATCTACCATGCGAGGCCAATTGCAATACCTCAGTAGATGTGCAACTGTTTTGCTCACACCAAAATGGCCAACAATAAGAGAAGAATGAGCTTCTCTTATGACATTTATTCTCTCCCCCTGTGGTATACGCAACTTGCCCAAATGAAACAGCAAATTGTTATGCATGTGATAGTCATTTTCCTCTACATGATTTCTTTTACTCAAGTTAGCATACACATCTTTAAAGTCATCATCAGATGCATATTGTTCTATGTAACTATCATGTACAATGGAATTATTCTTAAGTAAAGTAACAACACCAATAATAGGCCTTGAAAGCATATCAGCAACCTTATTCAAAGTACCTTTCTTGTACATTATTACCAAATGGAACTGTTGCAAGAAGCCCATCCATCTAAAGTGTCGTGACTGTTGTAACTTGCTTTGTGATTGCAAGTACTGTAAGGGCTGATGGTCGGTATGTATAACAGTTTCTTTGCCCATCAAATAGTGTTTCCACTTTTTGATGCTTTGTACCAACGCATACAACTCCTTATCATATGTAGGATAATTTACAACAGCACCATTAAACTTTTCAGAATGAAAAGCAATAGGCTTACCATGCTGTAGAAGAACTGCACCCATAGCATAATCACTAGCATCAGTTTGTATCTCAAATGGCTGTCTCAAATCCGGTAATGCAAGGACTGGAGCTGAACTAATCTTCTCTTTCAAATATTCGAAAGCTTTTTGCTGCTTGCCTCCCCATTGGAAAGCATGCTTCACACTTGTCACTGCATGCATAGGAGCTGATATAGAAGAGAAGTTAGAGATAAACTTCCTCCAATATTGAGCTGCATCGAAAAAACTTCTTACCTCTGTTATGGATTTGGGAGTAGGCCACTTCACAATAGCCTCAGTCTTAGCAGGATCAATTCTCAAAGCACCTCCACCTACTATGTGTCCCAAATAAACCAAAGAATTCTTTCCAAATTCACACTTTGACATTTTAAGAAATAACTGATTCTTCTTCAAAACATCAAGTACTTTCCTAACATGCATGACATGATCTTCTCTAGACTTGCTGAAAATTAAGATGTCATCTAAGTAGACAATAACGAAATCATCAAGAAAAGGACGCAAGACATCATCCATTACCCACATGAAAGTTGCAGGTGCATTGCACAAACCAAACGATATCACAATCCACTCAAAGAGTCCTTGTTTGGTTTTAAAGGCTGTCTTCCAAATGTCACTTTCTTCAATTCTTACTTGATGATATCCACTGCGCAAGTCTAGCTTAGTGAAATATCGAGCATCTTTCAGCTGATCTAGAAAATCATCTATCCTTGGGAGTGGGTAACGATTCTTTACTGTTATCTTGTTCAAGGCCCTGAAATCAACACACATACGCCAAGTGCCATATTTCTTTGGAATCAATACAATCGGTGACCCACATGGCGAAGTATTTGGCCTTATGAAACCCTTGTCCAACAAGTCCTTGATTTGCTTCTTTATTTCAGCATTCTCCATAATAGACATGCGGTACATGCCTATGTTTGGAAGAGGACAATCTGGATGCAAATGGATTTCATGTTGAATCTCCCTCTTAGGAGGCAAACCTGTTGGCTCCTGAAACATCTCATGATATGCATCAACTACATCATACAGATCTGAGTTAAGTTTTGGATCACAATTGTCAAATGACTCATGATTCACATCAACCTTGGGCTTAATCATAAGAAGAACAAAATTCTTACTTGAATTGACCAACCTTTTTACCTGTCCTGCATTCACCATCGCTATATTTGTCTTCTTGCGATGAGCTCTAACAATGAACTCCTTGCCATCTTTGAACAGATGATATTTGTATTCATGGCGATGAAAGATAGCTTTCCTGTCAAACAAGTAAGGACTTCCCAAAACAATTCCTGCTATATCAAAAGGTACCACATCAAGTTCAACTGTGTCAATAAAATGTGCAGTAATTGCAAAGTGCAATGTGCACTTTCTTGAAAATTGTAAATTTGCATCCTTGCAAATCCATCCAAGTGGATATGGCTTCGGATGTGGAACGGTCTCAAGTTTAAGCTGCTTGACCAAGTCCTCTGATATAAGGTTTTCTTGTGACCCACTATCAAAAAGTGTGTCAATTTTAGTATATTTTGAAATCACCCTCACATGAAACAATTTAATTCTTTCTTCCTCATTAGGAGCTTGTACATGGCAGTTTGAGGTACTAGTGCTGGCTTGAGTTTCAATTTCTTTTCCCTTCAAGTTTTTCAAACCCATGGCTGAAATTTTGGTTTCATCACCTGAATCTTCCCCTAAATCTTGTGGTGTATATGTAGTAGCAGCAGTTTTCTGTTTCCCTTTGGATTTGTTAAATTGAGGTCTTTTTTCAGGATATAATTTCTAACAGTTTTTCTCCTCATGGCCTGGTTTAGAATAGTGTTTACAGATCACTTTCTCACTCTCCTGTTTGACAGATGCATTCTTTTTTCTCTTTCCCTTGGAGGTTTTCTCTTTGTTTTTCCCCTTGGGGGGCTTGTTTCTACCCTCTTCAAATGTGTTTTTTCCCCTTGCCTCTAAATGGGTAGCTTGGACACAAAACTCCTCCAGGCTAGTAGGGTTAAACATCAAGATGGTGTGTCTAAGGTAGCTATGCAAGCCACCAATGTATTTCAGCAAGGTTTCTTGGGTCTGTAAATCTACCCCTAACAAGAGAGCTCTTCTCTTGAATTCTTGGGTTTAGTCTTGGACACTCTGACCCTTAAGTTGTCTGAAATTTTGCCAATTCATAATGGCTTTCTACATGTGAGCAAAAGGATAAAAATGTTTTTTAATGGCTAACAGAAATTCAGGCCATGTTAAGGTGACCTTACCAAATTTCTTGATCTCCTCTTTAGTCTTGGCCTCCCACCAGACCAATGCTGCTCCATCCATTCTCAAAGAAGCCAACTGAATCTTTGTGGCATCATCATGCATATTTTGGATCCTCAAGTAAACTTCCAACTGCCTAATCCAGTTGTCAAGCTTTTCTACATTCACTTCACCATTAAACATAGGTAATTCGAATTTTACATCAACCTTCAAAAAAGGACTTTTTCCAGAGGATCTATGCTTATGAATAGAAGAAGACGAGGATGAACAGGAAGAAGGTGAAGATGGGGGTGGTGGATCACCATTTCCTCCATGTCCTTTCTTGGAATGATCATCATCCTTCTTACCTCCTAAAGAGCCCTCTCCTTCATGTGGATGTTTGGACCCTTGTTGTGGGGAAAAGTATCCGATGCGGATGACCCTATCCCTACTCTAAAGGTGACAGTCTTTAGCAACAACTGAAAGTAAAGCTTTGATGATTTCCTTTATGAAAGTACAGAGAGAAGGAGAAGAAGGTCAACTAACCTGGTGTCCTTCGCTTAGTCGATCCTTGTTCTCTTTCTTTGTCTCTTGTTCCCAGCTCCTTGCTCTCTTTGCCGGTCCAGCTACACACAGATCCTGCACAAAACAAGAGAGGAAACTACAAGATACATGTACTCATAACTGAAGCATGGATTAGGGTGAATCAAATATACATGTAAATACAACACATCAATGCAATACAAGTATATAGGAGAACATGCAAAACTTTATTGATAGAAGTAACAGGGTTCTGAGAAGGTTACAACCAATGATGGCTCCAATCCAGCAGCACCTCCCCAGCAGCAAGAACTCTCCTCTTCACCTCTAGTAAAACAATCACCCAATAGCTCTAACTGTAATCCAACAGCACCTCCTTGCTTAACACAAAATTCCAGCCTCCTTAGACCTCATAGAAGAGCTCTATATATAGGAAAGAAGAAGAGAGGATGAGTCAGCTTGAGACTGACATAAAGCTGCCTTGTGTCCTCTCCCTCTTCAGTTTATCTTCAGTTCTTGAGTCCACTTGGAGATCCTTGGTTACACATGGTGATCAAGTACCTCTTACTCATCACAGGGCGAATCTTATGAACCAAGTGTCAGTTTGGAAGCTTCCTGGGCAATTGACACCTTGCAGGATGACTGTGCCACTTGGCCAATCTCGCCCAGCGCAGGTAGCCTTCATTAATTTTGACTTCCAGCGTAGGTACAAAGAGGGACAGTTGCATTCCAGCGCAGAAGCTCAGTGGAGCAGCTGACATGATCCAAAATAAGCCTGTTTTGAAGTGTTTTCAGGTGGAGAACTGATTGGAAGTGCTGTTGTTTGATGACCTTGTTCTTTTAGGGGTAAGAACAACATGTTTAGGGACTGAGGATCCCTGTAATTATTGACATTCCATGCTCCTTGACGCGAGGCACAAAAATGTCTATAACAGTTGCCCCCTAAAGTATGAGGCCGTTTATCGGGTGAAATGCTTTATCTAGAGGATCCGAAGTTCGTTCCAGTGCTGAGGAGAGTGCCCTGTAATACAATACAATACAATACATTATTTTTCATTCAATTTTCATTATCTAGCTGAGGCGGGCATTCCCATGCTCAGCTTTTATAAACACATTTTGGTACATATGACAGACGATCGTCTGAAGGTAGACTGATAATTTTCTACTGAAATTATCATCCTTTGAATAGGATGATCATCTGCTGCAATGATGTACATGGCAAATGCTTTTATATTTCCTGAACATATATTGCAGCCCGGATGGGTGAAACTAGATCCGGGGTCTTCAAACTCGTTCGATCTTCACTCTAAGTACAAGTCGATCCATGTGAGAATTGCGCTGAAGTCGAACATGGAAAGACATCGCTTGATTACCGGTCAATAATGAAAACCGTTAACAAGCGCGAGAGGAATCACCAATAATGACGATGACCCTCAAGGAACTGCAGTACAATTCACGTGGCGTGAATAAAGGACTTGGCGTCGAACGCCACGCAAAATCTTCTGGTCGAAGGTCATTGATGTATACCTGTTGCCGGAAGTGAGAAACTTGCCATTGAGGCATGCAAGCTTCAAAGTACTGATGGGGGTGTTCCTAGATCAACTTCTTGGATAATGAGCTGAAGTCGACAAGAAGCGATCCGTCAAGGGAGGGCCTTAATGAATCCCACATCAATGACACGGAACGGAGCTAATGATTTTAGTGGAGGCGAAAACAAACTGTGAAATATGATTCAGGGTGGCGATCATGAATGGATGAAGGATAATGTATGGTAGTGGATGGGACACGGTTGACACTTTCAGAATGACCCCTCTTGAACATATAACGACACTGATGCGATGGATCGGTAGCATTACCCCAAATGTTGATGGTGTGGCGAGGACCATGGTGATGAGACCGGTGAATGAAACAACCCAACCCGATGTGGTACGGAGGAAAAGTGTCATGTTCAAGAGTGACTTGCTACCTTTAAACTTTGAATGTTCTCCCAATTTTTCCCCAGTCATTTCTGACCAGTACCTCTTTATTTTTGTCAAGCTTGAGGAGGATAACATATGCTTGTTCTATAACCTGCCCTTCGGGCAAGCCCATCGCTACGATTTAACGAGCCTAGCGATAGGGAAACTCGTTCTCGTCTAAAGACAAGTTTGTCGCTATTTAATCATTTTAACGAGTCTAACGACAATGAAAACTCGGTCCTTTTCATTTTTAGAGAGTCTGAAAAGGTACAGAAAGTCAACTCCATAATTCCTTTTTCGTCATCTAATCCCTTAAGTCCGAAAAAGTATAAAACAATACAGAAGGGATGGCTGTTCGGTACTTTTACGAGCCGAACAAGACAAGCGCTCGATCTTTTTGTGCAATAATCCCTCAGGTCCAAAAAGATTAAAATCTAGAGGAGGGATAGCTTTCGGTCGTTTAACGAGCTAGAAGGCCAAAAAACTCGGCAAACTTTTCATATTTTACGAGTCAGTGAAAAGAGCTCAAAGAAGACTCGTCTTTTGAGGAACGAGTGATAAACAGGGATAGCAACTGATTCCAGGTACAAATTGGAATTTTCCAATCACGGTAGTGTCACAAGGATGGCTAGGTGAAATCACTCTTCGCAGCTGTTCCTCAAAATAGGTAAACACACATATGGGGGTGAACGATCGGCCAAATGAAATGGAGGTGATGGATGAAAACACGACCAAGGCTTTTAAGGCTTATAAATTTACGATCGCAATGGTTATTTACCGAGATAGGTTCATTTTTTAATGAGCTTGAACTTTGGCGGAAAAACTCTGCTCACACTTTTCTATTTTTTAACGAGCATAAATTCCGTGGTAAAACTGCTCGATTCATGGTCAAATTTAATTTTTTACTTTTACTAGCTTTTCTCTTTTCAAATGTAGTACTTCATCTTCAATTGCTGCAACAAATTTTGTTAGAAATGGACAATATTTGCATGAAAACGAGATTATTACCCTAATATTTAACTTTAAACTGTGTAAAAAGTCATAAAAGGGGTTTTTACCTCTCATTTACCATTTCATTTGCATTTTTCTTGTTGGAGCTCTGGAGGTGCCTCTTCTTCCTTGATTTTCACCAGCTGATTCCGGGAGATTCTGTGGACGATTTTCGGCGCCGTTTGGACCAGGTAGGAGCTAAACCTTAGCCCTTCACTTTCATGGTTTCCTTTTTCAGTTTCATGCATGTTTTTCAGAGTTTCTGGGCCCCAGGGGTTTCATTAGGGCGCCCTGGCATCAGCGCAGGTTCCCCTTTCGAAATCTGCGCTATATTTCAGGCAGCCTTAAGGCAGACTGAGTTCCAGAGCAGGGGGAAGACTCTCTGCCTGCGCTGGGCCTAAAAAGGCTGATTTTGCATGAGTTTTTTGATGATTTTTCGCCAGATTTTCATCAAAATCAGGAACTTACTCCTTCTCTTGTTTGATTGTAGGGAAATTTGGACAAAATGTCCCTTACATGGCGAGAACGAGAACATGAAGCAGAGGACATGGTTGCACTCCATGACCCAGTCACGGTGAACGCGCTTCGGAACTGTGGCCTGCTGAAGTTCTTCCGTATCTCTAGCATGAGAGCACAGATTTCTTTACTGCAGTATATGCTTGATGCTTGGGATCCTGTTAACCAAGTTTTCCAGATTAGGGGGAAGTCTTTCCCCTTGACCATAGAGGACATGTACTTCTTGACTGGGTTGTCAAGGCGGGGTGCTCCCATTTCTTTGTCAGGTACGGCTCGAGGGACTACTTCCACCAGAGACTATATTCGTCAGTATTGCCGGGAAGGTTCACAGCCGAGAAAAGATGGCAAGATCAATATCCGTGACATTACTGACAGGTCTCTCAGATCCATTCTGTTTACTATTGGTAGGATGGCCGGTAGCGCAGCTTTACATGTTGCCAACAGATCTTATATGCAACACGCCTTAGAGTGTCTCCAACCGAAAGTGTTTAACTGGTGTGATGCAGTACTTATCCAGATGAAAAGTCAATTGACCAAGGTAAAGGACGGGGGGCTGAAGAACTTTGGATTTGGTTCTATTCTGACTGCCTTTGTCTTGGAGAAAATCCCATTGATGCAACCTCAGTACATCTTGCTTGATGTGCCTTCTCCGACCGAGCCACGCATGCAGAGGTGGGTTGACCATATGTCCCGGCATGCTGGTCAACCTCATATTACATTCATTGAGTCCTTCTTTAGGTGGTTCGAGCGTCAGGAGATGGCATTTTCTGAGTATCCATATGTGGGTATGGACTACCGAGGTGATCCGGACTTGGTGCTTCCGGATGGCGAGCAATGGGGCGCTATTGGTAAAATCTCTGACCATATCACTGTTTATTGTTTTCATTCATGATGTTTACTGTTCAAAACTGATCAAACTCTTGGGTGCATGCAGATGTTGGTCCTGTTCGTCCAGTAGCTCGTCCATGATCGCCCGTTGCTGCCCCAGCAGCAGAGCCTGCTAGGAGAGTTGTTATTCGCGACCTTGGTGATACTGAGATACTTGCAGCTGTGCAGGAGCAGGTTGAGAGCCTTACTCGTGGCCTTCCGGATGTACAGATTGACGAGTTACCTTTACAGTTGCAGCGGCACACCATCGGCGTGCCTAGACGATGGACTCGTCTCTTGCGCATGATCGCATAGACCGTGACGTACTTTCATGAGCACCACTAGGCTAGGGTGCCCCCTAGCATCTTTTTGAGTTCTAGGTCATATGACCAATTTTGTTTTGATTACAGCACATTATGTATAAACTATAAACAGCTTTATATATTTTGATTTTCGGAGTTTATTTCAGTTTATTTGTGATCCACTTGCATAGCACCGATGCATCTCTTTTTATATATGTTGTAAATGTCTATCTAATACATAGTTTGCCAATGAATCTGTTAATGTGTTCAAGTTTCTGGAAATATGCTGGTATTGAATTGAATCAAACTCTCTTTCCAAAATCTTAACTCTTAGAAACATACGATAAATAGCTGGATTGCGGACTGAATATATACCAGTGAGTTGTAGTATCACAAGTTGTGAGTCTAGCCTAACAATTAGTCGGCGTATACCATGAGCGATGGTATCAGAGAGGAGTTCGATCAACGCACTATACTCAGCGATATTGTTTGTTGACCGTCCAATACACACACCTCTGAAACTCACTAACTCGCCGCTTGGATCAAAAATGGCCCAGGCAGCGGAGGACAAATTCCGCGTACTACGACTCGCTCCGTCGGCATATCCCACATATGTATCAGAATAATTCGACATCTGCAACAAACGAGAAGGGTGGATTACTACCGAAACAAACATTTTAGCGAAAACAAAATACAACAAAATCACTCAGGTTACTATTTAGGCATAGTAACGCTTGAGGTACAACCCGTTACGGGGTTGCGCCAGTGGTATTCCGTCATAATCCATTAACTCGTAGGCTTCTTTTGCTAACACCCTTTTAACAATATAGGGACCCATCCATAAGGACTGAAATTTTCCTGCTCCTAATTTGTCGGATTCTTGGTCGTAAAGCAAAACCAAGTCACCCTCAGAGAAGTTGCGAGGTTTGACATTCTTGTCAAACTGTGCTTTGACTCGTTTCTTATGAGCCTCGTTTGCCAAAGCAGCATCACGACGGTTTTCATCCAACTGGATCAATTCCAGGAAACGAGCCTCTTCTTCTGAGGTTCCGGGGAGGAGGTCAATTGCGAGTTTAAGAGACGAAATTTCGCACTGGATCGGTAAGACTGCCTCTAGGCCATACACCAATTGGAATGGTGTGAACCCAGTGGCGTTCTTTACCGAGGTTCGGTAAGCCCATAATGCTGAGTACAGGATTAGATGCCATCTTCTCTTGTGAACCCCTATCATCCTTTGCAACATACGCTTCAGGACCTTGTTGATTGCTTCAACTTGTCCGTTGGCTTGTGGATAATATGGGGTAGAGCTGTCGTGTGATAGCCCTAGTTTGGCAGCTAACTCAACCATCATGTGATTGCAAAAATGCGATCCATGATTTGTCACTATAGCTTGCGGAACGCCGAACCTGGCGACTACATGATTGAAAAAGAAAAGGGCAGCTGTTTCACCAGTGTTATCCAATGTAGGCATCGCCTCGGCCCATTTGGTAAAATAGTCAACAGCGACTATAATATACCCATGCCCCCCGGTCGAGGTGGGGTTACATTGCATGAAATCGATGCCCCACTTGGCGAAGGGCCCAACAGCAACTATCGGCTGTAAGGGTGCGGGCGGTCTTCTGGTTTTGCTATCAAAGATCTGACATGCATGGCAACTTCTGACAGCTATTATGCAATCTTTAAACATAGTTGGCCAGAAGTATCCTGCTCGTAAGATTCTTTGTGCTGTTGCATATCCAGATTGATGCCCCCCGCACGCGCCTGAATGACAATCATTCAGGGCTTTTTCGGCCTCCTCATGGGTAAGGCACCTCCTCAGAATCATATCGACACCACGACGGTAAAGTGTATCACCGACGATCATGTAGTCTTTTGATTGGTATCGTATACGTTTCCGTTCTGAGTGTGAGGTATTAGACCTAAATTTTTGGGTTTGGAGATAAACAATGATGTCTCCATACCACTCATCGCTTACTGATATCAGAAACAAATTTTCATCCACGATTGACTCTTCTGATGTTTCATCGTTGGACGACGATGGGAGATCGCATAATAATTCCGCGAAAACTAGAGCTTTCTTCGATTTGGATTTTATAAAATCTAAATCGAACTCCTGAAGGATGGCTATCCATTTTGAATATTTGCCCCCAAGCAACTGTCGCGACAGTATATATGTCATGGGATTGCAATCTGACAGAACGGTAGTTTTCCTAAAGAGGACATAATGTCGAAACCTTTGAATCGCTTGAACAGCAGCAAGCGCTAGTTTTTCAACATAGGAATATTTACTTTCTGTATCATTTAAGTTTTTACTTAAATAATAAATAGGGTGTTCGATTCCATCGACTTCTTGCACTAAGACCATCGCAATGGTCGTATCTGCTGTAGCTAGATACAGGTTAAAATCTCTTTGATAGTCCGGGGCGTACATTAATGATGCTCTTACTAGACAATCTTTCAGAGCGTCAAAGGAAGCTTGCGCAACCTGGTCCCAGACAAAAGGTACATCCTTTTTCAAAAGACGAGTATAACCTTTGGCAAGTTCTGCGTAATTTGGAATGAACCTCCTCAGAAAGTTTGCTTTCCCTTGGAGTTTCTGAATCTGAAGCAAATTTGAAGGTGGAGGCAAATTAATGATTGCCTGAACCTTACAGGGGTCGAGACGAATCCCATCCTTAGAGACAACAAAGCCAAGTAAACGACCAGAACCGACGCAAAACACACACTTGTGCGGATTGAGTCTTATCTTGTAATGTTGGCAACGTAGAAATATTGCTCTCAAATGCTGCGGATGATCAGTCCGCTTCCGCGAATGAGCCGGAAGATCGTCGAGGTAAGGTTGAACAATGTTCTTGATGTCATGGAAGGCATAATTCATTGCCCTCTGAAACGTCGCCCCTGCGTTCTTTAAACAAAAGGGTAATTTTCGATAAGCGAATGTGCCCCACGGACAGATGAATGCAGTCTTAGACTGGTCCTGTGGGCGGATATTTATTTGATTATACCCGGAAAATCCATCCATAAAGGAAAAGATTTCACATCCGGCGCATTCATCAATTATCTGGTCGATGAAGGGTGTAGGGTAGTTGTCCTTTGGACAAGCTTTGTTTACATCCCTATAGTCGACGCACACTCTTATCGTCCCTTGTTTTTTCATAACAGGGACAATATTCGATACCCAATCGGTTAGAGGAACCGGGTAGATGAATCCAGCATGGAGAAGTTTTTCAACCTTAATGGCAGCGGCTTTCTTCGGATGTACCTGCCGAAGCCGTTGTCTTACTGGTTTGACATCAGGATACATTTTAATTTCATGTTCAACTATGCTCGAGTCAATGCCTGGCATTTCATCATATGACCATGCAAAGACATCTCTAAATTCGCGAAAGAGAGCACTATATATTTCCAGTTCTGAAGGGGAACAACTTTTGCCGACATGAATATTCTCAACAACATCAGATTTTGTCGAGATGTTTATGGCTATAGTCTCTTCAATATTGGATAGATTTCGCTCTGAATCCACCGTATTTATAGTATTTGTTAGGAATTCAAATACTGAAGGGTGATATAGGTCGTGATGAGTTTCTTCTTCACATTTTGGAAGAAGGGAACGATGGTGGTGATCATTCCATGGTGCCCCCTCAATCATCATTGATTGTAAGATTCCTTCGTCAGTCCCATGAACTTTTGACCATGGATCTAATGGGGTACCATATTCTTCGGACCTATCTACCCAAACGCTCGACGAGCGTTCATTTGGGCTCGCCTCCCACGCCTGAAACATTGATTGCTACAATATTTCAATAGGGCTAGGTGGCAATACCACTTGATGATCCATGACGACTTTGTCTTCTGCGACCTTCGATGAAGATACCATGTTGCATGTTGCTACAAACGGGATATCCACTATATGGGAAGGAGGTGGCAACGCGAAAGTTCCCATCATTGTGGGATCTTTTAGCAAGCCTACTCCGATATCTCTTATCGAATGGTCGCTCCCATGGATCAGGGGAATGCTTCCAGTAACTTGTGAACCATTAGGGAGGAAATTCTGTTGGTCGACGATCGTAATCCCTCCTTCAAACGGGAATGCAATCTTCCTAAAATATGTCGACACTACAGCTGCCATGGCGTATATCCATGGTCTTCCCAGTAGGATGTTATAGTCAAGATTGCCATCAATGACTTCAACATCAATCTCTACTGTTTTTCCTCCTAGTTCAACCTTAAAGTTATTTAGGATACCGTACGGAGTGTACGACCTACCGTCAAATGCTTTCAATGTCGTCGAAGATCGCGACAAGGTTGGAGATCCAAGAGTTTTCCAGCAACTCATCGACATGATACATGTTGATGCACCCTCATCAATAATTGTTCTATGAACAGTTTTGTTGAGTGCTTTCACTTGAATAAGGAAAGCTAATTGCGCTGGTAACTGAGGATCATATCCTTTGTGATCAAAGGATACAAGATTGGAATCTTTAGGATCCACTCCACCAATTGCTGATAACAATGCCTGCCTTTGGGATGGGCAATTTTGTAGTACCTCAAGAGTCGACATAGCAGATGGCGATTGGGCCAAATCCTCCACTATATTATAGTGTTGCGTCGCTCTGGCGCGAGGGTTGAATGTCGACTTGTGGACTACTCCCTTAGGCGGCTTTATTGTTAATTCATGCGTGAGGGGGGGTACAACTTCTGCCGAAGTCGTTGTCGAACTACTGGGTTGATCTTTCCCTTTGTCGTTCGACACCGGCGGATTCCCATAATCTTTATTCCTAGTCGAGATCAAAGCATCACTTTGCTTAGAAACCGACAACATAAGCACTTGAGACGGGGAAGCATTTCCACTATCAACCATATTTTGACCTGGGGCGGGAAACGGATCAGTCAACACAGCTGAAGTTTGGGAACTCTTTAGGAACCTCTTTAACTCAGCTTTGAACGGACAGTCCTTTGTCGAATGATTTTCATCGCATATTTGACATGGATAAAATTGTTTCCTTTGCCCAGGAGGGTTTGAAGAAGTTTTTTGAGGGGATGACCCACCTTGTTTCTTCTTCTTCCCTTTGTTTTGTTTCTTCTTGCTTCCTGGTTGATTGGAGTTTTTGTCTCTATCCGTAGATACAGCATTTACCTCCGAAGCAAGAATCTCCTGATTTGCTTTTTGATTCGAAGTCTTACGGGCTTTCTTATTCGAATCCCTTGTCGACTTAGCGTTTGCAGTTCCAATCACGCCATCACCGGCATGAGAGTCACTATTCGATCCGGGAGGAGGAGGGATTGAAAATTCCGGTCTGGGGGCATCAGGTATCTTATCATAGAGCGTGCCCGACTGAGTATATACTAAGTCCAAATATTGAGCACGAGCAATAACTTGCTCCTCTGTTACGACGCCTCCCTTGGCCACATCTTCTGTAATTGCCGGCAGAAGCGACTTTATAAACCACTCAGCTAATAGCTGATCTGGAACATAGGTTTTTACCATTCTTCGCCGACGACGCCACTCATGTATATGATCAGATATATGTGTGGCCGTTGTTTGCTTGAAATTGGTCAAGATCTCTGTTCCAGTTTCGTACCTTATAGGTAACTGAAAGTGTGTTAAGAAAGTCGTGGCTAGGGAACTAAAATTGTCGAAAGAGGCTCTAGGTAATTCAATATACCATTTGGCCGCCGGACCAGTCAATGTCCTCTGGAAAAGGCGAAGCCTTATCGAATCATCATTCAAGGTATTCGACGAACACCACAGATGGAATGTCATCACATGATTCGACGGGTCTTCGCCCGGATTTCCATTGAATTTAGGAATGTCCGAAGGAAGTTTGTGAGGAATCGCTGGCCACCAATGGGCATAGGCGATTGGATCGTTCGTTAATCGATGTAAATCTGGTAATTCTAAGGTCGCCACGAATGGCAACTGCTGATTCAGGTTTGGCGAGGCGTACCCAGGATACGATGGAATCGCCTGAGCAGTAGGCCTTTGCACACCAGCATAATGCAACTGATGTTGATATGACTGATATGGTTGGTGGGCTTGGCCACTGTAAAGTGGTTGATTTAACCCGTTCTGAATATAGGGTTGCCCACTATTCGCAAAGATCTGTTGCTCAGATCCTTGGTACACCTGTTGAAACTGAGGTTGTTGGTATTGCACCATCCATGGTTGTGAAGCCATGTTTTGCTGTGCGACACTAACCGACGGACCAAGATGCGGGGTTATGGTCCCCGTTTGTATCTGTGTCGTCCCGGCAATTGGCGATTGTGGTTGTGTTGCAGGGTCAATAGGCCGTTGCATTACAACTTGGGGTTGACATACAACAGGCATCGATTGAACTTGCGACACGGTTACAATTGCTGGCGTCCTCGGGATACTAGACATAGGTACAGATTGTTGCATAGAATATACAACTCTCGGTTGTTGGGGTAACATAGGTACCCAACCACTCGTCGCTACTTCAGTCAGACCTGAATGTGGTTGAAAACTGCCGTATGGGTATCCTCCTGGAAGAGGAAGTGAAAGGGCATATTGCCCCCCATACGGTAACAATCCGGAGCTCAAGGGCATAGATGGCCTTTGAGGACTGGATGGCCCAAAATGATTCCCAAAGGGATCAATTTGTCTAGTTTCAACATAAGAATTACCGGGTATTATACCGGAAGAACAAACTGGAACAGACCAAGTTGTCATAATAGTCCCTGGGTGGACTCCTTCTAGTTGATGAGAACTAGTTGGGACAGATGGTATGCCGGCAAACATCGTTGGAGTGGCAGCAGGAGCTTCCGCTGTCGCTGTGTCGTTTGGCACAGTCCTAGATGTCGACGGTTTTTCAGACATTTTAAGTCTATCCAATAAACTTCCTAACGATTCTTCAGGAACTTCCAGTGGCGATGGACAAACTTCTGATGCAGAAGGAAAAAGAGTGGTACCTGCTCCAAAATGAATTGGAGTATTTGCTTGCTGGTCCTCTACGATTTCCTCTATTGCAATCAGACCAGGAGGAAGAGGCAGACCGTCAGGTCCGTAATAGATTTCTGGTGCCGAAGAAGGGGTTGCTTCGACAGCGACAGTTGTTTGAACAACAAGACTCTGTGGACTGGTTTCAGATGGAACTGGTTCAGTTATGCAAGTACTTGTCTTCAGACTAGGATCAGTACAACTGTCCTTCTGTTGCTGTTGAACTTCTTCAATAGAGGCAGGGATTCCAGAAATATTGGGAGTGACCAGAATCTCAGATGTTGTTGGAACTTCCGTTCTAACTCTAAAAGGAGATTTTGATCTGGACCAGCGAGATCGCTTCGCCCGTACTACTTTCGGTTCCGGGGACGAAGGTGGTTGACTCGCGAGTCTCCCCGAACGACGGAGTTTTAATTGACTTTCCTCCACGGTTGCGGATTACTTGATCAACTAAAATACAAAAAGGGGAATTATGTTTCCATATTGAATGAATTTTATTAGACGCTTTTAGACACAACTTTGCTTTTTCATGTTTTAAGAGTCGAGAAAAAGCTAAAGATGACTCTAGTCGCCTTCGATGTATTAACGAGCCCGAAGTGACAAATGCTCGGTTGGACCTTTTCAGTTATAGAGTTTGAAAAGGGCCAAAAGAAACTGCTCTGGAGATCTAGGCAGAGGGTGTGCCAAACCTTTCGCGAAACCACAGAATACGTTTTACGGTACGGGTGGTCGATCTTCGTGAATGCTGTGTTCACTGCATCGCGATCAGTAGGGCGGTCGACACGACTTCCTAAGGATAAAGGATAATTGCCTATAGGGGTCTCCCAATATACGCGACGGTACGCGGGAGCTCAAGTCCGTATTAGTGCTATCGTCCCTCAGGAGGAATCACCCACCTTCGTAGAGATCGACAGTCACTACGTTTAACGACGCCGGAACACGTCTCTACCTAGACCTCTATTGTGAGCGTTATGTTAAAATGCGTTTTTAGATTCATTCAATATATTTTAAGTTGATCTTGTTTATCAGTTTGTCTTTCAGGATCACCACGAGATGTATCGGTACAAATTCCTAAATGCAGCTAAAATGATAAGCAAGCTTTCACAATCTTTTTAGCTTTGAAAATCCTAACTACTGAGGGGAGAGAAAAACAATATCTTTCCACACAGAGCACCAAGCACAAACTAATGCACTTTCTCCTAGATCAGACACCCAAACTTATCAAAATGCAAATACAAGATGCATGTATTTCTTTTCTTTTCCTTTAATGTTGATGTAGACAAAAGGAAAACTGTTGTATGACTTTCGAATTCAATTTGAAGCGTAAACAAACCAGTTTTCCAAAATGAAAAGACGCTTTACAGGTACTTGTTACAACACTAAAAATATATGAATTCAAACCATAAAGTGAAAAACAAACAAACTCAAACAGCCATGAACAGTAATAAAACTAGCTCATAAGATCACAAAGACACTTTTACAGTTCAGGATCTAAGAGGTCATAGCTATACTGGTTCGCTTTTCACAATGGGAAACTGGAACTGAAACAAGAAATACTGAAAGAACATTCACAGTTTCATCACACAACTGAGGCGGAATAATGTCAAGGAGAAGTGGTCTACAGCAAGTACAATGACCAGCAAGCAATCAGCAAAAAACAAGTGAAAACAGGGCCAAGACACAAAGGGAAAGCTGAGCAAGACAATGGCTAACTGGACCAGTGCAGGTTCTAGTCTGCCAATTTGACTCTCAGCGCAGTTCCCGAAGGGAGCACCTGCGCTGTAATGCAGGCTGCCTGTGGACAGCCTGCACTGACTCACGAGAGTTTCGTCTACAAAGAATTCCGGGTCATAAAAAGCTCAAAAATGCACTGTTTTTGCTGAAATAAAAAGCTATAGGTCAAGTACAGGCTAAGGGATGATCAAGAGGATGAAGATCTATCACAAAGAGTAAAGAGTCTTTTGTAGATAAGCTCTTCAAATCTTGAATTTGCTCAGCAAATGAGCAAGAGTAGCAGTCCCTCTACTTCGCTTTTGATATAGTCAAAAGCTTTTCGATTTGGTACTCTTTTCTTCAAGAAATGAATAGCAAAATACTACAAACACCAACAAGATACTAGGCTCCCCAGCGGAGTCGCCAGTTTGTTGTGGGGAAAAGTATCCGATGCGGATGACCCTATCCCTACTCTAAAGGTGACAGTCTTTAGCAACAACTGAAAGTAAAGCTTTGATGATTTCCTTTATGAAAGTACAGAGAGAAGGAGAAGAAGGTCAACTAACCTGGTGTCCTTCGCTTAGTCGATCCTTGTTCTCTTTCTTTGTCTCTTGTTCCCAGCTCCTTGCTCTCTTTGCCGGTCCAGCTACACACAGATCCTGCACAAAACAAGAGAGGAAACTACAAGATACATGTACTCATAACTGAAGCATGGATTAGGGTGAATCAAATATACATGTAAATACAACACATCAATGCAATACAAGTATATAGGAGAACATGCAAAACTTTATTGATAGAAGTAACAGGGTTCTGAGAAGGTTACAACCAATGATGGCTCCAATCCAGCAGCACCTCCCCAGCAGCAAGAACTCTCCTCTTCACCTCTAGTAAAACAATCACCCAATAGCTCTAACTGTAATCCAACAACACCTCCTTGCTTAACACAAAATTCCAGCCTCCTTAGACCTCATAGAAGAGCTCTATATATAGGAAAGAAGAAGAGAGGATGAGTCAGCTTGAGACTGACATAAAGCTGCCTTGTGTCCTCTCCCTCTTCAGTTTATCTTCAGTTCTTGAGTCCACTTGGAGATCCTTGGTTACACATGGTGATCAAGTACCTCTTACTCATCACAGGGCGAATCTTATGAACCAAGTGTCAGTTTGGAAGCTTCCTGGGCAATTGACACCTTGCAGGATGACTGTGCCACTTGGCCAATCTCGCCCAGCGTAGGTAGCCTTCATTAATTTTGACTTCCAGCGTAGGTACAAAGAGGGACAGTTGCATTCCAGCGCAGAAGCTCAGTGGAGCAGCTGACATGATCCAAAATAAGCCTGTTTTGAAGTGTTTTCAGGTGGAGAACTGATTGGAAGTGCTGTTGTTTGATGACCTTGTTCTTTTAGGGGTAAGAACAACATGTTTAGGGACTGAGGATCCCTGTAATTATTGACATTCCATGCTCCTTGACGCGAGGCACAAAAATGTCTATAACAACCCTTCTCCAGCCAATTTCTCATTTCTTTCTTGGTACAATATCCTCACCATTTCAGTGAGGTCCAAGAAAGCCTTTCTGAAGACTCTTTCTTCTTCTCTTGGATCTGTCTCTGTAGGAATTTCTCCTTCATGTTCAGACATCCTTGAAGCTTCTGCTGAGACTCTTGAGGGTGAAATTGAAGGTGGAGGTGATGGCTCTCTGGCCTTCCTTGACTGAGGATTCTCTCGTTCTCTAGTCAACTGTCCTTCCCCTCTTTTGAGTTTCAACCTGGTAAGCATCAATACTTTGCAAGACAGTTAGAAGATCTTTGCACAAAACCCTGAGCTCTGCTACCAACTTGATCTGAGTTTGAAACTACTTGAAATTTGTTTGCAAGGTATTCAATTCAGAATTAAACATGTTTAAAAGATTTCCATGTCTTGCAGAAAGAAAACACATGAAATTTTCAGCTGTTCATGACCCATTTAAGCATAACAGAGTTATTTCCTTTTACTGTTTAACACATTAAAATGAATTTGTTCTGCAAATAAATCAACCACACATGCAAAAGAAGTTGATAAAGCAGTTCACCCCCTCCAGGGCTACGTCTCCTGGGTCCAAAGCTCCTAACCGGGCTTGTCCTTGTTTTTATTAAATGCTCAAATTGAAAATGTAGCTGAATAGAAGCATCTATAGGAGAAATAGATGTAAAAATGGATTCAGAACACTTGAATCCTTCAGGATTGACGATTGGATCACCTCCAATGGATACCTGCAACCCTATACAGTCTTCACAGAACTGGGCCCTAGTGGCTCCTAGAACTTTCACGGCTCCAAAACCTCTAAAAATGACCTTAGATGGCTATAAGATCTGCACCAATGGTTTCAGAAGGTCGAAAATACCCCAAAAAAAAAAAAAAAAAAAAAATCGTCCAAAACCGACTTTCCTAGCCAAAGTTATGGCCATTTAAAGTTTCTCCATTTTTTCCCTAGAAAAACTCTAGCTAACTTTAGTTAACTCCAGATAGCTCCGCCAATTATGGCGGGTCCGCCAAATTTGGTGCTCCTGCCAAAATTCTGCCAACTTAACTGCAGTTACATTTAATATTTTGTGGTTGCCTCGGATTTCGAGCCCGACGGAATATTCCTTTTTAATTTTTTTTTTGAAAAATTAAAATTTCTAATATTATGGACAAATTCTTCTTTTTGCCATAACTTCCTCATACGACGACCGTTTTTCGAACCATTTGCGGCGCCAGAATCCAGAAGACGAGAACTTTCCAGTCATTCAACTTTGAACCAGTTCTAAGCACTTTAAGTTTTGAGCATTTTACGACACTTAGGACATGAGCACCTGATCAAAATACCAACTCTAGAAATAAATCCTGAAGAAGTTCCTTGAACAGTTCCAAATCTGGCTAGACATTGAAGTCTTCTACTAGTGGAAGTACTCCCTAATAATGGTTTGAAGATGACCACAAAATGTGTAGCAGAAATCGAAGGCTTTTGCAAATGGTGGTTCAAAATAGATCTCCAGCCAAAAAAATGATCATGTTGCATGACTCTGTCTTTGGCTACAACTCTGAAACTAACTATGACTAACTCTAGCTCTAGGCTCTAGTAGTTGACTTTGGTTCAACTTGTGTCTCAGGATCGCTTGATAGTTATTCGAAGCAAGTGATTGACCATCAATTATCCCCGTATCAAATAGAAGGTGAGAAGATGAATAAATATTCACTTCAAGACACGTAATACTCGAGAACAATTTTTTTGGTATTGTAGAAATTCCCACTGCAGATCAACATATTATGCAATATACTAAAGAAAAATGCAATATCTACTTCTACAACGAACTTGCGGAAGCTTAATCAAATATGAGAAAGATCAAATAGAACACATATAACAAATCAAGAGAAATCAATCACACATGAACACAGTACAATACTCTGGGGAAAGCCTCAGCTAAAAACCCCGATCTCTATATTATCATACAAGTGGATATATGTTCAGATTACACAAAGAGTCAGCTCACAAGCTATCTTGCTCTCTCTACAATCGAACAATACAACTCACAAGCTGAATAGACACAAGATATGCCTTCCCTCAGCCCTCCAGGCCTCCTATTTCCTTGCGCAGTTTTCCTTGGGGTCCAATGCTACTTCCTGTGTGAATTGGCCTCATCACACACTCACCAAAAGTAACTACGCAATCTCCAAGGAATGAATTCCTTCTGCATGCAAGAGATATCCTCCATGGAATATTCCTGCAACTGATAGTAGATTGTCCCATCATCTGATCTCAACTGGGTCTCTGTCTGAACTGACATGCATGCGTTATTTATGAGAGAATATTTAGTTATCTGAAGTGCAACAGTTACATGCATGCATGCATTAACTATCTGAACTCACAATTAGTTCAACAAACTATTTGAACTAATCTAACTAGACATAACTCAGTTAACTAAGGTAACTAATAACAACTCAAATTAAAACTCATCCTTATCTCTTTAACTAAGTGATAAATTCCTCAATCAATGGGATAACTGTTGCATGTCCTCACATAGACTTCATGTTTGATTTTATCTAGCTAATTAACTCAAGATGAATTAATTAATTATTAATCAAACAACTGCTAAGAACGAATTCGAATTTTACTTCTCTATTTTAGTTCAGGGACTAACTAAAATAGGAAGGTATCCCAAAATGCTATTTATAGCAGTGCTATTTTTAGCACTTCTATATTTAGCATTTCTTGTTGCTATTTTCGACACTCACTCTCAATAAGGAAGGGATTATCAGTAACCCCAATGTTGTCTCTGTGGAACTCGAACTTGCATTTTGACAATGCCTTAGTTAAAATATTTGCATCTTGTTCCTCGGTCGAAACTTACAACAACAACATGATCCTCTTGATCACTCAGTCTCAAAGATGGTGATACTAGATATCAATGTTCTTGGACCTATCATGAAAAACTGGATTCTCTGAGAGTTTGATACAACTATGATTATCGCAGTAAATCACAGTTGGATCCATCCTCTGACCAAACAATCCCACTAGAACCTTCCGCATCCAAATGCCCTTACATGCAGCCTAACTAGTAGCCATGTATTCAGCCTCTGCTGATCTAAGTGCAACTGATCTCTGTTTCCTATTGTACCAGGAAACTGCAACTGAACCAAGGTTGAAGATTCCTCCAGAAGTGCTCTTCCGATCTAATGGACTCCTTGCCCAATCCACATCTGTGAAGCCCTGAAGCTTCACTCCCTCTGTCCATCTATACCACAATCCAAACTGACATGTGCCTCTGAGGTATCTCAGCACATGCTTCACTGCCTTCCAAAACAGCTTGGTAGGTTAAACCATAGCTTGACTCAATTGGTTCACCGCAAAGCATAAGTCTGGTCATGTGTTCACTAGATACATAAGTGAACCCACAAGTTGCCTATAAACAATAGCAACTACTACCTCACATGAAGTAGCATCCTCCTTCCTCCTATTCCCATCTAGAGGAGTCTGCATGGGCTTGCATTTATCCAAGTGAAAGCACCTGAGTATCTCATTAGCATACTTGCCTTGAGACACAAAAGCTTCCCCATCTTTCTTCCACACCTCCATGCCTAGAAAGTAGTGCATAAGACCCACGTCTTTCATCTCGAACTCTCTTGCAAGGTCCTCCTTGCAAGATTGGATCAGCTGATCATCACCTATCAAAATCAGATCATCGACATAAAGAACAATGATCAATGTCTTACCTTCTACCATGATGTGGTAAAGGTTCGCATTTGCTTCACTCTTGGTGAAGCCCAACCCGGTGAAATAGCTGTCAATCCTGGTGTACCAAGCATGAGGTGCTTGCTTCAGCCCATACAAAGCCCTCTTAAGTCGACACACATGCGACTCATGATTGAAGGTCTTGAAACCCTCTGGCTACTCAATGTAAACCTCCTCCTCAATCTTCCCATTGAGGAATGTTGTCTTCACGTCCATCTGATGGATCTTCCAACCCATCTGAGTTGATAGTGCCAACATTGATATGATAAATGAGTAACTTGCTACAGGAGAAAAGGTCTCATCGTAGTCGATCCCCTCGACCTGTGAGAAACCACAGGCAACAAACCTTGCCTTATGTTTCTCAACACTGTCATCAGCTGCCTGCTTTACCTTGTAAAGCCATTTGGAACTCACCACTAACTTTTCCTGAGGTCTTGGGACAACATCCCAAACACAGTTTCAAACAATGGAGTCGTACTCCTCCACCATTTCATCAACCTAGACTGGTTGTTGCACTACCTCCTCAAATGAAGAAGGCTCGGACTCTACACACTCCCCAACCAGGGCCATGTACCCAGTGTACCGATTAGGTGACCTCCTCTATCTGCGCTGAGAAGACGGTTGTCCCACATTCTCCCATGCATCCAGTATCAACCTGTCAGCTTCCCTTGAGCGTTTCCACCCATCTCTCGAAGACTTAGCATGAGTGGATGTATCCACTCCCGAATCCTCTGCATGTGGCTTCTCCACATAAATCAAAGGCTCCTCCTCCTTAGGAACTGAAAGTTCCTCCTCTACATGTAAATTGAGCTCCCTCTCAAGTGATAGTCACATGGCTTTCTACTCGTCGAACTTCAGATCCCTGTTTATCACTGTCCTCTAACTGGTAGGCAGGTACACCCGATAGTTTTGGGGTGTGTCCGTGTACCCCACAAGTATTCCAAACTTAGTTGTTGGATCTATCTTCTTCCGGGAATCTTTGGTCATATGGCAATAAACCGATGATCCAAAGATTCACAAGTGACTCACATCTGGTCGCTTCTTGGAAAAGGCCTCTATGGGTGTCTTCATTCCTAGTATATGGTGTGGGATTCTATTATGCAAGTATACTGTTGTATTGCATGACTCAGCCCACAAATGCAGTGGTAGGATTTGGTCATGCAACATCGCTCGAACTGCTCCCACAATTGATCTGTTATTCCTTTCGGCCACCCCATTATGCTGTGGGTTATGGGGTGCCGTTAACTCCTGTTTAATTCCTTTTGTAGTGCAGAAGTCCTTAAACTATTGGGAGACATACTCTCCACCATTTTCGCTACGCAAGGCTTTTATTTTCTTTCTAGATTCTTTCTCTAAGAAGGATTCAAACTCACAAAACCTCAAGAATGTCTGATCCTTCTTTTGCATAAAGTAGATCCAACATCTAAGAGAAAAATCATCAATAAAAATAACATAGTAACTTTGTTTAGCGGTGGAGGCTGTAGAGAATGGTCCACAAACATCTATGTGAAATCTCTCCAGGATTGCTCTAGCTCTACTGTCTCGATCCGGAAAGGAAGATTTTGCATACTTACCCAAGGTAAAACCTTTGCATGTATTCATCTACTCCAGTTTTCCCTTGGGAAGTCTGGTAGAAATCTACTGCATAATCTTCAGGGCTTCATGGTACAAGTGGCCCAATCTTCTATGCCATAACTCGCCAACATCTTGGCTCTACACCATCTCAGCTTTGGAACTCAATGCAACACAATCATATACCTCCATCTTGTAGATATTCTTTACTCGAATCCTGATTTGCTTGGTCTGTCGAGTGCCGATATGCCTCAGGAATACCTTTCCTTTAAAGAGACTACATCATAGCCTTTATCTTCTAGCATAGCAATAGACACAAGATTCTTCTTCAGAACTAGTACATACTTTACATCAGTTAGGGTGAGGGGAGCTCCATGATCCCTTTGAAACATAACCATACCTTCACCTGGAGCATGGTACTTTCCATCATCCCCATCTCGATCCGCATCTAGAGATCCTTCTCCTCCAAGGTACCAAAAAGATTCTTGTCAGCTGCCATGTGGAATGAAGCTACACTATCCAGGTACCACACACATCCCACCATGGATGAAACCATGCATGCGATAAGAGAGAAATACAACGCAAACTGTGAGGCCAATGTCTCACCATCAGATCCCTTTAAGGATCCCATCTTGGATTTATTCTGTGGACAATTCGTAGCATAATGGCCCACTTCATGACAAAGAAAGCATCACACTTTTGATTTGTCAAATTTCTTCCCACCATGGGAAGAACTGGATTTGGGATGGAACACCTTTCCTTTCCCTTTCCTCACCTTACTCACTAAGGCTAGATTTTCCTCATCATCTTGCTTTGATGAGGATCTATCTCTGGTGCTTCTTCTTATCTCCTCCTACATCAGATCTGACCAAATTCGTTCCTAATCTGGTAGTTTTTCTCTTCCATTAACCGAGTCTTGGTAGCTAGGCTAGCTCTTAGGAAGAATGAGGAGTGCAAGACTCACCATGTCATCATCAGCTGTCATGATCCCTACACTTCCAAGCTCATCCCTACAGGTGGTGAGCTTGTTCAGATATGTAGAGATCATGTCACCCTTTTCACACTTGATTTTTCAAAGCTTGTCTTTCAACGCTAGCTTCCTCTTATCGATGTTGTTCTGATATATATCTTTCAATGTTTTCCACATCTAAAATGGGGTCTCCTTCCCATGGAGGCTCAAGACAATGTGGTCTTGAAATCCCTCTAGGAGGATTCTCCTTGCTCTAGACACACATTTCTTCCATTCCACCAATTCTGTAGCATAAGCTGTTGCTGGCTTGGGGACTTCTTGATCAATGAAGTCCTTTAGACTATTGTCCTCTAATACTACTTCTATGTGATCCTTCTAGGCTATATAATTCGAGCTGCCATCAAGGGCATACTCGAGTCTTAAACTGTTGAATGCCATTGGTGAAACTGAGATGTTATAAGAACTCGATTTCTATAATCAGGAACCTGAAACTTCGAACTTCTCCCTTCTTTGTATATTGTTCTTCACGTTGATCACCTTTGCTCTGATACCATGTAGAAATACCCATTGTAGATCAACAGATTATGCAATATACTAAAGAAAAATACAAGATCTACTTCTACAACAAACTTGCGGAAGCTTAATCGAATATGAGCAAGATCAAATAGAACACATATAACAAATGAAGAGAAATCAATCACACATGAACACAGAAGAATGCTCTCAGGAAATCCTCAGCTAAAATCCTCGATCTCTGTATTGTCATACAAGTGGAAATATGTTCATATTACACAAAGAATCATCTCACAAGCTATCTTGCTCTCTTTGCAATCGAACAATACAACCCATAGGCTAAATAGACACAAGATATGCCTTCCCTCAGCCCTGCAAGCCTCCTATTTCCTTGCGCAGTTTTCTTGGGGTCCAATGCTGCCACTTGTGTGAATTGGCCTCATCACACACTCACCAAACCCAAAAGTAACTGTGCAATCTCCAAGGAATGAACTCCTTCTGCATGCAAGAGATATCCTCCATGGAATATTCCTGCAACTGATAGTACACTATCCCATCATCTGATATCAACTGGGTCTCTGTCTGAATTGACATGCATGAGTTATTTATGAGAGAATATTTAGTTATTTGAAGTGCAACAGCTACATGCATGCATGAATTAGCTAACTGAACTCACAATTAGTTCAACAAACTATTTGAACTAATCTAACTTGACTTAACTCAGTTAACTGAGATAACTAATTACAACTCAAATTACAACTCATCCTTATCTCTTTAACTAAGTGATAAATTACTCAATCAATGGGATAACTATTGCATCTCCTCACATAGATTTCATGTTTGATTTTCTCCAACTAATTAACTCAATATGAATTAATTAATTTTTATCAAACAACTGCTAAGAACAAATTTGAATTTTACTTCTCTATTTTAGTTTAAGGACTAACTAAAATAGGAAGGTATCCCGAAATTCTATTTATAGTAGTGTTATTTTTAGCACTTCTATATTTAGCATTTCTTGTTTCTATTTTCAACAGGTATGACCAGTATATCTTCTTGGTTGTTGAATATTGTTTCTAAGAAGTGATCCATTGAAGGTGAATGTCAACTTGCAAGAGTCTTGTTTTTGGAGCATATGTTTGAATGATGAGTGTTCTTACCATAATGCTCACAAGGGTGAAGAAAAAAACAATAATATTTCACATGAACAACTTGATCATAATGTTGGCATCTGACAATCTGTGGTTGTGGAGAAGGAACAGGTGAATATAAATCATCTAGAAGAAACCCAACACTATGTAACTGGATGGGTTTGGAATAGTCTAGAATATGAAAGGACACACCATTTTCATATCCAAGACTAGGTATGTTCTTGTTGTTAAAAACTTCTTCCTAATGTCTGATGATGGGCTTGGGAAGTGCAAGATAAACCTCTACATCTTTATGTAAATTTTCTCTTGAAATGATTTTGTTATTTTGATTATTTTTTTACTGTTGATTGGGAGTCAAACTCAAAAAGGGAGTTGTTATAAACAAGAAACAATTTAGAATCATGACTTATATTGTAGTTCATCTTGTTGTAGCTATGAAATGCATGAAAACCCTCAACAATACAAGGCTTTATACCACTAATGCTCAATAGTTTATAGATTCAATGAATAGATGGAGAATACTGACTATACCAACAGATTGCATACATAAACACATATGAATGGCTAGCTACAAGAAGTAAATGAGATTTGCAAATCTAATTTATCAATGTAGAGTGATGAGCCCCAAATTTGGTAACATTTTGGGCTCATTTGACCTAACTACCCTTGCTCAATCCTTCATTTTTCATAACTTATGCATCATTTTTTAGTATGTTTATGTCATTTGTACGAATAAGGGCAGTCACTATTCCTAGGTGGCTAACACGTGCTCATTTTAGGTTTTTTGACACATGTTGGAGCAAAACCGAGCAGATAAGGGCTAGGAGACAGCCAAGATGGGGTTGAGGATTTGTAGGAGGGTTGTCTACGACATTAAATTTCCTTCCTTGGGATCTTCACCCCCAACTCCGAGCTCCAACAACCACCACAACCGGATCTAGAAGGCAGCCAAACAGATTTTGAGGAAGCAGTTGTTCACTCCCAGTTTGGTCAGCCAAGTCCCACTGATTTAGGAGGCCAGCTTGGGGCCTCGTGATGTATAAATGATAAGGCTTTAGCCTTCGAAAAGGACTTTTGGAAAATTGTTGCACATTCTGCACTACGAGCTGCTAGCTTTGTTTTTGCTCTTTTGTAGCCATCATTGGCATACTTTTTGACTTATGATTATTATTTTTTAATGGGAAGCAGTCAGATTTGATCTTAGTTATGAGTTTTTAAAAGGAGCCATAGCTCTCGGGGTTGGGCCCAACCTGAGAGCCTAAGGCCTCCTTCTTCTGTATTTTTATCTTTTCTTTCAGCATTACGGTTCTCTTTACATGCATTTGAAACGCAGTTTGTTGAGTTAGATTTCGTGGTATGGTTAAGTAGGTTATTTTTAGAAGATAGAGTTGCTCCAGATGTTAGAATAGAGTAAGGAGATTAGAATTGATAAAAGCTCCAGAAAAGGGTTGCCTGCACTCTCATTTTCACCTCTCTCTAGGGGCTGGAATTGCAGACAGTCCTTCCCACCAAAAAAACATTAGTTTGCGTACTCATGCAATCTTTGGTGCAATATTTCCATTTGTAGAAGTTATCCATGCGCTCAGACCTCTTGGAATGTTTCTTTGCTTCAGTACCATGCATGATTCTCTTTAGAAATAACGTTGCTGTTCATTGGTTTCATTAAACAGTTAGAATAGGTTAGTAATATTTTGGTTATGTGCAGGACGTGGATGATTTGGTTTAGTTTACATTGTGTAGTGCAACTCCATCCCTCTCTTGTCCCTCTAAGATTCGCCCAGGCCAACTGCTCATCTACAAATTAGACCCCTTGTCTCTCAATTACTCTACTGCCCACGACATCCTACCTCTCTTCTCGGCCTTCCACTCCCTCTACCCTCTTTAAGACAAACTAGTTTTCCACATCCTCTCATCACCTCATCTCCCTGTCACTAAGTCATTACAAACCCCTCTCCTATCTCCCTATCCATCCATGCAGCCTTTTCCACTCACCCATCATCCAAAATCCAATCGTAGAACATCCTGTAGGAATTACTGAACATCCTATAGAAATTCTGAAACATCCTGTAGAACCCCTGCAGACTTCCTGTAGAAGCTCATAACCTCGGTTTTTGGCAGCCAAACTTTGTGAAACTCTCTGGAAGGGTGTTAGGAACCCCTTAGACCCTCTCTGAACCTTCCCAACCTTTTCCAAGACCTTCTCCTCCTTGATCCACCTCTACACAGTAAAAAGCTAGTTAAAAGCACATGCATGATAATTCTAATAACTGAAACAAAAATACAAAAAATGTTTTCTTCAGATAGAGGTAGTCTAGACACATGCATTTTACCTTCATAGAAGTAATGGCATCTATTTCAGTAGTTTTCATTCCCATCTCTGCATCAGTAAGACTAGCTGGTAGAATTAGGGTTTGCTAGGGTTTGCGTTTCTTGTTGGCTTTCAGTTCCTTTCTGCAAATAGATTAGCTTCCTTTGAGTGAGCTTTCGTCCATCAGTTAAAAAGCTTCTTCTAAGAGCTCATAGAAGTTGGCTTGAGTCCCTAGCGGACTTGTGCCAGCTGACCAAGTGACAGCTGCAGCAAGAGCTAGTACTTGTGCATACAGCACCGTCGCTTCCAAGTTTTTTACGAACTACCGGGTTGATAAAATTAAAGAAGGGAGTTCCAGGAGTTGTAGCATTATTGCTACAATACTGGGGCCCACCACCTTTTTGGCGTCGTTGCCGGGGAAGCATCATAGTATTGGTGATTGTTGCTTTTCTTCTACTTTCCTACTCTCGCCTTCTGCTAAGTAGTTTATTTCATTCTACAATTTCCTTTCTGCAAAAGTATCATAGACATTTCCTGCTTTCATAGATTAACATTTCAATTCCGAAATTTCATTTTTGCAGGCATAGATTAGCATTTCAATTCCGCAAGCGTAGCCTAGCATTTCATTCCTGCAATTTCATTTGAGCAAAATAGATTAGTTCTTTTATGCTTTCATTCAATGCCGCATTCCCATTTCAGTAAGATAGTTAGTTGCAGTTCAATTTGTTTTAGTTTTGTTGGTACCAGAACAAACAAAAGAAATCAAAAGTATTTTCATTTCATGCCTCGTAGAAATCGAGATAAAACAGGCAAATTCTTACCCAACACCCCCACCACATCACTGAGTCACCCTTCTCTCTTCTTTGGTGACAGTGATCCAGAAGAACCTCTAGGCGAACCTCCTGAGATATACGAAGATCCTATAGTAGAAGAAGAGTTAGAGAACACTCCATCTAAAGCTATGGCTGACAATAGGGGAGAAGATGAGAGAATTGAAGGTGCCTTCCCCATCCGAGAGACCAATGGAGACATGAAAATGAAGAACATCAACCCCTCCGCTTTACCTCACTTCCATGGACTGACTACTGAAATCCCTGATACCTTCCTATTTGTGTTTTCTGTCCTTTGTCGAACCTATGACTATACCGAAGATGAGCAAAAACTAAAACTCTTCCCCTCTACCCTTAAGGATGCAACATTACGCTGGTTCATGGGCTTACCTGGGAACAGTATCACCACTTGGGCCCAGATGCAGCAAGATTTCAATACCAAATACCGGGACTACTGTAGGTCCAAGGAAGCCAAGGGAGAAATATTTCGGATGACCATGGAGAATGATGAGTCCTTAGAAGATTACGAGGAGAGGCTCCAACTTAGCTATAAACGGGTTAGGTGCACACTTGACCCTGAATCCCTCAAGTTGGTCCTGCTCCAAGGAGTCCTTGAAGACCTCTTAGATACCCTTCACATGCTAACTGGAGGAGATATTTACCAACTACCTTATGAGGACATAAAGACTGTGTTTAGAAACCACTCTAGGGCAGCCCGGAAAAGAGGTAGAGGAAACCTCCTCTCAGCTGGTATTCCTTTCTCCAAACATGAGTTTGCAAATCAATTAGAGGACCTCAAGAGTGAGGTGAGACAGACCATCGCCATGCAACTTGATACATTCCGAATCCAACAGAAAAAAGAGGAAGCTGAGAGGGCTTTGGCTATCTTCTGCCCTAGGTGTACAAGGAAACACCCTAAGAACGAGTGCCCATTACATTCGGTTGAGGTATGTTTTGTTTGTGAGGAGGACCACCCCATAAACCAATGTCCAACCTTGCCTGGGCTTAAAGCCATGTATCAAGGGACAAAAGCGCCCATTGAACCTCTCTATTTCCTCAACCAAAGGAGGCCACATGGACCTAGACCTTACCAATAGGTGATGCAAGGGACACCCCAAGCTTATTACAGCCCCAACCAATCTGCTCCTATGCCTTCCTGGGGTCCCCCTGCTCATCCTTCTTGGTCTATACCTCTTCCATGGTCTTACCCACCTCAGTACCATACTCAGCCCACTACTCATTCGTTTCACTCACATGCCCAGCAACAGCCTCAGTGGAATGCACCTCAATCGGGGTGGAGGCCCCAATACAATACTCCTCCCGCCATTTTGCCTCCACCACCAGCTCAACCACAACCATTACCTCCTGCTCCTCCAAGGCAACCCCAAATTCCTGCTCAACCGAACCCGAACCGCAACAATCGACAGGCCCAGCAGGTATATACTGGCGAAACATCATGCCCTACCTATGCTGTGGAGATCCAGGAGATCAACCTACGATCTGGAAAGACTCTTTCGGATCGCCAACCTCCTCCCCCGGAGGACGAGGAAGATAAACAGGAAAGTGAACCAAAGTCCATTCCACCCTTTCCTGAGAGACTAACGGCCACCACACAACCCAACCCAGAGGAGGATGAGCTTTTGGGAGAGCTCAAACAGTTGTGTGTGAGAATACCACTTCTCCAAGCCATCAAAGATGTACCGATATACAACAAACTGGTTAAGGAAAAGTGTTTCAGACACCCAGGTAGGTGGAAAAGAGATGCTTCAACCATCAATGTCATAGGACAACTGTCTGATCTTATGTTGGGGTAGGCCATCTGCCCAAAGTATCTGGATCCTGGGAGTCCTATAGTTGATGTCCACATCAATGGCACCATCATACCTCACACATTGATTGATTTGGGGGCTGCCATTAATGTGATGACCAGGGATACCATGTACCTCACACATTGATTGATTTGGGGGCTGCCATTAATGTGATGACCAGGGATACCATGCTCAAACTCAACCTTCAGGGTTCCTTGAGAAAGACCTCGACAGTCCTGCAACTAGCAGATCGCTCCACCGTGACTCTCGAAGGGATTGTAGAGGATGTCTTGGTCTCTGTTGACTCTTGGGAGTACCCTGCAGACTTCTTGGTTCTGCAACCAAAGGCAAAGCTTACTGGATACCCCCTTATTTTGGGAAGGCCCTGGTTAGCCACTGCAGATGCTTACATAAGCTGCCGTGCAGGAAACATGACCATCAAAAATGGTCCTATGTCCAAGCAGCTAGTCCTATACCCTCCTGCCCAACCCTTATTAGAGCATGACTTACCACTTTGGTTGGAGGAAGGAGAAGAGGATGAGGTGTACTCAACACCATTGTGCACCCTAGACACCACTAGGGGAGGCCCCCCAACCGAGGATGATTTGATTGAGACCTTGATCCAGAATCCACCTCCCAGTGCATTTCCCTTAGAGGAATTGGTGGAGGATGCCCAAGCCAGCACTTTAGTGGACCTTTGTGTGACCAACCCTGTCGCTCCCAGAGTAAAAAATGTGGAGTTCAGCCCTGAGAGAACGTTAAAGATCAGCTCCTCCCTATCTCCTTCCCAGGAAAAGGAGCTGTGTAGTCTGTTGGCCAATCATCTAGATGCTTTTGCTTGGAGCTATAAGGAGATGAAAGGAATCCATCCTTCGGTCTGTACCCATCACATCTACATCAAAGAATATTGTAAACCGGTTAGGCAACCCCAAAGGAGAATGAATCCAGCCCTTAAGGACATCGTCAAGGAGGAATTGCAAAAACTGTTGGATGCCGGATTCATTTACCCCATCTCGGATAGCGAATGGGTGTCCCCTCTGGTGTTGGTTCCCAAGAAAAATGGGAAGTGGAGAATCTTTGTGGACTACCGAGAACTGAACAAGGCCACTAAGAAAGAACATTTTCCTCTACCCTTCATAGATCAAGTGTTGTATGGACTGGCAGGAAAGAAGTTTTTCTCTTTCCTAGATGGGTTTAGTGGGTATAACCAGATCCAAATCAGCCTGGAAGACCAAGATAAGACCACCTTCACTTGTCCTTGGGGTACCTTTGCTTACCGAGTTCTTCCCTTTGGACTATGCAATGCTCCTGCCACCTTCCAGAGAGCCGTCTTGAGCATCTTTTCTGAGCTGGTCCATGATTCAGTGGAAATCTATATGGATGACTTCACTCCTTATGGGTCCAACTTCCAGGAAGCATTGTCCAATCTGGGAAAAGTCCTAACCAAGTGCATTGAGATGAACCTGTCCCTTAGTCCTGAAAAGTGTGAATTCTTGATGACTAAAGGGACCGTGCTAGGCCATACCGTTTCTTGCCAAGGGTTACAGGTGGATCCTAACAAAATTGCTCTCATCAAGAAGGTTCCACCTCCTCAGAAGGTAAGAGATGTTCGAAGTTTCTTAGGTTTAGCAGGGTATTATAGGAGATTCATTAAAGACTTCAGCAAGCTAGCCTCGCCATTGTTTAGCCTCTTGGTAAAAGATGTTGAGTTTAAATGGATTGACGATTGTCAGAAGGCTCTGAATGAATTAAAGGACAAGTTGGCGTCTGCCCCAATCTTGAGAGGTCTGAACTGGGCCCTACCTTTCCACATCCATTTGATGCCTCAAACAAAGGCATAGGGGCAGCCTTAGGACAAGTTGAAAAAAAACTTCCACACGCCATATACTTTGTCAACAAAAACTTATCCAAGGCAGAACTGAATTACACTGTAACTGATAAAGAATTCTTGGCCGTGGTCCATGCACTAAACAAATTCCGACATTATATCACTGGATATCAAACATTTGTACATACTGATCATGCTGCAATTAGATATTTAATGAACAAACCAGATGTGAATGCTCGTATTATTAGATGGTTACTTTTGTTGCAGCAGTTTGATTTGACTATTGTTGACAAGCCCGGTAAAGAAAATGTTGTTGCTGACTTTTTGTCTAGATTAGATTTACCTGCAGGTGAGGATGGAACAGTGGATGACCAAATGCCAGATGAACATCTGTTTGCTATCTCAGTACTCTCTCCATGGTTTGCTGATATAGCAAACTACCTTGTCTCAACACAGTTCCCTCCGCACCTATCCTCAAGGGAGAAGAGCAGGATCGTGAGGAAGAGTGCCTCATTCACTTGGATCGGGGGCAACATGTTCAAGCTTGGCCTTGATCAAATCTTAAGGCATTGTGTAAGGGAGGAGGAAGTCTTTGATATCCTCTTAACCTGTCATGACAGACCTTGTGGAGGACATTTTGCAGCCAAAAGGACTGCCTTCAAAATCCTATAGGCAGGCTACTATTGGCCCACGCTTCATCAAGATGTCAGAAGGTATATCAGCCAATGTGACCGATGCCAAAGGATGGGGAAACCGACTCCAAGGGACGAAATGCCTCTCCAACCTCAAGTGACTCTTGAGCCATTTGAGAAGTGGGGTATGGATTTTGTGGGTCCAATCAATCCTCCTTCAAGGCAAAGGTCTTACATCTTTGTGTGCATAGACCACCTAACAAAGTGGGCAGAAAGCAAGGCAATCAAAGCAGCGACAGAAGAAAAGGTGGCCGAGTTCTTAAGAGAAAACATCTTCTACAAATTTGGCTACCCAAGAGAGCTAGTCACCGATCAAGGAAGCCAGTTCACCTCCAACTTAACTGAAGACCTACTTGCTCATCACAAAATCAAGCATAGGACTTCCACCCCCTATCATCCTCAAGCGAATGGGCAGGTGGAAGTCACCAATAGAGCATTGGAAGGGATCTTGACTAAGGTGGTGAGTAGCAGTAGAAAAGATTGGGCAGATCTCCCGGTTGAGGCCACGTGGGCTTACAACACCACTTGGAAGACCACAACCAGCTTCACACCTTATGAGCTGGTCTATGGGAAGAGAGCTTTGCTGTCAATTGAGTTCGAGTACAACACCTTGAGGATGGTAGCTCAGTTGGACCTGGATCTCAGCCATGCCCAACAAGAAAGGTTATTGCAGCTGAATGGATTGGACAAGCACCGAATGCAGGCCCTTCTCCACTCAGAAGTGGTCCAACTTTAGAGGAAGGTGTGGCATGACCAACACCTCAATGACAAGCAATTTTAGCTGGGAGATTGGGCACTGTTGTGTGATTCCAGGCATAAGGATTTCAAGGGGAAGCTGAGAACCAGATGGCTGGGACCATATACCGTGGAAAAATGTAATGAAAATGGATCTGTTGTTATTCGGACCATTGATGAGGAGGCCATCCCCATGCTTGTCAATGGGCATCGACTAAAGATCTACAAAAAACCTCTTTCAAGGCAAGAATTCATCGAAACTGTGGAAAAATCAGTGCTGGTCATAGAGAAGGGTTCTGCCTCTGTTTTGGGCATACCCTGAAGATCTCAATAATAATAATAATAATAATAATAATAATAAAGATCCTTGAGTGAAAACCTTTCTTAGGCTCCCAAGACAGATGGTAGGGGTGAAAACCTCATCGAGGCGTCCCTGCTGTCTTCTGAAAATGTGTGAAAAAAGACCCTTGGGTGAAAACCTCTCTAAGGAACTCAAGGCAGATGGTAAGGTTGAAAACCTCATAGAGGCACCCGTGCTTTCTTTCAAAAAAAAAAAAAAAAAAAAAAAAAAAAAAAAAAAAGAAAAAAGAAAAAACAAACAAAGAAACAAGGAAAACAGGTTCAAGATTTGATAATTCATGCAGGTTGTAGGTATTCCATGCAGGAAAAGAGGTCCCTCAACTCAAAGACAAGGGTCCCTACTATGCTACTAGAGGACCTCACCAGCACTCCCTCCAGAAACACTCATATCTTCCAAGGTCTGGGCATGATTTGATCACAGTTTAGCCTTCTACAGGAAGCTACAGGACTTTCTACAGGAAACTTCCTGTAGAATCTCAGGACGGCCCAGGACTGACTGTGTGGGAAGATCAAAAGCCCGAGGCTGACACGGGGGCATGCAAGCTAATGTTTTTCTCCATCACCCACTGCTGTCGCCTCCTTCTACCACCCCTGTTTCCATGCAATGGAAATACATGCACAGTCAAATTAGAATGTTGAATTCTCAGAGGAAGCAATTCTCAAATGGAATAAAGGATGCAGAGACCCCATGCGCGACTTATGAAAGCCATCCGAGGACCCTGCGACCGTGACTGTGATGCCACCATCTCCACCGTTTCGGCATGCACCCGAGGAGGAGGAACTGCTACAGGATATCCTACAGGAATCCCATAGCAGTTCATCCAGCTAGAGCGTAGACCATCAAGGCACCTGCAACACATAGAGCGAGCACATGCACCATCCGCAGCCAGGTAATAAGTTTCGTAACCAGCAGCAGTCGGCAAGAAGGAACCCCCGTGCCTGTGCATGAACCAGCAGCAGGCGGATCCATCACCCTCGTCCTGAAACCTGAAAATCACGTCGCGACCGCACAGGTAAGTGCCTCACCCTTTTTTCGTCAAATTACATGAACAATGCTCTGAAATGTTTGCAAGTGTGAAAATGAATGGGTTGAGTAGTCGAGTAGCCATTCAACTGGCCACCACAACCAGTCCGATGGTCTCGTCATATTTGGAAAGTGTTGGTCGTGGCAAGCAAAACGGGTAATGGACATGTGAGAAGCGTCCAGTCGGGGAGAAGCGGCGATCTAACGGAAATGGCGGTAGCATATCTGCAGGGAATGATGTGGCGGTCAGGTAGACTTGCAGTTAAATGACTAAGGTGATGTCGTCCAACGGTCCGGCAGGGACAGCTCACCCCCGTGCCACGAGTTTGGCCGGGATTCAAATCCACCGGCTAGATCGTCACTCCACTCATTTATCATCAGCCGTTTTGCAGTCGAGTAAGTGTCTGAATTTCTCTGAACCTTGTTACTCCAAGTCCTCGGCTTGTTCAAATGTCTGGTGGTTGCACAGAAGGTGCAGAACCACTGACATGCTCTCCGGAACCTGTGCGCGACTTCTACAGGAAGCTGCGCTACAGGAAGCTCGCCGCTACAGAGGAAATCAATCTATTCACGTAAAAGGTGGTGAATTGGGAAAGGTAAGCCTGAACCTGTTCCTCCCATGCAATTGGTTTGAAGGGTGGCGAAGTCGACGTTCTCAAAAAAAGTAAAACTACAGTCTGAGCATAAAATTGCAAGCGTCGTCTTCCTTTTGCATGAAAATTGTCGTCGTAGTATATGCGGGGTTTTCTATAGGATGTGGTTCGTAATTGAGCCCCTGTCAAGGCTCACCTGTAGATAGTCGAGAATTCACGAATTGTGTGCTTGACGGAGGCGTAATTCCGCGCTCTGTCTCAAGAAATCCGAAAGGCCCATATTTTGATATGCACCAGCCACCTCCGGCTAACATACCAAGCTTTCACCATGCCGGGTGGATTCATTAAGAAGGAATCGACAGACTCAAAGAAGCTACAGGAAAACCCTGCGGTGGTAGAACTGTTCTCTCGTGCATGATGGATGTCGTTCTGCGACAAGCTTCAAGGTTATGATGATGAGGTGGCAGAGGAATTCCTGCGAGCTTTGAAGCCAAAATCGAAAACGCTGGCCGTTGTAAATTTCAGGGGTTTGAATCTTAGACTCACCCCACAGTTCATCAGCAGAGTCACTGATCTCCCAATGGGGGTACCGTGGGATAAGGAGGAGAGAAAACTAGGCCAGAAGGCTAAAAAGGAGTTCTTTTTACCGGAGGACCAATTCTCAGAGGATAAGAACGGGGTTCGCAGAGCTAGCCTACAGCCACTTTGGAGTGAGGTTAGCCTCCAAATTATGAAATATATCACGTGCGAAGGACGATTCAGCATCATATATGGGTACCATTTCCGGCTGCTCACAGAACTGAGGCACCAAATGGACCTACCTTCAGAAAACAAGCTAAGTATTCCTTACTTCCTCATGCAGTCCATAACGGAATGTGCCACCAAATTATGAGAGGGAACGCCAGACCAGGTAGCCCATCATGGGCTCATTAAGCTTCTCGTGGAGGATGCACTCCACACATACACCGTCCCTCTCTCATGGGAAGCCTTCCGAAATCTGACTAAGGATGGCAATATCAAAATGTTGACCGAGGAGCTCACTTCCTCCAACAGCGAGGAGAAGGAGCCAATACACACAGAGAAGAAAGGAAAAGGCCAAGAAACTGCAGCCAAAGCATCGAAGAAAGAACAAAAAGGGAAACAAGAGAAACACCAGGTTGCTAAAAAGGAGGATGACAAATCCACATTGACATCCAGGGAGAAAAGGTTACAGAGTAGGGTGGAAAGGACTGAACAAGTCCACGTCAGTAAAGGCACCTCAGAAGCAGCCTCAACCAAGTCAAAAGGCAAATCACCCTCAGCCAAACAGGCTAAAACGGTGCCACCTGTTTCTATAGAAAAACCAAAAACGACTTCTACAGGAAGCCAGAAATCAGCAACTACAGGGCCTTCTACAGGAAGCCCTGAGAAAGGAAAACCAAAGATGAAGACAGCTGAAATTCTTGCAAGGGAGGAAGCAGCCGTGCTGGCCACCCTTAGTACACCTCCCAAGCTAAGGGAAAAACGAAAGAGGGAGATCCCTCTGTATTTCAAAGCACGGAGGAGTGTAAGGATCAAAACTGGCAGGCCCCAACCTCCATCCAGCAGCCCAATTACTATAGAAGACACCCCTACCTCGCCAAGGGAGAGGTCCCCCTCAAAAATATCAGTCACTTATGAGCGGGGGAGCCCGAAGACAACTGCTTGGAAGGAGAGAATGGATAGGTTGGCTTCGAAAACCCCTCTACAGGATGCTGAGGCCGTTCTACAGGAAAGATTGGCCCGGATCAAGGAGACAGAGAAAATGGAGGGATAGGAAGCCACATCACCACTTAGGGAAGACGGAGTAGAGCCACCGGGGGAAGAAGAGGTAGAGTGTATTTCAGAACCTAGTCCCTAGCTAAGCTTGAGCTCGTATTACAACTTCTTGGAGGCTGGAAAAATTATCCCATAGAAATTCACAGTGCCACTTTTCTTTGCGTTGGAGGAAGAAAGAGTGAGAACCCACACGTGGATGAAAATAGCTAAATCAAAAGGAGTGGCAGATATAGGCCCCTTGGAGGAACAACTCAAGGAGGCACGAAAAGAATTAGCTATGGCCAAAGACGTGGCAAACTTCCAGCGGGTGTTCCTACAGGAAGAGAATGAGAAACTTAAACTGCAGCTACAGGAACTGAAGAAGGAAAAGGGTACATCATCAGGGGACACTACAGCAGAACATCAAGGCAAAGAAGGACTGCAATTTGGTCTTGGGGAGCCAACCTCGCATCTACAGGAAAGGGAACTGCAAGCACAAATCGAGATATAAGCTCTCAAATAGCAGTTGCAGCAAAAAGAGGCGCAACTGGCTTGCATGGCCAGTTGGGCCATGGATGCTCTACAATGTAGACAACCGGCCAAATCTTATGGCCTGTACCTACGGGACCAATGGCTGCAATTTCAAATTAATGCATTGGCACAGAGGGGTATCTAACAAATCCAAGACCCCCAGCAGGTCACAGAGTTATGCAATAACAGTCCATCAGAGGACAAGGCCAAACTATCAGAGTTCTATCTCCACAATTTTTCCCTTCCTAATGTGACTTCATGGGATCCCAACACAGTTGTAGGAGATATGCAGTTGATGGCATTTGCCTCATGGTTGAACCATGAAGAGAAGAGAGCAGCAGAAGTCAAAGAGGTCATGAACCGAGAGTTACATGAGCCACTACTGATTAGAGTAGAGCCAGGGGATCCCACTGCATTGATATCGGCCCACCAACACTTAGCCACCAACCATCAAACGTTATTGAAATACATGGATCAGCAGGCCCAGGCTATAACACATTTCGAGGATATGGAGTGACTATTAGGGGAGAACTGTGTTCATGCTTGGCATACTTTTTGACTTATGATTATTATTTTTTAATGGGAAGCAGTCAGATTTGATCTCAGTTCTGAGTTTTTAAAAGGAGCCATAGCTCTCGGGGTTGGGCCCAACCTGAGAACCTAAGGCCTCCTTCTTCTGTATTTTTATCTTTTCTTTCAGCATTACGGTTCTCTTTACATGCATTTGAAACACAGTTTGTTGAGTTAGATTTCGTGGTATGTTTAAGTAGGTTATTGTTAGAAGATAGAGTTGCTCCAGATGTTAGAATAGAGTAAGGAGATTAGAATTGATAAAAGCTCCAGAAAAGGGTTGCCTGCACTCTCATTTTCACCTCTCTCTAGGGGCTGGAATTGCAGACAGTGCTTCCCAAAAAAAAAACATTAGTTTGCGTACTCATGCAATCTTTGGTGCAATATTTCCATTTGTAGAAGTTATCCATGCGCTCAGACCTCTTGGAATGTTTCTTTGCTTCAGTACCATGCATGATTCTCTTTAGAAATAATGTTGTTGTTCATTGGTTTCATTAAACAGTTAGAATAGGTTAGTAATATTTTGGTTATGTGCAGGACGTGGATGATTTGGTTTAGTTTACATTGTGCAGTGCAACTCCATCCCTCTCTCGTCCCTCTAAGATTCGCCCAGGCCAACTTCTCATCTACAAATTAGACCCCTTGTCTCTCAATTACTCTACTGCCCACGACATCCTACCTCTCTTCTCGGCCTTCCACTCCCTCTACCCTCTTTAAGACAAGCTAGTTTTCCACATCCTCTCATCACCTCATCTCCCTGTCACTAAGTCATTACAATCCCCTCTCCTATCTCCCTATCCATCCATGCAGCCTTTTCCACTCACCCATCATCCAAAATCCAATCATAGAACATCCTGTAGGAATTACTGAACATCCTGTAGAAATTTTGAAACATCCTGTAGAACCCCTGCAGACTTCCTGTAGAAGCTCATAAACTCGGGTTTTTGGCAGCCAAACTTTGTGAAAATCTCTGGAAGGGTGTTAGGAACCCCTTAGACCCTCTCTGAACCTTCCCAACCTTTTCCAAGCCTTTCTCCTCCTTGATCCACCTCTGCACAGTAAAAAGCTAGTTAAAAGCATATGCATGATAATTCTAATAACTGAAACAAAAATACAAAAAATGTTTTCTTCAGATAGAGGTAGTCTAGACACATGCATTTTACCTTCATAGAAGTAATGGCATCTCTTTCAGTAGTTTTCATTCCCATCTCTGCATCAGTAAAACTAGCTGGTAGAATTAGGGTTTGCTAGGGTTTGTGTTTCTTGTTGGCTTTCAGTTCCTTTCTGCAAATAGATTAGCTTCCTTTGAGTGAGCTTTCGTCCATCAGTTAAAAAGCTTCTTCTAAGAGCACATAGAAGTTGGCTTGAGTCCCTAGAGGACTTGTGCCAGCTGACCAAGTGACAGCTGCGGCAAGAGCTAGTACTTGTGCATACAACACCGTCGCTTCCAAGTTTGTTACGAACTACCGGGTTGATAAAATTAAATAAGGGAGTTCCAGGAGTTGTAGCATTATTGATACAATATTGGGGCCCACCACAGAGATAAGATGACAGTTATCTGGCATTATACATAGCATAAAACATGAATAACCTATTCAAGTGCAAGCATAGAACAATAGAGAAAATGGACATTGAACATATAACAACAAAAGAAGCTTATATTGCTAGAATGAAGACGAGAAGCTTGGAGGAACAGAGTAGGAACAATCTCTAGAAGTTGAACCCTTGTTACATTTAGTGTCCAGACTTTTATAGGACTTTTATAATGCTCTTGAGCTCTCAAAGGCTCAGAGTCTTAATCTATCCTCTCTGTCCCTTAACTATTTTATTCCATGAATAAACAAGCATGGCTTGGAGGTTTTCTCCTTCTGATAGAGGAATAACCACCTTTAGGTAGTTTGATGGGTTTCCTAGGAGCTCTCTCGTGCCAGAGATGCCCCATGAGGTTTTTTTTGATGAGTTGCATTGGGCTGTGGATGCTTTTGTTCATTTTGGACAAGGTGCATGCGTCGTGGTCCTTTCAAATGTTTAGCAATGCATGCTTTCCGTTAACATAGAACAACACTGGCATATTGTGGACTAAGACTGACAATAATGATTGTTTCTGTTTTAAACAGAAAACACAGCAACATTGAGAAATCCTGCCTCTATCTGTCCTTTTCGGACTTCAAAACTCCCCAAAAATTGTTTATTCCTCTATTGTTTCCGCCCTTCAGATCGCTGTCGCCTATCACAAGTGGCCTGGTCACTTGCTTCCTTTGTATTTTGAATTACGCTTGGAAAACTCTAAAAAAACATGAAAATGGCCTTTGGTGGACTTCAAATTATATATCTTTCTTCCTGGATCCTTTCGGGTCTGGGCTTCATCTCTATCAGCGCTGCCAAGTTCCCCTTTGTATTTCGTTATATAACAAAATACATTGAAAATGCATTGAAACTAGACTTTCTACGGACCTCAAATATTATCAAATACTATTTAGAATACCATCAGGTCTGCATCATCACATAGCCCGTATGAAGGTATAAAGGCTCCGCCCCTTAGTGCTGCTCCACTGCGATATAGCGATGCGATCTGATCGCAATCTCTTATCGCTTATGCCCAGGGCCCTTACTTAAATCGTTGATGCCTCTGCTGATGCGACCTGCCAATCCGATCATCGGAGATCGCTAATCGGTGGTGTCTTGCACCCCTTCTTTAAGTCGTCCTCTCTGCAGCGCTGATTGCAATTTGCTGCTTAGATCTGGGCCATTGATCGGCCAGATCTAACGGCTGCTGTGCTTTGACTGTTTTTCATGGTTTTGGAGTGTTTTTGCCTCCCGATAGCATATTTCTGCCCTTCCAAGGGCTCTCCTCTTGCACTTATTTTGACCTTTGGATGATATTGAGCAAATATTGAAGATTTCAAGAGCATTTTTGGATCCACTGGCATGATTTTAAGCAAATTTGGAGACTTTAAGAGCATATATGGATCCATTTTTGGGCCTTTTGCTAGCAAGGCTAACAAGCACAATCACCATCAACAATGTCAACATTAGAAGTCCTGCAAACATGCCCAACCCAACAGAAATCCTTACTTTCCACACTAGGCACAATCGACCCATCTGATTCGTTCCTAATGGTCTTCGACTTGGATAAAGCTACTCCATGACTACCATCAGTCGTTGCTTTCCAAATCTCAGTCAGTCTTAGTCCAAAACATCAACATTCATCATCGCATCATTAACGAAGGGGCTTCCACATGTATCATGTCCAAATCCATTTGAAAAAAACTAGGATCCCCCGAACTCAAGCCTTCTGGCATTACACTTAGAGCATACAACAGACACCCTTCTAATCTCATTGGCCTATACCCTAGCGTGCTAGTTAAGTTGGCTAGAAAAGATGTGTTAATAAACATCAAACTACTAGATGCACAATTAGATTACAACATCCTACTAGGTCGATGCTATATGTGTGAGATGCTTGTAGTTGTCTCATCAGTTTTCAGAACAATGATGTTCCCCCACGATGGAAATACCATCACTATTGATCAACTCACATACTATGAAAAGGAAACCTTACACACATCGAATGGTGTGTTACACTTCATTTTGTTACCATGACAAATAATTATCGAAATTGGATCTCTTTCCATCCATCCAAGTGTCATGAAGCACTCCCTTGCAAGTCAACTATTTATATACCTTGAATAAAGTTGAATTTTGGATTTCATGGTACAAAACCATGATTTTGAGTATCCACATATTTTTTCTGAACAAAGCCACACATGTACGATTTCTTCCAATGTAAACAACGTAGAACTGTGCTATGTTTCTCAACGAAAACTGTGCAGGTAAATCAATAAAAATTAAAAATAAAAAGTGAGATCTACAAGCATTGTTGGGCAAATCATTTCCAACAGAAATCCTAAAACTCATGTTTATTCAATCCTAACCTCATTTTTGATGGAAATAATTTCCATTCTTGAAGGAGCCCTCATCCCTCTTTTAGTGGATCTCATCCTTGGACTAAGGATCTCAAACTAGTTCCTTTTGTCCTATTAATCAAGCCATAAATGGGGGAATTGAGGGAGGCTACTAAGAGTAGGTTTATGCTGGGGGAAACAAATTGGATAGCTTATCATTCTTGGAGAGGATTGAGATCAATGGGAGGAGATTCACAACATCAATGCACAGGTTTTGTAGCTCCTTTATGTTTTTGAAATTAATACAAACAAGCATTTCTTCTGACTTCATTATTTAATGGATTAATTGATCAATTTCATGGGTTGTTTATGTTATTTATATTTTTCCTTTGGAATGATGTTATTTATATTTTTCCATTGGAATGATGTTTGTTGCTAGTCTCCTTGATCACTAGTTTGAATTATTGAATCATTTATGTTGCATATGCCTTTGATCCTTTATTGTTTCAATGTGTATAGGTCTAGATTCAAGCATGGAGGAGTTGCATTGAATAACAAAGGGGATATTCATCAGTCAGGTCGTAATAAGGTATGGATTTCCTTTTCCCACCTTGTTAACTAATGATTCCAAAAATGATAGATTCAGGGAAGGAATTAGCTTGATTGTCTATTTATTTCTAGTTTCCATCTAGGATCTAGGGAGATCACTCTTGTCAACAAGAGGGATCGATCAGCCTAACATGGTGTGTTTCCCTTAGTCTCATCCTCCCACTAGTTGATCACCACTTACACTGAGATTAACTTGGGACATTTTAAACCATCAACCCTCCTAGGGACCTTCCCAGGAGACCCTATGGTAATACATGAATTTTTTTCACACACCAAAGCACCGGTATGTAGGATGAATTCATCCAACACCACCCAAACCCAAGAACCATTTCTAGACACCACACACCTTTCAATTGTTGATTCCATGTCTCTACCTCACACCATTATGCAAACACCCTTTTTATACACCCCACCTAACGTTTTCTAGCACCAAGTCATGGAAACCCTTACATTACGAAATATGGCTCTCACAATATCAGTTTGGTATCTGGTCCCAATGACCATGTCAACTGATCTAGGACATATCCCGGTAGGTAGTATTTGTGTGCCTCCATATCATGAAACCATACATATTCAAAGATATATTACACTGCCACTAACCAGGGCCGAAAAGAAGCCCAAGAAAAGTGATAAAAGAGGAGAATCCTCAAACTCCTCTAGGTCCCTACAACCTTGTGCATTATGTGAAGAATTCAGTCACTCAACCCACATATGCCTCAAGTTAGATGAGTTGAAAACCCTTAGGCATGCCTCTAAAACATCGGTAAAATCAGCTCCACAAAAAGGAAGAAACGTTGTGCCTATATGTAATAAAGAATTACACACTAATCATGCATGTGCTATATGTGAAAAACATGGGCACTACACTCATCACTATCCTGATATCCCTAGATACTGAGAAACAATAAGAACACTCATTTAAGATACCATTAATGAGCCAATAGCACCATCCCAACCTAAAATGTACTATGAATTTGAGAACATCTTATACATTCAAGAAAAATCAACTTCATCCTCTAAAAACTCATCCCACAACACACGAAGGCTACGCGAACAACCAACCCCCTCCTTCGCATTACCATGTTCTCTATGTGATGACTCTACTCATCTGGTAAACCTCTGCCTAGAACTATGGGAACTTTACCAAAACCCCCCCCATCGCTCAGGTTGCTCAGAGAAGCAAACATAGACGCCAACACTATACATGCACTATCTGCGCAGAAAACGATCATAAGAGAAGGTGCTCCCACCTTCCCAAATTCCGTGAATCATTGAGTTTTGTAAATTGATTCATGAATGAAAACTCTTTTCTATTAGAGTCTGATACTGAGTCCATAGAACCCATTCCCCAACTAGGGGAAGAAGGACACCTAGGTTCCTTATTGTGTTTGAGGAGAAATGTTAGTGAACAAAAAAACAACCCCCCCATCATTACACCTTCCATCAACACCATCAATCCAGATTGGGACAAAAATGATCTAAAACCACATGGAAAAGAAAATCATCCATTACATGCACCCTATGTGATAAAACAACCCATTTCATAAAAAAATGTCATGAACTGAGTAAGTTCTATAAAATCTTCCGCTTAATGGCCCAAATCCCACATAAGAATCTCTCCAAGCAAGAGAAAATAACGTGTTGTTATTGTCACATTTTCTCTCAATTTCACCACACAAGGAAGTGCCAATACCTTCCACGGTTTTGTGTAGCAAGAGCAGTTCTAAAACCAACCCATACAAGGACGCTATGTCACAATAATACCATGACCTAGAGATGGTTACCGCCACAGGATATCCCATCTCGTGATGCCAATGAGGCATCAATATCCCATAATATGAGCAATTTCTCCTCCCATACAATCTCCTCAGTTAGTTCCAAACCAGTTTGTGGAAACTCTACCAAAAACTCTCATAGCACTAAATTTGCCCCTATATCACATGCATTTATAGCACAAAAATCCCTTTAGAATAATTAGGCCCACAAAAAGAGGGTAAAATCCTCATTCGATCGTAGCATCACCCCTCAGACATTTACCGAGGGGGAGTTAGTCCTCTGCTACGATGTCACCCAGGAAGCAGTAGGACCTAGAAAGTTTGAAACCCTATGGAAGGGCCCATACATCATTAACATTACCTCCTCAAGGAGGTATATACATTGTCAAATCCCTATGGAACTTTCCTAAAACATCCCATCAATGGTCTCTACCTCAAAAAATTCCATTCATAAAATGTTAGAGTAGACATGTATGCACCATGACTTATTTTTTTATGATGATCATCTCATCATGGATTTACTCTAAAGTCATTCTCTCATCACGTGTCAACAGATGGATCTTCCGCCAGCTTATCATCATAGGTTTGCTAATAGGGCATCTTGATGGTCACAAAACCTTATTGTTGATGCCTCGACCATATACTCTCTTGACCAGATGCCTCGTCTCTTTAATTTATTTTGTATCATATCAACCACCAACAATCAATTAGAGTACGACATCGTCATAGGCCTCTTGGCCGATGCCCACCACCTAGGTATATGTCACCTGCATGTATTCCTTGCCTCCTAACTAGTTGTATCATAGTTAAACATGACCTTTCAAATCCATCATTCACGCCTTTTTAAGAAATATCTGCATGCACAAAGGTTAGCTATATGTTTTAATCATATCACATTTACACATATACGAAGGGATCAAAATCATACAACTGATCACATCGCTAATCAAATCCTATACCGGCATGCATCCCATATATATAACCATCAAGATACATAAAAAATCAACATAAGATACATCTAAAAAAAATGCAGAAATACACAAAAAGGATAGACAGATATGACACATCATGAAAGCCGCCAAAAATTGACCTTGTATATACATCAAAAAATATATGAGTACAAAAAATATCACATCATCCACTAGCCCACGACCAGGAAAATAAGTCAACAAAATATAGGGGAGCATCCTCATCATGGATGTTTTCCCTAGTACATACATAATCTCATAAAAAAAGTGAAACCATCAAGTCTATCTAGGGCCCTAACAACCCAATCTCTGCATATGGAGCCAAAATCGGACTAGTCATAGCCATCGCCATGACTATGTGGTGCAATAGTGTGCTTGCTCCAGTGACATTTTCATCTAAAAAATGACATCCACCAAGCCATCCAATCCATTAATAGTAAATCCTCTAGTCAGGATCTCTACCCGACCTGAGGCATCATGATAGCTCCATAATCCTGCATCAGCGGCTGCCCATCGCCTCTACATCCTCAGCATGGTCATGCCATCCCTCTGCATCCTTGACTGCTGCTACACTTCTATCCTCTCCCTAGGTCCCACCAAACTCTAACAAGCACTGCTACACCGACCACTCAAGCCCACCCCAAGGCGCAGCTAGTGGCCTCACCACCCTCCGTCTTTGAGGAACAGGGGCATCCCCTACAACACCAATATATCTTGGATCACGACTTGCCAAATAGGTCAGCCGTCTCCCCCACGACCTTACATTTGGAAGTAAAAAAGCATGATATCAACATCATCATAAATCAAATATCATAATGATAAAATATGGATACAAATGAAAAAATAAAAATAAACCTAATGGTCCCTAGGCATTACCCTAAGGAAGGCTGATATCCAGATCCCCCGAAAAGTCCACACCATGATAAGGAAAATCCAAAATCAACTGAGAATTGGAGTTAAAACAATCCTCTATAGTGGAATTCTAGCAACGCCCCACCTCACCACCCCCAGCTCTTGGCATCACCACTACCCAACAACACATACACGGGTCCTTGGCAAGTGCTGCTAGTACTACTAAGATAGGATCGAGCATAACTGCATGCTCATCCAAAATGGTGCGGAGTACACTCCCATAACAGAAACTCTTGAGTGCACCATGTTGCACCAATGTAAGCTGTGACAACATCCCCTAATAGAGTAATTGAGCCCAATTAAAGAAGTGCCCCGCCTCTAGCTTCTACAATATCGCTATATGGGAGCCTGATGCTCTGTTATGGGATGTGAGCCCCACCACTCTCACAATCATAGCTAACGTTTCTCACTCAGTCAGGTCCAAAAAAACTATAATATTAATACAACCTTCCTCATTGGGGTCATGCCCACAGTGAGAGACACCCTCTGCCTCTGCCCAATGTCGAATATAGACATGTCAAGCTAGTAGTGGATAAGATAACACCTCCCCGCAAGGAATTAGACTAGTAATAAAGTAAATATTAGTATGAATCGATATTAGAAAATCCATCAACCGAATTACCATTACCTACTGGTCCCCATCCTTTCATCTGATCAAAGAACAGAGGAACTAGTCTTGCAACCTCAATAAAGGATTCTGAAGGAACTTCAGAAGCCCCCACCACACCAATAGTTGCCTCGGTGCTAGATCCCATGATAAACCTACACGGAGTCTCTCCCAATCCATCTCCCTCCAAATAATCATACCATCCAGGATACCATGTGTCAAAAGTATAACCCGTCGGGCTATTAAGGGAAAAAACCATGAGAAAACCCATTTTTTAGTCATGCACCTATGTGCCTAACCTACATGATATCGTGCACCTGTTTTCTCAATAGACATGCGGATGCACGTCTATCAATCCCTTAAGACATGATGTGAAAAGCGCCTAGGATTGTTGACCTATTTCTCAAATAGGTAGACCATTCACACGTCTATGTCTGACACAGACACACGACCATCGTGCAATAAGCTAGCCAAGCTATGGTGACCCTCGTAAGGTTTTGTGTGACATTTCTCCCATCAAACGCACATAGAACGCTTCTGAGGAGGATTTTTGTGCAGAGTCACCACACAAAGCTCTAAGGTTTGCACTGCGACTACGAGACTCTAAGTGAGTCGCCTGTGCGGCTAAGAGAAATTAACCCTAAAAGGTTGTACATGGGGACCCCTATATGGCCTGCCTACCCTAGAAAGTAATGCATGAACATCATATTATTTAGTAACTCTAATACTCCCTCATGTTTGGCCATTTTATTAGAACAATGAGAAAACACTTTCAATCAACTTTAAAAAGGTTGTCTCTTCAATAGAAAATGCACCTGTTTATAGTGAAAATAAAATAGAACATTCAATTTTTCATAATAATTATATTGGAAAATTATAGCGAGCTTGACAACTAAAATATAGGAACGAAGAAGCCTCCAACTAGCATGACCAACCTTTAGAATAAAGCACAAGGCTCATATAGGTAATGGCATGACACTATTAATATTAGGGTCTGTATTTTATCATAGATCAACTTGGCATTGATACTCAGCATACCAAAAGGTTTCTTCTCATAAAAATCCTTCCTATATTTGAAGTGAATAAATTGAGCTTTTATAAATCCTTAATTCATGCACATTAAATATGAAAAATGTCAAAATAGTCATGCACATTCGCTTGTCCTTGAATTTTACTATCACTTTTAACTCCAAGTTAATTATGTCAAGAGTTGCACAGGGAAGACATGAAATGACAAACCAAAACAAGAGGATCTCACAGGTGCGGATCACCAGGAGCTACCTCAAACAAAACGCGAAACTAGCTTCACATTAATATTCAATATTAAATAGATACAATTTGTTAGGGACAACAAATCATATCCCAGGAGAATAGGAACTATAAAACTATATAAAGAAAAATCACAACTACGTAACAGTAATAGCCTATTCTCCATTAATTCTAACACTCCCCCTTAATGGAAAAATGGTTCTTAAACGCACTTAATATGTCCCTAAACAACTCAAACTTCAGTCTTCCCAGAGGCTTAGTAAATATATCAGCCATATTATCACAAGAATTACAATATTCAGCACATATCTCTTTGGACTACACCTTTTCCCTAACAAAATGAAATTGAGTGTCTATGTGCTTAGTGCTTTTATGAAACATAGGATTGTAAGCTAGTTTGATGGAACTTTGATTATTGCAATTGATAATCGTAGCTTTTGTTTATTCTTCTCCTACATCTTGGAGAAGTTTGCACAACCAAACTGCCTCACATGTTGCTACACACATAGCTTGATATTCTTCTTCTACTGAGGATAAGGCTACAGTATGTTGCTTCTTGCTGCACCAAGAGATGGGCCCGAACCCAATGCTAAAGGTGTAACCAGTAATGGATCTTCTATCATCTAAATTTCCCACCCAAACAGAGTTTGTATAACCTATCAAGCTAACATCAAATGAGTCAGAATACAAAATACCAAAGTCTGAAGTTCCTTGTAGACACCTCAGTATTTCTTTTACTACAAGCCAATGATTCTCATGAGGTTGAGTCATGAACTGACTCAAAACACTCACTGCATAAGCTAGATCTGGTCTCATTTTAGTCAAATAAATAAGACTACAAACCATTTGTCTGTACAATGTTGCATCTGCATATTTTTAACCATCATTCACCTGAAGTTTGTTATTCTGTTGTAAAGGCACAAATACAACCTTGCACTCATCCATTTTAAATTTAGTCAACAAACTCTTAGCATACTTACCCTGGGACAAGAAATTTTGGCTTGAATCTCTCCAAACTTTTAGACCTAAAAAATAATGCATTTCTCCAAGGTCCTTCATCTCAAATTTCTATGATAACTGATGGTTGATTTCTTCAATGAGGTTGTTTGCACTCCTTGTCATGATCAGATCATCTACATATAAAGAAATCAACACTATCTTCCCCTCATCATTAAACACAGTATACAAATTAGGATCACCAGTAGCAATGCCATAGGCATTTTGTCCCTCAAGCAGAGTCTGGAGCTTAAACTTCCAATTGGTGTAATTGGAACCATCAAGCTTATTACTCTCATTGAGATAAGCTTATGCAATTTGATTATTCATCTTGAATGAATAAAAAACTTCAATAATTTAAACAAACCCTAGATCTTCTTTAAAAAAAAATGCTCACCCCAAATTCCTTTAAAAAAAATGCTCCCCTTATATCAAATAATTATCCCTTAGAAAATAATGCAGATCTCTTCAATTGAAGAAACTCCATATTTTTAATTAAATATTTGGGAAAAGAAATTTCAATAAAAAAACTTTAATTATCTGAATGATAATTATTGAAGCATTTTGTTGCAAGGGGTCACCACAGAAAGTATTAAAAAAATGGCACATTCATTTTTCACACCCTTATTTTTTTTTTACATGATCACCTTCCTTCAGCAACAATTTTTTCTGCACCACACCAGTATTTTTTCTCACACTAGTGACCACCGTGGGGAGGAGGAGCAGCAACAAACCAGCATCAAGCAATAAAGGAAAAAAAACACGGCCTGCATCCATCACCCTGTTTTGAAGAAGCAACAAACAAAAAAAGAATATCATCATGACTTTATGAGGGCAACGGTCTTCTCCATGGCTGTCCTGGCCTCCTGCGTTCTTCTCCTACTTCCTATCACACACCGGAAGCTTACCACAGGGCAATAGTCTTCTCCACGAGTCTCCCAACCTCCTGCATTCTTCTCCTACTTCGTATCATGCACCAGCAGATTACCACAGGGCAACGATATTCTCTTTCTTCTCACAGCTTCCTCCACGACTACTGATGCCACCACCAATCTACACAAGCGATGATCTGGTGCCCAGATCATGCCCCCCCCCTCAACAGATTTTCCTCCTCAGGTTGTCTGCAACCAGCCTTATGCCAATCAACAGCTGCCTTGAGTGGTCTCGGCCTTCTCTGCTATTCTGCTTGGCGATCCGACCTCCTTGTGTCACCCTCACATCCAACACTAGCGACTCTCTAGCTACAAGTCAAGAGTAGTTGTCACGTAGTTCTCCTAAACGTGGATGCATCACCAGCACTCCACTGCTACGATCTTGTAAAAAATCAAATGGAGATACGACCTCCTCCACGGCTTCCTCAAGGTTGGCACGACCTTCCCATGCGGATGCGCAAAGTGGTTCATGTGTATCCACATTGTATCCACGCCATCACAGAAATAAAAAACCGCAGAAGGGTAATAGGTGGATCGACGCGACTCTCCCTTCAAATGACACGATGATCACATGATCTAACTTTAATTGTGCCAGCCACTCCCACTCAAGTATCGACTCCCACTCAGGTATCGGCTCTCTTAGACCTGCAGCTCCGATACCATGTCAAGAGTTGCACAGGGAAGACATGAAATGATAAACCAAAACAAGGGGAGCTCACATGTCCAGATCACCAGGAGCTACCTCAAGAAAAACGCCACACTAGCTTCACATTAATCTTCAATATTAAATAGATACAATTTGTTAGGGACAACAAATCAGATCCCAAGAGAATAGGAATTGAATAACTATAGAAATAAAAATCACAACTACGTAACAGTAATAGCCTATTCTCCATTAATTAGAAGAAACCCAACACTATGCAACTAGATGGGCTTGGAATAGTTTGGAATATGAAAGGACACATCATTGTCATATCCAATACTAGGTATGTTCTTGTTGTTAAAAACTTCTTCCTAATGTATGATGATGGGCTTGGGAAGTGCAAGCTAAACCTCTGCATCTTTACGAAAATCTTCTCTTGAAATGATTGTGTTAATTTGATTAATTTTTTACTGTTGATTGGGAGTCAAACTCAAAAAGGGAGTTGTTATAAACAAGAAACAATTTAGAATCATGACTTTTGTTGTAGCTATGACACAACTTGGAGAAACTAAATTGTCTCCTTTGCATGATATAGATAGATTTTGATATCAACAACAGTGGCTTTGTTGATTTTCACTATGTCATCAATAGTAGATAGTATCGATTATTTAGTAACTCTAATACTCCCTCATGTTTGGCCATTTTATTAGAACAATGGGAAAACACTTTCAATCAACTTTAAAAATGGCGTCTCTTCAATAGAAAATGCACCCATTTACAGTGCAAATAAAATAGAACTTTCAATTTTGCACAATAAGTATATTAGAAAATTGTAGTGAGTTTGACAACTAAAATATAGGAATGGAGAAGCTTCCAACTAGCATGACCAACTTTTAGAATAAAACACAAGTCTCATATAAGTAATGGCATGACAACTATTAATATTAGGGTCTGTATTTTATCATAGATCAACTTGGCATCGACACTTAGCATACCAAAAGGTTTTTTCTCATACAAATCCTTCCTACATTTGAAGTGAATAAATTGAGCTTTTATAAATCCTTAATTCATGCACATTAAATATGAAAAATGTCAAAATAGTCATGCACATTCGCTTGTCCTTGAATTTTACCATCACTTTTAACTCCAAGTTAATTAATTTTAGAATTAACCACCTTTACTTTTACTTTCTCGTTTTACTTCACTTTATCCATTTTTTTTTCTTTAATTTAATTGATAAAATAACATTTCACTTCTTCTTTTTTAAAGAAATGAGAAATATTTTGTTTACCAATACCAATATAGTTCTTTAAATACCTTTAAAGTTCACCATAATTTGATGCAACTATCATTCACTTGATGCTTACCAAACTTCCTGCATGCTCTTCCTTTTGGAAATTTTGAGACATAACTCTTCCTCTTTGCTTTCGCATTTTTCTTTGCTTCTCTCTTTGTTCACTTTCACCTATCTCACTCTACCTATTCCAACACAAAGTTGTTTCTTATGGAAGTACTATTAGAAATCTAGGAAATGTTTTCACCTTACATGTGATCTCATATTCTTGAAAATGCCTTTACTATCCATTTTCATTTAGATTTTACAAATTCTTATTAAAAAAATATGTAAATCTTTTTTTAATACTTTCACTTTCATGAACCTTGAAGCATTCTCCACTTGTTAATAATATGTAAATTAAATTACAAAAATTTACCTTGAATAATTAATAATTCACTTAAAACAATTGCTTCAAAACTTCACTAATACTTTATATATGCACCGTCGATTGTGCCAATTGTGAGATTTACTTTGCATAATTACTTAAATTACCTTGGCTATTTTCAAATTTGCCAATTGTGAGAGTTAATTTGCGTAATTACTTAAATTAACTTGGATATTTTCATATTTGCCAACTGTGAGAGTTACTTTGCATAATTACTTAAATTACCTTGGCTATTCTTAAATTTGGAAATTAAACTTTGTTGGTTGAAAATTTTAATTGTCAACATTATGGGGTTTTATCCTTTATTTGATTCCATACAGCCATTATAAAATAACCATCAGTATACAATAGGATTCAAAGGACCTAGAGTAGCGAAAATTATTGTTGATTGATTGGGATCAATAAATAGATGCTTTCATAGATGAGCGAAATACCATGTTTTGTGTTGATGATCCAAAGTCTAATGTTGGATATCAAAACAAAAGTTATAATGTGATTTATTCTCTATAGGCAACAACACTTCTAGGAATAGTTTCTTATGCACTTTCTTAGAAAATACTTCTTAATTTATGATCATAGATTATAAACAACTATAGAATGTGTTGAAATTGTTGGGTGTGTGTTATGAAACCAGCTCAGAATTAGATAGAAAAGATAGTTGAACGCCTTAGAATTCAGCCTGTTCGAGGGGGCAACCTCCTTTAAATTACACAAATGAACAATTCTTGGATGATACAAATGAAAAAACCTCCTTTCTATGTATAGGAGTCTAAGGGGTCACAATATAACCAAGCCAACCTAACAATAATAATATAAAGGAACAAAAATAACAATAGAGGGATTCTATGGGGCACAGTAATAACAATATGGGGACAATAGGGGCACAAAAATATTAATAAGGGATACAACTACAATAGTAATGGGGGCATCACTAGTTATAGGGACCTAACATGCCCCTCTCCTTCAAAAAAGTGTTTTCCTCAATGATTGAGTAGTTTTTGATGCTTCTGTATAAAATTCTCATCTTCCCATGTGGAATCTTCAATGGATAAGTTCTTCCACTTGATCAGATACTTTGAAATGGATCAATTTCGTAGCTGTCGAGTTTTTGTTTCTATGACTACTTCCTGTTCCAATATAATTTTTCCTTCCTCTTCAAGTTCTGGCAATATTGTTTGAACTGGGAGCTTGTTGCCTATAACCTTCTTTAAACATGAAACATGGAAAATTGGGTGCACTCGAGAAGCTGCAGGAAGCTCCAATTTGTATGCCATAGTACCAATGTTTTGCAACACCTTGTACAGACCATAATACTTTGGTGACAATTTATTATCCTTCTTAGCTTTCTTGAGGGACATTTGTTTATATGGTTGTAGCCGTAGGAATACCTAGTCACCTACATCAAAACTTCTTTCGCTGCAATGTTGATCTGCCTATTGTTTCATTCTTTTCTGTGCCAACATGAGGTTATCCTTTAAGAGTTGGAGAACTTGTTGTTGATGTTCGATGTGATGTTCCACTGCTTGAACCTTAGAATTTTCTCTTAAATATGATGTGATGGATGGTGGCTGATATCCATAAAGTGCCATAAATGGGGTCATTTTTGTTGTAGTATGGAAGGAAGTGTTATACCACCATTCAACCAGAGGCAACCATTTGACCCATTATGTCTATTTATCAGATACAAAGCAACGAAGATATCCTTCCAAACATTTGTTTACTATCTAAGTTTGCCCATCAGATTGAGGATGATAATATGAGCTGTGAGCTAACTAAGTACCAAGAAAAGAAAATAATTTTGTCCAAAAATTTCCAGTAAAAATGGGATCTCTATCACTTACAATAATCTTTGGGTTTCCATGTAGCTTTTGAATTGTTTCCATAAATTCTTTAGAAACTGTACTGGCTTTAAATGGATGTGATAATGTACAAAAGTGTGCATACTTGGTAAGTCCGTCAACTACCACCATGATGATACTCTTTCCCTCAGACTTGGGTAAACCTGTGATAAAATCCATTGAAGCCTCCTCCCAATGTTGGCTTGGAATGGATAAATTTTGTAATAGACCTGGTGTATTAATTGTTTCAGCTTTATTTTGTTGGCATACCAAACATTCCACCACAAAATTTTGAATATTCAATTTAAGGCCATCCCAAAAAAATTCCTTCTTAACCTTGTGGTAATTTTTAAAAATCCTATGTGCCCTCCTAAGGGAGAAGCGTGCAATTCCAGAAGAATATTTTGTTTGAGTTTGGAATTCTTACAGAGGTATAAGCGATCTTTGTACCATAATAAATCATTTTTCCAGCTAAATGTATCAGACGTACTGAAATCTTGTTGTAACTTTCGAATAAGTTCCCACACTTCTTCGTCATTCTTCTATTCCTCCCTTGCTTCGTTTATCCAATCTAGTTGGATAATAGAAATGGTGCACAACAATGCTTCCACATCCTCATCCTTTCTAGAGAGTGCATCTGCCACAACATTTTGCTTCCCTGTTTTGTATATGATTTCAAAGTCATAACCCAACATTTTTGTAACCCATTTTTGTTGTTCTTCAGAGGATAATCTTTGTTCTAAAAAGTATTTAAGGCTATCATGATCCGTTTTTACCTTGAAGTGTCTTCTCATTAGGTAGGGTCGCCATTTCTTAAGTGCATGTAGTATTGCCAACATTTCCTTCTCATAAATAGCTTTGTGTAAATACTTTCCCTCCATTGGATGACTATAGAAAGAAATGGGTCTTTCATCTTGCATTAAAACAACACCAATTCCATTTCTGGGAGCATCACTTTCCACAATAAAGGTTTTTGTGAAGTCTGGTGTAGCTAAGTTTGGTGCTTGGCACATTGCCTCTTTAAGATGTTCAAAGGCCTTTGTTCCTTCTGAAGTCCATGAAAATGCATATTTCTTCAACAATGTTGTTAGAGGTGTTGCTATTTTCCCATAATTCTTAAGAAACTTGCGATAATACCTTGTCAACCCGAGAAATCCTCACAAATTCTTTATGGATGTGGGGATTTCCCATTCCTTAATGGCTTTAATTTTTCTAGGGTCTACCTTAACTCCTTCATGAGATACAATATGACCCAGATATTCCACCTCTTGTACTCCAAAGAAACATTTTGATCTTTTTTCATATAATTAATTCTCCTCCAATAGTTGTAGAACCCTATCAACGTGTTCAACATGATCCTTCGAAAACTTGTTGTAGATTAGTATATCATCAAAAAATACTAACACAAATTTTCTGAGGGTTTGAAAATGGAATTCATCAAACCTTGAAATGTAGAAGGTGCATTGGTAAGGTCAAAAGGCATGACCAAAAACTCATAGTGACCCTCATGAGTTCTAAATGCTGTTTTCGAAATGTCTTGAGTCTTCATTCTGATTTGATGATATCTTGAATGAAGATCTAACTTGGTGAAGTAAATTGATCCATGAAATTCATCCAATAATTCATCAATGACAGGAATGGGAAACTTAGATTTAATAGTGAGCTTGTTGAACTCCCTATAATCCGGACACATGCGCCATGATCCATCCTTATTGTGCACCAATACTACTGGAGTAGAGAAAGAACTTTGGCTAGGTTGAATTATACCATCTTCAAGAATTTCTGCAACCATACGTTCAATTTCACTCTTTTGGGCATAGGGATATCTGTACGGCCTGATGTTTGGAGTAACACTTCCTGGAATCAAATGAATATCATGATCATGATCACGAATAGGTGGTAGACCTTTGGGAGTCTCAAATACCTTGGAATGATTGTCCAAGACTTTTTGGAGATCTGGAGAAATAGATGATTTCAATGTGGAAACATCTAGTGAACATAATTGTGAAATTACACCTCGTTGTTCCTTTTTTATAAGCTTATTCATACTGTTAGAGCTTATTATCTTTCTCAGTTTCCCTGCAATACCCATTAATTCAACTTCCTTTCCTTCGGCATAAAATTTCATGAAAAGTTCTTGAAAGTTAAAAGCTATTGTATCCAAGGATTGTAGCCATTGGACTCCTAGAACAACATCAACACCTCCCATTGGAATGGAAAGCATTGGGCTATTCAATACATATTATCCCATTGATAGCTTGATATTATGGCACTTTCTAGAGAAATTTATTATTCCTCCATTTGCAACCATCACTTGACACTCTGGTGCTGGATATAGGAAGCAATTCAATTCTTTGGCTATCTTACAATGAATAAAATTGTGGGTACTTCCTTAATCAATCAACACTATTACCTTTTCCTTCTTGATATGTCCTTTTATCTTGATGGTTCAAGGAGTGGTAATTCCAGCCAATGCATTACAAGATATGGTCGGATTCATTTCTTATTTATCTAGGCTTTGTTCCTCGAGTATATCCTCTTCTTTTGACCTTTCTTGTTCCTTTTCTTCTTCCTCTTTTTCAATCTATGTAGAATAATTTCTTCTCAGCACACTTATGACCTTTAGTGTATTTTCTATCACAACTATAACAAAGCCCTTTGCTCTTTTTTCTTCCATTGTTGTGGTTTCAACCTTATAGGTTGTGGAAAGCTAGGGGCAACAACATTTCCATCTTTATAGTTGTGAGTGGTAGGATTCCTGGTTGCCATAATTTTGATTTCCATTTTTCTTGCTAACCTGAATGCCTTCTCTAATGAATCAGGTTTGCAAAGGCGAACATCATGTTGGATATTATCCTTTAAATTCCCTATGAACACATCAATCCTATGCTCCTCTGGAATATATTTTACCCTTATGTTCAATTTTTGGAACTCCTCAATGTGCTCCATCATTTAACCCTTTTGTTTGAGACTTATCAATTGCCTAAAAAAAGTGTTGTTTTTTGTATCCTCATAATGTGCTGTCATTTCTTCCTTAAAAATTGCCCCAGTGATAGTTTGTTTACGAGAGAAAAGCCATTGATACCATACAAACTGATTTGGTTCCAAATATAAAGTTGCAATACGTACCTTTTGTGTGTTTTGCACATTATTGAGATCAAAAAATTGCTCCATCCGTAGTATCCATGTTGCGGTATCCTTGCCATCAAACTTCCTCATATCGATTTTTGGAATATGGTGGGTCTTTAATCCAACATTAGAGTCTATAAAATCTTGATTAACATTTCTTTTGTTCTCATCATGACTTTATTTTACTGCCCTTTCACCATTGGTGACCATTTCTTGTAGCAACTTATTCAAATTTATCTTCAATTCTTGCATCTTATCATCCATTCCATCTATTTTAGCGTCCATGCCATTCATCTTAGCTTCCATGCCATCCATCTTATCTTCTACACCTTTTTTCAAACAATCCATCTTATCTTCTACACTTTTCTTTAAACCATCCATCTTAGCTTCTACATCTTTCTTTAAGCCATCCATCTTAGATTTTGTTACTTTTTTTACAAGTGATGTTTGTTGCATTTGGTCTCGTAATTTTGATATATCATGTTGTATTTCTTCCTCTTCTTCATGAGTCATGCTAGAACTTTTAGGTTGCTTACTAGGTGTTTGAATTTTCTTTCCTCGGGGAATTAATTACCAATAATAATGCTTTACTATGCCCTTTGAATTCCTTCAAACTAATTTTTCAAACCAAGCTTATGCAAAAATTAAAAAAAAAAAACTACACACCTTTTTTCACTTTGTAGGAACTCAATATTGAATCTGATGTATCTCTGTAATTTTAGATCATCCAGTTCCAAAATTGCGACCTGCAGTAGCCCTCTATGTCCTCTTTCCAATGCCACCAGTCTAATCAAATTTAGATTCTCCAAGGCAGAGCTATGCACAATCTCCCAAGATAACCTGATTATAGATCTTTCTATAAGAGCAAACTTGTATGAAGTGCCACGTGTCACTGTTTTGACCTTAGTATCTGAAAAATATACACATGAAACTACAATCTGTCCTCTTTCTGTAACTTCTTATGAAATTTCAATCTGATACTTGAACCAAAAGTTATTACGATTTTTCTAAGGTCACCTATTTGGAATGTAATTCAGGAATCTGCAAAAGGGCTAGCTTCCTCAGATAATATCTCCGCAAATATAGTGTGAAAAGCTTTGAAATTTAGACCTAAGGTTCAGTATGATTTCATCTCAAATGAGATTTTTTTTTTGCTCATGAAACGTTGTAGAAAAAAGTTATAGCGAAAATGCCATGATGACCTATTTGGAGCAGTGAAACCCTAGAATCCAAAGCTCTGATACCAAATGTTATGAAACCAGCTCACAAAAAGATAGAAAAGATAGTTAAACACCTTAGAATTTAGCCTCTTCGAGGGGGTAACCTCCTTTACATTACACAAATGAACAATTCTTGGATGATACAAATGAAAAAACCTCCTTTCTATATATAGCAGTCTAAGGGGTCACAATATAGCCAAGCTGACCTAACAATAATAGTATAAAGGCACAAAAATAACAATAGAGGGATTCTATGGGGAACAATAATAAAAATATGGGGAAAATAGGGGCACAACAATATTAATAAGGGATACAACTACAATAGTAATGGGGGCATCACTAGTATTATAGGGACCTAATAGTGTGTGTTATATTACTTCCACGACTAGTCTCATGCATGAAGTGGGGGGTATCTACTTTCATTGTGCGGGGCACAATGGGGGTCACAGGAGGTGGTAGCCCCCCTCTACGAGGTCCGCGACAACACCCTGAGAATTTTTTTTTGGGACCCTATATTAGGTGGGCCGACCTACCTATGGTTTTGTGCATGGGTTTTGCATATGGGTTTTGCAGATGGGTTTGGGCATGATGGTTTTCTTCCCATTGTATCTTGTACATCCAGTCAAGGGAACTGTGGTTATGTTCTAATCTAGGGTTAATGGATTGCGGTTTATGAATGTTTCAGAATGTATATATATGTATTGTAACATTGAAAGGAATATAATGAAAAATCAATCTGGTAGTATTGGTTTTTGGATACAGGGGAAATATCTATGTACTTGTTATGTGTTTCTTGCTATTGTATATTTTCTGTTCTTTAAGAATTCCTTTGCAGATAATTTTTGTATAGGGTTAAAACCTACATTTGGTATAAGAGTTGTTTCAACTTCAAAAGGATGCCTTTGTTGTTGTGGGGATTTTATTGGGCCTTTGGTAGACCCTATTCAATGGGAAGTCTATGGGATCGATTCTTGCGGTGAAAGAAGATGGCAAGCAGTGGAAAGACAAAGATCACTAAATTTAACGTTCAGAGTTTTGAGTTGTGGAAACTCAAGATGGAGGATCTGTTGGTGGATAAATATGAGTGGATCACGATAGATATAGGTACTAAACCAACGACAATGTCATATAAAGACTAGGGGAAGTTGGATTAGAAAGAAAAGATTACAATACAATTGTGTATTTTAAATTTAGTCTTGTTGAATGTATCAGGGGAAGCTACCCGAAGGTTTTGTAGGACAAGTTAAGGACTTTGTACCAATCTAAGTCTATGGTGAACAAACTATTCCTACGAAAAAAGTTGTATAACCTGAGGAAGAAGGATGGAGACTTGGTGATAGAGCATCTAAACTCTAATAATATAGTAAGTAAGTTTTTATCTATTGATATTAAAATTTTAGTTGAAGATAGGGGCATCAGTTTGTTGTGTTCTCTACCAAATTTGTGGATATTCTAATTTTTGCAATAGGTAGCAATACAACTACCTTGAAGTTTGATGAAATAGAGTCACCCTTGCTGCTAGAGGAGATAAGATGGAAAAATATGGAGGGCCAAAATGGAGATGCCTTGTATGTACGAGGACGGTTCTAGAACATAAAGAAAAATAATTCCTCAAGTGGGAGATCTAAATCTAGAAGGAGATCTAAATATCCAAGAAAACCTGTAAAGGTGTGTTGGAAATGTGGAAAGGAGGGGAACTTCAAAATGGACTGTCGATCTAAAGATCTTGAGAAAGGAAAAAGATATGATGATGCTCCTTTTGTAGAGGAGAAAACCACTTCAGATGAAGGTGGGGAGTTGTACTTGGCTTCTTCTTCAAGTACACATGTAAATCATGAGGCATGGTTGATTTACTTAGGTGCATCCTTTCACTTCATTCCCCACAAGGAGTGGTTTTGAGAGTATGAGAAATATGATGGCAGTGATGTCTTCTTAGGGTATGATAGGAAGGATATAGGCATCAGACGCACAAAATTAAAGCTAAAGTCGCAAGGTGGAAGGATTAGAACACTTCCAGGTGTTTTGCATATTTCTGCGTTGGCCATAAATATGATTTTTGTAAGCAAGATGGATGATGTAGGTGTAAAAACAGTGTTCAAGAAAGATACATTCAATATGGTTAGTGTCACACCCCTATCTTGGTGGTAGCCTTTCAACCGCTCATAGGCAGGTGCGACACAACTACCCGATTTTTTACAACAATAGTTTCAAGTGTGGACTACGCCTAACATTCCATACTTAGTTTATTTTTCACTTTCTAAATAGTTATCATTCATAGTACACAGTGGAAACATTCAATTAATATTCATTCATCTACATAAGCATATAAATACACTTAGTCTTTTAAGGTAGGGGAAACTCCCTGATAAGAGTCTACCCACAATATATATCAGTATATGTTTACAAATACAATGTACAACAGCCTCTCAAGGCAACCCCAAATTATTCTTGACCAAACAAGACCAATCATCAATTCTAGAATTTTCACCTTAGACTGTCGTTTAGCCTGCCTGACTCTTCATGTAGCCTCACCCAGGGTGGTCCGCCCACTGTGCAGCCTTTTCCTCCAACTCGTTTAGCAAGTCGGGTCGCCTACCCACTCCTTTGTGTAGCCCCACCTATTCACAACTTGTATCACCTGTCGTGTTTGTCTGGTGCTCTTCATGTCACCCGATGCCCGTCATTCCACCCAACGCTCATTGTTCCACTTGGCGCCCGACATTCCACTCAGCGTCTGTGCCAACCTCCAACCGATTGCACCTTTGTTCAATGTTTACCTGGTATGTAGCTCTGCCCCGAGCTTGGGTCACTTGCCCAGCTCATCACCTTCATGTGGCACGCCCAGCTCATTCGTGCCCCACTGCCTGTCAACACTCCATAGCTCATCGACCGTGCCCTGCTCACTGGTCTGCTCACCAGTCCACTTGCTGACTCGTCCACCCGACCGTCTTCCCAACTTGCCAGCTCGGTTTACCCGCCTACCTCCGTCCACCCGAGGGCAGACCCGCCCTGCGGTTCTCCCGAACTGTCGCTTGCTCAGCCTGCAGTCAAACACTCCTTGGTACTTTGACCTCACACTGTCTTTACCTCATCCTCCTCCTTATGGCTATCCACTTTGTCTCTCAAGTTTCATTGTGATTTCTTTGTGAACTTTCTTGGAGTGGATGATGTCTCCAAAAATGGCGTTCACATTCTTATATCCAAATGCCAAGTTATGTCATGGGTCATCTTGCCCAGGCCGACCTTCAATTCGACTTTCCGCACCCATGCTTGAGTCAGCTTACCGACCAAGTCATTGTGCGAGGTCCACATCTCCTACCACACCGTATAAGGTCGCCCTCCTCAAGTCTTTGACACTTAGCCAAATTTTGTCTTTCGTTGGCTCATCGCTCACCAACTCATCCGAACGTCGCAAGTAATGTCACAACCAACTCGCCGCCATCCAACTCATCGCACCCACCGACTCATCGCACACCATCTCGTCGCATTTAACTGAGGGCGCATCACCCCACTCGATTGCACATCGCCCGATTGACTCATGGGCGTGACAATTAGGGTAGCACTGGTATTGATGCAAGGATTTTGGATTAGAACTCTATATGAGATTCTAGGTAGTATTTTTATTGATGGGTGCAACATTTTTGTGGTTCTTGAAAGTGGAGAAAAAAATTTAATGGTCTCTGGAGAAAAGATCATGCTATGGCATCAAAGGCTTGGACATATTGGAGAGAAGGGCCTTCGAATAATTCATGGTAATGATATGGTAGAGGGTATGTCTAATTGCTCTCTGGATTTTTATTTATGTGAACATTTTATATATGGGAAGCAGAATCAGGTGAGTTTCCCATTTGGTGCTAAGAGGGTGAAAGGGATATTAGAGCTTGTGCACAGTGATATGTTTGGACATGTGTCAGTTTCATCACTAGGTAAGTTTATGTACTATGTATATTTATAGATGACTTCTCAAGGAATACATGGATATATTCCCTAAAGAATAAACCTGAAGTCTTTGATAGGTTTAAAGAATTTAAGGCTTTGGTGGAAAACCAGACAGAGAAGAAGATAAAAGTGTTGAGGACAGATAACGGTGGAGAGTTCTAGAAGAAAGAATTTGAAGATTTCTATAAGAAGTGTCGTATAACACGATAGAAGAATACTCCATACACACCTTAGCAAATTGGAGTTGCAAAAATAATGAACAAGATATTGATGGAAAATTCAAGAAGCTTACTAAGTGGTGTATGGTTAGGACATGGATTTTGGGTAGAGGTAGTGGAGACTACATGTTACCTGGTTAATAGATCACCTTCATCAATGTTGGAGGATAAGTCTCCACATGAGGTATGGGCTGGTAAGAAACCCTCTCTTTCACATCTGAGGGTATTTCGATGTCATTCATATGTATATGTTCCAAATGAGAAAAGAACCATTTTGGATAGTAAATATGAAAGGTGCATATTTATTGGGTATAAGGATGGTTTAAAAGGTTGTAAGCTTTGGAACCCAGAAACAAGGAATATTGAGTACAACCAAGATGTGGTGTTTAGAGAGGTGAAATATGTTATTAAACATGAATTCCTACCAAAGGAACCTAAGAAGATAGAGTTTTAGCTAAATAAGTAATAATTAGACTCTATAGTAGAAGAGGAATCATAAGATGAAGAGCCACAAACTCCAGTTGTGAGAAGATCAATTCGATAAAGAAGGCAACCATAATGGTATGGTCCATATATTTTTGTTTAAAATTTTCTTTATCTATTATTGGAGATGGTCCTAAAACTGTCAGGGAGACAGTAGATTCAGAGGATGGAAAAGTTTGGAAAGAGGCCATGGTTGATGAAATGGCATCTTTGGACAAAAATGAGGCTCGAGATCTGGTGGATTTTATGGCTAGAAGGAAACCCATGGGAAAAAATGGGTGTTTAAGAAGAAGACACATGCAGAAATAAAGGTGGAGAAATACAAATCTCATTTGGTAGAAAAAGGTTATTCCCAAGTGTTCAGAATTGATTTTGGTGATATTTTTTCTCCTGTTTCTAAGGTAACTTCTATTAGATTACTTTTATCTGTTGTTGCTGCTTTTGATTTTAAGGTAGAAAAGATGGATGTGAAGGCAACAATTTTTCACGGGGATCGAGTAGAAGAGATATACATGAAGCAACCTAAAGGATTTGTGGTGAAGGGAAAGAAAGTACTGGTATGCAGGTTAAAAAATTCTATGTATAATCACTAAGGATGTGGTATCATAAATTCAATACATGTATATGGGAACTTGGCTTCACTAAACGAAAGGTGGATTACTGTGTGTATTTTAAATTAATTGGTGACCATGCTATTTATCTGGTCTTGTATGTGGATGATATGTTGTTGATTGGAAATGAAAAAAAAATTATCTATGAATTGAAGATAGAAATGTCCTCCAAATTCGTCAGGAAAGATATTGGCACTGCAAACTATATTTTGGGCATGGAAATTAAAAAAGATAGGGAAAAGAGGAAGCTCTGGTTAAAGTAGATAAATTATGTTGAGAATTTGCTACAAAGGTTTAATATGAAGGATAGTAAAACGTTGAGGTTTCCTATTCCTATAGGTGTAGATTTATATGCTAAATATGTCCCAAGACACAAGAAGAGGAAGAGTACATGTCTCGTGTTCCAAATGTAAGTGCATTTGGTATCCTAATGTATGCAATGGTATGTATTAGACTAGGCATTTCACATGCAGTGGGAGTATTGAGAAGGTTTATGTCAAAACAAAGGAAGGATCATTGGACAATAATGAAGAGGGTTTTCAAGTATTTGCGTGGAACTAATAATTATGGTCTGTTCTACCAAGGAAGACCAGGATTAGATAGAGTTTTGGACATTCGTGGCTTTGTTGATGCAGACTGGGTTGGAGATATGGATCAAGGAAGATCTACAAGTGGGTATGTGTTTAACCTATTTGGAGGTGCAGTCAGTTGGATAAGCAAGAGACATCCTGTAGTGGCACTTTTCACTACAGAGACAGAATACATGGTAGCTACTCATCCAAGCAAGGAAGAAATTTGGTTGCAGAAATTGTGTTCAAGTATGGGGTTAGTACAATGATCTATAAGGACAGACTCTGACAGCCAAAGTGAAATTTTCATGGAAAAGAACCTTTCTTATCATTCAAGACAAAGCACATTGATGTTCAATTTCACTTGGTGAGGGATATGGTTGAGGACAAAAAGGTGTTGCTGGTAAAGGTGGACACTTTGAAGAATTTTGTAGATGCATTGAAAATGTCTCTGAGTACTGAGAAGTGTCTTTGGTGTAGAGAAACAATGGGAATTATAGGGTTGGACCAATGACTAAGCTCTCCTGTGACCCCCTGTGTGGAAATAAAGAACAAGTGGGAGAATGTTGGTTGTGTGCTATATTAATTCCATGAAACCAAAAGACACCTCCTTAATTAATGATTATTCCATGCAAAGGATCACATGCATAATTGGTGCTCTTAGTGGAAAAACTTAAATAATAACAACATTGTAAATAGTGGAAATAATGATACATAAACATAAACTAAACAAAGAGGTAAATACATAAGCAATGTTCAAATGGAGCAAACAAATCAATAAGATAATGGAAAAATTTCCCTTTATTGACTGTGGGTAGTAGAGTTTGAATATAATAGATGAATCTTAGACACTTGAAGAGACTTATTTGAGAGATGGTGCTAAACAATCCTCAACGAGGGGGTTTCTTTTCCTCAATCTCTTTGCAAGTTTCTCCTCTTTGTCAAATAAGTATGAAGACTCTCCAATGGTGGATTCCTCTTTTCTTAATAGGATTATGGATTGCTTATAAGTAATATGGGCAACATGTTATTTCTCTTCACTTCTTTGGCTTAAAAAATGAAATGGTGGTTTTCTCAGATAACAATTTGACTAGCATAAAAATGCCTCATATTTTGGCTCTCCCATGGTCTATTTATATAGAATTCTTTTGAATCCATCTTCCCCCTCTTGGTTCATGCATGACAATGACACATGAGTAGGAAACGATGATTCCATTGAGCGTTGCATATCTTCAAGGTGACTCGAATTTGACTATATTGGATTGAGGTTATGTTAGAGAATCGATCCCAAGTGCGTAGAGTGGTCCTTGATTGCTTAGTAATCCATTTTTGCAACTGCGTAGATTTTGAAGGATATTCTGCGCGCACTCATTTATCAAAGAAAAAGTCGCGTGACATCAATTTTTATTTTATTTTATTTATAATCTATTGAAATTAGGAGAACATTGATTTTTTAAACTTGATGATGCATTTATCTAGAAAATGTTCACTTTTGCATTCTGCTGCACATCTTTTAGTGTCTTGTGGATTGTACTATCATTTGGATTTTTTAGTGTTAATAATTTACCCATGATGTATGAGGTTAGGAGGAACCATATAGCTGAAATACATCACTTTTTCTTCTGATGGAGAGTCTGATCAACTTTTCGGAAGAGAGGATAATGTGTTGTGGAGATGAGTAGAGAAAAGCCCCTTGTCTGAGTATAAATGGTAACCATGCTATAGTGAAAATCTATAGAGTAAAAATAAAAATGTGTCTATATGAGGTAGGCATGTCCCATGCTCGTTATGATGACTAATCAGAACTGATTACAATTAGACAAAGAATGGTTTTTTCTAGTCAACATGGTGGTAGTTGACATGCTGATAACTGATGATGATAACCACTGATGCCCTCAATGACACTTCCTGGTCAAATACACTTAATATGGTTCCCCTATGCATAAAATAGGTGAAGCACTATTGACTGGGGTGTTGTGTTATGCATAGGTCTTCGACTTCGAGTACCTCCCCCATGGTGTATGCACTATTGGATGTTGTGCTTAGTGATGCGGGGATCTTCGACTAAATGAAAGAACTACAATGGTAACTAAGTATGGCACCACCTTAACCTGAAAGTTTGTGTCGGTTTCGAATGTGAAGGGGGCCGATGACATCAGTGGGATATAATGATTCCCATTGTGCCACATGGGGAAATCCCTTAGAGGGGGGAGTATCCAAGGTATTGACCCTATCCTGGGATACAAATGGTGAAGTCGACAGGAGAGGAGTGTTAATGCCCGACATGCTGAGTCGGGGAATCAATATGTGATGTAAACCAATTTTAATGACTTGGGTCAGATAAGGCATGATAATGAGAGTTGACGATATAAGAGGATATGGACAACTAGCTTGGGGTCAAAGTTTGTTGTGAAAATGGTAGCACAAAACATGTTCACTAAGGGTTATGGTCCTAGAGTCGGTAGGATTTCTAGGATGGGTGTAAGTGTGTTCTTATGGGTGTGAAAATGGGTTGCTGGTAAGGTGTAAGCTCCAACCAAGGGTGACAAGAAATTTCCGCCAGGAAAAATACATGAATGGTACAAAATGTGGTTGGGAGTCTTTTTCCTAAAATATATTTTTACACTTGGAAAAATAATATGTGGGTGATTTGGATGTACAACCATGGAGATGGGTGCCCCAGAATGATGGTGACTTGTATGGAGGTGTGGTGCTTTTTTTTGAGGGTGGGGGGCCCATTAGTTGGTCTCCATGTTGTGTTGGTGAGGCAGATGAAGTCACAAAGATGGGATATGAAATATCAGTGAGTGATAGGCCAAATGTATAACGTGGAGGTGCATCCATCTATATCCGTCGTAAAGTGCCATAGATGGCCCAGGAAATGGTACGCATTGTTATAGACATTTTTGTGCCTTACAGCTATAAGCATGAAATGTCCATAATTCAAGGGATCCAAAGTCCCTAAAGATGTTGTTACAGCTCCTAAAGGAACAAGGTCAACCAATGACAGCTTCTCCCAGAAGTTCTCCACCAAAAACCACCCAGAAACAGTCAATTCAGGATCAATTCAGAGGCTCCACTAGCTTCCTGCGTTGAAATGCAGAGGCTACACTGGCTAGGTGCACTGCAACGTAGGTGGAAGCACTACCAGGGTGTGCTGAGCGGGAAATGACAAATGGCAAGCTCATTCAACGAGGTGGAAATACCCTGGAAGCTTCCAGAATCTTCTCCAATGACACTTGCCTCAATGAATTCGACTAGTGATGAGTAAGAGGCTCTCAACCTCCAAGTGGAAGCAAGAACTGACAGAGAGAAGCCACAAGTCAAAACATAAGCTGACTCATCCTCTCTACTTACATCTATATATGGATCTCTCACCCAGAGGTTCAGGAGGCTGGAATTTTGTACTTTGCAGAGAATTGCTGTTGGTTTGAGATTGAGATTAGTACATTGGGTGATTTATGCTTTGTTGGAGGAGAGGAAGGGATTCCTTTGCTGGGAGGTAGATGTTGGATCGGAACTCACTTAGTTGTATCTCCTCTTGGACTTTCTCATCTTATCAATAAACTATTTGAGTTTCTCCTACATGCTGTGTACCAATGATGTTTTGTTATGCTTACATGTTTAGCTTAATCTGATCTTGAGCTTTTTATGAATGTATATCTGTATCTTTGTGTAGTTTCTCTCTCTTGTGATCTTGCAGGAATTCGGTGAAGCTGGGCCGGTGAAGGAGCAAGAAGTTGGGAGCTACTGAAGAGAGGAGCGATTTGGATCGACAAACTAGCGGAAGACACAGGTTAGTTACATCCTTCTTCCTCATTTACATTTCATAAAGAAGAATACTCAATTAGTTTACCTTGTTTGTTGCTAAGGCACTATCACACCTTAGAGTGGGATAGGGGCATTCCGAATTGGATACTTTTCCCAACAAAAAATTGGCGACTCCGCTGGGGAGAGTATCTTGTTAGTTTATTTGTGTTTCTATTGTTGTTATTCTCATAAACTCAGGAGTGCCGAATCGAAATGCCTTTTCCATTTTCAAATGCAAAGTAGAGATCTGCCACTCTAGTCCACTCACTGGGCCTATTTTTATGATCTGAACAAACTGATCCACAAGTGCTCTAACAGCCCTTTGTGATAGATCTTAGTCCTCCTTTAAATCATCCTCCTAATTGTACCTAATTGATAGCTTTTATCCGGCCAAAAAACTGCAGATTAAACTGCAAACCATGACCCAGAACCAAGAGACAATTCTCGTTTCTGCTTCAGCGCAGACTCTGTGAAGAGGTTCTGCATTTCAAAGCAGGTCCCGTGAAGGATACCTGTGCTGAAGTTCGGTTTCTCTGTGCTGAGGGTGCGCTGATCAGCCCTTGCCTTGTGCAGCTGTGGTTCCCTGCTTCCTTTTGCTCAGTTTTATCTCTGTTTTTTGCAGCCTGTTATCAGTCAGTGTACCTATCTGAAACCCCTTTTCTCTGCCTCAATTGCGCCTCAGTTGTATAAAGAAACTGTATTTGTTCTTTGTGTATTTGTTACATCATTTGCAGTTTCCCATTACAAAAGTAAACTAGTCATACTGTCGCCCTTAGATCTAGACTTGTCGTAAGTGTCGTTTTGATCTTAGGAGTGAGTTTGTTTGCTGTTCACAGTTGATTAAGCTTTTACTTTTGTCGTTTGGTTTGAATTTATGCATTTCTAGTGTCTAAACAAGTAAATCATAAAGTGTCGTAATCGTCTTTTTGATTTCGAAAAAGGAACTTGTTTATGTTTTCACTTGAAATCGAATTCAAATTTGTACAACAGCTTTCTTTTTAGGCATCAATATTAAGAAAGCAAAAACAAATACATGCATTTGTGCATTTTCATATTGATAGTTTGTATGTTGATTTAGGAAAAGTGCATTTACAGTGTGCTCTATGCTCTTTGAGAAAAGTTTGTGTCTTCCTTTTCCCCTTTTAGCTAGGATTTTCATTGTTGAAAAGATATAAAAGCTTGCTTATCATCTTTAGACTGCATTTAGGAATTGTATCATACATCTCGTGGTGATCCAAAATGGAAAACTTCTAAGAAAGATCAACCTAAAATAAATTGAATGAACTTAACAACGCTTTGTAACTTAATGCACAACATAGAGGTCTAGGCTAGAGATGTGTTCCGGCGTCGTAAAACCTGGTGACTGTCGATCTCGCTAATGGTTGGGTGATTCCTCCTAAGAGACGATAGCGCCAATACGGATTGTTCTCCCACGTACCGTCGAGTATATATTGGGAGACCCCTATAGGAATAAAACCTTTATCCATAGGAAGCCGTGTCGGCCGCCCTACTGATCGCAATGCACTGAACACAACATTCGGGAAGATTGACTGCCCGTACCTTAAAAAGTATTCTACGGTTTTGCGAAAAGTTTGGCACACCCTATACCTAGAACTCTAGAGCATTTCCTTTTGGCCTTTTTCAGACTCTATAATGGAAAAAGTCCATCCGAGCATTTGTCACTTCGGGCTCGTTAAAACATTGAAGGATACTAGAGTCATCTTTTGCTTTTTCTCGACTCTTTAAAATTGAAAAAGCAAGTTGTGTCTAAGCGTCATTAAAATTTATTTTAAACGGAACAATCACCCCTTTTTCCTGCGTTGATCTTTAGGTTGAGAAAATGGAGCCCACCAACCAAGGAATTCTCCTTGGTGGAAATCCTAGTCCCTTCTCCTCTTGGGGAGATGTTGGTGCGCCCCATATGGCCACATTGTCGCTTCCAGGACTGAAAATTGGCTTGCCGGTCTGACTCTTCTCAACCAATGTCGTTTAGAACACCACTATTCCTGAACAGTCGAATCAACAGTTAGACCAATCCAGCGTTAACCACCAGCCTTCTACTTCCTCTAATTCTTCCTCTCCTCCTTCCTCTTCGCTTGACGGAACTGGTAAAACAAAAAACCAAGTTCCTAAGGAGAAGAAGGAAAAGAAGAAGAAAGAGAAGAAGAAGAAGGAGCCAAAAGCGACTGGGGGCAAAGAAGTGTCATCTAACAAAAATCCACACACAACACTGACTAGGGCTAAATCGCCATGTGTCATATGCAAGGGAGACCACTTCCACAGAGATTGTCCCTGCATCCCTCGGATACTAAGGGATTGGTCTCCCCGTTTGCACAATCCGGTGGCATCAACCTCTGATAGCCATGTTGAATGCACACCGTCAACTAGCGAAAGTGAAGTCCTTGGACAAAAAGGGAGAGCTAGATCTCCCTGTAGACTGTGCGAAGGCAACCACGCCATCCACCATTGTCCCTTCTTAGACGAAGCGAAAAGAGTTTTGGATGATCGTCCGGTTTCACCATTACGACTTCCTCCTGGATATAAAAAAGTCTTGCCGAGTCCTTCGTTAGTTGAAAATCCAGCTGGCCCGCTCAAGTGGTTAGCTGAAGCGCCGGTCATTGAAGATGAACCAACTGAATCCATACCCGACGAAAGTCCAAAGGTCGAGGCGGCAGTTGACCCGGTCTTGCCTTCAGAGGTTTTGTCTTCGAATGATACAGTCACTGAAGAGGATAAAGATGACACCATCCAAATTCTCTTCATCAACACAGACTCCGACGAGCACGGGGGCAATCCCCCCATTCCTTTATCGCAGGAAGGAAGTTCGTCAGAGCGATACCCGGCCGTCTACTCGGTCCCACCACCAAGCAACCTAGTTGTCTCCTTCGACTGGAACCAACTAGGCAGACCCCGTTTGCCAGCAAGCATACCATTCAGAATTATCATCCAAATATACATAATTATCATGGCTGGCACAATCATTGATGAGGGGGCATCTGTGAGTATCCTTTCCTCTATTGCTTGGAAAGCGCTTGTTCGCCAGCGCTTTTGCCTGAAATGAGAAATTTGACAGGCTTTGATAAAGGAACCAGTCGACCTTTAGGGATCCTCCCCAGTGTGCCTATAACATTGAAAGGGAAGACCGTTCAAATGAACGTGATGGTCATTCAAGGACCCTTGGATTATAACCTACTCCTTGGACGAGACTATATATATTGCATGGGAGCCATCGTCTCCTCACTCTTTAGAGTAATGTGTTTTCCGCACGAAGGAAGAGTGGTCAAGCTCGTGGACCAACTTTCATTTCCCAGATCACGCATCGCAAATAGTCATATACCTTCCCTAAATGGTCTCTTCACGCAAGAAATGTCTCAACCTATAGTCCGTCCTCCCGATGAGCGCGAGTGATTCAGAAGGATATGACTGGAACCCAGGGGGCATGCATCCTGGCCTGCTTCGGCAAGAAAACTTTGGGTATAGGGTAGGTTTCCACGGGAGAATATGACTAGTCTGTACCCCGTCCGTCTTGGAAGAGGGGTTATTCTAGAATAAGATTCTTTTGTCAAAGTTATGTGTTTGGCGCTCGTTGTCACTCACCTTTGTCTATCTCGGTAGACATCACCGAAGAAGTGTTTTGTTTGAATGATTAATAGAACAATCTTTGGGTAACCTGAAAGAGGTAGGCCTTTCCTGGTAGAACAAATGTTTTATCTGCAAATTGAGGGGTAACCTTGAAACTATGTTTTATACCTGGGGGCATGAAAACCTTTTGGAGTGCAAGAAAAGAGTGGTTATTTATCTGTTTTTTGGGTTAATCGTTTCCTAACTTGCATAAAGAAAGGATGCGGGGCATAGCTTTGGTAAGGCGCAATGGCATCTTACAAGAGACATTCTTATCATATGACTGGATAATCGAGCAATTTTAGCACATAGTTCATGCTCGTTAAAAAATAAACATAAGACCGAGCAGTGTTTTTCTACGTTTAAGCTCGTTAAAAAATGAACTACCCTCCGGTAAATAACCACTGTGAATGTAAGATTATCAGCCATTAAAGCCTTGGTCGTGTTTGCACCGTCACCTCCACTTTTCCATTGGCCGATCATTCACCTCCATACTGATTGTTTACCCATTTTGAGGAACAGCTACGAAGAGTGATTTCACTAGCCATCCTTGTGACACTGCCATGATTGGAAAATTCCAACCCTTACCTGGAATCAGCTGCTAACCCGTTTTATCACTCGTTCCTCAAAAGACGAGTCTTCTTTAAGCTCTTTCCATCTGACTCGTAAAATATGAAAATATTTCCGAGTTTTGGCCTTCCATCTCGTTAAAGCGACCGGAAGTGCTATCCCTCCTCTAGATTTTAATATTTTTGGACGTGAGGGATTATTGCACAAAAAGATCGAGCGCTTGTTTTGTTCGGCTCGTTAAAACTATCGAAAATTCATCCCTTCTGTATTGTTTTATACTTTTTCGGACTTAAGGGATTAGATGACGAAAAAGGACTTTCAGAGTTGACTTTACGTACCTTTTTAGAATCTCTAAAAATGAAAAGGACCAAGTTATCTTTGTTGTTAGACTCGTTAAAAACATTAAATAGCGACAAACTTGTCTTTAGACGAGAACAAGTTTCACTATCGCTAGGCTCGTTAAAACATAGCGATGGGTTTTCCCGAAGGGCAAATTATAGAACAAGCATATGTTATCCTCCTCAAGCTTGACAAAAATAAAGAGGTACTGGTCAGCAATGACTGGGGAAAAATTGGGAAGAAACTCAAAGAACTTTATTGGTAGCAAGTCACTCTTGAACATGACACTTCCACTCCGTGCCTGAGTCGGGTTGGGTTGTTTCATTCACCGGTCCCATCACCATGGTCTCACCATACCATCCACATTTGGGGTAAATTCTACCAATCCATCACACAAGTGTCGCCGATATGTTCAAGAGAAGTCATCCAGAGAAGTCAACCGTGTCCCATCCACTACCATGCATTATCCTTCATTCTTTCATGACCGCCACCCTGAATCATATATCATCAAATCGTTTTCACCTCCATCAAAATCATTTGCTCCATTCCGTGTCACTGATGTGGGATACATTAAGGCCCTCCTTTGACGGATCGCTTCTTGTCGACATCAGCTCATTATCCAAGAAGTTGATCTAGGAATAACCCCTTCAGTACTTTGAAGCTTGCATGCCTCAATGACAAGTTTCTCACTTTCGGCGACAGGTATACATCAATGACCTTCGACCGAAAGATTTTGCGTGGTGCTCGACACCAAGTCCTTTATTCACACCACGTGAATAGTACTACAGTACCTTGAGGGTCGTTATCATTATCGGTGATTCCTCTCGCGCTTGTTAACGGTTTACATCATTGACTAGTAATCAAGCGATGTCTTTCCATGTTCGACTTCAGAACATTTCTCACATGGATCGACTTGTACTTAGAGTGAAGATCAAATGAGTTTGAAGACCCCGGATCTAGTTTCATCCATCCGGGCTGCGATATTAATTCAGGAAAAATAAAGACATTGACATGTACAACATTGCAGCACAGACAATCATCCTACCAAAGGATGATGATTTCAGCAAGATCATCAGTCTATCATCAGACAATTGTCTATCCTATGTAATTTATAAAGCTAAGCATGGGAATGCCCGCCTCAGCTAGATCATGAAAACAGTATGAAAAATAATGTATTGTATTGTATCTTATTACAGGTCTCCTCCCAGCATTGAATGAACTTCGGATCCTCCTAATAAAGCATTTCACCCGATAAATGGCCTCATACTTTAGGGGGCAACTGTTATAGACATTTTTGTGCCTTACAGCTATAAGCATGAAATGTCCATAATTCAAGGGATCCAAAGTCCCTAAAGATGTTGTTACAGCTCCTAAAGGAACAAGGTCAACCAATGACAGCTTCTCCCAGAAGTTCTCCACCAAAAACCACTTAGAAACAGTCAATTCAGGATCAATTCAGAGGCTCCACTAGCTTCCTACGTTGAAATGCAGAGGCTACACTGGCTAGGTGCACTGCAACGTAGGTGGAAGCACTACTAGGGTGCGCTGAGCGGGAAATGACAAATGGCAAGCTCATTCAACGAGGTGGAAAGACCCTGGAAGCTTCTAGAATCTTCTCCAATGACACTTGCCTCAATGAATTCGACTAGTGATGAGTAAGAGGCTCTCAACCTCCAAGTGGAAGCAAGAACTGACAGAGAGAAACCACAAGTCAAAACATAAGCTGACTCATCCTCTCTGCTTACATATATATATGGATCTCTCACCCAGAGGTTCAGGAGGCTGGAATTTTGTTCTTTGCAGAGAATTGCTGTTGGTTTGAGATTGAGATTAGTACATTGGGTGATTTATGCTTTTTTGGAGGAGAGGAAGGGATTCCTTTGCTGGGAGGTAGATGCTGGATCAGAACTCACTTGGTTGTATCTCCTCTTGGACTTTCTTATCATATCAATAAACTATTTGAGTTTCTCCTACATGCTGTGTACCAATGATGTTTTGTTATGCTTACATGTTTAACTTAATCTGATCTTGAGCTTTTTATGAATGTATATCTGTATCTTTGTGTAGTTTCTCTCTCTTGTGATCTTGCAGGAATTCGGTGAAGCTGGGCCGGTGAAGGAGCAAGAAGCTGGGAGCTACTGAAGAGATGAGCGATTTGGATCGATAAACTAGCGGAAGACACAGGTTAGTTACATCCTTCTTCCTCATTTACATTTCATAAAGAAGAATACTCAATTAGTTTACCTTGTTTGTTGCTAAGGCACTATCACACCTTAGAGTGGGATAGGGGCATTCTGAATTGGATACTTTTCCCAACAACACGCATGTGGAGTGAGTGTAGCATAATGAGGTTGAATTTCAAGGCATGTAAGTGGGATGGTTCCTGGGTCAAAGTAAATGGTCATGTCTCCTATTAGTGAAAAGGAGTCTACAAAAATGAAGTGAGCCTTGGGGGGGTGGGGGGTGGGGTTCTATTGACCGACATATATGTTTATCATATACGAACGTGAGGTGGTGATAAACATGGTCGAGATGAGGGAAATTATGGTGCATTTTGGATAAATGAAGTCAGGATATTAAAAGCTTAAGAGGAAGCCTGTCATGCTAAGTGGAGAATGATACATGCTCTATTATTTTCTTATCAAGGTGTTGGTCAAAGTGGATCATGTGTGATGTTCCTACAATGGAGACAACCCAATATCCCAAGTGAAAGAATTTTTTAAAACATACATATAATCTGTGACTGATTGAAAGCTATGAATTAAAGAACTAGAGGAGTACCTGACATGAACTTCTGAGAGTGTGCCAAGCCCAAGAAATGAATTTTTGCATTACCAGAATGGGGAGTTCCATGATGAAGATGGTGTGGTACTGATCCTTGTGTCTGTTCTACTTTTGTCAATGAATATCTTAGGCTTCTATAATGGACTCCAAAAGGTGGTGAAAAGGGCGATAGATAGGCCGAAGGGGTCTAAATGTCACTCATTTTCACTCTGAAGTTGTAGAGGTGAGTGAAAATCCCTGGAGCTTTTCTTGTCATTGCAGTCAGCCAAAGTACCTGGGATGCACACAGGGAGAAAGAGGTAAGATCTTGTACTTTACTCTTCATGAATTTTCCGACTTGATCCAAACCATCATCCATTCCAATAGTTCTGAGAAAAATATTGCAGATTATATGTTACCAGGCATCTCCAAGCTACAACCTAGGAGAGTTTCCTGGAGTGATAATATAATTGGCGCCATTGTCAGTGAGAGGAAACTGAAGCTCAGCTTCTCTAGGAAATGACACAGATCCAACTTTGATGATAGACAAAGTCTAGGCACTTTTTTGGTTGTAATCATCTATCTGACGACTATACAGGAGGTTGAACCTCTTAGCGACTCCACTTCATAGTTCTGGCTTAGTTTGTGAGGCATAATCGGAGAAATCCTCAGAAGCTACACGCTCACCCAATACTTGACCCTTAAAAAATCATCAAAGAGAGAAAGGTATTGCAGAAAGGAGCATCAAGTTCAGGTAAACCTTAACAATCTCCTATACCTCTTCAAGAAAGGCCTATAATAGAACAAATACATGTTGAGAGTATAGCATCTAATACTAGCAGTGAAGAAAAAATCTCAGAGATTCATAAAGGTCCTTATTCTTTAGGTTCTCCTTTTGTTGTGAGCCCTGAGGAAACCTCACCTCATATCCATACTATTCCTTTAGTATTATTAGTCACTCCTCAGCCCTCCATCATTTAGAATGCCAGTACTCTTTTAGCCACCACCGCTATGGCAGGTCCACAAGCACCTACCAAAATGGAAAGAATCATAGCTACTAGGTATGGACCTCTAATACTGCCCACTCTTTTGAATGCCATGCCTACTAGAGAATATCATAAATATAGGCCTAAGTTCACTAGTACCGAAGGTGTTACTGCTGAAGAACATCTTGAGTCATTCTATAGTTATGCTGATAACCTGGAAATTAGTGAAGATGATGTGTGGATGAGATTCTTTGTCCAAAGCCTAGATGGAGAGGCTAGAAAATGGTTTAGAGAATTAACCCCAAGATCTATAGCAGATATTGAGGCTTTAGATGATGCATTTCTAAAGCATTGGGGGGATAAGAAGGATCTCCTCTACTACCACACTGAGTTTGGGAACTTAAAGAGATAAAATGGTGAGTTGCTGTCTGATTTTAATAAGAGGTTTAACCATATGTACAACAAGATACCAGCTAAAGTAAAACCCACTACTACCTCTGCTAAACTCACCTATGCCAGTGCTTTTGATTCTGACTTCTACCTATTGTTGAGGGAGAGGCGATGTGCTACTTTGGTTGACATGCAGGATGCAGCCTTAGAAGTGGAATCAAACATCATGGTTGCGGAGAAGATCAAGGGAAATGTTGATAGAAAAAGACAAAGTGGCGAGTCTTCATCATCTTCAGATCCCAAGATAGATAAAATGACTAAAATGATAGAGTCATTAGCCTCTGAAATGTCCAAATTAAAGGTTGAGCAGCACCTTGGGAAAGGGAGAGTTCCTAATACCTTTGCTCCTAGAAATCCAAATCCAAATCCATATAGAAGAACTAATGAGTAGTTGCAGATTGCAAAGAAGCAAAGATGCCAATGAAGACCAAAGGGTGAAGACCCCTTTCCAGCATGTAGTCATGGAAGAAGAGTAGTTTGAAGAAGATGGTGAGATCAATTGTCTGGAAGACAGAGGAAATGCCTCCTTTTTGAGCTCAGTTGCCTATGAAAGGTCATTATTCAATGACTAGATTAACAAGAATGGGACGGTGAAGCTATTCTACAAATTGTAGATCAACAAAGACATAAGCTGAGGTCAAAGATAAATAATGCCAAGGAAACTCGTATTCAAAGAGTTGTTGTTCCTGTTAGCACCTAAATCCACCTTAGGCTGAAAGAAGGCAAAATTCAAGGTAACCACAAACCATGCTCAGTCTGGTAGCTAGCCCTACCAGAACAGGAGAGGGCTCTCTCCGAGTCACACTCAGTGAATAGATGAACAAAAAGGACTGAGATGACTTTCCAAGGAACAATTTATCTTAGGCTAGTAAGTGAAAATGAACACAAGGAGGGATTTTTATGAATGACTGTGTTTCTGGGATGTTATGGGACCATTGGACCTCAATGAACAGAGAACTTAACATAAAGGCATAGATTATTTCGTGAGGCAAGGTAGGCGGAAAGCATAGCAATTTTAGTTTCAAGATATGGCAGAATGGAGAGATTGATTAAGAAGGTGAAAAGGGCATGGACAACATGAATCCTTTTCAACAGAAGAATGAACACTGTACATGAAATTTTCCCACAGGTAGAGCAATAAAATTGAATTCTACCTAATCTCATTCGAAAAATTTCACCAGAAATGAATATGAAATGAAATATGGAACATAACAAGATACATATGAAACATAAGAGACACACTTGCTACACTCACAACCACAGGAATCTCATGAAACATAGCCATTTCCTTTCATTAATTCTCTGTAAAAATATGCAATGCAGAAACAAAGTTTCTTTCCCACAGTCTCCTAGAAATTACAAGCCAACCAACCAAAAAAATTTCTTTGCAAATGCTTTGCATACAATATATAGAATGTGCCATGAAGAGATAGAACACCCAAGGGTCACAAAATGAAGGTGGAGAGCCAAGCATCAACTACAAGTGCAGCACCAAAAACATGACACATGGCTTGGGTGACCCTTTGCCTTCCTTTGCCACTTGTATAACTGACCATATGGAGTGAAAATATTTATAAAACTGTCGCGCTCCTCCTCCTGTGCATCATGCTCTTTTCTAGGTGACTTTTGGAGGCCTTCCAGATGTCCAAATTGAGCGCAGGATAGCTTGTTGGAAATTATGTGGCTTGCTATCAGTTCCTAGATTTACTAATTCATAGTTTAGAGTTGGACTTTGAAGTTTTGAATTGGTAGATCTTTTGAATTGGTATTTCAAATTGTATAAGTCTTCCAATTTGACTACTGATTTTGGCATAGCATTATTAGTGCTATCTTGTTGCAATTGTTTTTCAAGTTGGTCTTCATCTATAATTTGATTATTGTAAGATCCCTCTGATGTGAGGAAGCTTACAATATCAATATCATCGTTGAAAATTCTCCAATTGGTAATTTTATTAGGAATCGAGGGTCTAAAAATTAATTCAATTGAGAATCTATCTGGGCTAAAGTCTTCTGACGGAATGAGCTTGGAAGCTACGTTTGGGAAGAGATTAGCACTAGAATTTTGGAGTCTGGGAATTGATGAAATATTGAATGCTATAAAATGTTCAGTCAGATCTTGTACTAAAGACTGATAATGCTTTAAATGACCTGATACACAATGTATAGTATTTCGTACCTGTCTAATTACAATCTCGGAATCTCCAAAAACTTGTAGATACTTGATATCTAGTCTGATTACTTTGTATAATCCTTGGATTAAAGCCTCGTATTTTGCAGTATTATTGGTACAATCGAACTCGAGTTTGCAAGTTAACATAATTTTATTTCCCTCTGGACTAACTAATATGCATCCTGCTCCTCCTCCATCGTTAGACTTAGAAACATCAAAAAATAAATTCCAAAATAAAGATTTATTAATAGGACTATCTATGAAATTAACACATTTAGAACTATCCGTTTGAGAAACGTTTTCTACTTGAGATAAAACAGAATGTTCTAAATAAGGCAAAGTATGAGCATTGAAATTTCCTAAGAAAGAATCAACAAAATAGTTGCCAATTATATTGTTGTTGTATGCTACATGTTCATTTTCTCCTTCCAATTCTAGTACTATGTATTTTTGATGCCTTTCTCACTCAACCTTTATTTGATTTGGTTTGCCATTGTAAGGGAGTGACATATGCGAACAATCAGTTGCAAAATATCCATGAAGCTTTTCAGACCAATCCCTACTAAGAATTAAGCCATAGAATTCTAGAATGTTTGCAACTAAAATATAGATAACTTGACATACCTTTGGATTAGATGACATCGTTATGGTAACTTGATTTAGTTCTCTGATTACTTCAACCTGTGACCGGTCCAACTGAACTATGCACACTGCAGATTTTTGAGGTTGAACGTTTAGCTTTGCACATATTGATTTAGGTAAGATATTGGATGAAGCTCCTGAATCAACTAAAAAATTATGAAATTTTTTATTGAAAACTTTATAATTATTAAGAAATGGTGGAGTATGAGATCTTGACCTTTCTCCAATTAGAGCGATTTCGTTAGGATCAACTTTACTAGTCACAATATTTGGAGGTCTTCTCATCTCGTGGGAAGCTTGCGAGATTACAGCGGCATGTAGAGGTGCAACTAGTATTGCGTGTAATTATTTCAAAAGGAGCTTTTGCTGATGTTTTAACTTGCTCAATTCATAAAAAGTGATGTTAGCCCTAGTCTTCTTCATGTCTTCTATGATATTATATTCCATCGCGTCAGAAACAATCAATTTTTTAGATGGAGTTGGTGAATTTGTTTGGACTGGGCTTGTTTGAGTTGCTTTGGGTGAATTTTTCTTAGCTTCGACTTTATCCTTAGTCATTGAGCTTGCGCTCTTTGTCTTAGGAATAGGTTGAGGAGCAGCAAGCTGATTTCTACTTCTAGTACTGACTGGTGATGCCTCTTGATCCTCTTCATATGGTAGCATAAAATCCCACATTCATTGTACTTCTACAATTTCTTCTTCATCAGTAGGCTCTTCATTGGAAATTTCCTCTTCTTCTTCTTCTAATTCAACATTAGTAATAGCATTGGGAGGCTTTGAATCAGTTGAAGGATTTATTCTATAAGGCTTGTAAGGATTTTTAGAAGAAGTCTCTGCTACTTGTTTATTTATGTCAACCATTTCATTAGACATAGTTTTCAAAACTTTCTGCAATCCCTCTAAATCAAATGGCTCTTTGGACTATTTTTCTTTGGATCTTCTTTAAAAGTATCCTTCTTAGATTTACATTCATCAATAACATTTTTCTTTTCTAAGGCTATGATATGTTTCTCTATCGCTATTGCTTCCTTCATATTGTCTGCTAAAGTTGTTTTGTTAGCTCTATCAACAAAGATTGCTATGTTTTATGGTAGAGCAGATATGTACCATTCACTTCGAACTTCTTCATTAGGCTTGGAGGCGGTAGGAATTTTGTTCAAAAGTTTATTAAAATGCGAGTTAAAATCTTTTACAGGTTCCCTTGATTCAGCCCTAAGGTTAGATAGTTCATTGATAAGTGTCGCAGTGGCCCTATCATCACCAAAATTAGTCAAGAATTGTTCTTGGAAAATATCCCAACTAGTGATAGATCCAGATGGTAATGAGAAATACCATGATCCGACTGCTCCTTGCAAAGTGTACGGAAAGAGCTGAACGACAATGTCTTCATTAGTAACCCCATTGAGATTTATGTATAACATAAAGTTGTTTATGTGTTCTTCTGCTAGCATGCTTACTTCAGGATTAAACTTAGGCAGCCACTTTTCAGGATGGGTTGGTAATTGACTCAAGGGTATAGGAATTAATATTGCAACTGGGTTATTCCATGGAGTTTGGGCCATCGTTGAAATACTAACAAAGGAAAGCGCAAAAGATGATCCCTGCGGCTGGGATTATAGTTCCAGATGATTGAGAAGGAGACGTCGAAGTTCAAGTGGTTTGGTGGATGATAATTTGAAGTGGAGGAGTGGATGGTTGACTTCGCGGTGGAGAGGTTGAGATGGATGATGATGACGAAAGAGTCTCACTATCAGACCCTTTAGGTGATTTCCTTGCTATGTTCCTTATAGGTAGAGGTAATTTAGTTGGTTCGATACCAAACTTTTCACTCTGCAATCTGGTAAGGGGATGAGAAGGGTTATATTGCGAAGTCACACTACCTTGAGATTTTTCAGATTTTTGAGGAGATATTGAAAATCGCTAGTTTATGGATCAAAGACTTAACTTCAGGAGGTTCAATAGTATATTTCTCTGAAATATTCGTGTTTGTGCTAGTGGTTTTTGTTCTATCAACTTCTCGCTCAAGGATTAAAGATTCTAAATGTGATGGATAAGTCGGGGAAGATGGTGAGGGCGATTTACTCTCAAAGTGGTATTTAGAGTAGATGTACTTTCCATTTATAGTTTGGGGGCCCTCCTAGTGCCAAATATATTGAAGCCCCGAAAATCCGGTCTACAACAAGGGGGATACCCACCCAGTCCAGACCTTGGTTAGCAGCTCCTTTTCTGTTTGGTGTAGTTGGTTCGACTAGGGATATGGGACTAGTTTCCCAATTTATGTGTGTGTGTTGAGAATTGATATTTCCTTTCTAATAACTTATAAGAAAAATGCTTTTATTCTAAATCTAATTTAACAACATGCAATTGTATCATAATAAACAGAAATATCTAATTCTAAAACTACCCCAGGATTTGATCTTTCAATTATGTAATCTAAAATAGTTTCTATAGAAATTGGTAATAAAGATCATTAAATCGCTATAAGAAAAGAATTCGATAAATATGAGCTATTTCATATAAAAAGTTAGTCGAATAGTTGTGAAAAACATATCGCATAATAAGTCACTCATATACTGTCAGGCCAAGTAGTAACTCCATAAGGCAAAAATGATTTGTGTGTCCTATTCCATTAGGTAGGTGTTCGTTATATACATGAGGGAGAGACTGTTCAGTTCATATCCTGATGACTGTTCATATTTCTAATTTATTTATTTACATAAATTCACCCAATCACAAGGATTAGGTGTCAACATTCCCCCCCTTAATCCGAAGGGATGTTGGTGAGTCCAAGCATCATTCTGAATTGTTCAAGCTTTTCTCTTCCAAGGTCTTTGGTGAAGATGTCTGCAATTTTTTCATTTGCAGAACAATGACGTAGATGGATTGTTTTGGCCTCAACATGATGTTGAATCAGATGATATTTATTATTGATGTGCTTTGTTCGATCATGGAATTTTGGGTTCTTGGCCAAATTTATTGCAGAGGTATTGTCAATCATGAGTGGAGTTAATTGTACTTGTTTTACCTGAAAATCTTCAAGAATTTTCCTGAGCCACACAATTTATTTTGTTGCTTCAGCTGCTGCCACGTATTCTGCTTCTATTGTGGAATCTACTGGAATTGATTGTTGTGTGATCTCTAGGAGACAGCTCCTTATCCAAGACTCATAGCATATCCTGAAGTTGATACCCCAATTTCTTTGTCTCCATCGAAGACTGAATAGAGTATCCAATCAAGCTGAAGTCGTCCACCTATGTATACTTGATTCCAAAGTCTTGAGTTCCCTTCAAGTACCTTAGAACTCTTTTTGCACCAGACCAATATCCCTCACAAGGCTTTTGCATAAACCTGGGGAGGATTCCAACAACAAACGAAATGTCTGGTTTGGTAGTAGTTAGGTAGTTGAGACTTCCTACAAGTTGTCTATACTTTGTTGCATCCTCAAATTCCTTTCCTTCAATAGATGTGAGCTTTAAGTTTTGTTCCATTGGAGTAGTAAGAGGATTTCACTCTGTCATGCCAAACCTGTTCAACAGATCTCCAATGTATTTCTTTTGAGAAAGAAATATGGACTTTGGATGTTGGGTTACTTCAATGCCAATATAGTAATGAACATAGCCCAAATCAGTCATTTCAAAACTTTTCCCCAATTCCTTCTTTATGGATGCAATGTAGCTTTCATTGTTCCTTGTCATCAAAAGATCATCTACATATACCACAAGATATACAACTATTTTGCCAACTTTCTTGAAAAATAAAGTTGCATCATCAAGGTCAAAATGTTTGAAATTGAGTTTCAAAAGATGCTCAGTTAGTTTTTCATATCAGGCTCGCGATTCTTGTTTGAGCCCATACAAGGACTTCAAAAGTTTGCATACTTTATGTTCATGTCCTTTCACAGAAAATCCTTTAGACTGGGACATAAAAACATTCTATTTTAGATCTGCATTCAAGAAAGCAATTTTTACATCCATTTGATGGACTTTCCAACCATTCTAAGCTCCTAGTGCAAAGAGTGTCCGGATGGTAGCCCATTTTGCTATGGGGGCAAAAGTCTACTCATAAACAACCCCTTCCTTCTGTGAAAAACCTTTTGCCACAAGCCTAGCTTTGTGCTTTTCAAGTGACCCATCAGCTTTATACTTGTTCTTGTAGACCCACCTGCAGCCAATTGGTTTGGTTCCTAATGGACGATCAACTAGCTTCCAAGTACCGTTCTTTATGAGGGCATCATACTCCTTTTGCATTGCTTCCTTCCATTCATCATGAGAAGTAGATTCTTTAAGGAATTTGGTTCAAAATCTGTAGAAAATTTCAATTCACAATCATAAGAAACATCCATATCAACAGGTGAATTAACATCACCTACATCACCTCCATTTTTTCGGTTTGAATTTTTGGTTCATGTCTTTCCAACTTCATCAGGATGTACACTTTCAAGTGTCTTTGTTAGCCACTTTGGGGGACCTTTCCCAGATGGTCCAGGCTGCTCTGTTGATTGAGTTGGGACTGAATCAAGATTGAGTCTCCCAATTCTATCAATTACATCACTTAAAGCATCATCTATTGTTGGAGTTTCATGTGGGGGAGAGTGTTACTCAGAAGAAGATTCCACATGTTGATCTAGTATAGGAATCCCCCCTTCAAGATGTGGAATCTGATTATCAAATTCTTAAAATGATTTTGCTTTTGAGAATCTATCCAAGTGATCAAGTTTCCACTCAACAACATTGTCAGTCTTGGATGATTCAAGAAAAATTACATCTCTAGATATAACAAACTTTTTATTTACTTCATCATAGAGACAGTATGCTTTGGAGGTGTTTGAATATCCCAGGAAGATACACTTATGAATTTTAGCACCAAGTTTGTTTCTATGTACCTTTGGTATCAAGGCATAACAAGTGGAACCAAAGACCCTGAGATGCTTTACCGAAGGAACATGTCCATACCACATTTCATATGGAGTCTTGTTTCTTATAGCATTAGATGGACATCTATTCTTTATATATGTAGCACATAGAACATCATCAGCCCAAAACATTATCTTTACATTTTTGAAGAAGAGCATGGATCGTACCATATTTAAGATTGTCCTATTCATTCTTTCAGCTACACCATTCTGTTGGGGATTATAAGGCACAATTGTTTGATGTTTGATCTCATGTTGGCAAAGATAGTTTTCAAATTCATTTGATGTGTATTCTTTTCCATTATCAGTGCGAATAGACCCAATATGAGATTGTGCATCATTTTCAATCCATTTATGAAAATTCTTGAATGTTTGAAAAGCTTCAGATTTGTTATTCAATAAATAAACCCAACACATTCTGGTGTAGTCATTAATAAATGTCATGATATATTTATTTCCATTTGCAAAAGGAACAGGCATTGGACCACATAAATCTGAATGAATGAGTTCAAGTTTTCTTTGTGCTCTTGAATGTGAATCATGAAAAGGCTGTTTGCTATGTTTTCCTAGAATGCAAGCATCACATTGCTTAAGTTTCCTAGGAATTGTAGGCAAACCAGCAACACCATTTTTCTTCAATAAGCGGAGACTGTCATAGTTCAAATGTCCAAATCTAGCATTTCATAATAAAATTAATGGAAGTGTACCTTCTTCATGATGAGAATTGTATGAGAAATGTTGTGCATGAACATAGGTTCCTTGCAGCTTGAGAAGCCTTTCTTCTTCTATTCCCCTCATGACAAGTGAGTGGTCAGATGCTTTTCTTACGTCAAGCTTGCCATCAAACATATGAATGGAATGACCTTGCTGGCTGATGTGGACCAGGGACAACAAGTTTCTTTTGAGTTGTGGGAGATATAGAACATGATGCAGAAGAAAGTCTGGAAGACCAGGCAATTTAAGCCTGATTGTGCCAAGCTCTGATGGCTTGATTTTTGATTGGTCTGCAAAGTATACTGCTCCATCAACATTGTCAGTGAAATATTCAAAAAAATCTTTTCTATGAGTCATGTGGCAGGTTTCTCTTGAATCAAGCAACCAATCATTTTTCCAAGAAGCAAGTGAAGCATTAAACAAATCTTCATTTACTCCAATGTTACATTTTGCCACAACATAGTGAGCAGATTCAGGTGCTTTACCTTTGTCTGTATCATCAATTTTACCTTTCCGTTGGTTTTCTTTCTACTCAATTTTGTACCATGGTAGCTTTCATGTAGAGGCATCATGTGATCCATTTCTTTTGCAGCGTATGCAGTGAAAATCTGCCTTTTCTCCTTGAGAATGTCTGCCCCACTTGCCTCTGAAATATCTTCCTCTTCCTCTTGTAGAATCTTGAGTAGGATGATTTTCTTTATGAGCAAGGCACATAGCCTCTTCAAAAGATTCAGGGGTTGTCCTCTTTCTAAAATCTTTCTCTCTTTCAGCAAACTCTTTCACAAGAGAGTCAAAGGTTATATCTTCGAGATTTCAATTTGCTTGCAATGACTCAAGATAATTGGAGTAAGTAGGATAAAGTGCCTTGAGAAAAGAAATAAGAGTAATATCTAATTCAACCTTAGTGGATTTGATATCATGCATTATAGACTTTAATTTAGATGCCAGAGCAAGAGGATCATTATTTTTCAATTCAAGAGTGAAGAGTTTAATCATGAGTTGAACAACTTCAAGTGCAGAATGTGAGTCATAGAGTTCTTTCAGCTTTTGTAAGGCTTCAAAGGCAGTTGAATATGATGAAATATGGCGACTCACCTATTCATTTATAGATGCTACGATTAATACATAAGCTTTTTTATTCTTGTGTTCCAAATGATGAGCTCTTTGTCTAAGTAGGCTGTACGGGTTCATTGTCTCCATCTCTGACACACACTCCTTTCCACGACTCATTGAAAATGATGGTGTGTTTTATCATCTGGGACCCTTCAGGATAGTTCTCCTTGCTAGTGAGAACTATTCCCACCATGGATATGATTGAATGCATTCTGTAAAAAAATACTTCTGCTGATAGAAAAATACTTCTGCCAATATACTGTAAAATTGTACTTCTAGTGGTAAATTTTTTTTTTGACAGCAAAATAGTTGTAATATTTATCAGAACTTCAAGAAGCACAATACTACAGAAGGAGGTGCTCCGAGATCTTTACAAAATGATTCAACTAGAACAAACCATACGCCTTAATTTTCAAAGCTAGTGGGCCAGTGCAGCATAATATTAGAAGTTTATGATCCCCAAACAAAAAGTCTACCACTAGTAGTTTCTAAACAAATACTCTGCTATAATAAAATGAAACACCAGTCACGTCTACTTCAAAGGAAATCCTGGCAACAGGGCTTTCGCCGCCAATACCCACAAAATCCAGGCTTGTAGAACCGACCATTTTTCATAAAACCTCCAGAGACACAAAGAACCCCGAATAGATCAAATTCAATTCAGCGTTAATATAAGAGAACAGGGCCCCCAAAATATAATGCTTTGGTTGGAAAAAAATCCCCAATTCTGGGCCAAGAACTGTGTAGAGTACGGCAAAACGGAGATCAAACAAAAGCCAGAGACAAGCTACGACGATCGCAGGGAAATTTGCGTGACAAATATAAGAAAAACTGCAAATAGTTCGAATTGATTGTGGGCAAAGGACCTGAAGTCTTCATTCCATAAACAAACGAACTTTAAAAGGTTTGAAAGACTTGCACCACAAACAAAGTCACCTGTATCCATTTAGCCAAAAGAAAGCCTTTAAAAAGAAAACATTGCAGCGTAACATAACCCCATGACGACCAAATTAGTGTCAGCTGGAGTCATTCCCGTGACCTTTTCGCCAACGCGGGAATGAGGATGTCTTCACCGGCTATCCTCTGTTGATTTTCGTGGTCTTTATTAGCATGAAGCACCAGCTTGAAGAATATCAATGGGTTCATTTAATGGTAGCTCTTCTTGTTCAATCTCTGAACTTTAACACTGTCTTGCTTTGCACTGACAAATCACATTGAGAATGAAATGCTTGGAGGAAGTAAAATTATTTTCCAGATTTCCAAAAGGAAAGGGATCACCTTGTTTTTCCGCCTTGTACTCAGCTTTCTGAAAGCCACAAAAAGTATTTCCGCACTGACATTTGAAGCCGGTCAGACCGACTCGTTTCCTTTGAGCACTGGAATAGTCAGACAGTCGACATCCCACATTATGGCAGAAAACGTTATGTTGACAGTCCAGAGAGCACAGGTAATGCAACATTTAGACCTGGTAGCGACTGTGGAGGGGGTAGGATTGTATATATGGAATATGGCAGATAGAGGGCATAGGTAGTGTCAAGTAGTATCATTCAGGTGATAGCGTGGAGCAGGCTACCAACATTTATGAACAAGCAGCATTTTTGAATGGAGAGCAGAGGAGCAGAGGAGCAGAATAGGGAGTTACAAAGGGTATAAAAGCTAAAAAAGGGAGCTACCTCTAATACCATGTCAGGCCAGGCAGTAACTCCATAAGGCAAAAATTATTTGTGTGTCCTATTCCACCAGGTACGTGTTCATTATATACATGAAGGAGAGACTATTTAGTTCATCTCCCAATGACTGTTCATATTTCTAATTTATTTATTTACATAAATTCACCTAATCACAAGGATTAGGTGTCAACATATACTAAGCATAAATAAATGGCTATCACCGTACAAAAGTTCCAAATGATAACTCAAGAATTTAAGCATTCATACATAAATAACTAAACATGAATATCACCATGACACATAAGCAGAATTGTTAAGAGATAAAAGTACCATTTATAATGAGTTCTACTCATGAGCTCTAGTAGTAATGATCTATCTCTTCTTAATCCAACATCTACTAAGAATACAAAAGTACAACATCATTAGTAGATATTAAACACAGATATCAATAAATCTTGTTCCATTCATTCATCAAAACCTCCTTAGTGGGTGCAGAAGTGCATGTTTTGAGGACAAGTTTTTGATAAATTTCAGGACCCTTCTCTAAATGCATGAGAAGGGTTTAAATACTACTAGATAAACCTAAAAATAATTTATTAGAAAAATGTAGGATATGGTTTAAATGACCGTCCTCATTTTGGGCAAAAATAAAGCAAAACTAAAACTAAAACTAAATCTAAAACTAAAGTTGACAACTAACTATCTATGTATTTGTTCCTTACAGTCGCAAGTGTTTAGCATTTGCTTGAGGCGAGTTGGCTAGCCGAATTCTGACTTTAGCTGTCCTGCAAAAACAAAATTGGTAAGAGCTGGTGCCAACTTCTCGGCAGAATTAATGATACATTTGAGAGTCATGCACTTGCTGTGTGGTTTTACCAAGTACGTCTAGTAAGAATCCAAATTCAACTTGGTTAACCTTTTGATGGACTCTGCTTTTTCTTGAGCCTTCTGTCTCCAGTTTGCTTGTAGATGTTGTACATTTGGTAGATATCCTGGAGTGGTCTCTGATATTAGATTTTCCCTGTGCAAGTTTTCATTGATGTAGTCAATGATATTAGTTGTTGTTGTGGCTGCTTCTTCTACCAATTGTTCTGCTTTCCTGATCTATGCATCCCACTTGTTAAAGAGAATTTCTTTGTGGGTTTCATTGATTATGGGTATGCCTGCCTTTTTTCCTTCTTCTGATTCCTACCAAGCCAAATATTCAGTAACTATTTTATCAATTAAATCATAATCATTTCGCAAGTCCTCGACTTGATTAGTAATTCTGTCGCTTACTTCGCAATAAGAGTTCCATTGTGGTATTCTTTGGCACAATGTTTCTTGCTACTGCAGTAGTTGATCATTTAAGGAAATGGATTCTGTGATGAATTATGTAAGTTTAGGATCATCCTTGTGCATCTATTGTATAACCTGTAACCATTTTTCTCTTTCGGCCAAACTGGTCTAGTATCCTAGCTGCATTCATTGAAAGTCCTGTTATAGTCTTTCAAGTTGTTTCTATGCTTCGCTGTTGGCGCTGGCTTGTTGTAGCTGTTGCTGCAAAACCTGTATTTGATCTTCATTTTCTTTTAGTATTTGTTGTACCTCAGATGCTTTATCAATGCTTGCAGAAGCATATGCTCCTGCAATCTGAGATAATTTAGTGAGATTTTCAGTAGGATCAGTGGTGGGATCTTGCCAGAGGATTTCTAATTGCTTTGCATCATGAGAGAGAATGCTTTCCAATTTCCTCTTCTTTCTTTGTCTTCTCACTACCACCTTATGTTGCGGACTATAAAATACAAGAGGAGGAATTTCCTCTATTTTGAGCATAAGTTCAGAAGATGGGGTAATGGGAATATGTTCCATTTATGGGACATTGCTGATTGTCTCTGTGACTATATCATTCACTATCTGTACATTACTTTTAGGTGTCTTTTTGCTCTGTCCTTCAGTATGGATTAAGTCATTGAATGTCTCCCATTCTTTATCCAGCTCAGTTCTGATTGGTGGTGGTTGGACGATGAGAAGGGGAAGATTTACCTGTAGAGAGGTCAAAACCTGTTGTTCTGGGTGCTCCTTAGACTGGGCAGTATCTCCTATTGACCCTTCGCTTTTATTATGATCACTTTCAAACCTCTTGGAGTGTTCTGACATTTCTCTCCCATACTTAGATTTGGATCTGTCTGTGCTTGAACTTCCACTAAAACTGATACTCGGAGTTGGTTCCCTCACGGGTTCCAAGTGTAATTTATCCGAAGGGATATTAGCTAACCTTCTTTCTCTATACATTTTGAACTCTTGAAATTCTGCTAGAGGAAATTGAATTTGTGCCAAATACAGAAGTTCTTTAAGTGCATTTTATGTTGAAACATATCATTAAAAAGATCATCTTCTTTAGAAAACACTTTTATTTTGACTGCAGTAGTGAAATTATTAACAATATCAGAAGGGTCGAATGGTCTTCCTGGAAATTTGAACAATCGTAAACATAACATGTTGTTTATTTCTTTGAATGCATGGCCTAAATCAAATAGTGAAAAGGCCCTACAGGCCACGGGAAATTGCAGCCAAATGGCCTTTTTCTTGTCCTTCAAATATTTACTCATACCTCCTTCTCCGTAGGTCTGATAAGCAATCTCTCATGCCAGTAGTTTATCAGGAACATATAAAGGTAGGACATGAGGGAACCAAGACTTCCGAATAACTTGACATATGTGAAAATTTCTTCTCCAAACCATCTTTCAACAGGGAGCATATTGACCTCTGCTTCAGTAGAAAATCTTGGAGGGTCTTTATCATACAACATTTTGTACAGAGGTAGCATGATTCTATGACAAATCTTGTAGAAATATAGAATGAACTTGGAATCCCATAATTCTTTGTGAAAAATATGAATGGGTAAGGGGTCTTGAGTAGTCCATTTCCAGCCCATTAGAGGAAACTTGGAAATATAACAGATTGCATCCATCACATAAGCAAATAAATAGAAAGGGGGATAAGTCCTTTGAGTGGTAGTTCTTTTGGACCGATAATTCAAAATGGTTGTGGCCAAATTGTCGGACAATATCTTAGCCCAATCCACAATAGTAGCATTAGTGGCGGCATCCAATAATGGCATCCATTCAGATGAAAATTTGTTAACATCTGGCTTTCAAAAAAGTCTACAAAGCATAGCAGCAACAAAGCAATAAGGGGAGAGGAGAGAACCAGTACTATACATACCGTGCTTATCTTGTTTTAGTGGTTTGTCCCTTCTTGACCAGTCCTTGGTGCATTTTGCCAAATATTCATTTTCTTTAGTGAACTTCTCCATGAACTGTTTTTTAGAAGTCGCCTATGGATTTGGTAGATGATACATGAGCCTCAAATCTTGTGGATTTAATGAAACAATGAGTCCTTGACCCTAAGTCTTAAATTTTCTATTCATGATATCAGTACTATCCAGTACCCATTTGACCATTTCCATGTATGAAAGAATTTTGGGCCTCGCTTCTATCTTGTGCAAGAATGAACATGCTAATTCTGTAATAGAAACCTCAGATGACTCGTGTGAGCCAACAGTAGCTGTAATCTCCATTATTCTAGGATTTTCTTCCTCGAGTAGACTGTACATGCCTTCCCAAGTAGTAATACCAACATCTTTGTTACAGGTGGTGTTTGTGTATAAGGGTGTCATCTATTTATCTTTAGAACTCGGAGCTCTACCCTTCTTTCCCATAATATTCCAAACACTGCTATGTACACTTCTTTGCTCTTCTCTCCTGCATTTTACAAATGGGGCAAGAGTAATGATAAGAAAAAAAGGTGACGGGAAAGATTTAAATGCCAAAAACATATAAAATATATCACCCTACATGAAATGGATCTTCGATCATATCAAAACCATATTTCATTAATGATTGCCAACTAACTCATTAATGCGCATAACTGGGCATCAACTTATGGAAAAAAAAATTCAAACAACGAGACCTGTAGATCTACAATAAGGTGATTTTGTGATTTGCTTCGCCATATCGCAAATTCGTTGCGTGTGGAAATCATCTATTACAATGTGTTTTCTGCGAAATGTGATTTGCAAGATGCGGCATCATATATCAACGGTTTGAGGCATTTCAGCTTAAGTGATATTTGAGGCATGCGATGTGATGAGGGTCTTTTGATGCGTGACTTCCCATCGCAATTTTGCAATCTTAGGATTCCGATTGTAGGAAGGAATCCATTACCTTTTTGCAATGCAACATTTTTTATTAAGGAAATGGTTTTGTCCGAACTTATCATAAAACTCAAGTCTTTTTAGATTTTTCGGGTGTTCTCCTAAGTTTATGATAGTAGGTTTTATTCAGAAAGGGAATACAAGCACTAATTTATTTTTTAAGATTTTTGAATAAGGGTCCCCACTTATTTAGTATTAGTAATAAAACTATATAAGAAGGGGGGTTGTTGCTAGCCATAACAAGAACCAAAAATAACAAGTGGAATGACACTAATCAAAACCCCAGAGATGAATCACACCCTTGCACACATCTACAAATGGATCCCTCATTTGAGAGATCTGAAGGGGGAATTTTGTAATTTGCAATGAAGTGCTAATAGTTTGTGGTTGAGAAAGAGCATTGTATTGTTGGTGTGATCTTGCTTTTCATGAGGTGAAGAGGGCTTTGATGCTAGGAGGATGATGCTAGATCAGACAGCTGGGTTGTGATTCTCCCTTCTATTTAATAAATTTCTTTGAGTTTTCTTCCGTACAACTGTTCAATTGTGAATGTTACTATTTGTGAATGCCATTGTATGTTCATTATATATCTGATTCTGCAATGCTTATGATATAATAGATCAAGATGATTTCATGATGTTTTGTTACTGTGTTTCTACAAGTATTCTCTAAGTGAGATAAATAGGAGAGGAGTTGCAAGCTCTGTCAAGGGGGAGAGATATCAAGCAAGGAGTTAAGTGGAAGATCTAGGTTGTTTCCTTTGCCTCTCTCTTATCTATCATACAAAGAAGAAATCCCAAATTGCTTTGATTGTTTGTTTCTAGGATAGATGCCAATCCTAGAGGGCTATTTGATCGAAAAGACACTAGTTTTCCCAGACACACCTATGCGCGATGATGAAAGTGACGATGAGATGGATTGTATTTACCAGATAATGGTGCAAGATAGGATTGGTTGAACCCGACTGCAAACGGGAAAATCTCATGGGAGCACGACAGTTCCTGTACTTTGGATTAAAATGAATCAGTAGAACTATGGCAGAACCGGCTGCAGGAGGTAGCAATGCTGAATTGCAACATGATGATTAGATCACTGCGTTGCATGATGACAGAGGCACAGGAACTGCCAACATATGATGGAGTGACAACGGTGGATGAATTCCTAGACAAATTTGAAAGTGCAGTATCGGAACAGCAGTGGTACGGTGCGCTGGAATGGGTGTTGTCGGCAACACCTACATGATGGTGGAGTACACATCAAAAGACCATTGGAAACTAGCGTGAATGTAGAATATGGATGCACTTACAGTTTGGATGTCCCCGGTGTTGAACAAGAGCTAAGCAGCTAAGACGAAGTAGCTTGCACACCCACCTGTGTTGTTGGGTACAAATGTGTGCTAAGCAAGCACATCCCAGACTAAGGATAGAAAATCAAAACCAAATGCGGTGATGCACACCACAATTGTTCCACGATGGAGCATTCAAAAATCTATGTGGAATCATGAATAGAGTTCACCGGGTGAGATGAACTAATTGGGACTTGTGTGTACCAGTGGTTTGATGGGATTATAGGGCCATAAGAAAAAACTAGAGCGCGGAAATGACCCCAACACTGACGAGAAGAGATGAAACCATAAGAGCAGAGAACAATCCCTGTACGACAACTCTCATAGTTGGGACAGTACGTGAGGACCCGGGTAAAGGAATTATGCAGTTACACAAAGCCATTCGATGAAGGCACTTGAAACTTCGCGAACTCGACGAAGGTTGGGTACGACTGAGAAAGAAAAACATGAAATTCAACAAAGAAATCAGCAAACTAGAAATCAAAGTCGCACAAGCATGGTGTGCTGAAAACTAAGCATGATGGGACAAGGTCTAGCTAGCCATACTACTGCATTAGAAGAAATTGTGACCCTGCTACCATGGCTATGACCACACCTTACTAGACAAAGTAAATAGAGGAGCACACCATACAAAGAAGAATATGACGCACTGACAGTCGCAAGGGTAATTGAGGGGTGCCCATGGCCTGGGCTAGCAAGAAAATTAAAGCCTCGTACTATTGGTGTGACCACCTGACTATCTGTAGCAAGCATAGTCTCAGCGTTCCAAGTAGTTGAAAGAGAGCGCGGGACTATAAAAGAGCCTGTATGGGAGATATGTGAGATGGAGGTTGAACATAGGATCGGGACATCATAGGGGTCATGGCTGCACATAAGGGGCTACGCTACTACGTGGGTAGGCTAGAATGTGACCGTTGGTATCACTGTTCATGATAAGAGGTCCAATTTAAGGCAAAAAGGAGTGGGTGGCGAACAATTAAGACACGAATCAAGAACGCGATTTGGGACGATTTGCCGCAAAGAAGGTATTAATGATGCAAAAGTGGGGGGAAGGGTCGAATTCAAATTCAAAAGACACTATAAAACCCCTAGGGCCAGCTCCAAGGCAACACTTGGTTGTTTGAGAATCAAGCAAGGAAAGAGCATTGAGCACCATGTACTCTTACCATCCTCAAGTGTAGACATAATGACAGCTGCTAGAACAAGACTGCAATTCGCCGAAGTTACCACGGAGCCCCGTATGGCCCATGAGGAGCTTGGAGAGGTGGCATCTATGCGAGAAGTTCCAAAATTACCATGAACGCCACGGCCACAAAAAGATAAGTAAACAATGGGGCCAATCCATGTATTCCCAAGAAACCCACAGTTTGGCAAATTGTCAATGGCGGAGAAGGGAAAAGCCATCACCATTGAAACAGAGGAGGAGGAGGAAGACTTGCAGGCCCTGATTTCCCAAATTGAGGTGCAAGATGATGAAGTGGAGGATTTCTCCCAAAAGGATTCCACGATGAAGTTACCTATATACATCTCCCCGCGGAAGAGGAAAGCCAAGGTACTGAAGGACCTGGAGGCCGCAAAGAGTGTGCTTCAGACCCCACTCCTCCCTGATGATATAAGTTTTGAAGTTCTGCCATCGGGATGAGTATCAACTATAAAGTTCAAAGGTTGGGACCTCGCAAAAAGCAAGAAGTTCCCAAAGTTGGCTGCGAAGAAGTTAATAAAGAAGAAATGGTTGCACGATGTGGAGAAGGCTTGATTACTCCATATGCGATGGATTCCCCACTACCAACACACACCCATCACCATTTTTGTCATCAGGCAGCTGTTGTGCCTAGTGCATGATGGGTATCTCTAGCTGAAGGAGCTGATTCCCATCATGACCGATCTAATTCACCAAATTTCTCGACTGTTAGTCAAAGGAAATGACCCCCCGGCCATAGCAGGAAAAAGTAGTGAATTGGGCCTCGCAGAAGCTATGAAGGCCAAGTATAAACTAGAAAAGAGAAAGCGGGCTACGAAATAGCCAGTATTAAAGACCAAGGGGTGCGCATAGCCACCCAGCTACTGGCTGATAGGCTAATGACGAAATGCCACGCCGATGAAGTACCAACATCTATCATTGCGTTGGCAGAGCAATGCATAGAGGGGGTCCAGTTCAACTGGGCATAGTTCCTATGTGACGAATTTTTGACGAACTGCAGGGAGGCCTAGGAGGAGGGTAAGACCTTCCACTATGCATGGTTTCTCTTATCCATCCTATTGGTTGTAGGGGAGATTCCAACAGACAGTTAGTTTTCCACTACTTAGGGTGACCTACCTAAAGCCGCAAGGTACACCTCGCTGTGGGCTACAAAAGATGTGAACTAGATTCGAAAAATAACGATGTTTTGGGTGTTCGTGGAGGAGAGCATCCAAACATGGATTAACTGCAAGCTATGTTTGTCCACTATAGTTCATAACAACTTTCAAAGCGTGGCAGAATTCAAGGCAGATATGCATAACCTGTATATCTGGGTGCACAAGGATCCATCCCGAACATTGGTGAAGCTTCCATTCATTGCAATGGATGATGCAATCTTCATAGTGATGGCATCCTGGCCTCCAGAGTGATGCACCCTGGACTTGGCAGAAATGGAGAAGATCATAGTATAGTAGCTAAAGAAGGACACTAAGTTGTTCCTCACGCAACTGGCTAAAAGGACGCACTAGGAACAAGAAGTAGCCACATGGCAGAAGGCGTCTGATGTACCAACAGCAGCACAGGCGAGAGAATTCACAACCGCACTCACTAGAGAGGCTGAGGAAGGGTATGATATGTCCTCAGAGTAGCAGACCAGGGAAGTGGACAAGGAGGAGGACTACGTAGACCCCAGTACGACATCAACACAACTCAAGTGACCACGTGACCTAGAGAAAACAACTTCCAAGAAGAAAGGGAAAGCCACAAGACATCCATCAACCCGATCATGCTCATAGAAGGTGATCTATTGGATATCAACAAAAAGATTCGGGAAGTCATGGAGGATGTACTCCAGGGATTTTAGATGGAGCAGAACACTGTGTTGGGGGTTCTCAACATGCAACTACAAGGTTTACATGTACAACACCCCCAAACAGGACCCTAGCCCAACATGTCGCAACAAGAATCAATGAGGCTGAATATCCATTGCGTGGCCGTATCGGTAACACCTTCATCTTGTCCAAAAGCGCATTATCCGTAGCAAGCGAGGATGACCGGGCTATGATGGGCAGCCTAACAGGAGTCAGTTTGAACTTCGCTCCCTTACCACATGAAATATTGTAATAGATGCAGTATGGGGTCATCTCTGAACTCTGTGCCTGAGAAGGCCAAGCAATCCAGGTCCTGCATGAGAAGAAAATCAACATGGACCATTTGAGCATCCAGAGGGATGAGTTGATGGAGCAGGCTAGCAGATTGGAGCAGGCCGTAGAGGATGCATGCAATAGCATTCTGTGTTGGTTGTACTGGTAGAGTTACCCGTAGTAGAACGGGTCCATAGATTGCAGTCGGAGTCCGCGAGGCTTGGGAGGAAACGAAAGAGGCAGTTGGAGCTGAACCTGCAAATTGCTGAGCTGCGATTAAAGGTGCAGCCCTTCACACCCCTAGAATTCAGAGAGTAGTGCACCTGAGCTATCTAGATGGGTTTGGAACGAATTGGCCAGGTGGAACAGGGGTGCATCGAGATGTTGGAACAAGAACTAACCATACTTACGCACATGTAGGAAGACCTGAATCTACAGTTCCTAGAGATAGAGGCACGCAAGTTGCAGCAGGAGTACGAAAATGTTTGGGGCACCATGAAGATGATTTCCCTTACTCAACAACTCACCCGACTACAGCAGGCAAGGGCACTGAAAGACTGATTAGACGCCGCACACCAAAAAAACCCTACTTAAAGCACACATCTAGCCATGGATCAATGAAGCGTTCGCAGTCATAGCTACCAATGAAGGGAAGCTGGCACATATGCAGAAACTGTATATGGTTGGACATGAATGTGACCTTGCTCATGAAATTTTAGAGATATGCGTGCAACAAGAACAATATGCAATAGAATAGTGTGTTGCAGACACCCAAGCTACAAGAGACTTGCTGCATGGACTTTCTGCAAAGATTACCACACTAGCAGAGTGCCTCAAGGACGAGTCACGATGATTATGTTCGGGGCCTGTTGGGTAGAGGATCCCCCCATAGCATGTTTTTGGGGCTTGAAGCCTGAACTTTGGTCAAGTGTAATGTAAATTCACCACTGTTATCACAAAACCTTCTCCTGATAGGTTGCTGACCAGGAAGACCTTGAGTAACTATTTCAAACCAACTTTTGGCTGAGGCTTAGCCTCCCCAACCTGAGAGGGCCCTCTCACTAGGTTAAAATATTAGTAAAATATTAGATGGCTAACACTATGAAACAAGTAAAGGAGTATGAATGGTTGAACAAAATCAATAAACATCCATTGGGCTTAATGAGTCATAAAATGTTTAGTATGACAACAATATTAGCTTAGCATGGAAGTTAGGGCATCAAGAGTTCAATATATCAGTAACACATAAGAACATGTAGGAAAGACAGTCTAAAAATGCATGAATGAAGTTAGAGCATTTCCAATGAGTTCTAAGTAACATACATTCATACCACTGCAAATGAGGAAATGAGGACAACCATAAGACAATCAAGCATTGAACTCTCTTCTGAATCCTCAGTAGTAAAGCCAAACTTTGTATTACATAAAGACATAGTCTTCCACAATGACACAATATGAGTGTTTTTCTCCAAAATTTCCAACCCTTGGTGCATTATACCTCTTGGCATATATAGAATTCATTACAATCTTGGATTCCTTTCTCCAGCATGAGGGGAATTCGAATTTTACATGACCTAACACCTATTGATACTTAAACAAACTATTAATTACAACTAGCTGTTAACTAACAGTCCTAGAGACCTAATACAACTAGGAGTGCAACTCCTTATTATGCTGGCAACAACCTTGACTGTGAAATAAACTCGTTCTTTGATAGTTGTCCCTCTTCAAATTTGGCTTAGGTGGTGACTTTAAACTCCATTCTGGCCTTTGATTTCTTATCCTTTGACTGTTCCTAGAAGTTAGGAAACTACCTCTGTATTTCTACTTTGGTCTCCAAGGAGGTTCTTCGAAGTTTGCTAACCATGTTATCCCCTTTAATCACATGTGATGCATTGAATTAACTACAGACCTTGCCCCTATACTCGTGCCAAGACAAAAACCTCTTGAATGTTGCTTGAAGCATGACAATCTGATTGAGCTATGAAATGACTGCTATTTTCATAGCACAGGGTTTGGGGTTTCTATATGTCTTTCATTTCTTGAATTTTCCTTTGCTTAAGGTTCAAACCTTTTTAGGTGGTCTTCTTATGTATTTGCAGCAGCATACTTTCAAAATAATCCCCCTTTCATTTCAAGATTGATCCACAAAAACAAAACTGGCAGCTACAGCAGTTTCATAGCATGCTACGAAACTGCTGTGCATTACATGTCACCTTCAACAATTTCATAGTGCGCTATGAAATTGTTGTGTTAGTCAAAAACACACAGTTTTCACTCAAAATTGTGATTCTTTGGATTTTTAATAGTTCCATAATGTGCTAATGGGCCATATAAAACTGACATTGTCCATCCAAAAACAATCTTCAAAAAGGGCAAGTTCCACATCAAAATTGTATTAAGACTCCTCTCTTACTGTATGGTTCATTTAAGATGAGGTTGTCCTTCAAGTTCACTCAGTTGAATCTTCAAGTATTCAATTTGTCTTTTCATCATCTTGATTTTAGTTCTTAATTTACCATTGATCCTTCTGATATATCTTGCCTCCTTTATTGTAGGGACATTCCAAGTGTAATATTGAGCATGAATGTCAACTACTTCATGTTTTGGAACTTTTCCATCTTCCCAAATGGCTTTTACTCTTTTGAAAGTAGCTTTTTCGACTGCATGCTTCCTTGCCCTTTTCTTAAGTTGAGAAATCTCAAGATTGGCAGACATCAATTTCTTTTTGAACTCCTCAAAGCTACATTCTTCTTCTAGAGTGATAAATGCCTTGTTTCTTTCATCTTTGTGCATTAGTGATAATTGCACTAATGGAACCATAGTCTCTTCAAGGAACTCTGTTACCTCCCCTGTCTCACTTATATTTGGCTCTGCCTCTTGTAACCTTCTTAAATGTTTAGTCACAGGCCTTCTTGGCTTGAAAACAAACTCTGAGGCCTGGTCATCAAATTGGAGTTTTTTAGAAGATTTAACTCTTTTTGTTTTGCTCTTACCTACTCGAATTAAGTCTGACTAGACTAGAGGGGACTCTTCTATGTCGATAGTGTGGAGGAGATCATTCAAACTCCCTTTTGAAGCTGGGTTGTCATTAGTGATCACTGTCTTACCATTTTCTTTGGCTAATTGGCTTCTAGTTATTCTTCTCTGGATTGTTTCATCAATAGATTATTCTTGTACCACTTCCTTGATTTGAACCTTCTTCTTCTGTGATTGTTGAGGAGTATCTTGAACAATTAGTGGTGTCATAATTTCCTTCACCTACTTTCTAGCTTTAAGTTTCTCAAACCTTCTTGACCTTGCTTCTCCTTGATGACTTGCTATTGGTGAGGATATTGCCTTAGCCTTAAGGCTACGTCGTATTTCAGTTCCAAATCCAGACATAACTAGGAAAGCAGACCATTCCCTACCTACCTTCTGAAGCTCATGTAAAACAATTAAGTTGATCAAGCCATGATGGAACAATGATGTTTCACAAGCTTCTTTCTTCAACTGAATCTTATCATACATCTTTCCTAAGCTTCAGAAAAGATAAAAAGGTAAGTCTAGAGATATTTTTCTAGTGAAATGTAATAGAAGCTTGAAATGGTAAGAGTACACCTTATAGTGTCTTCCTTCACAGGTAAAGTATCTTTGGATGCATGTGATTAAGTTGGAAAATGAGTCTTTGACATAGCTCCTAGGCACCGATTTAGTTAAGTCCGAGTCTATGAATTTGGGTTTCAAGAATACCTTGCAAGGTGCCATTTCAAATTTCAAGTTCCTAAACCATCTCTCTTGGCCTCTAGGAATCTTTGTGACTACAGAAATGACCTCAGGAGAAACTGGTAATTCTAGCATTCCAACCTTTGAATTCAAACCTATGAAATTAAAAGAAAAATCCTTGGTTACTTGACTATGACGTTCCTGAAGTTTGTCACAGAACCTCCAGTAGCCCACCTATTTGAAAGCTTCTTCAACCTCTCTATTCTTCATGAGAACATCTAATACTTTAGGCTCAGCTCTCAAACACTAGCCTAATCTATGGTTCTTCTTCTCTTCAGACATTTCTGTGAAATCCCTGTAAAAGAGACTTGGAAAAACTTGCCCCGTTTTAATTTGAACACTGCCTCGCTTGAGCCTTCAAAGAAATATGGTGTATGCTGACCCTGAGCTTGCCAAGTGCCTCTTATGCATGAAAGGAACACGAAAATGACCAAGACCAATTCACCCTTACCTTACCCCCTTTTTTTTTTAAATTTGAAAAGAGTGTGGACAAAGACCCCTAACGAATCTAATGATGAGAGTGAATGGCTACATGTGATGTGTAAGGTTCATGGATTGACACCTAATGATGAAACATTAATGAATTTAGGCTGATTTGACAACTAGACTTGATTTGACATGAATCCCCGATTTCGTAGTGCATCTAGTGAAAATTATGGGTTTTGCACTACAAAAACTCCTAACTACGAATCCCCCATTCGTAGTGCATATAGTGCATTTTATGAGTTTTGTGCTATGAAAACTCCTAGGCAATTTCGTAGTGCATGTAAATTTTGAAACAACCTAACACATGACACTTTTGAAATAATGTGGGGTCTATGATAGGAGAAATAAGGTTGTTGACCTTTATTTAATAATGGAAACAAGACTCCAACTCTATGATTTAGACTCTAAAACAAAAACAATAAAAATGACTTGACGAAGACTAACATAAAACTTTGGAACCATACCAGTTGTCCAAAATTTTAGAACTTTTTTAGAGTGATAACACGCATGAAATGTGGGTGCAGAGTGCGAGAGTCTAGGGTTTTCCACCCTAAAGTAATATAATTTCATGTATGGTATGTCGACCTACTCATGGTCCGCTGATCATGGGATTGTATAAATAGAATGAGGCTTTAAGTGGAAAGTCAGTCTTAAGTTTTGGATGATGAATTAGCTCTAAGTCTGTGAGTCTGAGTCTTGGGTTGTAGTAGTAGGAAGAGGCTCTACAACTGAGTGTGCAAAGGCCTGGTAGAGTTCGCAGCTATGTGCGTGGACCCCTGCAGCTGAGTGCGTATGGTGGAGTTGGGATTGTACATGGATGGAGAATTAATAAAAGATAAGTTGATTCTGGAATATCTATGTCTATGCTTCTGTTATATTTATGCATCTCTTTATAGTTTTATGATTGTACACACATTTTATGACTGTTGAATGATTAATGAGAATATTGGGCCCACATAATTAAGTTAAGATCTATAATAATAACATAGTAAGGAATAAGGATCAAGACAACACCTCTTTGCGCTCTTTATAGAGCTACGCGGAATCAGTTGCACAAGTTGTGAAGGACAGACAACTGTGTGTAGCAGTGCAAGTGTGCAGGTTTAGTTCGTGAACTTCCTAGACTTCATCAATACATCCCTAGGGTCAGCAAAACTGGTTCCAACACCCTCCCGTACCACCTTGGGTGAGACCTCAGTTTGCACACCGCGGACTATTGCCAAAAGGGCCGGTAATTTTTGGATTTGTTTGGCTAAATCAATTCTGAACCTGGGCCAGGCCCTAATAAGCCACACAAAGGTGGTTTTGGATTTCTCTAGGGGGTCTAGAAGTCACAGATGCCAAATATGGGCAATTGTATACTCGTTTGGCTCAAAATTTCGAGATGAATGCAATGGTGAGATCCTTTTTCTCATTTGAGTCTCTGTTTTTGAGCTCATGTCTATAAAAGCATTTTTAAGACTAATAAAGTAGTCACAATGGAAGCTAAGGAGCCAGAGAGGTAGCCAGGAAGTCTAGTGAACTCTGTTATTAAATTTTCGATGTGTTGATGCATATGTTTATGTTTCAATTTTCTTATGTGTTTATGTTATTTGCAATATTTTCGATCTATTTCACTAAGTAACATAAGAAAACTTCACATAAAATATATAATACCATTTTCAATTATAGATCACAAGTTGTGCCTATTGAGTGTTTTGAATCACTTAGCATAAATGGCTCATTCAAGAATCATACTTCTGGGGTGTTTTTCCAACCTACCCCTAGTAAATTGTTAATCCCCGATGAACCTATTGATCACTTGTCTCAATTGAAGTTTAATGGAAAGCATGGAACTCCCATAACTGAGCATATTTCTAATTTTCTTAAATTTTGTAAACATTACGAAATCAATGAAGAAGATTTTTCTTGTGTGTATTTCTTCCTCACCCTTGAAGGTCATGTTAATCGATGGTGTCATACCTTACCATTTGCTTCCATCCATTATTTTCATCATTTCCTTGAGGAGATTTATCAAGCATTCGATAGGTATGATTGCCAAGATGTTCTTAAAAGAATCAATCAGCTAAGAATGAAGCCCAATGAATCAGTTGAGGATTTCTCTGGTTGATTCCTTCACCTTTGCTATGAATTTCCTAAAGAAGACACATATTGGGATTTCTTTAAGAAAAATTTTGAGTATTTGGTTCACATATCTTTGCACAGTGAATCTGAACCTCCTGATGTTTCTACTTCCCCAACTCTTGTAAATCATGAGACACCTCTAATTTCAGAGGAGGAATCTATGACTCCTTTTTTTCCTTGTCCTCCTCCCTTTTTAGTTCCAATGTGGGTGCCTCCTTGTGATGATAATAAAGTTGGGAGATCTGCTAATCAAGTTCCTAATCCATATTCTCATTCTTCTTCTTCCTTTCATGATTCATATTCAATGGAGGAAATCCCATAATGGCTCATGAAGCCCATGGTGAAGACTAACTTCTCCATTCTGCAAGATCATGTTACTATTCATAACTCTAGCCTCGAATTTGATCTAGATTTCTGTTATCCTATATCATATACATGACATGAATCTTTGTACCATGATCAACCCAATTAATTGGCTCCACCAACTAGCTTTTCACATTCTCTTGATTTTTGGAGTTGTTAGTTCAAATTGTGATCATATAAAAGTTAGTCACATTACACAGATATAGGAGCAGGAAGGTGAAAATGCTTTCAATATTTCTTCTCTTTTTAAAAATCCTCCATGTGAAGATGATGTGCTTCAATTCTTAGATAAGTTTCAATATGATAATCTCAATAGTGAATCAAATTCAATCACTTCTTTCAATCAATCCATATCCTTGGGAAACAATCATTTCGATGATGATGACTCTGTTGATGTATGCAATCATGAATGCTTAGGTGCATCATTTGATCTTTCAGTTTCTCATGAATACTTTAATTTAGATCTAGAATTTGATTCTATTAAATAAGATGTCCTTATTGGAACTTCCTCTTCATCTCGCTATCCCTTGTGCTCTACTATCTTCGATGAATCTACTTGCGATAGAGATACTCTATGCTCTTCAATTTATTCATCCAAGGTGGTGGGATTATCCATGATGGAAATGAAAGCAATAAAATTATTGAGTACTCTTTCCATCCCTCATCATCTCTTTTCTTTCATGAAAACAACTCTCCAAACAAGCTTGCTCATGAAATTTCTATGATTAATACATATTCAAATTTGTGATTAGAAGAATATTTCAATTTGAGTAATCTGGTTGTTGAATTTGAGAAACCCTATCAAATCAGTGACAGATATGGCTGCCATCTAGTGGGAAGTGGTATTATTGAAACTAGTGGTAGCAGTTATCCTCACACCATGAATGATTTGTTTCAATCTTCAAAATGTGATTTTACAATCCTTGAATTTTATGGGACTTGTCAGGGATTCGAGGCACTTCAAATTCCATTGATGGTTATGTCAGGATCTCACTAGCCTGGTAAGCCCCTAAACTAAGTCATATCTTGTTTCTCTCACACAATCCTTCTCTTTACATGGTTTGACTCAATGAAAAAATCTTTTTTAAAGATGTTTATTATTTCAGATGTAATCTTTCAAACTTTCAAGATCTTACTTCTGATCGGATGCAAGAATTTTCTTCAGTTCGTTCATCTTCATCAAAGTATCTGGCATCAAATTCAGGTTTGGAATGTTTATCTCTCATAAAGCCACGAAACTGTGAAGCTGATCACCTCAAACATCATATTTGGTCTAAGGAATCATATCTATCAGATTTATTTCATGATAAGAAGCTCTTATTTTTTCTTGTGAATATCATATTATGAATCTTGTTCTTCATCGCACCTAAAATCTTCTTTAGTGTGAAAGAATGCATGAACTATTGTGCGAATCGAATTTTTCTTTGTTCACTATATCTAAGTTGGTTTCATGTGTTTGTTGTACTAGCATTCCTTTTCACTTCTTTCAATTATTACAATTCTTGTTTAGTATGTTACCAATTACAAAGAAATAGTTTGTTACATTCATCATGTGAGGAAGATGATTCTATATTTATGCAGAGCACTTGCGAAACTATTCAAATTGATTTATCTTTGGTAATTATAAACTGGGAATCTGATGCTTTAATCAACCCATCTAATAATGATTTTTTTTTTTATGACTGTAATTCAACTTACTATTTTCCCATCAACATCTCCCATCCTTTGATTTTTATGGTTTTAAATTTCACTATCCAAGTGCTTATCAAGCGGTTGAGGAATTTTTGCACTCACAGATGTTTATGTCAAGTCCTCATTGTCTTGAAACGCCTGTTGAATATGATCATATATGTTTCTCCTCAAAATATTCTCATCGTAATCATGTGACTCTAATTGAAACTTCATTTTTTCAAATATTTCAAGGTTTTCAAGAGGATTACCATGAATTTTATGATCCAAGTGCTAAATGGTTGGAACAATCTTACCAGGAAAATTTTGTTTCAAATAACAAGTTTCAACCTTTCCTTACACTTGATAAGGCATTAGATGTAGATGGAGACACATTTTCATGAAGCTTTTGAGTTTTTTTGAATGATGGTTCTCATCGAAAAGGTATGTAATTAAACTTTTTAGAAGCATTGGCTATGGCCTATCTTTATACTGATGCGCAAAACCTTTAGTTTTTTGTGCAAGTTATGAAAGATCTTATCTTTTCCATCGCACATATATTTGTTTAATTGATCAGATCATTGTGATTGCAAGTCAAGAACAATTACAGTTTCTACATGGGAAATTTCATTATATGTGACCCTGAACTTCTAATTAGTTAGGCTAAGAGTAGGTATATTTTCATTTTAGTTTGCCTGCACATTCATCCTGCATTCGTTTCTTGTGGTTTGTCTTTTGTTTTCTAGTTTTGGATTCACATCATGCCTTCGTTTAGCCACTTTGTATCTTGTCTTCTAGTTTTCTTTCCTTGTTGTGTGTTGTCCTTCCTTTCATTTTTTGATACCTTGCATGAAGATTCTCTTTTGGCTCAAAAGGAAATGTGGAAAAAGAGAAAAAGAATTTATGACACTGCAACATTTGGCTAGCTCTCTTCCCTTCTTCCTTGCCTTGGTTACATATTTTGGTCAATGATGTTCTGGTAGAAAATATGATCCTTGCATTAAGAAAGCCTTGTGTCGAACCATGATCTCCATGTCTATTCTGGAAACCTCATGCCTACACTCATGTTTTTATGTTTTGGTGTTTTCAGGCTTATCCAATCAAGTAGAGAAGGAAAAGGGGGAATTCTAAAAGAGAAAATCAATATCAGAGGTCTTATATATAATTATTTGAAGGTAAAACATTTCCTGCTCTCAATAAGTCAGTATCCCTCTTCCGCCCATGAAATAAATAAGTGTTGATGCACAATCCTATATAAAATAAATAAATAAAGGCGAAATAAGAGAAAGTCTTCTTATGCAGAGAGGTGAAGCAAGCAACTCTGTCAGGGTACTATCCAAGCTTGTTGACAGCAAAGCAATATTGGTGTCCTTGAAGTGAGTCCGTAGAGGTAATATCTAGGCTTGCTAGCAATGGATCAACACCAAAGATGAGAAACTATACTTTGAAAATATAAATCTCATGAACTTCATTACCCAATCATGATTCGAAACATTGTGTGATTGTTCATCTTATGTTTGTGTTTAACCAAGGAATGAAGGGGACTATGTTTATGCATGGGGTAAGTGGGGAAGTCATGGTAATCTGAACGATGAATCAATACTTCCTAAAGTACTAGACCTTGCATGAAAGAATTGACCAAGAAAGAGAAGTTTGAGTTCTACGAGTGTGTCACCAATTGTTTTGACAGTGACAAACGCCCTGTAAAATTTTGCCTATACTTGAATTTTGGAGCCATACTATGTATGATGAGATCGATCATTCCATAGTCACTTCTTGGTTAGTTGATTCTTTTGAGATCCCTTATTTGATTGGAAGTATCGAGGGTACTTGCTCACGCATGCTTAGTCCAAAACAACTTCATGACTGTATTTGTTTATGAAATATTGAAAAAGCATAACATGGCCCATCAAAACTATGCATATGTGATGTCAAATCCATGTCGATAGTTAGTGTGCACTGACATAGAAAATTTGTCACTTCTAGTTGAATTTGTATTTCTATTTCGATGATATTTGCAAACATTCACTTTCATGTACCTTTGTTTTAACGAGTGTCATTTTCATGTTTTCGGTTGTGACTTTTTCTTTCTTTCACTCTAACTAGATTCGTTTTCATGTTATCTTTTCCATGGCATGTGTTTCTTTCATTGTAATTCGCATATAACAAGTGATGTTTTCACTTTAGAACTTGTTTTATTCTATCATGTTAAGTGTTTCATAATGTGTTAGAGCCTAGACCTACCTCAGGCTTAAGGAAGGCAAGTCTAGGGTAACATCAAACCACGGTTAACCTGGTAGCTAGCCCTACCAGGTTGGGAGAGGGTTCTCTCCTTGTCAATATCAATTAGAATATTGGTAACTAGGGCTTTAGATGACTGAAATGAATGCTAATTTTAGGCTAGGTATAGTAGATTAGGGTTTCTGGTTTGATTTTAGGTTTTGGTTGCTGGATAAACTGGAGAAGGAAGATTGGGTCTGGGAAATCAACTCAGGGATATAGTCATGTTTTGTGGGGCGAGGTAGAAAACCATTTATGTACTTATCAATGGGTTAATATGGTAGTTTAGATAGCGAAGGAGTTGAAGAGGGCATAAAGAAACTATGAATCCTCTTCAAACAGTTGAAAACATTGAAAACTAAATGCAATCCAAAGACAAAGCACTGTAATTTAGTGTATTTTTTCTATTCACCTTGATTGATTTAGTTTAGAAGAGAGAGAGATGTGGATACACATAAAACATTAGAAAAACTCATTAAAAATAAGAAACAATACATACACTCACTGTCACAAGAATCCCACAAAAATAGCTGTAAAACCTGGTTTTATTCCTTGCCAAACTGCTGATACAAAATGTTCAATGAGTCCAACACTTCTGCCAAAGTCCAACCTTTTGAAATGACTGAGAAATTACATAATATAGGAAATGACACCACTCATGCTAGCTATCAGGGTCGAATCCATGAGAAGAGCGGTGATTTCGACCATATCTAAACTAAGAACAAGAATATAGGCAGTGGAACAACTTGCCTCTAAAACCAAGAAAACTAATTCATTACAGCACAAAACCACTTGGAACTTGATGTATCTACCCTATGAAGTGATTTTCATCCATATTTACATCGAATTCATCATCTACCATGCTTACATTTACCAAGAAATGAGGAAAAAAAGATCTCCCAAGAAAGCTAGGAAAAATCTAGAAAATCAGGCAAAATTGGCAAAATCAATTTAATGTGCAGTGCCAAAATTTTAATGCACAACGCTTTTTCCAGGCCAATTTTAGAAGCCTTCCCGGAGTCCAAATAAGTTTCCTAATAGCTCGTTGGAAATATTGTTGATTATACTTTCTGGAACAACTTGAATTTCTAAATTTGGAGTCCATTTGCCCCTCTAAAAATTGATTCTCCCAAGATTGCTTCCTATGTGGCAAAAACGTGGCAGAGAGGGCACTTTTCAGGTGTTTTTTTCCCTTTTGGAGACCTAGAACTTGTCCAAAATTCGTCACCATTTCTAAGCTTTCATAATTTTCCATGATTATTCCAAATATATAAGCCGTTTTGCAAATGGATTCGCCCAACTAAAGCGCAGTGTCGATGGTGTTGCACACCTATTCTAAAAGCCTGTTTTTCAATTTCAAAAATTCAAAAATGTCAAAATTTTCTCCAAATTTCTTAAAATTTGGCATGGATGATCCTTGTTAGGTGCTTTTATGGGCCAATGATGCTTCATCCAAGATCTTGAGTTTATCTTTCCCTTTATTATTCCTCAATACTCTTCTTAGTTTGGCTTTTAGCCTCTTTGTCCTTGCATTACAAATCTTGTTCTGGGTTAGGTAGTGATAGGCTAAGTGATGAAGCATTTTCTTCTCTTTGTTTGACTTCTCAAGCAACCTATCCAAGTGCATGTTCATCTTCTCCAACCAAGGCTCCTTGTCATTCTCTCTCTCTTGTTTAATGGAGGTCAACTTGATCTTTGCCTTCTTGGCCCTTTGGTGGTTTTCTTTAATGATTTGCAACTACATGAGGTCTTGTTTGTTGGTAAGATGCTTGTTTTCTTGCTCAAGGTCTCAGTCCCTTTGGCCTCCTGTTGTCCTGAAGGTCCTCCTTCCTCCTGAGGCACTGATGAAAATATCTGAGATCCCTCTCCATAGGTTTTAATGATGTAGTCGTTGATGGGGAGTGAGGGGATGAGGTGGGGACAAGATAAGTATGAAGAGATTTTAAAAGATAAGATGAGTGAGGTGTATGGGGATGGTGAGTGCTTGAGGGAGTGAAGGTTTTGAGGTTTTAGGGAATTAGGGTAATTAGGGGAGTGAATACGGTTTTAAAGTGTAGGATAAGGGTTTGATAGGGAAATAGGAGTAGTGAAGATGTAGGATTTGGGAGTTAGGGTTTGGGAATCGTGTATAGGGCTAGGGTTTTATATGGAGGGTAGGGTCAAGGGAAATGAGCTCTAATGAATTAGGGATAGGGGAGGGTACTTAGGAAAGTAGGTGAAAAATGGAATAGGAGAGAAACAATATATTTTTTACACCTTATGAGAGGTGATTTAGTGATCAGTTTAGGGTTTTGAGAAGAAATTCAAAGACAACTAGGGTTTTCTTTAGATGAGACCACACAACTCAATAAACCCCAAAAAAATCCTCTTCAGCAAGGTTGATGACTATACTTATTTGGAAGAATCATTAAAGATCTCTGGAGGTATTTTGATGACAAATTTGAGGTGTTTTCAACAGGTGTGCAGCACCAATTTAATGCGCAGCGCCAGTGTAATTTTACACTGGAAACCTGCCACAGGTGCGCAGCACTAATTTAATGCGCAATGCCTTTTTGTAGACACGTTTTGAAGGCCTTCTGATGTCCAAATTGGGTGTGTGATATCTCGTTGGAAAGCTTATCGAGTCAAATTTCTAGAACATCTTGAATTTTCTAATTTGGAGGTCATTGGCCCTGTAAAAAGTCAAATCTCCCAAGACTGGTCAAAATGTGAAAAATGAGGCTACCTAAATGTAGAGTGACATTGCAGTCAATGTTTGAAGGTCTTCCTCAACTCCAAATTGAGCTCATGATAGCTCATTGGAAGTATATTTGCATCTAGTTAGCATGTGACTCATCAAACAAGTCATTTGGCCAACCAAGCTAGGATAAATCGTGATTTTCCCAAGGTCACTTCAGAGGTGGATTAACTCTCCTAAGGCAACTTGTATTTTTGACATTTCTCTAAAACCGTGACACCTGTGTAAAAAGTGAAGAAGGTTTTTCGTCCTCCGCCTATTATGGACAAAAACCTCTCTCACTATTTCCAAATTGATTTTTTCTTTCTCAAAAACATCATTTTAGTAAAACCTATCCCGATGTGTGGAACAAGGGATTTGTTGAAATGAAGTGAAATGAAGGGGATAAGGGGCTTTTAAATTCTTGAAAAAATTTTGGAATGTAGGGAGGGATGTTAGCAAGTAAGGGAAAGTGGAATTTAAAATATTGAGTGAGGGGAAGAGGTCCAAAAGGGAAAAACATAGGCCTAGCCTTGTTATAGACATTTTTGTGCCTTGCACCACTGAGCATGAAATGTCAACAATCAAGGGATCCAAAGTCCCTAAACATGTTGTTCCTACCCCTAGAGGAACAAGGCCAGAAAACCACAACACTTAACAAAAGTTCTCCACCTGAAAACACTCAAAAACAAGGCAATTCTGGATCATGTTAACTGCTCCACTGAGCATCTGCGCTGAATGTCAACTGCTCCACTGTCTACCTGCGTTGAATGTCAACTGCAAAGAAGGCTACCTGCGTTGAGCGAGTTTGGACAAGTGGAAGAGTCATTCCTCAAGGTGTCAATGCCCAGGAAGCTTCCAAAATGACACTTGGATCAGGGAATTCGACTGGTGATGAGTAAGAGGTTCCAAATCTCCAAGTGGAAGCAAGAACCTCCAAGTGGACTCAAGAACTGAAGTGGGAGAGGACACTAGTCAGCTTCATACCAGCCCCAAGCTGACTCATCCTCTCTCCAAAACTCCTATATATAGATCTCTCTCATGAGGTCTAGGGGGGCTGGAATTTGGTATTTGCAGAGAATTGTTGTTGGTTTGTGGCTAGAAATATTGGGTGTGTTATGCTTTGAAAGGAGCTGAAGAAGGAATTCCATTCTGCTGGGAAGGAGATGCTGGGTTGGAGCCCTATGGGTTGTATCTCTTCCTGAACCCTGTTACTTTCAATAAAGCTATCTTGATTCTTTCCTATATGCTGGTGTATTTTGTGTAATTGCATTAGTATATTTGATTTACTTCTAATCCTGAATCATTTATGAATATGTATATTTGTCTTTGTATTGTGTTCTTCTCTTGTTGCAAGTAGCTGTTCTCTTGTCACAGGTAGCTGTTCTCTTGTGATCTCGTGGGATTCAAGTAGCTGTTCTCTTGATCGAGCGAGGAGGCAAGTAGCCGTGGACACACAAAGAGAAGAGGATCTAGTTCGAGGGACAACCGGAAGATAATGGTAAGTCTGCCGATCTCCTCTCTTTCATATTTCATAAAGGAATAAATCATGATAGCTGTATTCGTTTTTTGCTAAGGCACTGTCACACCTTAGGTGGATAGGATCGTCCTAAATAGGAATTTTTCCCCACAACAAGCCTAGAAAATTGTCAAAATGTAGCAAGAAGCTAGGGTTTGTGGGAAAATGATGAATTTGAAGGATATCAGTGATGGGAAGTTTTTAAGAACGTACATTAAGGATATGGGAAGGTATATGAACATCAGGATACAAGTTTTTTGATGATTTGACCATACAAGAGAAATTACCGTCAAAACCCTAGGAGAGGGAAATGAGTCTTACCCAAGCACAACTGAAACACGAACAAGGTGTAAAATGACCCATTGTAATCTGAAATGATGATGAGAACTCTCTAAATGATGGTACACTCATCTAAATGGTGACATGGACCGACATTTGGACAAATTTTAAAGAAGTGAAAACAAATCCTGGACCTAATACCTAGTGACCAAATTTTACTTGAAAACTCACTGACATGACAAAATTTGACTTTGACACCCTAAGACCACTTTGAAAGAGCATATTTGATCACTAGTGGAAGGCTTCAAATGCTGACACTAACATTGGCTCCAATGGGGATGGTAGCTCCTTGGAGGTTCCAAGAACCGCACATCTTTGGGAAGCATACTAGTGCCTTTACCCATTGGGCAATATGGAGTTAATATATTGGCAACAAAAACATCAAAACTCAAGACTCAAGACTCAAGACTCATAACTGAAATGAAATTGAAAAAATACTAAAACAAAACTGAAAAACTAGAAAATATGCTCAAAATGGAGCTTATTCAATAAATCCTACTCTACTTGTACCATTCATCACCTAATCAAGTGAAATGAAACAACCAATGCAACCAAGTAAGCATTCCGGGTGCTGTTTGCATTCTCCACAAGTGCTTGCTTATGAACAACAAGAGAGAACTACTGAAAGGCAACTTCCATGAAAACTTGTAAATAGATTCGTTGAATGATATGGATTCTCCATCTGACTCCAAAAAAACTGCATAAGGATCTTGAAATTCATGTGCACTGGGACTTAGCTCATCCAATGGATTGCTTTGCTTCTCTTCATACCATGAATGCAAACTTTCATCAAATCACTGTGACGAGATTCTTGTTGATAATGACAAAGAAACTGACTCCCAAATCAAGTTTGTATCAATACTTGTTTCAAGCTCACAGGTAGCTAATGGAGAAGGACTTTGACTGCAGCCATCATCCAACACATCAGCTATTGGATCATGAAAAACTTGAAAAGATTGCTGGAACCCATTTTCTATTGGTTCTAATGTGATTGCACAATTTTCTACAGGCTGCTCATCCTTTATTGAAGATGTACTATGAAAATTTCCCTTCAAAAACCGAAATGATTCAAAATATAATGGTACGGAATCATCTGGAATTGTTTGATCATATGGTCCAGCTTCTAAGTCTTCATTTGCAACTTGACAATCAATGGAATTCAGAGGCTACAACTCTGGATATGAAAAGTCTTGAACAAGGATTTCATTGCCCTTAAGATGGTCCAGATCAAGACTCATCGATAGTTGATTTCTAATTGTATGAAATTTGTCTCTGATGAACTGAAATGAAGAAAAAAAAAAGGCAAAGATCCTTCACTTCAAAATTTGATGCACTTTCCTCCTCACTTCCATGGCTGATATGCAATGGTTGATCACTGTATTTGAACTGCTGAAAGTGAACTTCCTCCTTCCACAAACCATCTACTGATTTATCTGCAATATTAGCTTCTATTTGGAGAACATAATCATCATCATACTGATCAAACTGAGGCAAATCATTAGTATAAAACACATCGTCAAGCATAAATGTCATATCAATAGATCTCTCTTCTCCAAGATGATATATAAAACAATCATTATCAGATCTATGACAACTAGGATAAGAAAGAAAAAATTTTGGATCAGCCTCTTGTTCTTCTTCAATCAACTAGCCATAGTCTTGAACATCATACTCATTCCTTGTGGTGATCTTTTGCATCATCTCTTCCACTACACTTACCAAAATGTCGAGCTTTACCTCTAAAGATGTCGATTCCTCTGGATCTATGTTTTTCATCTCTTCTTCCTTCAATTTTTCCCTGCTGATTAGCAAATTAGCTTATACATCTACTACATTGTTCTGCATCTCTTCAAGTATTGTAAGATTCCTTTCCCTCAGCTGAAATTCCATAGATCAAAGGCTTCCGGGTAGTTCAAGAGAGTGGATCCAGGAGGAGGTCTTATAGTAATAGGCATTGAAAAATAGACTTGGTTAAATATGGTTGAAAATTTTTGTACTGTCTCCCCTGGCTATATTTTCAGCTGGTTATACTCTTCTAGAATCAAGAAAGGGTTTTTTCTAACCACCCACCTATCGAGGAAAAGTTTGACGAACTGTTGGAAATCTGAGATGCTCGCATCATGCAGGGTTTTGAACCAACTCTTGACTTTTCCTTGCAAAGAAAGAGAAAAAAGCCTAATACTAACATCTTCTTCATCAACTTCAAAAAGGTCAAGAAAAGACTAAAAATTCAGTACATGTCTCTCGGCAGTGATGTTGTCGCATTCACCATCAAATCTTGGTAGATATAGGTCATGATTTTTAGTGAAAGCATGGGATATAGGAAGTAAAATCAGAGGTTTGTATCAATCTGGAATTTTACAAGGTATGGTAATATGTACAGAAGGTGTAGAATCAATCTTGGTCTCTTTAGGCTCATCAGTTTGAAGACGGTCATAAAAAATATTGAGAAGAAGGGTCTTGATCAAGATCAAAGGCATGCAAACATTTTGTATTCACAATCTTCAAAGGGAAGGAATCAAATGCAGGTCTTGGATCTTTTCTCTAACACAATATACTTTGTTAAACCTTCTTGACATTCTTGGGAAAAGAAAAGAAGTAATTTATAACAACGAACATAATGTCTTGGATAAAATTTCAACTTGAATACCTGATCTTTCCATATTTTCCTTTCATGTTTCTGCTGGTCGAGTTCATCCTCCAATGGAGTCTTTGGATCTGATCTCAAAACTAATTTATGGTGGCTAGGTGAATGATTTTAGCCTTCCGATTTCTGATCGTTCTCCACCATCAACAATCAAATCTGAACATGATACATTTTAATAAGGAACATAAAGCTACGTTTCCCCAAGATGGTCGCCACTATGTTAGAGCCTAGATCTACCTCAGGCTAAAGGAAGGAAGGTCTAGGGTAACATCAAACCACGCTTAACCTAGTAGCTAGCCCTACCAGGTCAGGAGAGGGCTCTCTCCTTGTCAATCTCAATTAGAATATTGGAAACTAGGGCTTGAGATGACTGAAATGAATGCTAATTTTAGGCTAGGGATAGTAGATTAGGGATTCTGGTTTGATTTTAAGTTTTGGTTGCTGGATCAATTGGAGAAGGCAGATTGGGTTTGGGAGATCAACTTAGGGTTACAGTCATGTTCTGTGGGGCGAGGTAGACAAGTTTTTATGTACTTAGCAATGGGTTAAGATGGTAGTTTAGACAGCGAAGGAGTTGAGGATGGCATAAAGAAACTATGAATCCTCTTCAAACAATTGAAAACATTGAAAACTAAATGCAATCCCAAGACAAAGCATTGTAGCTTAGTGTATTTTGTCTATTCACCTTGATTCATTTAGTTTAGAATAGAGAGAGAGATGTGGATACATATAAAACATTAGAAAAAATAATTACAAAGAAGAAACAATACAAAAACTCACTGTCACAAGAATCCCACAAAAATAGTTGTAAAACCTGGTTTTATTCCTTGCCAAACTGCTGATACAAAAAAGTTCAATGAGTCCAACACTTCTACGAAAGTCCAACCTTTTCAAATGACTAAGAAATTACATAATATAGGAAATGAAACCACTCATGCTAGCTATCAGGTTTGAAGCCATGAGAAGAGGGGTGGATTCAACCATATCTAAACTAAGAACAGGAATATAGGCAGTGGAACAGCTTGCCTCTAAAACCAAGGAAACCAATTCATTATAGCTCAAAACCACTTGGAACTTGATGTATCTACCCTATGAAGTGTTTTTAATCCATATTTGCATCGAATTCATCATTTACCATGCTTACATTTACCAAGAAATGAGGAAAAAATGATCTCCCAAGAAAACTAGGAAAAATCTGGAAAATCAGGCAAAATTGGGAAAATCAATTTAATGTGCAGTGCCAAAATTTTAATGCACAACGCTTTTTCCAGGACACTTTTGGAAGCCTTCCTAGAGTCCAAATCAGGTGCAAGATAGCTCATTGGAAATATTGTCGAGTCTACTTTCTGGAACAACTTGAATATCTGAATTTGGAGTCCATTTTCCCCTCAAAAAATTGATTCTCCCAAGACTGCTTCCTGTGTGGCAAAAAAGTGGCAGAGAGGGCACTTTTTGGGTGTTTTTTGCCCTTTTGGAAACCTAGAACTTGTCCAAAATTCCTCACCTTTTTTGAGATTTCATATTTTTCCATGTTTATTCCAAATATATAAGCCGTTTTGAAAATAGATGCACCCAACAAAAGTGAAACGCTGGTGGCATTGCGCACCTATTGGAAAAGCCTGTTTTTCAATTTCAAAAATTCAAAAATGTCAAATTTTCTCCAAATTTATTGAAATTTGGCATGAATTATCCTTGTTATGTGCTTTGATGGGCCAATGATGCTTCAGCCAAGATCTTGATTTTATCTTGCTCTTTCTTTTTCCTCAAGACTCTTCTTAGTTTGGCTATTAGCCTCTTTGTCCTTGCATTACAAATCTTGTTCCGGGTTAGGTAGTGATAGACTAAGTGACAAAGCATTTTCTTCTCTTTGTTTGCCTTCTCAAGCAACCTATCCAAGTGCATTTTCATATTCTCCAACCAAGACTCCTTTTCATTCTCTATCTCTTATTCAATGGAGGTCAACTTGACCTTTGCCTTCTTGGCCCTTTGCCAGTTTTTTTTTTTATGATTTGCAGCTCCATGAGGTCTTGTTTGTTGGTAAGATTGTTGTTTTCTTGCTCAAGATCTCAATCTCTTTAACCTACTACTGTCTTGAAGGTCCTCGTTCCTCCTGAGGCATTGATGAAAATATCTAAGGTCCCTCTCCATAGGTTTTAATGATGTAGTAGCTGATGAGGAATGAAGCGATGAGGCGAGCACAAGATGAGTATGAAGAGATTTTAAAAGATAAGATGAGTGAGGTGTATGGGGATGGTGAGTGCTTGAGGGAGTGAAGGTTTTGAGGTTTTAGGGAATAAGGGGAGTGAATAGGGTTTTAGAATGTAGGATAAGGTTTTGATAGGGAAGTAGGAGTAGTGAAGATGTAGAATTTGAGAGTTAGGGTTTGGGAATAGTGTATAGGGCTGGGGTTTTATATGGAGGGTAGGTTTTTTGGAAATGAGCTCTAATGAATTAGGGATAGGGGAGGGGACTTAGGAAAGCAGGTGAAAAATGGAATAGGAGAGCAAAAATATATGTTTTACAACTTATGAGAGGTGATTTAGTGATTAGTTTAGGGTTTTGAGAAGAAATTCAAAGACAACTAGGGTTTGCTTTAGATGAGACCACACAACTTAATAAACTAAGCAACAAGTATTATTCAACAAGGTGGATGACTATAATTACTTGGAAGAATCATTAAAGAGATCTGGAGGTTTTTTGATGACAAATTTGAGGTGTTTTCAATAGGTGCGCAGTGCCAGTTTAATGCGCAACGCCAGTGTAATTTTACACTGGAAACCTGCCACAGGTGCGCAACACCAATTTAATGCACAATGCCATTTTGTAGACCTGTTTTGAAGGCCTTCCTAGTGTCAAAATTAGGCATGTGATCGCTGGTTGGAAATATTATCGAGTCTACTTTCTAGAACATCTTGAAATTTTCAATTTGGAGGTTAGTTGCTCTGTAAAAAGTCAAATCTCCCAAGACTGGTCAAAATGTGAAAAATGAGGCTGCCTAAATGCAGATTGTTGTTGCAGTCAACTTTTGAAGGTATTACACAACTCCAAATTGAGCTCAGGATAGCTTATTGGAAGGATATTTTTGTCTAGCTATCATTTGATTCATCAAGCAAGTCATTTGGCCTACCAAGCTAGGAGACATATTGATTTTCCCAAGGTCACTTTAGAGGTGCATTAACTGTCCTTAAGAAACTTGTATGTTTGACATTTAGCTAAAACCATGAAACACGTGTAAAAAGTGAAGGAGGTTTTTTTTCCTTGGCCTTTTATGGATAAAAACCTCTCTCATATTTTTCAAATTCATTTTTTCTTTCTTGGAAACATCATTTGAGTAAAACCTATCCTGATGTGTGGAACAGGGGATTTGTCGAAATGAAGTGAAATGAAGGCGATAAGGGGCTTCTAAATTCTTGAGAAAATTTTGGAAAGTAGGGAGTGATGTTAGGAAGTAAGGTAAAGTGAAATTTAAAATATTGAGTGAGGGGAAGAGGTCCAAAAGGGCAAAACACAGGTCTAGCTTAGAAAATTGTCAAATTGTAGCAAGAAACTAGGTTTTGTGGGAAAATGATGAATTTGAAGGATATCAGTGATGGGAAGTACTTAAGAAGGTACGTTAAGGATATGGGAAGGTATAAGAACATTAGGATACAAGTTTTGTTGATGATTTGACCATAGAAGAAAATTAACTTCAAAACCCTAGGAGAGGGAAATGGGTCTTACCCAAGCACAACTAAAACACGAACAAGGTGTAAAATGACCCATTGGAACCTGAAATGATGATGAAAACTCTTTGAATGATGGTACACTCATCTGAATGGTGACATTGACTGAAATTTGGACAACTTTGAAAGAAGTGAAAACAAATCCTAGACCTAATACCTATTGACCAAATTTTACTTGAAAACTCATTGAAATGACAAAATTTGACTTTGACACCCTAAGACCACTTTGTAAGATCATATTTGATCGCTGGTGGAAGGCTTCAAAGACTAACACTAACACAATGTACATAAGATTGGTTTGCTGGTTTGAAGAGTTTCTCCTTATGTAAATGAGTTTATCTTACCTTATATATATCCATTACACTCATTTCCAAAGTTTTAAGAACTATCACACAAGTATCATCATGGTCGTACAAAAGTGAATCTTTAGTGTTGCACTTGTCGTAAGTTGTCGTAAAGGTTGTCAACCTAAGGGAATTATGTTGTTAATGTGTTATAGATGATATATGTTGTGTATTAAATCACTCTAATTTTGTGATCACAGTCAAGTCCTATCATTATTCACATCAGTTTCATTAATTTTGCACTTAGCCAAATTTCAGAAAATTTCCAAAAACTTAGCCTCATCCAGCTTTCCTGAACTACACATTCCGCAACCTCAGCCCTCAATATGAAACCTTTCCTCTTGACATTGTGAAATGTGCAGTTCTTTCCTTTCATGACTATGCACTATGTAGTTTCAGTGCTCAAGACTGAGCCTTGGCCTCCAAAGTTATGTAATTCAATCCTCTAGCCACACCCCAACTATGCACTGTGCAGTCTCTGATCTCAAGCCTCAACCCTTAGATATCGAACTATAAAAATTCACAATCACCAGGTCTTCTCTGTCTCCCACAACAATCTAATTGACAGAAATAGTGAAAAACCTTACGACTTGACTCATTGAGCCTCAAAACTGCACAATCTGCTAGCACAATCGACCCTGAGCTGTGAATTGCGCAATCTCAAGGCCAAAGCCTCAGCCATGACCTATTCAAATATTTTATTATGCAATCACTTGGGCTCCTCTATCTTCAAGAACTCTGCAATGGGAAAAATCAGTGTTCAATCCCTCATCCTAGCTCCCTAATCTCCCAAACTACATAATATTTTTTCTCATTCCTAGCTTGAACTGTGCATTACTCAGTCTCAAGGCTCAAGCCTAACCCTTGACACCTGAGTTGTGCAACTGCATAGTTAGTGAGCCTCACCCTCAACCTACCACATGGTTTTGACTCAATAAGTGGATCATCATGCAACATCTTACACTAGGGGTTTATCAGACTGATGTCCTCTCGTCATGAGAGGATTGCAGTTGTAGGAACTCTATCATTCTATGACAAGATGATGAAGAAGGAAATGAATAAGGGGGACATGATATAAGAAACCTAAGGAGATGAGGATATAATATGATCTATTAGCTCTGCTACATGTGGCTGATGTTCAATGAGCAGAAGTAAGCTCGATCCTTGGTTTTACTCAGAAAAGGCCTTCACCAGATATCCTTACCCTTCTCCATTTCCTCACCCATTCCCCTCTTTATCTCCTTTGCTTCTGTTTAAAATCCCACAAAATGATTTTCTTATGCCACGGGTGTTAAAACCCCTAAACCCATATAACCGTGTACCTTTGAAAAATCCCTGCTGTAACCTTAACAGTAGCCATTCACTTTCCTTGCTAATTCGCTATTTCCCTGTCACATCAAACAAAACCCACACGGTTAAATCCCTACCATCTGATTATCTCCTTTATGATTGGACAACAGTCGCTTTCCTCACACAGTCAAACTAACTGCGTGATAATTCGCGATCAAAAGCAGTTTCATCTCGCCCCGTCTGCCATGCGTCGCCCAATGATAGGTATCGCTCGATTATGTACAATTACCACCCGACCCTCAATAGTGGTGCGAGCAATACCACTTATTGCTTAGGCTCGCTCTCCCCGCCCGATAAACTCCATGCATCTTCCACACCCAGCGACCGTTGGATCTGCCTGCCCAAGATCCAACAGCCTATGATCACCCCTCTCCCATATCTCCCGATACCTTTTGCAAACCAATCCCCGTTGTTGATTTGTCCAATCCAACGACCAATTCTCCCTTTTCGTTCGACCCGACTATCCATGTTTTTAACCATTCCATACTCCTGAAAGGATGAAGGTGGCCTACATCCAGTACTCGGCGTAATATATCATCGACAACTACATTCAAGAGGCAATATGGCTGAGAAGGAAAGGTACAAAGTCAAGCAGGTAAATGCATTCAATGGTTATGGGATTGCATCCCATATAATAGTCCACCTGCCTGAGAAGGACAACAAAGCATCCAAGAAGACCAATTTTGTTCACTACAACAAGCAATTGCACTCAGAAGTTCTGCCAGGCAGTTAAAGCGGTTGGTGGTCCATTATGGCCCCTCCATGCCTAGAATAGCAGAACATTTTTTCAATCAAACTCTATATATACCCAGAAAACAGATGTAATCAGGGTTGACAGTTATTGTTTTGATGCAAGGTTCAAATTCTAGAGTCTGTAACTACTTTGATACTTGCAGCGTCTCATCTTCATTTTCAGCTAATACAAGATTCTTTTGCTATTAATTGCTCACTTTCCATTTATATGCTATTCTAGGTTGTGCTTGATTTGCATTCTTCCTGAACTCTTGATGTTTAACATTAGAGGTGCTGTAATCCCACCTTTGTGTTATAATCTTGCATGTATCAGTGAATCTGTTAATCAGGTTTCTTTTCACTTAGTGACAGAGAGTTGTCATCCTGTCTGTGCACTAGGGAACTAGATTTGCAGACCTCTTTACTGGTTGCAACCAGCCATCACAGGGTCCTATGTATCTGCTGGTGTGGTCAGTATTCTCTATATTCACCTAATCCTTAAACTGTGAGTAATTGGTGGTTTAAAGCCTTGTAGTCTGGGGGTGTGTTATAGACATTTTTGTGCCTCGCGTCAAGGAGCAGGGAATGTCGATAATTACAGGGATCCTCAGTCCCTAAACATGTTGTTCTTACCCCTAAAAGAACAAGGTCATCAATCAACAGCACTTCCAATCAGTTCTCCACCTGAAAACACTTCAGAACAGGCTTATTTTGGATCATGTCAGCTGCTTAACTGAGCTTCTGCGCTGTATTGCAACTGTCCCACTCTGTACCTGCGCTGGAAGTCAAAAACAATGAAGGCTACCTGCGCTGGGCGAGATTGGCCAAGTGGCACAGTCATCCTGCAAGGTGTCATTTGCCCAGGAAGCTTCCAAACTGACACTTGGGTCATGAGATTCGCCCTGTGATGAGTAAGAGGTACTTGATCACCATGTGTAAGCAAGGATCTCCAAGTGGACACAGGAACTGAAGATTAACTGAAGATGGAGAGGACACTAGTCAGCTATATGCCAGCCTCCAGCTGACTCATCCTTTCCTCTTCCCTCCTATATATAGAGCTCTTCTATGAGGTCTAGGGAGGCTGGAATTTTGTATAAGCAAGGAGGTGCTGTTGGTATACTGCCAGGATTATTGGGTGATTGTTTTACTAGAGGTGAAGAAGAGAGTTCTTGCTGCCGAGGAGGTGCTGCTGGATTGGAGCCAACATCATTGGTTGTAACTTCCTCTGGAACCCTGTTTCTTTCTATCAATAAAGTTTGCATGTTCTCCTATATACTTGTTTTACATAGATGCTTTTGTGTTTACATGTATATTTGATGTAACCTAATCCATGCTTCAATTATGATTGCTTGTATCTCGTAGTTTGTTCTCTTTTGTTGTGCAGATTCTGTGTGTAGCTGGATCGGCTTGGAGAGCAAAGAGCTGGGAACAGGATACAAAGCGAGAAGGACAAGGATCGACTAAGCGCAAGACACCAGGTTGGTTGATCCTCTTTCCATTCTCTCTGTGCTTTCATAAAGTGGAACATGAAAACTTTATCATTCAGTTGTTGCTAAAGACTGTCACCTTTAGAAAGGGTTAGTGTCATCCGCATCGGATACTTTTCCCCACAACAAACTGGCGACTCCACTGGGGAGATCCTAGTATCTTGTTGCTGTAGAATTTTGCTATTCATTTCTTGAAGAAAGGAGTACCGAATCGAAAAGCTTTTGACTCTATCAAAAGCGAAGTAGAGGGTTTTGTTACTCTTGCTCCTTTGCTGAGCAAATTCAAGATTTAAAGAGCTAATCTACAGATGAATCCTTACTCTTAGTGATAGATCTTTATCCTCTTGATCATCCCTTAGCCTGTACTTAACCCATAGCATTTTATTTCAGTCAAAACAGTACATTTTTGAGCTTTTTATGACCCGGAATTCTTAGCAGACGTAACTCTCGTAAGTCAGTGCAGGCTGTCCACAGGCAGTCTGCATTACAGCGCAGGTGCCCCCTTCGGGAACTGCGCTGAGAGTGAAACTGGCAGACCAGTGCCTGCGCTGGTCCAGTTGGCCTTAGTCTAGCTCAACTCTTCCTTTGTGTCTTGGCCCTGTTTGCACTTGTTTTTGGCTGATTGCTTGCTGGTTATTGTATTTACTGTAGACCACTTCTCCTTGACATTATTCCACCTCAGTTGTGTGATGAAATTGTAAACGTTCTTTCAGTATTTCTTGTTTTAGTTACAATTTCCCATTGTGAAAAGCGAACCTAGTAGCTGTGGCCTCTTAGATTGCGATCTTATGAGTTAGTGTTATTACTGTTCATAGCTGTTTAAGTTGGTTTGAATTCATATATTTTTGGTGTAAAACAAGTACCTGTAAAGCGTCTTTTCATTTAGACAATACTTGTTTGTTTACGTTTCAAATTGAATTCGAAAGTCATACAACAGTTTTCCTTTTGTTAGCATCAACATTAAAGGAAAAGAAAAGAAATACATGCATCTTGCATTTGCATTTTTGATAAGTTTGGGTGTCTGATCTAGGAGAAAGTGCATTAGTTTGTGCTTTGTGCTCTGTGTGGAAAGATATTGTTTTTCTCTCCCCTCAGTAGTTAGGATTTTCAAAGCTAAAAGGATTGTGAAAGCTTGCTTATCATTTTAGCTGCATTTAGGAATTTGTACCAATACATCACGTGGTGATCCTGAAAGACAAACTGATAAACAAGATCAACTTAAAATATATTGAATGAACCTAAAAACGCATTGTAACATAACGCTCACAATAGAGGTCTAGGTAGAGACGTGTTCCGGCGTCGTTAAACGTAGTGACTGTCGATCTCTACGAAGGTGGGTGATTCCTCCTGAGGGACGATAACACTAATACGGATTTGAGCTCCCGCGTACCGTCGCGTATATTGGGAGACCCCTATAGGCAATCATCCTTTATCCTTAGGAAGCCGTGTCGACCGCCCTACTGATCGCGATGCAGTGAACACAGCATTCACGAAGATCGACCACCCGTACCGTAAAACGTATTCTGTGGTTTCGCGAAAGGTTTGGCACACCCTCTGCCTAGATCTCCAGAGCAGTTTCTTTTGGCCCTTTTCAAACTCTATAACTGAAAAGGTCCAACCGAGCATTTGTCACTTCGGGCTCGTTAATACATCGAAGGCGACTAGAGTCATCTTTAGCTTTTTCTCGACTCTTAAAACATGAAAAAGCAAAGTTGTGTCTAAAAGCGTCTAATAAAATTCATTCAATACGGAAACATAATTCCCCTTTTTGTATTTTAGTTGATCAAGTAATCCGCAATCGTGGAGGAAAGTCAATTAAAACCCCGTCGTTCAGGGAGGCTTGCGAGTCAACCACCTTTGTCCCCGGAACCGAGAGTAGTACGGGCAAAGCGATCTCGCTGGACCAGGTCAAAATCTCCTCTTAAAGTTAGAACAGAAGTTCCAACAACATCTGAGATTCTGGTCACTCCCGATATTTCTGGAATCCCTGCCTCTATTGAAGAAGTTCAACGGCAACAGAAGGACAATTGTATTGATCCTAGTCTGAAAACAAGTACTTGTTTAACTGAACCAGTTCCATTTGAAACCGGTCCACAGAGTCTTGTTGTTCAAACAACTGTCGCTGTCGAAACAACCACTTCTTCGGCACCAGAAATCTTTTACGAACCTGACAGTCTGCCTCTTCCTCCTGGTCTGATTGCAATAGAGGAAATCGTAGAGGACCAGCAAGCAAATACTCCAACTCATTTTGGAGTAGGTTCCACTTTTTTTCCTTCTGCATCAGAAGTTTGTCCATCACCACAGGAAGTTCCTGAAGAATCGTTAGGAAGTTTATTGGATAGACTTAAAATGTCTGAACAACCTTCGACATCTAGAACTGTGCCAAACGACACAGCGACAGCAGAAGCTCCTGCTGCCATTCCAACGATGTTTGCCGGCATACCATCTGTCCCGACTAGTTCTCATCAACTAGAAGGAGTCCACCCAGGGACTATTATGACAACTTGGTCTGTTCCAGTTTGCTCTTCCGGTATAATACCCGGTAATTCTTATGTTGAAACTAGACAAATTGATCCCTTTGGGAATCATTTTGGGCCATCCAGTCCTCAAAGGCCATATACACCCTTGAGCTCCGGATTGTTACCGTATGGGGGGCAATATGCCCTTTCACTTCCTCTTTCGGGAGGATACCCATACGGCAGTTTTCAACCGCATTCAGGTTTGACTGAAGTAACGACGAGTGGTTGGGTACCTATGTTACCCCAACAACCAAGAATTGTATATTCTATGCAACAAAGTGTACCTATGTCTAGTATCCCGACGACGCCAGCAATTGTAACCGTGTCGCAAGTTCAATCGATGCCTGTTGTATGTCAACCCCAAGTTGTAATACAACAGCCAATTGACCCTGCAACACAACCACGATCGCCAACTGCCGGGACGACACAGATACGAACGGGGACCATAACCCCGCATCTTGGGCCGTCGGTTAGTGTCGCACAGCAAAACATGGCTTCACAACCATGGATGGTGCAATACCAACAACCTCAGTTTCAACAGGTATACCAGGGATCTGAGCAACAGATCTTTGCAAATAGTGGGCAACCCTATATTCAGAACGGGTTAAACCAACCACTTTACAGTGGCCAAGCCCACCAGCCATATCAGTCATATCAACATCAGTTGCAATATACTGGTATGCAAAGACCTACTGCTCAGGCGATTCCATCATACCCTGGGTACGCCTCGCCAAACCTGAATCAGCAGTTGCCATTCGTGGCAACCTTAGAATTGCCAGATTTACATCGCTTGACGAACGATCCAATCGCCTATGCCCATTGGTGGCCAGCGATTCCTCACAAACTTCCTTCGGACATTCCTAAATTCAATGGAAATCCGGGCGAAGACCCGTCGAATCATGTGATGACATTCCATCTGTGGTGTTCGTCGAATACCTTGAATGATGATTCGATAAGGCTTCGCCTTTTCCAGAGGACATTGACTGGTCCGGCGGCCAAATGGTATATTGAATTACCTAGAGCCTCTTTCGACAATTTTAGTTCCCTAGCCACGACTTTCTTAACACACTTTCAGTTACCTATAAGGTACGAAACTGGAACAGAAATCTTGACCAATTTCAAGCAGACAACGGCCACACATATATCTGATCATATACATGAGTGGCGTCGTCGGCGAAGAATGGTAAAAACCTATGTTCCGGATCAGCTATTAGCTGAGTGGTTTATAAAGTCGCTTCTGCCGGCAATTACAGAAGATGTGGCCAAGGGAGGCGTCGTAACAGAGGAGCAAGTTATTGCTCGTGCTCAGTATTTGGACTTAGTATATACTCAGTCGGGCACGCTCTATGATAAGATACCTGATGCCCCCAGACCAGAATTTTCAATCCCTCCTCCTCCCGGATCGAACAATGACTCTCATGCCGGTGATGGCGTGATTGGAACTGCAAACGCTAAGTCGACAAGGGATTCGAATAAGAAAGCCCGTAAGACTTCGAATCAAAAAGCAAATCAGGAAATTCTTGCTTCGGAGGTAAACGCTGTATCTACGGATAAAGACAAAAACTCCAATCAACCAGGAAGCAAGAAGAAACAAAACAAAGGGAAGAAGAAGAATCAAGGTGGATCATCCCCTCAAAAAACTTCTTCAAACCCTCCTGGGAAAAAGAAACAATTTTATCCATGTCAAATATGTGATGAAAATCATTCAACAAAGGACTGTCCGTTCAAAGCTGAGTTAAAAAGGTTCCTAAAAAGTTCCCAAACTTCAGCTGTGTTGACTGATCCGTTTCCTACCCCAGGTCAGAATATGGTTGATAGTGGAAATGCTTCCCCGTCTCAAGTGCTTATGCTGTCGGTTTCTAAGCAAAGTGATGCTTTGATATCGACTAGGAATAAAGATTATGGGAATCCGCCGGTGTCGAACGACAAAGGGAAAGATCAACCCAGTAGTTCGACAACAACTTCGGCAGAAGTTGTACCCCCCCTCACGCATGAATTAACAATAAAGCCGCCTAAGGGAGTAGTCCACAAGTCGACATTCAACCCTCGCGCCAGAGCGGCGCAACACTATAATGTAGTGGAGGATTTGGCCCAATCGCCATCTGCTATGTCGACTCTTGAGGTACTACAAAATTGCCCATCCCAAAGACAGGCATTGTTATCAGCAATTGGTGGAGTGGATCCTAAAGATTCCAATCTTGTATCCTTTGATCACAAAGGATATGATCCTCAGTTACCAGCGCAATTAGCTTTCCTTATTCAAGTGAAAGCACTCAACAAAACCGTTCATAGAACGATTATTGATGAGGGCGCATCGACATGTATCATGTCAATGAGTTGCTGGAAAACTCTTGGATCTCCAACATTGTCGCGATCTTCGACGACTTTGAAGGCATTTGATGGTAGGACGTACACTCCGTACGGTATCCTAAATAACTTTAAGGTTGAACTAGGAGGAAAAACAGTGGAAATTGATGTTGAAGTCATTGATGGCAATCTTGACTATAACATTCTACTGGGAAGACCATGGATATATGCCATGGCAGCTGTAGTGTCGACATATTTTAGGAAGATCGCATTCCCATTTGAAGGAGGGATTACGATCGTCGACCAACAGAATTTCCTCCCTAATGGTTCACAAGTTACTGGAAGCATTCCCCTGATCCATGGGAGTGACCATTCGATAAAAGATATAGGAGTAGGCTTGCTAAAAGATCCCACGATGATGGGAACTTTCGCGTTGCCACCTCCTTTCCATGAAGGGAATATCCCGTTTGTAGCAACATGCAACATGGTATCTTCATCTAAGGTCGCAGAAGACAAAGTCGTCATGGATCATCAAGTGGTTTTGCCACCTAGCCCCATTGAAATATTGTAGCAATCAATGTTTCAGGCATGGGAGGCGAGCCCAAATGAACGCTCGTCAAGCGTTTGGGTAGATAGGTCCGAAGAATATGGTACCCCATTAGATCCATGGTCAAAAGTTCATGGGACTGACGAAGGAATCTTACAATCAATGATGATTGAGGGGGCACCATGGAATGATAACCACCATCGTTCCCTTCTTCCAGAGTGTGAAGAAGAAACTCATCACGACCTATACCACCCTTCAGTGTTTGAATTCCTAACAAATACTGTAAATACGGTGGATTCAGAGAGAAACCTATCCAATATTGAAGAGACTGTAGCCATAAACATCTCGACAAAATCTGATGTTGTTGAGAACATTCATGTCGGCAAAAGTTGTTCCCCTTCAGAACTGGAAATATATAGTGCTCTCTTTCGCGAATTTAGAGATGTCTTTGCATGGTCATATGATGAAATGCCAGGCATTGACTCGAGCATAGTTGAACATGAAATTAAAATGTATCCTGATGTCAAACCAGTAAGACAACGGCTTCGGCAGGTACATCCGAAGAAATCCGCTGCCATTAAGGCGGAAGTTGAAAAACTCCTCCATGCTGGATTCATCTACCCGGTTCCTCTAACCGATTGGGTATCGAATATTGTCCCTGTTATGAAAAAACAAGGGACGATAAGAGTGTGCGTCGACTATAGGGATGTAAACAAAGCTTGTCCAAAGGACAACTACCCTACACCCTTCATCGACCAGATAATTGATGAATGCGCCGGATGTGAAATCTTTTCCTTTATGGATGGATTTTCCGGGTATAATCAAATAAATATCCGCCCACAGGACCAGTCTAAGACTGCATTCATCTGTCCGTGGGGCACATTCGCTTATCGAAAATTACCCTTTGGTTTAAAGAACGCAGGGGCGACGTTTCAGAGGGCAATGAATTATGCCTTTCATGACATCAAGAACATTGTTCAACCTTATCTTGACGATCTTCCGGCTCATTTGCGAAAACGGACTGATCATCCGCGGCATTTGAGAGCGATATTTCTACGTTGCCGACATTATAAGATAAGACTCAATCCACACAAGTGTGTGTTTTGCGTCGGTTCTGGTCGTTTACTTGGCTTTGTTGTCTCTAAGGACGGGATTCGTCTCGACCCCTGTAAGGTTCAGGCAATCATTAATTTGCCTCCACCTTCAAATTTGCTTCAGATTCAGAAACTCCAAGGGAAAGCAAACTTTCTGAGGAGGTTCATTCCTAGTTACGCAGAACTTGCCAAGGGTTATACTCGTCTTTTGAAAAAGGATGTACCTTTTGTCTGGGACCAGGTTGCGCAAGCTTCCTTTGACGCTCTGAAAGATTGTCTAATAAGAGCATCATTAATGTACGCCCCGGACTATCAAAGAGATTTTAACCTGTATCTTGCTGCAGCAGATACGACCATTGCGATGGTCTTAGTGCAAGAAGTCGATGGAATAGAACATCCTATTTATTATTTAAGTAAAAACTTAAATGACACAGAAAGTAAATATTCCTATGTTGAAAAACTAGCGCTTGCTGCTGTTCAAGCGATTCAAAGGTTTCGACATTATGTCCTCTTTAGGAAAACTACCGTTTTGTCAGATTGCAATCCCATGACATATATACTGTCGCGACAGTTGCTTGGGGGCAAATATTCAAAATGGATAGCCATCCTTCAAGAGTTTGATTTAGATTTTGTAAAATCCAAATCGAAGAAAGCTCTAGTTTTCGCAAAATTATTATGCGATCTCCCATCGTCGTCCAACGATGAAACATCAGAAGAGTCAATCGTGGATGAAAATTTGTTTCTGATATCAGTAAGCGATGAGTGGTATGGAGACATCATTGTTTATCTCCAAACCCAAAAATTTAGGCCTAATACCTCACACTCGGAACGGAAACGTATACGATACCAATCTAAAGACTACATGATCGTCGGTGATATACTTTACCGTCGTGGCGTCGATACAGTTCTGAGGAGGTGCCTTACCCATGAGGAGGCCGAAAAAGCCCTGAATGATTGTCATTCAGGCGCGTGCGGAGGGCATCAATCTGGATATGCAACAGCACAAAGAATCTTACGAGCAGGATATTTCTGGCCAACTATGTTTAAAGATTGCATAATAGCTGTCAGAAGTTGCCATGCATGTCAGATCTTTGATAGCAAAACCAGAAGACCACCCGCACCCTTACAGCCGATAGTTGCTGTTGGGCCCTTCTCCAAGTGGGGCATCGATTTCATGCAATGTAACCCCACCTCGACCGGGGGGCATGGGTATATTATAGTCGCTGTTGACTATTTTACCAAATGGGCCGAGGCGATGCCTACATTGGATAACACTGGTGAAACAACTGCCCTTTTCTTTTTCAATCATGTAGTCGCCAGGTTCGGCGTTCCGCAAGCTATAGTGACAGATCATGGATCGCATTTTCGCAATCACATGATGGTTGAATTAGCTGCCAAACTAGGGCTATCGCACGACAGCTCTACCCCGTATTATCCACAAGCCAACGGACAAGTTGAGGCAATCAACAAGGTCCTGAAGCGTATGTTGCAAAGGATGATCGGGGTTCATAAAAGAAGATGGCATCTAATCCTATACTCAGCATTGTGGGCTTACCGAACCTCGGTAAAAAACGCCACTGGGTTCACACCATTCCAATTAGTGTATGGCCTGGAGGCAGTTTTACCGATCCAGTGCGAAATTTCGTCTCTTAAACTCGCAATTGACCTCCTTCCCGGAACCTCAGAAGAAGAGGCTCGTTTCTTAGAATTGATCCAGTTGGATGAAAACCGTCGTGACGCTGCTTTGGCGAACGAGGCTCATAAGAAACGAGTCAAAGCACAGTTCGACAAGAATGTCAAACCGCGCATCTTCTCTGAGGGTGACTTGGTTTTGCTTTACGACCAAGAATCCGATAAATTAGGAGCAGGGAAATTTCAGTCCTTATGGATAGGTCCTTATATTGTTAAAAGGGTGTTAGCAAAAGGAGCCTACGAGTTAATGGATTATGACGGAATACCACTGGCGCAACCCCGTAACGGGTTGTACCTCAAGCGTTACTATGCCTAAATAGTAACCTGAGTGCTTTTGTTGTATTTTGTTTTCGCTAAAATGTTTGTTTCGGTAGTAATCCACCCTTCTCGTTTGTTGCAGATGTCGAATTATTCTGACACATATGTGGGATATGCCGACGGAGCGAGTCGTAGTACGCGGAATTTGTCCTCCGCTGCCTGGGCCATTTTTGATCCAAGCGGCGAGTTAGTGAGTTTCAGAGGTGTGTGTATTGGACGGTCGACAAACAATATCGCTGAGTATAGTGCGTTGATCGAACTCCTCTCTGATACCATTGCTCATGGTATACGCCGGCTAATTGTTAGGCTAGACTCACAACTTGTGATACTACAACTCACTGGTATATATTCAGTCCGCAATCCAGCTATTTATCGTATGTTTCTAAGAGTTAAGATTTTGGAAAGAGAGTTTGATTCAATTCAATACCAACATATTTCCAGAAACTTGAACACATTAACAGATTCATTGGCAAACTATGTATTAGATAGACATTTACAACATATATAAAAAGAGATACATCGGTGCTATGCAAGTGGATCACAAATAAACTGAAATAAACTCCGAAAATCAAAATATATAAAGCTGTTTATAGTTTGTACATAATGTGCTGTAATCAAAACAAAATTGGTCATACGACCTAGAACTCAAAAAGATGCTAGGGGGCACCCTAGCCTAATGGTGCTCATGAAAGTACGTCACGGTCTGTGCGATCATGCGCAAGAGACGAGTCCATCGTCTAGGCACACCAATGGTGTGTCGCTGCAACTGTAAAGGTAACTCGTCAATCTGTACATCCGGAAGACCACGAGTAAGGCTCTCAACCTGCTCCTGCACAGCTGCAAGTATCTCAGTATCACCAAGGTCGCGAATAACAACTCTCCTAGCAGGCTCTGCTGCTGGGGCAGCAACTGGCGATCGTGGACGAGCTACTGGACGAACAGGACCAACATCTGCATGCACCCAAGAGTTTGATCAGTTTTGAATAGTAAACATCATGAATGAAAATAATAAACAGTGATATGGTCAGAGATTTTACCAATAGCACCCCATTGCTCGCCATCCGGAAGCACCAAGTCCGGATCACCTCGGTAGTCCATACCCACGTATGGATACTCAGAAAATGCCATCTCCTGACGCTCGAACCACCTAAAGAAGGACTCAGTGAATGTAATATGAGGTTGACCAGCATGCCGGGACATATGGTCAACCCACCTCTGCATGCGTGGCTCGGTCGGAGAAGGCACATCAAGCAAGATGTACTGAGGTTGCATCAATGGGATTTTCTCCAAGACAAAGGCAGTGAGAATAGAACCAAATCCAAAGTTCTTCAACCCCCCGTCCTTTACCTTGGTCAATTGACTTTTCATCTGGATAAGTACTGCATCACACCAGTTAAACACTTTCGGTTGGAGACACTCCAAGGCGTGCTGCATATAAGATCTGTTGGCAACATGCAAAGCTGCGCTACCGGCCATCCTACCAATAGTAAACAGAATGGACCTGAGAGACCTGTCAGTGATGTCACGGATATTGATCTTGCCGTCTTTGCTCGGCTGTGAACCTTCCCGGCAATACTGACGGATATAGTCTCTGGTGGAAGTAGTCCCTCGAGCCGTGCCTGACAAAGAAATGGGAGCACCCCGCCTTGACAGCCCAGTCAAGAAGTACATGTCCTCTATGGTCAAGGGGAAGGACTTCCCCCTAATCTGGAATACTTGGTTAACAGGATCCCAAGCATCAAGCATATACTGCAGTAAAGAAATCTGTGCTCTCATGCTAGAGATACGGAAGAACTTCAGCAGGCCGCAGTTCCGAAGCGCATTCACCGTGACTGGGTCATGGAGTGCAACCATGTCCTCCGCTTCATGTTCTCGTTCTCGCCATGTAAGGGACATTTTGTCCAAAGTTCCCTACAATCAAACAAGAGAAAGAGTAAGTTCCTGATTTTGATGAAAATCTGGCGAAAAATCATCAAAAAACTCATGCAAAATCAGCTCTTTTAGGCCCAGCGCAGGCAGAGAGTGTTCCCCCTGCTCTGGAACTCAGTCTGCCTTAAGGCTGCCTGAAATACAGCGCAGATTTCGAAAGGGGAACCTGCGCTGATGCCAGGGCGCCCTAATGAAACCCCTGGGGCCCAGAAGCTCTGAAAAACAGCCATGAAATTGAAAAAGGAAACCATGAAACTGAAGGGCTAAGGTTTAGCTCCTACCTGGTCCAAACGGCGCCGAAAATCGTCCACAGAATCTCCCGGAATCAGCTGGTGAAAATCAAGGAAGAAGAGGCACCTCCAAGAGCTCCAACAAGAAAATGCAAATGAAATGGTAAATGAGAGGTAAAAACCCCTTTTTATGACTTTTTACACCGTTTAAAGTTAAATATTAGGGTTATATTCTCGTTTTCATGCAATTATTATCCATTTCTAACAAAATTTGTTGCAGCAATTGATAATGAAGTACTACATTTGAAAAGAGAAAAGCTAATGAAAATAAAAAATTAAATTTGACCATGAATCGAGCAGTTTTACCACGGAATTTATGCTCGTTAAAAAATAGAAAAGTGTGGGCAAAGTTTTTCCGCCAAAGTTCAAGCTCATTAAAAAATGAACCTATCTCGGTAAATAACCATTGCGATCGTAAATTTATAAGCCTTAAAAGCCTTGGTCGTGTTCTCATCCATCACCTCCATTTCATTTGGCCGATCGTTCACCCCCATGTGTGTTTACCTATTTTGAGGAACAGCTGCGAAGAGTGATTTCACCTAGCCCTTCTTGTGACACTACCGTGATTGGAAATTCCAATTTGTACCTGGAATCAGTTGCTATCCTTGTTTATCACTCGTTCCTCAAAAGACGAGTCTTCTTTGAGCTCTTTTCACTGACTCGTAAAATATGAAAAGTTTGCCGAGTTTTTGGCCTTCTAGCTCGTTAAACGACCGAAAGCTATCCCTCCTCTAGATTTTAATCTTTTTGGACCTGAGGGATTATTACACAAAAAGATCGAGCGCTTGTCTTGTTCGGCTCGTAAAAATACCGAATAGCCATCCCTTCTGTATTGTTTTATACTTTTTCGGACTTAAGGGATTAGATGACGAAAAAGGAATTATGGAGTTGACTTTCTGTACCTTTTTAGACTCTCTAAAAATGAAAAGGACCGAGTTTTCCTTGTCGTTAGACTCGTTAAAATGATTAAATAGCGACAAACTTGTCTTTAGACGAGAACGAGTTTCCCTATCGCTAGGCTCGTTAAATCTTAGCGATGGGCTTGCCCGAAGGGCAGGTTATAGAACAAGCATATGTTATCCTCCTCAAGCTTGACAAAAATAAAGAGGTACTGGTCAGAAATGACTGGGGAAAAATTGGGAGAACATCAAAGTTTAAAGGTAGCAAGTCACTCTTGAACATGACACTTTTCCTCCGTATCACATCGGGTTGGGTTGTCTCATTCACCGGTTTCATCACCATGGTCCTCGCCACACCATCCATTCGGGGTAATGCTACCAATCCATCACATCAGTGTCGTTATATGTTCAAGAGGGGTCATTCAGAAAGTGTCAACCATGTCCCATCCACTACCATACATTATCCTTCATCCATTTCATGATCGCCACCCTGAATCATATGTCACAGTTTGTTTCCACCTCCACTAAATCATTAGCTCCGTTCCGTGTCATTGATGTGGGATTCATTAAGGCCCTCCTTTGACGGATCGCTTCTTGTCGACATCAGCTCATTATCCAAGAAGTCGATCTAGGAACACCCCCATCAGTACTTTGAAGCTTGCATGCCTCAATGGCAAGTTTCTCACTTCCGGCGACAGGTATACATCAATGACCTTCGACCAGAAGATTTTGCGTGGCGTTCGACGCCAAGTCCTTTATTCACGCCACGTGAATTGTACTGCCGTACCTTGAGGGTCATCGTCATTTTTGGTGATTCCTCTCGCGCTTGTTAACGGTTTTCATTATTGACCGGTAATCAAGCGATGTCTTTTCATGTTTGACTTCAACGCAATTCTCACATGGATCGACTTGTACTTAGAGTGAAGATCGAACGAGTTTGAAGACCCCGGATCTAGTTTCATCCATCCGGGCTGCGATATATATTCAGGAAATATAAAAGCATTTGCCATGTACATCATTGCAGCAGATGATCATCCTCCTCAAAGGATGATAATTTTAGCGGAAGATTATCAGTCTGTCTTCAGACGATCGTCTGTCATATGTACCAAAATGTATTTATAGAAAGCTGAGCATGGGAATGCCCGCCTCAGCTAGATCATGAGAATAATGATGAATGAAAGATAATGTATTGTATTGTATTGTATTACAGGGCACTCTCCTCAGCACTGGAACGAACTTCGGACCCTCTAGCTAAAGCATTTCACCCGATTAACGGCCTCATACTTTAGGGGGAAACTATTATAGACATTTTTGTGCCTCGCGTCAAGGAGCAGGGAATGTCGATAATTACAGGGATCCTCAGTCCCTAAACATGTTGTTCTTACCCCTAAAAGAACAAGGTCATCAATCAACAGCACTTCCAATCAGTTCTCCACCTGAAAACACTTCAGAACAGGCTTATTTTGGATCATGTCAGCTGCTTAACTGAGCTTCTGCGCTGTATTGCAACTATCCCACTCTGTACCTGCGCTAGAAGTCAAAAACAATGAAGGCTACCTGCGCTGGGCGAGATTGGCCAAGTGGCACAGTCATCCTGCAAGGTGTCATTTGCCCAGGAAGCTTCCAAACTGACACTTGGGTCATGAGATTCGCCCTGTGATGAGTAAGAGGTACTTGATCACCATGTGTAAGCAAGGATCTCCAAGTGGACACAGGAACTGAAGATTAACTGAAGATGGAGAGGACACTAGTCAACTATATGCCAGCCTCCAGCTGACTCATCCTTTCCTCTTCCCTCCTATATATAGAGCTCTTCTATGAGGTCTAGGGAGGCTGGAATTTTGTATAAGCAAGGAGGTGCTGTTGGTATACTGCCAGGATTATTGGGTGATTGTTTTACTAGAGGTGAAGAAGAGAGTTCTTGCTGCCGAGGAGGTGCTGCTGGATTGGAGCCAACATCATTGGTTGTAACTTCCTCTGGAACCCTGTTTCTTTCTATCAATAAAGTTTGCATGTTCTCCTATATACTTGTTTTACATAGATGCTTTTGTGTTTACATGTATATTTGATGTAACCTAATCCATGCTTCAATTATGATTGCTTGTATCTCGTAGTTTGCTCTCTTTTGTTGTGCAGATTCTGTGTGTAGCTAGATCGGCTTGGAGAGCAAAGAGCTGGGAACAGGATACAAAGCGAGAAGGACAAGGATCGACTAAGCGCAAGACACCAGGTTGGTTGATCCTCTTTCCATTCTCTCTGTGCTTTCATAAAGTGGAACATGAAAACTTTATCATTCAGTTGTTGCTAAAGACTGTCACCTTTAGAAAGGGTTAGTGTCATCCGCATCGGATACTTTTCCCCACAACAGGGTGTTCACACATGTCTAGAGTCAAGCGAAGTAAGAGTGGTTATCTGTCTTGAACATGCATCATTCCTTCCATTCATCCATTTCCAATGTTAAGTTGAGTTTGTAATGTTCCCGAGCATCTCTGAGCTACAACCTAGGAGAGTTTCTTGGGGTGATAACATTGATTGGCGCCATTTCCGGGGAGAGGAGATTGAAGCTCAGCTTCCTTGGGAAAATGACATAGCTCCATGCTTGGATGATAGACAAGGTCTGGACACATTTCTGGTTGTAATCATCTCTCTCGTGACTCTACTGGAGAACCTACCTAGTGGTGACTCCACATTTCAGTTCTGGCTCAATTTGTGAGGCATACTCGGAGAAATCCTCAGAAATCAACAGCTGACCCAATGCCTAACCTTGAGAATATTTCTAAGGAGAAGAAAACACCACAGAAAGGAGCATCAGGATCATGTAAGCCTACGAAAACTTATGCATCTCTGAAAGATAAGGTTATAGCTGAGGATATACAGTTTGAAGATTTAGAGCCCAGCATTGTTAGTCAAGAGATTCCTTCAGAGATTAATAGAGCTCCTTGTTTAGGCAGTTCCCCTTTGGATCGCAGTCCAAAGAAAGCCTCCCATACAGTCCATCATTTTCCCTCAGTTCTGTCATCTATTTCATCACTGCCTACCATTCAATCTGCTAGTATCCTTCCATCTATCCCAGTCATGGCAGGCCAGCAAGCTCCCACGAATATGGAAAGAATCATAGCTACTAGGTATGGACCCCTGGTCTTTCCTATCCCTTTGAATGCCATGCCTGCAGGAGTATGAGAAATATATGCCCAAATTCATTGGTACAGAGGGGGTAACAACTAAAGAACACCTTGAATCTTTCTATAGTTATGCTGATAACTTAGATATGAGTGAATATGATGTGTGGATGAGAGTGTTTGTTCAGAGCCTTGATGGAGAGGCTAGAAAGTGGTTCAGAGAATTAGCTCATAGGTCCATAAAAAACATTGAGGCATTGGATGATGCATTCCTGAAACAATGGGGAGATATAAAATATCTGCTTTATTATTGTACAGAGTTTGGAAACCTAAAGAGGGAAAATGGGGAATCATTGCCTGATTTTAATAAAAGATTTAATCGGATGTACAATAAGATACTAGCTAAAGTAAATCCTACCCCCACCTCTGTCAAACTCACTTATGCCAATGCTTTTGACTTAGATTTATACCAGCTTTTGAGAGAAAGAAGATGTGCCACTCTAGCTGATATGAAGGATGTAGCACTAGAGGTGGAATCAAATATCATGGCTGCAGAAAAGCTTAAAACACATGCTAATAGAAGAAGGTAGATAGGTGAGGCTTCTTCTTCCTCTGCTTCATCTTCAAAACCCAAACTAGATAATATGACTAAGATGATAGAGTCATTAGCTGCTGAGATATCTAAGCTAAAAGTTGAGTAGAGTTCTGGGAAAGCAAGGTTTTAAAACACATTTTCTCCAAAAAATCTGAATCCATTCAGAAGAGCAAATGAGCAGTTGCAAATCATTCAAAGGGGTAAAGAAACAAATGAGGAACAAAAGGTTAAGGCTCCTTTCCAAAATATAGTCATGGAGGAGGAGAAGTTTGAAGAGGAAGATGAAATCCGTTGCATGGAAGATAAAGGTAGTGCTACCTTTTTGACATTGGTTGCATATGAAGAATCATTACTACTAGACCAAACCAGTCAAGAGTGGGACAGAGAGGCTGTTTTGCAGACTGGTGAACAACAAAGATATAATATGAGGTCAAAAGCAAACAATGTCAAGGAGAGTCCTACCCAAAAAGCTGTTGTCTAGATAGAGTCACAGAATATCAGATAGAAAATACTAGCAGCTGATCTAGTCATCCCCAAAGCACTAGCTCAAGAGTTAAGAGGTCCTGATAAGTCGCCTTCCCCTTTCAGTTTGGAATCAGAAGTCCAGAAGTTAAAAATATCTATGCCTCTGATAGAACCGGTAAAGAGTGAAGTTTTAGAAAGCCTATCCTTGAGGCTCTTGAACTTAAAGCCACGCGAACCTCCACTAACTATGTCAATTTGCAAGATGATAAACCTGCAATCATGTTTAGCCCTATGATTGAACCTACTGATAATAATTCTCCATCATTTTATGTTTCCTTGATTATTCATGACAAAATCCTCCAAAATTGCCTGCTAGACACAAGGGCCAACCACAATTTGATGCCTAAAACTATCATGGAAGAGTTAGGCCTTGACATCACTAGACCATATCATGATTTATTCTCATTTGATTCAAGAAAGATGAAATGTCTGGGGTTGATTAAAGATCTAGCCACTACCCTAACTCAGTTGCCCATGAAGAGTATGATGATGGATATTGTGGTAGTAGATGTCCCTCCCAAGTTTGGCATGCTGCTGTCTAGAGGATGGATTAAGAGACTATGTGGGACATTACGAAATGACTTATCTTATGCCACTATCCCAGCCTTTGGAGGGGAAAGTAGGAGATTGTACAGAGAAACACAGCTGGCCTACATCATCAGTGATGAGAAGAATCCTTCTAATCATCACATATACGCTGTGGACACTGATTTTGGAGCATGTATTCTCCAAATAGAAGAATCACAGAAGGCCTCAATGCAGCTCAAGAAAAAAATAGTGCAAGCCGAGGAAGAGAAAGGAGGTCTAGTTTGGAAGATGTTATTTGATGGGCCATGTTCTAGGGAGACCGTAGGAGTAGGGATGGTGTTGATATCTCTAGAACAAGAAAGCACACATCTGTCCTTTAAGCTGGCTTTTCAAGTCACAAATAATATAGCAGAGTATGAGGCTCAAATATTGGGTCTCAATGCAGCTAAAGAGAGGAATCAAAAATATAAAAGTGTTTGGAGATGTTGATCCCATCATTTAGCAAGTGAATAAAACATATCAAGCAAAGCACCCAAGGCTGAAAGCATACAGCGATGAGGTATGGAGACTTAAAGACTCTTTTGATAGTTTTTGCATCTCATATGTCCCTAGAGCCAAAAATCAGCTTTCTGATTCCCTTGCCATGTCTGCTAGCATGTTTATCCCTCCCATGCCTCCCAGACTAGTTTATGAAGTCCAAATGAAATACAGACCATCCTTTCCTGATAATGTGCAACATTGGAAAGTTTTTTAGGATGATGATGAAGTGAATAGGTTTCTGCAAGTCATTGATGAATTCTCTGAAATGAAAATTGACCAAGAAAATGAAGCCTTGGAAGAAAATCCCCAGTCCCGGCTTAGAAATAGAATTGGTAAAGATAGCATTGTCCAACTACCCAACAATCATATACCTAAGGGTCTGGTTCCATTACAAAAACTGTTTAACAAAAATGATGTGCCTTATAAGGCTGCCCAAAAAGAAGACCAATCTACAGTCTGTAAGCATAATATAGGGATTCTAGGTCAGCCAAGATACATAAATCTGTCCACTCATTTGTTTGCTGCCCATAATGCTGAATACTGCAATTTAATGAAGCAATTGCTGATGTCTTTGCCTGGGAATATAGTGATCTGCAAAAATATGACAAAACGATCATCCAGCATAGAATCCCTTTAGAGAAAGACACCACACCTTTTAAGCAGAAGCTGAGACCAATAAATCCTTTGCTCCTCCCTTTGATTGAAAAAGAAATAAAAACATTACTAGCTACCAAAATCATAGTCCCTTTTAGATCCTCAAAATGGGTAGCCAATTTGGTTGTGGTGAGGAAGAAATGTGGAGAAATTAGACTCTGTGTTGATTTCAAAAACTTGAACAAATACTCTAAGAAAGACAATTACCCTCTACCCAAGATGGAGCATTTGCTCTAGAAGGTCTCAGAAGCCAAAGTGATGTCTTTCCTGGATGGATTTTCAGGATATAACTAGGTTGTTGTATATCCATATGACCAAGAGAAGACTGCATTCACCACTCCTTGGGGCACTTTTATGTATTCCAAGATGCCTTTTGGATTAATGAATGCTAGAGCCACCTTTCAGAGAACTATGGATATAGCATTTGTGGGAGAGAAGGATAAGTTTTTTTTAATCTACCTTGATGATAGAACAATATACTCCAGCAACCATCATGACCATTTGCAACATTTAAAGAAAGTGTTCCTGAAGTGCAGAAGGTTTGGGATTTCAGGCAATCGTAAAAAGTCACAGTTTGCTTTAGAGGAGGGTAAGCTATTAGGACATGTTTCTGCTGCAGGTGTCAGAATTGACCCAGAAAGAGTAAAAGCAATACAGACCTTGTCTGTCTCGAGATCAAAGAAGGATATCCATTCATTTCTGGGCAAAATAAATTTTGTGAGCAGTTTTATCCCAAATTTTGCAGAACTTGTAAAGCATATTACCTCCATGTTGAAAAAGGGGTTAGAGATTAAGTGGACTGAATCAGTAAGAAGATCCTTTGAGTCCATTAAGAAAGCTATTATCGAAGCTCCCACTTTAAGAAGTCCATATTACAGCAGGGAGTTTCATATATTTTCATTTGCCTCTGAAGACACCATTGCAACAGTTCTATTACAAGTAGATGAAGAAGGCTCAGAGCATCCAGTGGCATTTTTCAGCAAAACATTAAGGAATGCTGAGATGAGGTATGACATTATGGAGAAACAAGCATATGCTCTTATCAAGTCTTTGAAAACTTTCAGAGTTAATATTTTTCATTCCAAGATAATTGCATATGTACCCTCTGCTTCAATAAAAGATGTCTTAACACAGCATGATGTTAATGGAAGAAGGGCTAAATGGATTGCAAAGTTAACTGAATTTAATATAGAATTGAAGACCACCAAGTTGGTTAGAGATCAGGGTCTTGCTATACTATTGGCTGAAGAAAATTGCAGAACACTGGACATAAATCTCATGGGTAAAATTGCAGAAAATGGTCAAACAGAAGAAGAGGAAACAACTAAACTAGGGAAAGAACAATCATTAGTAGAAAATATAGCTTATTTTGATTGGCACTCTGCAATAGCTAAATTCTTGCTGAAGCTAGAAATTCCTCTAGGCCTTAGTTCAAGCCAAGCCAAAACTATTAAGCTCAGGGCGACAAAATATTGAATTCATGAAAATTTTCTCTACTAGAGGGACCCATTTGGAATTCTGTTGAGGTGTATGGACAAAGGACAATCCAGTGAAGTCATGCAGCAATTTCATTCCAACATATGTGGCGGGCATCATTATTGGAAGACTACAAGCCACGAAATTCTCAGAGCTAGGTACTATTGGCCCACCTTGTTTTCTAATGTCTTTTCATTTGTTAAATCTTGTGACAGGTGCCAAATATTTGAAGGAAAGCAGCAATTGAAGTCCCTACCCTTGAAACCAATACATTCTAATGGACCTTTTCAGTAGTGGGGCTTGGATTTCATTGGAGAGATCAATCCACATTCCAGTGGCCAACATAGATGATCTTAGTAGCCACTGATTATTTCACCAAGTGGATTAAAGAAATCCCTACCAGGAAGGCTGATCATAATGTGGTCATGAAGTTTTTGGCAGAGCATAGCTTAACCAGGTTTGGTTGTCCACATAAATTAGTCACAGACAATGTAGCAGCCTTCAGGGCAAAGGAATTGGTGGATATGTGTGGTTCAATGCGCATTAAACTAGTTCATTCCACCTCATATTATCCTCAAGGAAATGGTCTAGCAGAGTCTTCCAACAAAAGCCTGATAATGATAATTAAAAAGCTGCTGGAAAACAATAAAAAGAGTTGGGATTCTAAGCTCAAATATGCACTGTGGGCTGACAGAGTGACCATTAAGAAATCCACAGGGAATTCTCCATTCAATATGGTATATGGCACCAAAGCTAGATTCCCAATTCAGTTAACACTCCCTGTGGCAAAGTTCCTACAAGAAGAGTTGAATGAGGAAGAAGACATGGTAAGAAGAATAACTAATTTAGCATAGGTACATCAAATTAAGGAACAACTGGTTGAAAGTTTTGTAGCACATTAGAAAAAGATCAATGAAGCTTTTGACAGGAGGATGAAAGTGGATAGTTTTCAGGTTGGAGACTTGGTTCTAAAGTGGGATGCACTGAAAGAGAAGAAAGGCAACCATGGGAAGTTTGATGCTTTCTAGACAGGGCCTTTTATAATTTCTCAAATCCAAGGGAACAATACCTTCATACTGCAAAGTATGGGAGGGAAGATAGTTTTTGATGGCCTAGTTAATGGACATTTTCTAAAAATTTATGTTGTTTAAGGTCTTTGGGCCTTAAGATTGTAAATATGTTATTTGATCAGTTTTAGTATAGGCTAAGTTAGACTCCATGCCCAATGGAACACTAGGAAATTTTGCTAATTGATTTTACAGGGAAGGCATTGATCTTCGAGTTCTTGAGACCTCACAAGGAGGATCTCATCCCCAGAAGGAGCCAGTGTTACCTCTGCTACATGTGGCTGATGTTCAAAGAGCAGAAGTAAGCTCGGTCCTTGGTTTTACTCAGAAAAAGCCTTCACCGGATATCCTTACCCTTCTCCATTTCCTCACCCATTCCCCTCTTTATCTCCTTTTCTTCTGTTTAAAATCCCACAAAATGATTTTCTTAAGTCACGGGCGTTAAAACCCCTAAACCCATATAACCGCATACCTTTGCAAAACCCCTGCCATAACCTTAACCATAGCCATTCACTTTCCCTGCTAATCCTCTATTTCCCTGTCACATCAAACAAAACCCACACGGTTAAATCCCTATCATCTGATTATCTCCTCTGGGATCAGATGGCAGTCACTTTGCTCGCACCATCAAACTGACCACGCGATAATTCGCAATCAAAAGCAGTTTCATCTTGCCTCGTCTGCCACGCGTCACCCGATGATAGGTATCACTCGGCCATGTACGATTACCACCCGACCCCCAATAGCAGTGCGAGCAATACCGATTAGTGCTCAGGCTCGCTCTCCCCGCCTGATAAACTCCGTGCATCTTCTGCACCCAACGACCATTGGATCTTCCCACCTGAGATCCAACAGCCTGTGATCACCCCGCTCCCATATCTCCCGATACCTTCTGCAAACCAATCCCTATCATCGATTTGTCCAATCCAATGGTCGATTCTCCCTTTCCATTCGACCTGACTATCTACATCTTTAACCATTCCATACTCCCAACAAAGGTGGCTTGCATCCAGTACTCGATGTAATAGATCATCGACAACCGCATTCAAGAGGCAATATGGCTGAGAAGGAAAGGTACAAAGTCAAGCAGGTAAATGCATTCAATGATTATGGGATTGCATCCCATATAACAGTCCACCTACCCGAGAAGGACAACAGAGCATCCAAGAAGATCAATTTTGTTCACTATAGCAAGTAATTGCACTCAGAAGTTCTGCCAGGCAGTTAAAGCAGTTGGTGGTCCATTATGACCCCTCCATGCCTAGAATAAGAGAAGATTTTTGTAATCAAACTCTATATATACCCATAAAATAGATGTAATTAGTGTTAACGCTTGAATTTGGCCTCAGGCTGTAAAAGACAAAATCCAAGGCAACATCAAACCACTTAGCCTCGTAGCTAGCCCTACGGGGCAGGAGAGGGCTCTCTCCGGGTCTATCTCGGCAAACGGTTTTCAAAAGGGCAGAGATGACCAATATAGAACACTGGATTTTAGGCTAGTAAACTGATAGGGAAAATTTGATTTTAAATTTTTAGAGTTTTGGCTGAGCATAGCAATTTTGGGTGCGGGGATGAGACATAGTTTTTGCAGAGGTCTTTTTGGGGCAAGGTAGGAGATTGTCTTGATGCCTTTGAATTAAGTGAATGGATATAAATGACCGGTGAGGAGCTAAATAGAGCAAGAAACTTTCAATAGTTCTCTTTAGACAGAGGAAAACATAGATATTAAGCAAACTTAAAGGCAGAGCATATAAATTATGAATTCTACCTTAACACTTCATTTACTTAATGTGCAGAAAAGAGAAGTTGGAAAATGATACACATAACACACTTACAAGTACAAGAGAGAAGCACACCATCAACACAAATAACCACAAGAATCCCAAATAGTGCTGCAAAACCTTGGTCTTTCCTTTGCCAAAATTGCAGAGATACAAAGAGTAATACAGTCTAAGCTTATCCCTCAAGAGTCCAACCCCTTCAACCCCTGAAAATTATTGAGAAAATACATAATATAGACCATGCCAACCCATTCCCTAGCCTCTAGGGGTCGATCTCATCATCCTAGGAGCTGTTTCAACCAATTCTAAACTGAGCACTAAAATCTAGGTTGTCAAAACAACTTGCCTCTATAAGCTAGGAAACCAATTCATTCATTAAATGTTTGCTATTTTATGAATGAATCTTCTAGAATAGGTAAATAAGTGTCATGTCAACATGAAATTACATCAATGAGGGTGAAAAATTCCATCACAAGTCAAAACTGGTCAAAGCTGGGCGAATTCCTGAGCTGAAGGTGCAAAACTGGCAAATTTCCCTGATGCGTAGCGCCCCAATGCTCTACGCGTAGCGCGCATTTGAGCCAACTTTTGAGGAACTTCCCAACATCCAAATGAGGAAAACCTAGGCGTGTTAGAAAGTTCTGGATGTCTACTTTCCAACCCAATTGGAATTTCTCAATTTGGTGTCGATTTGCCCCTCAAAAATTTCAATCTCCCAAGACTGCTTCCTGTGTGTCCAAAACGTGGCAGAAAGTCATTTTTTGCATGTTTTTTGACCTTCCGAGGGCTCAAAACCTGATGAAATGTCTTGGAAATTGCTGAGAAAGTATAATTTTGCATGCAAAATCCAAAAATTCTGAGTTTTTGAAAAATGGACTTGCCCATCTTCAGGGTAGCGCGCGGCGCGCTACGCCTCCTGACGTGTAGCGCGCTTGAGCCCTACGCGTAGCGCGACTTTCAGATGCTTTTTGGAGGCCTTCCTGGTGTTAAAATTGGGTGTAGGATGGCTCGTTGGAAAAGTATTTGAATATAATTTCTAAAAAAACTAGAATTTTTCAATTTGGAGTTCATTTTCCCTGTCAAAAATGAAATCTCCCAAGACTGGTCAAAATGTGCCAAATGAGGCTGCCTCAAGGCAGAGTGCTGTTGCAGTCAACGTTGGAATGCCTTCCTCAACTCCAAATTGAGCTCATGATAGCTCATTGGAAAGCTATTTGGGTCTAGTTATTATTTGACTCATCAATAAATTAATTTAGCCAACCACGGTAGGAGAAAACACGATTTTCCCAAGGTCACTTCAGAGGTGCATTCGATTCTCCTGAGGCAACGGTAGGTTTGAAATTTCTCTAAAACCATGACACCTTTGTAAAACATGAAGGAGGTTTTTCTTCCTTGCCATGTTTTGGACAAAAACCTCTCTCCGTTTTCCAAAATGCATCTTTTATTGCTCAGAAACAATATTTGAGTAAAACCTACCCCGATGTGTGGAACAAGAGATTTTGTCGAAATGAAGCGGAATGAAGAGGATAGGGGGCTTCTAAATTCTTGAGGAAATTTTGGGGAGTAGGGAGGGATGTTAGGAAGTAGGAGAAAGTGGAATCTCAGAGATTGAGTGAGGGGAAGTGGTCCAAAAGGGAAAAACACAGGCCCAACCTTGAAAATTGCCAGGTTGTAGCAAGAAACTAGGGTTTTTGAAAAAATGAGGAATTTGGGGGATCTCAGTGATGGGAAGCATTTTATAAGGTAATTTAAGGATAGGGGAAGGTGTATGAACATTATGATACAAGTTTTGCTGATGATTTGACCGTCCAAGAGAAATTAGCTTTCAAAACCCTAGGAGAGGGAAATGACCTTGCCTGGGCACAACTGAAGCATGAACAAGGTGTAAAATGACTAATTAGACACTAACATGATAATGAAAACCCTATGAATGATGATAGACTCAGCAGAATGATCTCATGGACCGACATTTGGACAACTTTAGAAGGAGTGAAAGCAAACCCTAGACCTAATGCCTAGTGACCAAATTTTGCTTGAAGACTCACTGAAATGACAAAATTTGACCTTGACACTTCAAAATCACTTTGTAAGAGAATGTTTGATCACTGGAGGAAGGCTGGAAAGATTGACACTAACATTGGCTCCAATGGGGATGGTAGCTCCTTGGAGGTGCCAAGAACCACAAACCTCTCGGAGAGCAGACCAGTGTTTTCAACCATTGGGCGATGGAGTCATTATTTACTCATTTGACACAAACTATGAGAGCTTTAATGACTGCAGATTTGACTAAAAATTGGACACAAATTTGACCCAAACTAACTCAATAGTGAACAGAAAATGGACTGATAAAAACACCTGGACAAACCTCAAACCAACCAATCTCCATCTTCAGAATTATAGCCTTCACCGCGGGCCCCAGACTGAGGATGAAAGATCAGCACACACATGCGATAAAACAGAAGTAAAATGGTATATACAATGATGGTGAGAAGAACAAAAATGCTCAAACATGGGACCTCTTTAGCAGTCGACCATTGATCGACCCTCCGAGATAATCATCTCCATTCATTTCCTTGAGGAGAAAAGAATTTTGGCCACGATATGCTGCGATCTTATAGGGACCCTTCCATAAATTATCAAATTTGCCGTGCTTCCCTTTGTCTTCATTCCGAGCATCCCACTTCAAAACCACATCATCTATTTGAGAGTCATCTGATTTTGCTTTCTTGTCATAAATCTTCTTTATGCGCTCTTGCAACTTGAAAGTATTGTGAAGTACCTCCTCCCGTGTCTGCTGTAAATGAATCATTTGATTAATCCGCCTCTGCATGGGATCTTCCTCACTATCAATTTCTTGAAGCAATTTGACCATCGGAATAGCAAGAGAAGTAGGAAACACTGCATCTGCCCCGTACACCAGCTCAAAAGGAGACATGCCAATTGACTTTTTATGACTTACCCTATCATCCCACAGTGCATTCACTAACTTTTTATGCCAGCTCTTCTTATTGATTTCCAGCAAGTTTTTAATGATATTTACCAAGGACTTATTTGAAGATTCTGCCAGCACATTTCCTTGCGGATGGTAGGCAGTAGAATGCCCCAAACTGATATTATACTTGTAGCAAAAATCAACCATTCTCTTTGATTTAAATGCTGTTGTATTATCTGTAATTAACTTACTTGGACAGCCAAAACGTGACAGTATATTATTTTCAAGGAAAGAAATAATTACCGCATCTGTGGCCTGCCGGGTGGGAATGGCTTCAATCCATTTTGTGAAGTAATCTGTGGCTGTCAATATCCATCTATGTTGTCCTGACAATGCCGGATGAATCTCACCGATAAAATCCAAGCCCCACTGCTGAAATGGTATGCTGACTTCAATTGGTTTGAGAGGCAACAGCTGCAATTTCTGTTTTCCTTGAAAAATTTGGCACTCATGACAACTCTTAACAGCTTTATATACATCTGAAAACAATGAAGGCCAATAAAAACCTGCTCTTAGGATCTTATTTGCTGTAGTCTTCCAAAACAAATGACCCCCACAGTCACCTTTATGAAAATCTTCCACCACTGTTTTGGCTTCCTCCTCAACCAAACAAGTCAGCAATATTCCACCGGGGTCTTTCCAATATAGTGCAGATTTAAGGATGAAAAACTTGGCTACTTTCAACTTCAATGTCCTACTTTTATTTCGCGGCATCCCGGGAGGTGAAGACAAATTTTGAAGTACATATACAATATCAGCATACCAAGAAGAAGAAATAAAGATATCAGATACCTGTTGTGCTGAATTCTCCTCATCTTCATCGGACATGGCAGCTATCAAATTGATGTCTAGGACTGTTGGCATTATGATGCATGTGTTGTACTTGATGGCAACCCTCTCATATCTCACTTATGTATAACTGAATGAATCTTCAGACGAGATATCAGATGTAACTGATGGAGGATAGCTCAAAGGAATCAGATGATGAATCTTCAGAAGAGATATCAGATGAGACTGATGGAAGAATATCTCACTTATGTATAACTGGATGAATCTTCAGACGAGATATCAGATGTGACTGATGGAGGATAGCTCAAAGGAATCAGATGATGAATCTTCAGAAGAGATATCAGATGTGACTGATGGAGGACAGCTCAAAGGAATCAGATGCTAATTCTAAGTGTGACAAGTTAGCTTTGCCATCAAGTCCAAAGGGGGAGATTGTTGGCATTATGAGATAAGTGTTGTCCTTGATGGCAAACCTCACTGATGACAAATCATAGTATAGAAGGTCAGCATCCAGGAATTGATGATCATACTATAAGAAGAAGAGAAAGTTCATACACGCAGGTTCGTTAAGCCCAAGTCGCGTGTACACGCAGGTTGGCTTCAGCAAAAGCGCGTGTATGTGGAAAAGTACCTTTGGTCCATGGCGGTTAGTCCTTGGAAGTTGTGCCTATGGTTTCGGACCATTGTGTCTCGACGGGCGTGTCGATCCCTAGTTTTGAAGTTGATGGTATTGTGTTACTATGGTTTTGGCTCTTGGTACTGAGCAAGGCCTAAGGCTATATAAGGAGAAGGAAATCATTAGGCAAGGGCATCTGAAATGTCTTGAATATCTGATGAAGTATTAGATCCAGTATGCAGGTTATGGGTTGATGATGCATTGCTTGATCTGAGCTAAGGAGAGATCTCACCGGTTGATGGAGAACAAGATCTAAGGAGAGATCGGGATCAAATGGTTTGAAATGAACTATCTTTATGATGCTTATTCTAGATCTACATACTGACGCATGTATTGTTCTATAAGTGTTATGAGTATGACTGATGTCTGGTACAGCTGCAAGTTATGAGAAATTATTTTTAGATCTGTACGCGGGTTGTCTTTGGCAAAAGCGCGTATACACGCGGGTTTGATTCATCGAAGTAGCGTATACATTGTAAAGCTTGATATTTGAAGTTGCAGATGGATCTGATGGTTATTACAGAGTTCTGTGTCTGCTCTGTGTTCTGGTGACTGTTGTTAACAGGGTTTCAGTGATTCAGAGTTTGATGATTGTTTTGAGCTTCAATGATAGTTATGTATCCAGTCTGAAAATTGATGAAACGTGGTACCTGGAGGTGAGAAGATTGTAGGCAAGCACCTACGTACTAGTATCTAAGCTAGTACAAAAGCTAAAGGAGATCTTTGGAGCATTGTAGCAGGTAGCAACCTGCGTACTAGTAAATGGATCGGCTAGTACAAGAGCAAAGGGGGTTGTAGCTCCCGTACTGGTATAAGACTGCACCAGTACAAATATTGTAAAAGGATTTTCTTATTAAGAAGAAGATTGAGATGACTTGCAGCAGGTGGTTTTCACCCACATTGGGTTTCCACCTTATATCTTTGTGTTCATGTGTGTGGCTCTTGTGTGATGTTCTGTTCTGTTATTCTGCACCTGTTTACTGTTAATATGCTTAATAATGATCTGATGCACTTACTGAAGATTAAGCTAACTGAATTATAAGATCTCTGGATATACGCGAGTTTCATTAGACACAGTAGCGTGTACACGCGGGTTCACTTAATTGAAGTAGCGTATATGTTTCTGAGTATGAAATTGAAAAGTTTGATTGATCTGATAATACTGATTCACCCCCCCTCTCAGTATTATTTCCAACAATTGGTATCAGAGCAGGTCCTTTGATAGAAGCTTGATCGCTTGAAGGAGATCCGTGGAACAATGGGAAAGAAGCTTAAGAAGAAAGCTCATAAGAAGAAGAAGACATCTCAGAAGATCTATGACAGTGGGAGAGTCGATTGGGGATTAGGTATAAGAAGCTCTTCAGATTCAGAATCAGAGTCAAAATTAGATTCAGAATCATTATCAGGTATGAATGTGTTATCCTCTGATGTTCCTGCTATATTTCCTTGTGAAAGTGATGGAAGTGATAGTGAAACTACTGAACATGCTTTTATGGGTGAGCAAGAAAAGTATCAAATAGAGGCAGTATTTAGAAGGCTTACAGACAAAGTTAAAGATCAACAAGATCTATTGAACAAAAGGGAATGTGCTTTCAAAGAAGAAGTTACCAAACTAAAGGCCCAACTAGAAGAAGGAAACAAGGTAAGAAAGCTACTCAAGGACAAGGAAGACCAATGTCAAAAATTGCAGCATGAAGTGACATCATTAAGAAAACAAGTCAACGAAAGAAGCACAACCATCAAGAAACTCAAAGATAGATCCAGCTACTATGAAAATCTTGAAGCTACAATCCTCTCACTAAAAGGAGATCTTGAAGAATCAAAGAAGCAGAATACAGATCTACTCCAAGCTATTGCAAAACAAGAAATCGAAGCCACCAGCTTAAAATCTCAACTAGAATGTGCCTTCCGAGTTCGTCAAATGCAGCAGGATGTGAATGAAGAACAAGAAAAGGAGATTCTCAAACTAAGGGAACAAATGGAAGAAGGAAGGAAAAGTGAAGAAGATTTGAAAAGGCAATCTCTTGAAAAGGAAGAACAGCTTCAGGTTGAGGTAAATATCTTGAAAGGTAAACTAGAAGAAAAGGATAAGCTTTTACGATTTCAAGATAGTTCTAAAGTCTTGGATGATATTCTTAGTAGTCAAAGGTCTCCTGCTATAAAGACCGGTCTTGGTTTTCATGAATCTGTTGAAGGTGAATCTAGCTCACAAGGTGAGGCAAGGAACTCTAAAGAGAAATCCAAAATGATCAACAAGGAGATGAAAGGTCAACCAAGGAAAGAAAGTCTTCAAAGAAAATCTTTTACTCCTCCTATGAATAATGTTGAATGTTATGTATGTCATAATCTTGGACATATTGCAGCTAGATGTAAAAGAAGAAGAGTTCAAGACCATTATGCAGACAAGTCATCTCAATCAAGGTACTTTAATGGATATTGCTTTGCTTGCAATATGTATGGTCACAAAGCTTCTGATTGCTACAGGAGAAATATGAAACATGTAAGATGTTATGCATGTAACAAGCTTGGACATATAGCAAAGGAATGCAGGAACAAAGGATGGACATCACATCAAAAGGAGAAAACCTCATCACACTTGAAGATATGGAGGAAGAAGGAAGTACAGTCAGCACAATGTACTGAAACACAGCACAACACAGACATATCAGACTCAGGGGGAGCTGAAAGTGTAAAACTTCAACGTTCTGAATCTCATACGCAAGTTCCTTAAAGGGAAGTCGCGTATATACGCGAGTTCGACACTGCAAAGTCGCGTATATGTCAGTCTGAGGAAAAGCAGTGGGGACAGGCTCAGAAAATGGATCTGATATGATTCAGTCCATTATTTGCTCTATCGGTTAATAGCTACAGTCTGCTGAGGATGTGTGGAAATGTTTTGTTACTTGTATGATGTCTAGAAGTGTTTTGATCCTAACTTGAGGATGAAGATGTTTTGATGCTTACGGCTGATATATGCATGATCAGATCTAACAGATGGCACTGGTTGAGGGGGAGCATATGCCTTTAGTAATTCATTGTTGGCATTATGGTTTATAATCCTTGGTGATGATTCTTATATGGCTAAATGATATATCTTGCTATGATGTGGTTGTGAGTTGTCTATGATAAACTCTCATATGATTCTTGGAGTTACATAGAAGATGTTCAGATCAGATTTATGGTTGATTCTTTGATGATGCATATATGGTGCTTACATGGTGATCTTCATAAGAACAAGGAGAAGTACAAAGCTTGAATACACATCTTCCTCACTTGATGATGAGTCACTTATATACTGCTGTTGTCATATGCATAAATATCATACAGTTATGATGCAGGCACTCATGCGGATAAGGATTGTTGCTGATGATGATATCAAGAATCTTTGTCAAAAGAATTTGAGCTCAAGATACATAGTGCTGATACATGGATGACTACTCAAAGTTGCTTTATTGAAGACATGGTGATGAGTTCTTATCTATATGATGATAGGTTGATCCTTACATATGTTAATTGATGCAGATGTTCCCAAGCAATGATACTTGGATCATGTAGAGCTTGATGAAATGGCTATGGTGGTTTCACACATGATACAATGTGAATGACTCTGAATTCTGTTCAAAGGGATGAATTGATGCAGACATACCTTGTTATAGGTTGATGACCTATTCTCTACAGGACATTTACAGGTTGCTGATATGGAAATTTGTGTACGCGTGTTGTTTAAAGGATATCCGCGTGCATACGCCGTTTTACAAGGGGATAGTCGCGTATATGGTGTACGCGTGTTGCGTAAGGGATATCTGCGTATATACGCCTGTTTATGTGTATACAGACGCGTATATGGAGATTTGAAGGAAATCAGCAGGGACAGATGTTGGTTGCAGAAAGTCTGATATAGGTCTGACAGAGATCATCTGGCACAGGTTCAGGGGGAGCAGATAATCTTCCAATGATGCATTGTTGGCATTATCTTAAAGCTTTTGGTTCTAGTTCACATTTGGTGTTGATTTCAGGAGGAACAAAGGCGAAAGGAGAACAGAAGGATCTCTTGGTTGCTGATCTGAATGGTGATTATCAGATGCTGCTAGTGACTTTCATAAGTCTTGGTCTAGTTATTTCGTCTCTATGTCATATATCTCTTTTGTGGTATCTCTTTCATGGTGTCAAGGTCATGTAATGGCCTATTTTGGTTTCCCCACTATGCTTGGGATGATTGATGCAATATGATTGGTTGTCATATGTAAACTTTTGATGTATCCCCACTTGGTTGGGTGGATGAGTCAATTTTTGTATATCCTCACTTAGTTGAGAGATGGATGTATGTATGAGTCTTTGGTGATAGGAAGGTCTTTTATGATGTATAGAGTCATGTTCTTCTTGAAGAGCATCTTTTGCAGATCTTGCCTACAGTCAGGAAGAGCATGAACAGCACACTTCAGCAGTACAGAGACTTGGCATGTACTCAGGGGGAGCATGAACAGATTGGTACACCTTGGCATATACAAAGGGGGAGACTATTCAGAGATTTCAGCAGGTACTCAGGGGGAGTATGGACAGTGGAATGATTCAGCAAAGGAAGAGAATATCTTGGTCCACCCTTTGCCCTTGATGTCAAAGGGGGAGAGTGATTTGGTGTTGTTGCCATCAAGTCCAAAGGGGGAGATTGTTGGCATTATGATGCATGTGTTGTACTTGATGGCAACCCTCTCATATCTCACTTATGTATAACTGAATGAATCTTCAGACGAGATATCAGATGTAACTGATGGAGGATAGCTCAAAGGAATCAGATGATGAATCTTCAGAAGAGATATCAGATGAGACTGATGGAAGAATATCTCACTTATGTATAACTGGATGAATCTTCAGACGAGATATCAGATGTGACTGATGGAGGATAGCTCAAAGGAATCAGATGATGAATCTTCAGAAGAGATATCAGATGTGACTGATGGAGGACAGCTCAAAGGAATCAGATGCTAATTCTAAGTGTGACAAGTTAGCTTTGCCATCAAGTCCAAAGGGGGAGATTGTTGACATTATGAGATAAGTGTTGTCCTTGATGGCAAACCTCACTGATGACAAATCATAGTACAGAAGGTCAGCATCAAGGAATTGATGATCAGACTATAAGAAGAAGAGAAAGTTCATACACGCAGGTTCGTTAAGCCCAAGTCGCGTGTACACGCAGGTTGGCTTCAGCAAAAGCGCGTGTATGTGGAAAAGTACCTTTGGTCCATGGCGGTTAGTCCTTGGAAGTTGTGCCTATGGTTTCGGACCATTGTGTCTCGACGGGCGTGTCGATCCCTAGTTTTGAAGTTGATGGTATTGTGTTACTATGGTTTTGGCTCTTGGTATTGAGCAAGGCCTAAGGCTATATAAGGAGAAGGAAATCATTAGGCAAGGGCATCTGAAATGTCTTGAATATCTGATGAAGTATTAGATCCAGTATGCAGGTTATGGGTTGATGATGCATTGCTTGATCTGAGCTAAGGAGAGATCTCACCGGTTGATGGAGAACAAGATCTAAGGAGAGATCGGGATCAAATGGTTTGAAATGAACTATCTTTATGATGCTTATTCTAGATCTACATACTGACGCATGTATTGTTCTATAAGTGTTATGAGTATGACTGATGTCTGGTACAGCTGCAAGTTATGAGAAATTATTTTTAGATCTATACGCGGGTTGTCTTTGGCAAAAGCGCGTATACACGCGGGTTTGATTCATCGAAGTAGCGTATACATTGTAAAGCTTGATATTTGAAGTTGCAGATGGATCTGATGGTTATTACAGAGTTCTGTGTCTGCTCTGTGTTCTGGTGACTGTTGTTAATAGGGTTTCAGTGATTCAGAGTTTGATGATTGTTTTGAGCTTCAATGATAGTTATGTATCCAGTCTGAAAATTGATGAAACGTGGTACCTGGAGGTGAGAAGATTGTAGGCAAGCACCTACGTACTAGTATCTAAGCTAGTACAAAAGCTAAAGGAGATCTTTGGAGCATTGTAGTAGGTAGCAGCCTGCGTACTAGTAAATGGATCGGCTAGTACAAGAGCAAAGGGGGTTGTAGCTCCCGTACTGGTATAAGACTGCACCAGTACAAATATTGTAAAAGGATTTTCTTATTAAGAAGAAGATTGAGATGACTTGCAGCAGGTGGTTTTCACCCACATTGGGTTTCCACCTTATATCTTTGTGTTCATGTGTGTGGCTCTTGTGTGATGTTTTGTTCTGTTATTCTGCACCTGTTTACTGTTAATATGCTTAATAATGATCTGATGCACTTACTGAAGATTAAGCTAACTGAATTATAAGATCTCTGGATATACGCGAGTTTCATTAGACACAGTAGCGTGTACACGCGGGTTCACTTAATTGAAGTAGCGTATATGTTTCTGAGTATGAAATTGAAAAGTTTGATTGATCTGATAATACTGATTCACCCCCCCTCTCAGTATTATTTCCAACAAGGACATGTAGATTTGTTTCAGCCATCAATTTGGCAAGACCTTGCCCTTTGATCAACTTAGTGGGTTTAATCTCCACATCATACTCTAATAATGCGGCAATCCACTTTCCCCGCCTTCCTTCCGGTTCTGTCTGTACCAACACATCCTTTACTGCCGCGTTAGGAACATAAGCTATAATGTGGGAATGCAATACATACAAACGGAAATCCTTTAGGGCCTTCACAAGTGCAAGTGCTTGTTTTTCAATGATGTTATACTTTAATGCTCCATCTCTAATAATATGGCTGAAAAAAGCAATAGGCTTCTCAACTCCATCTCTCTTTTGCATTAGTACAGCTGCCAATGTGTGCTCAGAGGCAAATGAAAACAAAATAAAATCTTGTGTGTAATCCGGACTGATTAGAATAGGGGCTGAAGATAAAACCAACTTTACCAAATTGAAAGATTCTACCGCCTCTTCAGTCCACTTTAGTTGGCTGTCCCTTTTCAGCATGTTTGTGATTTCTCTAAGATGCTCGGCAAGATTCGGAATGAAGCGACGCAGAAAATTCAGCTTACCATTAAAGGACTGTATTTCTTTTTTGTTCCGGGGATGCTCAAGTTGCTGAATAGCTTCAACACGTGCAGGATCTATACGGATGCCATCTTTGGAAATGATGTGGCCCAAGAGCTTGCCTCCACTCATGGCGAAAAGACTCTTCTTTGGATTCAGCGAAATACCATATTTTCTGCACTTTTGAAAAACAATTTGAAAGTGATATAAATGTTCTTCATCGGATTTTGAAAATACAGTCAAATCATCAAGGTAAACGACTAAAAAGACATCTTTCTCATTGGCAAAGGCCATGTCCATCGCACGCTGAAAAGTGGCACCTGCATTTTTCAAACCAAACGGCATTTTTGCATAATGAAATGTACCCCATGGAGTAGTGAATGCAGTGTTATCACAATCATCCTCATGAACCAAAATCTGATTATACCCGGAATAGCCATCGAGTAGCGACATCCTTGATGCTCCAACTACTCGCTGCAATATATGATCCATTTTGGGCAGCGGATAATTGTCCTTTAAAGACACCTTATTCAAATTTCTGAAGTCAATGCATAAATGGATCTCACCGGTCTTCTTTCTTATGGGCACCAAATTTGATATCCAATCGGAAAATCTGATAGGTACTATGATTCTAGACTTGTACAACCTATTGACTTCTTTTTCTATCAATGGCAGCAATTTAGGATTGATTCTCCTCAACTTTTGGCGGAAAGGCTTTTGATTTGGCTTTATAGGAATAGTATGCTGAATGATATTAGTATCATTTGTTTTCAAATCTGAATAATCCCATGCAAAGACATTAGAAAAAGAAGACAAAAATCTGACATACTGCTTCTTTACCTTTGGTGACAATGACTTAGATAACTTTACCATCTTAGGATTCTCAGCTACTCCAATGTTTACCTCCTCAACACCTTCTTCGGTTGGTCTCAATGTCGACTTGCGGGCCACATCATCTTGATCAAACAACTCTTCCAAAGGAATCAATCCTTTAGGAATAAAATTGTCCTTAAGTTGCAGCACATCCATTTGATTTACCTCATCTGGTTCAGTATCTACGGAGATGTCCTTAAAATCACCTTCAATCTGAAGAAAATCTTTGATTTCTTCATCATCCTGGAAGACTTGCTAACATCTTTGATTGTCCGAAACTGTAGGACGGTGCTTCACATAAATCTCAAATTTGTTGTTGGAATTCATGGGAATTTTTAAGTTACTTGCTGCCTTAGCCTATGCATCAACAACACCATTTTGTATGCGGGGCACACATGTCAAAGTATGTTCAGAAAATAGTTTCAAAATATCTAGGACAGTATTTCGATATGCTCTCATGCGAGGATGCTTGGCATGAAATTCACCTTTCACTTGCTTTATTACCAACTCGGAGTCGCCATAGACTGCAATCTTCTTTGCTTTCAGCTTTCGAAGAATTTTAAGGCCAGCAATAAGAGCTTCATATTCTGCCTCATTGTTGGAACAATCAAATGCTAGTTTATAAGAGCACACTCTCACCTTGCTTGGGACTTTGTCTCGGGCAGAAAAGGGACTTCGAATCCACACACCAATACCAGCACCATCGCTGCCCACAGCGCCATCGAAATCCATGGTCCAAAGACCATCTTCATCTTCCTCCAACTGCTGAAACTATGTTGCCTCTGTTTTTTCTGTTTGTTGCCCCTTAGCTTCATCTATTTGCCTCATGGCAGCTGACTTTTCTTCTCTTTCCTTTTGCCTGAATTAACTGACTATCTACCTCATTAAAATTATCAGCAAACAAAACAAACGACTCCAAATCTGTATGTACATAATTTACAGGATGATTTATTGGCTTTTCTTTGCTAGTTATCATGTATTTCATCTTTTGCTCCCGATATAACTTTCTCATTTGACCGAAGACTGGAATTGTAGCATAAGAAAAGTCTAGCTGAAGTGTACATTTCAACTTAGCTCCCCAAGATCTTCAAAGCAACATACCAAAACGCGGAGGAATATCCGCTACAACCACATCCATCAAAACATTTTTATCTGGAATTTGATCTAGGCTTACCACCAAGTCCTTGATCAATCCGATACACTTTACCCGGCTGGAATCAAATGAATATAAATCATGATATTTTCTTGTGATATCCAATCCCAGCCTTTCCATGATTGCTTTCGGCATCAAATTGTGCGAAGCACCCGAGTCAAACATAGCATTATGTAAAATATACTCGTGCAACCTCAAACTGATATAGAAGGGAGGAACATCATTTTCAGGAGACTCACCATTCAAAGCAGGCCCAAAAATTAATTTCGGCTGATCATCTTCCACATTTACCGTGTCAAGCATTGGATCAATATTCAGAATTTTGGAAATTTGACCTCGGTAGGTGGTGTTTTTCATGATTTCAGTCAATGGAATAGACACTTTCAGCGTTGAAATTTCATTCTCCAAACTAAATGCTGAAACTTTTTCACCTTCTTTGGCCGGAACTTCTCTTCTTTCGACTTTATCCTTCATTATGCTTGGTGGCTGATTTATCTTATCCGCTGAAGATGATTGACTTGCTGAGGGATCAATTATGTCTTTTCCTTTTGTCTGTGGGGAAGCTGAATCATTTTTTGCTGAAGCATCTTTCTTTTTCTGAATTGGATTTATGGGAACAACTCGGTTTCTTAATTGTCTCTGCTGAGCGGACAAAGCATTGAGATATCCTCTTTGGTACTCTTCCGATTCTTCCTCAAGTGCTACCTCATTCGATAGTATATAATTCTCATCTTGATGTATGATGGAATTTCTCACAAATTCTTCTTCTTCTGTAATATAGGTAGGCAGATCATCAGGAGTGAAAAAGTGATTTTCCTCTCCTATGTTGGAAATAATACTGAGAGGGGGGGGGTGAATCAGTATTATCAGATCAATCAAACTTTTCAATGCTCAGAAACATATACGCTACTTCAGTTAAGTGAACCAGCGTGTACACGCCACTGTGACTAAGTAAAACAGCGTATAAGAAGAAAACTCACAATTTAGTTAGCTTATTCTTCAGTTAAGTGCATCAGGACATTATTCACCACATTAACAGTAAACATGTGCAGTATAACAGAACATATCAAAAGCCACACACATGAACACCAAGATATAAGGTGGAAACCCAATGTGGGTGAAAACCACCTGCTGCAAGTTGTCTCTATCTTTCTTTAATATGAAACTTCAGTTTACAATATTTTGTACTGGTGCAGCCTTATACCAGTACGCAGGCTACAACCTGCAGAAGGCTACAACCTTCTCTCGTTCTCCAAACTTCCTTGGAAGGGAGCTCCAACCCCCTTTGCTCTTGTACTAGCCAAGATACTAGTACGTAGGTGCTGACCTACAATCTTCTTTCTATCAGGTATCACTTTTCATACATTTTCAGACTTGGATATTCCTGAAGCACAACATTACAATCTGAAGACCACAATTCATTCAATTTCCACAACAGATCATTGAAGCATAAAACAACCAAACTCTGAATCACTGAACCACTGAACCCTGTCAATCACCAGTTACCAGAACACAGAGCAGACTACAGAACTCTGCAATAACAGTCAGACCCCACTGTAAACCCAAAATCAAGCTTCAAAAGATATGCGCTACTTCAATGAGCAAAACCCGCGTATACACGCGCTTTTACCGAAGCCAACCTGCGTACAGATCTAAAAATAAACTTTCTCAATTTACAGCTGTACCAGACATTAGTTAGACCCAGAACATAGCATTGCGACAATATGCAGATCTAGAAATACGCATAATCAACCATATCATGATAGTGCATTTCAAACCATTAGATCCCGATCTATCCTTAGATCTAGTCTTCCATCAACCGATGTGATCTCTCCTTGGCTTAGATCAAGCAACCCAGAACTTGCATATCAGATCTCTCTCTCTCTTAGATATTCAAGCCTTGTCGAAAGATAATCTTGCCTAATGATCTTCTTCTCCTTATATAGTCTTAGGCCTAGCTCAATACCAAGAGCCAAAACCATAGTAACATAATACCATCAACTTCAAAACTAGGGATCGACACGCCCGTCGAGACACAATGGTCCGAAATCATAGGCACAACTTCCAAGGACTAACCACCATGGACCAAAGATACTTTTCCACATACACGCGCTTTTTCTGAATCCAACTAGCGTGTACACGCGACTTGGGCTTAACGAACATGCGTATATGAACTTCCTTGGCATGCTGTACTAAGATCTGTCTTCTGATTAAGTTGCCATCACCTGTACCAACCTCTGAGCACCTGTACCATCCTCTGAGTGAGTTGCCATCAAGGACAACACTTGAATCATAATGCCAACAATCTCCCCCTTTGGACTTGATGGCAACCACCACACCAAGTCACTCTCCCCCTTTGACATCAAGGGCAAAGGGCTGTGCTCCCCCTTACAGTAGGCCAGATCTGCAAAAGATGTTCTTCAACAAGAACCAAGACTTGTACACCATAAGGGACCTTCCTATCACCAAAAGACTCAATACATACATCCATACTCCCTATCAAGAGGGGACATATCAGAAACAACCAATTATATTACAGTATTCATCCCAGGCATAGTGGGGAAACCAACATAGGCCGTTACATGACCTTGACACCATAAAAGAGATATGACAAGAGAGATACATGACATAGAGACAACAGATCTAGACCAAGACTTAGGAAAGGCACCAGCAGCATCTGATAAACATCTTGTTAGATCAGCAACCAGGATTTCTTTCTGAGTTCCTTCTCCTGAAACCAACAACCAAAACATCTGAATGCCAACAATGCTTTATGAGACTTTTAAGCTGCTCCCCCTGAACCTGTGCCTGTTGTACCCCCTGAAACTGTGCTTGAAGAATTCTGACATTCCCATTGCTGTTTCAGAACTCCAGAGTTTTCCCTTGCTGTTCAGAACTTCATATACGCGATTTCTCCTGTATAAAACAACGTATGTACGCGGATATACTGTCTGCAACAAGCGTCCAACATACACGCGACTTACCCAGCATAAATACGCGTATATACGCGTATATCCCTTCCGTAACCTGCGTATACCAACTTTCTGTAGAACAAAACAAACTTCAACAACAGGATGAAGCATCAACTACTCCCAGCTTTTGTCTGAGATATTCATAAGTTTCCCTGGGCAGTGGTTTTGTGAGAATATCAGCAACTTGCTCCTTAGAAGGAACATACTCCAACTTGACCTTCTGCTCAAGCACTTGTTCCCGAAGAAAATGGTACTTGATTGGTATGTGCTTGGTCTTTGAGTGCATGACTGGGTTCTTTGAAATGCTGATTGCACTTGTATTATCACATAAGATAGAGACAGGTGGAGTGCAAGTGATTTGAAAGTCCTGCAAGGTCTGCATCATCCAAAGAAGTTGTGTGCAACAAGATGCTGCAGCCACATATTCTGCTTCAGCTGTAGATAAGGCAATCGAACTTTGTTTCTTGCTGAACCAAGATACTAATCTGGAACCCATGAAGAAAGCACCTCCACTTATGCTTTTCCTATCATCCACACTTCCAGCCCAATCTGCATCTGTGTAAGCATGAAGAGTGAGATCTGTATTTCTAGGATACCATAAGCCATAGTTTTGGGTCCCTTGAAGATATTTGAAGATTCTTTTGACTGCCTGAAGATGAGTTTCCTTTGGGTTGGCTTGAAATCTTCCAACCATTCCTACTGCATGTGTAATATCTGGTCGAGTACCTGTCAAATAAAGCAAACTCCCAATCATGGATCTATAAGTGGGTTGGTGAACTGCTGCTGATTTATCATTTGCACTGAGGCTGCATCCTGTAACCATGGGTGTACATACTGGCTTTGACTCTTCCATGCCATACTTCTTCAAGATCTGCTTGAGGTATTTGGTTTGAGACAAGAAGATACCTCCTTCATTTTGTTGGATTTGCAATCCAAGAAAATATGTCAATTCTCCAAGAAGTGACATTTCGAATTCTTTCTGCATAACCAAGGCAAAGTTTTGACTCATAGTCTCTTCATTGCTGCCAAAAATAATATCATCTACATAAACAACAAGAATTAGCAATTTGTTATTTTCAACTTTTATATAGAGATTGCTATCTGCTGATCCTTTTGAAAAGCCTTGTTGGTGAAGATATTTGTCCAACCGATAGTACCAAGCCCTTGGAGCTTGTTTGAGCCCATAGAGTGCCTTTTTCAATCTGCATACAAGGTTTGGATCATTCCCAAGAATGAAACCATCTGGCTGCTCAATATATACTTCTTCTTCTAAGTCTCCATTCAGGAAGGCTGATTTCACATCCATTTGAAATACCTTGAAGTTTTGAAAGCTTGAGAGAGCAAGGAACATTCGGATGGCCTCTAGTCTTGCCACAGGAGCAAAGGTCTCTTCAAAATCTATTCCTTCTTGCTGTGCATACCCTTTACAAACAAGTCTGGCCTTGTTTCTAATTACTTCTCCATTTTCATTTAATTTATTCTTGAAGACCCATTTTGTTCCTATTACATTCTTATCTTTTGGTCTAGGAACTAATTCCCAAGTGTTGTTCTTTTCAATTTGCTCAAGTTCTTCATCCATTGCTTTGACCCAACATTCATCTTTGCATGCCTCTTTCACATTTTGTGGTTCAATGGAGGAGAGTAGTGCCAAGTAGCTTGAAGCTTCTGCAAGTGTCCTTCTTGTTTGTACTCCTGCTTCTTTCTGCCCCACAATCTGAGTTTCTGGATGATTCTTTTGGACATATCTGGATGGAGTCTTCTCTTCTATTCTTGTCTGCTCCTCTGGTTCTTCTTGAGATTCTTCTTCTTCTTGAGGTTCTTCTTCTTCATCATTTCGCCTTTGAGAGTAACCTTCATCTTCTTCAATGTCTTCATGATGAACTTGCCTAGGAATATATCCCTTCTCATCAACCACTATATCAATACTGTCAACAATTCTGCCAAGTCTTTTATTGTAGCACTTGTATGCTTTGCTATGTCGAGAATAACCAAGAAGAATGCCCTCATCTGCTCTAGGTTCAAGTTTGCCAAGTTGCTCATCAGTATTCTTAATATAACATTTGCTCCCAAAGATTTTGAAATGCTTCACGGAAGGAGTTTTACCACTCCACAGCTCATGAGGTGTTTGAGTGCTGTTTACTCGGACATTTGTTTTGTTAAGAATGATAACAGCAGCATGTGCAGCTTCACCCCAGAAGGTTGCAGGAGTACCTGATTCATCGAGCATAGCACGAGCCATTTGTTGGATAGTTCTGTTCATTCTTTCCACAACCCCATTTTGCTGAGGAGTTCTAGCTGTAGAGAATTCTCTTCTTATCCCATGTTCATCGCAGAAATCGAAAAATTCATTTGATGTGAACTCCCCACCTCTGTCAGATCTGAGGCACTTAATTTTGTGTCCTGATTCATTTTCAGCCAATGCTTTGAAGGATTTGAATTTTTCGAATGCTTCATCTTTGTGCTTCATAAGCCCTAACCAAACAAACCTTGAGAAATCATCAATGAATAATATCAGATATTCTTCTCCTCGAGGTGTCCTTTTCCTAAATGGACCACATACATCTGTATGGACTAGCTCAAGAGGCAAGCTAGCTGATCCTTCCTTCTCTGGAAAGTTAGTTCTGGTTTGCTTTCCAAACTGACAAGATTTGCATATGGTGTTGTCTGGAATTTTGATATCTGGAAGATCGCGAACTGCCTGATATTTGCATGCTTTCCTTATTTGTGAGAAGCTTAGATGTCCCAACCTTCGATGCCATAACCAGTGCTCTTCATCCTTGCTAAGATAGCATTGTTGTTGTCCTTCTTCAAATATGTACAGATTATTTGGAGTTCTTTTGCCTTTGAGAACTGTTTTACCTGTATCAAGATCACGAACAAGACATCCATTCGATCTAAAAATAACCTCGGTTTTTTGATCACACATCTGGCTGACACTTAGAAGATTATGCTTCAATCCATCAACATACAAAACATTTCCAGCCTTGACCTTTTCCTTCAAAGGAGCAATACCTTTTCCTTTTATAGTTGCAGGAGTATCATTTCCAAAAGAAACTTTCTTTCCTTTTTCTAAAGTAGAATAAGATTCAAGTTTTTCTTTATCACCTGTCATATGTTTCGAACATCCACTGTCAATGTACCATAGATTTTCCTGTCCTTCTGCATAAAAAGCTATCCCACATCTTTCTGTCTGAGGTTCCTTTATTCTCCATTTTTTGGTGCTCGTGGCTTGTTCCTTTTTCTCCTGAAACCTGCTCCTGCATTCAGATTCTTTATGACCAAAATTATTGCAAATAGAACATTCAACTTCATTTTCAAGAACCGAAAAGTTGTTATAGGTCCTCTTTGTAATCCCTGTCATACTTCTTTGTTTTTGAGCTTCCCTAGTCATGATTGTTTTATATGCAACACATTGAGCTGCTTTGTGACCAAAGTTATGGCAAGAAAAGCATTGTCCATTGAAGAAGCTTCTGCGGTTATTGAATCTACCAGCCAACTGATTGTAATTTCTATTTTCATCTATTCTTGTGCCAAACTGAGAAGATTTTACCTGTGGTTGGTTGTAGCTTTTGTTCACCCTTAAGAAGGATTGTCCCTGATAGTTTCTGTTTGTAATTCGTCCCTGCTTTACCTGATTATCTTCATTGTTCTTCTGCTCATTTCTTCTTGCTGCATCAAGATAACTTTTTGAGGTGGATGCTTGAGAGGTTTCTCCATTATAGCCCAAACCTGTTTTGTTTAGAGGAGACCGCTGCACATTGATAATCTCATCCAAAGTTTCAGATCCTTTGACAAACTTAAGATTAATAGCTTTTGTTTTCTCAATTTCTTTTCTGAGACCAACAATTTCACCTTCTAGTTTTTCAAGATGTTTTTCCTTTTCATCAATTTGAAATTGCAGAGTATCAATGATCACACTCTTTTCTTCTATGCATCTCTTGAGTCTAGTAATTTCATTATAGAGATTATCCACATCTACAGCATCCTCATAATCATCATCTTCAAATGCCATTAACAGTTTATATTTATTACCTTGTTCATCTTCATCACTGTTTGATAAGCCATCACTATCTTCATGGGTGTAGTAGCTTTTCTTATTTGCACTTTGTTTCTTGTTCCATCTAGCAGGTTCTTTTCCTTTATCCTTATAAGGACATTTTGCAGCATAATGACCTACTCTTCCACAAGCAAAGCATTTGAAAGGTAGCTTACCTCTGAACCTTCCAGCACCCCTTTGAAGATTTCTGACAAAATTTGATTCTTCCTCTTCTTCTGGAACATGGCTTGCTTCATAGTAATCTTCTTTTCCCGATGCCTTAAAAGCAGCTTCCCTTCTGTCTGATGGACCTCCCTTTCTCATTTCATAAGCAGTTAGAATTCCATGTAGCTGAGACATAGTGAGAACTTTGAGATTTTCCTTTTCTTCTATTGCAGATACTTTAGATTCAAACTTGGGGGATAATGATCTTAGAATCTTTTGAACTACTATAGTCTCTTTTATTTCTTCACCCAAATTTTTCATACAATTAACAATCTCATCTACCCGAAGAAAATAATTAGCCACACTTTCATCATTATACATCTTGAGAGTCTCATATTGAATCCTGAGAGTTTGAAGTTTAGCTTCCTTTACCTGTTCATCTCCTTCATAGCTAGTGATCATTTTGTCCCATATCTCTTTTGCTGATTTGAAGTGCATGACCTTCATGAATTCTGTTTGGGATATACTTCCTAATAGAGTACTGACTGCTTTTGCATTTGTTTCATATGTCTTTTTCTCAGCTGGATCTGTAGGAGTAGCTGAAGGAAAAGCATAGCCTGTTTCTACAATGTTCCAAACTTCTGTACCAAGAGATTGAAGATATGCAGTAACTCTTACCTTCCAATAATTGAAATTTGTTCCATCAAAAACCGGTGGCCTGATTGATGCTTCTTTCTCGTAGTTGCTCATGATGAATGATCTACCTTCAAGCGATCAAGCTTCTCTGAAGGACCTGCTCTGATACCAATTGTTGGAAATAATACTGAGAGGGGGGGGTGAATCAGTATTATCAGATCAATCAAACTTTTCAATGCTCAGAAACATATACGCTACTTCAGTTAAGTGAACCAGCGTGTACACGCCACTGTGACTAAGTAAAACAGCGTATAAGAAGAAAACTCACAATTTAGTTAGCTTATTCTTCAGTTAAGTGCATCAGGACATTATTCACCACATTAACAGTAAACATGTGCAGTATAACAGAACATATCAAAAGCCACACACATGAACACCAAGATATAAGGTGGAAACCCAATGTGGGTGAAAACCACCTGCTGCAAGTTGTCTCTATCTTTCTTTAATATGAAACTTCAGTTTACAATATTTTGTACTGGTGCAGCCTTATACCAGTACGCAGGCTACAACCTGCAGAAGGCTACAACCTTCTCTCGTTCTCCAAACTTCCTTGGAAGGGAGCTCCAACCCCCTTTGCTCTTGTACTAGCCAAGATACTAGTACGTAGGTGCTGACCTACAATCTTCTTTCTATCAGGTATCACTTTTCATACATTTTCAGACTTGGATATTCCTGAAGCACAACATTACAATCTGAAGACCACAATTCATTCAATTTCCACAACAGATCATTGAAGCATAAAACAACCAAACTCTGAATCACTGAACCACTAAACCCTGTCAATCACCAGTTACCAGAACACAGAGCAGACTACAGAACTCTGCAATAACAGTCAGACCCCACTGTAAACCCAAAATCAAGCTTCAAAAGATATGCGCTACTTCAATGAGCAAAACCCGCGTATACACGCGCTTTTACCGAAGCCAACCTGCGTACAGATCTAAAAATAAACTTTCTCAATTTGCAGCTGTACCAGACATTAGTTAGACCCAGAACTTGCAGATCTAGAAATACGCATAATCAACCATATCATGATAGTGCATTTCAAACCATTAGATCCCGATCTATCCTTAGATCTAGTCTTCCATCAACCGATGTGATCTCTCCTTGGCTTAGATCAAGCAACCCAGAACTTGCATATCAGATCTCTCTCTCTCTTAGATATTCAAGCCTTGTCGAAAGATAATCTTGCCTAATGATCTTCTTCTCCTTATATAGTCTTAGGCCTAGCTCAATACCAAGAGCCAAAACCATAGTAACATAATACCATCAACTTCAAAACTAGGGATCGACACGCCCGTCGAGACACAATGGTCCGAAATCATAGGCACAACTTCCAAGGACTAACCACCATGGACCAAAGATACTTTTCCACATACACGCGCTTTTTCTGAATCCAACTAGCGTGTACACGCGACTTGGGCTTAACGAACATGCGTATATGAACTTCCTTGGCATGCTGTACTAAGATCTGTCTTCTGATTAAGTTGCCATCACCTGTACCAACCTCTGAGCACCTGTACCATCCTCTGAGTGAGTTGCCATCAAGGACAACACTTGAATCATAATGCCAACATCCTATAGTATCACCTTCATCCTCGGATTCTTGGCTAACAAAATTCTGCTGAAGCAGAGGTTTTACTTGTTGCTAAACTACTGTTTCTTGCGCCCTTGTTTCACGCTGCTTGATTCTGTATTGTGGCTGCTGTGCACCTCGGAAATTAGGATTACGAATCTGCGGTTCCAGCTTGCTGAGATGAGTATTTTCAAGCAACCTTTCTACCTTGCGAAGGAGTTGATCTGATGTAGAAGCTTCTTCTTTGATTGTCACTCGCTTTTCGGCTTTCATCCGAGCTCTCTTATCATTCAAATTCGCTTCAACACTAACAACGATTTTCTACATTTCCTCCAAGGTAGGCGGATCTCTATCTCGAAATGAATAAGCCATCTCCGGATCAAAGCCATCCGGGAATTTGAGAAGTGCTGATTTTCTAGATGGCCTTAAATAATCTGGAATAACATTGTAAACTGTGTTAAATCTGATAATGTAATCTTGGACTGACTCACCATGATTACATTTGAGATTGTTGTACTCAGCATTGATCTGAAGTGGATCCTTTCTGATTTCCCATTGATCTAGAAACTGCTTCTGAAGTTCTTCCAATGTGGGTATACTTCTAGCTGTCAAACCTCTGAACCATTTTCTTACTTCTCCATCAAATGTTTGTACAAACAAACGCATAGTTACATCCTCTTCATCTATCTCATATAGATCAAATAAAGTTGTCATCTTGTCTATATGCTGTTGAGCGGAAACACCATGAGGAGTGCCATCAAACATGGAAATTTTACTCTGATAATCAGCTGGCATATCATGCAGATTTTGAGGAAGAGCAAGTGGGGCAAACCGGGCAGCCATTGCTTTAGGTAGATTGGGTCTAGGAGTAGCAGGTGGAGTAGGTGTAGCTGTAGTATGAGGGGTATAGGGAGGTGTAGGCAGAGGAGAAGCGGTATCTGATGAGGAAGGCGAATTGAATGTTGATTCAGGATGTGTGACTATAGGGGATATAGAAATAAAAGGAGGATTGGTCTGTTCGTGCGGAACTGAAGCCGTGATAGTAGATCCAATATTGCTAGATATAGTTTCTAAGAAATCAACAAGATTAGTGACTTGGATATCTGTCTGAAGATGTCTTAGGATGAAATTTTCAACCAATTTATTATGTCTCTTGATTTCAAGAGCAACAGCAAAATCAGGGTTGGGAACTAGAGAATCAAGTGCACTTTCAGATTTGGTTTTGAACAAGGACAACTCAAAACTCTCGTCAAAATCGATGTCTTCAAGATACTCAAAAACAGCTGGACATGAATGAGATTTGAATATGTGATTAGAATCTGAACCCAGTTTGGATATCGAGGAACAAATAACCAATCAACCTGTGAAAACTCTCGACTAATCATCCAAAAGTTCAGATTTTAAAAATGAACTCGGGTAAAATGCAATCGAAGTGGCCGTATTCACAAGCTCATGGAGATTGACTGAAGCAGCGTTTATCTACTTCCGCTTATGCAAAGCAAAAGCGTTTCGAAGGCTACCTGGCATAACATCAGGCTCCGTCTAAGACTTATGAAACAAACACATCAATCCACAAACAAGTTTGTTCTCCCCGGTATGGTCACCAATATGTTAGTGCTTGAATTTGGCCTCAGGCTGAAAAAGACAAAATCCAAGGCAACATCAAACCACTTAGCCTCGTAGCTAGCCCTACGGGGCAGGAGAGGGCTCTCTCCGGGTCTATCTCAGCAAAAGGTTTTCAAAAGGGTGGAGATGACCAATATAGAACACTGGATTTTCGGCTAGTAAACTGATAGGGAAAATTTGATTTTAAATTTTTAGAGTTTTGGTGGAAAACTGAGCATAGCAATTTTGGGTGCGGGGATAAGACACAGTTTTTGCAGAGGTCTTTTTGGGGCAAGGTAGGAGATTGTCTTGATGCCTTTGAATTAAGTGAATGGATAGAAATGACCGGTGAGGAGCTAAAGAGAGCAAGAAACTTTGGAGAGTTCTCTTTAGACAGAGGAAAACATAGATATTAAGCAAACTTAAAGGGAGAGCATATAAATTATGAATTCTACCTTAACACTTCATTTATTTAATGTGCAGAAAAGAGAAGTTGGAAAATGATACACATAACACACTTACAAGTACAAGAGCGAAGCACACCATCAACACAAATAACCACAGGAATCCCAAATAGTGCTGCAAAACCCTGGTCTTTCCTTTGCCAAAATTGCAGAGATACAAAGAGTAATACAATCTAAGCTTATCCCTCAAGAGTCCAACCCCTCCAACCCCTGAAAATGATTGAGAAAATACATAATATAGACCATGCCAACCCATTCCCTAGCCTCTAGGGGTCAATCTCATCATCCTAGGAGCTGTTTCAACCAATTCTAAACTGAGCACTAAAATCTAGGCAGTCAAAACAACTTGCCTCTATAAGCTAGGAAACCAATTCATTCATTAAATGTTTGCTATTTTATGAATGAATCTTCTAGAATAGGTAAATAAGTGTCATGTCAACATGAAATTACATCAATTATATCAATGAGGGTGAAAAATCTCATCACAAGTCAAAACTGGTCAAAGTTGGGCGAATTCCTGAGCTGAAGGTGCAAAACTGGCAAATTTCCCTGATGCGTAGCGCTTCAATTCTCTACGCGTAGCGCGCCTTTGAGCCAACGTGTGAGGCACTTCCTGGCATCCAAATGAGGCAAACGTAGGCTTGTTGGAAAGGTCTAGATGTCTACTTTCCAACCCAAGTGGAATTTCTCAATTTGGGGTCCATTTTCCCCTCCAAAATTTCAATCTCCCAAGACTGCTTCCTGTGTGTCCAAAAAGTGGGAGAAAGTCATTTTTTGCATGTTTTTTGACCTTCTGAGGGCTCAAAACCTGATGAAATGTCTTGGAAATTGCTAAGAAAGTGTAATTTGTCATGAAAAATCCAAAAATTCTGATTTTTTGAGAAATGGACTTGCCCATCTTTAGGGTAGCGCGCCTGAGCCCTACGCGTAGCGCAACTTTCAGATGCTTTTTGGAGGCCTTCCCGGTGTCAAAATTGGGCGCAGGATAGCTCGTTGGAAAGGTATTTGAGTCTAAGTTCTAACACAACTAGAAATTTTTATTTTGGAGTTCATTTTCCATGTCAAAAATGAAATCTCCCAAGATTGGTCAAAATGTGCCAAATGAGGCTGCCTCAAGGCCGAGTGCTGTTGCAGGCAATGTTTGAATGCCTTCCTCAACACCCAATTGAGCTCATGATAGCACATTGGAAAGCTCTTTGTTTCTAGTTATCATTTGACTCATCAAGAAAGTCATTTGGCCAACCAAAAGAGGATAAAACTTTATTTTCCCAAGGTCACTTCAGAGGTGCATTCGATTCTCCTGAGGCAACGATATTTTTGACATTTCTCTAAAAAAAATGACACCTGTGTAAAAAGTGAAGGAGTTTTTTCTTGTTTGGCATGTGTTGGACAAAAACCTCTCTCAGTTTTCCCAAATTCATCTTTGATTGCTCAGAAACATCATTTGAGTAAAACCTACCCCAATGTGTGGAACAAGAGATTTTGTCAAAATGAAGCGGAATGAAGGGGATAGGCAGCTTCTAAATTCTTGAGGAAATTTTGGGGAGTAGGGAGGGATTTTAGGAAGTAGGGGAAAGTGGAATCTCAGAGATTGAGTGAGGAGAAGGGGTCCAAAAGGGAAAAACACAGGCCCAACCTAGAAAATTGCCAAGTTGTAGCAAGAAACTAGGGTTTGTGAAAAAATGAGGAATTTGGGGGATCTCAGTGATGGGAAGCATTTCATAAGGTAATTTAAGGATAGGGGAAGGTGTATGAACATTAGGATACAAGTTTTGCTGATGATTTGACCGTCCAAGAGAAATCAGCTTTCAAAACCCTAGGAGAGGGAAATGACCTTGCCTGGGCGCAACTGAAGCATGAACACGGTGTAAAATGACTCATTAGACACTGACATGATAATGAAAACCCTATGAATGATGATATACTTAGCAGAATGATGACATGGACCGACATTTGGACAACTTTAGAAGGAGGGAAAGCAAACCCTAGACCTAATGCCTAGTGACCAAATTTTGCTTGAAGACTCACTGAAATGACAAAATTTGACCTTGACACTTCAAAATCACTTTGTAAGAGCACGTTTGATCACTGGAGGAAGGCTGGAAAGACTGACAGTAACAATTAGGATTGATGGTTTTTGTTTTGATGCAAGGTTCAATTTCTGGAGACTGTAACTGCTTTGATACTTGTAGTGCCTCATCTTCATTTTTCAGCTTATACAAGCTTCTTTTGTTTTTAATTGCTCACTTTCCATTTCTATTCTATTCTAGGCTATGCTTGATTTGCATTCTTCCTGAACTCTTGATGTTTAGCATTAGAGGGGCTGTCATCCCACCTCTGTGTTATAATCTTGCATGTATAAGTGAATCTCTTAATCAGGTTTCTTTTCACTTAGTGACAGAGAGCTGTCATCCTGTTTTTGCACTAGGGAACTCAATTTGTAGACCTCTTTACTGGTTGTAGCCAGCGATCACAGGGTCCTATTCATCTACTAGTGTGGTTAGTATTTTCCATATTCACCTAATCCTTAAATTGTGAGTAATTGGTGGTTTAAAGCCTTGTAGTTTGGGGGTGTTCACACATGTCTGGAGTCAAGCAAATTAGGAGTGGTTATCTAGCTTGAACATGCATAATTATTTCCATTCATCCATTTCCAACATTAAGTTGAGTTTGTAATTTTCCCAAGCATCTCTGAGCTACGACCTAGGAGAGTTTCTTGGGGTGATAACATGATCGTCAGATAAGAAGACGAAGGAACACTAGATTGACCAAATATGAGGACTGCATGAAGACTCCATCTGATTCACAACCTTTTGGAGGGTAGATATGAATAACAAAGAAAATCTCTCATGAAGGTGAAGCATTGGACACATATCTTATTGAATATATAAAGAAAGAAGCATCAAGAAGGATAACTTGGCACTGCCACATCATCATGTAATCCATGTCATCAGTGTCATGTCATGTTCTGTCACGAGTCATCATATGCCATGTCATTATTGTGGATTATGTATTTATCTATTCAAATTTTATTGTAAAGTGGAAATCCAAAGTACAAATTAAAAATATGAAGATTCATGTAAAGTTGAAAAGTCATAGGAATTCAAATAGTCACGGGGGTAGTCAAAGAGTCAAAAGGAAGGTGAAGCATCACCTCTTGGTTATATATACACTCTAATTGTATGAGTAAAGAACCTTTCACCTTGGCTCCTCCCACAAATCATTAGAGAGAAAAGCTAGTTCTTTTGGGGAGCAAGTAGTGGCTCCAATGCTCCACTACTAGGGATAGTGGTGTTCATTGTATACACACGTGTCTTGGAACTTTTACTTAATACCATAGCCTCAGGGCCAACACGTTCTTCATGTATGGATTATGAATATTTGTAAGACTATTCTATGGATGTTTGTAATTCATGTTTACTTTCATCTGTGCCAAAGTAGTTGAACTATTTTAGCTATTTTGGTACTTTTCATATTGAGAATGTGGTGTAATCGTTGTTATTTTTGTCACATCCTTGTCGACTATTCCACTGGATATTAGATAGATATTTCTTGTTGATTGGTTGTAATGACCATCACATCTTTGTGGACTATTCCATTGGATGTTAGATGAATCCTAATTGGTTGTGTGTGTCTCTACTAAGGTGGTACTATTAGCTATCTTTTAGAGGCTCACTTTCTTTTCTCCCGCTACAGTAGAAGAACCTTGAAACACTTACAACCGAACACTCACATTTCCATTCTTTTCCAAAAAAAGAGAGATTTGCTTCTAGCAGAAGATGATAGAAAAGAATAATGAAATTTCAAGTAAAATATCTTGCATAGATGTCTCTTTGCTAAATATTTTGGTAGATATATATTATTGAAAGTAGCACTATCTTTTTTATGACCTACTAGCCATAGTCATTCAAGTTTTGAATTTACCTTTTAGGAATTGTAGAGCAACTGGCCATTATTCTTGTATTCAGAAGCTATTCTCCCCTTCTGTATCCAGTTTATTCATTAATTTTGTTGTAATGTTGGGTAACTTTGGATCATAATAACCTTCTTTCCTATTCATAAAAAAATTCCATGCTTATAAATGGACATGAAATCTGAGCTTAGTAGGACATTTAGTTTATAACCCATTACAATACATTTATCTAAAAGATCTCTTCAATAGAATGAATTGCATCCCTTTGAAGACTTCTTCTCCTTCTTATGCACACAACCATATAGCATCCACTTGAGCATTTTCTTGAAGCATGATCTACACCACAAACATATGTAGACACACCACCCTCATAATATCCTTTGCCATTTTTACATAATGCTTATAATGCTTAGAGGTTTTTATATTTAACATATAATTCATCCATACACCTAGGTCTTGCTTCAATAATTCTATGGTTTCATAATCATTCAACAATGCTAGGGTTTCATCACTGACAACTTTATCCAACAATCACCAACTTTGTCATTGATTTCAACGTATAGGTATAACTCTTATTGATGATGAAACTCCTTTTCCTTCTCTCCCCATTTGACATCAATGGAAAATGGGGTGTTATTCTTGGCAGTGTCTTTTCATCAAATTCTCTTGTTATTTAATCCCCCTATCATTATGTTGTTATTTTTGTCATAAAGTTGCTTCCACTTTCATAGTGATAGTTTTGTGAGACATTTTTTAAGTAACCATTTTTTGACCTATTGTTATGTAAAATTCTTCTTGAAGGTGTACGAAAAGAAACTACTTTAGGTTGTGGATGCATAACAACCCTAACAATAAAAATGGCTATTAAATATTGTAGAATTGTAGCAATGATAGAAACAAAACCTTCCAAAACCCTTATCTATGCAACAAACATAGTTAAACAACAAAATGGAATAGTAAAATAAGCGCAAATAACTCCAATAATCCAATGGAAACCAGATATATAAAGTATATATTTTATTAAAAAACACCATGAAGGGAACAAATAGTGTTACGAATCCCCCTCTATGGGATGGGTTCTTGGCTATCCTCAATGTATTCAAGTTTTGTAGAGTCTCTCTCCTCTATAATGTGTAAAACCCAGCAAACAAAATGTTGAGTTCAATGAGAACTCAAATGAAAAAGAAGATGGTGTGTGACAATGATAATAATCAGAGCTACAACAGTGAGTGCAATAATGAATATAATCAAAAGTGAAGAATGAATGTAAAACCCTTCTATTTATAACAAAATATTAGGTTATCCTAAATAATGAGACATAATAAAATATTATTAACCCCATTCTAGAATTAACCATTTGGAATATTTTATTATATTTGGTTTGGAGGGAAAAAATATTTAAACCTTTATTTAGAAATAATAAATCAATAAATAAATGATTTATCTATTTATTTCTCATAACTAGGTCAAATGTCACAAGGAATATTAATTAAAGAATGGTTTAATTAATCATTCTTAGAAAATAATTAAATAAATAGTGATTTATTTAATTATTCTTCATGGGTTTAATTATAAATGACTTAACAAATATGGTTTATTAAGTAATTTCTCACAATGAAAGAAATTTTACTACGGTAAAATTGGCCCTACACGGTGTACTTTAATCCATCTAGTTAATTAATGCTAGATGATCATTGTTTTGTGATAACACCTATGATCCCCCTAATAGTATGCATGATCTTCCTCGTAATAGGAATAAACTTCATGGGACATAGCTTCTGCCTATCATGCCCAAATTTGATCAGTAGCAAGGATTGATGCCTCGAATATTCAAGGCACATTAAACATGTTCTTTTTTTGGTTCAACATGCTTACTTATCCAAATTTTTGTGACTTTTTTTCCATGCTTGGTTGACGACTCTTCATATTGTCTAGGAACCTAATTCAAGTTAGAATATCAAGCTATATGTCTAACATTATGGCATTTGAAGCATTCAATTTTGTACATTAATAAGGGAGCACATTTCTTTGTTGGTGAAAAAATTGTAGTATCTTCCTACAATTATAATTTTAGGAAAATGAAAGGAGTCTTAATAAACATCTTTTTCATATTCCCTATAATCCTTTTCCATGCACCCAAAATTTCTACAAGAGTAACAATAACCAAAAAATATAGTTTGGTACCTAGAAAATGAGGATTTCCTTCGTGCACTTCTAAGGTTATTCTGCCTTGAGGTTCTTCCATGATATTTATTTCTACTTGTAATATCAACATATCTTCTTAGAGAACAAGTTATTTCAATGTTATTTTTGACCCTTGCTTCAACTGGAGTTGGGTTATTTTCCCAACATTCAAGCTTTTCCACATTATTGTTCTTTAATGATTTGGTGTTTGCATCACTTTTTCTAGATGGCTTACCTACATATCTAAGACCATTTTCAAGTGGTGATATTTGGAGACTTCAGATGTCATCCAAGACATGAGAACTCTTCAAACTCTTAAATAGCTTGTTGACTTCATTTATCAAGGAAATAATCTCTTCTTCAAGTCTTTCATAGTCTTCTCCTTTCTTTATCAGCTCGATATTTATTACTTGTTCTTGTCTCTTTGTTTCCTCTAGTTGAACATTTAGGGGGTTGATTTGTTCTTCATTTTGACCAATGTATTCTTTAAATTTACTCAAGTCTTGATATCATTGGTTGATATGACTTGTCAAAATGCATTCCCTTCTCTATACTTCTTCTAATTGAGTTATCATGAAGGCGACTTCCTCATTATGTCTTTTTTCATACTAGTGCAATTCTACCTTAATCTTGTTGATATCCTCATCTCTTTCTTGCACTTCATGCTTTAAAATAATAATGTATTCCTTTTCTTTTTCAAGGTCGTGATCAACATCTTGTACATGCTTCTTGAGTTCCTCATTTTTGTTTTTCAATATGTTTACCTCTTCTAGAGAAGTCATATTTTTTTCCTTAAGGTATACTTCTACTATTATTTCAGAATTCTCTTCATCATCATCTTGTTTTATGCATTTGGTGTCGTTATTTACCTCCTTTGATTTCTTGATTGTCTTTGTTCACTTTTCCACCAACTTCCATTTGAGGTCATGAGAAAAGTCCTTTCGAGTGACGATCTTGAAGATTCTCCCAAAACTCTTTTGTAGATGAACATTTCTCCATTATGACTTTTACAGGATCAAGTAGGCCACTCAATATTTCCTTCATAGATTTCATACGGAATTATTTTGACTCTTCAGAGCTTTCTATAGTCACTAATTCCCATACCTTAAAAACTTGGGCCATCAAATATAATTTCATTCTATTGGTCCATGTCACATAATTTGTTCCATCAAACAAAGGATCTTTGTCAAGCTTATTTTTTTCTAGTTTCGTGATTGAGGAGGAGATATAATATTCAAAATATTTGGAGCCTTTAATTCTTGAATTTTCCATTTTTGTTCCTTAGATCTACCTTACATCTAATAGGTTGTGCTTGAATGTACCATATTTGATTCCTACTTTTGGAAATATTGAGAGCGGGGGGGGGGGGTGGTTGAATCAATATTTATTTAAAATTGTTATTTTATTCTAGTTAAGATCACTTAGTAAAACCAAAACACAAAATGTACAACAAAATAATAATTTATATTAATATAAATAATGAGGAATCCAATCCTCTCACCAAATTTAGGCTCCAACCTAGATTTCCATAAGGCTCCAACCTTTTGTGAGGACTCCAATCCTCTAGGGATCCAACCCTCTTAGTTTTATTTAGTATTTTAAGGTGGTTTTAGTGTTCTTCAGGACTTCCAATATATTCTTCAACAAGTCCTGAAAATAACTCCAAAATATGTTTCCAATCAAGCTCTCCAAGTGTACTCAAAGATTCTTTCACAAGGCGCTTCAAGGGTCCTTAATAATGCTTCAAAATATATAGAAGACCTGCTTCAATTGTCTTCAATTACACTTCAAGTGTGTCCTCAAAGATGCCTCCAATGTGTTCATCAAATTTAGCTCCAATCTAGCTCTATGAAAGTGTCTCCAAGATTGTCTTTACATCACATAACAAATTTCCCCCACAAGGTATTCAAGGATTATTCAATGATCCTTCAAGGGTTCTTCAATAGTTTCTATTAGTGTTCTTCAATCAACTGTTACAAAAAGGTCCCAATACAGACTTCAAGAGTCTGTTGAGAGTTTCTCTTTAATCAACCTTCTCTGCTCCAAAATTTCCCTTCAAAAAGGAAAGGTCAACAAGGTCAACAAGTCTTCTTCAACAGGGCTTCTTTAAGAGCACTTCAAAAATTGTCTCCAATGGTATTCTAACAAGGTTTCTTCAAGATTCAATAATTCTCCAAAGTTTTCTTCAAAGGTTGGTCCAAAGGATGTCCTTCAATAGATCATCCCAAGAGTTAAACAAGCCTTCAACTATTCAAGGGTTCTCCAATAATGTGTCTTCAAGATATTCTTCAATGTCTGCTCCTATAAATCCTTCTTTAAACGATGCCAAAAACTACCAAAGGTTCCCTCAACTCTATTATTAGTTTGTTCCAACCAATTCTCAAAAGAAATTTTTTAATAAGTCTTCAACAAGGCTGCTAGGTATATTACACAAATTTGATGTAATATTCAACCACAATAACTTCAAAATACCAATTAAATATTTCTCAAGGGTTACATAAAATAATAATGTAAATAAACTCAAGTTATTTTGTTTTCTAGACTTGAATCTATTCTTTTCAAGATTTCTAAAAAATCCTCAAGAGTGTATCCAGAACCAAGGTCCAAATTTGCATTAATAATATAAAAATATGACTTATGAAAAAGGTGAGAAGTCTGCTCACAATGCTACAAGTTTTCTCCAAACAATTCCACAAAACCACGGCCTCATATCATGCCCTTTGCTAGCTTAGAGATGAATTATTTAGTGCGTTAGACCTTCTACAATTTTATTGCCTCATACCTTGTAATTGACCCTACAATTTTGCCACATTGAACCTTCTATAATTTTCTTTCCTCAAACCTTGTAATTGACCCTACAATTTCGCTGCTTCATACCTTGTGATTTTACTACCTTAGATCCTCAAACTTCCTTGACCGAATTGATGGTCAAATGGAATAGTTTCAGCACCTATTTATACATGATAAATCATTTTTTGAAGGGATACATCCATTGGAGGAGATCTAAATTCATTTCAATAGAGATGACCTATGTGTATTTTTATTATTTATTTATACAAATTTGAGGACTACTACTTGACAATTTCATAGTCTAGTCCTCAAGTCTTCTTTGATATGAATGTTGACTTTTGTTTACGTTTTTTTGTTGATGGATACAAAAAGAATTTTAATCCAAATTAGACATCACAATTCTAGGCTTTACGACCACTGCAAAGACATGTGATCTCTTAGCATTATTTTATTCTTAGTGTAAGTGTAAATTTCCATTCTTTTCCAATAGAAGAAAGATATGTTTCTAGCATAAGATCATAACAAAGGATGATGACAATTTGAGTAAATTATCTTGTATAGAGATCTATTTGTTAAATTTTGTGGAAAATATATATTATTGAAAGTAGAATTGTCTTTATTATGACTTACTAGCCATAGTCATTCAGGTTTTGAGTTTACTTTTTAAGAGTTGTAATGCAACTGGCCATTATTCTTGTATTTGGCAGCTATGCTCCCCTTCTGTATTGAGTGTATTAATTAATTTTGTAGTAATTTTGGGTAGCTTTGGATCATAACGTTATTCTCTTCCTATTCATAAGAAGAATTCATTCTTGTAAATGGACATGAAATTTGATCTTATAATTACATTAAGTTTATAATCCATTACAATACATTTATCCATAATATCTCTTCAATAGGATGAATTCTAGCCTTGTGAAAAATTCTTGTTCTTATGCACAAGCCATATAGCATCTAATTGAGCAGTTTATTGAATCATCTACACCCCAAATATATGTATACACACCACCATCATAACGACCTTTTCCATTTTTACCTAAACCTTATAATGCTTAGGGATTTTTTGTGGCACCAAATATACCTTGGCACCAATTTCATGAATCCACTCCATACACATCTATGCATTTATTGTTGAAAAATGGAAACAAGAAATTGCTAAGAATAGAAGTGCTAAAAATAGCACTACTAAAAATAGCAGTTTGGGTATCAGTACTAGATTGGGCAACAGGGAATGAAAAATAGAAGTGCTAAAAACAGAAGTTCTATTTTTAGCAGTTCCGTGTGGATTCCTATTTTAGTCAGTCCCTGGACTAGAAATAGGAATTAAAATTCGAATTTGATATTAACAACAGTTTGTAAATTAATTAATTAATTTAGTTTGAGTTAATTAGTTAAGGAATTATGAACTCGAAGTCTATGTGTGGACATGCAACAGTTTCTCCTTTGATTGAGGGATTTAACCATCAGTTAAAGGATGAGGATGAGTTGTAATTAGTTGGCTCAGTTAACTGAGTCAAATCTAGTTAGATTAATTTAACAAGTTGTTAAATTAATGAGATTCAGTTTGTTAATGCTTGCATGCATATAACAACTGGTATTTTCAGATAACTGAAGATTCACTCATGGATAACTCATGCATGTCAGTTCAGACAGAGACTTAGTTGAGATTAGATGGAGGGACAATGTACTATTAGTTGCTAGGATATTACTTGTGAATATTCCTTGCATGCAGAAGGAATATTTTTCCTTATGGATTTCCTAGTTGGACCTGAGGTTATAGCAGGTATGATGTGGCCAATTCACACATGTTATGACATTGGACCCCAATCAAAACTCCACAAGGAAATAGGAGCTTGGAGGACTTGTGGAGCCTATATATACAGGCCTAGATAGTCCATGAGATACATCATCAGTGTACAAAGAGAGTAGGATAGCTTTTGAGCTGATTCTTTTTGTATGTTGTTGAGGATTTCCACTTGATTGATAATACAGAGATGGGGTTTTAGGCTGCTGCTTTCCCTAGATTATATCTTCTATGTTATGGTTGATTACTTCTCATTCTTAGTTATATCTGTTCATGGTTTATGTTGCTCATGTTCAATTAAGCTTCAACTAAGTTTATGGTAGATGTAGATCTAGTATTATGCTTTAGTACATTGCATATATTAGTTGGATCTGCAGGTGAAAGTTCTACATGATATTAGTGAGCTAGCTGATTTGTAGAGAAAATTCTACATGGTATCAGAGCACAGGTGATCAAGGAAGAACAATATACAAGAAGGGAGAAGTTGAAGTTTGTGGTTTTTGAATATTGAATTGAGTTCTTATCACATCTATTTCACCGATGGCATTATATGGTTTGAGATTCTAATATGCCCTTGATGGTAGTTCAAATTATATAACCTGGAAGGATTGCATGGAGGCAGTATTAGAAGATAATGGTCTAAAGGATTTCATTGATCAGGAAGTATAGAAGCCAACTGATGCTACTCAACTGGCAGAATGGAAGAAGTGTGTGGCTAGAGCTAGGAGAATCCTCTTAGAGGGAGTTCGAGATCACATTTTCTCGAACCTCCATGGGAAGGAGACTTTGTTTTCAATGTGGAAAACATTGAAAGATCTTTATCGAAATAGCAGTGACCAGAGGAAGTTGGCACTGAAGGAAAAAATTTGAAAGATCAAGTGTGAAAAGGGTGACATAATCTCTATGTATCTGAATAAGCTCACTTCATGCATGGATGAGCTTGGAAGTGTAGGGATCATGACAGCTAATGATGACATGGTGAGTCTTACACTCCCCGGTCTTCCTAAGAGCTGGCATAGCTACTAGGACTCGGTTAATGGAAGAGAGAAATTTCCAGATTGGGAACGATTTTGGTCAGATTTGATGCAGGAGGAGATAAGAAGAAGCACCAGAGATGGTTCTTCATCTATGGAGGATGAAGAAAACTGTGCCTTAGCGAGTAAGGCAAAGAAGGGGAAGGAGAAGGTTTCTCTTTCTGTGTCCAGTTCTTCCCATGGTGGGAAGAACTTTGAGAAATCGAAAGTGTGATGCTTTCATTGTCAAGAGGTGGGCCATTTTGTTACAAATTGTCCACTAAGGAAATCCAAGAAGGGATCCAGGGAAGGATCTGAAGGTGAGGCACTTGCTTCACAGTTCGAGTTGGATTTCACACTCTTCGCATGCATGGTTTCATCCATGGTGGGAAGTGGTTGGTTTCTTGATAGTGGAGCTTCTTTGCACATGACTGGTGACAAGAGTTTTTTCAGTACTTTGGAGGAGAAAGATCTCCAGATACTCATAGAGATGGGTAATGATGAAAAGTATAGTGTCTTAGGTGTAGGCACGGTTATTTTTCAGAGGGAGCATGGAGTTCACCTTACCTTGACCGGTGTCAAGTATGTACCAAGACCGAAGAGAAACTTGGTGTCAATTGTGATGCTGGAATATAGAAGCTATGATGTAGTCTGCAGTAAGGGAAAGGTTTTCCTTAGACACATCATCACTAGATAAGTGAAGTAGATTGGTTCACGGGTTAAGAACCTATATGATATTGAGGTTCAAGATGCATGCAAAGCCTTGAGGAACAAGACAACTGATGGCGACGGTTGAGAGGGAGAGTATATTACTGTTGTGGGGAAAAATGCCTATGTAGGACGATCCTATCCACCTAAGGTGTGACAGCGCCTTAGCAACAAACGAATACAACTATTATGATTTCTTCCTTTATGAAATGTGAAAGAGGGGAGATCGGCATACTTGCCATTGTCTTCCGGTTGTCCCTCGAACTAGATCCTCTTCTCTTTGTGTGTCCACAGCTACTTGCCTCCTCGCTTGATCAAGAGAACAACTACTTGAATCCCACGAGATCACAAGAGAACAGCTACCTGTGACAAGAGAATAGCTACTTGCGACAAGAGAAGAACACAATACAAAGACAAATATACATATTCATAAATGATTCAGGATTAGAAGCAAATCAAATACACTAATGCAATCATACAAAATACACCAGCATATAGGAAAGAATCAAGATAGCTTTATTAATAAGTAACAGGGTTCAGGAAGAGATACAACCCATAAGGCTCCAATCCAGCATCTCCTTCCCAGCAGAATGGAATCCCTTCTTCAGCTCCCTTCAAAGCATCACACACCCAATGTTTCTAGCCACAAACCAACAACAATTCTTTGCAATTACCAAATTCCAGCCTCCAGATCCCATGGAGGAGAGATCCATATATAGATGTTTGGAGAGAGGATGAGTCAGCTTGAGATCTGACTAGTGTCCTCTCCCTCTCTCAGTTCTTGAGTCCACTTGGAGGTTCTTGCTTCCACTTGGAGATTTGGAACCTCTTACTCATCACCAGTCAAATTCCTTGATGCAAGTGTCATTTTGGAAGCTTCCTGGGCATTGACACCTTGAGGAATGACTCTGCCACATGTCCAAACTCGCTCAGCACAGGTAGCCTTTGTTGGAGTTGACATTCAATGCAGGTAGACAGTGGAGCAGTTGACATTCAGCGTAGATGCTTAGTGGAGCAGTTGACATGATCCAGAATTGGCTTGTTTTTTAGTGTTTTCAGGTGGAGAACTTCTGTGAATTGCTATGGTTAGTTGGCCTTGTTCCTCTAGGGGTAGGAACAACATGTTTAGGGACTTTGGATCCCTTAGATTATGGACATTTCATGCTCAATTCTATAAGGCACAAAAATGTCTATAACAGTTGCCCCCTAAAGTATGAGGCCATTTATCGGGTGAAATGCTTTATCCAGGAGGGCCCGAAGTTTATCCATCTGTTGGGAGGAGACCTGTAATAAAATACAATACAATACATTATGATTCATACTGCTTTCATGATCTAGCTGAGGTGGGCATTCCCATGCTCAGCTTCATAAATTCATTTTTGTACATAGAACAGACGATCGTCTGATGGTAGACTGATAATTTTGGTGAAATTATCATCCTTTGAGTAGGATGATCATCTGCTGCAATGATGTACATGTCAAATGTCTTTATTTTTCCTGAATATATATCGCAGCCCGGATGGATGAAGCTAGATCCAGGGTCTTCAAACTCGTTCTATATTCACTCTAAGTACAAGTCGATCCATGTGAGAATTGCGCTGAAGTCGAACATGGAAAGACATCGCTTGATTACCGGTCAATGATGTAAACCGTTAACAAGCACGAGAGGAATCACCGATAATGATAATGACCCTCAAGGTACTGCAGTACAATTCACGTGGTGTGAATAAAGGACTTGGCGTTGAACACCACGCAAAATCTTCTGGTCGAAGGTCATTGATGTATACCTGTCGCCGGAAGTGAGAAACTTGCCATTGAGGCATGCAAGCTTCAAAGTACTGAAGGGGTTGTTCCTAGATCAACTTCTCGGATAATGAGCTGATGTCGACAAGAAGCGATCCGTCAAAGGAGGGCCTTGATGAATCCCACATCAGTGACACGGAACGGAGCTAATGATTTTAATGGAGGTGAAAACGATCTGTGACATATGATTCAGGGTGGCGGTCATGAATGGATGAAGGATAATGTATGGCAGTGGATGGGACCCGGTTGACTCTTTCTGAACGACTTCTCTTGAACATATGGTGACACTGATGCGATGGATCGGTAGCATTACCCCAAATATGGATGGTATGGCGAGACCATGGTGATGTGACCGGTGAATGAAACAACCCAACCCGATTGTGATACAGAGGAAAAGTGTCATGTTCAAGAGCGACCTTCTACCATCAAAGTTTTCTTGATTTTTCCCAATTTTTCCCCAGTCATTGCTGACTAGTACCTCTTTATTTTTGTCAATCTTGAGGAGGATAACATATGCTTGTTCTATAACCTGCCCTTCGGGAAAGCCCATCGCTATGTTTTAACGAGCCTAGCGATAGTGAAACTTGTTCTCGTCTAAAGACAAGTTTGTCGCTATTTAATAATTTTAACGAGTCTAACGGCAAGGATAACTCGGTCCTTTTCATTTTTAGAGAGTCTTAAAAGGTACATAAAGTCAACTCCAAAATTCCTTTTTCATCATCTAATCCCTTAAGTCCGAAAAAGTATAAAACAATACAGAAGGGATGAGTTTTCGATATCTTTAACGAGTCGAACAAAACAAGCGCTCGATCTTTTTGTGAAATAATCCCTCAGGTCCAAAAAGATTAAAATCTAGAGGAGGGATAGCTCTTCCTATCCTTTAACGAGCTGGAAGGCCAAAACTCGGCAATCTTTTCATATTTTACGAGTCAATTGAAAAGAGCTTAAAGAAGACACGTCTTTTGAGGAACGAGTGATAAACAGGGATAGCAACTGATTCCAGGTACAGGTTGGAATTTTCCAATCACGGCAGTGTCACAAGGATGGCTAGGTGAAATCACTCTTCGCAGTTGTTCCTCAAAATGGGTAAACAATCATATGGGGGTGAACGATCGGCCAAATGAAAAGTGGAGGTGGCAGGTGCAAACACGACCAAGGCTTTTATGGCTGATAAATTTACGATCACAGTGGTTATTTACCGGGATAGGTTCATTTTTTAGATAAAAATGAGCTTAAAGACTGGAGGAAACTCTGCTCACTGCTTATATTTATTTTTTAACGAGCATGAAGACCGCGTTAAAACTGCTCGGATCTTGCGTTTATTTTTTAACGAGCATGAACTTTATGCTAAAACTGCTCGATTACCCAGTCATAAGATAAGATTGTCTCATGAAAGATCCCATTTTTTATAGAGCTTGCGCCTTACCAAAGCTATGCTCCCTCTCCTTTCTTTATGCAAGTTCGGAAATGACTAATCCTACAATTTTAAAGGGTTAGACCTATAGGTTTAAAGGGAGGACCTAAAAATTTAAAAAATAAATAGTCGCCCCTTGCTTGCACTCCAAAAGGTTTGCATGCCCCCAGGTATAAAACAGAGTTTCAAGGCTACCTCTACTTACCCTCCGCCAAAACATTTGTTTTAATCGAGAGAGGCTTACCTCTTTCAGGTTACCCAAAGATTGTCTTGTTAATCTTTCAAACAAAACACTTCCTCGGCAATGTCTACCGAAATAAACAGAGGTGAGTGACGACCCCCGCCTCCTCACATAACTTTGACAAAAGAATCTTATTCTAGAACAACCCCTCTTCCAACCATGGACGGGGTACGAACTAGTCATATTCTCCTGCAGAAACCTACCCTATACCCAAAGTTTTCCTGCCGAAGCAGGCCAGGACGCATGCCCCCTGGGTTCCAGTCATATCCTCCCGGATTACTCGCGCTCATCAGGAGGACGGACCATGGGTTGAGACACTTATTGCATGAATAGACCATTTAGGGATGGCACATGACTATTTGCGATGTGTGATCCGGGACACGAAAGTTGGTCCACAAGCTTGACCATTCTTCCTTCATGCGGAAAACACATTACTCTAAAGAGTGAGGAGACTACAGCTCCCATGCATTATATATAGTCTCGTCTAAGGAGTAGGTTATAATCCAAGGGTCCTTGAACGACCATCACGTTCATTTGAATGGTCTTCCCTTTCAATGTTATAGGCACATTGGGGAGGATCCCTAAAGGTCGACTGGTTCCTTTATCAAAGCCTGATAGACTTCTCATCTCAGGCAAAAGCGCTGGCGAACCAAGCGCTTTCCAAGAAATAGAGGAAAGGATACTCACAGATGCCCCCTCATCAATGATAGTGCCAGCCATTACCATTCTGTATATTTGACAAATAATTCTGAATGGTACACTGGCTGGCAACTGGGGTCTGCCTAATTGGTTCCAATCAAAGGACACAACCAGGTTGCTTGGTGGTGGGACCGAATATACGGCCGGATATCACTTCGATGAACTTCCTTCCTGCAATAAAGGAATGGTGGCATTTCCCCCTTGATCATCAGAGTCGGTGCTGGTGAAGAGAATCTGGACGGTGTCGTCTTTATTCTCCTTTGTTATGGTGTCATTCGAAGATGGAGCTTCTGAAGGCAAAACCGGGTCAACTGCCGTATCAACCTTTTGACTTTCGTCAGGCATGGATCCAGATGGTTCTTCTTCAATGACAGATGCTTCGGCTGACCACCTAAGTGGCTCAGCCGGATTCTCAACTAGTGAGGGACTTGGCAGGAGTCTTTGATATCCAGGAGGGAGATGCGCTCGTAAAATCGGGCGATATCCCAGAACTCTTTTTGCCTCGTCTAAGAAGGGACAACGGTGGATGGCATGATCGCCTTCACACAGCTGCAGGGAAATTTAGCTCTCCCGCTCTGTCCTGGAGCTTCACTCCCACTAGTTGACGGTGAGCAGTCGACATGGCTATCAGAGGTCGATGCTACCGAATTGTGCAAACGGGGGGACCAGTCTCTTAGTATCCGTGGGATACAGGGACAATCTCTATGGAAGTGGTCTCCCCTGCATATGATGCATGGCGATTTAGGCCTTACGAGTGCGGTGTGTGGATTCTTGTTAGATGACATTTGTTTGCCCCCAATCGCCTTAGGCTCCTTCTTCTTCTTCTCTTTCTTCTTCTTCTCCTTCTTCTCCTTAGGAAGCTGGTTTTTAATTCGACCAGTCCCTTCAAGCGAAGAGGAAGGAGGGGAGGAAGATGAAGTTGAAGGCTGGGAGGCATCTCTTGTCTGATCTAACTGTTGACTCGACTGTTCAGGAATGGTGGTATTCTGAACGACATTGGTTGAAAAGAGCCAAACTGGTAGGCCAATTGTCAGTCCTGGAAGCGACAATGTGGCCATGTGGGGCGCACCAACATCTCCCCAAGAGGAGAAGGGACTAGGATTTCCACCCAAGGGAACTCCTTGGTTGGTGTGCTCCATCTTTTCAACCTAAAGATCAACGCAGGATTAAAGGGTGATTGTTCCATTTAAAATAAATTGTTAAAGATGCTTTTAGACACAACTTGCTTTTTCAGTTTTAAAGAGTCGAGAAAAAGCTAAAGATGACTCTAGTCTCCTTCGATGTTTTAACGAGCCCAAAGTGACAAATGCTTGGATGGACTTTTTCTGTTATAGAGTCTGAAAAAGGCCAAAAGAAACTGCTCTGGAGTTCTAGGCAAAGGGTGTGCCAAACTTTTCGCAAAACCACAGAATACTTTGTACGGTACGGGTGGTCGATCTTCGTGAATGCTGTGTTCACTGCATTGCAATCAGTAGGGCAGCCGACACGGCTTCCTAAGGATAAAATATATATGCCTATAGGGGTCTCGCAATATATACGCGACGGTACGTGGGAACACAATCCATACTAGCGCTACCGTCTCTCAGGAGGAATCACCCACCTTCTTCGAGATCGACAGTCACTAGGCTTAACGACGCTGGAACACGTCTCTAGCCTAGACCTCTATGTTGTGCGTTATGTTACAAAGCGTTGTTAGGTTCATTCAGTTTATTTTAGGTTGATATTTTTAAAGTTTTCCTTTCAAGGTTCACCATGAGATGTATGATAAAAATTCCTAAATGCAGTCTAAGATGATAAGCAAGCTTTACAATCTTTCAACTTTGAAAATCCTAGCTACTAAGGGAAAAGAATAACACTATCTTTTCTCAAAGAGAAATTAGCACACTCTAATGCACTTTCCCTAAATCCAACATGCAAACTATCAAATGCAAAATGCACAATGCAAGTGTTTGTTTTCAACTTTCTTAGTATAAATGCCTACAAAGAAAGCTTTTTGCACAACTTTGAATTTGCTTTTAAAATGATCAATACAAACAAGTTCACTTTCTTCGAAATCAACAAGGGTAGAAGAGATTACAATCACTTTGCGATTTTCGAAATAAAGACTTGTTTTGACACTTTGAAAGAGACAAATTCAAACCAATAAGCAAAAGTAAAACTATAATCAATCTGAAAAACAGCCAATGAATTCTCTTCTAAGATCACTCTCAATCAGATCTGAATCAAAGGCTACAGAAAGACTACTTTACTCATGCAAAGGAAGACTGTAAATGACGCCACAAACACATAAAAACATTCACAATCTTTTTGTACAAAAATGAGGCGGAATTCAAGCAAAGAAAAGGGTTTATCAAACTGGCACCTATGTTGGTTAAAGGCTGCAAAAACAGAGATTAAAACAAGGCAACAGAGGACAAAGAACCCCAGATGCACAAGGCGACACTGGTTCAGCGTAGGTCTAACACTGTCAGTTTGACATTCAGCGCAGGTAGCCCCTTCGGGACCTGCATTGAAATTTAGACTGCCTTCACAGTGCCTGCGCTGAAAGGAGAAACTCTCGTTTCCCTTGGTTTCTGGGTCACAAAATGCTCAAAAATCAACTGTTTCAGGCCAAATCAGAAACACAAGCAAGGTATAAACAAAGGGATGCTTTGATAGGGTACTAAAGACTATCACAAGGATCATCAAATCATTTGTGGATCTAGTTTAGATCATAGACAAGTCCAACAAACTGGATCAAAGCAACAACTTTTTACTTTGCATCCGGGAAGGATGCAGTTCAATAGTTGCTGTCAAGTCTATGAAGTAAACAAATGACGGAAACACAAATGAAATGAATAAACAAGTTCTTCCCCAGCGGAGTCGCCAATTTGTTGTGGGGAAAAATGCCTATGTAGGATGATCCTATCCACCTAAGGTGTGACAGCGCCTTAGCAACAAACGAATACAACTATTATGATTTCTTCCTTTATGAAATGTGAAAGAGGGGAGATCGGTAGACTTACCGTTGTCTTCCGGTTGTCCCTCAAACTAGATCCTCTTCTCTTTGTGTGTCCACAGCTACTTGCCTCCTCGCTTGATCAAGAGAACAGCTACTTGAATCCCACGAGATCACAAGAGAACAACTACCTGTGACAAGAGAACAACTACTTGCGACAAGAGAAGAACACAATACAAAGGCAAATATACATATTCATAAATGATTCAGGATTATAAGCAAATCAAATACACTAATGCAATCATACAAAATACACCAGCATATAGGAAAGAATCAAGATAGCTTTATTAATAAGTAACAGGGTTCAGGAAGAGATACAACCCATAAGGCTCCAATCCAGCATCTCCTTCCCAGCTGAATGGAATCCCTTCTTCAGCTCCCTTCAAAGCATCACACACCCAATGTTTCCAGCCACAAACCAACAACAATTCTTTGCAATTACCAAATTCTAGCCTCCAGATCCCATGGAGGAGAGATCCATATATAGATGTTTGGAGAGAGGATGAGTCAGCTTGAGATCTGACTAGTGTCCTCTCCCTCTCTCAGTTCTTGAGTCCACTTGGAGGTTCTTGCTTCCACTTGGAGATTTGGAACCTCTTACTCATCACCAATCGAATTCCTTGATGCAAGTGTCATTTTGGAAGCTTCCTGGGCATTGACACCTTGAGGAATGACTCTGCCACATGTCCAAACTCGCTCAGCGTAGGTAGCCTTTGTTGGAGTTGACATTCAACGCAGGTAGACAGTGGAGCAGTTGAAATTTAGCGCAGATGCTCAGTGGAGCAGTTGACATGATCCAGAATTGGCTTGTTTTTGAGTGTTTTCAGGTGGAGAACGTCTATGAATTGCTATGGTTAGTTGGCCTTGTTCCTCTAGGGGTAGGAACAACATGTTTAGGGACTTTGGATCCCTTAGATTATGGACATTTCATGCTCAATGCTGTAAGGCAAAAAAATGTCTATAACAATTACCTCTCAACATGCAGTGTTAGAAGAAGTCTCAGACGATTATGGAGGAGCCATGATTGGTGCAGCAGCTTCAGGAGGTTCTGGAGCAGCCACAACAGGGAAAGCTGAGAGGAGATCGAGTAGAGACATCTACTGATGTAGAGACCTTCAGTAGGGGGAAACTTCAAGCCAGGTGGGTAGAGGGATCACATGCAGCCATACCTCTAGGTAGGAGGTGGGGCGATGTGGAGTGATCATCCCAAGGAGGAGGGGCAAGATCCTTGAGCTACCCAACCTCTTTGATTTGACTTTGCTACGAAAGCCCCAATGAGGAGTAGTAGAACTGACTGATTAGGTAGAGACAGATGCAAATGGAGTGGCAGAGAGAGCTATAGTGCAGGGAATCCCAAGACAACGTAGAGCTAGCAGGCTGCAGTAATGCGAGAGGCAAAAGTGTGTTGCAAAGTGCAGGGTGGCACAGAGAGGTGTGGAATGGTGCGAGATGCATGGAGATGTTTCAGTAGCATAGAGATCAGAGAGGGAGCACTTGTTAGTAGCAGGTATATTAGAGTATGTTTCTAGCCCAACAGAGAGGTCAGTTGGGAGTTTTTTTGTTCCAAGAGTTGCTGGAGCAACCACACTTGGTAGAAGTGTTGCATGTAGAACATTCTGAAGGTACAGGATTAGGTTCAAGAGGAAGAATTTCTCGTTGAAAAGGAGTGTTGAAAAATGGCAAAAAGAAATTCCTAAAAATAGACATGCTAAAAATAGCACTGCTAAAAATAGTAGTTTGGGTATCAATGCCAAATTAGGCAACGCGGAATGAAAAATAGAAGTGCTAAATATAGAAGTTCTATTTTTAGTAGTTCAGTGTGGATTCCTATTTTAGTTAGTCCCTGGACTAGAAATAGGAAGTAAAATTCAAATTTGATATTAACAACAGTTTGTAAATTAATTAATTAATTCAATTTGAGTTAATTAGTTAAGGAATTATGAACTTGAAGTCTATGTGTGGACATGCAACAGTTTCTCCTTCGCTTGAGGGATTTAACCATCAGTTAAAGGATGAGGATGAGTTGTAATTAGTTGGCTCAATTCACTGAGTCAAGTCCAGTTGGATTAATTTAACAAGTTGTTAAATTAATGAGATTCAGTTTGTTAATGCTTGCATGCATGTAACAACTGGTATTTTCAGATAACTGAAGATTCACTCATGGATAACTCATGCATGTTAGTTCAAAAAGAGACCCAGTTGAGATCAGATGGAGGGACAGTGTACATAAGTTGCTAGGATATCCCTGTGAATATTCCTTGCATGCAAAAGAAATATTTTTCCTTATGGATTGTGTTAGCCTCCTGTTGCAACAGGTGTACATTTTTCATGATTGACATTTTACATGCCAAATATGTCATACTTTGCAGGCTGCAGTGTTCCATATTTCCACAAGATTCCATGAAATGTGCTAGTCCAAATGCTACTGCTGTATTCCATTTTTGATGAGTTGTTCCATTTTTGAAGATTTCTTTCAGTTAAGGGAAGGCCAAACAGTTTAATCTTGGCCTCCCTAGGTTTCAATTTCCTGTTTTAGAATATAGAGAATGATATCTGTCCAAACAGTTTAATCTTGGCAGATTTGTAGATAGGTAGAGAATCAAAGGAGCCCAACTGCTTAATCTGGGCCCTTGGCAGAAATAAGTGTAGACTTAGATAGGAGAACAAAGAAAAGAAAAATTGTAAATCTAGGTTTGCAAGTTCAAGTGCACCCAAACCAAAAGAAGCAAAAAATGTTAGGTAAGTAGGCTGGGTAGGTATTTTTTGTTGTTGCAGAATCAAGCCATGTGATCCATTTCATATTTTTAAGTGTTACATCTATTCAGGTCACATATGTCAGGAATTTTATATGAAGGAGCTCAAGCGAGGCATGTCTAACCCCCCATTCTTTTTATTCCCCCAAATCACTCACTAACATCCCATTGAGGACCTTGGGATCTGCCCAACAGTCATGTCATCTTTTCATTCTTGTGTAAAAAATCATGTCTTCACATTTTCATCCACTCCCCATATCTAAGTTCAGTTCACAAACTTAGGCTCTCCCCCACACTTCATTTCACAAATTCATATTAATTCCTAACTATACTATTTAACTCCCTACATCATTTCCCCTTCCCTTACTAAAAAGCACTATATAACTCCCCTATGTATGTATTCCCATCCCTTGGCATTATAGCCATATTTATCAAAGTCTTGGAAATGCTGAATTCATCCAGAACCCAGCATTAGCCTTCCGTGTTCTGGGATTAGCCTAACATCTGGTTAGGCTAATAACCTTCCTCATTCACCCCTTTACCCCTCAAAACCTTCTATCTTTCCCCTCCGCAATCATTTCTCAAAAATTAATGTTTAAAAGTTTTATTAAACATTATTTAAGGCATTTATCCCGCCCGAACCTTATATAAAGAACCCCAAAACCCACTTTCCTAATTTCAAACCCCCCCGCCGCATGGCATTTTCATTAAATATTTGGGTGGGCCCCGTCCCTTACCCCTCCTCCAGATAACCGTCCCGACAGCCCTCCGATCCGCCCCCTCCCCATCCGATGGCTCTTGCCGATTTCGGAGCGCCCCATGTGTCTAGACGTTAGCCTCCGATATTGCAATGGTTTTCTCCCCGTACAGAGGACGCGTGTCTGCTTTCTACTGCGTCAGAGCTGCTCTGACAAAAACTGTCCCCGTACCAAAGGCAGTTCGACGAAAACCATAAACCGCCTATTCCCCCCCCCTGACGACTGCGCCAGGACCTCGCCACATCATCAGCACACGTTGTCCTCCTGCCGAGTCACCCTTGCCACGCCGCTGCCACCATACCCCTGCCATGTCATCCACCGTACATGCTGATGTCATCTCGCTGACATCATCATGCTGACATTATCCATCGTACCAGGTCCCGCCCGCTTACATCATGCTAACATCATCATCAATTTTTGAGGCAAAAGGCGAAAATCGTGCTTAGGAAGCTGGGAATCAGTTTCTGAGGCAGTTTTTCATGCGTGATTAGCGCCTAGTGCTAATCGCACATGGCTATGGGAAATGAGCCGAAGTGGAAAACCCCTCATCGTGCAACCCCCAGCAAGCCCAAAAGGTGCCGAATGACTAGTTTTTCTCTGCGAAGCATGCAGAAAGGATCAGAAGACAGTTCTAAAAGAAACAGAGGGCTGAACAACGGCCATTAATTTGTGATTTGACCCACAGTGAAAAGGAGAGATGCAACCCAATTCATTTGTCAAAGAGTATCAGAGGAGAGATGAAGCAGCAAAGTGTACCAGTTAAATTTTTTAATGGAAACCTTCAATTCCCAAGGCTAGTTACATTAAATGACAGCCAACAAAGTCAAATCAATTTGTGTAAACCCATCCCAGCTCTCAAATCATAGTTAAAGCATTTAAAGCCACCGAACTACAATGGAGCAGAAGCCCATGCACGGTTATTACAGAAACATTGCACCAAGCCACTGAGGACAACACATTTACTCAATTTTGATACGGTTGCCCTCAGCGCAGCTCAAGATATTTTCTTACATTTATTTCTGTATAGCATTAGGTTAAAAGTAATCATTTCTCAAACCTGTTTAGGTCAGGTTGTAATAAAGGCAATTAGGAGAGTTTTCCCTATATATACCACCCTCTATATTGTTCTAAGGGTTGGTCGATTGATAATTCTCACTAGAGACTCGCACTGTATACCTGAGACTGTTTCTGTAATCAAAGATTGCTGAAAGACTGGAGAAGACACTGTCTGATGTGTTGTTAATGATTTCTAGAGACTGAAAGATGGAATTCCTGCGCTGCAGCATGAAACAAGAAGTGCATCTTACCTATGTTCATTGTTTACCACTATCTAAATAGCAGAAAGAAAGATTAGCCTAGAACTTTTTAAAATACACTCTATGCTCAATTTCTGCTGTTTCTTTATGTTTTCATCTGAATGAATTGGTAATGAATATGAATTCCTTCTGGCTCATATTTAACCTATTTCACCTGTGTTTTCCAATTATCTAGGGATTCTTTATTGCCCCTAGGTAGGGCTCCGTTGTTTCCCTCTATTAAGCTGATTGAGAGATTCTTAACTGCCTCTCATTACTTAGCATTCACTCCATCCTTTAAACCTGAAACATTGTTTCATGCGTAGTTGCCTTGCTCCATACCTCTCTTGTGACCAAGAAAACGCACCAACAGTCCTACTCTTTGACTCCATGCCCAATGGTTTGAAATTTTCACACTATACCTGCCTCTTTACCTGAAAACATCAATCTTCCCACCAAAATCAAAACAAAAACTCCTGAATTCAATAGCTAGCCTAAAATCCTTTCAAATAAAGCTAAATCATAAAGAGAGAGCCCTCTCTGATTGCAGGTGGGATAGAACCTATAGTCCAAAATTGGTCTATGGTTACCTCGGCCGTATCCCTTTATTACAACCTGAGGGACAACTTGAGTGATAACATAATGACGACTCCACTGGGGATCCTCCTCAGCTAATTTTACGAAGAAGGTTGTAAAAATCCACTGGAAAAGTTGATTCTCTAATTGCTGTATATCCCTTAAAGCTATAGATGAAGCCTGAATGTCAGCCAGGAAGCCTTTGAAACTGTTCTTGTTCTACATTTACAGGAGTAGATAAAATCTGCTTCAGTCAATCTTCATGCTAGTTTTAAACTATACACAACTATTCCAAATTTTGATCAGTCCCTTGTTAATTATAAAAACATTCCCAGAAAAACACCAAAACAGTTTGGAAGCTGGCTCCCAAGAAGAATCCACGATATACAAGGTCAAATCCAGATCTAAACCCACCAGCCACTTTTGAAAATCTAAACTTAATCCCTAAGATCCTCAGGAAGCAAGAAAGACAGGAAGCTTTTGTTAATTTGAGTCCTGAAACAGCTCACCCAAGTTGTGTTCCAACCCCAGTCAAGGTTTTATTTCGTTCAACTCCTGCTTCCCCTAGTTCATCATCCACATCTCATAGCACTCCTTCCACACCTCCATTCATTGCACATACTACAACTACCACTACTACCATTCCAGTTACCCCTGTTATCCCTGTTGTCCCAGTTGTTCCACTTATCCCAACAAATATGGCTAATAGATACGTACCCCTGCAATTGCCTGCTAATCTGGTTGAAGGAAAGTACCCCTAGGATCCTTTGGGCTAAGACTCTACCAGACTGAAAATTGCTTATTCAAAGAAACACACACACAGCGATCATCTTTACTTTTAAGCAAATTCTAATGTTAAGGGTACGTACCTAAGGTCCTGCGTTCGAGAAGACCTTTAGGGTCCAAACCCTTCTTGGAGTTCCCTTCTTCTTCCTTTGACCTGTAAGACAAATAAATCAAAGAACACAATAGTACATGTACAAATACTTATGTATAAACCATCTTTATGCTATAAAGTTAGTTATAAAAATCTTTAAGTAACCACTTGCATAAGAATTCAAGACAAGAATCTCATAAGCATAAAGAAAGATTGTTTCGGGAACAAAGACGTGTTTCTTTATATATAAAGGCAAATAAAGTACATATAACAGAAAGATATCACCTGAACACCTTCAGCAGGTTCCAAGCAAAGCTTCCTCCCGGATTCATTCCAGCCTCAAGCCTCCAACAAGATCTCCTTCCAAGTCTTACTCAATGATGATATCAAGGATGAATGGTCACCAATACACATGGAAACAAGGGTTTCCTATGCAAAATGGGGGAAGTGCAGAAAGCACCAAGGACTTCAGACCTGTTCTAAGGGGAAAATCTCAGCATAATAATCTTGCTCTTCTTTTCTCTCTCCCTTAGGCCTTCCCTTTGATGTCTTTTTATACCATCTCCAAAGTAGTTTTTTATTTAGGAGTTGGTTGGGAACAGTTGGGCCACGGGCACTAACAGGTGATCAGCAGGTAAAACCCGCGACCTCCGCCCGAAAATAAGGAACTATATTTTTTTTAAGTGTTTTAATACATACACGCGGGTTGGGTATACACAGACCCGCATGTACACGCGTTTAACTCAGGGCAATGTCGCGTATAGGGAATACAACACTGTTTTTTTAAATTTTTGGACCAGGTCTGGAAGGAGGGGTTGCCCTAGGCCATGAGTGCAGCATCACAAACCATAAGAGTGAGATTTGGAGCTATAACAGATGCCCCTTAATGTATGAGGTCAGAAGGGGAACATGATGGCCGAAATATATTATGTAAGTACATGGAAAGGAACTCTGTCGAAAAACCGAGGAGGACTGCACCAAAATTCAGCCTGCCAAGCCACCGAAAGGAGATCAGAAAGAAACACTGTCTGAGGCGGGCATACCCATGCTCAGAAAAAGTAAAGCATGTCTGCATATCAAGTACAAGCGGATCCACTAAGTATACAAGTATAAATGGCTGGAAGATACATAATGGATCATTTGATCATAATGAGTAAGTACATGTCTGAATATCACATATAAAACTGTCAATGATGCTGAAAGATGCAACAGATCACTGATATCAAAGACTGATCCCAAAAGTTACAACTGAACATGATGGAATAGGATGGTACTACACTGCAAACTCAGGTGCCAGCATATAGAATGTCGCCATGACTGACTGCAACATATAAGGTGGAGTGGTATCAACTGGCAGTAACAGGAGCAACTGTCAAGTGAACCAATGAATGCTGATACAACCTGAGGTCTTCACCGACCGCCGTGGTACATTTCTACACCATGGGAATAAATGATCTGAAGTCGACCATGTGAGAAATCGTTTGATTACCGGTCATTGATGTATACCGTTAACAAACGCGAGACTACTCACCGATAATGATAATGAGCGTCAAGGTACCCAGTACAATCTAACAAGTGTGAATAGATGAGATGAAGTCGAACACCTGTAAGAATCTATCGATCAGGAGACAATGATGGTTTCCCACTGTCGATAGCGAAGGATCTGCCACTAATGACTGCAAACCCCAAGGTACTTCCAAATGGACTCTAGATCTTTGCCCCAGAGCAATGAGTCGGAGTCGATAGGGAAAGATCCGCTAGAAGGAAGGCATTAAGGCATCGTCCATCAATCTAGCGCGAGTGTAACCCGTAGGCCAATAATGTGGAAGGAATCGGATGAAAAAAGATGTAGTAACCCAACCGAAGTAAGTTTCCGGCGTACACAAGATGTGGCTAGCGCACGGCAGAAACCCTCTGAACCAACCAATAATGAAAGCTGACACAGAGGTGAGGTATCCACCAATAGGGTCAAATGGAAACCAAGGTATTGCACGAATCCCAATGTGTGATAATGTATGCTGACGTCGAACACAAGGGAAACCACTCAGTCAAAGACCCATGATACTGATCGATGCTGAGCACAAGGTGACCTATCAATAATGAAAATAGGGCTAGGGTGCAGCTCTAGGCCTGTACTCAGAGCAAGGTGTCGTCGTCGATAAGGACAAGACCCACCAGCAAGAAGTAATGGGGACCTTCTCAAACCGGCACGAGTAAAGGACCAATATAACTGATGTGATGATAGACATGACACTGAAAACCAGGGATGGCCGACTGAAAAATGAGTCAAGAGACACCGCAGAAAGGCTGACTCAGGCTAACTTCCCTTGAACAAAAGCACGACTCAATGTGACTATGTGGCAGCATATGATGAATCTGTATAAGTTCGTCATGCAGGAGGCACGAACGAACCCTCCATATGATTGGAAGAGATAACCAATCAGGGGAGAACTGACTCGATAACAAGGTTATGGCGTACCTAAGTCAAACTAAATCCCACCCATGCGGAGGAGACTTTGTTTTGAGTGCTTTGTTCAAGGGCGACACGACTGACTCTAGATGCCAACAATAAATGGAAATAATGTCCTTGTTCCCGCTCTTTTTTGGAATATTTAATTTTTTTTGTCTTTTTCTGATAAGCCGGAAAAAGAATAAAAGAATGCTATGGTACAGTGGAAAGAACGAGTGTCGGTGAAAGAGATGATCTAGTTCCTGGGAAAGGAACGTTCCTATGCTCAATGCAGGGAGGTGAAAACTGGTCAGTGACACTCAGAGGTATGCTCCTTCCATGGATCAGGGTATGTCAAGTTGCAGAAGTCAGAGGTATACAAGGTTGATTTTGCAGACGTCATGGTCAAAAGTTGGCTTAAACACGAGTCCAAGTGAAGCCGACTCTAGGCCAAAAGGTGCAAATGGTCAACATGCAATGTAGTAGTACAACTCAACATAAAGGAGCCTCTAGGGTATAAGGCCAGAACAAAGCGGAGAAGCTAAGAGGAATGAGTCTTCAACGCATAAGTCATGGCGGGACTAAAGAGGACTCCCGAGCCTAGGGATGAAAAATCAGCATGAGTGCCAAGCGACAAAAAGGTACTAACTAGGGCACCCATGATAAGGTAGGCTCTACCACACAAGTCATGATACTTCTAAGCAATGAGAAGGTTCCGCACCATAACTTGGTGGGGTCGATCCTAAGGCAAAATGGAAAAGGAAACTGATAAGTGCACAATGCAGGTGGAAAAACCTAACCTATATGCCAGTTTCGAGAACCAATACCTGTCAGAACAGACCAACCATAAACTTCCAAAGGAGAAATCTTCCAAGTTCTGTAAACATAAATAGGAACACTAGACACGAAGTTAATACATCCCACATATAAACTTCATATAAGATCTTGGGTTATAGAATACAAAACTTGAAAATGCGTACCTCATATATACAATATGGTACAGGGAACCATGCAGCCTTGCAGCTTACGCATAATAGTTCTGCTGGACAATCCCCTTGCAGGGATCGGACCAAGGACTCCTTTGGTAGTCATAACTCATGGATTCAAAGAGTTCCTCCTGTGAAGGCAAAACAAGATCTGAGAAATCATGAGAACTACAAGGATTAAAAGAGGGAATTAAGGGGTCCCATGTCCCTATAGAATGAATTTCTCGGTCAACTACTGGGACCAAGTCCCAAGAAGGAGAATAATAAATCAAAGGATCCTTCTCAGAAGCAATTGAACATTGAGGACTCAATGCCACATAATTCACCCGTGGCGGGGTAGAGTCTACCTGAACACTTGGAACAAACCAAGGGGCATTCTGCATTAAATTCGAATTAGGGTGGTGATTATCAGATGCAAGCTGATCAATAGTGACAATATTCCCGTTATGAGGAAAGCACATTACTCGAAAGAGTGAAGACACCACAGCATTCATAGCATAGACATAATCATGCCCAAGTAGCATATTAAAGTCTAAAGGGCTATCAACCACCATCATATCGATTAAGATAGTCTTCCCACCTAAAGTGATAGGCACTTGAGGAAGAACACCCATAGATTCACCAGGCCTTCTATCATAGGTTAACAACTGACTCTGAGCTGTCAACAACTTTGGGGAACCCAAAGCTTTCCAAGTCAAAGAGGATATAATACTTGCAGAGGATCCTTCATCCACCATACATCGATAGACATTTGTGGAATTCACTCTGACCTTTATTTGAAAAGGTGCAGCGGAAGGAAGACGAGGCTCAACAAGACTATCCCAATCAAAGGAAACACTCTTAGCACTTGGAGGGGGAACATTCGAAGTAACCGGAATGCCCCCTATACTAGAAGACTCTGTACTAGAGATCAAACAAACTCTTTTGTTAGGCACTTCACCCCCCAAAAGAGGAGTGTAATCGGCCAGCGATTGCACTGGCTCTACCACATTATCAACCAATGGTTGATGGGATTGATGAGAAACCATATCAGGTTTAGGAGTAGAAGTATTTTAGACTCAGACCATATCCTTTGGACCTCTGGAATACCAGGGCATAAATGAGTAAGATGGTCTCCCTTGCACATCTTACAAGGGAACTTAGGTTTAAAACTTCTACGTCCAGGTTTCTTACCAACCTTTATTTCGCCAACATGACTAGGAGTGGTTTGCGGAGAGTCTTGAACATGACTTGCAAAGGTCGGTGACTCTTTGCTAGTATGACTCGCAGTGACTAGACTCATGCCCCCAGCATGACTTGCAGTGGCTGAAGACTCATCTCCAACATGACTGGCAGAGGTTGAGGATGAAGTGCTAGTGTGACTTGCAGTGACTAGACTTGTGCCCCCAGCATGACTTACAACAGCTGAAGACTCATCTCCAACATGACTGGTAGAGGTTGAGGATGAAGTGCTAGTGTGACTTGCAGTGATTAGACTTGTGCCCCCAGAATGACTTGCAGCGGTTGAAGACTCATCTCCAACATGACTGGCAGATGTTGAAGATGACAGGATATACTTATTCTTCTTCTTTGACTTCCTTTTTCTCCTTTTTTTAGATTTCTTGTTACAAGAAGGAGGCGAAGAAGGAATCCCAGATTTCTCTTTGAAAGAAGATGAACAATTAGCACCCATGTGATGCCCTTGAAATAAAGCATTCAACTGAGAGGCGTCAAGAGCATTTGGAATATTTGGAGTGGACCAGAGCCAAATGGGTAGTCCAACATTCAACCCAGGAATATTCAAAGTGGCCATCAAGGGTGTAGGAATTTACAGGGTAAGTTCCACAGAAAGAATACCAAAAGGACACCGCTCACAACCAGATCTCAAATCAATACACCAGTATTTTTGACGTGGTTAAAACCCTCAGAGTGCAAGGAGGGAAACAGTCCACGGCCTGTCCCAACGTGGGTACTACAGGCAATTTATTAATCAAAGAATGAAAATTTACATAAGCTTCTCTCATGCACGGATTACCCGAACAATGACCCTCCATGCGCTTTAAATAGAACTCATGGACCAATTGGGTGTCAAGCCACGGATCAAGTGTCGGTAATACCGAGGTGAGAGTGAACCGTCGGATCACTACATATCGTGACCGTCGGATTGTAAGTTACAAAATGTACAACGGTAAAGAAACACACTTTACCTAACTCTAACCTAACTCTATGCTAGACCAAGTTGAACTTAACTATATCCTATGTGTCGGAATATCCTAACATCCCCCCTTAAGAACAACTTGGGATAGGATTGAAGGATTTACAAATATGACACAATAGGAGAAGGAAGGAGGCACTAGAGCCTATCCCCCCTTAGTAACAACTTCCTGAACTCCAAGCATATATCGAAGTTTAGTGAACTTCGCCTCTGTGAGAGCCTTTGTGAAGATGTCTGCAACTTGATCATCCGTTGGACAATATTGCACTTCAAGAACATGGTCATGAATGAGCTTTCTGATGAAGTGCATGTGTAGTTCAATGTGTTTTCTGCGCTGATGCTGGACTGGATCTTTGCATAGCTGAATGGCACTTTGATTATCACACCAAAGTGTGGTTGGATGCTGCTGCTCAAAGCCAAACTCTGATAGGATCTGACGAAGCCACAAGGCTTCCTTACTAGCTTCCACGGCACCACGATACTTTGCTTCTGCTGACGAAAGAGAAATGGCAGCCTGTTTCTTACAAGCCCATGTAATAGGTCCTGAACCAAGAGTGAAGACATAACCGGCAGTAGACTTCCGATCATCAAGGTCACCAGCCCAATCAGAATCAGTGAAACCAACTAACAGAGGAGCTGCTTTGGCACTGTAATGAATCCCAAACTGTACTGTACCTCGAACATAACGAAGTATTCTTTTAGCTGCTTTCCAATGACTTTCACGGGGGTTTTGCATAAAACGAGCAACAAGGCCAACAGCAAAGGAAAGATCAGGACGAGTATGGGTTAAATACAAGAGTTTTCCGACAAGTTGACGATATAAGGTAGCATCAACTTCAGGAGAAGTACAAGATACTGAAAGTTTGACTCCAGACTGAAAGGGAGAAGGGGCTGGCTTACAGTCTTCCATGTGAAAATGACGAAGAATATCACAAGCATACTTGGACTGGGAAAGGAAAATACCTTCTTGGGATTGCAAGACTTGAAGACCGAGAAAATAGTGTAAGTGTCCTAAGTCTGTCATTTCAAATTTCTTTTTAAGGCTGGACTTCACATGGTTTATAAGGTTGGGATCACTACCAGTAAGAATAAGATCATCAACATAAAGAACAAGGATGATAAGAGAGTTGCCCACTTTCTTGGTGTAGACAGTATTGTCAGAATGACACCTAGAAAAGCCAGATTCTAAAAGAAAGCTATCCATTTTGGCATACCAAGCCCGAGGAGCTTGCTTGAGGCCATAAAGGGATTTCTTAAGTTGACAAACGAGGCTGGAGTCTGTTTGTATGAAGCCAATGGGTTGTTCCATATAGATTTCTTCCTGCAAGTCCCCATGCAAGAAGGCAGATTTAACATCCATTTGATGGACTTCCCATTTTAAAGAGGCAGCAAGGGAAAGAACAAGGCGGATAGAGTTCATTTTGGCAACTGGAGAGAAGGTTTCAGTGTAGTCAATGCCTTCAACCTGTGAAAAGCCCTTAGCAACTAGACGAGCTTTATGTTTATCAACTTTCCCATCTGGTCCATACTTGGTTCTGTAAACCCATTTGCATCTAACAAGTTTGCGTCCCTTTGGTAGAGGAACAAGATCCCATGTATCATTTGTCATCAATGAATGATATTCTTCATTCATAGCTGCTTCCCAATGTGGATGGCCTGAAGCTTCTGCAAAAGTTTCAGGATCATGATTTACTGGAGCTTGAGCCAGTAAAGAAGAGGCTCTTTCAAACTGAGAACGTGTACGTCGCTGATCTGTAGGATCACCGGCAAGATCACCTGCTGCATCCCGAGTAGCACGGACCCATCTTGGAAGTTGAGGATCCTGAGAAGGTGGGGAAGGATTATCATCCTCGCTTTCATCATCAGAAGAAGAAATGTTTTCAAAGATAGAAGAGATAGGAAGAGGTGGCACATCCGCCGGACTAGGCTCGCAGGCCGATTTATTTTCATCAAATTTTACATCTCTTCTAATGATAACATTTTTGGACTTAAATGGAATAAGTCTATAACCTTTTACATCTTCAGAATATCCAACAAAAGTACATTTCTCACTCTTAGGTTCTAAATCTTTATGCTTTTCATCTGGAATATGGGCCCATGCTTCACTTCCAAACACACGAAAGTGACTTACATCTGGTTTAATGGAACTCCAAGCTTCTTCTGGAGTGATATTCTCTAGAACCTTAGTAGGAGTGCGATTGATTATATAATTTGCACAATTAATTGCTTCGGCCCAAAAACTAAGACTGAGTCCTTTAGATTGCAGCATACAATTAGCCATTTCCTTTAAGGTGCGATTTTTCCTTTCAGCTACACCATTTTGTTGTGGAGTGTATGGAACAGTATGTTGCATTTGAATTCCATTTTCGGTGCAAAAGTTGATGAATGCGTTTTTAACATATTCTCCACCATTATCAGTTCTTAGCTTAAGAATTTGATGTCCAGATTGTTTTTCAACAAATGCTTTGAAGGCCAAAAAAGTGCTAAATACTTCGCTCTTGAGTTTTAAGAAGTATACCCAAGTGCGTCTAGAGAAATCATCAATGAAAGTTAAGAAGTACTTGCAGCCAGAGAATGAAGCAACAGGAAGAGGACCACATAAATCACTGTGCACAAGCTGTAAAGGGGCTGAGGCGTGCCAAGAGGCACGTTTGTCAAAACTGTCCCGATGATGTTTTCCGAGTACACATCCGGAACAAACACCATCTTTGCAAGATACCATAGGAAGACCTGTCACCATATTTTCTTTACATAGATGCTGAAGGGAGCGATAGTTTAAGTGACCAAACCGCTCATGCCAAAGTTTGCTCACTTCATCATTATGAGCAACAAACACTGAGGGAAGATGGGATGACCCAAAGTTGTGAAACTTATACAACCTTTTGGAATCATCAGCAAGACCAGTAGCTAGAATCTGTTTAGGATCTTTTAGATCCTTGATTACAACATCATGAGGTGAAAATTCAACAATTTTACCTTCACCTGAATGAATTATCTGATAGACAGATAGAAGGTTGCAGGATAAGTTTGGAACACATAATACATCATTGAACTGACCATTGTCTAGATGAACAGTTCCAGTCCCTACAACATTAAGAGATCTATCATCACCAACATATATATTTTTGGTGTTACAATCATTTAAAGAAGAAAACATGGCTTGGTTTTTGGCCATGTGACAAGAGGCTCCAGAATCAATGAGCCACTCATGAGAATGAGAAGAAGAAGAAGATACATTTAATGCATAACCAGACTGAGATGATTGACGATGACATGCAGAAAGTGCCGTTCCGGAAGTTGAAGTTGAAGTAGGCTCCAGATGGATGTTATGTTTCTTCATTGCGGCTTCCAAGGCTTCCATCTTCTTAAAGCATTTAGATTCTAAGTGGCCATCTCGATTACAAAAGTTACAATGTCTATCAGTCTTCTTCCATTTGTTTTTATTGGGCTTATCATTTTGCTGAAATGATCTTTCATTTTGAGGCTGAGATGGTTTAGGATCATTCTTTTGAGGATATGACTTCTTAGGATTCTTTGAATTTGGGTGCTGCTGGGCGGCTAACGCTTTTGTGGAAGAGTTTCCAAGATTAAGAAGACCAAGGTGTAAGAGTTTTTCTTGTTCTCTTATTAAGGAATCACAAAAGGAGTCAAAGGAAGGGGCCTTGTATTCTTGTCCTTGACAAATGAAAGCTTCTCTTGTAGAATGGAAAGTGGAAACAAATACAGAGTAGGCTGGTCCTAACTTAGTAAGGATGGAATAAATAAGGTTACCATCATCTTTCTTAACTTTAACACCTTCCAAGAGATATCTGAGGGTCTTGAATTTTGACAAGAAATCTTCAATGCAAGAAAAATTATTAGGATCCAAAGTAAGCAGCTCATTTTCAAGTTGATGGGATCTAATTTTATTTTTAATCCCAAAAACTTTAGCAAGTTTTTCTAATGCTTCATGAGGAGTCTCAAGTCCTGCAATGTGGAATCTAAGATCAGGAGAAATAGACATCCCTATCAAACCGCGTGCTTGATCTTGTCTATTTTCCCATTTTGCCGCCTTGTCTTCATCTTTGGGTTTCTTCTCTTGGTTTGTGGCTATTCTGAAGAGACCTTTACTTCTAAGTAAATCTTCCATGTATTCTACCCATTGGAAGTAGTTAGTGCTGTCAAGAATGACTTGGCATGGACTTTCCATTTTTTTTAAAAAAACTGAAGCTGAAGATGCTGAAAGTAAGTGTACCAACGGATAGATCTCGAAAAAATAGGCGGTTTTAAAAAAAACGGCTCTGAAAAAGGCTTCCGGATGAAGAAGTTATGGCTTTTTGAAAAAAAAACTTGTTGACGTTGCCGGCAAAGTGCGCGAATGTGCGGGAATGAAAAAAATCCGCCCCCACAAAATGGAGACTTGAACCCAAGACCTCTACTCTCTAAAAATAGCTTTGAACCAATTGATCTATACAAAAAATTTGAGAGAGAGAGAGAGAGAGAGAGAGAGGGGGGGGGGGGGGGGGGGCCTCGATTTCCGTGCTTGCCTTGAGAAAGCTCTTTTTCCCTACAAAACACAAAACACAAAACCCAACACGAATATGCAAAGAAAAACGAACCTTGCGGCTCGAAGTTAGCTTTAGCTAAAAAACTAGAAATTTTTAAAAAAAATCTCAAGGTTAGCTTTAGCCGAAAAACTAAATATTTTTCTCAATGTTTCTGATTTTCCGAGATCACACTAAGGTGCAGGGAAAAGAGCATACGCATGAGAAAAATCCTTCCTTTCTGTTTCTGATTTGCCCAGATCGCACAGAGTCGCAGGGCAAAGAGCATACGCAGAAATGAAAGGTATAGATCCGGTTAAAAAAAAGGCTAAATAAACTGAGACCGAAATAAGCAGAGAGAAATTAACAGTAAACTGCAAAAAAAAAACACTGTATACCTCCCGATCTAAAAAACGACGCAGCTAGGGCTACCGGAAACCTTTTCGCATGAAACGAAAGGGGTTCCTCACTGGAACAGATGCTCTGAACGCAACAGAGCAGTCCTCTCGGCCCGAAAGCAGTCAGAAACAACAGATCTAGGAAACGACAGCCGCATGCAGTTCTACCGGCTTCAGATTTGGATCACCAACGGACGCGGCCCTCAAATAGCTCTGATACCATGTAGGAATTTACAGGGTAAGTTCCACAGAAAGAATACCAAAAGGACACCGCTCACAACCAGATCTCAAATCAATACACCAGTATTTTTGACGTGGTTAAAACCCTCAGAGTGCAAGGAGGGAAACAGTCCACAGCCTGTCCCAACGTGGGTACTACAGGCAATTTATTAATCAAAGAATGAAAATTTACATAAGCTTCTCTCATGCACGGATTACCCGAACAATGACCATCCATGCGCTTTAAATAGAACTCATGGACCAATCGGGTGTCAAGCCACGGATCAAGTGTCGGTAATACCGAGGTGAGAGTGAACCGTCGGATCACTACATATCGTGACCGTCGGATTGTAAGTTACAAAATGTACAACGGTAAAGAAACACACTTTACCTAACTCTAACCTAACTCTATGCTAGACCAAGTTGAACTTAACTATATCCTATGTGTCGGAATATCCTAACAAAGGGAGTACCAACGTTTCCAAAGAAAGGAAAAGCACAAGGATCCCCTTTTGGGAGGGCACCTTGGTTGGTTTCCATAGGAATATTGGCCTTATCAAACTGATCCAAAGACCCTTCCTTTACGGGAATATAGAAATAACTTTTCAAGGAATATGGATAAGCAATCAAAACCTTTGCCCTTGAGGAGGCAACTCCACAACTTCTGAAAGAACAACCAAAAGCCTTTCAAGATCGGTAGAGTGGTAAGCCAGTCACTTAGACCACAAAGTCCGAAGGTGACTAGACAAAAATACCTAAAGCCAACTATATACGAGGAGCAAAGAACACTCACTATAAAGTCCCTAAAGATACAGCCAGTCAAACAACTTCCAAGTATTTCTGCTCCGGGTGGTGAGGACCGGACACCAAAATACAAGAAAGTGGAGTCAGGGGCCTTCCAAAGATAGTCTGGGATAATGACGGCCCAGCCCTATCAGCGAAGGTAACAGAGGAAGTTACATTGACCTCCTAACATCATCCTGCGCCGGTGCAAGCCCCCAAGCTTCGCAAGGGTGCCCTCCAGTAGTACCGTTGAGAGTGATGCAACGTCAACCTCAGGTGCCATGGGATTCCCCTCCGTAGCCACCTGTGTAGTTCCCTAGGAGAAGCAACTATGGATACCAACTCGTCGCAGAAGCCAGGCGGAACAGTCATGAGGTAAGTTTGGACAAGTAGGAGAGGGGGTATCTCTCTTCCCTGTCTTCACAGACCCTCGTGCTTAACTCCCAGATTCGGAGCTTTCCTGGTCTTCCTAACACCACTGGATTTTCTCTCGTTATTCAGACTCTTATGTTTGACGTTTTATGTGGCCTTGGAGAGTTAACTCTCCACTCGCCTAATCCAAGGCCCTAAAATCCTAATCTTGTTGGTGTAACTGACTAAAACAAAAAGTTCTAGTGGATTTTAATTAGCGCTTGATTTCATTAGGCTGTTCTTTAAGTCACAAGGTAATGGAGATGAAACTAGTGGTGTTTTTTGACGCAAAAGAAATTAATAAAAACTTAACTACATGCACATGCACTTGTTTTCGTTTTTCGATGAAAAGTAATCTCTACAGGGTTCAGAGGAACTTCAAATAAAACAAAGTTTTTTCTTTCTTTTCAAACTCCACACTCACAAAAGCTAACAAAGCTATGTATGCATAAAAAGGGATGCAAATCTATCCTAATGCAACAACTATATGTGAATGCAAGATTTTAAGACTACTCTGCAAACAAAGAAGGAAAGTTGCTCACTTATCAAATTTGTCTTGCCACTAAAATGCTTAGATAGAATATGATGTGCTACCAATCATTTCGTCCAAACAATAAAAACAAGTTCTAAGATAAACATAAAGCACTTTCACTTCGCAAAAAAGGAAATCAAATGAAAAGCAAGTTTAAGAAAGCGAAACTTAAAACTTTCAAAAGATTTTCTTTCAAACAACAAGCAAAGAAGTCTTTTTCAAAGAATGCTCTCAAAAATATTGACACTAATGATTGAAGAATAGGCAACCAAACACTTTTGCGAATTGACACCTTTCAAATGATGAAAACCCAACAAAAATAAATGTGTTTGAAATCGCTCTTGACAATCAAAAGCAGCAATGAAAGTCCAAAAGACAAGTTTCATGAAAATGATAACAAACAACTTTCCCGAAACGAAGGAGCAAATGGTCACAAAAATGGTTTCGTTAAGCAAACAAAAGGGTCATCAAAACAAAAATGAACACAAAGGTTGAAATCCAATCTTCCTACTCTGCCAAAACAGAGCAGTCAAGATTCTTAACCAGAAATCTTGTGTGTCAAAAATCAATGACGCTTGCAATCAACGAAAACAAGACTAGTACTCCTTATAACTAGAGAGAGTTCAGAACAAGATGCCCCCTGTTAAACAGAGGACTGTTACTGGAAAATGACTACTTGAAACTGACCCAAACCACCAGACAAACATTCATCAACAAGAAAATTTATAAATCTTGAAAATTATGTAATATACGCGCCTGCAATTATGTGCAGAATGCGTGTACACACCACTGTAACTAAGGAAACCTGCGTATACGCGGGTTCGCTTAGTGCAACTTGCGTATATACGCTTCTGTAATCCAGAAAAGAGCGTATCTGAAGTCTTTCAAGAAAAATAAAAAACACAGACTGAAAAACTGGAAAAGCTTGGAGTTCAAGAACAGATCATACAGTCAGAGCCAACAAACAGAGGGGCTGAGCCTTGATTGGCTTGAAGACTACCCAAACTAGGAACAACAAGAGTGTTGTTCCCAGCGGAGTCGCCAATTCTGGTTGAAGGGAAAGTACCCCTAGGGTCCTTTGGGCTAAGACTCTACTAGACTGAAAATTGCTTATTCAAAGAAACACACACAAAGCCATCATCTTTACTTTTAAGCAAATTCTAATGTTAAGGGTACGTACCTAAGGTCCTGCGTTCAAGAAGGCCTTTAGGGTCCAAACCCTTCTTGGAGTTCCCTTCTTCTTCCTTTGACCTGTAAGACAAACAAATCAAAGAACACAACAGTACATGTACAAATACTTATGTATAAACCATCTTTATGCTATAAAGTTAGTGATAAAAATCTTTAAGTAACCACTTGCATAAGAATTCAAGACAAGAATCTCATAAGCATAAAGAAAGATTGTTTCGGGAACAAAGACGTGTTTCTTTATATATAAAGGCAAATAAAGTACATATAACGGAAAGATATCACCTGAACACCTTCAGCAGGCTCCAAGCAAAGCTTCCTCCCGGATTCGTTCCAGCCTCAAGCCTCCAACAAGATCTCCTTCCAAGTCTTACTCAATGATGATATCAAGGATGAATGATCACCAATACACATGGAAACAAGGGTTTACTATGCAAAATGGGGGAAGTGCAGAAAGCACCAAGGACTTCAGACCTGGTCTAAGGGGAAAATCTCAGCATAATAATCTTGCTCTTCTTTTCTCTCTCCCTTAGGCCTTCCCTTTGATGTCTTTTTATACCATCTCCAAAGTAGTTTTTTAGTTAGGAGTTGGTTGGGAACAGTTGGGCCACGAGCACTAACAGGTGATCAGCAGGTAAAACCCGCGATCTCCACCCAAAAATAAGGAATTATATATTTTTTTAAGTGTTTTAATACATACACGCGGGTTGGGTATACACAGACCCGCGTGTACACGCGTTTAACTCAGGGCAATGTCGCGTATAGGGAATAAAACACTGCTTTTTTTAATTTTTGGACCAGGTCTGGAAGGAGGGGTTGCCCTAGGCCATGAGTGCAGCATCACAAACCATAAGAGTGAGATTTGGAGCTATAACATAATCCTGGGGCCTTACCTCAGGAGTATCAATCCAAAATTACCTATTTTTACAATACCGGTCCTTTCATAGCCCTTCAGCATACCAAAAAGATGCAAGACTATTTTGAAAACTACGAGATAGATGATGATAGCGTGAGAATGAGAATTTTTGTTCAAATTTTAACTGGTGATGTAAGAACTTGGTTTAGATGACTTGCTGCAAACTCCATAACCACCCCAGATGAGCTTTACCAATCCTTTACCAACAGATGGGAGAAAAAGAAAGACCCCTTGCACATACTAGCTGAATATGATACAATTAAAAGAAGTCCTCAAGAGACTGTTTTGTAGTACTGTGCAAGATTCAATAATGTCTATAATGCAATACCACAGAACTTAAGACCCCCACCTGACCTTTACTTGTATAAATCCCTGATGGATTCGACCCAGACATGGCATACCAGTTAAAAGAAAAAGCTCCTAAGACCCTTGCAGACATGAGAAATGTTGCTGTTAGCATAGAGGCCAACCTAATTTCCAAAAGGAATAGGGCTAGAATGGAAAGAAGAACCACCTTTAAGGAAGAACCCTCAGCCTTTGATCAAAAGCTTGATGCTATTATCAATGGCCTGCAAAGGCTAGGAGAAAGAGTAGAAAGCGTTGAGAGAAGATCATCATGGGAAGGACAACATCCCAATACCATAAGGAACCCAAATTTTAGGAAAACACAGGACAAAAATGCTGGCAGGTCTAGCCCAGACCATGACATAAGACCTCCTTTTCAAGATAAGTATGTTGAAGGATCTACTTCTAGTGAACCCTTAGAAGATACTCATATGAACCTGATGGATCTAAAGGGTGAACAACAAACTTTTCTGAGCCAAGAAGACTAGGATGACCATAACTATAATCAGTTTCACACTAAGTCTGGTGAGTCTTTTGATTTTAAACAAGGTTATGATACTGCTGTGTATGAAGTACACAAACAATATAAGCTGAGAACTAGGACCATTGATATTTCTGAACCTAGCAAAACAAAGGATGGCAAACAACCCAACAAGATTAAGAGCAAGGCTGTCATAATAGAACCAGCTGATACAACTGCCCCAAACCCGCATCAAGTGACTGTAGAAGACATTACAGAAGCACAGCCTTCTATAGGTCAGCTTTTGCCACCTTCTTCCTCTGAGAAAAACTCGAACAGTGTTCCAAAAAATTCTCCCGAAGTCAAAAAACCGCAGGTGATCACTTCCCATAGCGCAGATAAAAAATAGCAAATACCAAATAATTCAAATGAAATAGAAAAAACTGCCATTATCAACACCAAGACTCCATTGGAAAAGCCATTTAATTTAGAGGCAAAAATAGCTAAGTTGAAGATATCCATCCCCCTCTCAGAACTTGCCAAGCACGATGTATATAGGCAACAAATTCAAATATCACTTCAAATACCAAAGAATAAGGGTGATGTAAATGTTCTGGATGATATTCCTGAACTGTTGTTTGGCCCAGAAGTTAATGGAAAATCAACATATGGACCTATTCCACCCTTTTATGTCAGTTTGCATATACATGACAAAGTTTTGCACAACGCTATGTTTGATTCAGGAGCATCACATAATCTGATGCCCAAGACAATTATGGAAAAGCTGAACCTTGATATTACTAGAACCTACAAAGATCTGTTTTCCTTTGACTCAAGCCAGGTTAAGTGTTTAGGCCTCATCAAAGACTTGTGTGTATCCCTAGTCCAATATCCCAACAAGACCATCCTCATGGATGTGGTGGTGGCTGACATCCCACCAAAATATGGTATGCTCCTGTCAAGATCATGGGGAGCAAAGCTCCAAGGATCCCTTCAGCTAGACCTCTCCTAAGCTACGATTTCAGTCTTTGGGCAACCAAAGAGACTATACAGAGAAACACTTATGAAATATGTGGTAAGTAGTGAGAGCAAGCCTGAAAACTTTCCCATTTACTCAATCCATTCTGATATGGATTCCTTTATTTTGTTTAGTTATGACACAAATTCTCCAATTGATGATGAGCCTTTGGCTCTAGAACAACAAGCACACATCAATGAAGAATCGGTTGCACATACCCATGAGACTGTCACAACAATTATTGCAACCAGCATGTTAGAAGAAGCTCCCCAAACAGAAATTTCAAGTCTGCCCAATCCTAACATGTCTAAAACTCTTAGTGCTAACCACAGCCAAGAAATCACATGGTATTTAGAGTTTGATGGCTCTGTCAACAAGTTAGGAGCATGGGCAGGTGTATGGATTCACAATACACATAACAATCGTGCAGAAGGTCATGCCTACAGACTGAATTTCAAATGCACCAACAACATGGCAGAGTATGAGGCTCTGCTTTTAGGCCTTAAACTGCTCAAAGCTCTAGGAGCTGCAAAGGTGTCCATTTTAGGACACTCTGATTTAATCATGCAACATATGAAAGGTAACTTTGTAACCAATGACAATAGAATGAGGGCCTATAGGACTGCTGCCACTAATATACTCACTGCATTCACTGAATTCAACCTGGCCAAGATTTCAAGAGAGCATAACATTCATGCACATAGCCTAGCCACCTTTGCTAGTACATGATATTGCATTTGCTAAAGAAATACATGACTTCCTAGTTGTCTATCTTGATGATCTTACCCCATTTTCCAAATCTGACGAAGAGCACCTCAAGCATCTTACGCAAATATTCATGACATGCAGGAAATAAGGCATTTCCTTAAACCCCAAGAAGACTCTTTTTGGCCTTGAAGAAGACAAATTACTTGGCCAAATCATATCAAAAGATGGGATTAGAATTGATCCTGAAAGAATCCAAGCCATCCTCCAAATCCCATATCCAAGAAACATAAAATAGTTGCAAGCATTCCTTGGAAAGATCAATTTCCTAATAAGATTTATTCCAAATCTAGCTGAACTGATACGACTGTTAAGCAACATGTTAAAAAAGGATGCCAAGGTAAAATGGTCTCTTGAAACTAAGCAAGAATTTGAGAGCATCAAAACGGCCTTAACCCAAACCCCTGTCCTCATCAGCCCATAATTTGACAAAGACTTTATCATATTTTCGTTTGCATCTGATCATACTATAGCTGCTATCCTTTTGCAAAAGGATGAACAGGGAGCTGAAAAGCCGATTGCATTTTTCAGCCGAGCCTTAAGAGATGCCCCTTTGAAGTACCCAATCATGGAAAAGCAGGCATATGCACTCGTTAAGGCCATCAAGGATTTCAAAGTATACATTTTATATTCACATGTGATTGCCTATGTCCCACAAGTTGCTGCAAAAGACATACTGACCCAAGAGGGATTAGAAGGCAAAAGAGGCAAGTGCATAGCAAATATCCTTGAGTATGACATAGAAATAAAACCAACCAAGCTAATAAAGGGACAATGTTTAGCCAAATTGATGTCCGAAACAAACTTTCAGGCCCTAGACATTAACCAGCTGGACAATGAACCGGAGCTGGCGACTCCACAGATCAGTGAAATCTTTTTGCAATCCCCATGGTACGCTGATATATGCTTTGTATTGTTAAACCTGTGTGATCCCCTAGGATTGTCCAGGACCAAGAAGAGATTTTTGAAAATGAAGGCTTTAAAGTTTTGTTTAATAGATGGTGCATTATTTTGGAGAAATCATGAGGGTATATTGCTGAATTGTTTAACCATGAATGAAACTAACAAAGTCATGAAAGAATTCCATGCAGGTGATTGTGGAGGACATCTATATTGGAAGTCCACTGCTGATAAAATCTTAAGGGCCGATTTCTATTGGCCCTCTCTTTTTGCAGATGTAAATAAATTTGCCATGTCATGTCACAAGTGCCAAATCTTTGAGGGCAAGAGAAAGTTGTTACCTTTGCCCCTTAAACCCATCTCAACCGAAAAACCTTTTCAACAATGGGGTCTTGACTTCATTGGAGAAATCCATCCCTCTTCCTCAGGCCAGCACAAATGGATCCTAACAACCACCAACTATTTCACTAAGTGGGTTGAAGCCATTGCCTCTAGGCAAGCCAATGACACCATCATTATCCAATTCCTGGAGTGCAATATCCTTTCTAGATTTGGCTGCCCTGAGAAAATCATCACTGACAATGCCACTGCCTTTAAGTCCAAAAATATGATCAATTTCTGCCACCAATTTCATATTACCTTGGGCCACTCTATAGCTTATTACCCTCAAGGTAATGGCTTGGCCGAATCATCTAACAAAAGCCTCATCAACATCATAAAGAAAGTGTTGGAAGAGAACAAGAGGAACTGGCATAAAAAGCTGGTAAATGCCCTATGGGCAGATAGACTTTCAACTAAGAGATCCATTGGGATGAGCCATTATGAGCTAGTATATGGCATGGAGGCCAGATTTCCTTCATCCCTGGGCATTCCTACTATCAAGCTGTTACAGGAGATTCAGGCTGAACCAAATGAAATTCAAAGAAGAATTAATCAGACCATTCATCTTCAACAAACCAGAGAACAAGTTTATGACAAAGCTCAAATTCTGCAAGAAAAGCTCAAAAAGATGTTGGACAAGAGAGTTAAGGCTGAGGATTTCTACATTGGTGACAAAGTTCTAAGGTGGGACTCAACAAGAGAAGACAAGGGCGAACATGCTAAGTTTGATTTTTTATGGAAAGGACCATTCGTTATTTTTGCTGTTTATGGAAATAACACATATTTTATCAAATCTATAGATGGCAATACTGCTAAAGAAGGCCCTGTCAATGGTCATATGCTGAAACATTACCATGATCCTGTTTAGGGGATACAGTGTGGATTTTTGTGTATATCTTTTGTACAGTGATATTTGTATATATCAACACTTTGTTTTCATTTTTATATCAGCAAACCAATTGTCAAGGGAGCACAGTAAATTTTGTGAAGACACAGCCAATACAAGTGTTCCAGTTTCAAAAAGCTCTGTCCCTGCATTGATCTCAACAAAACGGCAAGAGAAGCAGTGTCGAATCACAAGCAATTCATGGTAAAAGCAAACTGTTCGCAGTTTTCAGCCAGAGGGATCAAAGCAGAGCAGTATTTTCGGTTTATATCAGCACCCTTGGTCAAAGCAAAAGTAAAGCAAACACACCAGTTTTGATCCATGTTTGAGAATGTTTCAAAAGGTACAATGCTCAAGCAACATTCTACATAATAGCAAGCACGGAGAAGAAAGCAGGCAGTGCTATGCATTTCAGAATAGTTCAGTTGAGGAGAATTTTATTCATATTACAAAGCTTCAATTATCTAACAGCCAACATAAAGAAGTTCCTTCAATCCATAGTAGCCATAGAAGATCAAGGCATTCTGACCTATTGTTCTTGGCTTTTCACAAGGAAAAGCCATCCCCAAGTGGAGCCACTGTTAGCCTCCTGTTGCAACAGGTGTTTATTTTTCATGATTGACATTTTTACATGCCAAATATGTCATACTTTGCAGGCTGCAGTGTTCCATATTTCCACAAGATGCCATGAAATGTGCTAGTCCAAATGCTACTGCTGTATTCCATTTTTGATGAGTTGTTCCATTTTTGAAGATTTCTTTCAGTTAAGGGAAGGCCAAACAGTTTAATCTTGGCCTCCCTAGGTTTCAATTTCCTATTTTAGAATATAGAGAATGATATCTGTCCAAACGGTTTAATCTTGGCAGATTTGTAGATAGGTAGAGAATCAAAGGAGCGCAACTGCTTAATCTGGGTCCTTGGCAGAAATAAGTGTAGACTTAGATAGGAGAACAAAGAAAAGAAAAATTGTAAATCTGGGTTTGCAAGTTTAAGTGCGCCCAAACCAAAAGAAGCAAAAAATGTTAGGTAAGTAGGCTGGGTAGGTACTTTTTGTGGTTGCAGAATCAAGCCATGTGATCCATTTCATATTTTTAAGTGTTACATCTATTCAGGTCACACATGTCAGGCATTTTATATGAAGGAGCTCAAGCGAGGCATGTCTAACCCCCCATTCTTTTTATTCCCCCAAATCACTCACTAACATTCCATTGAGGACCTTGGGATCTGCCCAACAGTCCTGTCATATTTTCATTTTTATGAAAAACTAAGTCAATTTTGGGCTTTCCTTAATGTAAAGAAGCTACATTCCTTGTGTAAAAAATCATGTCTTAACATTTTCATCCACTCCCCATATCTAAGTTCAGTTCACAAACTTAGGCTCTCCCCCACACTTCATTTCACAAATTCATATTAATTCCTAACTATACTATTTAACTCCCTACATCATTTCCCCTTCCCTTACTAAAAAGCATTATATAACTCCCCTATGTATGTATTCCCATCCCTTGGCATTATAGCCATATTTATCAAAGTCATGGAAATGCTGAATTCATCCGGAACCCAGCATTAGCCTTCCGTGTCCTGGGATTAGCCTAACATCTGGTTAGGCTAATAACCTTCCTCATTCACCCCTTTACCCCTCAAAACCTTCTATCTTTCCCCTCCGCAATAATTTCTCAAAAATTAATGTTTAAAAGTTTTATTAAACATTATTTAAGGCATTTACCTCGCCCGAACCTTATATAAAGAACCCCAAAACCCACTTTCCTAAGTTCAAACCCCCCCGCCGCATCGCATTTTTCATTAAATATTTGGGCAGGCCCCATCCCTTACCCCTCCGCTAGATAACCGTCCTGACAACCCTCTGATCTGCCCCCTCCCCATCCGATGGCTCTTGCCGATTTCAGAGCGCCCCCTGCGTCTGGACGTTAGCCTCCGATATTGCAATGGTTTTCTCCGTGTACAGGAGGATGCACATCCGCTTTCTACTGCGTCGGAGCCGCTCTGATAGAAACTGCCCCCGTACCAAAGGCGGTCCGACGAAAAATATAAACCACCTATTCCCCCCCCTGATGACTGCGCCAGGACCTCGCCACATCATCAGCACACGTCGTCCTCCTGCCGAGTCATCCTTGCCATGTCGCTGCCACCATACCCCTGCCACATCATCCACCGTACATGCTGGCATCATCTCGCTGATGTCATCATGCTGATGTCATTTGCCGTACCAGGTCCCACCCGCTTACGTCATCATCAATTTTTGAGGCGAAAGGCAAAAATCGTGCTTAGGAAGCCCGGAATCAGTTTCCGAGGCAGGTTTTCATGCGCGATTAGCACCTAGCGCTAATCGCGCATGGCTACGGGAAATGAGCCGAAGTGGAAAACCCCTCATCTTGCAGCCCCCAGCAAGCCCAAAAGGTGTCGAATGACCCGTTTTTCTCTGTGAAGCATGCAGAAAGGATCAGAAGACAGTTCTAAAAGAAACAGAGGGCCAAACAACAGCCATTAATTCGTGATTTGACCCACAGCGAAAAGGAGAGACGCTACCCAATTCATTTTTCAAAGAGTATCAGAGGAGAGATGAAGCAGCAAAGTGTACCAGTTAAATTGTTTAATGGGAACCTTCAGTTCCCAAAGCAGGTTACATTGAATGACAGCCAGCAAAGTCAAATCAATTTGTGTAAACCCATCCTAGCTCTCAAATCACAGTTAAAGCATTTAAAGCCACCGAACTACAATGGAGCAGAAGCCCATGCATAGTTATTACAGAAACACTGCACCAAGCCACCGAGGACAACACATTTACTCAGTTTTGATACGGCTGCCCTCAGCGCAGCTCAAGATATTTTCTTACATTTATTTCTGGATAGGATTAGGTTAAAAGTAATCATTTCTCAGACCTGTTTAGGTCAGGTTGTAATAAAGGCAATTAGGAGAGTTTTCCCTATATATACCACCCTCTGTACTGTTTTAAGGGTTGGTCGATTGATAATTCTCACTAGAGACTCGCACTGTATACCTGAGACTGTTTCTGTAATCAAAGATTGTTGAGAGCCTGGAGAAGATACTGTTTGATGTGTTGTTAATGATTTCTAGAGACTGAAAGATGGAATTCCTGCGCTGCAGCATGAAACAATAAGTGCATCTTACCTCTGTTCATTGTTTACCACTATCTAAATAGCAGAAAGAAAGATTAGCCTAGAACTTGTTTAAATACACTCTATGCTCAATTTCTGTTGTTTCTTTATGTTTTCATCTGAATGAATTGGTAATAAATATGAATTCCTTCTGGCTCATATTTACCCTAATTCACCTGTGTTTGCCAATTATCTAGGGATTCTTTACTGCCCCTAGGTAGGGATCCGTTGTTTCCCTCTGTTAAGCTAATTGAGAGATTCTTAACTGCCTCTCATTACTTAGAATTCACTCCATCCTTTAAACCTGAAACATTGTTTCATGCGCAGTTACCTTGCTCCATACCTCTCTTGTGACCAAGAAAACACACCAGCAGTCCTACTCTTTGACTCCATGCCCAATGGTTTGAAAGTTTCACACTATACCTGCCTATTTACCTGAAAACATCCATCTTCCCACCAAAATGAAAACAAAAACTCCCAAATTCAATAGCTAGCCTAAAATCCTTTCAAATAAAGCTAAATCATAAAGAGAGAGCCCTCTCTGATTGTAGGTGGGCTAGAACCTGTAGTCCAAAGTTGGTCCGTGGTTACCTCGGCCGTATCCCTTTATTACAACCTGAGGGACACCCTGAGTGATAACAGATTGCATAGTTAGACCTGAGGTTACAGCAAGTATGATGTGGCCAATTCACACATGTTATGACATTGGACCCCAATCAAAATGGTGCAAGGAAATAGGGTCTTGGAGGACATGTGGAGCCTATATATACAGGCCTAGATAGTCCATAAGCTACATCATCAGAGTACAGAGAGAGTAGGATAGATTTTGAGCCGATTCTTTTTGTATGTTGTTGAAGATTTCCACTTGATTGATAATACAGAGATGGGGTTTAAGGCTAGTGCTTTCCCCAGGTTATATCTTCTATGTTATGGTTGATTACTTCTCATTGTCAGTTATATCTATTCATGCTTGATGTTTCTCGTATTCAATTAAGCTTCGGCTAAATTTATGGTAGATGTAGATCCAGTATTATGCTTTAGTACATTGCGTATATCAGTTGGATCTGTAGGTGAAATTTGTACATGATATCAGTGAGCTAGCTGATTTGTAGAGAAAATTCTACATTTACATTCATTACACAACATTTCCTAAAGCATTCACCATACACACTCAATATACAAATATAATTCATGAGCACCCATCATATTTCTTTCCATTAAGCACATTGAATAATTATTCGTCATAAAATAATACCAACTTCCACATTTAACACATGCAGTAAATTTAATTTCATTAAATCTTCACTAATATTTTTCTAACCAATTCATACACATAGGCACTTAATTCTACCTATTCCAATTTTTAAGAATTCATCAATGATTGTTCACATAGACACCTCATACACAGAAGATATGAAAATTAATTTCATTAATAAAACCTGTACATACAAAAATACTCAAAAATATTTGTTTTTGTTTATGACCTTGATTGCACATTCATTTGCCCATTAGTTCTCATTGCTTGCAGGCTTACAATAAGTAGAATTACTAAATGAAATAGCTTTTCTAAATCCTAAAAGCACTTAATAAATCACCCATAAATCACTCCATAAATCAGATTTTCCTAAATCCTAAAATCATTCCATAAATCGCTCCATAAATCATATTTTCAAAATCTACCATAGTTTATCCCCTAAATATCTCATGCCTCAAAATGTAGATTCTCATGCTAAAATATTATATATTATGTCCTATCTCTATCCATAGTTTTTTTAGAAATAAAAAATTAAAATTATTTAAAATAATGAAATAAAATTCCTTTTCCATGTTGAACCTTGGTTTGGAGCTTTGTCTCCAAAAATATCAATGACTTGGAAGATCTAATGCTCTTGCATCAGACTCCCAAGGTACAAACAATTTCATGGTCTCCTAACCATGAGTTTTTGTTGTTGATGTCCTCCTGGATCCCATACATAGTTTTGTTGTTGATCATCAAATTTGTTACGTTGTTATATTGTTGTTGCTGCAACATCTTGAGTTCCACTATAATTCTAGTTTTTTTATTGCAAGACATTCATCTCTACCATGCTTCTGCTCACCATTTAAAGTGAAAATTTTATAACCAATAAAGTGAAATAAACAAAAGTATACAACCAAAAAAATATACTTTCAATCCCATCCCATGCTTGTAGAGTTGCTACTTGAATTCCTTTCCCTATTTCAATTTATTGATTGAGATTTGTTTCCATGTTGCCAGTAAATTCTACATCCTTTGGCTTTGTTATATCCTCCTTCATAACAACTTATAAAAAATTTCCATCCTCACATTCTACTTCCCTTGCATACACATGATCAATTTGAGAATTGAGAACTATTTCTGCCTATATTTCATCACCCCTTATGAGCATCTTATTCAAGTATTGTTCTTGATCTTGGCTTAGAACAAAATTTGGATTTTGTCCCCCTCCACCTTCATCTCTCTTCATGATAGTTTCAAAAGATTTTCCATCATCTACAATTACACATGCAACCATAAATGAATCATATGAAAAAATGTAAGGCTATGTAGCCTCATTTGATTTCTCAAACATCAAGCCTCCATGAACATTGTTGCCATCCTCTCCAAGGATTTATCCTTGCTTAGGCTCACCCCTATGAAATTTTTCCTTAGACTCAGTTGCCCTGAGTTCTTCCTTTAACCTGTGTTTCAGGTTTTGTATTTTATTCCTTGCATATAATTTATTAATATGCCATTGGACCCTTTTCCTCATATTCCATCCACCTCTTTAGCTCTCCTCATCTTGTTGAAGAAGCTTCGTAAGCACATTTAATCATGCCTTCACCTCAATGAGTTCCTTCTCAAAATCATCATTGCTAGTCTTCCTCATGCCAAATGTTGTGCAATCTTTGTGGCTTCCCTCTAAAATCTTCAAATGACTATCCATAATCATCTTCATCTTCTCCTCTTCCTCTATGAGCTTTCTATTGCCCATTATGAACTGAAAATATTCTTTAAATTAATAGGTCACCTTCCTGCTACATATGCCTCACCAAGCTTCCCACTTTTACTTGGTATTTTGGCATTCATGGTTCCCCCATCTGGAACCCCTTGAGTACTCCTTTTTCATCTAGGTTTCTGCATTCACATTCCCCCTTTCCATTATATCTATACAAGCTATAATTTTTTTTTCTACAATTCACCTTCTTTACTGCTACAATTTGAAAAACACTTTACCAGAGTTTAGATACAAATGTTCAAATATCCATCTTCAAACATCAATAACCAAGAGCCAAAATCTAAATTTTGATTATGCAATCATCTAAAAGAATCTACCAACTAGAACATAAACATTAAAATCTACATCAAACACAAATTTAGCTTTTGAATTCCACTTCCAAAGAGATTTACCAACTCTTATGCCACTTTTAACGCACCAGATCTACCTCGGCACCAATTTCATGAATCCACTCCATACATATCTATGCATTTACATTCATTTTCACAACATTTCGTGAAGCATTCACCATGCACATTCAATATAAAAATATAATTGATGAGCACCCATTAAATTTATTTGCATTAATCACATTGAATAATTATTCTTCATAAAATAATACCAATCTCCACCATTTAACACATGCAGTAAATTTAATTTCACTAAATCTTCAATAAGATTTCTCTGCCCAATTCACACACATAGGCACTTAATTCTACCAATTCCAGATTTTAATAATTCATCAATGATCGTGCACATAGACACTTCATATGCAGAACATATGAAACTTCATTTAATTAACAAAACCTATACATACAAAAATACTCAAAAACATTTCTCTCTATGATCTTGATTGCACATTCATTTGGCCATTAGTTCTAATTTCTCTTAGGCTTACAATAAGTAGAATTAAGAAATGAAATAGTTTTTCTAAATCCTAAAAGAACTTAATAAATCACCCATAAATCACTCCATAAATCAAAGTTTCCTAAATCTTAAAATCACTCCATAAATAATATTTTTGAAATCTACCATAGTTTATCCCCTACATCTCTCATGCCTCAAAATCAAGATTCTCACACTAGTTTCTTATCTATTTTGTCTTATCTCTATCTATAGTTGTTTTAGAAAGAAAGAAATTAAAATTGTTTACAATAAGGAAATAAAATTATTTTTCCACGTTGGAACCTGTTTTGGAGCTTTGTCTCCAAAAGTCTTGATGACATGGGAGCTCTAATGCTCCTACATCACGTTTCCTATGCACTTAGGACTCCATCACCTAAATATTATAATGCTTATGTTTTTTTCTATATCAGCATATATTTCATCCATTCACTTAGGGATTGCTTCAATAATTCTAGGGTTTCATCATCTTTCAACAATTCTAGGGTCGTGCTTCAAGATTAGATTCTTCAACAATTCTAAGGTTTCATGATCTTCAACAATGCTATGGTTTCATCACCGACATCAATGACAACTTTATCCAATAGTTCTAAGAAAATTGTATTGATATAATGTGTGTTCAGACAATTGATATGCACAAGAGTACAAGCATGAGAGACCCCATAACTGTTACAAGGAAGAAATTTGGGTTGTGATCCTACTAAGAATTTTAGAAAAAATATTTCTTTGCTTAATAGAATTGTTATTTCTATCATTCGATGAAATTCCTAATGATCTTGGAATATTTCCTTGTAGAGTTGCATTAGAGGGGAGATGTAGATAAAGGATCAGTCAAGGAGGGCTTTATTTTCTCAATATGAACAAGATGGATAGTGAAGTCACAACTATGAAAATGGCTTAAGAAGGGATTCTCCCTTAACTAAAAATCATGCTTGGCTGATATATTTTATCTATGAAAATAATATGAATGTGTGAATGGTAAGAAAATAGAAACAGGTACTTGCTATGTTTTAGGTAATATAATAAGGATATCAAATGAATTCCATGTCACATGGAATTTTCATATGGAAAGTGTGTAAGAGTGATATATTGTTGTTAAATACCACATGAAAGAAAGTAGTGTGCTTGTGCTTATGCTTATGAGATTTGTCATATGAATGATTGAAAATAAGAGAACCTAAAAATTAAATTTAAAAATAAATGTGTTGAATGGCATGGAATATGTGCATGTATGGCATATGCTTGAAAAGATGTATATGCACATGTTTGGGTTCATAATTGAAGACATTGTTTGAATATGTAAATTGAACACATAGTGAAAATTTCCTTTATGAATAATCATTGAAACTTGTGTGTAAGAATATGAAATTATAGAGTTGAGACTAATATGTGAGGTTAGTGGGAGGCTCAATGGATGACTGAATCACTGTTGTGCTTGTTGTATAGCTTATAAACCACCTAGAAAGGGAATTTTTGGTCACTATTGTGCCTTAGGATCTGGAGTGGGGAATCGTCTTAAGGAGAGTGAAGGTAGGATTGGATCCTACCCTCCTTTGTTGAAATACATTACAAAGAGATATGGAGAAGTAATCCCAAGAATCAGAGGACCTTTTCTATGATTAGACATAACTTTCTTGATTACATAAGGAGAACATGCAGGAGAAGGTGGAGTTGAGGATGGAGTTGGGAGAGGTAGTCCTTGGGGCTACACCACTTCATCCTCATACATAGCCATTTGGAGACGGGCTTGCTATCAGTTGCTTAGGATAGTGAGTCTTAAATGTGTGAGAACACCTTAGAGTACTTTCTTCATGGGTAGTGTTGTTGATGAGGATGTTTGGATCAAAATATGAATTCAGGATGTTTTCAATTGTATGGGATGACTACATTCTATTGGATTTGGTGTGAAGATTAACTTAGCTACTTGATTAGACAGAGACATGGGGGGATCCAAAACATGATAATGATGTGGGGGTATTCACAGATTGATGAAATGTAGTGTTAGAGATGAGCGCATTCGTTGTGATGGATAGGTTGCCAAAGGGGGTTAATTGTAAAGGATGAAAAAAAATTATTAGTAGAAGAGGATATTAAACCCTTAAGGATGAGAACCCACATGTGCATCTAGTGACACTGATATGAAGAGAATGGTGGAATGCCCATTACAAGAAATGTGAAGAAAGTGCAACATTTTAGGATTTTCTCTCAAAAATGGAGGAAACTTTCCCCTCATGCGAGATAGAGCACCAAAGTGGAGGCAACATGGGTGTCAATGTGCCAAGTGTGCCCATGGACTGAATGAGTTGGCTTGAGAGAGGATCCCACCCAAGGGATTTATCTAGAATGCATGAAGCGTCATGATATGGGACTACATGATTATGCATTTAATCAAATGGAAGGAGCTGAGGCATGTTGGCCTGGGACTACACAATTATGCATTTAATCAAATGGAATGAGCTGAGGCATGTTGGCCCGAGTTAAAGTACTTGGTGTTTCTGACCGAGCAAGGATTACACGAAGCATAAAATTTAGGATGATGGTGGAGTTAGGATGACCATGGGTCGTCACGATTGGGTGAGGTGTTGAGAAATGCAGCAAGAAAGTCTCAATTTGATTTTTCCTTTTTCAAATTGAGAAAATTCAATTTTCCACATCAACAGACAACATGGATGCAATTAACTTGTGTGACATGGCTTATGTCACTTAGTTTACTTAGTAAATTTGAGTTAGAGGGCTTGGAGTTCAATTCAACATGTGCGATTGCTAATTTTCAATCAAGGTCAGTTATTCCAAGTAGTTTTTAGTTAAACTAGCTTTAAATGTTGATAGAACTAGTGGAAGGTCAGTTCTGCAGTGCGACAATAGTCTAACTCAGTGATCATCTAGTTAACTAATCAGTCAGCCCAAAATAGCTATGTGGAGAATTTGATTTCCCAGATGTGGTGCAGATTCCAAGGTAGTGTAACAACAGTTGTAAACTATTCTAGAGTGTACAGTTGTTGTGTGCAACTAGATGATCAATCTTGGGAATTTTGCAGTCAATTGGAGGAAAATTCCTAAATAATAGGGGCCTAATTCCTAAGGAATTACGGAAGGAAATAAGGGCTCAAGATGAGGTAGAATGTGACTAGTTCTGGGTCATAGATGCTCATTGAGTAGAGAGATAGGTTATTCACTTGCAAGTTTATCTCAAACCGATCTAGAAATTGTAATACATCTTTATTCATTTGATTAATGCAAGCAAAAATAAGGGGTTTTTAGTAGTTTCATTCCCTAGAAAAAGGTATTATGCATGTTTGTTATTTCTTATTGCATGTGTGCGATTACTGCTCTAAATTATGAATTGAATTCCATAAATTAGTAGAGTAGGATTGTGTCTCTTGATTTAAATTAAAATTTCTTGAGCAGTCGCTATTCAACACTATATTTCTACATGGTATCAAAGTTCGATTCACATTAGAATAGGAAATTCAAAGTTTTTTCTCAGGAGGTTTGAATTTGTAGCTTCAATGTAGCAAAATTTGTTTAGATTTTGTAAGATGACCTTCAATGGGCTACAATTAGAGTATGCCTTGGAAGGAAACTCGAATTTCATTGCATGGAAGGATTGAATGGAGGCAGTGCTTGATGAAAACGAATTGTTGGAATATGTCAAGATAAACATTGCAAAACCATAGAAACTTGATGTACAAATGATCCAGGTGGATATTGGTGGCCACTTGCCTATTCTACCTAGAACCCCAATCATTTTGATATGTTTCATTGTTCATTTAACCATTTACTATTTTTAGTAGTTTTTCAGGTATTGAACTTCCAGAGAAGTTTTGACCCCCTAAACGGCATTTTTTTGGGGGGATATGGCAGGCCCATGGCCATATCTAGGGGCCTACAGAGAAAGATGTAGTACTCGGTGAGACCTTTCCAACAAGGTATCGTATGCGCCAAATGGAGATAATATGACCAAGTTACCACCCCGGGAAGTTGGCTGCCCAACTAACCCCAATGGGGCCCACAAACTCTTGGTGTTACATCTCCTAGGGTTAGGGTATTGGTTTTTTAGCATTTTCTCATGTTTTCCAATAATAAATAGGCCCTTGAGCCTCATTGTGACACACTTAAGAGGAATGTAGTTGCCACATATCTTCTCAGAGATAAGCTATCATTGCCTGAGCTATCTTATTTCCATTATGTTTGTAAGTATAGTTCAATATTTTCGTATTAATGAAATGATGTGTTCTTCTAATGCATCTCCACGTTTATGGTTATATCTTTAAGTTTTTGTGTTCATGTTTAAGTTCAGATTAGTGGTATCAGAGCAGTATGCTCTTTCTTTGTTTTTCTTTGCATGTCCCCAACAAGGTCAGGGCACAAGGAGTTAGGGCTTGATCTAGTTCAGCCATTGCAAGATCAACCTCACAAAATCTAAGGACCTCCCATGGCAGAAGAAAAGAAAGATGAGGGGGCATGAGATCCTTTAAAAACGTTGCTCTATGAATCCCTTAAGTGATGGAGGGATGTGATGATGGATAACTTTGCGTAAATTATTCGACAACTGCCCACAGGCGATGCATATTCATGCAAAAGCCACTTTGCAAGTGCCACTTCTTTTAAGGTACAAGTAAACTTCGATATTCCCATATTCAAAGGCCTAATAGATGAAAATGCCTTAGGTAAATGGTTAAATCTATTGGAATTATATTTTTTAGTTCATGACTTTTCCAATCGGGAAATGATAACTTTTGCACTTATCAAAGCCGCCCCACATGTCAAGGACTGGTGGGAAACCTACTGTGAACAAAAGGATGAGAGTGAACCATCGTTGTTTTCAACTGCACCCACTTGGAATTATTTTTGAGATGCCATCAAGGAACAATATTACCCTATTAGGAGATATGAAGACAAATAAATAACGTGGACCATGCTACGATAGGGAAGGGACCAATATGTGCCAGAGTTCGCAAATATTTTCCATACACTTCACACAAAGTTGGGTATCAATGATACTAAGTAGTATTTGGTGCTCAAGTGCTACGGATGTTTACACAAGTACATCTAGGATGAGATGGAGTTCTTAGACATTTCCTCACTTGGCACAACATATCAGTACGTTGTCAATATTGAGTAGAAGTTTAAACAGAAGAAGTGGGACTTTGGATCTACAAATCCAAAGCAAGGAAAAGGTACTCCAAAACCATAGAAAAAAGGACCAAGCCAAGGTGGGCTACCTAGGACAACCCGCCGAATCCACAAGAAAAGAACAACAACATGAAGACAAAGAAGGACATGGGAAAATGGTGTGACTTCCATAAGAGCTCCACTCACAATACAAGTGAGTGTCAAGCCAATTAGTCACTAGTGGCCAAGTTGAAGGTTTCCGAATCATACCGAGGTTCCAACTCTGAATGAGAACCCGATAAGGGAAATGGAAAAGGGAGGAAGATCATTGATGCAGAGCCCAGTGCCACCGTGGCCACCAAGAAGATCCAAAAGATTGAGCCTCAAGATCCAAAGGAGGGGGAATGCCTCTTCCACTCATAGATGTGGGTGAAGTGTTCTCTTCTATAGTTCATTATTGATAGTGGGAGCCAAAATAACCTCATTTAAGGAAATTTCATGAAGCAGCTTGGCCTAAATACTACAACACATCCACAACCATACACCATCAGGTGGCTTCACCAAGGACGAGATCTTCACGTCGGCCAGCAGTGTTGTCTTCCCTACAACATCAAGCCCTTCATGGATGAGGTACTGTGCGATGTTGCTCCTCTGGAAGTTTGTGATTTGTTATTAGGAGAAGCATACTTGTGGAAGCAACATGCTGTATATGAGTCTAGACCTTACTCTTTGATTATTGCTTTCGCTAATAAGTTGTACATGATACTATAGGTAGCCCTAGCTACGGCCATCTCTTTAATCACTACAAAGCAATGCACTAAGATCATTTCCCAAACCAAGAATTTTTTTTTCCTTATGATTCGTCCCCAAGGTAAGAAGAAGGTTGTGACCACATCTTCCAGGTAGGGCTCCTTTGCACAACAATAATAGATGGAAAAAGTCATGGAGGAGAACAAGGATATTTTTTCCTCACCAATCGAGGTACCTTTGCACTGCCAGGTGAATCACTCTATGGATCTGACCCCGAGCGTGCCGCTACATAATCGACCGATATATCAATGCTTTGTTCTAGAGAACAATGATATCAAGAGGAAAATTTAGGAAGTATTGGAGAAAGGGCACATTAGGCGAAGATCATCACCATGTGGGAGCTTGATTATAATGCTACAAAAGAAGGATGGGACCTAGAGACTTTATATTGACTATCGAGTGCTGAACAAGATCACTGTCTAGAATAGCTACCCAATCCCGTGGATTGAGGACCTTCCAGACCAGCTCAAAAGGGCCAAATATTGTAGAAATATTGACTTCAAGTCAGGTTATCACCAGGTGCCTATCAAACCCTCTAATGTGTGGAAGACTACCTTCAAATAAAAGGAGGGCCTTTTCGAATGGTTGGTCATGTCATTCATATTGACGAACGCCCGTGCAACCTTCATGAGACTAATGGATGAAATCTTGCGACCCTTCACTAATGCATTCGTGGTGGTGTATTTAGATGACATCTTGATCTTTAGCCAGGTTTGGGAAGAGCGGTTCCACCATATTCGTCAGGTCCTTCAAACCCTGTGACAACACAAGATGTGTGCTAACTTGGAGAAATGCACCTTTGGCCTAACCTAGGTTCAATATCTGGGATACATCATTGATGAGAAGGGTGTACATGTGTATCCATCCAAGATAAAATTCATTCAGGATTGGCCAGCCTCAACCACTCTAACAAAGCTCTGTAGTTTTTTGGATCTTGCCAATTTCTACCATAGGTTCGTGTTGGGGTTAGCTCATACCACTTTGCCTTTAATTCAAGTCACCAAGGGTAGACCGAAAGCAAATTTTTTTAGGTTGGAAACCCAACAAAGAACGTTCTCTGAGTTGAAGAATCCCCTTTGTTTTGCACCACTTCTCACATTACCAGACCCGCGACAACCATTTGAGGTTGAGACAAATGCTTCTGACTATGCCATTGGTGTAGTTCTTACTCAGCATGGGAATCCAGTGGCTTATCATAGTGAGACACCTTCAGACATAGTACGAAAGTACCCCACATAGAAAAAAGAAATGTATTCCATTGTGCAGACCTACCATTAATGGAAGCATTTCATTCTAGGGAAGGAATCAATCATCCACACAGATCACCAATCTCTAGAATTCATACAGACACAAGGGAATTTGCATAACAATCACCATCATAAATGGTCCACCTACATGTAATAGTTCCATTTGAATATTAAGTATAAAAAGGGAAATATCAATAATTTCGTTGATTTCCTCAGCCAACCACTGTTCATCGCGCTGATCACTATGTTCAACTCCTATGGGAATGAAACAACGAGGTGCCCACATCTTTACAAGAGTGATCCAGAATTCAACAACATATAGTAGAAACTCCTGGAAGGGAAGCAAGTTCCAAATTTTTACCTTCAGGATGCACTATTATGCCACTTGGGAGTTCCTTCAAGTGAGCATGACAAGATGATTTGGGAGGCACACTAGAGTCAGGTCGCTTGACATTTTGGAGTACAGAAAATAGTGGCGGTATTGGATAAGTATTTTTATTAGCCGAATCTTCGTCAGGATGTCTGGAAGTACATTAGATCCTGCATCGCTTGCACCATTTCCAAACCAACCATCAAGAAGAAAGGCCTGTATACTCCTCTACCTACTCCTAGCCAGCCTTCAGAATCTACCTCCACGGATTACATGTCAGGCATTTCTTATACTAAGCATGGGAATGATTTTGTTTTCGTGGTCATCGACAAATTCTCTAAGATGGCCATCATGTCGTCCTATAAGAAGATTATCACAACAGAGGTCAATTCTAAGCTCTTCTTTGAGTGAGTGTGGGTACACTTTGGGATCCCACAATCCGTTGTCTCATATTGGGATAGCAGATTCTTGAGTGCATTTTGGTCAAGTCTCTGGTCGATGCTGGATACAAAACTTACACATTCTATGCATGTAAAACTCAAAGCATCCACGCACATGGGATGAAAGTATTCCCTATGTCCGACACAGCTATAACAGACCTCTCCACAACTCAACAAGCCATAGCCCCTTTCAGGTAGGGTTGGTATTTCAGCCATTATGCCCCATTGATGTGGTCATACCATTTGCAGCCACTTAGTTAGATTCATCTCATGTTCAGCCCAAAGTTGAAAGGGCTAACAACTTCATTGAGCGCATTCAACACATCCGCCAACAGGTCCATGATATATTGGATAGAGCCAATGCTAAGTACAAGCAATTCCATGATCAACATTGAGCATCGCACAAGTTCCAGGTGGGTGACAAAGTTTGGCTGCATTTGTAGAAGGAGCACCTTGCTGGACACGACCGCAAGCTTTGCCTACTATGATATGGGCCATACACCATCACAAAGGACGTCAGTGACAATTCCTTTGAGCTCAACATCCCACCATTCCTTGTTCTTCACCTAGTGTTCAATGTGGATCGCCTTCGGCCACACTTTCCACCATTGTTGGATACATCTGACATTACAAAACAACTCACACCAACAGATCTGAACCTGCACTACATGGAACATGCCACAACTAATCAGATCATGGAAACATAGATCAAGAACACTTGCCAATAGAGGATATAGTTATATCAAGTTGTCAAAGCAAGCCAATTCCTTCACCAAGCCAATTGGTTCACCAAGGACCAGTTTCAACAAAATTTTCCTCACCTCATGGAGGCTTTGCACACAATGGGGACTATAGCTTCCTAAGGGGGGACAAATAATCTAGGTGGATATTGGTGGCCACCCGCTGATGAGCCTCATCATTAGGTAATTATATGGGCCTTAATTCACCTCCTAGCTTAGTCAAACCAACTATTCTCATAACTTATTGCATGCTTTTGATTATATTTTGTTTATGAGGTGAGTTAGAGTTGGATTTTATGCTTTGTGGTCTAATGTGCATTTAATGCAATATTAAAGGATAAAATCAAGGAATTTTAGCAAATACCAAGGTCAAAACTCAAATGGGACAAGGGAGAGGGATTATAGGAGGTAAATCCCGCTCATTTACTACCCCCCATTTGAATATTCCTCCATTAGCTCAGAGTGTAAGTAGCCAAATCATGAGCACTAGAAGGCAACCGAGCAAGTGAGAGACAAAGCACCAGTTTATCTAGAGTTTTAGAGCCGAGCCTCCCTAATTTTAAGGAATACATTGGGGACTTCAAGTGTATAATTAGAGAGACCTAGTAACTTAGTAGGATTCATATTTTCATTGTAAAACTTTACTCTATTTTCAAGTTGCAAGACTTGTGACAGTTTTTTTGATGTAATTTGTTTTTTTGGTAATAAGAATGAGTTTCGTTTTGAGCCAGCACCGAGTTAACTCAGAGGGTTGAAGCTCTTGATTTAGGGACCAACCCTAGCAACCAAGGGTCCTCTATATCATGCATGTATGTTTAGTGTACATTCATAGCTTAATTGTTAATTTTCTTATTAGATGCATTTCGATTACAAGTGGCATAGATTAGATTGGTTGTGTGATAGTTTGCTTCCATTTGTGCCTTATTGCAAGTAGCAGGCTATCAAGGAGAAAAAGGATCACCACAAGGTTGTTAGCAAGAGTCTCAGCCTCACTTCCTCCCTCTGGGACCATGACTTGAGGAAGGGACCCTTAAGCAGCCCCGAAAACACAGATTTCTAGTTCTTTTATGAGCTTTGGAGTTTGATGTCTTTAACTTAGTATTTGGTTAATGTTGCAAGGTAGCTTTCATTGTGTCTTTTCCATCTCCACTTTTGCAGTAGATCTAACTCATGCTTTTATTCCCTCCAGTAACTTTCTTCATGGATAATATAGGCAGTTGAGTCATTAGTTTTGCTTTTCTAGTTTATGAAAATGTATCTTGTTGCATGAATTTTTGGAAGACACAGATGTTTTATGCAGAGCAGGTGCTTCAGGAGGATACCAAGACTTCATAGCCAACAGCCACCTTCCAGTTCATCCACCTTAGCCATCCCTTGTCTTCACCATCACCCTCTCTAGTTTTTCATCATTTTTCATTGAAATTCTCCTAAACACCTTGAGCAAATCTAGCCATCTCTTATCTTAGATATTGACTCCTGACTTCTCCTAGACCTTCTAACACTCCATTCCACCCATTACACACATTTCTTAACCCTTCCAGCACCTCCAACACCTCACAATTAGCTTTCGACTGTATCCTGTAGGTATCCTGTAATTTCTATGAGATCATCCTGTAGTTTTCCCTGAAACGGCTTGTTTTGAGGCTGAATTGATGGGAAACCTCTAGGAAGTCACAAAAAACCTCCTAGGACCCCTCCACACCATCCAACTACTTCATAAAACTTCTAGCCATCCTCAAACACCTTCAATCCACCTGCCACATCCACAGGAACAATTAGTTTGCATACTTGATTTTGCCTAAAAAGACCAAAAAAGTGAAAACACTTTTAGTTTAGTTTCTTTACTTTCACACTAGTATTGTTTGATGATTTTTACTTCTGTAACTTAGATAGTAGCATTTTTTATTGTTGATTTAGCATTTCTTCTTAGCATAGCTTCTTAAATGGTTAATTAGGGTATGATTTGTTTTAGCATTACATGTTGGCTTTCTCCGTTACTGCAATAGAGTAACTCTCTTAGAGTCGATTTGCCTTTCTTCCATCAATGAATCAAGCTTCTTCTGAATATATAGAAGTCTGGCTTGGAACCCCACTGGTCTCTCACCAGCTGAATGGTGACAATATGCAGAACCATTACATTTACTTGTGCATACAACAATGTCACCTCCAAGTTTGTACGAACCTGGGTTGATAAGTAAAGCTGGTATCTTAGGAGTTCCAACATCCTTGCTGCAATATTGTTGCTCATCACTTTTTGGTATCGTTTTCGAGGAGGTGTCTGAGTAGAATGTGATTACTACTTTCTTTTCTTCTATTTGTTGTCTTCAATATTCTGACATTAGTTTATTTCTACAAAAATAATCTAGTTGTTTCCTTTCTTTCATTTTCCATTATCTGCTTTCCTTTCCATTCTGCAAGTAGGATTTCAATTCATCAAGTAGCTTTTTCATTTCTTTCAGTAATTTTCATTCAATAAAAAATTTCAATTCTGCAAGCACTTTCCAAGTTTTAAAAAGAATTAACAAAACCAACCCAAAAATATTTCCTTTCATGCCACGTAGGAATAGGGACAACTTAGAGAAATTTTTTCCAAATACACCCATTGCATATAACAACCTACCTTCTCTCTTCTTCGGTGGATGTGAACTGGAGGAACCCTTACGTGAGCAAACTGTCATATTTGAAGAATCTACAGGGGAAGAAGAAGAAGAGGAACCCATTCCTACTGAACCAATGGCTGAAAAGTGAAATGACAAAGGGAATAGAGAGAGAGAGTTGAGGGTGCCTTCCCCATCATGGAAACCAATGGGGACACTAAGATGAAAAATATAATCCCCTATGCCCTACCTTATTTCAATGGCCTAACCATAGAGGACCATGACACTTTCCTATTTTATATTTTTGTTATATGTCGAACCTATGACTATACATATGATGAGAAAAAGTTAAAACTATTTCCATCTACCCTCAAGGATGCAACATTGTGTTGGTTCATGGGTTTACCTGAAGATAGCATCACAACATGGGCTCAGATGTAGCAGTTCTTTAACAACAAATAACGGGACTACTATCGGTCAAAGGATACTAAAGAAGAAATTTTCAGGATGACTATAGGCCATGATGAATCCTTAGAAAACTACGAAGAAAGATTCTAGCTTAGTTAAAAAAAGGCCAAGTGCACACTTGACCTTGAGTCACTAAAGCTAGTCTTGCTTAAGGGACTAAGAGAAGAACTTATGGATACCTTACATTTGTTAGTAGGAGGAGATATCTACCAATTACCCTATGAGGATATCAAGATTGCCTTTAGAAAACATTCTAAGGCAGCCAGGAAAAAGGGTAGGGGTATTCAACCTATGGCCAGTACATCATCTTCCAACTCATCTGTCGAGGGTGAAATTGGAAACATGATGGAAGATTTCAAAAGTGAGATGTTGCAAACCCTTGCCTTGCAAATGGACACCATGACCATTAAAAGGGAGCAGGAGGAAGCAGAGAGAGCCTTGGACATATTTTTTCCTAGATGCACCGAGGCATCCTAGGAATGAATTTCCATTAAACTCTATTGAAATTTGCTTGTTCTATGAAGAAAACCACTCAAAAGACAAGTTCCCTTCTTTACCCAAACTCAAAGTTGTATATCAAGGAGTTTTTGGGTCACTGAGTAGCTTTGCTACATTAACCAAAGGAGACCTAATGGGCCTATACCATACCAGTAGGGCATACAAGGGTGGTCCCATGCATATTACAACCCCAACCAAACCAAAACCATACCTTCTTGGGACATCCTGCTCATCCTTCCTCGTATACACCCTGTCCTTGGTCCTATGACTCTCAATATCACTCCCAGCTAGCCAGCTAATCATTCCAACCTTATGCTTTGCCACAATCTCAGTGGAATACACCACTGTAGGGGTGGAGGCCCCAATACAACAATTCTCCAACTATATTTCCTCCACCACCTGCCTAACCACAAATCCTATACTCTGCTCCACCCAAGCAACCCTAGATTCCTACCGATCCAAATCCAAACCTGAATAATCGAAAGGCTTAGTAGGTATACAATGGAGAGACATCATATCTAGCTTATGTTGTGGAAATATAAGAGATTAACATGAGATCTGGGAGAGTTCTCCAAGATAACCAACCTCCACCTCCACCTAAGGAGGTTGAGGAAGAAAGAGAGGAAAGAAACCTTAAAGTAAATCCACCCTTTCCTGAGAGATTAGCCCAACCACTCTAGCCTACCACAGAAGAGATTGAACTTCTGGGAGATTTGAAAAATCTATGTGTAAAGATCCCCCTTCTCTAGGCAATAAAAGATGTTCCCATTTACAATACGTTGTTTAAGGAGAAGTGCTTCAATAATCCAAGGAAGTGAAAGAGGGATGCCCCTACCATTAATGTCATTAGGCAGCTGTCTGACTTGATGTTGGGGCAAGTAATCTATCCAAAATATTTGGACCATGGAAGCCCTGTAGTAGATGTGCACATCAATGGAACCATTGTCCCACACACTCTAATCAATCTTGGGGCTACCATTAATGTGATGACCAAGGACACCATGCTCAAGCACAACCTCCAAGTTTCATTGAGAAAGACCACAATAGTTCTGCAACTTACAGACCATTCCACTGTAACCCCTGAGGGGATTATGGAGGATGTGATGGTCTCCATTGACTCTTGGGAGTACCCTATAAATTTCCTAGTTCTCCAACCTAAGGTTAATCTTACTAGTTACCCTCTCATCCTTGGGAGGCCATGGTTGGCCACTGCCAATGCTTACATTAGCTACAGAGCTGGGAATATGACCATCAAGAATGGACATATGTCCAAGCAGTTAGTCCTATACCCTCTTGATTAACCTTCTCTAGAGCATGAATTACCTTTATGGTTGGAGGAGGAGGAATAATATGAAGTTTATTTTGGCCAACTTTATGCTTTAGAAGCAACCATGGGAGGAGGATAGGAAGATGATGATGACTTGATTGAACAGCTACTCTAAAGTCCAACTCCTGGTCCATTACCGTTAGAAGAAGCAGTAAAGGAAACCTAGAACAATCATCCAGTTGACTTATTCTTGGCTGATTCCAACCCACTCTGTGTCAAAACCATAGAATTCGGCCTAGATAGAACCTTGAAAATCAATCCATCTCTTTCTGCACTCAAAGAATAGAATCTATGCAACATGTTAAAGGAAAATCTAGAAGCCTTTGCTTGGAGTTACAAGGAAATGAAGGGAGTACACCCTTCAGTGTGTACTCACCACATATACATCAAAGAAGGTTGCAAACTGATCTAACAACCACAAAGGAGGATGAATCCAACTCTTAAATATATAGTTAAAGAAGAACTTCAAAAACTACTAGATGTAAGATTCATTTACCCTATCTCCGACAGTGAGTGGGTCTCCCCTTTGGTGTTAGTTCCCAAGAAAAATGGTAAGTGGAGGATTTGTGTTGATTACAGGGAGTTGAACAAAGCCACAAAGAAGGATCATTTTCCTCTACCCTTCATTGACCAAGTGCTAGATGGCCTGGCAGGGAAAAGGTTTTTCTCTTTCCTAGATGGATTCAGTAGGTACAACCAAATCCAGGTTGGCCCAAAAGACCAAGATAAGACCACATTCACCTGTCCTTGGGGAAATTTTTCCTATAGGGTCCTTCTTTTTGTCCTATGCAATGCTCCTGCCACTTTCCAGAGAGAAGTCTTGAGTATTTTTCGCTGAATAAGTCCATGATGCGGTGGATATTTATATGGATGATTTTACACCTTATGGTTGTGATTTTCAAGAAGCCTTGTCTAGCCTAGGCAAAGTACTGCACAATGCATTGAAATGAACTTGTCTCTCAGTCCTAAAAGATATGAATTCTTAATGACTACAGGACTATGCTAGGTCATTTAATATCTTAGCAAGGACTATAGGTGAACCTAAACAAAATAGCTATCATCCAAAGGGTCCCACCTCCTCAAAAGAAGAGAGATGTCAGAAGTTTCCTAGGATTAGCTAGATAGTACTAAAGGTTCATAAAGGACTTTAGAAAGTTTCCCTCTCCTTTATTGTGTTTGTTGGCTGAAGATTCTGAGTTTATATGGTAAAAATGTTTTCAAGAAGCCTTAGACATCCTAAAGGATAAGTTAACCACTACACCAGTTCTCTAAGGCCCAAATTGGGCCCTTCCCTTTCACAGTCATGATGATGCCTTGCATAAAGCCATAGCAGCATCCCTAAGTTAGATAGATGAAAAAATGCCTTATGTTATCTATTTTAGCAGTAAGAACTTATCAAAGGCTTAACTAAATTATACAGTGATCGAAAAGGAACTCTTGGCTGTTGTGCATTCATTAAACAAATCCAGGCATTATATTACAGGCTATCAAACATTTGTGCATATTGAACATGTTGCAATCAAATATTTAATGAACAAACCAGATGTGAATGCTCAAATTATAAGATGGTTACTTTTATTACAATAGTTTGGTCTAACCATTATTGATAAGCCTGGTAAGGAAAACGTTGTTGTAGACTTTTTGTCTAGAGTAAATTTTCCTACAAGTGAAGAAGGAATGGTGGATGACCAATTACTAGACGAGTATTTATTTGCTATTTCAGTTCTCTCTCCATGGTTTGCTGATACAACAAACTATTTGGTATCACCACAGTTCCCACCAAACTTGTCCTCCAAAGAAAAGAGCAAGATAGTAAAGAAAAGCACCCCCTTCACTTGGATTGGGGGCAATCTTTTCAAACTTGACCCAAATCAAATCTTGAGAAGGTGTGTTAGGGAGGAGGAAGTCTTTGACATCCTTTTGTCCTGTCATGATGGGCCTTGTGGAGGTCACTTTGCAGTAAAGAGGACAACATTCGAAGTGTTACAAGCAGGCTATTATTGGCCCACTCTTCATCAGGATGTGAAAAAATACACTAGTCAATGCGATCAATGCTAGAGGATGGGAAGGCCTCCTCCAAGAGATTAAATATCTCTGCATCCTCAAGTGACTTTGTTATGAAACCAGCTCAAGAAAAGATAGAAAAGATAGATCAATGCCTTAGAATTCAGCCTCTTCGAGGGCGGAACCTCCTTTACATTACATAAATGAACAATTCTTGGATGATTCAAATGACAAAACCTCATTTCTATATGTAGGAGTCTAAGGAGTCACAATATAATCCAGTCGACCTAACAATAATAATATAAAGCCACAAAAATAACAATAGAGGGATTCTATGGGGCACAAAAATAACAATATGGGGGTAATAGGGGCACAACAATATAAATAAGGGGTATAACTACAATAGTAATGGGGTAATCACTAGTATTATAGGGACCCAACATGCCCCTCTCCTTCAAAAAAGTGTTGTCCTCAACGCTTGAGTAGTTCTGAATACTTCTGCATAAAATTCTCATCCTCCCATGTGGAATCTTCAGCGGATAAGTTCTTCCACTTGATAAGATACTCTGAAATTGATCGATTTCGTAGCTGTCGAGTTCTTGTTTCTGTCACTGCTTCTGGTTCCAATATAATTTTTTCTTCCTTGTCAAGTTCTGGCAATATTGTTTGAATTGGGAGCTTGTCGCCTATAACCTTCTTTAAACATGAAACATGGAAAACTGGGTGCAATCGAGAAGCTGTAGGAAGCTCCAATTTGTATGCCATAGTACCAATAATTTGCAACACCTTGTACGGACCATAATACTTTGGTGATAATTTATTATCCTTATTAGCTTGCTTTAGGGACATTTGCTTATATGGTTGTAGCCGTAGGAATACCCAATCACCTACATCAAAACTTCTTTCACTGCGATGTTGATATGCTTGCTGTTTCATTCTATTTTGTGCCAACATGAGGTTATCCTTTAAGAGTTGGAGGACTTGTTGTTGATGTTCGATGTGATGTTCCAATGCCTGAACCTTAGAATTTTCTCTTAAATATGATGTGATGGATGGTGGTTGATACCCATAAAGTTCCATAAATGGGGTCATTTTTGTTGCTGTATGGAAGGAAGTGTTATACCACCATTCAACCAGAGGCAACCATTTGACCCATTGTGTCTATTTATCAGATACAAAGCAACGAAGATATCCTTCCAAACATTTGTTTACTATCTCAGTTTTCCCATCAGATTGAGGATGATAAGATGAGCTATGAGCTAACTGAGTACCAAGATAAGAAAATAATTCTATCCAAAAATTTCCAGTGAAAATGGGATCTCTGTCACTTACAATAATCTTTGGGTTTCCATGTAGCTTTTGAACTGTTTCCATAAATGCAGTAGAAACTGTGCTGGCTTTAAATGGATGTGATAATGCAAAAAAGTGTGCATACTTGGTAAGTCTATCAACTACCACCATGATGACACTCTTTCCCTCAGACTTGGGTAAACCTGTGATAAAATCCATTGAAACCTCCTCCCAGTGTTGGCTTGGAATGGATAAAGGTTGAAATAGACCCGGTGTCTTAATTGTTTCAACTTTATTTTGTTGGCAAACCAAACATTCCGCTACAAACTTTTGAATATTTGATTTAAGGCCATCCCAAAAAAATTCCTTCTTAACCCTGTGGTAAGTTTTTAAAAATCCTGAGTGCCCTCCTAAGGGAGAAGTGTGCAATTCCATAAGAATCTTTTATTTTAGCTGGGAATTCTTACAGAGGTATAAGCGATCTTTGTACCATAACGAATCATTTTTCTAGCTAAATATATCGGAAGTACTGGAATGTTGTTGTAGATTTCGAATAAGTGCCCACACTTCTTCATCATTCTTCCATTCCTCCCTTGCTTCGTTTATCCAATCTGGTTGGATAATAGAAATGGCACACAACAATGCTTCCACATCCTCATCCTTTCTTGAGAGTGCATCTGCCACTACATTTTGCTTCCCTTTTTTGTAGATGATTTCAAAGTCATAACCCAACATCTTTGTGACCCACTTTTGTTGCTCTTCAGAGGATAATCTTTGTTCTAAAAAGTATTTAAGGCTATCATGATCCTTTTTTACCTTGAAGTGTCTTCCCATTAGGTAGGGTCACCATTTCTTAAGTGCATGGAGTATTGCCAACATTTCCTTCTCATAAATAGCTTTGCTTAAAAACTTTCCCTTGATTGGACGACTTTCAAAAGCAATGGGTCTTTCATCTTGCATTAGAACAACACCAATTCCAATTCCTGAAGCATCACATTCCACAATAAAGGTTTTTGTGAAGTCCGACGTAGCTAAGACCGGTGCTTGGCACATTGCCTCTTTAAGATGTTCAAAGGCCTTTGTTGCTTCCGGAGTCCATGAAAATGAATCTTTCTTCAATAATGTTGTTAGAGGTGCTGCTATTCTCCCATAATTCTTAACAAACTTGCGATAATACCCTGTCAACCCAAGAAATCCTCGCAGATGCTTTATGGATGTGGGGATTTTCCATTCCTTAATGGCTTTAATTTTGCTAGGGTCTACCTTAACTCCTTCATGAGATACAATATGACCCAAATATTCCACCTCCTGGACTCCAAAGAAACATTTGGATCTTTTTGCATATAATTGTTTCTCCTCCAATAGTTGTAGCACCCTGTCAACATGTTCAACATGATCCTTCCAAGACTTGATGTAGATTAGTATATCATCAAAAAGTACTAACACAAATTTTCTAAGGAATGGTTTGAAAATTGAATTCATCAAACCTTGAAATGTTGAAGGTGCATTGGTAAGGCCAAAAGGCATGACCAAAAATTCATAATGACCCTCATGAGTTCTAAATGCCATTTTCAGAATGTCTTCAATCTTCATTCTGATTTGATGATATCCCGAACGAAGATCCAACTTGGTGAAGTAAATTGATCCATGCAATTCATCCAATAATTCATCAATGGCAGGAATGGGGAACTTATCTTTAATAGTGAGCTTGTTGAGCTCCCTATAATCCGGACACATGCGCCATGATCCATCCTTCTTGTGCATCAATACTATTGGAGCTGAGAAAGAACTTTGACTCGGTTGAATTATACCAGCCTCTAGCATTTCTACAACCATACGTTTAATTTCACTTTTTTGGACATAGGGATATCTGTACGGCCTGATGTTTGGAGGAACACTTCCTGGAATCAGATGAATAGCATGATCATGATCACGCATAGGTGGGAGACCTTTGGGAGTCTCAAATACCTTGGAATGATTGTCTAGGACTTTTTGGAGATCTGGAGAAATAGATAATTCCAATGTGGAAACATATAGCGAACATAATTGTGCAATTACACCTCTTTGCTCCTTTTTTAGAAGCTTAGTCATGCCATTAGAGCTGATTATCTTTCCTGGTTTCCCTGCAATACCCCTTAATTCAACTTCCTTTCCTTCTCTACAGGTATACATTTTTGGGATTTACATAAGGACGCCTGCAATAAGCCTTCGCCTACAGATTCTCTATACATTAGCTTCGGGGAGATGCAGATAATATAATAATGGATCTTATCATGTTCCTGGGTTCCTGGGTGAGCTTGCTTATTCCAGGACTTCAGGCGTCTCGTACCACTTATCGCTATTCTCAAAAGCTAACTCGCCTACCCCCATCGAATCCCTTGGCAGTATGGATATTGGATTTATGGTAGAAAATTTGATGAAAGTTCTTGAAAATTAAAAGCTATTGTACCCAAGGATTGTAGCCATTGGACTCCTAGTACAACATCGGCACCTCCCATTGGAATGGAAAGCATTGGGCTAGTCAATACATATTCTCCCATGGATAGCTTGATATTATGGCACTTTCCAGAGCAATTTATTGTTCCTCCATTTGCAATCATCACTTGACACTCTGGTGTTGGATATAGGAATCAATTCAATTCTTTTGCTACCCTACAATGAATAAAATTGTGGGTGCTTCCTGAATCAATCAACACTATTACCTTTTTCTTCTTGATTTGTCCTTCTATATTGATGGTTTGAGGAGTGGTAATTCCCGCCAATGCATTACAAGATATGGTCGGATTTTTTTTTTCTTCATCTAGGCTTTGTTCCTGGAGTATATCCTCTTCTTTTGACCTTTCTTGCTCCTTTTCTTCTTCCTCTTCACAATCTATGTAGAATAATTTCTTCTCAGCACACTTATGACCTTTTGTGTATTTGCTATCACAACTGTAACAAAGCCCTTTTGCTCTTTTTTCTTCCAATTGTTGTGGTGTCAACCTCGTAGGTTGTGGAAGACTAGGGGCAACAACACTTCTATCTTTATAGTTGTCAGTGGTATGCTTCCTAGATGCCATAATTTTGCTTTCCATTTTTCTTCCTAACCTGAATGCCTTCTCTAATGAATCAGGTTCCCAAAGGCGAACATCATGTTGGATATTATCCTTTAAAGACCCTATGAACATATCAATCCTATGGTCCTCTGGAATATCTTTTACCCTTATGTTCAATTTTTGGAACTCCTCAATGTGCTCCATTATTGAACCCTTTTGTTTGAGACTTATCAATTGGCTAAAAAAAGTGTTGCTTTTGGTATCCTCATAATGTGCTATCAATTCTTCCGTAAAACTTGCCCAACTGATAAATTGTTTACGAGAACAAAGCCATTCATACCATACAAACTGATTTGGTTCCAAATATACAGTTGCCATACGTACCTTTTGTGCGTTTTGCACATTATTGAGATCGAAGAATTGCTCCATCTGTAATATCCATGTGGCGGGATCCTTGCCATCAAACTTCCTCATATCGATTTTTGGAATATGGTGATTCTTCGATCCAACATTAGCATCTATGGAATCATGATTAACATTTCTTTTGTTCTAATCATGAGTTTCCTTTACTACCTTTTCACCATTAGTAAGTATTTCTTGTAGAAAATTTGTCAAATCTGTCTTCAAATCTGCCATGCCTGTCTTCAAATTTGTGTTCAAATCTATCTTCAAATTATCCATCTTAGCTTCCATGCCATTCATCTTAGCTTCCACGCCATTTATCTTAGCTTCCACTCCATTTATCTTAGCTTCTGTTAACTTTTGTGAGCGTGACATTTGTTGCACTTGTTCTTGTAATTTTGATATATCATGTAGCATTTCTTCCTCTTCTTCATGAGTCATGCTAGAGCTTTCAGGTTCCTTACTAGGTGTTTGCATTTTCTTTCCTCGGGGCATCAGTTACCGATAATAATGCTCTACTATGCCCTTTGAATTCCTTCAAAATAAATTTTCAAACCAAGCTTAAGCAAAAATTTAAAAAAATCTACACACCTTTTTTCACTTTGTAGGAGCTCGATATTGCCTCTGATGTATCTCTGTACTTTCCAATCATCTAGTTCTGCATTTGTGACCTGAAGTAGCTCTCTGTGTCCTCTTTCCAATGCCACTAGTCTGATCCAAATTGGATTCTCCAAGAAAGAGTTATGCACAATCTTCCAAGATGACCTGATTATAGACCTTTCCAGAAGAGCAAATTTGTATGAAGTACCACGTGTACAATTTTCGATATTTGGTTCTGAAAAAGATATACAAGAAACTGCAGTCCGTCCTCTTTCTATACCGTCTTAGGAAATTTCAATCTGATTCCCAGAGAGAAAGTTATGACAATTTTCCCCATGTCACCTGTTTTGAATGTAATTCAAGAGTCTACAAAAAGACCAACTTCCTCAGATCATATCTCCACAAATATCGCGCGAAAATCTCTGAAATTCAGACCCAAGGTTCAGAGAGATTTCTTCTCAAATGGGTTTTTTTTGCTGCTTCTGAAACGTCACAAAAAAAGGTTATAGCGAAAATGCCACGATGACCTGTTTGGAGCAGCGAAACCCTAGAATCCAAAGCTCTGATACCAAATGTTATGAAACCAGCTCAAGAAAAGATAGAAAAGATAGATCAACGCCTTAGAATTCAGCCTCTTCGAGGGGGAAACCTCCTTTACATTACATAAATGAACAATTCTTGGATGATTCAAATGACAAAACCTCCTTTCTATATATAGGAGTCTAAGGAGTCACAATATAATCCAATCGACCTAACAATAATAATATACAGCCACAAAAATAACAATAGAGGGATTCTATGGGGCACAGAAATAACAATATGGGGGTAACAGGGGCACAACAATATAAATAAGGGGTATAACTACAATATTAATGGGTTAATCACTAGTATTATAGGGACCCAACAGACTTTCGAGCCATTTGACAAGTGGGGCATGGACTTCATTGGACCTATTGACCCTCCTTCAAAGAAAAAATAGTACATTATTGTGTGCAATGATTATTTGACTAAGTGGGCTGAAACCAAGGAAATTAAGGCAGCAAAAGAAGATAAGGTGGATGAGTTCCTAAGGGAGAATGTATTCTATAAATTTGGGTACCCTAGAGAGATGGTCACAGACCAAGGCAATTATTTTACCTCCAACATGATTGAAGACTTGCTTAGCCATCACAAGATCAAGAATAGAACCACCACTCCCTATCATCCATAATCTAATAGGCAAGTGGAGGTGATCAACAGAGCACTGGAGGGCATCTTGACCAAAGTGGTGAGTAGCAGTAGGAAGGATTGGGCAAAATGACTAGTTGAGGCCACCTAGGCCTATAATACCACATGGAAGACCACCACTGGATTCACACCCTATGAGCTGGTCTATGTGAAAAATGCCTTTTTGTCCATTGAATTTGAATATAATACATTAAGGATGGCAGCCCAATTGAGATCTGGATATCAACAGTGCATAGAGAGAAAAATTGTTCCAATTGAATGGTTTAGATGAATTTAGAATGTAGGCCCTCCTACATATAGAGGTAGTTCAACTTCAGAGGAAGATCTATGTTATGAAGCCAACTCACAAAAAGATAGAGAAGATAGTTGAATGCCTTAGAATTCAGCCTCTTCGAGGGGGAAACCTCCTTTACATTACACAAATGAACAATTCTTGGATGATACAAATGAAAAGACCTCATTTCTATATATAGGAGTCTAAGGGGTCATAATATAATCAGAGCCAACATAACAATAATAATGCAAGGGTACAATAATAACAATAGTGGGCTTCTATGGGGCATAATAGTAACAATATGGGCACTACATGTGTACATCAATATAATAAGGGGGTTGTACTAATAACAACAAGGGGTTACACTAGTAGTATAAGGGCCTAACATGCCCCTCTCCTTAAAAAAGTGTTGTCCTTAATGCTTGAGTAGTATAAAATTCTTGTCCTCCCATGTGGAATCTTTAGTGGGTAAGTTCTTCCACTTGATGAGATACTCTAAAATTGATCAATTTCGTAGCTGTCGAGTTTTTGTTTCTGTGACTACTCCTGGTTCCAATATGATTTTTCCTTCCTCTTCAATTTCTGGAAAGATTGTTTGAATTGGGATCTTTTGAAAATTTTGAATAAGTGGCCATACTTCTTCATCCTTCTTCCATTCATCCCTTGCTTCGTTTATCCAATCTAGTTGGATAATAGAAATAGTACAAAACAATGCTTCCACATCCTCATCCTTGAAGTGTCTTCCCATTCGGTACGGTCACCATTTCTTAAGTGCATGTAGTATTGCCAACATTTCCTTCTCATAAATAGCTTGCTTGAGATGTAGCAGTAAAAATACCCAATCACCTACATCAAAACATTTTTCACTACGATGTTGATCTACCTGTTGTTTCACCTGATTTTGCACCAAAGTGGCGTTATCCTTTAAAAGTTGGAGAACTTGTTGTTGATACTCAATGTGATCTTTCATTTCTTGACCCTTTTTCTTCTTGATATGTCCTTCTATATTTAGAGTTTGAGGAGTGGTAATTTCTTCCAATCTTTTACAAGATATGGTCAGATTCATTTCTTGATGCTCGATGTGATCTTTCACTTCTTGAACATTTTTCTTCTTGATATGTCATTCTATCTTGATAGTTTGAGGAGTGGTAATTCTGACCAATGAATTACAAGATATGGTTGTATTCATTTCTTCTTCCTCGATGTTATCTTTCACTTCTTGCACATTTTTCTTCTTGATATGTCCTTCTATCTTGAGAGTTTGAGGAGTGTTAATTCTTGCCAATCCTTTACAAGATATGGTCTGATTCATTTCTTCTCTCTCTAGGGTTGGGTCCTGGTGTATATCCTCTTCTTTTGATGTTTCTTGATCCTTTTCTTCCTCCTCTTCATACTCTATGTAAAATAATTTATTCTCAGCACACTTATGACCTTTAGTGCATTTCCTATTACCAATTGTAACAAAGCCCTTTTTCTCTTTTTTCTTCCAATTGTTGTGGTGCAACCCTTGTAGGTTGTGGAAGGCTAGGAGAAACAACACTTCCATCTTTATAGTTGTGAGGGGTAGACTTCCTTGTTTCCATAATTTTACTTTCCACTATGTAACAAATCCCTTTTACTCTTTCCAATTGTTGTGTTGTTGCTCTAAAGAAGGTGTTTCTCTTTGTATCCTCATAATGTGCTATCATTTCCTCCGTGAAAATTAACCACGTAACAAGTTGTTTACAGGAACAAAGCCCTTTATACCATAAAAATTGATCCGGTTCTAAATATGAAGATGCAATACATACCTTTTGTAACAGTGGTACACCATGTAGATCAAAATATTGCTCCATTTGAAGTATCCAATTTATCGGATCCTTGCCATCAAACTTCCTCATATCACCTTTTCTTGATTGTTGGAGCTCGATATTGAAATGACTATAACTCTTTAAATTTGGCTCTTCTAGTTTTGAAATTGTGACTTGCAGTAGCTGTATGTGTCCTCTTTCCAATGCCACTAGCCTGATCCAAATTTGATTCTCCAAGGAAAAGTTATGCGAAATCTGCCACAGTGACCTGATTATAGACTAGTTCAGTAGAGCAAACTTGTATGACGTGCCACGTGTCACTGCTTCAACCTTTGGCTCTGAAAAATATACACAAGAAACTAAATTCCGTCCTCTTTCTGTACCTTCTGATGAAATTTTAATCCGATGCTCAAAGAGAAAGTTATGATTATTTTCCCTAGGTCACCTGTTTTGAATGTAATTCATGAGTCTGCAAAAATGCCAACTTCATCAGAACATATCTCCACAAATATAGCACAAAAAGCTCTGAAATTCGGATCCATGATTCAAAATGATTTCAATCCAAATGGGTTTTCTTTTTAGCATCTGAAATTTCACAGAGAAAAAGTTATAGCACAAATTTCACGATGACCTATTTGGAGCAGCGAAACCCTAGAATCCAAAGCTCTGATACCAAATGTTATGAAACCAACTCACAAAAAGATGGAAAAGATAGTTGAACGCCTTAGAATTCAGCCTCTTTGAGGGGGAAACCTCCTTTATATTACACAAATGAACAATTCTTGGATGATACAAATGAAAGGACCTTCTTTCTATATATAGGCGTCTAAGGGGTCATAATATAATCAGAGCCGACATAACAATAATAATGTAAGGGCACAATAATAACAATAGTGGGCTTCTATGGGGTACAATAGTAAAAATATGGGAACTACATGGGTACATAAATATAATAAGGGGGTTGTATTAATAACAATAAGGGGTTACACTAGTAGTATAGGGGCCTAACAATCTAGCATGATAAAAATATCAAGGAGAAGTAATTTCAAGAAGGCGATTGGGCATTGCTATATGATTATAGGTATAAATACTTCAAGAGAAAGTTAAGGACAATATGGCTCAGACCTTATGTTGTGGAAAGATGCTGTAATAATGGTTCAGTGCAAATCAGAACCATAGATGAAGAAGCCATTCCTTTTCTTATTAATGGACACTGATTGAAAATTTACAAGAGACCTTTATCAAAACAAGAGTTCATTGATGACATCAATAAAACAGTGATGATAGTGGAGCAAGTTCCAGCTCCTCCCTCATAAAATCACTAAGAAAAAGAAAAAGAATAAGGACTCAGGTGAAAACCTCCATGAGGTGCCTGAGTCCCATCATTGGATTGAAAACCTCTTGAGGCGGCTCAATGATGACAAAGAAAAATGGAAAAAGAAAAGAAAAAGAAAAAGAGAATAAGAAGATCCCTGGGTGAAAACTTTCTCGAGGCACCTAGGGCGAACAGCTAGGGTGAATACCTCTCTGAGGAAACTTAGTTTTTTTTTCAAAAAAAAAAAATGTAATCATGAAATTTCCATTTGCAGGTGGGAAGGAAGGACAGTCAAGGAGAAAAAGAGGATCCCAAGGAGACCCCTCCCACTCACATATTTATTTTTTCACTCATTACCATGCATCCCTCCATCATTTTCAACATTTTTCCACTCCATTGCTTCAGTTTATACAAAGATTGTGTTTTCTACAGGATCCCTTGTATTCCTACAGGATCCCTTGAAAACCTATAAGGAATTACAGTGACCCAGAAATCCTACAGGAAGCAATCCGAAGGCAAATGATGGACTTGTTATATCCCTAAAATTCACCCTCTTCATGATGTATCACCAAACCTTGTCCACCAACATCATCCCTACACTCACCATTCAAAAAGATCAGTTTCAAGATTTTTTCTCCAATCTTAAAAAAAAATACGCAGAGAGGAATAAAGAGCATCACCTGAGTGTTATTTTCTCTCCACACTCCCAATCTTTCTTTACATCCATGTCACCATCCTCACAGCTCCAACAAGAAAAATGATTAAAGAGTTCTAAGGGAGAAGCAACTACAAGACATCTTGTAAGAAATCTTGTAGCAGCCTATCCCACATAATCCCGATCACATCAACATCAAGTCTTCACCATGATGATCCAGGAGCTCCAAAGTAGTAGCATCACATCTTCAACCACAGGTACCAGCAAAAACAAAGAAGCCATTAACTGACAGAAAGAGGAGGAAGAAGAATGGCATGCAACAAATATACACAATGGCACCTCTAGTCTTTGACAACTGTAGCATAGCATTGGAACCACATGTAATTATCCTGCTCGCTTTCTCATATGCATCATGTAGTAAAAAAAATGTAAGGGTTATGAAATAGTTGCTTTATAAGTGAAAAGGTGACCAGTTAACTTGGCCACCTTCGTTTAGTCACACATGCAAAATCAGGTGTCCTCTCACATGTGGCTCTAGTCAACTCAAAGACATAGAAGGAGTAGGACAAAAAGTGGTTAACCTACAGATCTACAAGGTGGGAGCTGATTACGTGGAGTGGGAAATGATAAGGTGGTAGTGGGGACCAATAGTCCAAAAATGGAAACATACCTCTGCTGCCAACACACCACCTCACCCCGAATCACCATAAGAGGAAATAAAATATTGTTCCCATGTATTCATGCATTTCACCTCCTCGAAACACCTCACTCATGTCACTCTCATACCCAGGCAACCCATGGGAATAAAAGATCCATCGGTTCACTAGGAATATTACATCACCCATTGCAAGTAAGTGAACCTAGAATTCTCTAAATGTGAGTGAATTTAGAAATTCTGTGAAGGGAATTAAATACATAGTCATCTCTGTTTTGCTCCTACATTTGAAACATTGTTTCAACCCTCTCATTTTCTCCTCATGCTTCACCAGCAAGATGATAGGAGGGTTTAATAGGAGAGATCCCACAAACAATATGAGAATTCAACAACACCCCCAAGTGCTTGAAATCTTCACAAGACATAATTGGATGGGGTTTTTCAAAAAAGTTAGAGGGTATGATGATGAGGTGGCTCAAGACTTTTCTTTCTCTCTCTCACTCCACACACCAGAATTCATGCCACTGCTGTAATAAGGGGTTTCACTATAGATCTCACCCTTGAGCTCATCAGCAAAGTCACCACACTTCCCCTAGGAATACCATGGAGAAAAGAAGACAAAGGAGATAGCCAGGTTGTCAAAAGAAAATTCTTTTTAGAAGGTGAGGAACTCACTGAGGACAAAAATGGAGTAAGGAGGGAAAGTTTGACATATCCATGGAATGCGGTAGGCTACCAACTAATTAAATACATCTCATGTGAGGGTAGGTATAGTGTTGTCTATGGCTATCATTTTAGGATCCTTGAAGAATTAAGATTTGGAGCAAAATCACCCCCTCACCAAAGGCTCAACATACCATACTTCTCACTTCAATCACTCATAGACTCAAGCATCAAAGTGAAGGAACGAAATTTCCAATCATTAGCTCACCATGGGTTGATTAGGATCCTCATAGAAGATTCCCTCCAAAACCTCAAAACTCGTATAACATGGATAGTTTTCAGAGACATGCGAGTAGAGGATGACATCAAAGCTCTCACTCATGATGTTAGTCCTACTCTCACTGAAGAGGAAGTAGAACAAGAAGAGGAAGATACAGAAGGAGATAAGGATGAGACGGATGAACAAGGAGCTAACAAAGAGGAACATGATGAAGATGAAAAATAAGAAGGAGAAGAGAAGGAGGATGATGAAGAAAAAAAGGAGGAAACATATAGAGATGATGAAGATTTACGAGAAGAAGAAGATAGGAAGGACATAGATGAAGAAAGAAATGGGACAGAGGATATAGAAAACAAGGAGGAGTCACCTAGGGTGTCTCTAGAAGCAACTGAGAGAGAGGCAAAAGCTTCCCTCACTACTCTCAGCACCCCAATCAAGTAAAAAGGAAAGAGGCAGAGGTAGACCCCACTATATTTCAGAACAAGAAAGAGCAAAATAATAAGACAGGGGAAGCCACAAACATCAACCAAAATTCGTATTGTGATTGAATATTCCCCTACACAAAAAGACAAAATGCCTTCCCCTAAGTCCCCTATCACCTATGTGAGGAGGCCTACTACTAGATCAAATTCCTCAAAGGGAAATGAAATCCTATAGGATGCACAACAAAATCTACAGGAAGAAAAAATAGCCCTACAAGATACTCTACTGAATCTATAGGAGGCACAAAAATTGGAAAGGAAGGTAGGGGAGCAGCAAGAAACTGAAGAGGATGACCTAGAGACAAAAGAACCCAACCCGTAACCTAACCTGGACTCTTATTACTAGTTTATTGAAGGAGGAAGGGTCATACCTCAAAAATTTGCAATCCCACTATTCTTCGAGCTTGAGAAGGAGAGGGCCAGAACTCACCGACAAATGGACATCACCAAATCAAAGGGGGTGGAAGATATTAGGCACCAGGAAGAAAAACTCAAAGAAATGGGTAGAGAGCTAAGTGGCTTGAGGGAAAGAGAAGTTATAATGAGAAATCAACTAGAGACAAAAAATGCATGGCTAAGGGGACAACTACAGGAAAGAGAGAACCAATTGGCATGTATGGCCAGCCTCTCCTTGTAAGAAATCCATTGTAGGATGCCAACTAAATCCTATGATCTCTACCTCAAATAACAATGGTTGCAACTCTAAATTAATACCCTAGCACAGAGAGGAACCATGCCATTTCAAGACTACAGGGAGTTTCTTGATCTTTGTGATCAAAGTACACTAGAGGATAGGGCCAAAATGGCTAAGTATTATTTGCACAAAATGGCCCTCATAGACATGAATGTATGGGACCCTAATGCCAAGATAGAAGATATTCAATTAATGGCTTTGGCATCATGGATGAACCATGAGGAGTCAAGAGATGTAGAGATGAAAAGGATATTGGAAAGAGAGAAAACTAAACCTCTTCTTATTAGAGTTGAACAATCAAATCCCGTGGCCCTCATTAGTACCCATAATTTGATTGCAAATTATCCTCAGCTAGCACCTAGATATCTTGCTACCTAAGAGCAACCAATCTCACATTTTGAGGACATGTTTAGGTTTCCAGGAGATGATAATATACATGCTTTCCTGAGGAGATGGAACACCCTACCATAGAGTTTAAAGATAAGAGAATATCGCTCCCCTCAAAGGTTGAGAGAGGCACTCAACAAGACACATATGTATAAGAAATCTATGCAAAGGTTGAAGGTCAATTGGATAGGCCTAAAACTCAGTCCACCACTACTCTTAGGGATGCTAGAAGGGAGAAAAGAAGAAGAATAAAAGAGGTAGTGGGAAGAAGTAGAAAATAAATTAGGCTTCTATGAACAAGAAGAGGAGACCAAAATAGAGGCATGAGATGTCAGAGAGGCTACTGGAGCCATGAAGGATATGGATATTGACTAATTTGCTTAGAGGATGAGAAACATTTTTAGTAGTCAGGTGATGATGAGCCTCATCATTGGGTAATTATATGGGCCTTAATTCACCTCCTAGCTTAGTCGTACCAACTATTCTCATAACTTATTGCATGCTTTTGATAATATTTTGTTTATGAGGTGAGTTAGAGTTGGATATTATGCTTTGTTGTCTAATGTGAACTTAATACAGGATTAAAGGCGAAAATCAAGAAATTTTGGCAAAGACCAAGGTCAAAACTTGAATGGGACAAGGGAGAGGGATTATAGGAGGTAAATCATCCTCATTTACTACCCCCCATTTGAATATTCCTCCATCAACTCGGAGTGCAAGCAACCAAATCATGAGGACTAGAAGGCAGTCGAGCAAGTGAGAGAAAATGCACCAGTTTATCTTGAGTTTGGGAGTCGAGCCTCCCTAATTTTAAGGAAGTCATTGGGGACTTTAGATGTATAGGTAGAGAGGCCTAGGAGCTCAATAGGATTCATATTTTCATTGTAAAACTTTACTCTATTGTTGTTGGGAAAAGTATCCAATACGGAATGACCCTATCCCACTCTAAGGGTGATAGTACCTCAGCAACAACCAAATGCAAAGCTATTCAAGATTACTTCTTTATGAGATGTAAGAGAGAGGAGAAAGAGATCCACTAACCGTTATCTTTCGCTAATGATTGATCCAATCTTCCTTCTTTGCTGCTTGTTCCCAGCTCCTTGCTCTTTCACTGGCCTAGCTACACCAAAATCCTGCAAAATGACAAGAGAGGGAAACTACAAGCAACATACATTCATAATTGATTCAAGGATTAGAATAAATCAAATATACAAGCATCAATACGCCATTGAGCCACATGCATATAGAAGAACCTCAAATGATTTATTAATGGAAGAAGTAAAGTTCTGAGAGTGTTACAACCATAAGAGGCCCAATCCAGCAACACCTCCCAGCAGAAAGAAATCTCCTCTTCACCTCCTTCAAGTAAATCACCCAATAGTTCTATACTCAAACCAACAACACTTCCTTACATTCACCAGATTCCAGCCTCCATAGACCTCATGAGAGAGCTCTATATATAGGAGTTTTGGAGAAAGGATGAGTCAGCTTGAGCTTGGCATGAAGCTGACTAGTGTCCTCTCCCACTTCAGTTATTCTTCAGTTCTTGAGCCCACTTGGAGTTTCTTGCTTCCACTTGGAGATCTAGATCCTCTTACTCATCACAAGGCGAATTCCTTGATCCAAGTGTCATTTTGGAAGCTTCCTGGGCATTTGACACCTTGAGGAATGACTGTGCCACTTGGCCAATCTCGCCCAGCATAGGTAGCCTTCATTTCTTTTGACATTCAGTGCAGGTACAGAGTGGAGCAGTTGACATTCAGCGCAGATGCTCAGTGGAGCAGTTGACATGATCCAGAATTAGCTTGTTTTTGAGTGTTTTCAGGTGGAGAACTGATATTTAGTGTTGTGGTTTGCTGACCTTGTTCCTATAGGGGTAGGAACAACATGTTTAGGGACTTTGGATCCCTCAGATTATTGACATTTCATGCTTCATGCTGTAAGGCACAAAAATGTCTATAACAGTTGCCCCCTAAAGTATGAGGTCGTTCATCGGGTGAAATGCTTTATCAGGAGGATCCGAAGTTCATTCAATCGCTGAGAGGCGCCCTGTAATAAAATACAATACAATACATTATTTTTCATTCTGCTTTCATGATCTAGCTGAGGCGGGCATTCCCATGCTCAGCTTTATAAATTCATTTTGGTACATATAACAGACGATCGTCTGATGTTAGACTGATAATTCTCTGCTGAAATTATCATCCTTTGAGTAGGATGATCATCTGCTGCAATAATGTACATATCAAATGTCTTTATATTTCCTGAATATATATCGCAGCCCGGATGGATGAAACTAGATCCGGGGTCTTCAAACTCGTTCGATCTTCACTCTAAGTACAAGTCGATCCATGTGAGAATTGCGCTGAAGTCGAACATGGAAAGACATCGCTTGATTACCGGTCAATAATGTAAACCGTTAACAAGCGCGAGAGGAATCACCGATAATGATAATGACCCTCAAGGTACTACAGTACAATTCACGTGGTGTGAATATAGGACTTGGTGTCGAACACCACGCAAAATCTTCTGGTCGAAGGTCATTGATGTATACCTGTCGCCGGAAGTGAGAAACTTGCCATTGAGGCATGCAAGCTTCAAAGTACTGAGGGGGGTGTTCCTAGATCAACTTCTTGGATAATGAGCTGAAGTCGACAAGAAGCGATCCGTCAAAGGAGGGCCTTAATGAATCCCACATCAATGACGCGGAATGGAGCTAATGATTTTAGTGGAGGTGAAAACAATCTGTGAGATATGATTCAGGGTGGCGATCATGGGTGGATGAAGGATAATGCATGGCAGTGGATGGGACACGGTTGACTCTTTCTGAACAACATCTCTTGAACATATAACGACACTGATGTGATGGATCGGTAGCATTACCCCAAATGTGGATGGTTTGGCGAAGACCATGGTGATGAGACCGGTGAATGAAACAACCCAACCCGATGTGATACGGAGGACAAAGTGTCATGTTCAAGAGCGACTTGCTACCATTAAAGCTTTGAGGTTCTCCCAATTTTTCCCCAGTCATTTCTGACCAGTACCTCTTTATTTTTGTCAAGCTTGAGGAGGATAACATATGCTTGTTCTATAACCTGCCCTTCGGGCAAGCCCATCGCTATGTTTTAACGAGCCTAGCGATAGGGAAACTCGTTCTCGTCTAAAGACAAGTTTGTCACTATTTAATTATTTTAACGAGTCTAGCGACAAAGGCAACTCGGTCCTTTTCATTTTTAGAGAGTCTGAAAAGGTACAGAAATTTAACTCCAAAATTCCTTTTTCGTCATCTAATCCCTTAAGTCCGAAAAAGTATAAAACAATACAGAAGGGATGAGTTTTCGATAACTTTAACGAGCCGAATAAAACAAGCGCTCGACCTTTTTGTGTAATAATCCCTCAGGTCCAAAAAGATTAAAATCTAGAGGAGGGATAGCTCTTCCGGTCACTTTAACGAGCTGGAAGGCCAAAACTCGGGCAAAATTTTCATATTTTACGAGTCAGGAGAAAAGAACTCAAAGAAGACTCGTCTTTTGAGGAACGAGTGATAAACAGGGATAGCAGCAGATTCCAGGTACAGGTTGGAATTTTCCAATCACGGCAGTGTCACAAGGATGGCTAAGTGAAATCACTCTTCGCAGCTGTTCCTCAAAATGGGTAAACAATCATATGGGGGTGAACGATCGGCCAAATGGAATGGAGGTGGCAGATGCAAACACGACCAAGGCTTTTTATGGCTAATAAATTTATGATCACAATGGTTATTTACCGGAATAGGTTCATTTTTTAATGAGCTTAAACTCTGGAGGAAACTCTTGCTCACGCTTTTCTATTTTTTAACGAGCATAAATTCCGCGGTAAAACTGCTCGATCTTATGTTTATTTTTTAACGAGCATGAACTATGTGCTAAAACTGCTCGGATCTTCGCTTTTCTATTTTTTTAACGAGCATAAATTCCGCGGTAAAACTGCTCGATATACCAGTCATAAGATAAGAATGTCTCCTGCAAGATTCCATTTTTTATAGAGCTCTCACCTCACATAAGCTATGCTCCTTCTCATCCTTTCTTTATGCAAGTTCGGAAACGGCTAATCCCAAAAAAGGATAAATAACCGCTCCTAGCTTGCACTCCAAAAGGTTTGCATGCCCCCGGGTATAAAATACAATTTCAAGGCTGCCCCTCCTCTCCCCCACCTCTGCTTTTCTTTGGGTGTTCACAGCTACTTGTCGTCTTGCTAGTCTAATGCTAACGATACTTGTCTTCTCGTTATTTTTAACGGGTCTTACGCGGTACTTGTCTTCTCGTCGGCCCAACTTTTGACAGCTCTTTTGCAAGATCGCAAGAGAACAGCTACTTGCGACAAGAGAGCAGCTACTTGCGACAAGAGAAGAACACTACTCAAAGACAAAACATTAATGTTATTGAGGGAGGCTTGCCTCTTTCTGGTTACCCAAAGATTGTTTTGTTAACACCATCAAATGAAAACATCTCCTCGGCACTGTCTACCGAAGTAGACAATGGTGAATGACCTTTGTCAAACAAGTAACCTTAACAAAAGAATCCTGTTCTAGAACAACCCGTCTTCCATCCACGGATGGGGTACGGACTAGTCATATTCTTTCGCGGAAATTCTACCTTATACCCAAGGTTTCCTCTGCCCGAAGCAGACCAGGATGCATGCCCCCTGGGTTCCAGTCCCATCTTTCCGAATCACTCACACTCATCGGGAAGGAGGACTGGGGGTGGAGACATTTCTTGGGTGAATAGACCATTGAGGGTTGGTATGTGACTATTTGCGATGCGTGATCCCGGAAATGAAAGTTGGTCTACGAGCTTGACCATTCTTCCTTCGTGTGGAAAACACATTACTCTAAAGAGTGAGGAGACTATAGCTCCCATGCAATATATATAGTCTCGTCCAAGGAGTAGGTTATAATCCAAGGGTCCTTGAACAACCATCACGTTCATTTGAACGGTCTTCCCTTTCAATGTAACAGGTACATTGGGGAGGATCCCTAATGGTCGATTGGTTCCTTTATCAAAACCCGAGAGATTTCTTATCTCAGGCAAAAGCGCCGGGGAACCCAGTGCTTTCCAAGCAATAGAGGAAAGGATACTCACAGATGCCCCTTCATCAATGATAGTGCCAGCCATTACCATTCTATAAATTTGGACTATGATTCTGAATGGTATACTGGCTGGCAACTGGGGTCTGCCTAGTTGGTTCCAATCAAAGGACACAACCAGGTTGCTTGGTGGTGGGACCGAATACACGGCCGGATATGACCCTGACGATGTTCCTTCCTGCGATAAAGGAATGGGCGCATTGCCCTGATGCTCATCAGAATCTGTGTTGATGAAACGAATCTGGATGGTGTCATCCTTATTCTCTTCAGTGAGGGTGTCATTTGAAGATGAATCTTCAGTGACGGTGTCATTTGAGGATGAAACCTCTGAAGGAAGAACCAGGTCAACTGCCGTATCGACCTTTAGACTTTCGTCTGGTCTGGATTCAGTAGGTTCATTTTCAATGACTGACGCTTCAGCTGACCACTTGAGCGGGCCAGCTATATTTTCAACCAACGAAGGACTTGGCACGAGTTTTTTGTATCCAGGAGGAAGTCTCAACGGTGAAACCGGGCGATCTTCCAAAACTCTCTTCGCTTCGTCTAAGAAGGGACAACGGTGGATGGCATGATCGCCTTCACACAGTCTACAGGGGGATCTTGCTCCCCCTCTTTGTCTTGAACCTTCACTTTCGTTGGTTGACGGTAAGCATTCAACATGGCTATCAGAGGTTGATGCTCCCGAATTGTGCAACCGAGGGGACCAGTCCCTTAGTATCCGGGGAATACAGGGACAATCTCTATGGAAGTGGTCTCCTCTACATATGACACATGGCGATTTAGGCCCGGTCTGTGCTGTGTGTGGATTTTTGTTAGATGTCTTTTCCTTGCCCCCAGTCGCCTTAGGCTCCTTCTTCTTCTTCTCTCTCTTCTTCTTCTCCTTCTTCTCCATGGGAGCTTGGCTTTTGCCGGCTCTTCCTTGCGAAGATGAAGGATTGGAGGAAGAGTTAGAGGAAGTAGAAGGCTGGTGGGCAGCTCTAGACTGATCTAACTGTTGACTTGACTGTTCAGGAACCATGGTGTTCTGAACTACATTGGTTGAGAATAGCCAAATAGGCAGGCCAATTGTCAGTCGTGGAAGCGACAATGTGGCCATGTGGGGCGCACCAACTTCTCCCCAAGAGGAGAAAGGACTAGGATTTCCATCATGTGGAATTCCATGGTTGGGGCGTTCCATGTTCTCAACCTACAAATCAACGCAGGAATGGGAGGTGATTATGTTCCGTTTAAAATAAATTTTATAACGACGCTTTAGACACAACTTGCTTTTTCACTTTTTAAGAGTCGAGAAAAAGCTAAAGATGACTCTAGTCTCCTTCGATGTTTTAACGAGCCCGAAGTGACAAATGCTCGAATGGACTTTTTCAGTTATAGAGTTTGAAAAAGGCCAAAAGAAACTGCTCTGGAGTTCTAGGCAGAGGGTGTGCCAAACTTTTCGCAAAACCACAGAATACGTTTTACGGTACGAGTGGTCGATCTTCGTGAATGCTGTGTTCACTGCATTGCGATCAGTAGGGCGGCCGACACGGTTTCCTATGGATAAAGGCTTTGTTCCTATAGGGGTCTCCCAATATATACACGACGGTACGTGGGAGCACAAGTCCGTATTGATACTTATCGCTTCACCGTGGAGGAATCACCCAACCACTCAACGCTAAGATATCACGTTTAACGACGCCGGAACACGTCTCTAGCTTAGACCTCTATGTGTTTGCGTTATGTTTCAATGCGTTGTTATGTAAATTCAATTTATTTTAAGCTTGATCTTGTTTAGCAGTTTGCCTTTATAGATCACCACGAGATGTATAGTAACACTCCTAAATGCAGTCTAAGATGATAAGCAAGCTTTTCAATCTTTCAACTTTGAAAATCTTAACTACTGAGGGAAAAGAAAGATAACATCTTTTCACACAGATCATAGAGCACACACTAATGCATTTTCCCTAAATCAACATGCAAACTGTCATAATGCACATGCACAATGCAAGTATTTCTTTTATCTTTCTTAATGTTTGTGCGACACATAAAGAAAGTTGTTGTATAATTTCGAATTCAATTTCAAGTGAAAGAAAACAAGCTTGTCCAAAATCAAAAGACACCTTAAGATTTACTTGTTTTGACACTAGAAATATATAAACTCAAACCATATGACAAAAGCAAAAGCTCAATCAGCTATGAACAACAAATAAACTAACTCTTAAGATCAAAACGACACTTAATCACAGGTCTAGATCTAAGAGGCCACAGCAAGACTAGTTCACTTTCGTTATGGGAAACTTTAAATGATACAAGAAATACACAAAGAACAAACACAGTTTCTTTATACAACTGAGGCGGAATAGTGGCAAGGGAATTTGGTTTCAGATAGGTACATTGACTGGTAACATGTTGCAAAACAAGAGTGAAAACAGGGCAAGAAACAGCAGGAAACCCCAGTAGCACAAGGCAAGACTGGTTCAGCGCAGGTATTACACAGGCAGTTTGACCTTCAGTGCAGGTAGCCCCTTCGGGAACTACGCTGAAATGCAGACAACCTTCACACTTCTTACACTGAAGAACGAAACTTTCGTTTCTCTTGGTTTCCGAGTCACAGATTGCTCAAAAATTCACAGTTTTTGGCCAAATCAGAAGCTATCAGTCAAGTACACACTAAGGGATGAAAAGGAGGATGAAAAGCTATCACTAAGAGCTATTTAGAGTCCTTGTGGATCAGCTCTTCAAATCATAAACTTGCCCAGAAACTGAGCTAGAGTAGCTGCCCTCTACTTTGCATTTGAAAGATCCAAATGCAGTTCGATTCGGTACTCCCTTTGTTTATGAAATGAATAGCAAAAACACAAACAACCAACAAGATACGATCCCAAGTGGAGTCGACAATTTGTTGTTGGGAAAAGTATCCAATATGGAATGACCCTATCCCACTCTAAGGGTGATAGTACCTCAGCAACAACCGAATGCAAAGCTATTCAAGATTACTTCTTTATGAGATGTAAGAGAGAGGAGAAAGAGATCCACTAACCGTTATCTTCCGCTAATGATTGATCCAATCTTCCTTCTTTGCTGCTTGTTCCTAGCTCCTTGCTCTTTCACTGGCCCAGCTACACCAAAATCCTGCAAAATGACAAGAGAGGGAAACTACAAGCAACATACATTCATAATTGATTCAAGGATTAGAATAAATCAAATATACAAGCATCAATACACCATTGAGACACATGCATATAGAAGAACCTCAAATTCTTTATTAATGGAAGAAGTAAAGTTCTAAGAGTGTTACAACCATAAGAGGCCCAATCCAGCAACACCTCCCAGCAGAAAGAAATCTCCTCTTCACCTCCTTCAAGCAAATCACCCAATAGTTCTATACTCAAACCAACAGCACTTCCTTACATTCACCAGATTCCAGCCTCCATAGACCTCATGAGAGAGCTCTATATATAGGAGTTTTGGAGAAAGGATGAGTCAGCTTGAGCTTGGCATGAAGCTGACTAGTTTCCTCTCCCACTTCAGTTATTCTTCAGTTCTTGAGCCCACTTGGAGTTTCTTGCTTCCACTTGGAGATCTAGATCCTCTTACTCATCACAAGGCGAATTCCTTGATCCAAGTGTCATTTTGGAAGCTTCCTGGGCATTTGACACCTTGAGGAATGATTGTGCCACTTGGCCAATCTCGCCCAGCGTAGGTAGCCTTCATTGCTTTTGACATTCAGCGCAGGTACAGAGTGGAGCAGTTGACATTCAGCGCAGATGCTCAGTGGAGTAGTTGACATGATCTAGAATTAGCTTGTTTTTGAGTGTTTTCAGGTAGAGAACTGATATTTAGTGCTGTGGTTTGCTGACCTTGTTCCTCTAGGGGTAGGAACAACATGTTTAGGGACTTTGGATCCCTCAGATTATTGACATTTCATGCTTCATGCTGTAAGGCACAAAAATGTCTATAACATCTATTTTCGAGTTGCAAGACTTGTGAGAGTTATTTTTTATGTAATTTATTGTTTTGGTAATAAGAATGAGTTTTTTTGTAAGCCAACACTTAGTTAACTCAGAGGGTTGAAGCTCTTGGGTTAGTTTCCAACCCTAGCAGCCAAGGCTCCTCTAGATTGTACATGTAAGTTTAGTTTAGATTCATAGCTTAATTGTTAATTTGCTTATTAGATGTGTTTCCATTACAAGTAGTGTAGATTAGATTGGTTGTGTGGAAGTTTTCTTCCATTTGCGCCTTATTGCAAGTATTCGGTTAGTAAGGAGAAAAATGATCACCACAAGTTTTTTAGCAGGTGTCTTAGCCTCACTTCCTCCCTCTGGCACCATTACTTGAGGAAGAGACCCTTAAGCAACCCCAAAAACACATATTTCTAGTTCTTTTATGAGATTTGGAGTTTGATGTCCTTAACTTAGTACTTGGTTAATGTTTCAAGGTTGATTTCATTGTCATCTTTTACATATCCACTTCTGCAGCATATCTCACTCATGCTTTCATTCCCTTGAGAAGCTTTCTTCATGCATAATATAGGCAGTTGATTCATTACCTCTACTTTTCTAGTTTATGAAAATGTATTTTGTTGCATGACTTTTTCGAAGACACACATGTTTTATGCAAAGTAGGTGCTTTAGGAGGAGACCAAGACTTCATAGCCAGCAACCACCTTCCACATCATCCACCTTAGCCATCGCTTGTCTTCACCATCACCCTCACTAGTTTTTCATCATTTTTCATTGAAATTATCCTAAACACCTTGAGTGAATCTAGCCATCTCTGATATTGGATATTGACTCCCGAGTGCTCCTAGACCTCATAACACTCCATTCTACCCATCACACACATTTCCTAAGCCTCCCAAAACCTCCAACACCTCCAACACCTCACAATTAGCTCTCAGTTGTATCCTGTAGGTTTCTTGTAATTCCTATATTATCATCCTGTAGGTTTCTAGTACATCTTGTAAGTTTTCCTGAAACGGCCTATTTTGAGGCTGAATTGATGTGAAACCTCTAGGAAGTCACAATAAGCCTCCTAGGACCCCTCCACACCATCCAACCACTTCATAAGCCTTCTATCCATCCTCAAACACCTTCAATCCACCTATCACATCCACAAGAACAATTAGTTTGCATACTTGATTTTGCCTAAAAAGACCAAAAAAGTGAAAATATATTTAGTTTAGTTTCTTTACTTGCACACTAGCATTGTTTGATGCTTTTTACTTTTGCAACTTAGATAGTAGCATTTTTTTATTGTTGATTTATCATTTCTGCTTAGCATAGCTTCCTAAATGGTTAATGAGGGTATGGTGTGGTTTAGCATCACATGTTGGCTCTCTTCATTACTGTAGTAGAGTAACTCTCTTAGAGTAGATTTACCTTTCTTCCATCAAAGGATCAAGCTTCTTCTGACTCTATAGAAGTCTGGCTTGGAACCCTAGTGGTCTCTTGCGAGCTGAATAGTGACAACAGGCAGAACCATCACTTTTAGTTGTGCATACAACACCGTCACCTCCAAGATTGTACGAACCCCCGGTTGATAAGTAAAGTTGGTAGCCCAGGAGTTGCAACATCCTTATGCCTATTCCACCTAGACCCCCAGTCAGTTTCATCTATTTCCTTGTTCATTTCAGCATTTACTATTTCTAGTAGTTTTTCAAGACCTAAACCAAAAGGACACCGCTCACAACCAGATCTCAAATCAATACACCAGTATTTTTGACGTGGTTAAAACCCTCAGAGTGGAAGGAGGGAAACAGTCCACGGCCTGTCCCAACGTGGGTACTACAGGCAATTTATTAATCAAAGAATGAAAATTTACATAAGCTTCTCTCATGCACGGATTACCCGAACAATGACCCTCCATGCGCTTTAAATAGAACTCATGGACCAATCGGGTGTCAAGCCACGGATCAAGTGTCGGTAATACCGAGGTGAGAGTGAACCGTCGGATCACTACATATCGTGACCGTCGGATTGTAAGTTACAAAATGTACAACGGTAAAGAAACACACTTTACCTAACTCTAACCTAACTCTATACTAGACCAAGTTGAACTTAACTATATCCTATGTGTCGGAATATCCTAACATCCCCCCTTAAGAACAACTTGGGATAGGATTGAAGGATTTACAAATATGACACAATAGGAGAAGGAAGGAGGCACTAGAGCCTATCCCCCTTTAGTGACAACTTCCTGAACTCCAAGCATATATCGAAGTTTAGTGAACTTCGCCTCTGTGAGAGCCTTTGTGAAGATGTCTGCAACCTGATCATCTGTTGGACAATATTGCACTTCAAGAACATGGTCATGAATGAGCTTTCTGATGAAGTGCATGTGTAGTTCAATGTGTTTGCTGCGCTAATGCTGGACTGGATCTTTGCATAGCTGAATGGCACTTTGATTATCACACCAAAGTGTGGTTGGATGCTGCTGCTCAAAGCCAAACTCTGATAGGATCTGACGAAGCCACAAGGCTTCCTTACTAGCTTCCACGGCACCACGATACTCTACTTCTGCTGACGAAAGAGAAATGGTAGCCTGTTTCTTACAAGCCCATGTAATAGGTCCTGAACCAAGAGTGAAGACATAACCGGCAGTAGACTTCCGATCATCAAGGTCACCAGCCCAATCAGAATCAGTGAAACCAACTAACAGAGGAGCTGCTTTGGCACTGTAATGAATCCCAAACTGTACTGTACCTCGAACATAACGAAGTATTCTTTTAGCTGCTTTCCAATGACTTTCACGGGGGTTTTGCATAAAACGAGCAACAAGGCCAACAGCAAAGGAAAGATCAGGACGAGTATGGGTTAAATACAAGAGTTTTCCGACAAGTTGACGGTATAAGGTAGCATCAACTTCAGGAGAAGTACAAGAGACTGAAAGTTTGACTCCAGACTGAAAGGGAGAAGGGGCTGGCTTACAGCCTTCCATGTGAAAATGACGAAGAATATTACAAGCATACTTGGACTGGGAAAGGAAAATACCCTCTTGGGATTGCAAGACTTGGAGACCGAGAAAATAGTGTAAGTGTCCTAAGTCTGTCATTTCAAATTTCTTTTTAAGGCTGGACTTCACATGGTTTATAAGGTTGGGATCACTACCAGTAAGAATAAGATCATCAACATAAAGAACAAGGATGATAAGAGAGTTGCCCACTTTCTTGGTGTAGACAGTATTGTCAGAATGACACCTAGAAAAGCCAGATTCTAAAAGAAAGCTATCCATTTTGGCATACCAAGCCCGAGGAGCTTGCTTGAGGCCATAAAGGGATTTCTTAAGTTGACAAACGAGGCTGGAGTCTGTTTGTATGAAGCCAATGGGTTGTTCCATATAGATTTCTTCCTGCAAGTCCCCATGCAAGAAGGCAGATTTAACATCCATTTGATGGACTTCCCATTTTAAAGAGGCAGCAAGGGAAAGAACAAGGCGGATAGAGTTCATTTTGGCAACTGGAGAGAAGGTTTCAGTGTAGTCAATGCCTTCAACCTGTGAAAAGCCCTTAGCAACTAGACGAGCTTTATGTTTATCAACTTTCCCATCTGGTCCATACTTGGTTCTGTAAACCCATTTGCATCTAACAAGTTTGCGTCCCTTTGGTAGAGGAACAAGATCCCATGTATCATTTGTCATCAATGAATGATATTCTTCATTCATAGCTGCTTCCCAATGTGGATGGCCTGAAGCTTCTGCAAAAGTGTCAGGATCATGATTTACTGGAGCTTGAGCCAGTAAAGAAGAGGCTCTTTCAAACTGAGAACGTGTACGTCGCTGATCTGTAGGATCACTGGCAAGATCACCTGCTGCATCCCGAGTAGCACGGACCCATCTTGGAAGTTGAGGATCCTGAGAAGGTGGGGGAGGATTATCATCCTCGCTTTCATCATCAGAAGAAGAAATGTTTTCAAAGATAGAAGAGATAGGAAGAGGTGGCACATCCGCCGGACTAGGCTCGCAGGCCGATTTATTTTCATCAAATTTTACATCTCTTCTAATGATAACATTTTTGGACTTAAATGGAATAAGTCTATAACCTTTTACATCTTCAGAATATCCAACAAAAGTACATTTCTCACTCTTAGGTTCTAAAGCTTTATGCTTTTCATCTGGAATATGGGCCCATGCTTCACTTCCAAACACACGAAAGTGACTTACATCTGGTTTAATGGAACTCCAAGCTTCTTCTGGAGTGATATTCTCTAGAACCTTAGTAGGAGTGCGATTGATTATATAATTTGCACAATTAATTGCTTCGGCCCAAAAACTAAGACTGAGTCCTTTAGATTGCAGCATACAATTAGCCATTTCCTTTAAGGTGCGATTTTTCCTTTCAGCTACACCATTTTGTTGTGGAGTGTATGGAACAGTATGTTGCATTTGAATTCCATTTTCGGTGCAAAAGTTGATGAATGCATTTTTAACATATTCTCCACCATTATCAGTTCTTAGCTTAAGAATTTGATGTCCAGATTGTTTTTCAACAAATGCTTTGAAGGCCAAAAAAGTGGTAAATACTTCGCTCTTGAGTTTTAAGAAGTATACCCAAGTGCGTCTGGAGAAATCATCAATGAAAGTTAAGAAGTACTTGCAGCCAGAGAATGAAGCAACAGGAAGAGGACCACATAAATCACTGTGCACAAGCTGTAAAGGGGCTGAGGCGTGCCAAGAGGCACGTTTGTCAAAACTGTCCCGATGATGTTTTCCGAGTACACATCCGGAACAAACACCATCTTTGCAAGATACCATAGGAAGACCTGTCACCATATTTTCTTTACATAGATGCTGAAGGGAGCGATAGTTTAAGTGACCAAACCGCTCATGCCAAAGTTTGCTCACTTCATCATTATGAGCAACAAATACTGAGGGAAGATGGGATGACCCAAAGTTGTGAAACTTATACAACCTTTTGGAATCATCAGCAAGACCAGTAGCTAGAATCTGTTTAGGATCTTTTAGATCCTTGATTACAACATCATGAGGTGAAAATTCAACAATTTTACCTTCACCTGAATGAGTTATCTGATAGACAGATAGAAGGTTGCAGGATAAGTTTGGAACACATAATACATCATTGAACTGACCATTGTCTAGATGAACAGTTCCAGTCCCTACAACATTAAGAGATCTATCATCACCAATATATATATTTTTGGTGTTACAATCATTTAAAGAAGAAAACATGGCTTGGTTTTTGGCCATGTGACAAGAGGCTCTAGAATCAATGAGCCACTCATGAGAATGAGAAGAAGAAGAAGATACATTTAATGCATAACCAGACTGAGATGATTGACGATGACATGCAGAAAGTGCCGTTCCGGAAGTTGAAGTTGAAGTAGGCCCCAGATGGATGTTATGTTTCTTCATTGCAGCTTCCAAGGCTTCCATCTTCTTAAAGCATTTAGATTCTAAGTGGCCATCTCGATTACAAAAGTTACAATGTCTATCAGTCTTCTTCCATTTGTTTTTATTGGTCTTATCATTTTGCTGAAATGATCTTTCATTTTGAGGCTGAGATGGTTTAGGACCATTCTTTTGAGGATATGACTTCTTAGGATTCTTTGAATTTGGGTGCTGCTGGGCGGCTAACGCTTTCGTGGAAGAGTTTCCAAGATTAAGAAGACCAAGGTGTAAGAGTTTTTCTTGTTCTCTTATTAAGGAATCACAAAAGGAGTCAAAGGAAGGGGCCTTGTATTCTTGTCCTTGACAAATGAAAGCTTCCCTTGTAGAATGGAAAGTGGAAACAAATACAGAGTAGGCTGGTCCTAACTTAGTAAGGATGGAATAAATAAGGTTACCATCATCTTTCTTAACTTTAACACCTTCCAAGAGATATCTAAGGGTCTTGAATTTGGACAAGAAATCTTCAATGCAAGAAAAATTATTAGGATCCAAAGTAAGCAGCTCATTTTCAAGTTGATGGGATCTAATTTCATTTTTAATCCCAAAAACTTTAGCAAGTTTTTCTAATGCTTCATGAGGAGTCTCAAGTCCTGCAATGTGGAATCTAAGATCAGGAGAAATAGACATCCCTATCAAACCACGTGCTTGATCTTGTCTATTTTCCCATTTTGCCGCCTTGTCTTCATCTGTTGGTTTCTTCTCTTGGTTTGTGGCTATTCTGAAGAGACCTTTACTTCTAAGTAAATCTTCCATGTATTCTACCCATTGGAAGTAGTTAGTGCTGTCAAGAATGACTTGGCATGGACTTTCCATTTTTAAAAAAACTGAAGCTGAAGATGCTGAAAGTAAGTGTAGCAACGGATAGATCTCGAAAAAATAGGCGGTTTTAAAAAAACCGGCTCTGAAAAAGGCTTCCGGATGAAGAAGTTATGGCTTTTTGAAAAAAACTTGTTGATGTTGCCGGCAAAGTGCGCGAATGTGCGGGAATGAAAAAAATCCGCCCCCACAAAATGGAGACTTGAACCCAAGACCTCTACTCTCTAAAAATAGCTTTGAACCAATTGATCTATACAAAAAATTTGTGAGAGAGAGAGAGAGAGAGAGAGAGAGGGGGGGGGGGGGGGTCTCGGTTTGCGTGCTTGCCTTGAGAAAGCTCTTTTTCCCTACAAAACACAAAACACAAAACCCAACACGAATATGAAAAGAAAAACGAACCTTGCGGCTCGAAGTTAGCTTTAGCCAAAAAACTAGAAATTTTAAAAAAAATCTCAAGGTTAGCTTTAGCCGAAAAACTAAATATTTTTCTCAATGTTTCTGATTTTCCGAGATCACACTAAGGTGCAGGGAAAAGAGCATACGCATGAGAAAAATCCTTCCTTTCTATTTCTGATTTGCCCAGATCGCACAGAGTCGCAGGGCAAAGAGCATACGCAGAAATGAAAGGTATAGATCCAGTTAAAAAAAAAGGCTAAATAAACTGAGACCGAAATAAGCAGAGAGAAATTAACAGTAAACTGCAAAAAAAAAACACTGTATACCTCTCGATCTGAAAAATGACACAGCTAGGGCTACCGGAAACCTTTTCGCGTGAAACGAAAGGGGTTCCTCACTGGAACAGATGCTATGAACACAACAGAGCAGTCCTCTCGGCCCGAAAGCAGTCAGAAACAGTAGATCTAGGAAACGACAGCCGCATGCAGTTCTACCGGCTTCAGATTTGGATCACCAACGGACGCGGCCCTCAAATAGCTCTGATACCATGTAGGAATTTACAGGGTAAGTTCCACAGAAAGAATACCAAAAGGACACCGCTCACAACCAGATCTCAAATCAATACACCAGTATTTTTGACGTGGTTAAAACCCTCAGAGTGCAAGGAGGGAAACAGTCCACGGCCTGTCCCAACGTGGGTACTACAGGCAATTTATTAATCAAAGAATGAAAATTTACATAAGCTTCTCTCATGCACGGATTACCCGAACAATGACCCTCCATGCGCTTTAAATAGAACTCATGGACCAATCGGGTGTCAAGCCACGGATCAAGTGTCGATAATACCGAGGTGAGAGTGAACCGTCGGATCACTACATATCGTGACCGTCGGATTGTAAGTTACAAAATGTACAACGGTAAAGAAACACACTTTACCTAACTCTAACCTAACTCTATACTAGACCAAGTTGAACTTAACTATATCTTATGTGTCGGAATATCCTAACAACTCTGAAATTGATCAATTTCGTAGCTGTCAATTTCTTGTTTCTGTGACTACTTCAGGTTCCAATATGATTTTTCCTTCCTCATCAATTTCTGGCAATATTATTTGAACTAGGATCTTTAGCAACTTTTGAATGAGTGGCCACACTTCTTCTTCATTCTTTCATTCATCCCTTGCTTCGTTTATCCAATCTGGGTGGATAATAGAAATAGAACAAAAAAAAGCTTCCACATCCTCATCCTTTCTTAAGAGTGCATCTACAACAACATTTTTCTTCCTTTTTTGTAGTTGATTTCAAAATCATAACCCAACACATTTGTGACTCATTTTTTCTATTCTTCTGAAGATAATATTTGTTCTAAAAATTATTTAAGACTATCATGATCCATTTTTTCCTTGAAGTGTCTTCCCATTAGGTAAGGTTTCCATTTCTTAAGTGCATGTAGTATTTTCAAAATTTCCTTCTCATAAATGGCTTTCTTGAGGGACATTTGTTTGTATGGATGTAGTTGTAAAAATACCCAATCACCTACATCAAAACTTATTTCACTACGATGTTGATCTACCTGTTGTTTCATTCGATTCTGCACCAAAGTGGTGTTATCCTTTAAAAGTTGGAGAACTTGTTTTTGATGCTCGATGTGATCTTTCATTGCTTGAACCTTTTTCTTCTTGATATGTCCTTCTATCTTGAGAATTTGAGGAGTGGTAATTTCTACCAATACATTACAAGATATGGTTGGATTCATTTCTTGATGCTCGATGTGATCTTTCACTTCTTGAACATTTTTCTTCTTGATATGTCATTCTATCTTGAGAGTTTTAGGAGTGGTAATTCTTACTGATTCTTTACAAGATATGATCAGATTCATTTCTTCTTTCTCTGAAGTTGGTTCCTAGTGACTGTCATTTTCTTTTGATGTTTCTTGATGCTTTTCATGCTGATATTTCATTGCTTGAACTATTGGGTGTGGAGCCTGATTATCTTCTATATTCAAAGGTCTCAATTGGATGTATACCCCAAGAAGATTGTACACCCCTCCACATGGGGGGGTACGAGGGGGCCGATCCCCCTTGACTAGGGGGTCTGGGGGCCAGCGGTTCCTCGGTGGGGGTTCAAGGGCAGTGCCCCCGAATCTAAAAACATATGTAAAATTTCCTTGTAAAAGTCTAGTAATTTCTAGTCAATCTGCGCTGTTCATTAGGTAGATGATCTGACAATAGAAGTTATGTTTAGTTTAGGGTTTTTTTCCCTCGAAGGCAACCCCTCACTATATATGAGGGAATTGGATTGCATCTACATATATCAGTATTCTGAGTGAGGAAGAGAGAGGAGATTGAGAGCAAAGAGGGAATTACAATGGATTTGCTGTAGGTTGTATTTCTTCAGTTTGCTGGATAATAGAAAAAGAAGGACTGGCTGTTTCTCTGTGGACATAGCCCAAAATGTGTGAACCACGTATATCTGTGTCTCTCTTGTTTTATGTGTTTTCTGTGTTTATATTTCTGCAATATATTATTTGTTCCATTGCTCTGTAATATATAATTTTCTAACATGAACCTTCCTCTTCCTGATATGTCCTTCTATCTTGAGAGTTTGAGGAGTAGTAATTCCTGCCGATGTAGTAAAAGATATGGTTGGATTCATTTGTTCTTTCTCTAGGGTTGGTTCCTGATGTATATCCTCTTCTTTTGACAATTGTAACAAAGCCCTTTCACTATTTTTTCTTCCAATTGTTGTGGTGTCAACATTGTAGGGTGTGGAAGGCTAGGAAAAACAACACTTCCATCTTTATAACTGTGAGGGGTAGACTTCCTTGTTGCCATAATTTTTCTTTCCACTTTTGTTTACATCCTGTATGCCTTCTCCAATAAATCAGGTTCCCAAAGATGAACCTCATGTTGGATGTTATCTATTAAAGTCCCTATGAAGACATCAATCCTATTCTTCTCTAGAATATCATTTACCCTTGTATTAAATTTTTGAAATTCCTCAATGTGCTCTTCCATTGAACCCTTTTGTTTGAGATTTATCAATTAGCTAAAGAAGGTGTTGCTCTCTATATCCTCATAATGTGTTATCATTTCCTCCGTGAAAATTGACCACTTGACAAGTGGTTTACAAGAACAAAGTCCTTTATACCATAAAAATTGATCTAGTTCTAAATATGAAGATGCAATATGCACCTTTTGTAACAGTTGCACCTCATGTAGATCAAAATATTGCTCCATCTGTAGTATCCAATTTATTGGATCGTTGCCATCAAACTTCCTCATATATCCTTTTCTTGATTTTAGGAGCTCGATCTTGAAATGACTTTAACTCTGTAATTTCAAATCTCCCAATTCTAAAATTACAGCCTGCAGTAGCCCTATATGTTTTCTTTCGAATGCCACCAGTCTAATAGAAATTAGATTCTCCAAGAAATATTTATGCATAATCGTGTAAGATGACCTGATTATATAATTTTTTTCAGTAGATAAAACTTGTATGACGTGCCATGTGTCACTACTTCAACCTTCGAATCTGAAAAATGTACACAGAAAACTATAGTCTCTCCTATTTCTGTAGCTTCCTATGAAATTTCAATCTGATGCTCAGAGAGCGAGTTATGATGATTTTCCCCAGGTCACCTATTTAGAATGTAATTCAAGAGTCTGCAAAATCCTAACTTCCTCAGATTAAATATTCGAAAATATAGCGAGACAAGATCTAAAATTCAAACTTGAGATTTTCCAAGATTTTGGCTCAAATGGTTTTTACTTTCAGAGTCTAAACCTTCATAGACAAAACATTATAGCGAAAATTCCACAATGACCTATTTTAGATAAAATTCTAGAGCTTTAGAAAACTGTAACTTTCTCATATTGTATCTCCGAAAATATAACAAGACAAGATTTGAAATTAGAACCCTAGGTTCATACTGATTTCTTCTCAAATGGGTTTTGTTTTTAGCTTTTGAAATTTCGTAGCAAAAACATTATAGTGAAAATTCCATGATGGCCTGTTTGGAGTAGAGAAACCCTAGAATCCAATCGTCTGATACCGAATGCTATGAAATCAGCTCACGAAAAGATAGAAAAGATAGATCAATGCCTTAGAAACCAGCATCTTCGAGGGGGAAACCTCCTTTACATGACACAAATGAACAATTCTTCGATGATACAAATGATGAGAAGTCCTTTCTATATATAGGAGTACAAGGGGTCATAATAAAATTAGTGTCGACATAGCAATAGTAATGTAAGGGCACAACAATAACAATCGTGGGCTTCTATGGGGCACAATAATAACAATATGGGGACTACATGGGCACAAAATATAATAAGGGGGTTTCACTAATAACAATAAGTGGTTACACTAGTAGTATAGGGACCTAACAGATAATATGACCAAGTTACGATCCCAAGAAGTTAGCTGCCCAACTAACCCGAACGGGGTCCACAAACTCTTGGTTTTACATCTCCTCGGGTTAGGGTTTTGTTTTTTAGGGTTTTCTCATGTTTTCCAATAATAAATAGGCCCTTGAGCCTCATTGTAAGGCATGTATTCACCATATCTCTTCTCAGAGATAAGCTACCATTGCCCAAGTTATCTTATTTCCAGTCTGTTTGTAAGCATAGTTCAATATTTTTCTATTAATGAAATGAAGTTTTTTCCTGTTGCATCTTTGTGTTTATTATTATATATTTAAGTTGTTGTGTTCATGTTTAAGTTCAGATCAACAAAACCTAGCCCAATGGTAGAAATATGTAGCCAAGGCGAGGAGAATAATCTTGGAGGGAGTACGAGACGACATTGTCTCAAATTTCCATGGAAAATAAACTCCATTCACAATGTGGAAGGAACTAACAGGGTTGTTCAACAATAATAATGATCATAGAAAAATAGCCCTCAAAGAAAAGCTTCAAAAAATTAAAATGCAAAAGAATGATGTTATCCCGTAGTATCTCACAAAATTTACGCAAGTTTGGGATGAGCTTGGAGGGGTTGGTGTGACTGTTGCAGAAGAGGACCTGGTGACCCTATCTCTTTTAGGCCTTCCCAAAAGCTACCATAGCTACTGGGACTTGATGAATGGAAAGGAAAATTTACCGAAGTGGGAAATATTGTGGTCTGACATGGTACAAGAAGAGTTGAGGAGAAATAACTAGCATGGAACTTCATCCAAAGCTGGGGATGAAGAAAGTTTTGCATTGGTTGGAAAGGGAAAGAAGGGAAAATGGAAGAAATCTCAAACCAAACCAAAATCTAGCCAAGGTGGCAAGAAGAAAGACTTGTCCAAAATTAAATGCTTCAATTTTCATGAATTCAAGCACTATGCCATGAAGTTTCCACATAAAAAGTCTAGCAGGAAGAAATCAAGAGGAGCAATGGATGAGGCATTGGATTTGCAATTCAAGTTTGACTTCACCCTTATCACATGCATGGCTAACAATGTGATTGGGAGTGTGTCCTGCTTGGATTTCGGCGCTTCTTTCCACATGATAGGGTGTTGAGAGTTTTTAAGTGACTTGAAGTAGAAATATCTCCATATGCGTATTGAGATGGGGGACAACAAAAGGTATAGTGCTACCAAGATTAGCACAATAAACTTTCAAAGGGAGTCAGGATCTCCTCTTCGCCTCAAAGATGTCATGTTTGTTCGAGGCCTAAAGAAGAATCTCATCTCTGTTGCATTTTTGGAAGACCGTGGCTATGATGTGATATTCAACAAAGGGAAAAAATTCCTCATACACATAGCCACTAGATAGTTGAAGTATATCGGGGTTCGTGTGAAGAACCTATACAAGTTGGATGTGGAATATTACACTTCATTAAGTAGTAAGGCAGTGAAAGTGCAGAGCCATGATGTTGGTGAAATTTTCCATAAGAGATTGTTCCATTTGCATCATGGCACCCTAGAAAATATGCATCAAATAACCATTGGCCTCCCTAAATGAGCACTTGAATAACATGATGTATGAAAATGTTGTACCTTTGGGAAGTATGTGAAATCCACATTCCATGAACTAGACAATAAAACACGTGCAGTCTTGGAAAGAGTCCACTTTGATTTTTTTGTACCTTTCTCGATAGCCTCCACTACCATACATAAAGACTATGTTATTTTTATTGATGATTTGTCAAGGATGTGTTGGATCTTCTTCATGTGGAAGAAGGATGATACATTCTCAAATTTTGTAGAATTTAAGGAACTAGTTGAGAAAGAGACCAACAAGAAGGTGAAGGCTCTTAGCAATGACAATGGAGGTGACCACATTTCAAATGACTTAAAAAATTCTATGTGAAAGAAGGCAATGGAAGAGAGATGAAAACTCCCCACAACCCGTAGTAGTATGGGGTAGATGAGAGAAAAAATTGTAGCATTGTGGGAGATGCCAGAGCTATGCTACATGACCAAGGCCTACCACTATTTTTGGTTGAGACATGTAACACAACATTCTAGTTGTATAACCAGAGTCCTATTAGATTCTTAGTATGATTACAGTGGCGCATGAATGATTCACTCAATGAACCTCTAACATATCACGTGTATTCATCGCATATTAAAAAATACCTTTAATTTGACTACATATTGGACAATCCCTCCAAAAATCACATTATTTAACCCCCTACCAATATGAACCCAATATAATTTCCCAATTTAAAGTACCCCTACTTTCACTAGATATTGTAGGTATCCATTTTTTCATTAACATTTTTTATACCCCTTATATTTTTTCATTAACTTTAAGCTCCATTTTTTATATTTTCCAATATAAAAACACTTTACCCCCTATATATCCCCACTATATTATGTCATTTTTTCCTAAATATATACCCACAATATGAACCCACATAGTATGATATTTCTCCCCCAGTGAAGGACCCATGCATTGGGAGAGGGTTTCTTTGGGAGAAAGTCCGATGTGTCTCAATTCATGATTTTTGGAGCCTTTTTTTACTGCCATGTCTCCAACGATTTGAGGAAGAAGCTTGAGCCAACAAAAAAGTTGGGATTTTTTATGGGTTACACAGAAACTCCACACAATTACCTTGTGTACTTACCTTCCTTCAGAATGACAGTTGTGCAAAGGGATGTAAAGTTTGATGAGAAGAAAGCGATGCAATGCTATTTTGAGAGGGAGCTTTAAATCGTACCAGAAGAGAGGCTACTAGATCCAAAGGAGTAGCCTTAGGAAGTTGTAGAGTAGCCACAAATAGAGGAGAAGGGAGTGGAGACATCCACTCAAGCAGAAACATCTAGAGAAGGCATAAAAGGAATGAGTGAAGATGGTAGATTGGTGCAGGATGTGAAGGAGAACGTGGGAGCTCCAAATTTGTGCAGGAAAAGGAGGTCACCTGAGAGGTACAATAGCTACATGGATCTAATGAATGAGCTTGTAGAGACTAATCCATCCACTTTTGTGTTGATGTAATGGTGGAAGAATATGAATCCATCATGAAGAACATTGTTTGGGAAGTGGTCCCAAGACTGGAAGATAAATCGGCTATGGGTTTGAGATGGATCTTTAGGTTTAAGCATGAAGCAAAAGGAATCATAGAGAAGTATAAGGCCAAATTTTTGGCAAAAGTATTATCTCGAGTTAAGGGAATTATCTATGAGGAAAAAGTTTCTCTTGTAGCAAGGTATTCATCCATCAGATCAATTTTTACACTAGTTGTGCAGACGGGGTGGAAGATCCACCAGATGGATGTAAAAATAACATTCCTCAATGGGGTTATTGAAGAGGAGGTGTACATTGAGCAACCAGAAGGTTTTGAGACATTTGATCAAGAATCTCATGTGTGAAGATTGAAGCGAGCATTGTATAGTCTCAAAAAAGCACCCCGTGCAGTGTACACTAGGATCGATAGTTATCTCACTAGTTTGGGCTTCACCAAAAGTGAAGCAGATCATATCCTAATAGAAGGTAAATTGCTTATAATTGTTTTATATGTTGATGAATTAATATTAACTGGTGATGATCAGTTGATCGGCTCTTACAAGGAGGACCTTACAAGGGATTTTGAGATGAAATACATGGGTCTCATGCAGTACTTCCTTCGGCTGAAAGTATGGCAACGTGTCTCAAGGAAAGTATGCAAATGAGATACTACAAAGATTCCACCTGAGAGATGTAAGCCCATGCACACACCTCTAGTGACGAACTGGAGGAAGGAGATTGCCAATTTAGGTTAATAGGTGGATGCTACCATTTACCAGCAATTAGTGGGTTCACTAATGTATATCGTGAACAAATGACCAAATATGTGCTATGAAATCATCCAGCTTATCCAAGCTATGGTTACGCCAACCAAATTGTTTTGGAAGGCAGAAAAGCATGTTTTATGGTACCTCATAGGCATTACCCAGTATGGATAATGTACAAACAAACAAAGGGAGTGAAGTTGCGTGGCTTCATAGATGCAGATTGGGCAAGAAGTCCATCTAACCGAAAGAGTACATCAGGTGGAATTTTCATTGTTGGGTCAACAAAAGTTTCTTGATACAATAGGAATCAAAGATCTATGGCGCTCAGCTCGGCAAAAGCAAATTGCATGGCTATAAAGTCAAGCAACATGTGATCTGGATGAGAAAGATAATTGTGGGATTGTTTGGTCAGATGATGGATTTAAGGATGATCTATTACGATAAGTAGAGTTACATTAAGTTCTATGAGAATCTGGTATTTCACAATCGATCTAAGCATATAGATATTTGGTATCAGCACTTACAGGAATGTGTAGAGGCAGATAATGTTGCTACAATACATTATAACATAAGAACAAGATGCTAACATTTTTACAAAGTCCTTTTCAAGGGGTAAGTTCGAGTTCCACAAATGCAGTATAGGGGTGGTTTATAATCCCTTTCTTGCTGAGAGGGAGTGTTGAGAAGCATTGCAAGAAAGTATCAATCTGATTTTGCCTTGGTTAAATTGAGAAAACTTGAATTTCTACATTAGCAAACAAATTGGATGAATTTTACTTGTGTGACATGGCTTGTGTCACTAAGTTTACTCAGTAAATTTGAGTTAAACAACTTCAAGTTCAGTTAATCATGTGTGATTGATAATTTGTAGCAATCAAGGTAAATTACTTCAAGTTGTTTTCATTTAAACTAGTTCTAACCATTGATAGAACCAATGGAAGGTTAGTTGTGCAGTGAGACAATATTCTAACTTAGTGATAATCTAGTTAACTAATCAATCAACCCAAAATAGCTAGTGCATGGAGAGAATTTGAGTTGCAGAGTTTTGGTGGAGATTCCAAGGTTGTGTAACATTAGGTGTAGACTATTCTATAGTGTACATGGGTTGCATGCAACCAAATTATCAACCTTGGGAATTGCGCAGTCAATTGGAGGAAAGTTCTTAAATAATAGGGGCTTAATTCCTTAGGAATTGCACAAGGAAATAGGTGCTCAAGCTGAGGCATAATTTGACTAAGTCTGGGTCAGAGCTTTTCACTAAGAAGAGAGATATGTTATTCACTTGCAGGTCGATCTCATACTGAACTATCAATTGTAAAACATCTCTGTTCATACGATTAATGCAAGCAGACATAAAGGATTTTTAGTAGTTTCCCCTAGAAAAAAATATCGTGCATGTGTGTTATTTCTTATTGCATGTGTGTGTCTTTTGTCCTAAATTTTCAATTAAATTCCACATATTAGTGGCGTAGGATTGTTTCTCTTGATTTAGATTAGAATTTCTTGAGATGTTACAATTCTACACCATATTTCTACATCAGGCATCATGACCTTTCACGAACACTCATACATAGACAATTATTTATAGCCGAGACTTGGAAAGGGATGAGGCACATTCGATGGAACACATTTGGGAAGAACCTGAATGGAAAACATGTATGAACAAAGGAGGAGCAAGGTAGAACTTAAGTCATGGGTTTTTAGTTTCACTTGGTTGAGGTTTAACAAAGATCACATAGGGAGTATGTTCACACTACCTATGTAGGTTAAGGTAGGATGGGGGAAGGGCTACATAGTTGTGACATATTATAGACGAGTGGTGAAACAACCCACAATTACAAGTGTGAGGTGCAGAACTAAGTGAAAATTTTGATGGTGTACGATGAGGTATAGTTATGAGGTTTCAAGTTGTAGGTAGAAGTTTGCTACTTGATAGATTAATGGGGCAACTTGGACCCACCGAAGATGACCTTATATTGTATTGTGAGTTATTTCTTGTCTTGTTTTTTGGAGAGGACCAATAGGGAAGTAACTTGAGCCTTCTCCCACTTCATGTAACATACATATATTGTATATTTGTGTTGTAATAATATATTTGAAGGTTATGTCCATCCCCCCTGTTTTTGTGTAATGTTACATGATTATGATGTGCATGTCTAATATCATTGAATGAAGCTTAATGAATGTTGCATATGATGATGATGAAGATAGTTGTGATCTAGTTACTTTTCATTCCACACCAATATTTAAATGAACACATTAAGAACTATATTGTAGAGGTGCAGTTTGAGTGTTAAACTTGCAAGTTGGTCATGTCATTGTTGAGGAAGCATGTCGGTGCCACACATACTCAGAGACCACGACATGCCCAAAATTGTGGGGATGCTCGGGAGGCGTGATATATGTGGTCTATCAAACCTTAAGAAGATAAGAGATTACTTGGAATTCTTTAGCATTTTATTTCTATACTTGAAGAGCATTAAAAAAAATAAAATCTAAAATCAACATTGTTTTACTAACTTCAAAAGTCAAAAATAATTTTAATGCCACAAATATTTAAAAAAATAATTCAAAATGATTTTAGTCTTCAACTATGACAATGACAGTACAATTTCATTATAAAACTCATAAAAAAAATCCAATAATATTTTTTTATTTTCCTTTTAACATTAAACATATCAAAAATAATGTACACATATAAGAAATAAATATACCCATTCTTTGTTATTCCCCACGTTATAATTAAAAAGTAATTGTATTAATTAAATTGTGTTACAAAGGGAAAAATAGTAATAGGAAAGTTTATATTTGGACTTGTATTGGTGGCTTTGCAATTTTAACTAGGGTTTGAGTTAGGGTTTGGCCGATGGTAACCATGCTAGGTCATGGAGGAGGGAGATGTGCTCCCTCCTATGTCATGTAGTTGTGAGAAAAAGAAAGGGAGCTGGTCTGTACCTCTTCAAGAAACCAACGGAGGTGATAACTGAGGATATCAACACAAGAAATATCAAACCTCACAGAGAGGAAGAGAATCATGAGGAAGATAGCAGGGAGAAGAGGAAAGAGGGTTGCAATCAGAAAGATGCACCTATGAGTGCGACAGGGGTCTATAAACCCAAGTCGATCATTATTCCTCGAGTCGTTTTAAGTGACCCAGTGCTGTAGGTACACAGAGATCACATGGCGGAACATGCGGTCATATGCAAATTTATGGGGATTTAGCTGACAGAGAAGGCTCTGCACGCATGAATAAGCAATCAATAGAAACCTAAGGGCTTCTTTATGGTGGTGTTCACAATCTTAGAAGATAAAGATAGAGTGTTCGAGGGAGGACCCTATTTTTATGTTGCTACAGGCCTTTACATGTGACGATGGGTGATGAATTTTGTCCCAGGATGAGAAACATGCACTTTAGTATCGGTATGGATAAGACTTTACTCCCTTCCTTTATATTATTGGTTGCTAAAGTCTCTAAAGGCTATGAGCAACAAAATAGGGTATTTTATAAAGATATCAGATGTGACTCTAAGAGGTGAATACACTTCCTTCACCCGGATCTATGTGGAAATGGACTTATCTGGGGCACTTCCGAACGAGATAATTTTAGAACTATATGATGAAGAATGGGTGCAGGTAGTGGACTATGAACATGTCCCATTTAGGTGTTGTAAGTGCCATGAGCATGAGCACCTATATAGATACTTCCCATCAAACAAAGTAGAGAGCAACACAAAAACTCCCACAGGAAAAGATCCCGAGGGTTTCACTAAGGTGGGGGGTAAAGGGAAAGGAGGAAAGTAGTACCAAAAGAAATCAATGAGGATGGGCAATCGAGCCATAACAGTTTCAATATCTTAGAAGAAGAAGTTGGAAATAATGGGGCAAACCAGGAATCAGAGACTAATCCCACTAAGAAGGATAGGGATGCTAACATGGAGGATATACCAGTGAATAAATAGTGAAAGGATGATCTACGAAGCATTCTGGATCTCAGTAGGGACCATGAGATGGCCCCAAGTGAGGTGGGAATGGAGGACCATGAACTACAGGAGATTTTAGAGAGGGAGAACTTAGATCCAGAAAAGTTTATGGAGCAGGGTATTAGCAAAGGGGTTGACTCTCTGCAAAAATAGGAGTTTGATAGGGTTCAACAAATCTTCCTTTGGAGATTCCAATCGAAGGGTTTTGGAGTCAAAATAAACCATGACAGCTAGGAGAATAGAGGGATGAAAACAATGGATGAAACACCAAGGCACACTTCTAAGAACCCAGGTAGGAAAAGAGGAAGAAAAAGACAAAATGAGTTGTTGTTCGAAGGTGGAAAACTCATGATTAACTCAAGTAAGATGAGAGATATCACCAATTACTCCTTTATAAACCTCTCTTAATGAAGCTTACAACCTGGAACATTAGGGGCCTAGGAAGTAAAAGGAAACAAAGAAATCTTAGCAATAGAATAAAAGATGAAAAACAAGATATGGTTTTTATTTAGGAAACAAAGTGTTCGATGGACAAGATTAGAGAAATACATAGCAAATGGTTAATCAAGTATGAGTATCTAGAGGTTAAGGCAGATAACTTGGTGGGGGGGATTCTTATGCTTTGGGATCCCTTGAAACTTGGAATCCTGGATGCTGAAGTGTCTAGGAACTATCTATCGTTGGTGATTCAACCTTTGGGTGATAAGGAGATCTACATGATTAAAAATGTCTATGGTCCTCAAAAACTAGAAGACAAACTCAAGCTTCTCACCTCCCTTGAGGAGCTGAGAGAGAGATATCCTGATATGCTGTTATGAAACCAGCTCAAGAAAGATAGAAAAGATAAATCCACGCCTTAGAATTCAGCCTCTTCGAGGGGGCAACCTCCTTTACATTACATAAATGAACAATTCTTGGATGATACAAATGAAAATACCTCCTTTCTATATATAGGAGTCTAAGTGGTCCCAATACAATCAAAGCCTACATAACAATAATATCGTAGGGCACAACAGTAACAATGGTGGGCTTCTATGTGGCATAATAGTAACAATATGGGCACTACATGGGTACATCAATATAATAAGTGGGTTATACTAATAACAATAAGGGGTTACACTAGTAGTATAGGGGCCTAACATGACCCTCTCCTTCAAAAAGCGTTGTCCTCAACGCTTGAGTAGTTCTCGATGCTTCTATATAAAATTCTTGTCCTCCCATGTGGAATATTCAGCGGGTAAGTTCTTCCACTTGATGAGATACTCTGAAATTGTCGATTTTGTAGCTGTCGGGTTCTTGTTTCTGTGATTGCTCCAGGTTCCAATATGATTTTTCCTTCCTCTTTAATTTCTGGCAATATTGCTTGAATTGGGATCTTTTGAAACTTTTGAATAAGTGGCCATACTTCTTCGTTCTTCTTCCATTCATCCGTTGCTTCGCTTATCCAATTTGGTTGGATAATATAAATATCACAAAACAATGCTTCGACATCCTCATCCTTGAAGCGTCTTCCCATTCGGTAAGGTCGCCATTTTTTAAGTGCATGTAGTATTGCCAACATTTCCTTCTCATAAATAGCTTGCTTGAGATGTAGCAGTAAAAATACCCAATCAATCACATCAAAACATTTTTCACTACGATGTTGATCTACCTGTTGTTTCATTTGATTTTGCACCGAAGTGGCGTTATCCTTTAAAAGTTGGAGAACTTGTTGTTGATGCTCAATATGATCTTTCTCTACTTGAACCTTTTTCTTCTTGATATGTCCTTCTACCTTTTGAGGAGTGGTAATTTCTTCCACTCCTTTACAAGATATGGTCGGATTCATTTCTTGATGCTCGATGTGATCTTTCACTTCTTGAACATTTTTCTTCTTGATGTGTCCTTCTATCTTGATAGTTTGAGGAGTGGTAATTTCATCCATTGAATTACAAGATATGGTTGGATTCATTTCTTCTTTCTCGATGTGATCTTTCACTTCTTGCACCTTTTTCTTCTTGATATGTCCTTCTATCTTGAGAGTTTGAGGAGTGGTAATTCTTGCCAATGCTTTACAAGATATGGTCTGATTCATTTCTTGTTTCTCTGGGGTGGTGTCCTGACGTATATCCTCTTCTTTTGATGTTTCTTGATCCTTTTCTTCCTCCTCTTCATATTCTATGTAAAATAATTTCTTCTCAGCACACCTATGACCTTTAGTGCATTTGCTATCACAATTGTAACAAAGCCCTTTTTCTCTTTTTTCTTCCAATTGTTGTGGTGTAACCCTTGTAGGTTGTGGAAGGTTGGGAGAAACAACTCTTCCATCTTTATATTTGTGAGGGGTATGCTTCCTGGTTTCCATAATTTTTCTTTCCATTATGTCACAAAGCCCTTTTACTCTTTCCAATTGTTGTGGTGTTGCTCTTTATATCCTCATAATGTGCTATCATTTCCTCCGTGAAAATTGACCACGTAACAAGTTTTTTACGAGAACAAAGCCCTTTGTACCATAAAAATTGATCTGGTTCTAAATATGAAGATGCAATACATACCTTTTGTAACAGTTGTACACCATGTATATCAAAATATTGCTCCATCTGAAGTATCCAATTTACCGGATCCTTGCTATCAAACTTCCTCATCTTGCTTTTTCTTGATTTTAGGATCTCTACCTTCAAATGACTGTAACTCTGTACTTTCGGATCTTTAAGTTCTAAACTTGTGACCTGTAGTATCCCTCTGTGTCCTCTTTCCAATGCCACAACTCTGATCCAAATTGGATTCTCCAAGAAAAAGTTATGCACAATCTCCCGCAGTGACCTGATTATAGACTAGTTCAGTAGAGAAAACTTGTATGAAGTGCCACATGTCACTGTTTCAACCTTTGACTTTGAAAATTATATAAACAGAAACTAAAGTCCGTCCTCTTTCTGTACCTTCTTACGAAATTTCAATCCGATGCTCAGAAAGAAAGTTATGACGATTTTCCCCAGGTCACCTGTTTTGAGTGTAATTCAGGAGTCTGCAAAAAGACCAACTTCCGCAGATCATATCTCCGAAAATATCACGTGCAAAGATCTGTAAATTGGACCCAAGGTTTAGCGCCAATTCTTCTCAAACGGGTTTTTTTTGCGACTTCTGAAACGTCACAGAAAAACAGTTATAGCGAAAATTCCACGATGACCTGTTTGGAGCAGTGAAACCCTAGAATCCAAAGCTCTGATACCAAATGTTATGAAACCAGCTCAAGAAAGATAGAAAAGATAAATCCACGCCTTATAATTCAGCCTCTTCAAGGGGGCAACCTCCTTTACATTACATAAATGAACAATTCTTGGATGATACAAATGAAAATACCTCCTTTCTATATATAGGAGTCTAAGTGGTCCCAATACAATCAAAGCCTACATAACAATAATATCGTAGGGCACAACGGTAACAATGGTGGGCTTCTATGTGGCATAATAGTAACAATATGGGCACTACATGGGTACATCAATATAATAAGTGGGTTATACTAATAACAATAAGGGGTTACACTAGTAGTATAGGGGCCTAACATATGCCCTGGATTCTGGCAGGGGATTTCAATATGATCAAATCTCTTATAGAGAAAAAAGGTGGCACCAGAATACTAGGCACAGACTCCATTGCCTTCCAAAACTTCATAAATAACATGAGACTAGTGGATGCTAAAACAATAAATGGAACTTTCACCTGGAACAATAAGAGAGGAGGGGCTTCTAAAGTTGCCTCTGAACTAGATAGATTCATAATCTCAAAGGACCTCCTTCTCACAAGCCTTGATGTGTCGGCTTTAATTCTTCCCTTTGGAGGCTCGAACCACTAGCCTGTCTAGCTTGAAGCCACTTTTATGGGTACACCAAGGAACAGACCTTTTAGGTTTGAAAATGTTTGGCTTTCTAACCCTAACTTCACCAACAATATTAACAAATGGTGGACAGAAGATTTGCCAGTTCAAGGCACTAAAATGTTCATGCTGCAACAAACACTTAAACACATCAAATCCAAACTTAAAGATTGCAACAAAAACGAGTTTGGTAATATTTTTGAAGAAAAAAGAGAAGTTGAACAAAAACTCCAGAGGATTAATCAGATCATCATCACAGATGGTTTTACCAAGGAAAGGAAAACTCAACCTGGTTCTCTTCAGAGGGAATGGGAAGATAGGTGCATGCAAGAGGAGATTTTCCGGAGACAGAAATCGAGGGTGCAGTGGATTAGAGAAGGGAAAGAATTATGGATTTTTTTCATAAGTCAACTTTCGATCACAGGTCACATAAAAAAATTTCAAAACTCAGAGATTTATAAGGGAAAGATCTTGTCTCCCACAAAGAAATGGAATTTTTCCTAGTGCAACACTTCCTTAGCATAGAAAAGGAGCCTCTCTTAGACAGGTCATGATTCATTAATAATTACACATAGTACATTCCCAAGCTTGTAACCAGGGAAGACAATCACAATCTTAATAGCCCAGTGTCTGAAGATGAGGTCAGTGAAGTTATCAATGAGATGAAAAATGGGAAAGATCCTAACCCGAATGGATTCAATGTGGACTTCTTCAATGGATGCTAATATTTGTGGAGGACTCAAGAAGATCCAAAATGGTTTTGAAGGCTCTCAATGCCTCTTTCATAGCTTTGATTCCAAAGAAGGAAAAATCTCTAACACAGGACAGATTCAGACCCATAGCTCTATGTACTATGGTGTTCAAAATTATTTCCAAAGTGATCACTAACAGACTCAAGCCCCTTCTTTGATCCCTTGTCTCAAAGGAGAAAACTAGTTATATGGAAGGAAGATAGATTCTCAATAATATCATACAATCTCACGAGGTGGTACACTCTCTTAAGAGAAATGAGCAAGCTGGTATGATCATACAGCTTGACCTAGCGAAAGCTTATGATAAGCTAAGTTGGTCTTACATCAGGGCAGTGCTAAGAGCTTATGATTTCAACCACAACTGGATTAGATGGGCTATGGCCCTTGTATCCACGACTAGTTTTTCAATCCTGCTTAATGGCTCACTGTCAAAAACCTTTATGTCTTCTAAGGGTCTCAGACAAGAAGATCCACTCTCCCCCTTCCTCTTTGTGATCATGATGGAAGGGCTAGGTAGAGCGATCAAAATGGAAAATGTTGAAGGAAGAATCCAAGGGCTGAAACTTACCATTGATGGTTCGGCTTCAATTTATCAACAATTTGTGGATGACACTATGTTGCAGGGTACTCTCAAGGTCAAGGAAGCCAAAGCTTTTAAACAAATCTTGAACAACTTCACTATGGTCGTTGGTACAGAGGTAAGCCTTGACAAATCAAAGGTTTTCTTTTTTAACACTGACATTGTTATTCAGAGGAACCTCACCAGAATTCTAGGGTTTTAAAGGGATCAGTTACCTTCTAAGTACCTTGGAATGCCTCTTACAGAAAAAATCTGAGCAAGGGAGTGTGGGAGCCAGTAATTAACAAAATTTATGACAAGATCAAGAAATGGACATGCATGTCTTTGAATTTGGCAGGGCATCTTGTGATTATAAAGGTTGTCCTATAGGCCATACCCATTTTCATGCTATCATCTCTTCCTACTCCTAAAGGAGTTATGCAAAAGATCAAGAATATTCAAAGAGATTTTCTTTAGGGCAAAGGGGAAGAGAAAAGGAAGTGGGATTTAGTAGCTTGGGACAAGATCTGCAAACCTAAAGCCCATGGTGGTTTGGGGCTTCATGACCGTAAAATCCTCAACAGAGTTTCGGGTGCAAAACTGTGGTGGAGGTGGCTTAAGGAATCGGCAACCCCTCGGGCCAATCTTTGGAAATAGAAATATGCAAATAATTAGTAGGAAAGGGATCATATCCAAATGTATGGGCTTATCAAGGGCTCCCACATTTGGAATCTTTCTTGGGAAAATAGAGGCATTGTCCAGCAGCACAGCTTCTGGGAGATTTGAGCTAGGAACCTAGCAAGATTCTCAGAGGAAAACTGGAAGCAGGAACCAAACTTGTTTAGGGAAGAACTAACCTCTCTCAAGAATGACACTGACGACAAAGGTTTATGTATGGTAAGTGAATTCTAGGATCAGGTAAAGAACAATGGTAAATGGAGAATATGGAAGGATCTGGGCTATAGTGAAGAGAGCCCTTTGAAAGCACAGGCAGGCTCTCTTGCTCTGGACATGGAATAGAGTAAGATTTTGGTATCATCCTCAGCTGACCAACTAAGATGGGGAAGAAACACAAAAGGTAACTTTAACCTAAAAGAAGCTAAATGAATAGCCCTAAGGTTTGATTATCAAAACCCTGATAAGGTATGGAAGGACCTTTGGCAGCACCGACATAGGATGAAAACAAAGCTATTTATGTGGTTCATTCAACAAAAGAGAATTCTAACTTGGGAAAATAGTCTGAAAAGGGGTTTTGTTGGCCCATCCAAATGCCAACTATGTGGTTCACAAGAGGAGACGATGGAACACTTACTTAACCTCTGCCCATTCACCTCCACCTTGTGGCATTGGGTGGCCTTAGTCTTTAGGAAAACTGACAAGGACATACTCAGTATCACCAAAACTTTGAAGAATTGGAGAAAAGACTTGTCAGGAAATGAAGACATCAACAAATCTTGGACTCTGGTTCTAGGCTTTATAATCTGGGATGTCTGGAAAGAACGCAATGGCAAGATTTTCAAGAACAAAACTGGCTCAACCCAGAACATTATTGCAAAAATATTACGACAGCTCAAAGACACTATTGGAGCCCTTTTGGGGAGACCTCTTGAGGACCCTACTTTGCCCTAGGATGCCTGAATACTACTGCAGTTGGGTCTCCATTCCCTAATTCCTGAGAGCATAAACAAGGGTGTGAGCCAGATAACTGCTGGTAAAGACTTCTGGCAACCTCCTCCTCATGGTTTCTTTAAAGTCAATATAGATGGAGCTTCTAAAGGTAACCCAGGTATGGTTGGCTTTGGTGGGGTCATCAGAGATGAGCTAGGGTGCATAAAGGATATCTTTCATAGTCATTTGGGGAATTCCACTAATAACATGGCGGAGCTCATCGCCTTAGAGCAATGCCTAGAAGTACCGGTCAAGTCAAATTTACACAATGCCATCATTGAAGCTGACTTTGAATTGGTTATTAATGTGGCCAAGAAGATATGTAATGGAAAATCACCTGGAAAGGTTTCAAAACATTAGTGGCTTTTTCAGCTCTTTTAGTGTATTCACTCCCACCTGCGAACCCTATGAACGAAAAGCTTTGTTCATGTGTGAAGATAATCGAATATGCTAGCTGATCGTATGGTGAATGGAGGAGTGCTTTGTAAGGAAAATTATAGTAGGTATGCTTGGGATTCAACACCCTTGGGGAAATTGCATGATGATTGTCAAAGACAAACAGCCAAAAACATGGAACACTTCCAGACCATGAGGAATGAATAAGGAGGAAGAATAGTGGAAGCAGGAGAAAGGGGAAGCAGAAGTCATTCATAATTGTTGACCCCACAAAGAATGCTTAAAAAAGAGCTATTTATAGGGGAGGGGCACTTGATAAAAAACGGGCTCGTTGGAAGGTTGATGACCACATATTTTGATAGCCTTCGTCATCGAATGACTATCGAGTGGAAAATTGATCGAAGGTTAAGTCTTCAAGTAGACTTGAATATTTATCGTTCAGTGGTTTATAATCTTCATCGGATCCATAAAAAGGGTAAATATCATGCTATTTTCCGATCCAATATCTTGGAGGACTGTTAGATGAAATTGGGCCTAATCGTATTGATATCGGGTTCTAAAAGTAATCAGATATTAAGTCTTAGAATGAACCCAAACATTTATAAACCAATGGCTTATAATCCTTATCGGATCCATGAACCAGGTAAAAGGGGCACATGTTGCCAAGGCGATATCATTAATGATCGTCAGATCTTATGGGATCTGTATCAAAAGGATATCAGGTTTCAACATAGGAGGAGGTTAAGTCCAACAACAGACCCAAAGTTTTATACAATGACAGTTTATTTTCTTTGTCGGCTCCATAAATCAGGTAAGGGTCACACAAGTCTCTGAAGTGATTTCTTTAATGACCATTAGATCACTAGGGGTCTTATCGAATGGGCATCGAGATGGATAATGGGTGGAAATTTATGTGTAAGAGTTAGGTGTAAGGTTTCAGGTCTTATAGATGGTTAATCATCAACAGGTTTGCCCTTGTTGGTCTTTTCACTTTAAAGACATGTAACATATGTAATTTTCTTGCGGTTAATTGAAGGCTCCACTCTTACTTGACCAAAAAAAAAAAAATGTTACAAAGGAGTTGAAATATTTAGCATAATTACCTTGTTTGGGAGTAGTGCTGGAATTTGTATACCCACTAATTTACTATCGATAACTTCGTTTTAAAATTTCATGACGAGTTTCTCCATAAATCTAGGGATTTCAGGCTTGCACTTGGCTAACTCTCTCTAAGTATCTGTGCTAACTATACTAGTTAATGTCACCCAGGAGGAGGAGGGGAGCAAAGGATACAATATAATTTCAACCAATCGATCTACCTACAAAAGAAAATTACATAAAGATTTTCAAAAATAGCAAAATATAAAACACGGTTTTATTCACAAAAATGTGTTCCGCAATTTATGACTTCTCTGAGTATATATGGAATCAACTGTTATGAATATGCATACGTTCATAAGGGTTGATAAAATACTATTTCCATTAGATAAATAAATAACAGTGATTCAATACACGGAATTAATATTTTCGATTAATTTAAAAATTTAATGATATGGAAAGACCACCTTAAGAAACATATTATATAAATAAAAATAAATACAAACACAAAGACATTCAACTCCAAAATTCGAGAAAGTGATTTACACTAATAACATGAAGTAAATGAAGATGGGGCATGGTTAGGCTCATACCAGTGGCATTGGGAGATGATTTTCTAATTTATTATAAGTAGTGGTGAATTAAATCATAGGCAAACTTTTTTTTCGAATTTTTTTATATAAGATAGTTTTTATTTCAAAGAATTTGGTTTTGAACATATTCGAAGAGCTAAAGGTTCCTTTTGAGTTGAGAGCTGCTGCTATAAGGTGTTATACGAGAATGTAATTGCCATGTTAAAGAGCAATGAGGGGTGGTAAGAAGATATTAAGTGTAATATCAGAGTTAAACAAGGTTGCCCCCTCTCCCCTACCCTATTTGGCATTTACATCGACAAGCTAGAAGGTCGTTTAGAGGAAGAAGGATGTGCTGGCATGATCTTAGCTAGGATAGTCATCATTCTTCTTTTCTACGTTGACAATATTTTTCTTCTCGGAAGGTGCCCATCTGATCTCGATAAGAAACTTATGCTTCTTAAGGATTTCTACTCTACCATGGGTATGATTGTTAACACTGACAAAACAAAAGTTATGATTATCAAATCCAAGGACACTTATGTTAATTTTATGTATGACAATAGTAACTTGGAGGAAGTGTCTTCCTACAAGTACCTAGGAATTCATATTCATCACAAGCTCAACTGGAACTATAGCATTGAGAAAATGATTAATGGGGGATGGAAAGCTTATTTTGGTCTTGAAAATAATTGTAAAATGGAAAACTTCATAATGTGGGATAGAAAGAAGTTCCTCTTTGAAAATTTAGTCACTTCGGTTATCTTATATGGATGTGAGGTTTGGGGTTGTAGCATCTCTAGAGAATCCTAGAGAAAGATTGAGAAAATCTAGAAGTGTTTTATAACGTATAACCTCAAAATTAAAAACAACACACCCTATCATATTCTCCTTATAGAAGTGGGTATTTCCCCTATCAAGAGCCTAGCTATCACTAGGCTTCTATTGTACAAGCACAAACTCAATAACATAGGAGGCCATAGACTTCCTAAGCTAGCTTTAAATTCTAGCCAAAACCACCTAAGGATCAAATGAGGTTGGTATAAAGACACTTGATCTGAAAATGAGATCTTAAAAAAATATTAAGGTATTACAGACTCATGTGTAGGAATGTCTATATTACTTAGTGCAACGGATCGAAAAGATTGCGAATAATATAGAAAATGAGCAATTAGAAAAATATAACAGGCACACACATCAACACAACAAATAATCAAGGAGTTCACCAGACTTCCTGGCTACGTCTCTTGGTCCATGTTTCAGTGGTGACCTCTCTATTATGTCTTCAAGATCAGATATTACAAGTGTGAGCTCGATTTGGTCTCAACACAACAGTGACAAAACAATAGGGATTTACTTGAAATCCTCAAGTCTACAAGAGTACACAGACTCTCCCTCTTGCTCTTTGTCTTTTTCTTTCTCTCTGTCTCAGAAACTGCCTGCTCTGCCTCTGACATTGAGTGGATTTTAAGCCTATCGATCTTTTCTGTTTGTCTCCCCTTTTGGGCTCTCTGCCTCCCAGCCTCTGCCCATTCAAATCCCCTCTAAGCATTAAACAATCATTGTAAAACACCTTCAGGTATGGTGGCCACCTGTTTTTAAATAGAAAGGACCACTCACATGGTTGAAATCCCCAAAAATTCGATTCTCTATTTACAGAAAGAAATACATAGAAAACACTAAAAAATCAGCCAAAACACTTTCTATCGGACTTCAAATAATATTAAATATGCCTTATAATCCTATTAGGTCTGCCTTTGGTCGCTATCGCAAGCCCGTCGTTGATCTCCATGATCTTCGATCCAATGGTCAATATCCATTTCGGGTGGCTTATGTGTATAGAGATTACCCACCCGAAAAGGCAGTTTTCTCTCGCCAATGCCAAGCCACGTGTCAGCTAGTGTATGGGATCGGGCGGAACCCATCTAATACCACTTATCGCCTGAGGCCCACCCAAAATCCCACTCATTACAAAACTCAAATAATATAAGGCTGCGTTTATAAACCTTTCAGGTCCATTTTTATCGCTTCAGGCGCATTTCCTTTGTATTTTAGTTTTATAGTGGAAATGTGTTAATACATAGAAAAGCCCGACAACTCCCTTTTATCGGAACTCAAAATTTATAGAGCCACCTTTATAAAATCCATTGGGTCCAGCTGTCACAAGTTGCATATTATATCAACCTCACTCCTTTGTATTGTCGTGATTCAATATTTCTATGTGATACACTGCAATCGCATATCACATAGTCCTCGGGCTGCAGTTGGTCCTCCTTATGTTTTTAGCGATACGATATTGCAAGAAAATCTGGACCATTGATCTGCACGCTTGAATGATGGTCCTCATTGACTCACATTGATCGTTGTCATGACTTTCATATGGCTACCTCTGATATCTCCCATTGGCCTCTGCTGATTACGATATGCCAATTAGATCTGAAATTGTTGATCGATCCGATCCAATGACTCCTGTGATCCTGTTTGGACCTTTGCTTTACTATGTTTTCTGCCTTTCTTTCACTATTTTCCATTGCAATAGTGTTTCTGATAGTTAAGTGTATGAAGACTTAGAGGGTTTTAGGATCCATTTGGGATCACCCCTTCCCACTGAAAAGCTTTTGGACCACCAAAAGTTGGTTTTTAGGCATTGATCAAGTGAGGATACAACTCCCTCACTTGTTTAATTTCTATCTATCGTGCACTACTTGGTTTTAAACCTTTGAGTCTAATTCTCGGGTCCTCAACATCCCCTCGACGCATAGTTCTCACCTTTCTATCTAGAACTGTATCATCCTGCAATTCATTGAGATTTTCAGGCAAAGGATCATCAATAGAAGGCAACTAAATTTTCTCTTCAGGATCTTCAATCAATGAAGGTTCATATAGTCTCAAGTTTTCTTCATTAATGACTCAATAGGTATGCATATAAGCTGGCAAATCAAGGCAAAAAGCATTTTCACCAATTTTATCAAGTATCTTGAAAGGCCATACCTTATTGGTTTTAGCTTCTTACCTTCACCTTGCATTCTGTCTTTGCTGATGTGCAACTAGACTAGATCACCAACTTGGAAACTATGCTCAACTTGGTGCTTGTCATGCCTTGCCTTGTACTTGGCTCGAATTCTTTCCAGCTATTCTTGCACTGCCTGGTGAATTTCTTGGATTTGTTCAATGAACTTGGTTTCTTTGTCCACATCACTATGTCCATCAACTTTTATGTCTTTACCAAAGATAAAATCCAAGGGAGACTTTGGTATAAAACCAAAACAAGTCTCAAAAGTAGATCTCTGAGTAGAAAAGTGCTTAGCATGGTTGTAAGAATGTTGCACATAACACAAATACTCATCCCAAAGCTTGGGATGCTTGCCACAATAACCTCTGAACAACTGGATCACTGTCTTGTTGACCACCTCTGTCTGACCATCTGTTTGTGGATGAAATGTTGTGCTCTTCTTCAATTTGGTGTCCATCAACTCCCGTAAACTTGACCAAACCTTCCCAATGAATCGAGAATCTCGATCAGATACAATAGAAGTGGGTAACCCAAAATGAACCCATACATTCTGAAAGAACAACTTCGTTGTTTGTTCAGCTATAACCTGCTTGTTACAAGGTATCCAAATACAAATTTTACTGAACCTATCCACAACAACATACAAATAATCATGACATTTTCTAGATTTTGTCAATCCCCCAAAAAAGTCCATGGAAACACTTTCCCAAGGATGAGAAGGAATTGGAAGTGGAGTGTACAAGCCTAATTTTCTATCACTGGGCTAGCTTGTAGCACACATAGTACACCCTTTGATATATCTAGAAATTGTCTCATGCTTTCTTGGCCAATAATAGAACCTTTGCAGTTGTGCAACTATTTTACTTACACCAAAATGACCTGATATTAGAGAAGTATGTGCTTCTCAAATTATGTTAACTCTTTCAGTTTGTGGAATGCATAACGTTCCCAAATGATATAACAGTTGGTCCTTAACATAATAAATCAATTCTTCTACTTGCTTGCCATGACTTAAAGTTGCATATACATCTTTATAATCTACATCTTGAGCATATTGTTCAATGTAACTTTCATGCATTACTGAGTTTTTCTTAAGTATAGTAGATGCATTTATGATTGGCTTGATAACATATCTGCAACCCTATTGTGTATGCCCTTCTTATATCTAATGACAAGATGAAATTGTTGTAGAAAACCCATCCACCTATAATGCCTTGATTGTTGCAATTTAGTTTCTAAGTGCCAATATTGAAGTGGGTGATGATCTGTATGTATGATTTTTTCTTTGCCCATTAGGTAATGTTTCCACTTTTTCACAATTATACTAATGCATACAATTATTTATCATATGTGGTATAGTTAACTACTGTAGTAGTAAATGTCTCAGAATGATAGCATATGGGTTTACCATGTTGCATCAACACTGCTCCCATGGCATAGTCATTGACATCTATTTCAATCTCAAATGGATGTTCAAAATTTGGCAATGCTAGTACTAGTGTTGTACTAATTTTTTCTTTTATGGTGTCGAAGGCTTTTTGCTATTTGCCTCCTCACTGAAACACCTGTTTCAATCCTATTAAAGCATGTAATGGAGCTGCAATCAAAGAAAAGTTAGCAATAAAGATTCTCTAATATTGTGATGCTCCTAGGAAACTCCTAACCTCTATACTAGATTTGGGTTTAGGCCAGTTCACAATGACTTCAACCTTAGAGGGATCTATATTCAATTCACCACCCCCTACAATATGACGCAAATAATTTAAATATGTCTTGCCAAATTCACATTTTTACAGCTTCACATAGAGATTTTCACTTTTTAAAACATCTAAAGTATGCTTTACATGCTTTACATGGTCTTCCCATGTCTTACTGGAAACAAGAATGTCATCTAAATAAACAATCATGAAATCATTAATAAAAGGTCTGAGTACATCATTCATACCTCTCATGAATGTAGAGGGAGCATTAGTTAAGCCAAAATGCATAACCAACCATTCATACAACCCTTTCTTTGTCATGAAAGCAGTCTTCCATGCATCTTGTTCTGCAACTATGACCTGATGATATCCACTTCGCAAGTCTAACTTAGAAAAGTAAACTGCTTCTTTCAACTAATCTAATAGATCATCAATACGAGGAAGAGGATAACGATTCTTGATCATTATTTTATTCAGTGCTCTATAATCAATGCACATTTTGTGCAAACCATCTTTCTTTCTTACTAGCATGATTGGAGATCCACATGATGATGTGCTTGGTCTAATGAACCCTTTATCGAGCAACTCTTATTCTTGCTTCTTTATCTCTGCATTCTCTAAAGTTGATAACCTATACATTTTGATGTTAGGTAATGGAGCATCTTGCAGCAAATGACTAGCATGTCGTATTTCCCTTTTGGGTGACAAAATTTTAGGTTCTTGAAATATGATATCATATTCTGAAACAATTTTAACTAAATTAGCTCTCTATTTAGCATCATAGCCTTCAAATATATTGGTTTTATTAGGGTTCTTTTCCTTTACAACCATTAGTAAAAATTGCTTACTTGAATTCACAATTCTTTTCATCTGCCCCGAGTTTATGAGAGAATAATTGTTTTTTAGTTTATGAGCTCTTACAATATATTCTATTCCATCTTTAGTGAGTTGATACTTATTTTAGCTCTATAGAAAATATCTTTCCTATCATACAAGTAAGGACTTCCCAAAACAATACCACATATATCCTATTATCACAAAATCAGCCCCTGATAGGCTGTTGATCAAGAAGACTTCGAGTAACAATTTCAAACCAAACTTTTGGTTGAGGCTTAGCCTCCTCAACATGATAGGGCTCTCTCACTAGGTTAAAGATTTTAATTTAAGGATTAGATGGCTAACTCTATGGAAGAAACAAGTGAAAAAATATAAATGGTTGGAACACAATCAACAAACATATATTGGGCTTATGGATTTAGAATATGTTTCAGTACCACAACAAGATCAGCTTAACATGGAAGTCAAGGCATAAGGAGTCTTAAAATATCAACAAAACGGAGACATAATGCAAGGAACACAATTTATAAAAACATGAAGGAAGTTAGAGCATTATCAATGAATTCTAAGTAACATGTGTTCATACCACTACAAGTGAGTAAATGAAGAAAAACATGAGAAAATCAAACATTAAAATCCTCTCTGAATCCTGAGTAGTGAAGCCAAAATCTCTGTATTAACATAAAACACACAGTCTCCCACAAATTATAACACATTATGATTGTTTCTTTCAAAAATTTCCAACCTTGAGGCATTCCACCTCTTGTCTTGTATAGAGTTATCATTACAATCTTGGATTCCTTGATCCAACGTGAGGGGAATTTGATTTTGTAGCTTGACACCTATTCATACCTAAAACAAACTATTAATTACAAGTAACAGTTAACTGACTATCTTATAGTCCTAATACAATTAGGAGTACAACTCCTTATTATGATAGCAACAACCTAATCTAGGAATTAAATTCGAACTTGACAGCTACTCCTCCTTAACTTCGACCTTGGTAATGTCCATAACCCTCCTGTTGGCCTTTAATAACTTCTCCTTTATCTGTCCTGAAAACTAGGAAAATGTCCCCTGCACTATAGCCTTGGTCTTCATTGATGTTCTTCGAATCTCTTGATGACAAAACTGGCCCCTTTAATCATGTAACATATGTTATGTTAGCCAGAGAACCCTTCTCTTTCACCTATGCAAACATTAATCTCCTTGAAGGTGCATGAAGAAGGTCAATCTGGATGTGCTATGAAATTAATTGTTGTTTTTGTAGCGCAAAAATTTTCTTTCGCATGTATCCTTTTTTCTTTGAGTTTTTCCCTTGCTTGAAATTTAAACTTTCACAAGTGACCTCCTGACACTCTCCAGCAGCATCATTCTCCAAAAAATAATCGTTTCTTTCCTTTGAGAATTGATCAAAATAGCAAAACTGCACCTATAAGAATTTCGTAGCGTGCTACAAAACTGTTGTGCATGTCACCTACGAAACTGTTGTGTGAATCAATTTACACAAATTTTTCCAAAAACTTTCCATCTAAGGATTCTTCACAATTGTTTCATTATGTACATATGCCACATATACCTAACATCACCCATCCTTGAAACATCTTTAAAAGGTAATGTCTTTGTTTCAACCAAAATTGTTATTAGGGTTTCATCACCTACTTTCTTGTTCATTTGTGCTGAGGCTGACCTCCAGACTTGCTCAGTTGAATTTCAAGGTCTTCAATTTGTCTTTTCATCCTCCTAATATTAGTTCTTAGTTTGTCATTGTCCATCCGACATACCTTTCTTCCTTGATTGCAGGGACAGTCCAGGTGAAGTATTGAGCCTTTCTGCTAACTACTTCAGGTTTTGAAGCTTTTTCATCTTCCCACAGAGCCTTCATTCTATTGAAATTGGCTTTCTCAACTGCATGTTTCCTTGCCCTTTTCTTAAGTTTGGCAATCTCAAGATTGGCAAGTTTCAATTTCTTCTTGACTTCCTCATAATTATTTTCTTCTTCTTGAGTATTGACTGCTCTGTTTCTGTCATCTTCGTGCATGGGTGATGGTGGGACTACTTGAACTACGGGCTCTTCACAAAAAACTGATATCTCCTCTATTTCATTTATCTCTGAATCTACCTCTTGTAACCTTTTTGACTACCTAGTTATAGGCCTTCTACGCTTGAAGACAAATTCTGAAACTTGATCATCAAACTGTATTTTTTTGGATGATTTCATCTTTTCTGACTTGCCCTCACCTAATTCAATGAAGTCTACTTGGACCAGAGGGGACTCTTCAATGTCAATAGCCTAAAGAAGATCATTCAAACTGCCCTTTGAGATTTGGCTTTCATCAATGACCATGTTTTTACCCTTTTCTTTGGCTATTTTACTTCCAGTTACCCTTCTCTGGACTGTTTCACCAATGGAGTGCTCTTGTGCTGCTTCCTTAATTTGAACTTTCTTCTTCTGTGAATGTTGAGGAGTACCTTAAACAGTCAGTGGTGTTTTAGTCATTGGCTCCTTAACTTGCTTTCTGGCCTTCAGTTTAACAAACCTGCTTGACTTTTCTTCTGCACAGTGACTAGTCACTGGTGATGATATTTCCTTAGCCCTAGGGCTAAGCCCTGTTTCAACTCTAAAACCAGACATAAAGAGAAATGAAGACCACTCTCTATCTACCTTCTAAAGTTCATGCAAGAAAATTAATTTAACTAAGCCATGATGGAACAATGATGTTTCACATGCCTCTTTCTTCAATTGCATTTTATTAGACATCTTGCCTAAAATTCAAAAAAAAGAAAGAAAGGTAGACCTAGAGAGATTATCCCAGTGAAATGGAATAGGAGTTTGAAATGATCAGAATACACCTTGTTGTATCTTCCTTCACAGTTGAAGTACCTTTGTATGCATGAGAGTAGCTAGCATATGTATCTTTGACATAACCCCTTGGCACTACTTTAGTTAAATCTGTGTCTACAAATTCTGGCTTCAAGAATATCTTGCATGGTGCCATTTCAAACTTGAAATTCTTAAACCACCTTTCTTTACCTCTAGTAATTTTTGTCACTAAAGATATAACTTCAGGAGAAATTGGAAATTCTAAAACTCCAATCTTTGTATGTAAACCTGTGAAATTAGAGAAAATTCCTTGGTCACTTGGTTATGTCCTCCCTGTAGCTTCTCACAGAACCTCCAACAACCTACTTTTTGGAAGGCTTCTTCAACTGTTTTATCCTTCGTGAGGGCATCTAAGCCTTTAGGTTCAGTTCTAAGACATCAACCCGACTTGTGATTTCCTCTTTCTTCTGACGTTTCTCCTTTGAAATCCCTGTAGATAGAAAACGTGGAAGAAAACTACCTTGCTTAACTGAGGAAATGCCTCACTTGAATTTAATGAAGAGCTACCTTGCTTGAACCCTGCACATGAACTCTGATTTATCCTCACCCTAGGCTTGTTTACTCGGACTAAGAATAGAACCAAGTGTCTCTTGCATGAATATGACCAAGATCAACACGAATGTGACCAAGATCAACTAACCTTTTTTTGAAATTTGAAATGACTACAGACAAATGACTCCTAACAAATCTAATGATGGATATGAATGGCTAAATGTGAGAGGAAAGGTTCATGGACTAACACCTGATGATGAAAATTTAATGAATTCTGATGGATTTGATAGCTAGACATGATTGATCATGAATCCATAATTTCATAGTGCATTCAATATAAATTCAGGCTTTTGCACTATGAAAACGCCTAACTACGAATCCTCGATTTCATAGTGCATGTAGTGTAATTTCAGGACTTTGCGCTACGAAAACACCTAGACAGTTTCGTAGCGCATTCAAATTTTTGAAATGACCAGACACATGAAACTTTAAACATGATATGGGATCCATAAGGGGCCAGAAAATGCTGATGGATTTTATTTAACGATGGAAATGAGACTCTAATGCTATAACTGAAACACTTAAAAACATTAAAATGACTCAACCCCTATCTAACACTATGACTTAGGAACAAATGTAAAGTGTCCAAGTTTAGAGAACTTTTACAATGATAACATATCCAATGGAACCATATCTAACTCAACCTCATCTACAAATGTTGACCCAATAGCAACCCTAAGTTTACATTGTCTTGTTACTTGTAGCTTTATTTTATCACATACCCAACCTAATGGATATGGCTTCTTGTGAGGTTTTTTTAGTAATTCCAACTTCTTTACAATGGTTTCAGAAATCAAGTTTACTTTTGATCCACTATCAAATAAAGTATCAATCTTTTGGCCCTTGGAAATGACTCTAATACGAAAAATCTCATGTCTTTTCCTCTCATTATTTTCATTATCAATAGATTGTGTAGAATTACTTGTGGATTCTTCAAAAATTTTACCTTTTATACTTATGGCTATGACTATTGTTTCATCACCTGAGTCTGACCCCAAGTCTTTCTAAATAGCAGCAACAATCCTTTTCTTCTTACCATCGAACTTTTTAGGTTTCATCTCTGGATGCAAAGACCAGCAGTGTGCCTCATCGTGTCCATCCTTCTTGCAAAGATTGCATGAAGGTTTGTCCCTCTATATAGTGTTTGTTTTCCTCTCCTTCCATTTTAGTTTTTTCTTTTCCTTGTTATTGCTTAAATAGTGTTTAGATGATCCCCCAACCTCTGGGTTCACATTCTTGCCTCTATATTCTAGATGTGTAGCCTGAACTGATACATCATCTAAGCTAGTGGGATTAAACATGAGAATGGTATGATTCAAATAGCTATGCAGACCACCTATATACTTCAACAAAGTTTTAGGTGAGTCTAGAGATATGCCTCGAGTTAAAGCTCTTTTTCAAAATTCCTGAGTATAACTTTGTACACTTTTACCATTTAACTGGTGAAGAGTTTTCCAACTCATCATTGCCTGCTACATATAAGCTAAAGGATAGAATTGTTTTTTGATTTCAGAAACAAATTCATTCTAGGTAGAAAGGATTTTACCATGTCTGTGCAGATCATCTTGTGTCTTGCCTTCCCACCACACTAGTGTAGTTCCTCCAAGTCAAAGGCTAGCCAACTGAATCTTTCTCCTTTTAGAATCAATGTTTTGCACCCTGTAATATACATCAATATGTATTATCTAGTCATCTAGCTTTTCTACATTTAGTTCTCCATCATAAATTGGAAAATCAAACTTCACATCTAATTTAATCAAAGAAATTTTCTTTTTTTTCTTATCAAGGCTAGGATATGAGGAGGATGAAGGTGATGGTGGAGTAGATTGTGGAGGAGGCTTTTCCCCTTTCCTTTTTCCCTCTAGAGGGGCAACTAGAGAAGGTTCCTCTGCTCCTTTGTTTGGTTTGGGTATTGAAGTGATTTTAGCTTGACCCTACTTAAATTTCCGATACATCTCTTCCACCATGGCTTGCATGGCCATAAAACTGTCCATGATCTGAGATTCTGACTCCAATGGAGATTCTTCTACCATTCTTCTCTGAGTATAGACTCTTCCAATCTCTAGATTAACCTCAACAAGTTCTCATTCTCCTAGTTTGAGCTTTGACCTAGTTAACATTCAAAATATAGCACAAGCTTGTCTAACCTTAACAAAACCAAAAGCTCTAATACCACTTGATCTGAAAATGAGATCTTAAAATAATATTGAGGTATTACAGACTCATGTGTATGAATTCCTATATTACTTAGTGAAATGGATCAAAAAGATTTTGAATAATATAGACAATGAGTGGTTAGAAAAACGTAACAGACGCACACATCAACTTTCAGTGGTGACCTCTCTATTATGTCTTCAAGAGCAGATTATTACAAGTTTGAGCTCAAATCGAGTCTCAATAGAACAATGACAAAACAACAGGGATTTACTTGAAATCCTTAAGTCTACCAAAGTACAAAGACTCTCCCTCTTGCTCTTTGTCTTCTTCTTTCTCTCTGTCTCAGTAACTGCCTGCTCCGTCTCTAACATTGAGTGGATTTTGAGCCTATCGGTGTTTTTATGTTTGTCTCCCCTTTCGGGCTCTCTGGCTCCCGACCTCTGTCCATTCAAATCCCCTCTAATGTTAAACAATCATTATAAAATTCCTCTAGGCATGGTGGAAACATTTTTTTAAATGGAAAGGACCACTTGTGCAGTTGAAATACCCAAAAAGTTGATTCTCTGCTTATACAGAGAAATACATAGAAAACACTGAAAAATCTGAAAAAACGCTTTCGATTGGAATTCAAATAATATTAAATCTACCTTATAATCCTATCAGGTCTGCCTTTGGTCACTATCACAAGCCCAAAGTTGATTTGTGTGATCTCTAATCCAATGCTCAATGTCCATTTCGAGCGGTTTATGTGTATGGAGATTACCCACCTGAAAAGGCGGTTTTCTCTCTCCAGTGCCAAGCCATGTGTCAGCCAGTGTATGGGATCAGGCAGGACCCGTACAATACCACTTACCACCTGAGGCCCGACCGAAATCCCACTAATTATGGAACTCAAATAATATAAGGCTGCGTTTAGAAACCTTTCGGGTCTGGTTTTATCGCTTCAGGTGAATTTCCTTTGTATTTTGGTTTTATAGCGGTTATGTGTTAATACACAGAAAATATAGACAAATCCATTTTTATTAGAACACAAAATTTATAGAGCTGCATTTATAAAATACGTCAGGTCTGGCTATTGCAAGTCACATATTATATCGACCCCATTGCTTTGTATCACCGCGATGCAATATTGCGATGTGATATATCGCAATCGCATATTCCTCGAGCCACAATTAGTCCTCCTTGTGTTTTTAGTGATGTGATATTGTGAGAAAATCTAGACCATTGATCTGCGTGCTTGATCGACGGTCCTCGTTGACTTGCGCTGATCATCGTCATGACTTTCATATGGCTGCCTTTGATATCTCTCACTGGCCTCCGCCAATTGCAGTATGCCAATTAGATTTGGACCATTGATCGGTCCAGTCCGACAACTCCTGTGCATCCTGTTTCGACCTTCGCTTTACTCTGTTTTTCGCCTTTCTTTCACTACTTTCCATTGCGATATTGTTTATGATAGTTAAGTATATGAAGGCTTAGAGGATTTTAGGATCCATTTTGGATCACACCTTCCCAATGAAAAGTTTTCGGACCACCAAAAGTTGGTTTTTAGGCATCAATCAAGTGGGGATACATCTCCCTCACTTGTTTAATTTCTATCCATCGTGCACTGCTTGGTTTTGAGCCTTTGAGTCTGATTGTTAGGTACTTAACATCCCCTCGACACATAGTTCTCACCTTCCTATCCATAACTCTATCTTCCTGTAATTCATTGAGATATTTAGGCAACCGATCATCAATAGAAGGTAAATGACTTTGATCTTCAGGATCTTCAATCAATGAAGATTCATATAGTCTCATTTTTTTGCATTAACGACTGAATAGATCTGCATATAAGCTATCAAATCAAGGCAAAAAGTGTTTTCACCAATTTTATCAAGTATCTTGAAAGGCGCATACCTTATTGGTTTTAGCTTCTTACTTTCCCCTTGCATTTTGTCTTTGCTGATGTACAACCAGACTTAATCACCAACTTGGAAACTTTGCTCAACTCGATGCTTGTCATGCCTTGCCTTGTACTTGGCCTGACTTCTTTCTAGCTGTTCTTGCACTGCCTGGTGAATTTCTTGGATTTGTTCAATGAACTTGGTTGCTTTGTCCACATCATTGTGTCCATCAACCATTATGTCTTTACCAAAGACAAATCCAAGGGCGACTTTGGTATAAAACCAAAATAAGTCTCAAAAGGAGATATCTGAGTCGAAGAGTTCTTGGCACAGTTGTAAGCATGTTGCACATAACACAAATTCTCATCCCAAAGCTTCAGATGCTTACTACAATATACTCTAAGCAACTGGATCACTATCTTGTTGACCACCTCTGTCAGACCATCTATTTGTGGATGGAATGTTGTGCCCTTCTTCAATATGGTGTCCATCAACTCCCATAAACTTGACCAAAACTTCCCAACAAATTGAGAATCTCGATCAGATACAATAGAAGTGGGTAACCCAAAATGAACCCGTACATTTTGAAAGAACAACTTCGTTGTTTGTTTAGCTATAACCTACTTGTTACAAGGCATCAAAATACACATTTTACTGAACCTTCCCACAACAACATACAAATAATCATGACCTATTATATATTTTGGCAATCCTCGAACAAATTCCATGGAAACACTTTCCCAATGATGATAAGGAATTGGAACTGGAGTGTACAAGCCTAATTTTCTATTACTAGGCTTGCTTGTAGCACACATAGTACACCCTTCGATATATCTAGAAATTGTCTCATGCATTCTTGGCCAATAACAAAACCTTTGCAATTGTGAAACTATTTTACTTACACCAAAATGACCTGATATTAGAAAAGTATGTGCTTCTCGAATTATGTTAACTCTTTCAGTTTGTGGAATGCATAACTTTCCCAAATGATATAACAGTTGGTCCTTAACGTAATAATCCAATTCTTCTACTTGCTTTCCATGACTTAAAGTGCATACACATCTTTAAAACCTACATCTTGAGCATATTATTCAATGTAACTTTCATGCATTATTGAGTTATGCTTAAGTATAGTAGATGCATTTATGATTGGTCTTGATAACATATTTGCAACCTTATTGTGTATGCCATTCTTATATCTGATGACAAAATGAAATTGTTGTAGAAAACCCATCCACCTATAATGTCTTGATTGCTGCAATTTAGTTTGTGAGTGAAAATATTGAAGTGATTGATGATTTGTATGTATGATTGTTTCTTTTCCCATTAGGTAATGCTTCCACTCTTTCACACTTTGTACTAATGCTTACAATTCTTTATCATAAGTGGGATAATTAACTAATGTAGTAGTAAATGTCTCAGAATGATAGCATATGGGTTCATCGTTGATCCAAATGGATCCAAGAAAACTCTCTAAGTCTTCAAAAACTTGAAAAATCATGCCAAAGACCAAAGAAAATAACATGAGAAAACCTTTCAAAATGGGGAAAAACACTATTGGGAGGCAAAAAAACATGAAATTAATGAAAAAATAGAGTATCGGAGGTGGAACAAATGAATGCATAGTAGCCATCAGATCTGGCCGATCAACGGTCCAGATCTGATCAGCAATCAGAATCGGCATAGGCAGATAGCGGATATCAGTGCAGACTACATAACATCTGCGACGACGATTGGCGGAGTCAACTAGGACCGTCGATCAAGCACGAAGATCGATGGCCCATGTTGCATCGCAGGATCACTATCAAAGATTATAAGAGTGCTTACCATAGCTCGGGGTTATCGCGATGAGCGCTTGCTATCAATCGCATCGTGCTATCGCAATCGGGGCTACACAGAGGAGTGGGCATATACCCCTACACACCTACGATCCAATGAACCAGACTCAACAGTTATATAAAATTATTGCATAATATTTGAAATCTGTAGCAAAGCCATTTTTAATGCATTTTCATAGTTTTTGCTTATTAAACAAAATGTGAAGGATGAAGACTGACGCGATAAGCTAGACTCGACAGGGTTCCTTAAGGCTAATGTATATATTTTTAGATCCACCATAAGCCATTTCTTAAGTTATTTTCATGTTTTTAATGTATTTCAAAAATAAAAAGGGGAACTTTGGAGCAGGACCATTGCGACATGTGATGGTGACTTACGGGCGGACCTGATAGGAGAATAGGGTGGATTTAAGGACTTTTGAAGTCTGAAATGAACTGTGCTTTGGTGGAATTTCATAGTCATGAATGCATTTTCCTATGATAAGTAGGAAATGAATGCATTTGGGAATCCAAAGTATTTCAAGTGCCCGAGGAACTCTTACGTTGTAGATTAGGTGGCCACCTCCTCTTTAGATGTTATGCAATGATTGTGTAATGCTAGAAGAGGGATTTGAAGTAGACAGAGGCTAGGGAGACTGAAAGACAAGGAAATAAAATGAATAGTGTTATTGGGAAATCTGGTGTTTATGCAGAGCTGCTATCTTAGAAACAAACAGATTAAATTTACTTTCATTTTCCTTTATGAGAAGTAGATAGGAGAAGATCAAAAAATACCAACCTCAGTCTTTCGCTCGGTTATTTACTTGTTCCTTCTCCTCACCGATAGGTCTTTGCTACTTCTCCCTTCACCACTCTGCTTCAAAGAGTACCTGTAAAGTCAAAGCAGCATAATACCTTCAAAGTGCAAAGATCTACAATCATAAGCAATATAGGACCAGATATATATTGACCACACAAATGCATATACTATCGAACATACAAGAATGTGGAGGAAAAATTGAATAGCTTTATTGATATAAATATTAGAACAGACGATTACAACCCATTGATCTGACCCAACATCATCCTCCTAGCATGAAAGCACTTCTTCACCTCATGAAAAGCTTATATCACCCAACACTATGATATTCCACCAGAAAACCAACAACACTTCCTTACAAGATACAAAATTCCAGCCTATGGATCTCTGGGATGAGGGATCCATATATAGATGATTGCAGGGAGGTGAGTCAGCTTTTGGGATTTTGATTAGTGTCTTCTCTCTAATAGTTCTTGATTCCACTTGAAGATTGATGATGTCTTACTCATCCCTGGGCGAATTCAGAGAGGCAAGTGTCACAAGAGAAGTTTCTGGAAGATTCCATGATCATCCACCTTGCAAACTGTCTCTGCCATTTGTCCATTCTCACCCATCGCACCCTACAAAAGGGCTTTCTAGTATGCATCGCACCTTTTACACTGGGCAGGTGAGATGCATCTCACCCTTAGCATTGAGCAACTTGTATGGTCCAGTTTTGACCAGTTCTGAGCAGTTTTCTGTGGAGAACTTCTGGGAGATGATGTAATCATTTGAACTTGTTCCTTTAGGGCATGAACAACACTTTTAGGGATTCAAAAGACCTTGGTTTATGGACATATATGATTGGGGTTGCAGTGCCCAAAAATGTCTATAACAGTTGTCCCCTAAAGCATGAGGTCGTTAATCTTTTAATGTTGGGTGAAATGCTTTATCATGAGGATTCGAGGTTTTTCGAGATGGAAGGCGACTTGTAATAAGATACAATACAATACATTATCTTCATAATATTTTCATGATCTAGCTGAGGTGGGCATTCCCATGCTCAGCTTTATAAATTCATTTTCATGTACATAGGACAGACAACTGTCTGTGTGGCAGACTGATGATTCTGATAGAGCCATCATCCTTTAATTCAGATGATCATCTGTGGAACAATGATGTACATTTGATGTCTTTATTTTCCTGAATATATCGCAGCCCGAATGGATGAAACTAGATCCGGGGTCTTCAAAACTCATCCAATATTAACCCGAAGTATAAGTCAATCCATGTGAAAAATGTTCTGGAGTCGAACATGGAAAGACATCGCCTGTGTTATCACTCAGGTTGTTCCCCAGGAAAGCTCTAAAGGGGGCATACGGCTGAGGTAACCACTAACCAGTCTTTTAGCTATAGATTCTAGCGAGTCTGCAACCAGAGAGGGCTCTCTCTTTGTAATTTAGCTTTGTTTTGAAGTATTTTAGGCTAGTTATGATGCACAGGGTTTGGTTTTAGGTTTATTGGATGGTGATCTTAAACAGAGCTCGGATGCAAGTCTAAAACAGTTTATACCATTGGGCAAATGGGGTCAATGAGGATGAACTGCTGAGAGTGTTTTGTTTGACAAAGGCCAATACTACAGAGCAAGATAATCGATCTTGGAACAATTTTAAAATCTGGAAATTGGTGGAATGTAAGCCAGTGGATGAAGGGCAGTTAAGAATCCTTCATCATGTTGGCAGAGGGAAAGTGCATGAATATTATGAAGGAGCAGTAAAGAATTCCTAGGTAATATTCAAAGTGAAAGAATCAGTGGAAACAGGAGTAGCTAATAATTTCTGTTTATGCTAACTCTGAAGAAAACATAATTAACAATAGAGATTGAACACAGAGTGTATTTAAACAAATTCCGGGCTATTGTTTTTCTCTATTACTAAGATTATGAAACATATATGAATTTTGCAAACATAGAAGTCACAAAACGCAGTTTAGAACAACTTATTGATCCATAGAAAGACACATGAATTCTGTAGCAGGTCCCAGAAAATCAAATCCACATTCAGACAGTCCAACAGCAGTGAACTTCAACAACCTTTGTATTAAAAAGTCTCAGAGTTACAGTGCAGTCTAGAGAGAAAATCATCAACCCCGAATACATCTCATGGGGAGGTATTTATACAAAAATGAGATACAAAATATCATGTAGATAAGCTATCAAGCAATAACTTTCTTCACCTACTCTACAAAAGAAGTAAATGAGAGAAATGAATGCAGCAGTAAATGTTGGTGTGCTGGCTGTTTAGTTTGTCAGATAGATTTGACTTTTTGGACTGAATGAGTCGGCTAGTAGCTGTGTCTTTGTTCTACGTTCTTTCGTTGTTGTCTTGGCCTTTTATCTGTGCGTGTTCTTGCATTAATGAGCTATAGTCCCAACCTAATTTCCTCTTTCTGCTGTTTTCATTCTTTGACAGGTGGCTCATGCATTTGAATTTGCTGATATGTAGTTGATCAAGAAAAAAAATTACCAAAATTACCTTGGTAAAACCTCCAGCATCCCCTGCCACCATTGGTCTGTTGGCAACTGATGTCTTTGTATTTTTATTAGTGTTTCATCAGCTTTAGTATACCTGTAGAAGTTGGGCTGGTCTTCAAAAAGATGATTTATCTCATGTTCAATGTAGATGTTTTTTTCTAATTTGTCATATAGACTCTGTCCAAAGGAAGGCACTGTGTCTTCTGAAATGCTTGATGACGCTGTAATTTGATTGGAAACATAGGTATTTAACCTTTTAGCATACTATTCATGTGTTAACAGCCTCCCATTCCTGGTCAATAAGCTAGGTAACCATTTTCTTTGCAACATTGCAAACTTTTCTTTGAAGGCATTTATTTCTGTCTACATTTCTTGGCACTTTCTTTCCAGATTTTGAACAAAATTCCTCAGGGTCAGCACCTTTTTCACTATCAAAATGGTGTCTGTTCTATTCCTGATATCTAGAGCTGCTAGTTGTTCTTTGGTATGAGTATTCAAAAATTGAATGAGTCTATTGGCCTGCTCATGCATGTTTCCCAATGATGCCCTGGCCCTTTGAATCTCTACTCGGGCTATTTCTATCAATTATATTTGCTCATGTATCGTCTGAATTGATTGCCATTGGTCAGTGATAGACTGGCCAATTTTGCTCCACAGAATTGTCTTGATTTCAAACAAAGTTTTATGAAGAGTAAGCTCTTTTTCTAAGGATTTTATTTTGTTATCCAAGGCCTTTATTTCTCGTGTTTTTTCAGCCATTGTTATCTTAGATTTGTCATAGCTTACTTCCAGCTTGACCAACTTTTCTTTGGCCTCTTTCAACTATGACATTTGGGCTTCTAACTCTTTTACTGCTTTCATGAGTCCTTCCATGCTCATGCTAGAGTCTGGTGTTGTTATTGCTGCTGTTGCTGAAGCATCCGTGGTTGATGTACGTGTTGTTGATGCTGGAATGATAGGAGGGATTGCTGCTGCAACTGTGGGAGGGGCAGTGGTGACTGTTGGAGCTGTTTCAGGTGGCTGGGAGGTTAACTCTCCCTGCTTGGCTTGCAATGGTTCTCCAATTCTTGCTTCGTTGCAATTAGCCTTTGATTCATCCTCATCAGCAAATCCATCGTATCTTCTTCTGCCTTTTCTTGTGCAACTTCTGTGGTTTGTGGGTGAAACGTTGAAGGAGGTCTTAATTGCTTTCTAAGTGCAGAAATATCTTCTTCCTTTTTCTTTATAAGGGATTTGATGCCCTTGGCATCCTTAGGATCATGCCCTAGCTCAACAATAATTTCCTCCAGGGTCTTTATTATGTTGTCTTTAGCCAAGAAAGATATTTTTTCCAATTCCAATTGGGTAGACATATTGCTTAATGACTCCTTCAATTGGTGGGCCAGCATTTCCTTGTCTGTCAATGTAGCATAGACCATTTTTCCGGTTTGCTTGTGTAGCTAAATTTGGTCCATTGGGTGTATGTCTTTGGCGAGGACTTCTAGATTTGTTTTTATGTAATCCGAAGCTGTCTGTGGTTGTTGAACTTTAGGCTTGAAATGACTTAAGATCATTTTTTCCTCCTTAATGTCATCAGCTACCATCAGTCTTCGATGTTTGGAGGGTGTTGTTTTGAGAAGTTGATAATAAAGCTGTATTCTCAATAATTCATTTTGGGATTTAATTTCCATGAATGTTCCTTTAATACCAGATGGTTGCTTACTTTGCTGCTTTGAGGAGGACACCTCCATACCATGTTGCCTCCATTTATTGCCTGTGAGAGCTGGTGGATGTTTGCTGGCTAGTTTCCCTCTCCTTCCTTGGACTCCCTGTGATTTCTTCACTAATTTCCTCTTCAGGTTGAGGATCTACTCTTTGCCTTTTGGCCTCTGGCTACTCTGTTGACCCACTTGTAGGTTGGGTTTCTTCTCTGTCCCGTTTCTTGCTTCTTTCCTCATTGAGAGGAGTCTGTAATGCTGGTACATGTGGTGCCTCTGTCTGTAGTGAAGGGGTTTGCCCTTGACCCAGTTCCTTTGAGGTAGTTGGCTGGTCTGTCATTGTTTCTTGCTCTGTATCTACTACCTCCTTGCCTTTTGTTGTTCCTGCTGCTAGTGTAGTCCTTTCTTGGGCAGCTTGTGAAGCTGCAGTAGTTGATGTGCCTTCTCCAATTTGTTGAGGTTGTTTGAATGACACTTTCCCAAAAGAATCTAAGTCAAAGGTTTTTTCCAGATTTTTCATAGTTTTCTCCATTTTCTCTTCCTCAGTGAATTTTTCAATTAGTGTGCCTTCTACCCACTCATCTTGGTTGGGAAATTGTTCTATATATGGGATTTTGCAATGTTCATAAGCTGACATCCTATATTTATTTTTCTTGCATTGATAAAGCCATTTGGGTCATAGGGTACCCACCAAAAGCTCCTTTTTAATCTGAGTTTTTCACCCAATATCTGATCAACATCTTGCCATCGTAGGGGCCTAGTTGGTCTCTTAATTTCAACTGACCCTTCTTCTTGGTGCTATGGAAATGAGTCAAATATGAATTAATAAATTGCCTGTAATATCCAAGGCAAACAGTCTCATTGGCACATATCTTGGCAGCCTATAGGGGCACAGCTCACAGCCATATATCCTGATGACAGTGTGATTCTGGTAGAAGTACCAGTCACCTATTTTTTAGTTTTTTGAGAGCTGCAATACTTTCTGCATATCATAAGACAGTCTAGGAGGAGGAGTTCTCTTTAGGAGAGAAGAGACTAGATAGACAAACATGTCAATGAACTCACAGTAAGAGTAGGGAGAGTTGCAGACTTCATGAAAGAATGAGGTCCAAAAAATCACAGACCTCTTTTCTCCTTTAGAGTCCAATTTTTTGATGGGAAATTGGAAATGGTATGACCAATAATACAGGAACAGATGATAGATGTAGGATGAATACTTGAAGAATCCCTCCCTATCTAGATTCAATAGTTGGTCATGTATCTTGCTGGCAATGAATTTGGCATAATTATATTTGACAGCAGGGGGCTGCCCCGGGGTAAATGCATATAGTAAGACCAATATAGTTTCATCAATATGTTCACTTGTCTTGAAACCCAGAACATAAGATATCATATCAACAAGTAATTTACCCACTTCATTGAAACATACATAATGAAAAGGAGGTGGCTCCATAGGCTGGCGATCTGCTCTCATAAATACTTGGGCATTTCGGGTTATCTTTGAGCTGGAGAGTTTAGGACCTTCATCAAGCAACAATTTCATAGAAAGAGGGAACAAAAGCTAAGTTGGTTTGAAGTTTAGCATTTGATTGATGGAGTCAGGAGTTATATGAAAGAGGATGCTCCCAGATGGAGATTTAACTACCCTTTGAGTTGGTTCATAGTTTTCACAGCAGAGGTGAATTATCTCAGGAAAGATATTGACAGAGGGGAGGAAGTATATGGGCAGATTTGATTCCCATATCCCATTAAAATTATTGTTATTCAGATAACTGTTTCTCAACTCACAGAATGTCTGCAGGTGGTTTATGTCACCAACCAAGTCTTGGATTCGATAATCCCTATCAGCCAAAGGTAGTGATTCCAATTCTTTGTGGGGTGCACTGAGAGGAGTGACATTCAAGGCTGCTGGAGTCTCTATCTTTAAATTATCTGTGTTTTAGATTTGAATGTGGGTCTATGCAGAAACAGAACACTGAGTACTAGCTCTGAGGTTTTCCCAGGGAATTGCAGATTGAGCCTTATATAGAAATGGCCTTACTGTGTAAAATTTACAAAAGAGACAAAGTCTGCAGAGTTTAACTGGGAGGCTGGATAAAAATGGAGGAAATGGTGCTCTTTTGCAGGTGAGTTTGGCAAATTAACTCAATATTTGGGTAGTTTTGGAGATTTTGCTGGTGGAAATGGGCTTGAATTGTAGTTTAGTGGGAAATTTGTAGGGGATAATAGAGTTTGCAAGTTTTCTTTGGAACAAAAGGTCACACAGCAAATTAAAATGCAGAGATTTGTGGGTAGAACGCATTTTAATTCGAATTTTAGTTCTTCAGGTGATTTTAACAGAGAAATATCGGAAAAACAGGGTTTACAGATGAATAACGGGTAAATACCTATTTTATAGGCGACTGGTACGAGCTGCAGGTATAATACTGAGCTGAGGGGCCCGAGTTTGCAGAGTGAATTCGCCTGGGTGGCGAACTAGAGTTTTGGTGGTGAATTGGTCGTAAGTTGCATGCACAGTCTCTGCAAATGAACAAATAGAAAATGAACAAAAGCCATCACTTTCACGACTTTTAACAAAATTTTGGCTTTTTCGAGCTTTTTGGCGCTTTTTTGTGATGCCATCATCATGATGTAACTTAGTCCTATAGCGTGTAAGGAGGATGACGTGTCAGATAACGTGTTGGATGATGTGGTGGGTGACACGGAGGCGAGGTGGTGATGTCAGCAAGTGACATGGCGCTGATATGGAGTGGTGGCAGGTGACGTGGATGCAATGTCATTAGGTGACATGGGTATGACGTCAGTGGGCAGGCAGCGGGGCGGTAAGCATTATTCCCCGCACCGCCTTTGGGCCATGGTGGTTTCGGAGGGGAGGGCTCCGATCACACTGGGAAGCCGACGCGTGGCTGGGGTACGGCAAAAATACCGCCAATCCCCCAAATGCTAATGTTTGGCGGATGAGAGCTTCCGATATCGCCACCAGCCGTTTGATCTATGGCGCTGGATCGAACGGTCGACGGGCAAGGTAAGTGGCAGAAGTTTATGATGCAGGACTCGCGTTAATATTTCGGCACTAAATAATGTTTGTAGAGGTTTAAAACCTTTGATTATGGGTTTTATGTGGTTTATGCAGGTGGCTATGGTTATTTGTTTAACCAAATGTCAAACAAATCCCAATATATACATGCACGTTAGGATTTAATATATGGTTTATGTGGGGGTTTCAATGCAGTTGTTTATTTAACCGGATGTCAAATAAATCCCAATGTTTTTGAATGCCGAGGGGCTATTATTAAGGTCCCAAATGAACCAATAATTCCCCAAAACTTTGTTATAAGGCTATAGTTGCCAGGGGTAGGGATATTATGTATTTTTTGGGTTTTTTGTATAGTTTTTTATAGAATATGGGTGGGAAAATGATAAAGGAGCTATACAATAGAGTCAACGTTAATACGATTTTATGGATAGATAATGCTAAGTTTATAAGGTAATAACTTAGGTTTTTGGGGAAATGAAGTAAAATGGTAAGGTCTTTTACAAAAGAAATGTGGCTTGTTTTGACTAAGTAAACACAAAGTTCCACTTAGTATTTATCATAAAATGAAGTGAACTAAGACTACCGGGCAGATCCCAATGTCTTTGAGGGGATGTTAGTAAGGGTACTTGGGGGAATGAGAGGGGAAATTAGTCATGCTCCACTATTTTACAATCGAACAACTGCCATGGTACTTGTGACATCCATGAGATAAGTCTTTCTTGACAAGACAAAAAAATGATCACAAACTTGCTTCTACAACCTCAAACTACCTACCCAGCCTAATATACCTAGCATTTTTTCTTCCTTTTGATTGGCTGCATTTGGACTAGCAAACCCTGATTTTCCTCTTTTCTTTTGAATGCCCTCCTATCTAAGTCTACCCTTATCTCTTCCAAGGGCCTAGATTAAGTCGTTGGGCTCCTTTGTTTCTCTACCTATTTACTCATCTGCCAAGCTTGAACTGCTTGGACAGATCTTTATTCTCTATTCTAAAGACAAGTAAATTCAAACATGATCTAACCAGGATTGAACTGTCTGGCTATTCATCAAATTTGTCAAGAATCAACCACCTGTACACAATGAAATTCTTCAAAAATGGAACAGTAGTGGCATTTAAACTAGCACACTTTCCTGGTATTTTGGTTTGGGGTTCATTTTTAACATTTTTTATGACCAATTCATTATTTTTTCCCTTTTATTTTTCTTTTAGGGCATACCCTCTTTTCATTTTTTAATTTTCTTCATTTGTTTACAAAATATGGAATCTTTGCAACATGGAAGGATGAACATATTTGGCACTTCTTCAGTCAATCATGAAAAATGAAACCTATTGGTATAGGAACCTAACAGTGGCTCCACTTGGGGATGGCTTTTCCTGGTGAAAAGTCAAGAACAACAGGTCAGATGGCCTTATGTTCAATTCTTGCTGTATTCTGACATTTCTCCTTTGCTGTACACAAAATGGTGCCTCTACAAAATTTAAGTGTTTCTCATGAATTCATTCACTTAGTTGTAGCTCTGTTTAGGTTACTCTGTCTGAATATTTGTCATCATTTTCACAGCTCCCAAGTCTCCTTTTTAACTTCTTCTGATAAAATCAAAATGTAATACCATAAGGTGGCACAATTCCTTGCCTTTCCCTCAAAATTTGCTGCATCTTATTCCCTATCATATTGCTGTAATAAATTGCAGAAAGTAAACACTATTATGTACAAACTAAAGTGCTGATTTCTTCAACAAACCGGATCAAAATAATGCTTCAGCATTCGACCATTTACTGGCCCATCATCTGCCTCTGTGCCATCCAAGCTTTTCAGAAAATAGGTGTTGTTTCCTTGTACAGCCTGAATGACATAAGGTCCTTTCCAAAGGAAATCAAATTTTCCATGTTTTCCTTTGTCTTCCCTCCTGGAATCCCACTTCAGTACTTTGTCTCCTATGAAAAAGTCTTCTGCTTTAGTCCTTTTGTCAAACATCTTTTTTAGTTTTTCTTGTAGAACCTGACTTCTCTGATACACTTCCTCTCTAGTTTGTTGTAAGTGAATTTTTTGATTGATTCTTCTCTGAATATCATTAGGTTCTGCTTGCATTTCTTGCAGCAACTTTATCACTGGGATTCCCAAAGAAGAAGGGAATCTTGCCTCCATGCCATAAACCAATTCATATGGGCTTGTTCCAATGGATCTTTTGGTGGTCATTCTGTCTGCCCATAGTGCATTTACCAGTTTTTTATGCCAATTTTTCTTATTTTCCTCCAATACTTTCTTTATGATATTGATCAAGCTCTTATTGGAGGATTCAGCTAGGCCATTACCTTGGGGTTAATAGGCTGTGGAGTGGCCCAATGTAATGTGGTACTTATGACAAAAATTGTTCATTCTTTTAGATTTAAAGGCAACAACATTATCTGTTATGATCTTTTTTGGATAGCCAAATCTAGACAAAATATTGGTTTCTAAGAATTGCATGATGATTGAGTCATTGGATTTCCTAAAAGGGATAGCTTCTATCCACTTGGTAAAATAGTCTGTGGTTGTCAAAATCCACCTATGCTGACCAGAGGATGAAGGGTGGATTTCCCCAATGAAGTCTAAACCCCATTGTTGAAATGGGTTTGAGGGACAAAGGCAACAAATTTTTCTTGCCTTCAAAAATTTGGCATTTGTTGCAAGAAGTTACATATTTCTTTGCATCAGCAAAGAGTGTGGGCCAATAAAATCCAGCCCTTAGGATTTTATCAGCTGTTGATTTCCAATACAAATGTCCACCATAGTCCCCTACATGAAATTCCTTAAGTACTTTGTCAATTTCATCCAGTGTTAGGCAATTAGGCAAAATACCTTCATGGTTTTTCCAAAACAACACATTGTCTATAATACAAAACATTGAAGCTTTCATTTTCAAGAATCTCTTTTTAGTCTTGGATAACCCTAGAGGAGCTTGCAGGTTTAACAATATATAATATATGTTAGCATACCAAGGTGATTGTAAAAAGGTTTGATTGATATGTGGAGTCGCCATCTCATGTTCGTTATCTAGTTCATTGACGTCAAGGGCTTGAAAATTGGTTTCAGTCATCAGCTTGGCTAATCCTTGTCCTTTTATCAGTTTTGTTGGCTTAATTTCAATGTCATATTCTAAAATGTTAGCTATCCATTTTCCCCTTTTACCTTCAATTATTCTTGAGTTAAAATGTCTTTGACCATGACATTTGGGACATAAGATATCACATGAGAATACAAGATATAAACTCTGAAATCCTTGATGGCTTTTACAAGGGCATAAGCTTGTTTTTCCATGATCTGATCTTTTAAAGGTGCATCTCTAAGTGCTTTGCTGAAAAAAGAAATGGGCTTCTCACATCCTTGGTCATATTTTTGCAATAGGACAACAGCAATAGTATGCTGAGATGCAAAGGAAAAGATTATAAAATCTCTATCAAACTTGGGGCTTGTGAGGACTAGTGTTTTTGTTAAAGCTATTTTGATGTCCTCAAAGGCTTGTTTAGCTTCTATTGTCCATTTGACTTTAGAATCTTTCTTCAGCATATTATTCAACAGTCTTATCAGTTCAGCCAAGTTGGGAATGAATCTCCTTAGGAAATTGATCTTTCCTAAAAAAGCTTGTAGTTCTTTGATGTTTCTTGGGTGAGGCACTTGGAGGATAGCTTGTATTCTGTCCGGGTCAATTCTAATGCCATCTTTTGAAATTATGTGACCTAGGAGTTTGCCTTCTTCTAGGCCAAACAATGATTTCTTTGGGTTCAATGATATGCCATATTTTCTGCAAATTAGGAACACTTGTCTCAAATGTTCTAAATGTTCTTGGTCTGATTTTGAAAAAGCAGTGAGATCATCGAGATATATGACTAAGAAATCATGGATCTCTTTTGCAAAGGCTATGTCCATTGCTCGTTGAAATGCGGCCCCTGTATTTTTAAGTCCGAAAGGAATTTTTACATATTTGAAGGTTCCCCAAGGTGTTGTAGAGGTTGTTTTATCTTGATCATCCGGGTGAACTAAGATCTGATTGAATCCTAAGAATTCATCTAACAATGAGATCCTAGAAGCTCCCACTACACTTTGTAAAATGTGATCCATTTTGGGTAAGGGGTAGTGGTCTTTGAGAGAGACTTTGTTCAAATTTCTTAAGTCAACACACAGTCTTACCTCTCTCGTTTTCTTCCTAGTAGGTACTAGGTTTGAAATCCATTCGGAGAACCTGATAGGTGCAATTATTCTAGCTTCATACATTCATTTGACTTCCTTTTCAATAAGGGGAAGGAGGACATGATTCACCCTTCTAAGCTTTTGTTTAAAAGGTTTTTGATTTTCTTTCAAGGGTTTTGTATGTTGGATGCCAGAAGTATCATAGGACTTGAGGTCCTCATAGCTCCATGCAAAAACATCTTGAAATTCTTTAAACAACTCAATGTATTTCAGCTTTTGGTTAGGAGGCAATGTTTTGGACAATTTTATCATTTTGGGATTTTCCGTGGTTCCAATATTGCAGTCCTCAATTTCTGCGTTTAATGGTTGCATTTTTTGCTTTCTTGGAATATCATTTGAATCAAATATATCCTCCAAAGGAGTTAGGCCTGTGGGCAGAAAATTATCCTTTAGTTCAATTACTTCAGATTCTCCCTCAGCCATTTCATCAAGGTCCATTTGCTTCAGCTCTTGTAAATTTTGTTACCAAAAGTTGTTGGATGAAAAATAAAATTTGTTGTTTTAGCTAACATACTTTGCTCACTTTTTTCTATTTGTTGTTGATCATCAATGATGCTTGTGTCAATGTTTGTACTTGAGAATTCCTCTTTCAAAGTCAAGAAATTATTTATTTGTGTATCATTTTCAAACACCTGCCAATTTTTTACATTATCTGGGACAGCATGTCTATCTTTGATTTCAGCAGTGAAGTGGTGGTTGGGCTCAAATGGTAGCTTGCAAGTGTTGGCAAAAGTTGCCAAAATATGTGCATGTAAATTGTGCTTTCTTGGAATTTTGGTGAGCTGAGATTTTGATAAGGTGTTAAGTATTTCAATGGCTGCCCCTCAGTAAGCTCTTAGCCTAAGATCATTTGTAACAAAGTTTCCCTTCATTTGTTTTATAATCAAATCTGAGTCCCCTAGAATTGAAATCCTAGCTGCCCCTAGTCTTTTAATCAGTTTGAGACCTAGTAAAAGGACCTCATATTCGGCCATGTTGTTTGTACATCTAAAATTTAGCCTATATGCATGACCTTGAGCATGGTCATTTTGCATGTTGTTTATCCAAACCCCTGCCCCTGCTCCTAATTTGTTCACTGACCCATCAAATTCTAAGTACCGTAAGAGTTCTTGATTGTGACTAGCCTTAGGAGTTTTGGAAACTTGCTCAGTGAGCAAATTTGGATTTAGTAACTCATATGGTATGTTTTGTTCATTTGTTGCATCAATCACATCAACAATTTTTTGATCTTGAGCACTAGATTGTACATTTATTCTTTTTGTTTGTGCTATTTCCAGGAGTTTGACATCAATTTTGGGACACATCTCAGCATTGTATAAGATGAATGAATCCATATCAGAATGCATAAAATAGATGGGGAATTTTTGGGGTTTCTCTTTACTGCTAACCACATATTTCATCAATGTTTCCTGGTACAATCTATTTGGCTATCCAAAGACTGAAATGGTGACATAGGACATGTCTAGTTGCAAAGATCCTTGGAGTTTTTCACCTCAAGATCTGGACAAAAGCATGCCATACTTTGGTGGGATATCAACTACCACCACATCCATCAAGATTGTCTTTGCAGGGTATTGTACTAGATATACACACAAATCTTTGATTAGGCCTAGACACCTGACCTAGTTGGAATCAAATGAGAACAAGTCTTTGTATGGCCTTCTGATATCTAGGTCCAGTCTCTCCATCACAGGCTTAGGAATTAGGTTATGGGAAGCTCCTGAATCAAACATTGCATTATGCAGAACTTTGTCATTAATGTTCAAGCTCACATAGAATGGAGGAACTCCTACATCTACTCTTTTACCATTGATTTCAGGACCAAAAATCAGTTCTGGTTGGTCATCTAGAACATTGACTACATCTCTATTCTCTGATATTTGAAGTGACCTACTGATTTGTTCCCTATACAATTCATCTTTAGTCAATTCAGACAGAGGAATGGCTATTTTCAGTTTGCCTATTTCTGTTTCTAGGTTAAAAGGTTTTTCCACTTGAATTCTTGTATTGCAAGCAGCAAGGTTTTCCTTTTTTGCTGTATTTTCAGTGACCTTCTCTTCATCATGAGTGTTGTTCTGAGCTAAATTTGTGTTGAAATTATTTTCAAGAGGGAAGTTTAGATTTTATTTTGAGAGAAGGGATGTGGATGGCTGATTTTTTGAGGGCTGTAAGTCTGATATGTCCTCCACAGTGGCTTCCTTTGGGTCGAGGTTTGTTTTAACAGGGGGTTCTGTCAGGGCAGCTTTATCCTTTGATTTCTTTGGCTGCTTGGTATCTTTCAGCTTGGTAGGTTCAGGCACATCTATGGTTCTGCTTCTTAATTTGTATTGTTTATGAACCTCATAGACCGTTGCATCATACCCTTCTCTGAAATCAAATGACTCTCCGGATTTGGTTTGAAATTGGTTGAAATTATGAGCTTCTTTGTCATCTTGGGTTAGAAAGATTTGTTGTTCAGTGTTCAAACCCATTAGGTTGATTTGAGTATCCTCTGTTGGCTCACTAGAGGTTGAGGCTTTGGCATAGTTCTCTTGAAATGGAGGTCTGATATTCTGATCAAGGCCAACTTTCCCGTTGTTAGGATTTTGACTTTTTCTAAAGTTTGGATTTCTAGTGGTGTTACTTGGTTGACCATCCCAAGAAGATTTCCTTTCAATGGTTTCCACTCTGTCACCTAGTATGTCCATGACTTTGATGATTGCATCTAGTTTTTGCTCAAATGCAGAAGGCTCTTCTTTGAAAGTTGTTCTCCTTTCAGTTCTAGCACGATTTCTCTTAGATATCAAGTTGGCCTCTACACTAACCGCTATGCTTTGCATGTCTTCTAAGCTAGGAGGAGCCCTTTCCCTTAGTTGATATGCCATGTCAGAATCAAATCCATCAGGGAATTTGATCAAGGCTAAGCCAGGGGGAGGTCTAAGGTTTTGAGGAATGGCATTGTACACATTATTGAATCTAGCACAATAGTCTTGGACAATTTCTTGTGGGCCTCTTTTCAGGCTTTCATATTCAGAGAGGATATGCAATGGGTCTTTCTTCTTTTCCCATCTGTTCAAAAAGGTTTGGTAGAGGGCATCTGGGTCAGCTATAGAGTTCGCAGCAAGTGCTCTAAACCAGGTCCTTACATCACCAGTTAGACTTTGGACAAATATTTTCATTCTCACATCATCATCATCAATTTCATAGTTCTCAAAATAATGTTGCATTTTCTTTGTATGCTGTTGAGCTGTATAGGTGCTAGTTGTTACCGGGAAAAGTGTCTATTTAGAACTGCTCTATCCCACTAAGGTGTGACAGCTGCCTTAGAAACAAACAGATAAAAACTACTTTTGTATTTCCTTTATGAACTATAGATAGAGAGGAATAGAAAGAACCAACCTGTGTCTTGCGCTAATCCTTTGATCCAATCCCTCTCTTCTTTGACAGCCTCCAGCTACTTGCTTCCTTACTTGCCCAGCTTCACCAAGTACCTGTAAGATCACAGAAGAGGAACACTACGCAAAGACATGGATCTATATTCATAAACAACTTAGGATCAGATTTAAGTTAACCATACAAATGTAACAAGCATCAATGATACAAAAGCATGGAGGAAAAAATCAAATAATTTTTATTGATAAACAAGAATAGATCCAAGAGGAGTTACAACCGATGGTTCCTGACCCAGCATCAACCTCCTAGCAAAGAAGCCCCTCTTCACCTCCAACAAAGCATAGATCACCCAAAACTCTGATGTTTGTCTCAAAACCAACAGCAATTCCTTACACTGTGCAAAATTCCAGCCTCTGGATCTCTGGGATGAGGGATCCATATATAGATGTGTGTAAGGAGGATGAGTCAGCTTGTGATTTGATTAGTGTCCTCTCTCTCTCAGTTCTTGCTTCCACTTGGAGACTGAAGGCCTCTTACTCATCCTTGGTCGAATTCAGTGAGGCAAGTGTCATAGGAGAAGATTCAGGAAGCTTCCATTGTCTCTCCACCTCGCAGAATGACACTTCCATTTGTCATTTCTTGCCCAACACACCCTCATAGTGCATTTAGGTGCATTGCAACGCACCTATCTAGTGTGTTTAGGTGCTATGCAACGCACCTAGCCAATGGAGCAGCTGAAATGATCCTGTTTTAACTTATTATGAGCAGTTTCTGGTAGAGAACTTCTGGGAGAAGCTGTAATTTGTTGACCTTGTTCCTTTAGGGGTTAGAACAAAACTTTTAGGGACTTAAGAGCCCTTGGTTTATGGACATTTCATGCTTGGATCTGTAAGGCACAAAAATGTCTATAACAGTTGCCCCCTAAAGTATGAGGCCATTAACTTTTTGGTGTCAGGTGAAATGATTTATTATGAGGATCCGAAGTTCTTTCAATGCTGGGAGGAGACCTGTAATAAGATACAATACAATACATTATCTTCATATTGTTTTTCATGATCTAGCTGAGGCGGGAATTCCCATGCTCAACTTTATAAATTCATTTTCATGTACATAGGACAGACAATCGTCTGAGTGTAGACTGATGATTCTGATAGAGCCATCATCCTTTTGGTAGGATGATTATCTGTGCTGCAATGCTTGTACATTTAATGTCTTTATTTCCCTGGATATATATCGCAGCCCGGATGGATGAAACTAGATCCAGGGTCTTCAATCTCGTCTGATCTTCACTCGAAGTACAAGTCGATCCATGTGAAAAATGTTTTGAAGTCAAACATGGAAAGACATCGCTTGATTACCAGTCAATGATGTAAACTGTTAACAAGCACGAGAGGAATCACCGATAATGATAATGATCCTCAAGGTACTGCAGTACAATTCACGTGGTGTGAATAAAGGACTTGGCGTCTAACACCATGCAAAATCTTTCGGTTGAAGGTCATTGATGTAAACCTGTCGTCGAAAGTGAGAAACTTGCCATTGAGGAATGCAAGCTTCAAAGTACTGAAAGGGGTGTTCCTAGACCAACTTCTTGGATAATGAGCTGATGTCGACAAGAAGTGATCCATCACAGGAGGGCCTTAATGAATCCCACATCAATGACATGGAACGGAGCAAATGATTTTGATGGAGGTGAAAACAATCTGATGATATACGGTTCAGGGTGGCGGTCATGAAAAAATGGAGTATAATGTATGGTAGTGGGTGGGACACAGGTGGCTTCTCTGGATGACTTCTCTTGAACATGTCGATGAAACTGATGTGATGGATTGGTAGCATTAACCCAAAATGTGGATGGTATGGTGTGACCATGGCGATGTGACCAGTGAATGAAACAACCCAACCCAACTCGGACACGGAGTGGAAGTTTCATGTTCAAGAGTGACCTGCTACCAATAAATATTCTTTGAGTTTTCTTCCCAATTTTTCCCCAGTCATTGCTGACCAGTACCTCTTTATTTTTGTCAATCTTGAGGAGGATAACATATGCTTGTTCTATAATTTTCCCTTCGGGCAAACCCATCGCTATGTTTTAACGAGTCTAGCGATAGTGAAACTCGTTCTCGTCTAAAGACAAGTTTGTCGCTATTAATCTTTTTAACGAGTTTAACAACAAAGATAACTCGGTCCTTTTCATTTTTAGAGAGTCTGAAAAGGTACGTAAAGGTAACTCCAAAATTCCTTTTTCGTCATCTAATCCCTTAAGTCTGAAAAAGTATAAAACAATACAGAAGGGATGAATTTTCGATAGTTTTAACAAGCCGAACAAAACAAGCGCTCGATCTTTTTGTGCAATAATCCCTCAGGTCCAAAAAGATTAAAAGCTAGAGGAGGGATAGCACTTCCTGTCCCTTTAACGAGCTGGAAGGCCAAGGACTCAACAATCTTTTCATATTTTACGAGTCAGTTGAAAAGAGCTTAAAGAAGACTCGTCTTTTGAGGAACGAGTGATAAAATGGGTAGCCACTGATTCCAGGTAAGGTTTGGAATTTTCCAATCACGGCAGTGTCACAAGGATGGCTAGTGAAATCACTCTTCACAGCTGTTCCTCGAAATGGGTAAACAATCAAGTGGAGGTGAATGATCGGCCAATTAAAAAGTGGAGGTGACGGTGAAAACACGACCAAGGCTTTAATGGCTGAAGTACTACGTTCACGGTGGTTATTTACCAGGGGATAGTTCATTTTAAAAGGAGCTTAAACGCGGGTGGAAACATTTGCTCATGTCTTATGTTTATTTTTTAACGAGCTTGAACTATGTGCTAAAACTGCTCGATGCGGGTTTATTTTTTAATGAGCTTGAACCTTGCGGTAACACTGCTCGATTAATCCAGTCATATGATAAGAATGTCTCATATAAAAACGACAACTTTTAGAGTTTTTCCCCACATCCTTTCTTTATGCAAGTTAGGAAACGACTAATCCAAAAAACAGATAAATAATCGCTCTTTGCTTCCACTCCAAAAGGTTTTCATGCCCCCAGGTATAAAACAGAGCTTCAAGGTCACCCTCTATTCGAGCTGACAAAACATTTGTTTTATCAGGAAGGGTATACCTCTTACAGGTTACCCAAAGATTGTTCTATTCACAGCGCAAACAAAACACTTCTTTGGCAATGTCTACCGAAATAAACAAAGGTGAACAGATAGTATAGTGTGACCATCCCTGGCATAACTTTGACAAGAGAATCTTGTTCTAGAATAACCCTCTTTTCCACTCACGGACGGGGTATAGACTAGTCATATTCTCCCGCGGAAACCTACCATATACCCAAAGTTTTCTTGCCGAAGCATACCAGGATGCATGCCCCTTGGGTTTCAGTCATATCCCTCCGAATTACTCGCGCTCATCGGGAGGACGGACTGGAAATTGAGACATTTCTTGCGTGAAAAGACCATTCAGGGATGGTATATGACTATTTGCTATGCCTGATCTGGGAAATGAAAGTTGGTCTACGAGCTTGACCACTCTTCCTTCATGCGGAAAACACATTACTCTAAAGAGTGAGGAGACAATTGCTCCCATGCAATAAATATAGTCTCGTCCAAGGAGTAGATTGTAATCCAGGGGTCCTTGAACTACCATTACGTTCATGTGAACTGTTTTCCTTCTCAATGTTATGGGCACATCGGGAAGGATCCCTAAAGGTCGACTGGTTCCTTTATCAAAGCCTGTCAGATTTCTCATCTCAGGCAAAAGCGATGGTGAACCAAGCGATTTCCAAGCAGTTGAGGAAAGGATACTCACAGAAGCTCCCTCATCTATGATGGTACCAGCCATAACCATTCTATATATTTGAACGATAATTCGGAATGGTATGCTTGCTGGTAAACGGGGTCTGCCTAGTTGATTCCAGTCGAAGGAGACAACTAGGTTGCTTGGAGGTGGGACCGAATAGACGACTGGGTACGGCTCTGACAAACTTCCTTCTTGCGGTAAAGGAACGGGTAAATTTCCCCCTTGTTCGTCGGAGTCTGTGTTTATGAAGAGAATTTGGACGGTGTCATCCTTGTTCTCTTCAGTGACTGTATCATCTGAAGATGAAACCTCTGAAGGCAAGACCGGGTCAACTGCCACCTCGACCTTTTGACTTTCGTCTGGTATGGATCCAGATGGTTTATCTTCAATGATAGGTGCTTCAGCCGACCACCTGAGCGGGCCAACCGGATTTTCAACTAGTGACGTACTCGGCAAGAGTTTTTTATATCCAGGAGGAAGTCGTAACGGTGAAACCGGACGATCATCCAAAACTCTTTTAGCTTCATCTAAGAAGGGACAACGGTGGATGGAATGATCGCCTTCGCACAATTTACAAGGAAACCTACATTTCCCTTTTTCTCCTGGGGCTTCACTTTCACTAGTTGACGGTGTGCTTTCAACATGATCATCAGAGGTTGACGACACCGGGTTGTGCAGACGAGGAGACCAGTCCCTTAATATCTGAGGGATGCAAGGACAATCTCTGTGAAAGTGGTCTCCTTTGCAAATGACACATGGCGATCTAGGCCTGGTTGGTGCAGTGTGTGGATTTTCGTTAGACGACACTCATTTCCCCCATTCACCTTTGGCTCCTTCTTCTTCTTCTCTTTCTTCTTCTTTTCCTTCTTCTCCTTAGGAACTTGACTTTTGGCTTTACCAGCCCCATCAAGTGAAGAGGAAGGAGGAGAGGAAGAATTAGAGGAAGTAGAAGGTTGGTGGGCAGCTCTGGACTCGTCTAATTGCTGATTCGATTGTTCAGGAATAGTGGTGTTCTCAATGACAGAGGTTGAGAAGAGCCATACATGCAAACCAATTATCAGTCCTGGAGGCAACAATGTGGCCATATGGGGCGCACCAACATCTCCCCAAGAGGAGAAGGGACTAGGATTTCCTCCAAGAGGAATTCCTCGGTTGGTAGACTCCATTTTCTCAACCCAAGATCAACGTCGGAAAGGGTAATGAATATTCCATTTAAAATAATTTTTTATACGCTTTGACACAACTTGTTTTTTTCAGTTTTTAAGAGTCGAGAAAAAACAAAAGATGACTCTAGTCTCCTTCGATTTTTAATGAGCCTGAAGTTACAAGTGCTCAAATGGACCTTTTCCGTTAAGGAGTCTGAAAAGGAATGAAAGGGACTGCTCTGGAGATCTAGGTAGAGGGAGTACCAAACCAATCGCAAAACTGTAGAATACTTTTTATGGTATGACAGTCAATCTTCCCGAATGCTGTGTGTTATCACTGACAAACTTCCAAGGCCAAATGTCTTACATTAGTCTGATAAAAAAATTCGGTGCTAGTCTAAATTTGATTTTGGTTTTTAGAGTCTTGAATCACCGGTCATTCTCATTCATCCCCGGTCCCATAGCCATGTGTCAGTTTTGTTCAAGAGTTACTATGTGTCGCAAAGCTTTTTAGGTTATTTCGTAGCTCATGAAATAATTTTGAAGTGTTTCCGCAGCACATAAATCCTTTTCAGCAGTTTCGCAGCGCAACATGCTTTAAGTGATTTCGTAGTGCATAATTCATATTTTGCATTGGCTGCGCTACGAAATTGGGGATTTGTTTGAATCCATAGTCATTCTCACCCAGCTGTCATACTTATCAGAATCTGCTGTGTTTTAGATTGTTAGGTGTTGTGGTATTGACACATGTTGCAGTTGTTGCTGAGAAGGAGACAAAGGGTTCTGTTTACTATCTGAATGCATTTAATGGAAAGTTGCTTGATGGCATCAATAAAAAGACTCAGGATACAGTTATCTTGACACGAATAGTCCAGTGGGTTCAATTATCTGTTTTATTTCAATGTGGTATTTTGACCTGTTCATGAAACACAATTAGAAGAGAAAATCAGTTGCGCTAGGGATTTTTGGTGATGCTGGTCAAGGTATTGTTGGTGCAGGGTAATTGATAAGGAGAAATGCTGAGAATGTAGCTGCTCGTTTGGAAACCCAGGCTGCACGTCTTGAAGCACATGTCAAACAAATTTTTGATGGTGTTGATGATGCAGATGGTGCAGAAGATGTGACGTTTGATGAACTTGTTGGAATGCAAGGGACTGTATTTCACTTGGTTGAAAATTCCATTACGGTTTTGGCCAGCAATGCAATCTTTCTCGGTGTCGTGATTTTCCTTCGGGAAGTTATGGAGAAAGAAGATGAGAGAGGCCGTCAGGCAGAGGATTCTCAGCGTGGGAATAAATCATTTGAATTTCATACGCACAGGCACTTACAACAACGACAATCGAGGCAAGTGTGGCATTGTGAGTTGTCCCTCAAACACTGCATACTTTGTATGGTACGATACCACAGAATTTGGGATACCCAAAACAACATCGGGTTCTTTTGTGCTACAACCCTGCGTGGTCATCTATGATGGGGTTTTCCATCTCTGCAACACAGGGGTGCAGTGGGTGATTAAAGCAGAAAAATACAAGAAGATCAGATTCTGTGTTGTTCAGTCCAAGGCTGCAGAGCCATACTTGATAGCTTGCAGCTTGGATCGAAGGGATGTTTTGCGTCGCTTCTTATTTGTGGAGGGTCCTGGTTTGTGCCATCAAGCATCTACAACGGCATTGAAATTTTTGTCATCTCATTCTTTTACTTGGCAGATAGCACCTATTTATCTGGCATCTTGCCCTAGACAAGGTTTGCAATTGTTGGAGATTTTATAAAACAGAGTATTTTTTTGGCTTATGTAGAAAGATAGAATTGAGTAATATAATAGAACTGCTTTTCTTCTCAGGATTCATAAAGTGTTTCTATGTTCAAGATGTGTGGTTTTACTTTATCCTTGATTTATTTTACAGTTGCATTAATGTGTAATCACTCAGAATTCACTTATGCTGCTTTGATTTCCTGTACACATTCATGAACTGTGGTTTTATAAGAGTTGTGTTTTGAACATTTAAATGCCACATGCCCTGACTTCTATGTAAAGGTTGTATCATTATTTGCTAAGGTTTTATTGACTCCATAGGCCCAATGGAAACTTATGTAATGTTTGTCCAACCTTCATATTTGTCACGGTTATATAACAAGAGTTAGCCCTCTTATTTTTAACCAAAATCAATAACCCTTTGAGAGAGCCCTCTCAGGCTAAGGAGGCTAAGCCTTAGTCAAAAGTTGGTTTGAAATAGTTACACTGAGATAGTCTGATCGACAACCTATCAGGGTCCTATTTTGGTGATAACATTTTGGTGCATCTGCCAGGAGCCCGAAGTCTATTCATTCCCGAAATTAAGAGGTTGAACTTTTGAAGGTAGCAGGAGCTCAGACATCTTTTTGAGGCTGCAAAACTACCTTGGCGACTCCACACATCGAATAAGAAATTGGAAGGTGACTCCACTGCTAGAAGATCAGTAGCTTGATGAAGTTCCAAGATGAGTTCCACTGCAAGAATGAATGCCAGGTATGCTCCTATGAATCGGTCTCATATCCCTGGTTTTCCAAATCCTATGCCAAAGGTTGATTGGTTAGAGGATCTTCCAATATTCAAAGATGAAAAGAAGGATAATGCTACTCTTCATTTGGTTAAATTCCATATGCATGTACGCAGTTTTAAGGTTCATTTACCTGAAGATTGTCTCATGAAAATGTTTATGACCACTTTAGAAGGAAAAGCATGGTCTTGGTATAAAAGTCTGGAAAATGGTTCAATATATTCTCTTGCTAGTTTTCATGATGAATTCTGTGAAATGTATAAAGAAGGTTATCCTTCCTTATTGTTGTAGACATTCTTTAAGTCTTATTCAGTACTTGGAAGATTGTTATGATGATGATCAATTTATGGATGAAGAAATTTTAGAGGCTCTTCATAACAATGCATTCCAGCACCGAGAAGAAAGTATAACATCTCATGAAACGCAACATGAAGATCAGCAGGGGTTTATTTGTGAAAACCATGTTTCATCCTTTGATGTTGATGTAGAGATGCAGCAGATTTGTCAGGCTTTAGATCATTATGAGTATGAAATAGATTGCAAACAGCAAGATGAAGTACTGGAAGGTAGCTTTTACGACTGTCAGGCAGAGGAAAAGGTTGGCTTTTTATGTCAAACTTCTCAGCAGATTACAGCAACAAATGATCATAAGAAAGAGGAAAATTACATTGTTTGTAGGCAGCATTCAGAAAAGCAGTTCGATAGCATATCAAAAGAACCTTGTGTGGTTGAAAATCAGTTGTCTAAAGATGCAAAATGTTATGATGATCATCGACATAACCATGTATTCTTTGACCCTATAAGTGAATATATGGATAAGCTTTGCACTCCGGTCTTTCATTTTCATTTGCATTATGAAGATCAAGTATATTATGAGTTAATGTGGTCATCTCACTACCATGGTTATTTTGAGGTTGAATGCAGTCAAGAGCCTCCAATATCAGAGAAGACAATTGATTGGCTTTATTGGAAGTATCATGTTGCTTGAGCTACAAGTGGAGCTTGCAGCTGATAGGGTAGGTAGGTAGGAAAGTGCAAATAAGCTCAAGGTGACTGAGCATTTTTTTTTTTTAGTAGTGGTAGATTTCTTTTTCCCACAGTGATCATCAAGTTTAAGCCTGAGGTGAAGGCCCAAGGAGCTGGAAAGGGATGCTTGTCAAGCAAATTTCTGTTTGTCAAATAAATTTTATAAGGCACTGGAACTCCAGGTTCTTAGTGTACCACAAGGGCGCACTATCCCAAGTGGAGCCACTGTTATCACTGACAAAATTCCAAGGCCAAATGTCTTACATTAGTTTGATAAAAAAATTCGGTGCTAGTCTAAGTTTGATTTTGGTTTTTAGAGTCTTGAATCACCGGTCATTCTCATTCATCCCTGGTCCCATAGCCATGTGTCAGTTTTGTTCAAGAGTTACTATGTGTCGCAAAGCTTTTTAGGTTATTTCGTAGCTCATGAAATAATTTTGAAGTGTTTCCGCAGCACATAAATCCTTTTCAGCAGTTTCGCAGCGCAACATGCTGTAAGTGATTTCGTAGTGCATAATTCATATTTTGCATTGGTTGCGCTACGAAATTGGGGATTTGTTTGAATCCATAGTCATTCTCACCCAGCTATCATACTTATCAGAATCTGCTGTGTTTTAGATTGTTAGGTGTTGTGGTATTGACACATGTTGCAGTTGTTGCTGAGAAGGAGACAAAGGGTTCTGTTTACTATCTGAATGCATTTTAGTGGAAAGTTGCTTGCTGGCATCAATCAAAAGACTCAGGATACAGTTATCTTGACACGAATAGTCCAGTGGGTTCAATTATCTGTTTTATTTCAATGTGGTATTTTGACCTGTTCATGAAACACAATTAGAAGAGAAAATCAGTTGCGTTAGGGCTTTTTGGTGATGCTGGTCAAGGTATTGTTGGTGCAGGGAAATTGATAAGGAGAAATGCTGAGAATGTAGCTGCTCATTTGGAAACCCAGGCTGCACGTCTTGAAGCACATGTCGAACAAATTTTTGATGGTGTTGATGATGCAGATGGTGCAAAAGATGTGCCGTTTGATGAACTTGTTGGAATGCAAGGGCCTGTATTTCACTTGGTTGAAAATGCCATTACGGTTTTGGCCAGCAATGCAATCTTTCTCGGTGTCGTGATTTTCCTTCGGGAAGTTATGGAGAAAGAAGATGAGAGAGGCCGTCAGGCAGAGGATTCTCAGCGTGGGAAGAAATCATTTGAATTTCATACGCACAGGCACTTATAGCAACGGCAATCGAGGCAAGTGTGGCATTGTGAGCTGTCCCTCAAACACTGCATACTTTGTATGGTACGATACCACAGAATTTGGGATACCCAAAACAACATCGGGTTCTTTTGTGCTACAACCCTGCGTGGTCATCTATGATGGGGTTTGCCATCTCTGCAACACAGGGGTGCAGTTGGTGATTAAAGCAGACAAATACAAGAAGATCAGATTCTGTGTTGTTCAGTCCAAGGTTGCAAAGCCATACTTGATAGCTTGCGGCTTGGATCGAAGGGATGTTTTGCATCGCTTCTTATTTGTGGAGGGTCCTGGTTTGTGCCATCAAGCATCTACAACGGCATTGAAATTTTTTTCATCTCATTCTTTTACTTGGCAGATAGCACCTATTTATCTGGCATCTTGCCCTAGACAAGGTTTGCGATTGTTGGAGATTTTATAAAACAGAGTATTGTTTTGGCTTATGTAGAAAGACAGAATTCAGTAATATAATAGAACTGCTTTTCTTCTCAAGATTCATAAAGTGTTTCTATGTTCAAGATGTGTGGTTTTACTTTATCCTTGATTTATTTTACAGTTGCATTAATGTGTAATCACTCAGAATTCACTTATGCTGCTCTGATTTCCTGTACACATTCATGAACTGTGGTTTTATAAGAGTTGTGTTTTGAACATTTAAATGCCACATGCCCTGAATTCTATGTAAGGGTTGTATCATTATTTGCTGAGGTTTTATTAACTCCATAGGCCCAATGGAAACTTATGTAATGTTTGTCCAACCTTCATATTTGTCACTGTTATATAACAAGAGTTAGCCCTCTTATTTTTAACCAAAATCAATAACCCTTTGAGAGAGCCCTCTCAGGCTAAGGAGGCTAAGCCTTAGTCAAAAGTTGGTTTGAAATAGTTACACTAAGATAGTCTGATCAGCAGCCTATCAGGGTCCTATTTTGGTGATAACACTGTGTTCAGTGCATTGCGATCGATAGGGCGGCAGACACGGCTTCCTATGGATAAAGGACTTAAACCTATAGGGGTCTCCCAAAATATACTCGATGGTACGTGGGAGAAAAAGTCCGTACTGGTACTTATCATCTCAAAGTGGAGGAATCACCCAACCATCAATGAGGACAACAGTTACCAAGCTTTACGACACCGGAATACGTCTCTAGCCTAGACCTCTAAATGTTGTGCGTTAAGTTCCAAAGCATTGTTAGATTCATTGAATTTATTTTAAATTGATCTTGCTTATGAATTTTGCCTTTTGGGTTCACCACGAGATGTAGATGTAATTCCTAAAATGCAATCTAAAAGATGACAAACAAACTTTTATCTCTTTTGCGCAATGAAAATCCTAGCTACTAGAGGAAAAGAAAGACACAATCTTTTCACAAAGAGCAAAGAGCACACTGTAAATGCACTTTCCTAAATCAAGCCAAACAGACTGTCTATATGCAAATGCACATGCATGTATTTGTTTTTGACTTTCTTAGTATTGATGCTAAAAAGAAAGTTGATGTACAAATCTGAATTTGCTTTGAAGCGACAAACACAAACAAGCTTCTTTTCGAAATCAAAAGATAGAGACGATTACGACACTTTACGATTTTGAAATGAATACTTGTTTTTGACACTAGAAAGTCACAAATTCAGACCAAAGGAAATAGTAAAAGCATAATAGACCATCAACAACAATCAAACTTTCTCCTATGATCGAAATCGACACTTGCGACAGATCTAAATCAAAGGATGACAGTACGACTATTCTACTTTTGCAATGGAAAACTGTAAACGACTCAACAAACACAAAAAAACATCTATAGTTCTTTTGTACAAAGGCGGCGGAATAATAGAAACGAAAAGGGGTTTTAAACAGACATATACTGATCACAAGTAGCAAAATTCAAAGACAGAACTGGAAATAATGAAGCATAAGAACCACAACTCACAGGGCTTAGTCTGATCACCGCACCTGTAACACAGAGAAACTGCAATGTAGCGTAGGTTGCCCTTTCGGGAAGTGTGTTGAAATGCAGGATCTCTTAGCAGTACCTACGCTGGGTCAGAAATGAGAATCTGTCCAGGTTCTGGGTCACAGTTTGCAGTTCAGTCTTTTGGTTTTCGGCCGAGTAAAAGCAATCAGTAATGCACAATCAGGGGTAGATCTAAGGAGGGTCTAAGAGCTATCACAAGGGCAATCAGATAGTTTGTGAATCAGCTGTTCAAATCATAAATAGATCCAGTGACTGGACTGAAGCAACAGATGTCTACTTTGCATTTGTTATGGCAAATGCAGTTCGAATGCTACTTATAAGTTTATGAAACAAACAAAAAAGAATGATACACAAACAAACTAATTAGACTTCCCTAGCGGAGTCGCCATTTTGTTACCGGGAAAAGTGTCTATTTAGAACTGCTCTATCCCACTAAGGTGTGACACCTGCGTTAGAAACAAATAGAGAAAAACTGCTTTTGTATTTCCTTTATGAACTATAGATAGAGAGGAATAGAAAGAACCAACCTGTGTCTTGTGCTAATCCTTTGATCAAATCCCTCTCTTCTTTGACAGCCTCCAGCTATCTTCTCCCTTACTTGCCCAGCTTCACCAAGTAACTGTAAGATCACAGAAGAGGAACACTATACAAAGACATGGATCTATATTCATAAACAACTTAGGATCAGATTTAAGTTAACCATACAAATGTAACAAGCATCAATGATACAAAAGCATGGAGGAAAAACTCAAATAATTTTTATTGATAAACAAGAATAGATCCAGGAGGAGTTACAACCGATGGTTCCTGACCCAGCATCAACCTCCCAGCAAAGAAGCCCCTCTTCACCTCCAACAAAGCATAGATCACCCAATACTCTGATGTTTGTCTCAAAACCAACAACAATTCCTTACAATGTGCAAAATTCCAGCCTCTGGATCTCTGGGATGAGGGATCCATATATAGATGTGTGTAAGGAGGATGAGTCAGCGTGTGATTTGATTAGTGTCTTCTCTTTGTCAGTTCTTGCTTCCACTTGGAGACTGAAGGCCTCTTACTCATCCTTGGTCGAATTCAGTGAGGCAAGTGTCATAGGAGAAGATTCTGGAAGCTTCCATTGTCTCTCCACCTCACGGAATGACACTGCCATTTGTCATTTCTCACCCAACGCACCCTCATAGTGCATTTAGGTGTGTTGCAACACACCTAGCTAGTGTGTTTAGGTGCTATGCAACGCACCTAGCCAGTGGAGCAGATGAAATGATCCTGTTTTGACTTATTCTGAGCAGTTTCTGGTGGAGAACTTCTGGGAGAAGCTGTAATTTGTTGACCTTGTTCCTTTAGGGGTTAGAACAACACTTTTAGGGACTTAGGAGCCCTTGGTTTATGGACATTTCATGCTTGGAGCTGTAAGGCACAAAAATGTCTATAACACTAGTGCCATCAAAATATGTAATTTTGCTTTGATAATCTTGAGGCATATCCCCTGGAATTGTAGGCAGCAGTAGAGGAGCATATCTATTTGCCATATTTGCAGGGATAAATGGGACAGCAGGAAGAAAAAGGATAGCTAGAACAACAGGTACAAGAGTGGAAATATGGGCAGTGGATGGGGGAGTGGAGAGAAAGCTTTGAGGTGTGGATGAAGAACTCGGATAGGCTGTAGTATTGACAGAAAGGACTGCTGCTCTCCCAGGGGTGAGCTCAGATTTTGTAATATTTTGCTGAAGTATATCAGGGTTTAAATCAGTAGATTTAGCTCAACTTTCTTGTCTTCTAAGGCTCTTAGAGATCAAGTTAGGATTTTCAAAAATAGTCGGAGGATCTGGATCAGGATTTGACCTGGTGTAACGAGTTTTCTTCTTTGGAGCCAGCTTCTAAAAATATATTTTGGTATTTTTTGGGAATGTGTAAAGATCACAGCCTTGAAGGAAGCTCTTTTGAAATATAGGAGGCTTTGGGCTTTCCTTTGAATATATTAAAACAGGGAAACTGATCAAATTTTTGGGACAGTTGTTTAAAGCCTATAACTAGACTGGAGATTGACTGAAGTAGCGTTTATTTACTCCTGCAAATGCACAACAAAAATAGTTTCAAAGGCTACCTGGATAACTTCAGGCTCCATCTATAGCTTTAGAAAATAGACAGCAGTAACAAACAGTCATTTAGTTCCCCAGTGGAGTCGTCAATGATGTTATCACTCAGGTTGTTCCCCAGGAAAGCTCTAAGGGGGGAATACGACCAAGGTAACCACTAACCAGTCTTTTAGCTGTAGATTCTAGCCCATTTGCAACCAGAGATGGCTCTCTCTTTGTAATTTAGCTTTGTTTTGAAGTATTTTAGGCTAGTTATGATGCACAGGGTTTGGTTTTAAGTTCCTTGGATGGTGATCTTAAACAAAGCTCGGATGCAAGTCTAAAACAATTTATACCATTGGGCAAATGGGGTTAATGAGGATGAAATGCTGAGAGTGTTTTCTTTAATAAAGGGCAATACTACAGAGCAAGATAATTGATCTTGGAACAATTTTAAAATCTAGAAATTGGTGGAATGTAAGCCAGTGGATGAAGGGCAGTTAAGAATCCTTCATCATGTTGGCAGAGGGAAAGTGCATGAATATTATCAAGGAGCAGTAAAGAATTCCTAGGCAATATTCAAAGTGAAAGAATCAGTGGAAACAGGAGCAGTTAAGAATTCATGTTTATGCTAACTCTGAAGAAAACATAATTAACAACAGAGATTGAACACAAAGTGTATTTAGACAAATTCTGGGGTATTCTTTTTCTCTATTACTAAGATTATGAAACATATATGAATTTTGGAAACAAAGAAGACACAAAACACAGTTTAGAACAACTTGTTGATCCGTAGAAAGACACAGGACTTCTATAGCAGGTCCCAGAACATCAATTCCACATTCAGACGGTCCAGCAACAGTGAACTTCAATAGCCTTTATATTAAAAAGTCTCAGAGTTACAGCGTAGTCCAGAGAGAAAATCACCAACCCCGAATACATCTCATGGGGAGGTATTTATACAAAAAGGAGATACAAAATATCATGTAGATAAGCTATCAAGAAATAACTTTCTTCACCTACTCTATAGAAGAAGTATATGAGAGAAATGAATGCAGCAGTAAATGTTGGTGTGCTGGCTGTTTAGATTGTCAGATAGATTTGAATTTTTGGACTGAGTGAGTCGACTGGTAGCTGTTTCTTTGTTTTGCATTCCTGCGTTGCTGTCTTGGCCTTTTATTTGTGATGGGTCTTTCATTAATGACCTGCAACCCCAACCTAATTTCCTCTTTCTGATGTTTTCATTCTTTGACAGGTGGCCCGTGCATTTGAATTTGCTGATATGTAGTTGATCAAAAAGAAAAAGAATCAAAATTACCTTGGTAAAACCTCCAGCATCCTCTGCCACCATTGGCCTGTTGGCAACTGATGTCTTTGTATTTTTATTAGTGTTTCATCAGCTTCAGTATACCTGTAGAAGTTGGGCTGGACTTCAAAAAGATGATTTATCTCATGTTCAATGTTACTAGAACAAATTTTCTAATTTTTCATATAGACTCTGTCGAGAGGGAGGCACTGTGTCTTCTGAAATGCTTGATGACGTTGTAATTTGATTGGAAACATAGGTATTTACCCTATTAGCATACTGTTCATGTGTTAACAGCCTCCCATTGCTGGTCAATAAGCTGGGTAACCCTTTCCTCTGCAACATTGCGAACTTTTCTTTGAAGGCATTTATTTCTGTCTGCATTTCTTGGCACTTTCTTTCCAGTTTTTGAACAAAATTCCTAAGGGTTAGCACCTTTTTCACTATCAAAATCGTGTCTGTTATGTTCCTGATATCTAGAGCTGCTAGTTGTTATTTGGTATGAGTATTCAAAAATTGAATGAGTCTATTGGCCTGCTCAGGCATGTTTCCCAATGATGCCCTGGCCCTTTGAATCTCTACTCGGGCTATTTCTATCAATTCTATTTGCTCATGTATCATCTGAATTGATTACCATTGGTCAGTGATAGACTGGCCAATTTTGGTCCACAGAATTATCTTGATTTCAGACAGAGTTTTATGAAGAGTAAGCTCTTTTTCTAAGGATTTTATTTTGTTATCTGAGGCCTTTATTTCTCTTGTTTTTTCAGCCACTGTTATCTTAGATTTGTCATAGCCTCTTTCAGCTCTGACATTTGGCCTTCTAGCTCTTTTACTGCTTTCATGAGTCCTTCCATTCTCATGCTAGAGTCTAGTGCTATTATTGTTGTTGTTGTTGAAGCATCCTTGGTTGATGTACATGTTGTTGATGCTGGGATGATAGGAGGGATTGCTGCTGCAACTGTGGGAGGGGCAGTGGTGACTGTTGGAGATGTTTCAGGTGGCTGGGAGGTCAAATCTCCCTGCTTGGCTTGCAATGATTTCTCCAATTATTGCTCTGTTGCAATTAGCCTTTGATTCATCCTCATCAACAAATCCATCGTATCTTCTTCTGCCTTTTCTTGTGCAACTTTTGTGGTTTGTGGGTGCATGGTTGCAGGCAGACTTAATTGCTTTCTAAGTGCAGCAATATCTTCTTCCTTTTTCTTTATAAGGGCTTTGTTGCCCTTGGCATCCTCAGGATCATGCCCTAGCTGCTTTCTAAGTGCAGCAATATCTTCTTCCTTTTTCTTTATAAGGGCTTTGTTGCCCTTGGCATCCTCAGGATCATGCCCTAGCTCAACAATAATTTCCTCCAGGATCTTTATTCTGTTGTCTTTAGCCAAGGAAGATATTTTTTCCAAATCCAATTGGGAAGACATATTGCTTAATGACTCCTTCAATTGGTGGGCCAGCATTGCCTTGTCTGCCAATGTAGCATAGACCATTTCGCCTATTTGCTTGTGTAGCTCAATCTGGTCCATTAGGTGTATGTCTTTAGCAAGGACTTCTAGATTTGTTTTTATGTAGTTCGCAGCAGTCTGTGGTTGCTGAACTTTAGGCTTGAAATGACTTAAGATCATTTTTCCTCCTTAATGTCATAAGCTGCCATCAGTCTTCGCTGTTTGGAGGGTGTTGTTTTGAGAAGTTGATCATAAAGCTATATTCTTAATAATTCATTTTGGGCTTTAATTTCCATGAATGTTCCTTTAATACCAGATGGTTGCTTACTTTGCTGCTTTGAGGAGGACACCTCCATACCATGTTGCCTCTCCATTTCTTGCCTGTGAGAGTTGGTGGATGTTTGTTGGCTGGTTTCCCTCTCCTTCCTTGGACTCCCTGTGATTCCTTCACTAATTTCCTCTTCAGGTTGAGGATCTACTCTTTTCCTTTTGGCCTCTGGCTGCTCTGTTGACCCACTTGCAGGCATGGTTTCTTCTCTGTCCCGTTTCTTGCTTCTTTCCTCATTGAGAGGATTATGTAATGCTGGTACCTATGGTGCCTCTGTTTGTAGTGAAGGGGCTTGCCCTTGACCCTGTTCATTTGAGGTAGTTGGCTGGTCTATCATTGTTTCTTGCTCAGTATCTACTACCTCCTTGCCTTTTTTTGTTCCTGTTGCTGGTGCAATCCTTTTTTGGGCAACTTGTGAAGCTACAGTAGTTGATGTGCCTTCTCCAATTTGTTGTGGCTGTTTGAATGACATCTACCCAAAAGAATCTAAGTCAAGGGTTTTTTCTAGATTTTTCATAGTTTTCTCCATTTTCTCTTCCTCAGGGAACTGTTCAATTATTGTTCCTTCTACCCATTCATCTTGGTTGGAAAATTGTTCTATCTCTGGGATTTTGCAATGTTCATAAGCTGACAGCCTATATTTTATTTTCTTGCATTGATAAAGCCATTTGAGCCATAGGGTACCCACCAAAAGCTCCTTTTTAATTTGAGTTTTTCACCCAATATCTGATCAACATCTTGCCATCCTTCTTTTTTGTTCATGACATAGGGGCCTAGTTGGTCTCTCAATTTCAACTGAGCCTTCTTCTTGGTGCTATGGAAATGAATCAAATCTGAATTGATAAACTGTCTGTAATATTCCAAGGCAAACAGTCTCATTAGCACATATCTTGGCAGCCTGTAGGGGCACAACTCACAGCCCTATATCCTGATGACAGTGTGATTCTGGTAGAATTACCAATCACCTATTTTGTAGATTTTTGAGAGCTACAATATTTTCTTCATATCAAAAGACAGTCTAGGAGGAGGATTTCTCTTCAGGAGAGAAGAGACTGGATAGAAAAACATGTCAATGAACTCACAGTAAGAGTAGGGAGAGTTGTAGACTTCATGAAAGATTGAGGTCCAAAAAATCACAGACCTCTTTTCTCCTTTAGAGTCCAATTTTTTGATGGGAAATTTGAAATGGTCTGACTGATAATACAGGAACAGATGATAGATGTAGGATGAATACTTGAAGACTCCCTCCCTATCTAGATTCAATAGTTGGTCATGTATCTTGCTGGCAATGAATTTGGCATAGTTGTATTTGACAGCAGGGGGCTGCCCTGGGGTAAATGCGGATAGTAAGACTGTTACACAGTAATTTGTCACCATCCCTGTTACTCCTCTTGTCGTACCTTGGAGGACACATCCCGGGAGTTATAAGAAGTGACAAAGGCTAAAAACACTTGCATTATGTTCCCCTGAGTATGTACTCCATGTTCCCTAAAGACACCTTCTGCAGATCATCCCTAAAAAGTGCTATTTTTCCATTGGCGAAAGTCCACAGTATTCTACCCGCGCCAATGGTGGAGATCCTCAAAAGAGGGCGCGACCATTGGCGCTCTGTCTTAGAGCAAAAGTCGCGCCAACCAAATTTAGTCGTGCTTTTTGCCTTAATGCACGTCCGACTGTTGTTTCCTTCATTACATGGAGCTTTTCTGAGGATAAAAAATCAGTCTTTTGTCGAGCTTTATCCATCTTTATGGCTTTTACTAAATCCGCGAAAGGTGTCCCGGTTCATCGCATCCTCCTCCCTTCTTCATCTATATAAGCTTGTCATTATGCATTGGACAAGCTAGAGTGTTGGTGTTAGTGTTATGCTAGTGATTTGGTGATTGAGTGATAGTAGTGATGATTATTGGTCATGGAGTGTTAGATGTTGAGTTCTTGGAGGAATGCTAGTGAGTGCTAGAGAGGTTATGCTGCCAGAGAGGAGATGCATGTCAAGACACATATAGTTACTCGCCCAGCCAGGAGAAGGGTCGATGTCAGAACAATGGTTGTAACTTTTCCTGTTTATTAATTGATGAGCGACTGCTATTATAGTTCCAATCTCATTATCTATCATGGTGATATGTTGATTTATTTCCTTTCTGACTGAAATATAGTTGTGCCTTGGTAGTTTTTATGTTGGTATCTGTCTCTTCCTCTGCATGTGCATGTATTCGTTATGACCTGTTGGAGCAAGGGAGTGAGGATATCAAATCTTCTTCAATTATAGCGTTGGACTCCAGATTAGTCTTCTTGATTCACCTTTGATGCGTAACTAGGAACTTGCATAGCAGCGTGGTTTGTTTGTGGCTAGTTCTGTGATAGGCTAGTGGGATCGCCTCTGTCCGCAGAGGGGATTTACCTTACCAACAAATTGGCGACTCCACTGGGGAGTAACTCTTAGATTTCTGTCTTGCATGTTAATTTTCTTCTGCTTGCTTGAGTGCATGAGCTTCCTGAGTCAGTTTTGAGTTGATTCTTTACTGTTTGACCCATCTGAGCACTGTCAACCCGACCTGAGGTCGTATCTTTTATCTTTTTAGTTGGAAAGCTTAATTGGCGCGGTTATTTCTCTGACAGTCGCGCCAGTTGGCGCACGTTTCTCAAAAGCAACTCGCGCCAATTCTGTGGTAGCGCAAGTTGCAGGCTGACAGTCGTGCCAGCTCTGTAAATTTTGCCTGTGTGTGGGTGGAAAGCTCATTCAGTCTCTTTATATATCTCTTTCGGCCTCTGGAACTGTGTTGAACCTCTGCTTGACTGGTCTTAGCCTATATCCCTGAGCTGTTTGCTTATTTCCAGTGACTTTGCATGTCTAGCCTTCTGTGGGAAGTTTCGGTCTCTTGATTATCCAGTCAGCTTGTTGATTGTTCTGCACTTATCCAGTGATTTGTTAAATCTCGATCTTCTATACTCTGAATACTTCACTTCTAGCTTCTTTGGATTTCACTAGTATTTGTGTTTCCTTGCTTGCATGGTTCATTTTGTGTTTTAGAATTGGTTCTATTTCATTGACTGAACTTGGATTGTGCATATCTCTTAGAATTTGTTTACATGCATCATGCCATCTTAAAGGAAAGAAAAACAAAAAATCTCTTGCATCATAGTAGTTAGCATTTATTGTTATTTGTTGCTATTAAAAAGAAAAAGAAAAAATTTCGTTTCTTGTTATTAGCTGCAGTAGGATCTTTGTTGTTTGTTGAAGTGATCGTTTCATTTGTGAAAAAGATCTCAACCCTCCTGTAGATAGAATTCATCGAATCAAATGATTTAATTTCGGCATATAGTTTTCATGTAAGAAGTTTTCGAGATATCACATACGGTAGGACCAAAAAACTGAAACATAATCAAAGATAAACTTTAAAATGAACCAAATGAACATAACAACGCATTGGAACATAACGCAAACACTCTAGAGGTCTAGGTTAGAGACGTGTTCCGACGTCGTTAAACCTGGTAGTTTATCGTCGAGTGGTTGGGTGATTCCTCCACTGTGAAACGGTAGCTGCCAATACGGACTGTGCTCCCACGTACCGTCGAGTATATATTGGGAGACCCCTATAGGAATAAAGCCTTTATCCATAGGAAGCCGTGTCAGCCGCCCTACGATTGGCAATGCAGTGAACACAACATTCACGAAGATCGACCACCCGTACCCTAAAAAGTATTTTGTGGTTTTGCGAAAAGTTTGGCACACCCTCTACCTAGAATTCCAGAGCAGTCACTTTTGATCCTTTTCGGACTCCCTAAACGAAAAGGTGCCTGTGAGCATCTTGTCACTTCGTGCTCATTAAATATTCGAAGGAGACTAGAGTCATCTTTTACCCTTTTCTCGACTCTTAAAAAACGAAAAGGTTAAGTTCAGTGTCTTAAAAATTATTGGCCACGATAACATCTACCCAATTACCTTTCGTTTGTGTCAGTCTGGAGTAGGAGTTGTCTTGATAAAATTCTCAAGTTTCATCCTGGTAGAATTACCAGTTTCGTCTTCTACCAAAACACTGATGGTGAGTCTTCCTGTGGTTTTAAGTATACAACCACTTAATTCTCGTGCCCCGGGTGACGAGACTTACCAGTTTCATTGGAACCCTACATGGGAACCTTTTGAGGATGGCATCCCTTTTTGGGACCATCCTTCCCCTCGTGGGTCAGTCCCACAAGTTTCATCCGACATGGATTATTTATCCCCTACTACAACCGATGAGTCCGTTGCAACGAGCGGTGAAATTCCCACCTCAGCGGACCCTATACATGTTAGTAGTACGCCTACTACTACAAATTTACCACTGGGTTATAAAGCTTTGAGAGATGCTACGCCTTCTGGAACTCCGTTCACAGGTCCCATGTGGTCATCACACACTTTTCCTACTACGGAGCCTTTTACTCCACCAAGTCGCAGACTATCTGTTACCTCCATCACAACCGCTCCAACGGTATGTGCAGCCCCCTTGACTTCTATTTATAGTCGTCCCTCAGCTTCTTTGTTTGGAGTCTTTGACCCTATGACAAATGTCCCAATGCAGGAGCCATATGATCCGTATTTGTCATCTCAACCGGTTGTTGAGGTATCGGTCCCATTGTCAATTGATTGGACCTCCACCTCTTTCCATGGTGGTCAAGTTTTATCTGCGCAATCTCCAATACAACCCCTTGGCCTCCAGTTCCAACTAAAATCCTTATTGGCCACAGAACTAGCCTATCACAGAACTAGCCACAAACAAACCACACTGCTACGCAAGTTCCTAGTTATGCATCAAAGGTGAATCAAGAAGACTAACCTGGAGTCCAACGCTATAATTGAAGCAGAGTTGATATCCTTGCTCCCTTGCTCCAATAGATCATAACGAATACCTGCACATGTAGAGGAAGAGACAGATACCAACATAAAAACTACCAAGGCACAACTATATTTCAGTCACAAAGGAAATAAGTCAACATATCACCATGATAGATAATGAGATTGGAACTATAATAGCAGTCGCTCATCAATTAATAAACAGGAAAAGTTACAACCATTGTTCTGACGTCGACCCTTCTCCTGGCTGGGCGAGTAACTATATGTGTCTTGACATGCATCTCCTCTCCGACAGCATAACCTCTCTAGCACTCACTAGCATTCCTCCAAGAACTCAACATCTAACACTCCATGACCAATAATCATCACTACTATCACTCAATCACCAAATCACTAGCATAACACTAACACCAACACTCTAGCTTGTCTAATGCAAAATGACAATCTTATATAGATGGAGAAGGGAGGAGGATGCGATGAACCGGGACTCCTTTCGTGGATTTAGCAAAAGCCATAAAGATGGATAAAGCTCGACAAAAGACTGATTTTTTATCCTCAGAAAAGCTCCATGTAATGAAGGAAACAACAGTTGGACGTGCATTAAGGCAAAAAGCACGACTAAATTTGGTTGGCGCGACTGTTGCTCTAAGATAGAGCGCCAATGGTCGCGCCCTCTTTTGAGGATCTCCACCATTGGCGCGGGTAGAATACTGTGGACTTGCGCCAATGGAAAAATAGCACTTTTTAGGGATGATCTGCAGAAGGTGTCTTTAGGGAACATGGAGTACATACTCAGGGGAACATAATGCAAGTGTTTTTAGCCTTTGTCACTTCTTATAACTCCCGGGATGTGTCCTCCAAGGTACGACAAGAGGAGTAACAGGGATGGTGACAAATTACTGTGTAACAGATGCCCCATAAAGCATGAAGTCCGAGAGGTGGAGAGGGGTGAAATGCTTTACAAGAACACACATAAGAGCACATATAGTTACTGCCGCCGAGGAGCTGTATTAAGAGACATGCCTGATAGTTCAATTACATGATGTACGTGGTATGGTCGCAGCCATCCATAAGAGAGTACATAAATAATCTGGATCCATAGTATGGACGCAGCCATCTGGTTAGGATCAATGAACTGACTCAGGTATGGTCGCAGCCATCGAGTGAATGAGTCAAGTACCAAGAATCACGCCTGGATTACAACAGACACAATCCAGGGTCTTGCGCTCCATCTCGACCCGAACAAGAGTACAAGTTCAAGCATGTGAATATATGAGCTGAAGTCGAACATGCATGAACATCGTCTGATTACCAGTCAATGGTGAAAACTGTTAACAGACGCGAGAGGTACCACCAATAATGAAAATGGCCCTCAAGGTACTATAGGTACAATCTACGGTGTGTGAATCAATGAGCTGAAGTCGAACACCCGTAGAATCATTCGATCGGAGGCCAATGATGAAAACCTCACGTCGAACACGAAGAACCTGCCATTGAGGCATGCAGGCTCCAAGGCACCGGAAGGGAGTCTCTAGGTCAACTTCCTGGATAATGAGCTGAAGTCGACAGGGAGTGACCTTGATCGAAGGTGGGCCATAATGTTTCCCACATCATCGACACGAGACAGAGAGATAATGTCGTTAATCAAGATTGTAAGAACTATCAGAGGGAGGTTGTTTATTTGCAAAGCTCAACTTCTCTTGAACATATCGGCAACACATTAACGGAATTGGCAGTATTTGACATCAAGGTATCAAAGGTCATGATGACGAGGCAATGAATGGATGAGAGGTAAAATAAGGTACCCAAGTCCATGGGAGCAAGTGAAAAATATGAGATGAGATATCCCCACCCTGGACACGAAAGCAAAAAGTGCCATGTTCAAGAGCGACATACTGCCGTTACGGTAATAATTATGGTTCAAAAATTTTATTTTCCCCCCACCATTTCTGGCGAGTACCCCAATTATTTTTAACAAGCTTGATGGGGATAGCATATGCTTGTGTTGTGACAAAATCCGATGTCATTAAGTTTTAACGAGTCTGACAAAGGAAGAACTCGGCGTCTTTTCATGTTTAGAGAGTTTGAAAAGACAACAGAAAAGGAAACTCCAGGGATGTCCTTTTTGGTACAGTTGTGTCTCTCGGGCCCGAAAAAGTATAAAATAATACCCGAAAGAACCGCCCGATCATTACAATCGAGGAGTACTTTTCATGATTAGTGACTTTGACCTGAAAAAGTAAAAAAGCGGTCAAAACCACGTCGTTTCGTAACCACTAACGAGTTTGAAACGACAAAAACCCGGTAATCTTTTTATGTTTTAACAGTCGACAAAAAGAACTTAAAACGACCGCCCCTTATCACCATTTAACGAGTCAAGAGGAGGGACTCGGCAATCTTTTCCTCTTTAAATGGTCAGAAAAGAGCTAAAAGTGGACCTTGAAGTAACCTTTTCTTGTATTTTACTGAGCTCGAAAAACCGAAAAAAGAGCTCGTTAAGTTGCTTGCTTGGCACTAATCCCTGTCAACATACAAAAAATAGCGTAAAATCCTACTTTGACATAAAAATATTTCACAAAAACATGACTTTAATGTGTTTTTAAGCCAAAAGAAGTTATAAATAGTGAAAAAGTAAAAAATAAAATTACTTTTCACTTTTTACCTTGTAAGTTTATTGTTGGAGGGTTTTGGGTGCAAACTTCAACTGTTGATTGCGACCAATCCAGGAGACCATTCGAGCCGCCGTTTGAAACAGGTAAGAGGCCTCATCCTTAGCTTCATTTCTATTCCATCTTTTTAAGTTTTTACCCACAGAATGATCCTCTGTAAGGGGGATTGTAAAAATTAGGGTTGCGCCCATTAGCGCGAGTTCCCCGCGCGGGTTCACGCCAATGGGCTCTTTTCCTACAAGGGGTCGCGCCATTTTCGCGACTGTTTTGAAAACAGTCGCGCCAATTGCGCGAACCAATTTTCACATAATTTTGACCGTTGAACCTGCAATTTTCTTTGATTTTTGGTTTCACCATTGATCTTATGATGTCATTTTGGTGTTTTGGTTGCAGGAATTGGTCAAAATGGCTATAGAATGGAGAGAAAGGGAACATGAGGCCATAGATGCTTTGGCATTGGAAGATGACGCATGCATGAATGCTTTGCGAGATTGTGGCCTGAAAAAATTCTTCCTTACCTCATATCTACGTGCACAGCCCGAGTTACTAAGGTTCATTGTGGATGCCTGGGATATTGAGGATCAGGTATTCCGCCTGAAAGACCAGACATTGGAGTTGGATGTCTCTGATGTCTACTTTATTACTGGACTATCTCGGCGGGGTGCGCGGCCCATCTTGACCGGTAGTAGACCTTCTGGGGAAAAGATGGGGGAAGTAATGGCGAGAGTTTGTCCTGGGGCCCATTTTGGATCTAATAGCGCCAAGGTGGACATTGTCACTATCCCGGATTTGGTGCTACGAGTGATATTATTCACTATCACTCGAACGGCTGGGGTACAGGCACCCCACGAGGCCAGCAAGAATCACTTGCTACTGGCAACTGAGTGCCTACATCCTACATTATTTGATTGGGCCACGACAGTAACAAAAAATATCAATAGGCAGCTTACCAAATGTAAGCGTGATGGCAATAAACAGTTCGGCTATGGATCCATCATAGTATCGTTTTTCTTGGAGCGACTACCGATATTACGGATCCCAGGAGGTATAGTGGCAGATCCAGTGCCACGGGAGCGGCGGTTGGCTCGATGGGCACCACTTATGCCCAGAGGAGGTGGGGGCCAGCAAATGGCCTGGAGGCCCGAATTCTTCATTTGGCTCCAACACCAGTTGATCGTCGTGGAGGACTGGCCCTATGCGGGCATTGACTTTACTGGAGATCCAGACCTCCCATTGCCTGAGGGAGAATACTGGGACGAGGAGCTGGGTAAGGACCTTTTATTTTTTAATATTTTAACATATTCAAGTTTTTATAATTCATGTCTGTTTCTTACAGCACCTATATATATTTATGCAGACGTTGGTGCAGAGCAACCAGCCGACTTGCCTCACAACGTACGGAGAGTACAACCTGGAGCGGACCCTCAGGAAGAGGGTGACGATGCTGACCTAGTACAGAACCTCGAGGCACTTACTCGAGGGATCCCAGATTATGGCAGACTGGCGGACGTGCCTAGAGCGTACCAGAAGCATACGGTGGGAGTATCTACTCGCGTCCATCGTCTGTTGAGACGTTTGGTGCGGGCGGTGACATGCTATCATGAGCATCACTGCGATTAGACGCCTAGGTTTCATTTTTTGCACATTTTTGAGAGACATGTTGTCGACGGCTGTATGAGTTTCAGACATGTATTATTTTTTGGATTATGTAATGCGCGGGGCGCAAACATTTTGACACATACGTATATATATACATATGTTCATGGTTCATTATTGTGTTTTCATGTGCTTGCTTACATAATGTTTTAATTACAAATTATGCAGATGTCTATCTAATACATGATTGGCCAATGCATCAGATAATGTGTTTAATTGTCTCGGAACATGTTGATATGTAATAAAATCAAAATGCCTTTCTCACAATCTTACACGTAAATACAAACTTAGTATATGATGGTTTCTGACGGAATATTGCCCGTTGAGTTGGTGGACAACAAGTTGAGAGTCCAGGTTTACTACCAATGCGCGAATATCGAAATTAATTTCTCTAGCCAGTATCTCGATTACAACACAGTATTCGGCGACATTATTAGTAGTACGCCCTAAACACACACCCTGGAAATCTATTAGCTCGCTATGAGGATCGTAGATTACCCATGCCGCAGAAGACAAACTGCGGGTACTGCGGTAGGCACCATCAGCGAAACCAACATAAGGTGCATCTGGCATCTGCACAAGAAGCGAAAAACATAATAAGTGGTAGCTATGTCTCGAAAACTGACACACAATACATCAAAGTACATGTATGTACACAATACCTTATTGGCCTCCAGTTCCAACTAAAATACCTGGTGACTGTCCAAAATTCAATGGTAAAGCCAATGAAGACCCACAAGCCCATATTATGACCTATCATTTGTGGTGTTCGTCTAATTCATGGCTTGACGATTCAATTCGGCTTCGCCTTTTTCAAAGGACTCTCACTGGCTCTGCCGCTAAGTGGTATATCGAACTTCATCGCGGGTCCTTTCAAAATTTCAATTCCTTGGCTATGGCATTTCTCACTCACTTCCATTTTCCCATTAGATACGAAACGGGTACACACCTCCTCACTTCCTTAAGACAAACGACAGCAACGCATATCTCTGATCATATTCATGAATGGACACGGCGTAGACGTATGATCAAATTTTGGATTCCCGACCAGCTTCTTACCGATTGGTTTACGACTTCGTTCGTGCCTCCGATAGCTCGGGATATCGCCATGGGGGCGTGTGTCACTGAAGAGCAAGCTATTGCTCGAGCTCAGTACCTTGACTTGGTTTATTCTCAGTCAGGTACGTTATATGATTATCTGCCTGATGTCCCAAGACAAGGAACATTGAAAGCCCCGCCAACACCCACTGTTGACGGTATCTTCGGTTCGGTTAATTCATCCTCTAAGAAAAATACGAACCCTGCAAAGCAAAAAACATCTGCTTCGAATGGACAAGCTTCCCAGGCATTGTCTGGTTCGAATGTTACTTCTGAGGTTAATGGCGTCCAATCTAATACGGCAAGCAAGGCTTCGAAAGAGAAGAAAAGAGGGAAAGCGAAAAATAAGACAGAGCAACCTAAGCAGGAAACCCCAAAACCTCAACTCGAGAACGGCGATAAGCGCAAACCCATAACACCAAATCACTTTACCAAGGATTGCCCGAGGCGGTCCGAAGTTAGTCGTTTATTAAAAGGCACCTCTGGGACTCCTGCGGTGCTCAAGGAGCCCTTTCCCACCCAACACACTCAAAAAACTCAAATGGTGGCTGACCCTACTCAGCCTCCCTCTTCCTTTGGTTCTCAAGTGTTTATGGCTGGTACAAACCCATTAATATCAGTACTTGAACGAAGGATTATTCGTCATCTGCCGGGAAGGAGCCTAAGGTTCCCCCAAGTGCTCCCCCGTTTAGTTCCGGTCCGCTCCACATTGAGAGACCTACCACCGAAATGCCTCTTCGACCCCCTCCAAAAGGAGTACTCCGGAAATCCTCATATAATCCGAATGCTCGTGCTGCATAGCACTACAACATCATTGAGGACTTAGCACAGACTCCGTCGGCTATGTTCGCTTTAGAGGTTCTCCAGAGCTGCCCTTCTCAGAGGAAGTCCATGCTATTTGCCATTGGTGGCATAGATCCGGCCAATTCGGATTTAATAACTTTTGACTTAGAACGCCACACTCTAAGACTACCTCCTCAAATCGCCTTCCTCATACAGGTAATTATTGATTTCAAGACGATTCATCGTACAATTATTGATGAAGGTGCCTCAACTTGCATCATGTCCATTGCATGTTGGAAAGCTATTGGATCTCCAACGTTGAGCCAATCTCCCACTACCTTGGAAGCTTTTGATGGAAGAGCATCCCGTCCTTACGGTATACTCCAACGTTTACCAATCTCTCTGGAAGGGAAGACGGTCGAGATGGAAGTTAAAGTCATTGATGCTACTCTAACCTACAACCTCCTTCTCAGACGTAGCTGGATATACGCAATGCAAGTTGTTGCTTCATCTTTTTTCCGGATCATCCGTTTTCCTCATCAAGGGAAGATTGTTACCGTTGACCAGCTCTCTTTTTTCGATTCTTCTTTCGAAGGCACTATCCTGTTCGTGGACCATACCTCCCAATTACCTAAGACTCTGGGAGCTGGACTTTTCAAAGATCCCGATCTTATGGGTGTTTTTCCACTCCCTCCTCTAAATATCGCCTCTGTCAATATGATTGCTATTGGCTCTGATCCATGGCTCGTACCACCTACAGACCAAGTAGATTCCTGGGGCGACCAGATGCCATTGAGTCCCGCCAAGTTTAATTATCTTGAAATCATTGCTGCCTCGGCTCCCTCCTCTACGCTTACTCCATCCTCAGGACTTCTAGATAAGGCTTCTTTAGATTCTCTAGGAAAAATATTCCTCTCCGACGAAGCTATTATTGAGACTATGTCTCCAGAGGAACCTCCCTGGTACAGTTCTCACCATCGTTCCTCATTTCTCCCTGCCTCGCAGCATTTCCTGACATGCCTCGAGCATTTTGCTCCTTGTCTACCATCACAAATCCTTCAAACACCTATTCAAATTGATCAGGTTTTTTCTGAAGGAAATATGGCAAACATTACACGAACCCAACCCCTCGACATCTCTGTTAAACCTGGAATAGTTGAACATCTTCATATTGGAGTCACTTGTACTCCAGCGGAGATTCAACTTTATTCCGAACTTTTTCGCGAATTTCGTGATGTTTTCGCTTGGTCCTATGAAGAAATGCCTGGCATTGATTCTAGTATAGTGATACATGAAATAATCACGTACCCAGATGCTAAGCCTGTTCGTCAACGTCTATGCCCTGTACACCCTCGGAAGGCTGCGGCGATTAAGGCCGAATTCGAAAAGCTTCTTAACGCCGGTTTTATTTACCCTATTCCTCTTACGGATTGGGTATCTAACATTGTCCCTGTAACTAAAAAACAAGGTACAATCCGGGTTTGTGTCGATTACCGTGATATAAACAAAGCCTGTCCTAAAGATAATTTTCCCACACCATTCATTAATCAGATCATTGACGAGTGTGCCGGCAGTGAAATGTATTCTTTTATGGACGGTTTCTCCGGTTATAACCAGATCAATATTGCTCCTGTTGATCAACACAAAACGGCCTTTATTTGCCCATGGGGGACTTTTGCCTATAAAAAGCTCCCTTTCGGTCTTAAGAATGCCGGTGCTACCTTCAAGCGTGCAATGTCGTATGCATTTCATGACATTCGGCATATTGTGCAACCTTATCTGGATGATCTTCCTGCTCATTCAGCTAAACGTCAGAACCACCCTAAACACCTTCGCAAAATCTTTCTTCGCTGTCGGTACTACCGAATCTGGCTAGATCCCCACAAATGTGTCTTCTGCGTTGAATCTAGCAGACTTCTCGGTTTTATCGTTTCTAAAGAAGGCATCCATTTGGATCCCCTTAAAGTCGAAGCTATCATCAATCTCCCTCCCCTGAATTCTTTGCATCAGTTGCAAAGTTTGCAGGGGAAAGCCAATTTTTTACGCCATTTTATTCCCAACTATGCCGAGGTAGCTAAAGGTTTTACGTGATTACTGAAGCGTGATATCCCTTTCCATTGGGATGCCACAGCTCAGGAATCTTTTGAACGTCTCAAGCGTTTACTTGTTTCTGCTCCATTGCTTCGTCCTCCGAATTATTATCGCGACTACACCTTGTATTTGGCTGTCGCTGATACCACTATCGGCATGGTTCTTGTCCAAACCGATGATGATAACACTGAACATGTTATTTACTATCTCAGCCGCAACCTGTTAGACACGGAAACTCGATATGCTTATATTGAAAAGTTGGCACTAGCCGCAGTTTGTGCTGTACAACGCTTCCGTCATTATATTCTTCTACGTACTACTACCGTGATTTCTGATTGCAACCCCATGACGTACATATTGTCACGCCAGTTACTAGGGGGCAAATACTCAAAGTGGATTGTTATCCTCCAAGAGTTTGACTTGGAATTTACCATTGCCAAGTCTAAGAAATCTCTTGTGTTCACTGAGTTAATTTGTTCTTTGCCATCGTCTTCCTCGACCTCGCCAGCAGAAGACCAAATACCAAATGAAACCCTGTTCCTAATTAGCACTCTTGATCCATGGTACGAAGATATAATCACATATCTGCAAACGTCCTCCTTCCGCCCGGGTGTGTCTAAAGACGCTCGGCGGAGGATTCGTCATCAATCTCAACCCTACCATATCATCGGAGATACATTATATCGTCTTGGTGCAGACTCCGTTCTCCGCCGTTGTCTTACTCTAGAGGAAGCTGAACGGGTTCTAAATGACTGCCGCTCTGGCGCTTGTGGCAGACATATGTCCGGATATGCTACAGCCCAAAAAATCCTTCGTGCTGGCTATTTTTGGCCCTCTATTTTCAAGGATTGCATCCTTGCTATCCGATCTTGTCATGAGTGCCAGATATACCAGCGGAAAATGCGAGCGCCTTCTGCTCCGTTGCACCCTGTGGTTTCCGTCGGCCCTTTTGCAAAATGGGGAATTGATTATATGACCTGTAACCCTCGCTCGGCCGGGGGGCATGGGTTTATCATCGTTGCCGTCGATTACTTTACTAAATGGGCCGAGGCGATGCCTACATTAACTGAAGACAGTCACACTGCGGCACAATTTTTATTCAATCATGTTATTTCGCGATTCGGCGTCCCTCAAGCCATTGTCACTAATCACGGAAAGCATTTCCGTAATCATATGATGTCGGAATTAACAACCCAGCTAGGTTTGCAACATGATAGTTCAACTCCATACTACCCTCAGTCCAATGGTCAAGTTGAAGTTGTCAATAAAATCTTGGTTACAATGCTTCAACGTATCGTTGGTGTGCATAAATCTAACTGGAATTCGATGTTATTCCCTGCCTTATGGGCTTAACGAACCTCCGTGAAAGATGCCACTGGTTTCACTCCATTTCAACTAGTTTATGGACTAGAGGCTACCCTTCCAATTGAATGTGAGATCCCTTCATTGAAATTAGCCGTCGAACTGCTTCCCAACACTACCCCGTTAGAAGAACGCCTTCTTTACCTAGAATGGTTAGATGAGGCTCGTCGCTTGGCCTCTTTGGCCATCGAAACACAAAAGAAGCGAGTCAAGACTCACTTCGATCAGACCGTCCATCCGCGTTCTTTCGTTGAGGGAGACTTGGTCCTACTCTATGATCAAGCGAAAGTCAAGTTAGGCGCAGGAAAGCTTGAATCTATGTGGCTAGGCCCTTATATTGTCAAGAGAATCCTGCAGAAAGGGGCCTACGAGCTGATTGATTATGAAGGAAACCCTCTTGGGAAGCCCTGAAATGGGCTTTACTTGAAAAAGTACTATGCGTGATGCTAGTACATTTTATTGTGTACATACATGTACTTTGATGTATTGTGTGTCGGTTTTCGAGACATAGCTACCACTTATTGTGTTTTTCGCTTCTTGTGCAGATGCCAGATGCACCTTATGTTGGTTTTGCTGATGGTGCCTACCGCAGTACCCGCAGTTTGTCTTCTGCGGCATGGGTAATCTACGATCCTCATAGCGAGCTAATAGATTGCCAGGGTGTGTGTTTAGGGCGTACTACTAACAATGTCGCCGAATACTGTGCTGTAATCGAGCTACTTGCTAGAGCAATTAATTTCGGTATTCGCGCATTGGTAGTAAACCTGGACTCTCAACTTGTTGTCCACCAGCTCAACGGGCAATATTCCGTCAGAAACCATCATATACTAAGGTTGTATTTACGTGTAAGGTTGTTAGAAAGGAATTTTGATTTTATTACATATCAACATGTTCCGAGACAATTAAACACATTATCTGATGCATTGGCTAATCATGTATTAGATAGACATCTGCATAATTTGTAATTAAAACATTATGTAAGCAAGCACATGAAAACACAATAATGAACCATGAACATATGTATATATATACGTGTGTGTCAAAATGTTTGCGCCCCGCGCATTACATAATCCAAAAAATAATACATGTCCGAAACTCATATAGCCGTCGACAACATGTCTCTCAAAAACGTGCAAAAAATGAAACCTATGTGTCTAATCGCGGTGATGCTCATGATAGCATGTCACCGCCCACACCAAACGTCTCAACAGACGATGGACGCGAGTAGATACTCCCACCGTATGCTTCTGGTACGCTCTAGGCACGTCTGCCAGTCTGCCATAATCTGGGATCCCTCGAGTAAGTGCCTCGAGGTTCTGTACTAGGTCAGCATCATCACCCTCTTCCTGAGGGTCCGCTCTAGGTTGTACTCTCCGTACGTTGTGAGGCAAGTCGGCTGGTCGCTCTGCACCAACGTCTGGATACATATATATAGGTGCTGTAAGAAATAGACATGAATTATAAAAACTTGAATATGTTAAAATATTAAAAAATAAAAGGTCCTTACCCAGCTCCTCGTCCCAGTCTTCTCCCTCAGGCAACGAGAGGTCTGGATCTCCAGTAAAGTCAGTGCCCGCATAGGGCCAGTCCTCCACGACGATCAACTGGTGTTGGAGCCAAATGAAGAATTCGGGCCTCCAAGCCATCTGCTGGCCCCCACCTCCTCTTGGCATAAGTGGTGCCCATCGAGCCAACCGCGGCTCCCGTGGCACTGGATCTGCCACTATACCTCCTGGGATCCAGAATATCGGTAGTCGCTCCAAGAAAAATGATACTATGATGGATCCATAGTCGAACTGTTTATTGCCATCACGCTTACATTTGGTAAGCTGCCTCTTGATATTTGTTGTTACTGCCGTGGCCCAATCAAATAATGTAGGATGTAGGCACTCAGTTGCCAGTAGCAAGTGATTCTTGCTGCCCTCGTGGGGTGCCTGTACCCCAGCCGTCCGAGTGATAGTGAATAGTATCACTCGTAGCACCAAATCCGGGATAGTGACAATGTCCACCTTGGCAATATTGGATCCAAAATGGGCCCCAGGACAAACTCTGGCCATTACTTCCCCCATCTTTTCCCCAGAAGGTCTACTACCAGTCAAGATGGGCCGCGCACCCCGCCGAGATAGTCCAGTAATAAAGTAGACATCAGAGACATCCAACTCCAATGTCTGGTCTTTCAGGCGGAATACCTGATCCTTAATATCTCAGGCATCCACAATGAACCTTAGTAACTCGGGCTGTGCACATAGATATGAGGTAAGGAAGAATTTTTTCAGGCCACAATCTCGCAAAGCATTCATGCATGCGTCATCTTCCAATGCCAAAGCATCTATGGCCTCATGTTCCCTTTCTCTCCATTCTATAGCCATTTTGACCAATTCCTGCAACCAAAACACCAAAATGACATCATAAGATCAATGGTGAAACCAAAAATCAAAGAAAATTGCAGTTTCAACGGTCAAAATTATGTGAAAATTGGTTCGTGCAATTGGCGCGACTGTTTTCAAAACAGTCGCAAAAATGGCGCGACCCCTTGTAGGAAAAGAGCCCATTGGCGCGAACCCGCGCGGGGAACTCGCGCCAATGGGCGCAACCCTAATTTTTACAATCCCCCTTACAGAGGATCATTCTGTGGGTAAAAACTTAAAAAGATGGAATAGAAATGAAGCTAAGGATGAGGCCTCTTACCTGTTTCAAACGGCGGCTCGAATGGTCTCCTAGATTGGTCGCAATCAACAGTTGAAGTTCGCACCCAAAACCCTCCAACAATAAACTTACAAGGTAAAAAGTGAAAAGTAATTTTATTTTTTACTTTTTCACTATTTATAACTTCTTTTGGCTTAAAAACACATTAAAGTCATGTTTTTGTGAAATATTTTTATGTCAAAGTAGGATTTTACGCTATTTTTTGTATGTTGACAGGGATTAGTGCCAAGCAAGCAACTTAACGAGCTCTTTTTTCGGTTTTTCGAGCTCAGTAAATAACAAGAAAAGGTTACTTCAAGGTCCGCTTTTATCTCTTTTCTGACCATTTAAAGAGGAAAAGATTGCCGAGTCCATCCTCTTGACTCGTTAAATGGTGATAAGGGACGGTCGTTTTAAGTTCTTTTTATCGACCGTTAAAACATAAAAAGATTACCGGGTTTTTGTCGTTTCAAACTCGTTAGTGGTTACGAAACGACGTGGTTTTGACCACTTTTTTACTTTTTCAGATCAAAGTCACTAATCATGAAAAGTACTCCTCGATCGTAATGATCGGGCGGTTCTTTCGGGTATTATTTTATACTTTTTCGGGCCCGAGAGACACAACTTTACGAAAAAGGACATCCCTGGAGTTTCCTTTTCTGCTGTCTTTTCAAACTCTCTAAACATGAAAAGACGCCGAGTTCTTCCTTTGTCAGACTCGTTAAAACTTAATGACATCGGATTTTGTCACAACACAAGCATATGCTATCCCCATCAAGCTTGTTAAAAATAACTGGGGTACTCGCCAGAAATGGTGGGGGGAAAATAAAATTTTTGAACCATAATTATTACCGTAACGGCAATATGTCACTCTTGAACATGGCACTTTTTGCTTTCGTGTCCAGTGTGGGGATATATCATCTCATATTTTTCACTTGCTCCCATGGACTTGGGTACCTTATTTGACCTCTCATCCATTCATTGCCTCGTCATCATGACCTTTGATACCTTGATGTCAAATACTGCCAATTTCGTTAATGTGCCGCCGATATGTTCAAGAGAAGTTGACCTCTGCAAATAAAGAACCTCCCTCTGATAGTTCGTACAATCTTGATTCACGACATTATCTCTTTGTCTCGTGTCGATGATGTGGGAAACATTATGGCCCACCTTCGATCAAGGTCACTCCCTGTCGACTTCAGCTCATTATCCAGGAAGTTGACCTAGAGACTCCCTTCCAGTGCCTTGGAGCCTGCATGCCTCAATGGCAGGTTCTTCGTGTTCGACGTGAGGTTTTCATCATTGGCCTCCGATCGAATGATTCTACGGGTGTTTGACTTCAGCTCATTGATTCACACGCCGTAGATTGTACCTATAGTACCTTGAGGGCCATTGTCATTATTGGTGGTACCTCTCGCGTCTGTTAATAGTTTCCACCATTGACTGGTAATCAGACGATGTTCATGCATGTTCGACTTCAGATCATATATTCACATGCTTGAACTTGTACTCTTGTTCGGGTCGAGATGGAGCGCAAGACCCTGGATTGTGTCTGTTGTAATCCAGGCGTGATTCTTGGTACTTGACTCATTCACTGGATGGCTGCGACCATACCTGAGTCAGTTCATTGATCCTAACCAGATGGCTGCGTCCATACTATGGATCCAGATTATTTATGTACTCTCTTATGGATGGCTGCGACCATACCACGTACATCATGTAATTGAACTATCAGTCATGTCTCTTAATACAGCTCCTCGGCGGCAGTAACTATATGTGCTCTTATGTGTAAAGCATTTCACCCCTCTCCACCTCTCGGACTTCATGCTTTAGGGGGCATCTGTTACACAGTAATTTGTCACCATCCCTGTTACTCCTCTTGTCGTACCTTGGAGGACACATCCCGAGAGTTATAAGAAGTGACAAAGGCTAAAAACACTTGCATTATGTTCCCCTGAGTATGTACTCCATGTTCCCTAAAGACACCTTCTGCAGATCATCCCTAAAAAGTGCTATTTTTCCATTGGCGCAAGTCCATAGTATTCTACCCGCGCCAATGGTGGAGATCCTCAAAAGAGGGCGTGACCATTGGCGCTCTGTCTTAGAGCAACAGTCGCACCAACCAAATTTAGTTGTGCTTTTTGCCTTAATGCACGTCCGACTGTTGTTTCCTTCATTACATGGAGCTTTTCTGAGGATAAAAGATCAGTCTTTTGTCGAGCTTTATCCATCTTTATGGCTTTTGCTAAATCCACGAAAGGTGTCCCGGTTCATCGCATCCTCCTCCCTTCTTCATCTATATAAGCTTGTCATTATGCATTGGACAAGCTAGAGTGTTGGTGTTAGTGTTATGCTAGTGATTTGGTGATTGAGTGATAGTAGTGATGATTATTGGTCATGGAGTGTTAGATGTTGAGTTCTTGGAGGAATGCTAGTGAGTGCTAGAGAGGTTATGCTGCCGGAGAGGAGATGCATGTCAAGACACATATAGTTACTCGCCCAGCCAGGAGAAGGGTCGACGTCAGAACAATGGTTGTAACTTTTCCTGTTTATTAATTGATGAGCGACTGCTATTATAGTTCGAATCTCATTATCTATCATGGTGATATGTTGATTTATTTCCTTTCTAACTGAAATATAGTTGTGCCTTGGTAGTTTTTATGTTGGTATCTGTCTCTTCCTCTGCATGTGCAGGTATTCATTATGATCTGTTGGAGCAAGGGAGCGAGGATATCAACTCTGCTTCAATTATAGCGTTGGACTCCAGGTTAGTCTTCTTGATTCACCTTTGATGCATAACTAGGAACTTGCATAGCAGCGTGGTTTGTTTGTGGCTAGTTCTGTGATAGGCTAGTGGGATCGCCTCTGTCCGCAGAGGGGATTTACCTTACCAACAAAGACCAATATAGTTTCATTAATATGTTCACTTGTCTTGAAAGCCAGAACATAATATATCATATCAACAAGTAATTTACCTACTTCATTGAAACATACATAGTGAAAAGGAGGTGGCTCCGTAGGCTGGCGATCTGCTCTCATAAGTACTTGGGAAATTCGAGTTATCTCTGAGCTGGAGAGTTTAAGACCTTCATCAAGAAAGAATTTCATAGAAAGAGGGAACAAAAGCTGAGTTGGTTTGAAGTTTAGCATTTTATTGATGGAGTCAGGAGTTATATGAAAGAGGATGCTCCCAGATGGAGATTTGACTGCCCTTTGAGTTGGTTCATATTTTTCACAGTAGAGGTGAATTATCTCAGGAAAGATATTGACAGAGGGGAGGAAGTATATGGGAAGATTTGATTCCCATATCCCATAAAAATCATTGTTATTCAGATAACTGTTCCTCAGCTCACAATATGTCTGCAGGTGGTTTCTGTCACCAACCAAGTCTTGGATTAGATAACCCTTATCAGCCAAAGGTAGTGATTCCAATTCTTTTTGGGGTGCATTGAGAGGAGTGACATTCAAGGCTGCTGGAGTCTCCATCTTTAAATTCTCTGTGTTTTTCATTTCATTGTGGGTCTATGCAGCAACAGAACACTGAGTACTAGCTCTGAGGTTTTCCCAGGGAATTATAGACTGAGCCTTATATCAATGGCCTTACTGTGTAAAATTTATAGAAAATACAAAGTCTACAGAGTTTAACTGGGAGGCTGGATAAAAATGGAGGAAACAGTGCTCTTTCGCAGGTGAGTTTGGCCAATTAACTCAATATTTTGGCAGTTTTGGAGATTTTGTTGGCGGAAATGGGCTTGAATTGCAGTTTAGTGGGCAATTTGCAGTGGATAACCGAGTTTGCAGGTTTTCTTTGGAACAAAGGGTCACACAGTGAATTAAAATGCAAATATTTGTGGGTAGGAGTGCATTTTAATTTGAATTTTAGTTCTTCGGGTGATTTTAACAAAGAAATGTCAGAAAAACAGGGTTTACGGGTGAATAATGGGTAAATGCCTATTTTATAGGTGACTGGTACGAGCTGCAGGTACAATACTGAGCTGAGGGGGCCGAGTTTGTAGAGTGAATTCACCTGGGTGGCGAACTAGAGTTTTGGTGGCGAATTGGTTGTAAGTTGCACGCACAGTCTCCGCAAACGAACAAATAGAAAATGAACAAAAACCATCACTTTCATAACTTTTAACAAAATTTGGGCTTTTTCACGCTTTTTGGCACTTTTTTGTGATGACATCATCATGACCTAACTTTGTCTTGTAGCAGGTACGGAGGATGACGTGTCGGATGACTTATTGGATGATGCGGCGGGTGACACGGAGGCGAGGTGGTGATGTCAGTAGGTGACATAGTGCTGATACAGAGTGGTGGCGGGTGACGTGGATGCGACGTCATCAGGTGACGTGGGTATGACGTCGAGGGGTATGCAGCGGGTCGGTAAGCGGTATTCCCCGCACCGCCTTTAGGCCATGGTTGTTTTGGAGGGGAGGGCTCCGATCACTCCGGGAAGCCGACATGTGGCAGGGGTATGGTAGAAATACCGCCAATCCGCAGGATGCTAATGTTCGGCGGATGGGAGCTTCCGATATCGCCACCAGCCATTAGATCTATGGCGCTGGATTGGACTGTCGATGGGCAAGGTAAGTTGCGGAGGTTTATGATACGGGACCCGCATTAATATTTCGACATTAAATAATGTTTGTAGGGGTTTAAAACCTTTGATTATGGGTTTTATGTGGTTTATTCAGGCGGCTATGGTTATTTGTTTAACCAAATGTCAAACAAATCCCAATATATACATGCGTGCCAGGAGTTAATACATGGTTTATGTGGGGGGTTTCAGTGCAGTTGTTTATTTAACCGGATGTCAAATAAACCCTAATGTTTTTGAATGCAGAGGGGTTATTATTAAGGTCCCAAATGAACCAATAATTCCCCAAAACTTTGTTATAAAGCTATAGTTGCCAGGGGTAGGGATATTATGTATTTTTTGGGTTTTTTCTATAGTTTTTTATAGAATAGGGGTGGGAAAATTATAAAGGAGCTATACAATAGAGTCAACGTTAATATGATTTTATGGATAGATAACGCTAAGTTTATAAGGTAATAACTTAGGTTTTTGGGGAAATGAAGTAAAATGGTAAGATCTTTTACACAAGAAATGTGGCTTGTTTTGACTAAGTAAACACAAAGTTCCACTTAGCATTTATCATAAAATGAAGTGAACTAGGACTACTGGGCAGATCCCAATGTCCTTGAGGGGATGTAAATAAGGGTACTTGGGGGAATGAGAGGGGAAATTAGTCATGCTCCACTATTTTACAATCAAACAACTGCCATGGTACTTGTGACATCCATGAGATAAGTCTTTCTTGACAAGACAAAAAAATGATCACAAACTTGCTTCTGCAACCTCAAACTGCCTACCCAACCTAATATACCGAGCATTTTTTCTTTTTTTTATTGGGTGCATTTGGACTAGCAAACCCTGATTTTCCTCATTTCTTTTGAATGCCCTCCTATATAAGTCTACCCTTATCTCTTCCAAGGGCCTAGATTAAGCAGTTGGGCTCCTTTGTTTCTCTACCTATTTACTCATCTACCAAGCTTAAACTGTTTGGACAGATCTTTATTCTCTATTCTAAAGACAAGTAAATTCAAACATGATCTAACCAGGATTGAACTGTCTGGCTATTCGTCAATTGTGTCAAGAATCAACCACCTGTACACAATGAAATTCTTCAAAAATGGAACAGTAGTGGCATTTAAAGTAGCACACTTTCCTGGTTTTTTGGTTTGGGGTTCATTTTTATCATTTTTTCTAACCAATTCATTCTTTCTTCCCTTTGATTTTTCTTTTAGGGCATACCCTCGTTTCATTTTTTTATTTTCTTCATTTGTTTACAAAATATGGAACCTTTGCAGCATGGAAAGGATGAACATATTTGGCACTTATTTAGTCAATCATGAAAAATGAAACCTATTGGTATAGGAACCTAACAGCCTGATTACTAGCCAATGATATAAGCTATTAACAGGCGCAAGAAGAATCGCCGATAATGATGATGACCCTCAAGGTATGACAGTACAATTCGCATGGTGTGAAAATGGGACTTAGCATTAAACACCATGAAAAATCTCTCATTCGAAGGCCATTGATATAAACCTGTCGCCGAAAGTGAGAAACTTTCCATTGAGGCATGCAAGCTTCAAAGTACTAAAAGGGCTGTTCCTAGGTCGACTTCTTGGATAATGAGCTGATGTCGACAAGAAGTGACCCATCGTAGGAGGGCCTTAATGAATCCCACATCTATGACACAGAACAGAGCAAATGAATTTTGGAGGTGAAAACGATCTGATGATATAGGGTTCAAGGTGGCAGTCATGAAAGAATGAAGTGTAAAGGTATTGCAACAGATGAGACACAAAATGGGTTGGTGAATTCTCTGATCAACTTCTCTTCAACATATCGGTGACACTGAAATGGATTGGTAGTGTTAACCCAAAATATGGATGGTACGGTGGACCAATGGTGATATGACCGGTGAATGGAATAACCCAAATTGACTCAGACATGGAGTGAAAGTGTCATGTTCAAGAGCGACTTTGCTACTAATAAAGTCTCTTCAAGTTTTCTTCCCAATCTTTCCCCAGTCATTGTTGACCAGCACCTCTTTATTTTTATCAAGCCTAAGGAGGATAACATATGCTTGTTCTATAATTTTCCCTTCAGGCAAACCCGTCACTATGTTTTAACGAGCCTAGCGACAGTGAAACTCGTTCTTGTCTATATGGACAAGTTTGTCGTTATTGTTTTAACGAGTTTAACGAAAAAAATAACTTGGTCCTTTTTCAATTTTAGAGAGTTTGAAAAGGGACGTAAAGGAAACTCCAATAGTCCTTTTTAGTCATATAATCCCTTAAGTTCGAAAAAGTATAAAATAATATGAAAGGGATGAATTTTCGATAATTTTAACGAGCTGAACAAGACAAGCGCTCGATCTTTTGTGTAATAATCCCTCAGGTCCAAAAAGATTAAAATCTAGAGGAGGGATAACACTCCCAGTAGCTTTAACGAGCTGGAGAGGCCAATTTCTCGGCAATCTTTTCATATTTTATGAGTCAGACGAAAAGAGCTTAAAGGAGACTCATTTTTTGAGGAACGAGTGATAATTTAGGGTAGCAGTTGACTCCAGGTAAGGTTTGGAATTTTCCAATCACGGCAATGTCACAAGGATGGCTAACAGAATCACTCTCCGCAGTTTTTCCTAAAAAAGGGTAAACAATCATATGGAGGTGAATGATCGGCTAAAATAGAGTGGAGGTGATGATGAGAACATGACCAAGGCTTAGGAGCTAATGATAATGCATTCACAATGGTTATTTACTAGAAATTGGTTCATTTTTTAATGAGCTTAAACACTGGGCGAAACATTTGCTCATTGCTTAGGTTTAATTTTTAAGGAGCTTGAACTTCACATAAAAACTGCTCATGCCAGTCGTATAATAAGGACATCTCATTGGTAGATTCCATTTTTATGGAGCTTGCACCTTTCAAAGCTTTGATCCGTATCCTTTCTTTATGTAAGCTAGGAACGATCAATCCTATGAGTTTAAAGGGTTTGAGAATCTACAAACTAAGAAAATAAATGGTCTCTCTTCACTTGCACACAAAAGGTTTTCATGCCCTCAGGTATAGTGAAGTAGAGTTTCAAGGTTACCCCTCAATTTGCAAACAAAACATTTGCTTTGTCAGGAAAGGCCTACCTTTTATAGGTTACCCCTCAATTTTCAAACAAAACATTTGTTCTATCAGGAAAGGAATGCCTTCTAATGAAGGTATCTTATCCAGTCTAATCCCATTTTCCTATATGGACGGGTGTCAGACTAGTCATATATCCTTCACAGAAACCTACCCTATACCCAGAGTTTTCCTGCCGAAGAAGACCAGGGTGCATGCCCCCTGGGTTTTAGTCATGTCTCCCAAATTACTTGCGTTATTTAGGTGGATGGACTAGAGATTGATGAGACATTCCTTGCATGAAAATACCATTTAGGGATGGTATTTGACTATTTGCCATGTGTGAGCCAGGGAACGAAAGCTGGTCTACGAGCTGGACCACTCTACCTTCATGCGGAAAACACATTACTCGAAAGAGTGAGAAGACAATGGCTCCCACACAATAAATATAGTCATGCCCAAGGAGTAGATTGTAATCTAAAGGCCCTTGGACTACCATTACATTCATATACATGGTTTTCTCCTCCAAGTTACAGGCACATTTGGAAGGATCCCTAACAGTCGACTAGTTCCTTTGTCGAAGCCTGTCAGATTTCTCATCTCAGGCATAAGCGATGGCGAACCAAGTGCTTTCCAAGTAGTTGAGGTAAGGATACTCATAGAAGCACCTTCATCTATGATAGTACCGACCATGACCATTATGTAAGCTTGTATAATGATTCGGAATGGTACATTAGACAGTAGACGGGGTCGGCCTAGTAGATTCCAATCGAAGGAAACCACTAGGTTGCTTGGAGGTGGGATTGAATAGACGGCCAGATATGACTCTAGCGAACTTCCTTCCTGCGGTAAAGGAATGGGTAGATTTCCCCCATGTTCATCAGAGTCTGTGCTTACGAAAAGAATTTGAATGGTTTCGTTATCATTCTCCTCGATGATTGTATCATCTGAAGATGGACCTTCCGAAGACAAGACCGGGTCGACTGCTGCCTCAACCTTTTGACTTTTGTCTGGCATGGATTCAGTGAGTTTATCTTCAATGATAGATGCTTCGACCGACCACAAAGTTGTGTCGATCAGATTTTCAACTAGCGATGGACTAGGCAAGAGTTTCTTGTATCCAGGGGGAAGCTGCAACGATGAAGCAGGGCGGTTATCCAAGACTCTTTTAGCTTCATCCAGGAAAGGAAAATGGTGGATGGCATGATTGCCTTCACACAGTTTGCAAGGAAATTTACATCTTCCTTTCTGTCTAGAGACTTCGTTTTCACTAGTTGATGGTGTGCTTTCAACATGATCGTCAAAGGTTGGTTACACCGGATTGTGCAAATGAGGGGACCAGTCCCTTATGATTCGAGGGATACAAGGACAATCTCGATGATAGTGGTCCCCTTTGCAAATGACACATGGAGATTTAGGTCTGGATGGTTCCGTGTGCAGATTTTTGTTAGATGATGCATGGTACCCCTTTTTGCGTTTGGCTCCTTCTTATTCTTTTCCTTCTTCTCCTTCCCCTTCTTCTCCTTCTTAGTTACTTGATTTTTTTCTTTACCAGCTTCATCAAGCGATGAGGAAGGATGAGGGGGAGAAGTGGATGAAGTAGAAGGTTGAGGGGTAACTCGAGTATCGTCTAGTTGCTGACTTGATTATTCAGGAATCATAGTATTCTGAACAATGGAGGTCGAGAAGATCCATATTGGCAAGCCAATTATCAATCTTGGAAGTGACAATGTGGCCATATGAGGTGCACCAACATCTCCCCAAGAGGAGAAAGGACCAGGATTTCCTCCAAGGGGAAATCCTTGGTTGGTGGACTCCATTTTCTCAACCTAAGACCAATGATGGAACAGTGATATTATTCCGATTAAAATAAATTTTAGACTCTTTGACACAACCTGCTTTTTCAATTTTTAAGAGTCAAGGAAAAACAAAAGACGATTCTAGTCGCCCTTAATTTTTAATGAGCATGAAGTGACAAGTGCTCAGATGGACCTTTTCCTTTAAGGAGTCTGAAAAGGAATGAAAGAGACTACTCTAGAAATCTAGACAGAGGGATTACCAAACCAATTGCAAAACTGCAGAATACGTTTTACGGTATGGCAATGAATCTTCCCAAATGTTGTGTTCAGTGCATTGCGATCGATAGGGCGGCAGACACGGGTTCCTATGGATAAAGGATATAGCCTATTATGGTCTCCCAATATATACTCGACAGTACATGGGAGCACAAGTCCGTACTAGCACTTGTCATCTAAAAGAGGAGGAATCACCCAGCCAACAATGAAAGCGATAGTTACCAGGCTTTATGACGCCGGAATACATCTCTAGCCTAAACTTCTAAATGTTGTGCGTTAGGTTCCAAAGCATTTTTATGTTCATTGAATTTATTTTACAGTTGATCTTTCTTAAGAAATTTGCCTTTCAGGTTCACTGCATGATGTAGATATACAATTCCTAAAATGAAATCTAAGATGATAAACACTCATTTAATCTTCTTTTTGCAATGAAAATCCTAGCTACTAAAGAAAGAGAGATGATATTCTTTCAACATAGAGTAGAGAGCACACACTAGATGCATTGTCCTAAATAAAGCCAACAAGCAGTCTAAATGCAAATGCACATGCACGTATTTGTTTTTAGCCTTCTTAATGTGTGAATGACAAGAAGAATGCTAAGTACAAATCTGAATTATCTTTTCAAAGTGACAGTACTAAAAAAATTTTGTTCCAAACGAAAGGAAGATAATGATGACACTTTGCGATTTTGAATCGAAAATTGATTTCGACACTTGAAAAATTACTAATTCAAATCAAATACAAGAGTAACTGTATAATCGACCATCAAGAACAATATGATTCTTTTCTTTGATTGAAAACGACACTTGCGACACTTCCAAATCAAAAGACGACAGTTTGATTATGCTACTTTTCGTAAAAGAGAACTGTAAATGGCGCACAATACATAAAAACATTCACAATTCTTTGTACTATGGAGGTGGAATCATGCAAAGGAAGAGAGTTTCCACAGTGGTATACTGATCAAAGATATCAAAACTCCTAAATAAAGCTAAAGAGATTGAACAAAGAAACCAAAATCTGGAAGCAGAAGAGGTCTTATCTGATCAGCGCACTTGCAACACAGGGAAAGTGCGATGGTCCAGGGACGAGACTTCAACTTGGTTCTTGGTCACAGTTTACAGCTTAGTTTAGGGATCTAGGTCGAGCTAATGATAGTCAGTAAATAGAAATCATAGGGGCTGATCTAATGAGGTTACTAGATCCACCACTAGGGCAATTAGGATGTTTGCCAATCGATTGTTTAGTTTATAAACAAAACCCAGAGATAGACTGAAGCAACATTGATCTACTTTTCACTTGCATAGCAAATGCAGTTCGAAGGCTAGATGGCTTAACTTCAGGCTCTGTCTATAAGTTTATAAAGTAAACAAGTATAAACAAGAAAACAAGCTATTTGTTCCCCAGTGGAGTTTCCATTTTGTTATCGGGAAATCTAGTGTCTATGCAGAGCTACTGGTCCCACTAAGATGAGTAGCTATCTTAGAAACAAACATATTAAAGTTACTTTCATTTTCCTTTATGAGAATTAGATAGGAGAAGATCAAAGAATATCAACCTCAGTCCTCCGCTCGGTTCTTTGCTTGTTCCTTCTCCTCACCAATAGGTCTTTGTCGCTTCTCCCTTGACCACTCCGCTTCAAAGAGTACTTGTAAAGTCAAAGTAGCATAACACCTTCAAAGTGCAGAGATCTACAATCATAAGAAATATAGGACCAGATATATATTGACCACACAAATGCATATATTATCGAACATACAAGAATGTGGAGGAAAACTTGAATAGATTTATTGATATAAAGATTAGAAGAGAGGATTACAACCCATTGGTCTGACCCAGCGTCATCCTCCCAGCATGAAATCCCTTCTTCACCTCATGAAAAGCTTAGATCACCCAACACTATAATATTCCACTAGGAAACCAACAACACTTCCTTACAAGATACAAAATTCCAGCCTCTGGATCTCTAGGATGAGGGATCCATATATAGATGATTGTAGGGAGGTGAGCCAGCTTCTGGGATTTTGATTAGTGTCTTCTCTTTGATAGTTCTTGATTCCACTTGGAGATTGATGATCTCTTACTCATCCTTGGGTGAATTCAGAGAGGCAAGTGTCACAGGAGAAGTTTCTGGAAGATTCCATGATCATCCACCTTGAAAATTGTCTCTGCCATTTGTCCATTCTCGCCCATCGCACCCTACAGAAGGGCTTTCTAGTATGCATCAAACCTTTTACACTGGGCAGGTGAGATGCATCACACCCTTAGCATTGAGCAACCTGTATAGTCCAGTTTTGACCAGTTCTGAGCAGTTTTCTGTGGAGAACTTCTCGGAGATGATGTAATCAGCTGACCTTGTTCCTTTAGGGCATGAAACAACACTTTTAGGGATTCACAAGCCCTTGGGTTATGGACATATATGATTGGGGTTGCAGTGCCCAAAAATGTCTAGAACAAACAGGCAACCCAGATTGGCTTTAAAGCCATAGCAAACAGAGGCAGTATAGCAGGGAGCGCTGAGACAGAGCTAGGACAGAGACAGAGAGCATTGAGGGAGTCTGTGTACTCAGAGAGTCTTGAGAGTTTCAAGAAAAGCTCTTTTTTTCTCATCTATTATGTGTGAGGCTAAAATTGAGCTCACTGTTGTAAAAACTCTGTTTTGAAGACATAATAGAGAGGCCATCACTGAAGGCTAGACTAGGACATGTAACCTAGGAGTATTAGGTGAAATCCTGATTAAATTTGTTGTGTTATGTGTTGTCTATTATGTTTTGTTTATTACTTCATTGTCTATGTATTTCGCAATCTTATTGATCCATTGCATAAAATAACATAGACAAATCCATGCACATAAGTATATAATACCTTATTATTTGTCTTAGATCTCATTATCAGATCAAGTGGTATCAGAGCTTTAGGTATACCAAGGTTAGACAAGTTTGTGATGGATTGGTGAATGATAACTAGGTCAAAGATAAAATTAGGAGAAGGAGAACTAGTTGAAACTAACCCAGAAATTGGTAGAGTCTATCCTAGGAGAAAAATGGCAAAAGAAAATCCCTTGGAATTAGACCCTAAGTTCATGGACACTTTCATGACCATGAGAGCCATGGTAGAATAAATGTATCAAGAATTTGAGAAAGGTCAAAGTGAATATTCTTCATCCTCAAAACAAGACAAAGGAACAAAATAATCCATTCTAGATGGCCATTCTGAAGGCAGAGGGAATGGAAAAGAGGCTCCTCTATCCACATCTCCTGATAGCCCTGAAAATAAAAAGAAGAAAACATTTTTGATTAAATTAGATGTTAAATTTTATTTTCCAATATATGATGGAGAATTAAATGTAGATAAGCTAGATAAATAACATAGATAGATTGATGTGTATTGCAAGGTGCAAAACATTGAATTAGATTGGAGTAAAATTCAGCTGGCCAGCCTATGCCTTGGAGGAACTGCCTTGGTATGGTGGGAAGGTAGGATACAAGCTGACTTGAAGAAGCATGGTAAAATTCTTTTTGTCTGGAGTGAATTTGTTTCTGTAATTGAAAAACAGTTCTATCCACTAGCTTATATGTAGCAAGCCATGATGAGTTGGCAAACTCTTTGCCAATTAAAGGGGAAAAGTGTACAAAGCTACACCCAAGAATTTAGAAAAGGATATTTGATTCTAAGCATTTTTTTAGACTCACCTAAAACTTTGCTGAAGTATATAGGTGGTCTACACAACTATTTTAGGCATACCATTCTCATGTTTAACCCTACTAGCATAAATGAGGTATCTGTTTAGGCTACCCATCTAGAGGCTAGAGGAAAGAATGTGAACCCAGAGATTGGGGGATCATCAAAACCCACTACAAGCAAGAACAAGGAAAAGAGGAAGCAGAAATGGAAGGAAAGGAAAGAAAATGTTGTACAAAAGGCCAAACCTTCATGCACTCACTGCAAGAAGGATGGACATGATGATGAACATTGTTGGTCTTTTCATCTAGACCTAAAACCCAAGAAGTTCGATGGCAAGAAGAAGAATATTGTTGCTGCTATACAAAAATATTTGGGGTTAGACTCAAGTGATGAAACAACAATCGCAAACACAAGTATAGAAGATAAATTTTTTGAAGCATCTACTAGTACTTTTACACAAACTATTGATAGTGAAGAAAATGGTAGGAAAGGACATGAGCATTTTCATATTAGAGTTGTTTCCAAGCATCAAAAGATTGATACTTTATTTGATAGTGGCTCACAAGTAAACTTGATTTCTAAAGCAATTGTAAAGAAATTGGGACTGCTAACCACACCTCACAAGAAGCCATATCCATTAGGTTGGGTATGTGATAAAGCAAAGCTACAAGTGACTATACAATGTAAACTTAGGTTTTATTTTGGGTAAACATTTGTAGATGAGGTTGAGTTAGATATCGTTCCTTTGGACACATGTGTAATTGTTTTAGGAATTCCTTACTTGTATGATAGAAAAACCATTTTCTATAGAGCTGAAAATAAGTATCAACTCATTAAAGTTGGAATCGAATATATTGTAAGAGCTCACAAACTCAAAAATAATTATACTCTCATAAACTCAAGGCAGATGAAAAGAATTGTAAATCCATGCAAGCAATTTTTACTGATGGTTGTAAAGGAAAAGAAACCTTATAAAACCAATGTATTTGAAAGTTGTGATGTTAAACAACAAGTTGATTTAGAAAAAGTTGTTTCAGAATATGATATTCTATTTCAAGAACCTAAAGGTCTACCACCCAAAAGGGAAATTGTACATGATATTAATTCGCAGCAAGATGCTCCATTGCCTAACATCAAAATTTACAGGTTATCTGCTTTAGAGAATGAAGAAATCAAGAAGCAACTACAAGAGCTACTCAAGAAAGGGTTCATATGACCAAGCACATCACCGTGCAGATCTCCAATCGTGTTGGTGAGAATGAAGGATGGTTTGTGGAGGATGTGCATTGATTACCGAGAACTGAATAAAATAGCAATCAAGAATTATTATCCCCTTACTCACATTGATGATCTAGTGGATTAGATGAAAGAAGTTGTTTACTTTTCCAAGTTGGACTTGCGTAGTGGTTACCATCAGGTCAGAGTAAGAGAGCAAGATGCATGGAAGACCACTTTCAAAACAAAGCAAGGGCTATATGAATGGCTAGTTATGCCTTTTGGCTTAACTAATCCTCCTTCCACTTTCATGAGAGTTATGAATGATGTACTTGGGCCTTTTATTGATGATTTTGTAATTGTATATTTCGATGAAATTCTTGTTTTCAGTAAAACATGGGAAGAACATTTGAAGCATGTAAATCAGACTCTATATGTTTTGAAAAAAGAAAATTTCTATGTTCAATTATCAAAATGTGAATTTGGTAAAACATATTTGAATTATTTGGGTCATATTGTAGGGTGTGGTGAATTGAAGATAGATCCCTCTAAGGTTTTATTCATTGTAAACTGGCCTAAACCCAAGTCTTCTATAGAATTTAGAAGCTTCTTAGGAGCAACACAATATTGGAGAAAGTTTATTGCTAACTTTTCCTTAATTGCATCTCCCTTACGTGCTTTAACAGGATTGAACAAGGTGTTTAAGTGGGGAGGAAAATAGCAGAAAGCCTTTGACACCTTGAAAGAAAAAATTAGTACAACACCAATACTAGCATTGCCAAATCTTCAACAACAATTCGAGATCGAAACAGATGCTAGTGACTATGCCATGGGAGCAGTGTTGATGCAACATGGTAAACCCATATGCTACCATTATGAGACTTTTAATTCTGCAGCAGTTAATTATCCCACATATGATAAATAATTGTTTGAATTAGTACAGAGTGTAAAGAAGTGGAAACATTACTTAATGGGCAAATAAATAGTTATACATACTGATCATCAGCCACTTCAGTACTTGCAGTGACAAACTAAATTGCATCAATCAAGACACTATAGGTGGATGGGTTTCCTACAACAGTTTCATTTAGTCATCAGATATAAAAAGGGCACACACAATAAAGTTGCAGATATGTTATCCAGACCAATCATAAATGCATATACTATACTTAGGCATAATTCAGTAATGCATGAAAGCTACATTAAACAATATGCTCAAGATATAGACTTTAAATATGTATATGCAACTTTAAGTAATGGCAAAAAGGTAGAAGAATTAGACTACTATGTTAAGGACCAACTCTTGTATCATTTAGGAAAGCTATGCATTCCACAAACTAAAAGAGTTAACATAATTAGGGAAGCACATACTTCTATGATATCAGGTCATTTTGGTGTAAGTAAACTAGCTGCATAGCTACAAAGATACTACTATTGGCCAAGAATGCATGAAACAGATTCTAGATATGTAAGAGGGTGTACCATGTGTGCTAAAAGTAAGACCAACAATAGAAAATTAAGCTTGTACACTCCACTACCAGTCCCTTGCCGTCCTTGGGAAAGTGTTTCCATGGAATTTGTTGGGGGATTGCCAAAATCTAGAAATGAACATGACTATTTATATGTTATTGTGGACAAGTTCAAGAAAATGTGTATTTTAATGCCTTGTAATAAGCAGATTACAACTGAACAAACAACGAAGTTGTTCTTTCAGCATGTTTGGGTGAATTTTGGGTTACCCACTTCCATAGTATCTGATCGAGACTACCGATTTGTTGGGAAGTTTTTTTCAAGTCTGTGGGAATTGATGGACACCAGAATAAAGAAGAGCATAGCCTTTCACTCGCAAACAGATGGCCAAACAGAGATAGTCAACAGGATAGTGATCCAATTGTTCAGGAGTTATTACAGAAAGCATCCCAGGCTTGGGGATGAACATGTATGTTATGTGAAACATGCTTATAACCGTGCTAAACATTCTTCTACACAGAGATCTCCTTTTGAGACCTGTTTTGGTTTTATACCAAGGTCTCCCTTGGATTTTGTCTTTAAAAAAGACATAGCAGTTGCTGGACGTAGTGATGTGGATAAAGCAACCAGATTCATTGAAAAGATCCAAGAAATTCACCAGGCAATGTAGGAATAGTTGGAAAAGAGCCAAGCCAAGTACAAGGCAAGGCATGATAAACATCGGGTGTAGCACAACTTCCAAGTTGGTGATCAATTCTGGTTGTATATGAGCAAGGACAGAATGTAAGGTGAAGGAAAGAAATTGAAGCTAATAAGGTATGGGATTTTTAAGGTACTTGAGAATATTGGTGAGAATGCATTCCACCTTGATCTGCTAGCATACATGCACATCTATTTAGTGCTAAATGCAAAAAAATTAAGACTATCTGAACCTTCATTAATTGAATATCCCGAAGAGTAAATTCAATTGCCTTCCATTGATGATGTGTTGCCTGAATACCTCAATGAGCTATAGGAAGATACAGTTCTAGACAGGAAGGTGAGGACTATGCATAGAGGGGATGTGGAGTACCTTAGAATCAGGCTCAAAGGTTCAAAACCTAGAAATGCAAAATGGATAGAGATTGGGCAAGTGAGGCAGCTATATCCTCACTTCAGCGATGCTTGAAAACCAACTTTTGGTGGTCCAAAATCCTTTTCAGTGGGAAGGCGTGATCCAAATGGATCCAAGAACACTCTCTAAGTCTTCAAAAACTTGAAAAATCATGCCAAATACCAAAGAAAATCGCATGAGAAAACCTTTCAAAATGGTGAAAAACACTATCGAGAGGAAAAACCACGTGAAATTAGTGAAAAAACAGAGTATCGAAAGCAGAAAAAATGAATGCATAGTAGCCGTTAGATTTGGCTGATCAACGATCCATTTCTAATCAGTAATTGCAATCGGCATAGGTAGACAATGAGTATCGGCATAGACTACATAACACCTGCGACGACGATTAGCGGAGTCAACTAGGACTATCAATCAAGTGCGCAGATCGATGGCCCATGTTGCATCGCAAGATCACTATCGAAGATTATAAGAGCACATACCACAGCCCAGGGTTATTGTGATGAGTGATTGTGATCAATCGCATCATGCTATCGCAATCAGGGCTACATAGAGGAGTGGCCATATACACCTACACACCTGAGATCCAATGAATCGGACCCAACAATTAGATAAATATTATTCCATAAGATTTTAAGTCCATAGTAAAGCCATTTTTAATGCATTTTCGATGTTTTTGATTATTAAACAAAATGCAAAGGATGAAGGTCGATGCGATAAGCCAGAATCAAAAGTATTCCTTAAGGCTAATGTATATATTTTCAGATCCACCATAAGCCCTTTTTTACATTATTTTCATGGTTTTAACGTATTTCAAAAATACAAAGGGGAACTTTGGAGCAGGGCCATTGCGACATGTGATGGCGACTTACAAGTAGACCCGATAGGAGAATAGGGTGGATTTAAGGAATTTCGAAGTATGAAATGAACTATGCTTTGGCGGAATTTCACAGTCATGAATCCATTTTCCTATGATAAGTAGGAAATGACCATGTTTGGGAAACCAAGGGATTCCAAGGGCCTGAGGAACTCTTACGTTGCAGAAAAGGTGGCCACCTCCTCTTTGGGCATTATACAATGATTGTGTAATTCCAGAAGAGGGATTTGAAGTAGACAGAGGCCATGGAGACTAAAAGTCGAGGAACTAAAACCAATAGGTAGCCCAGATTGGCTTTAAAGCCATAGCAAATAGAGGCAGTATAGCAGGCAGTGCTGAGACAGAGCTAGGAAAAAGACAGAGAGCATTGAGGGAGTCTGTGTACTCAAAGAGTCTTGAGAGGTTCAAGCAAAGCTCTTGTTGTTTCACCTGTTGTGTGTGAGGCTCAAATTGAGTTCACTGTTGTAAAAAATATATTTTGAAGACATAATAGAGAGGCCACCACTGAAGGCTAGGCCAGGAGATGTAACCCAAGAGTATTGGGTGAACTCCTCATTAAATTTGTTGTGTTATGTGTCTATTATGTTTTGTTTACTACTTCATTGTTTGTGTATTTCACAATCTTATCGATCCATTGCATAAAATAACATAGAAAAATCCATGCACATTAGTCTGTAATACCTTATTATTTGTCTTAGATCTCATTATTAGATCAATCGTGTTGCATCAACACTACTCCCATGGCATAGTCACTGGCATCTATTTCAATCTCAAATGGATGTTGACGATCTGGCAGTGCTAGTACTGGTGTTGTACTGATTTTTTCTTTTATGGTGTCAAAGGCTTTCTGTTGTTTGCCTTCCTAGTGAAACACCTGTTTCAATCCTATTAAAGCATGTAATGGAGCTGCAATCAAAGAAAAGTTAGCAATAAAATTTCTCCAGTATTGTGCTACTCTTAGGAAACTCTTAACCTCTGTAGCAGATTTGGGTTCAGGCCAGTTCACAATGACTTCAACCTTAGAGGGATCTATCTTCAATTCACCATCCCCTACAATATGACCCAAATAATTTAAAGATGTCTTGCTAAATTCACATTTTGACAGCTTCACATAGAGATTTTCTCTTTTTAAAACATCTAAAGTCTGCTTTACATGCTTTACATGGTCTTCCTGTGTCTTACTGAAAACAAGAATGTCATCTAAATAAACAATTACAAAATCATCAATAAAATGTCTGAGTACATAATTCATCACTCTCATGAATGTAACAGGAGAATTAGTTAAGCCAAAAGGGATAACCATCCATTCATACAGCCCTTGCTTTGTCTTGAAAGCAGTCTTCCATGCATCTTGTTTTGTAACTCTGACCTAATGATAGCCACTTCGCAAGTCTAACTTAGAAAAGTAAATTTCTTCTTTCAACTAATCTAATAGATCATACATACGAGGAAGAGGATAACAATTCTTGATTGTTATTTATTCAGTGCTCTATAATCAATTCATATTATCCATGAACCATATTTCTTTCTCAATAGCACGACTGGAGATCCACATGGTGATGTGATTGGTCTTATGTACCCTTTATCTAGCAACTCTTGTACCTGCTTCTTTATTCTACATTCTCTAAAGCTAATAACATGTACATTCTGATGTTAAGTAATGGAGCATCTTGCTGCAAATGAATATCATGTAGTATTTCCCTTTTGGGTGGCAGACCTTTAGGTTCTTGAAATAGGATATCATATTCTGAAACAAATTTAACTAAATCATCTCTCTGTTTAGCATCACAAACTTCAAATATATTGGTTTTATCTGGGTTCTTTTCCTTTACAACCATTAGTAAAAACTGCTTACTTGAATTCACAATTCTTTTCATCTGCCCTGAGTTTATGAGAGAATAGCTATTTTTGAGTTTATGAGCTCTTATAATATATTCTATTCCATATTTAGTGAGTTGATACTTATTTTTAGCTCTATAGAAAATAGCTTTACTATCATACAAGTAAGGACTTCCCAAAACAATACCACATATATCCAATGGGACTATATCTAACTCAACCTCATCTACAAATGTTGACACAATAGCAAACCTAAGTTTACATTGTCTTGTTACTTGTAGCTTTGTTTTATCACATACCCAACCTAATGGACATGGCTTCTTGTGAGGTTTTATTAGTAATCCCAACTTCTTTACAATGGTTTTAAAAATCAAGTTTACTTGTGATCCACTATCAAATAAAGTATCAATCTTTTGGTGCTTCGAAATGACTCTAATACGAAAAAGCTCATGTCTTTTCATCTTATTATTTTTATTATCAATAGATTCTGTAGAATTACTTGTGGATGCTTTAGAATTTTTACCTTTTATACCTGTGGCCATGACTGTTGTTTCATCGCCTGAGTCTGACCCCAAGTCTTTCTTAATAGCAGCAATAGCCTTTTTCTTCTTACCACTGAACATTTTGGGTTTCAACTCTGGATGCAAAGACCAGCAGTGTGCCTCATCATGTTTATCCTTCTTGCAATGATTGAATGAAGGTTTGTCATTTTGTACAGTGTCTGTTTTCCTCTCCTTCCATTTTAGTTTCTTCTTTTCCTTGTTCTTGCTTACAGAGTGTTTAGATGATCCCCCAACCATTGGGTTCACATTCTTGCCTTTAACTTCTAGATGTGTAGCCTGAGTTGATACATCATATAAGCTAGTGGGATTAAACATGAGAATGGTATGCTTCAAATAACTATGCAGACCACCTATATACTTCAACAAAGTTTCAAGTGAGTCTAGAGATATGCCTAGAGTTAAAGTTCTTTTTCTGACTATAAATTTGTACACTTTGAACCTTTAACCAGTGAAGAGTTTGCCAACTCATCATTGTCTGTTTCATATAAGCGAAAGGATAGAATTGGTTTTTGATGGTAGAAACAAATTCATTCCATGTAGAAAGGATTTTACCATGCCTTTGCAGATCAACTTGTGTCTTGCCTTCCCACCACACTAGTGCAGTTCCTCCAAGTTGTAGGCTAGCCAGCTAAATCTTTCTCCTTTTTGAATCAATGTCCTACACCTGCAATATACATCAATCTGTCTTATCCAGTTATCTAGCTTTTCTACATTTAGTTCTCCATATAAATTGGCAAATCAAACTTCACATCTGATTTAATCAAATAAGCTTTCTTCTTTTTCTTATCAGGGCTAAGAGATGAGGAGGATGAAGGTGATGGTGGAGGAGATGATGGAGGAGGCTTTTCCCCTTTCCCTTTGCCCTCTGGAGGGGCAACTAGAGAAGGTTCCTCTGCTCCTTTGCCTGGTTTAGGTATGGAAGTGCTTTCACCTTGACCCTTCTTAAACTCCTGATACATCTCTTCCACCATGACTCGCATGGCCATAAAATTGTCCATGAACTGAGATTCTAACTCCAATGGAGTTTCTTCTGCCATTCTCCTCTAAGGATAAACTCTTCCAATCTCTGGATTAGCCTCAACAAGTTCTCCTTCTCCTAGTTTGAGCTTTGACCTAGTTAGCATTCAAAATCAGCACAAGCTTGTCTAACCTTAAAAAAACCAAAAGCTCTAATACCACTTGATCTAAAAATGAGATCTTAAAACAATATTAAGGTATTACAGACTCATGTGCAGGAATGCCTATATTACTTAGTGCAACGGATCAAAACGATTGTGAATAATATAGACAATGAGCAGTTAGAAAAACATAATGGGCACACACATCAACACAACAAATAATCAAGGAGTTCACCAGACTTCCTAGCTACATCTCCTAGTCCAGCTTTCTGTGGTGACCTATCTATTATGTCTTCAAGAGCAGATTATTACAACTGTGAGCTTGAATCGAGTCTCAACACAATAGTGACAAAACAACAAGGATTTACTTGAAATCCTCAAGTCTACCAGAGTACACAGACTCTTCCTCTTGCTTTCTGTCTTCTTCTTTCTCTCTGTCTCAACAACTACCTACTTTTTCTCTGACATTGAGTGGCTTTTAATCCTATTGGCAGTTGTCTTTTCGTCTCCCCTTTCAAGATCTCTCGATCCCGGCCTCTGTCCATTCAAATCCCCTCTGAGCGTTAAACAATCATTGTAAAACACCTTCAGGTATGGTGGCCACCTGTTTTTAAATGGAAAGGACCACTGGCACGGTTGAAATCCCCAAAACGTTGATTCTCTATTTACATAGAGAAATACACAAAAAACACTAAAAAATCCGAAAAACGCTTTATATCAGACTTCAAATAATATTAAATCTACCTTATAATCTTATTGGGTCTACCTTTGGTCGCTATAGCAAGCCCGCCATTGATCTGTGTGATATCCAATCCAACGGTCAATATCCATTTCAAGCGGCTTATGTGTATAGAGATTACCTGCCTGAAAAGGTGATTTTCTCTCTCCAACGCCGAGCCACGTGTCGGCTAGTGTATGGGATTGAGCGAAACTAGTCCAATACCACTTATCGCCTGAAGCCCGCCCGAAATCCCGCTCGTTACAGAACTCAAATAATATAAGGCTACGTTTATTAACCTTTTTGGTCCGATTTTATCACTTTAGGTGCATTTCCTTTGTATTTTGGTTTTATAGTGGAAATGTGTTAATACACAGAAAAGCCCAACAAATCCCTTTTTATCAAAACTCAAAATTTATAGAGCTGTGTTTATAAAATCTGTCGGGTCAAGCTATTGCAAGTCGCATATTATATCGACCCCGCTCCTTTGTATCACCGTGATGCGATATATCACAATCACATATCGCATAGTCCTCGGGCCACGGTTAGTCCTCCTTGTCTTTTTAGCGATGCGATATTGTGAGAAAATTTGGACCATTGATCTGTGCGCTTGATTGACAATCCTCATTGACTCACGTTAATCGTTGTCGTGACTTTCATATGGCTGCCTTCGATATTTCCTATATTTCCTGCTGGCCTCCGTCGATTGCGATATGCCGATTAGATCTGGACCATTGATCGGTCTTATCTGTGCATCATGTTTGGACCTTCGCTTTACTCTATTTTCCGCCTTTCTTTCACTTTTTTCCATTGTGATATTGTTTCCGATAGCTAAGTATATGAAGACTTAGAGGTTTTTAGGATCCATTTTGGACCAACAATAGGGCCTAGTTAAACCATTGGGAGATCGACAAGAATGTTGCATTGCAAAACATTAATAACATTAAAAATATTGTTACTTCTAAGTTCAAAGAAAAAATGTGGTGTGTGAAAGATTTAAGAGCTAAAAGAAAATTAAGATATTATAAGGAGGTCATCAACCCCACCCTAGAAGATCAAAAGTATAGAAAATTAATATAGCCAAGATTAGAACAAACTCTCATGAGCTCCATAGTGAAACAGGTCATTGGGCAATTCCTAAAATGCCATGGATGGAAAGGTTCTCATCTCTGTGAGAATACGAACATTGAGGATGAAAATCACTTCCTCTTAAAGTGCCCTGCATACAACATTAGATCTCAATTTCAAAATATTTGTTGCAATAGTGACCTTCCTAGCCTTTTACGTTGTCAAAATTACAACTAGGGAGGCTTCTCTCCACGATTTTTGAGCATAGGAATAAAATCTTAAATCAAACCAAATAATTCGTTTCTTTAGGTCAGATATACCAAAGTTTGGTATCAATGAACGTTAACCATCATCATATATCATGTATCAAGGTCATACTTAATATAAAGTGATAAAGTCAATTGTTTAGAACAGTAAAAAGAATTTTAATTTGGTTTTTCCAAAAATTGAAATAAATTTCTAATATATATATATATATATATATATATATATACGAAAATATAAAATGAATTGCTTAGAATAATTTATCATAAAAAATGGTAAAATAAATGAATTGTTTAGAAATGTTCGTGATTATATATATATGAAATATTTGATATTATTAATTATTTTGATAAGTGTATTTATTTTAAAATGGTGTGTTCAAAAGTTTAATTTAATTATAAATATTTAATAAATAAATAATAAAAATTTAATTTTTACACAATGTTCATAAAATTTTATAAAATTAAATTAAAATAAAGTATATAAATAATATTTTGATTCAGAAATGAAATGAGTTAGGATTTTTTGGAAATATAGTAATAATTATTATAGAAGATATTGATTCATGATAATTTATAAATTAAAAATCTTAATATATTTTTTTAATGTATATATGTCTAAATCATAATAATTTTTTTAATAATAATAATAAAGTTGTCTTTAAAATATAATCATTAATATCTTTTAAATTTAAATTGTAAAAACATAAAGTTTGGGGGCACAAATAAATTCATTTAGGAGTTATTAAATTGAAGCATAGCTTCATTAGATTCATCTAAAAATTATAAAGGTAGTAACCCCCCACATATATATATATATATTAATTAATTATATATAACATTGAGTGCAATTACTGCATCATATACAACTTTTCATATATATCTTTAATAAATGAATTATATCATATTTCCATAAATTCAAACTTTACGTGTGAAAATCAAACTATTTACCAAACCACTCACACTAAAATTCTTATACTTAACTCATCAATATATACCCTAAATACTATTTAAGGTTACTAAAATTCTTATACTCAACCTAATCAATATATACACTACGTACTATTTAAAGCTTAAAGAGTTGAAACGTTTTTTATGAATGGACATAACGTTTAAGGAAAGACGTGGTACATGTGATGCTTGCTATTATAACTGGACGCTAATTTCAAATGTCAGACAACACCAGTGCACTGTGATACAGAAATCGTAAAGTGAGTAGCAGCTTAACAACATTTTGCAGTTTCGACTTCACTGATTAATCGGTTATGTCATTCAAGATGGCCGCTATTAAAAAGAATACGAGCGTAAGAGAACCAGTAGGATTATTGAACAATGGCAATATGTGTTACGCTATCAGCGTTCTACAATGCCTCACCTATACTCCTACCCTGGCAGCTTATTGCACTGACCGAAAGCATTCATTAAATTGCAAGGGAAAGAGTCCGTGCCTAGTGTGTTTGTTGGAAAAGCGAATTGAAAGGTCCCTCAATGAACCCAATTGCCCACAAGCAGAACTGCCGGGTGATATTACAGAAATTTAAGCCTGGTCGGGTCACGTTTCAGCAAGCATACACAAGAAGATGTGCAAGAGTTTTACATAAATCTCATCAACGCCTGTGAGAAATTGGATCCTTATGTCTACGATATATTCAAAGGTATAGTCGTAACACACGGCAAGTGCTCTTCCTGTGGTTACAGCTTTGATATTGAAGAGTCTTATATCGACTTTGCCGTGCCAATACAAAACTATCCGTCGGTGGAGGAAGCTTTGAACGAACTGTTCCACCCACAGGACAAATCCAGTTGCGGAAATTGCAGCAACCCTTCATCTTCTACCAGCCAACTCCAAATTCGCAACCCTGCCAATGTTCTGATGATTGATTTGAAGAGATTCGATGGGAACAATAGCAAGATAGAAAGAAACATTGAATTCCAGGAGAGTATCGAACTACAAAAGTACATGGACTCGTCCTCGTCGTCGTCCTCGGCCTCTGCTACTGAAACTCTATTCCAGTTGTATGCCATTATCGTTCACATTGGTGAATCGACTCTCAGAGGGCATTATGTTGCGTATGTCAAAACTGCAAATGGCGATTGGTATGAGTGTAATGATGGGGAAGTTAAAAAGGTCACCTTAGAATTTGTGTTAAATCAGCCTGCGTATATGCTTTTCTACCATCGCCAAACCGAAGATGCTGGGTATCAGACTGTTACTAGAAACAAGAAAACGTCAAAAAATAATTCGTCAAGCAACTGGGTCTCTCAGCAGCCTGTTGACAAAAGATTTCATTTAACGAACGAGAACTTTCCAGGTTTAGGCTCCCAAATTCCAACATATAATATGTCTCAGGGAACTGCCTCCAGCTGGCAACAGCCTTTACGCAATTTGAATAGTGGAAGCAGTTTCCCTAAGCCTATTACAGACCCTCGGACTCGGACTCAGACTCAGACTCGGGCTGAGAATCTGAGTCAGGCAGAGAAAGCAGACACGTGGTCTTTTAAGAGGAAGTTACCATCAACAAATCGACGTTCATTGAAGGCCATGCTGGATTCTAAAACTGAAGATGATACAAAGAAACCAAAAAAACAATAACAGGAGCATTTGTTTCTGAAAGAACTTATGGTTTTATTAAATAAACGCCCAAGAAAACATGTAAAGCACATCAAATCTGGTGTGCCCTCTGCAACTAAGGGATGGTTTGTATTGCTTCACGTTTGAGATGAAAGCATTTGCAAGAATCATATCACGACGTTCCAACAACAATCTCAATTATGTACACACCAATTTTTTATTTAATATAAACAAGCGGATACCTTTAAATAAATATGTATTTAATACGTGAAAATTTGTAAGAAATATAGAATCTAATTGTAATAATTGGTATTAATATTGATAATTTCCCAAATATTTTAATGGATTATAACGTTTTATCAAATTCCAACGAAGTTATCTTCAACGTTTAAGGTGTTGCAGATCACACTTTACGCCAAAGTTTCACAGAATCAATGATTCATGAAAATAAATTTAATAATTAAACTTATATATGTATTTAAAATTATTAATAATTATTAGATGGATCTTAGGTATATAACCCATTTAAAATATTTTTGGTAATATATATAAATAGAAAAGTTTATTCCAAAACTTGATTAAACTTGCCAAAATGTTTTCTTGTCTTTTGTGAGTTGTAGGCATATTAATAAATTTAACATTTTTATTCTTACTTAGCCATTTGCAAGTTGTTGAAGGATTGAATGAAAATTTGACTTCCAGATATAGTTCTAGAGACTTGCCTGCTATTTTCTCACTATGCTTCAGCCTACCTAGCCTATTAACGAGAAAAACAAATTAGACACAAAAACATGACCATTTTCCAAAGGACATTGATGAGGCCTCCACCACACACTTGTCTTGTATGAGGCCCCTCGCCATAGGAAGTTTCTCTTTATATCCTTGATATTTTGGAGCACCCCTTTAAGCGTAGGAAGAGCATATAACATGTATCCCAAAATAGCCTAGAGCACCACCTTTACAAGCACCAACCCTCTCGACAAATTCAATGCTTTCATCGTTCATGTTTTGACTTTGTTTTCCAAGATAAAGAGAACTTTTTCCCATTTGGACTTTTTCCAAGCTTGTGTCGTTAAGGGGACACCTAGATAGCAGGACAAGAGGGATTTACTCTAGAAACCCAGGATAACTAAAAGATTTCTTTGGATAGAAATGTGAGTGTTGAAAAAGAAAATCATAGACTTTGATAGGTTTAGCTCCATACTTGACGCTTTCATGAAGGTATCTAAAATGGTTTTAAAATTGCAAGACTCCTTAACCGTGGGTACACCATGCAGCATGGTGTCATCCAAAAATTGTTGGTGAGTGGTTGTTTGAGCGTTTTTGTGCAACTTTAGCCCTGTTATATCCCCTTCTCGATTGGTTGCTCCTATTTCTCTACTAGGCCCTTCCATCATTAAGATAAACAAGAATGGAGATAATAGGTCTCCTTGCAGAATTCCCCTAGATGGGTAGAATGGCTTTGATGGGGAACCATTAAGAAGAAGCCAAAAACTAGGTGATGAGACCATTACCATGATCCAGTTAATCTAGTTCTCATCGAAGCCAGATGCCTAAAACACCACTTCCATGTATTCCCAATTTACCTTATCATAGGCCTTCGATAGGTCTAACTACATTATCATACCCACTTTTTTCTTGGGTCTTCAAAGAGTGAGTGAATTTGTGCACTAGGATTATGTTGTCCTATATATGTCTTCCTTCCACATAGCCTGACTATTCCTCTGAGATTAGATATGGAAGAATTGTTTTCAACCGATTAGAAGCTACCTTAGATATGATTTTATAGACAACATTGCATAGGGCTATAGGCCTGCATTTTTCAAGGGTGCTTGCTAGATCTTCCTTAGGAATAAGGGCTATAAACATTGAATTGAATTCCTTAAGAATTTTTGTTGATTCTCAAGAATCTCCACCTCCTCATATATATCCTTTTTGATAGTTTCCCAACAAGCTTTGAAAAAGTCTATTGTGAACCTACCTGGCCTAGGGGCTTTCCCATTCACCATTTCATTCACTGCCAAATCCACTTCCTCCATAGAGACTGACTTGTTTAACATTTTGTTGTGTTCCTCAGTGAGCACCTTCATGATATGCCTCACAATCCATTCAATGTATTCCCCTCCACCTGGGGATCTTCTGCTATTTTTTTAAAGTGTTGGACCAGGGCCTTCTCAAAGTCTTTGTGAGCTTCAGAGATTTTTCCTCTTTAATCCTTTATTACGAGGATTTTGTTGGAGATTTTGTGCTTGATTGTTGATCAATGAAAGAATTTTATGTTTTTCTCCCCCTCCTTGAGCCATACCACTCGACATTTCTTCCTCCAGAGGATTTTTGGTTGTTTGCATCTCTCCTCCCACTTCTTTAGTAATATCATTTCCTCTTCTTTGCTTCCCTCTGAGAAACCATGAGAGATCAACCATTATTGTAATTCTTCCATTTTCTATTCTAGTTTCTTTTTCTCCTGAAATATGTTTCCAAATTCCATTTTGTTCCATTGCTTTAGTTTCATTCTTATGTGCTTTAATTTGGCTTGTAGATTGTACATTTTTTAGCCTCTTTCTGGGATCTTTTCCTTCCACCATGATTTGATATTCTCCATGAAGTTAGGCTGCTTTAACTAGAATGCCTCAAATCGAAAGGGCCTATTTTTGGGAGTTCTTGTTAATTGCGTCATTAATAACACTGGACAATGGTCAGATTCGTTGTAGGGAAGGATTTTTGCTAACACATCCACTCCTCTCATCAGTAAATATCTCAATATTAAAACCTATCAAGCCTGGACACCACTTGATGTTTCCCTTTGCACTTATTACTCTAAGTAAAGCTTCCATTCAGAGTTTATGTATCAATAATTTTGGTCTCCTAAATGAATTCCTTAAGTTCTTCTGAGTCTCTATCTATCCTTTGTTAGCCCACTTTTTTTCTTGAAAGATAAGTTATCATGTTAAAGTATCCTCCCCACCACCCTGGGGAGGTGCCCTTTCCTACTTTTTATCCCTCTTAGATATTGTAGCATCTTGATCTTCTTCTCAAGCCTTTGTGGCCCGTACACATTAGTGAAAACCATTTTTCCAGGTGTGCCTATAACCTGCATTCCTACAGATAGGTATGGTCCATTGGCTTCAGAGTCCAAGAGGATCAAGGATTGGGGGTTCCAATAGATTTCCAGACATCCTGTTGAGCCCTATGCTTCCACCTCCACTGATTCATGCTTTTTTCTTACTTTCCTACTTAACTCATTTATTTTCCCTACTCAACATTTGGATTCTTGAAGAAAAAAAATATCAGGTTGTTCCAATTGAATCTTTTGTTTTAATAGTCTTTGTTTCCTTAGCCTACTAATACCTTTGATATTCCAAGATAAAACTTTCATGATTTAGATAAGGCTTAAGGAGGGTGAGCCTAGGGCTCTCATATTACCTAAATTTATTAACATAGTTCCGAGCTCCTTAAGGGAAACATTATTCGAATTTATCCTTCTTTTCTATTGGCTCTTCCTTGGTGCTAGAACTGTATGATATTTTGTTGCTTTCTCACCTAGCTAAGACCCCTTCTGTGATCCACCCACTTTTTTTGGATGTGGTCTTTTCTGCCCTTGTAACTTCGATTCTTCTCTCATTAAATATAATTTTGGATCATGTTCATTTGATTAGCATTGATTTATTTTATTCCTTGTTTCTCCTCCTATTCCATGAAATCCTAGAGGTCGATTCCTTCCCTTTCAATTAGCTCCTACAATTCCAGATCTTCTGTTCCTACTTCGCTTGGGGCCATTTCTGCATCTCCCTCAAAATATTTTGATAGATCTGGGACATATCCTTGTTGCTCATGGTTCCCAATTTGTTTCCCCATTTTTTTCTTTTTATTTTCTTCTTTATCACCCCTTTCATCTTCTTCCTCCCCTTGTTCTCGAGGGTTTTCCTCTGCTATAATTTCAAATCTATTTCTCTGATCTTTCTTCTCCTTATTTCATTTTTTCTTTCTTCTATTAGGTCTTCCCCTCCGATTAGGTCTTACAAAGCCCTTTGCATCCTTTCGATCTATCACTTTGTTCTGTTCTTCCACATTTCTTAGGGTGCACTCCCTTTTCAAGTGGCCATGCTCATGGAACCTCCGACATTTGAAAGGGATTTGTTCATAGTCCACCGGTTGTAACCAAATTCATTTGAGAACTCTAGCTTGATTGCTTCATGTAGGGCTTCAGAGACATCCATTTCTACACAAATATTTGCATATGCTGTGTACCTGCCTTGTAATGATGCTTCTGAAATTTCAATGAATTTACCCAAAGAATCACCTATCAAATTTAAAGTCGTTGGTAGCCAATATTCGAGGGGAAGAGAATATAACCTAAACCAAATTGGTACACATGTGAAGGTTTCCTCCTCTGAGGTGAAGTTCTCCATTCATGGACGCATGTATAAACCCACTGAAGCACATAAATATGGACCACCATCGAAACTTTTGTCTTCGTCTTCCATATTAGTAAATACCACTTTGAAAAAAAAATTCCTAGGTGTAGTTCTATTTCACCCCTCGATTTCCAGTGGTTGATCTAGTCACACAATGTTTTTTCTATGGGTCGTAGCCCCATGAATTTTCATATGAAAACATATGACCTCATTAATTTTCTAAAGGCTTTCATCTTGAGATTGATGATCACTATCATTGGGATTACCATCGTGTTTGGCTTAAATAGTCTTGTAGCTCCCTTTGAATTCTGTTGTTGTTGTTGGTATGTTGGCTTTCCTCCTGGGCCCTTATTGTCATTCATTCTCTATCCTTTTCCACCTACCTCTGTTAAGCACCAGAACTTCTCTGACATGCCTTCTGCAGGACCATGTGTTTCAAAGCCCATCCAGATCCTATTCCCTTTGTCCATGACAACATTTTTGTAGGAGGGAGCCCCAATCCCTCCTTTGGAGGCCATTTGCTTCTAACCCTAGTTGCTACTGCTTTGAAAATCATAAGAATTTTGTTGCTCGCCCCGATGTTCCTAGTTTTTCTGTGCCTGTGAGACAAGCTTACATTCATTTGTTAATGCATCAAGTGAATATTTATAGTTAATAATATTGTTACATATTATTTAATATGCGTATATGTTTCACTTATACATTGATTACTTTTAGCATTCATAAATTTGTATTATTATTTTGAATAAATGCATAATGTAGTTCATTTATATGATTTTTTGCAATTTTATCAACATAAGATGTATGATTAAGTAAGTATTTCTAATTCTTATTATTAATTGATGCATACTACTATTTTTTTTTGTCAAATCTTGATCTTTGTTGTTTAAACTTGGGTTTTGATTGTATACATAGATTCAACACGCTACAAAACCCTTAAAGCACTTAGATTGTAAAGACTTAACAACTTAAACTTTGATTCCAAAACATATAATAAATAGATTAGAGCATTATTATCAGTGCCACATGTATAGAAATATATTTTCATATTGACCACTATTAGTTTAACATTAACTAATATAATTTATAATGTTTAACATTAAATAATATTTATTTTTGAAAATGATTAAAAAACTAATTTTCAATGCTAATGTTGATCAATCTTGTTAGAAATATAGTTTATAAATTAAAAATAATGACATTTTTCTTAATGTATACATACATTCTAACTCATATATTAATATTTTTAATAATAATAATAATAAAAAGTTTTGTACCAAGTGTAGTTTGATTGCTATAATCTGCCTTGTGAAAATTTGAGATTTGAGGGCACACATAGATTCATTTAGAGGTTCTAAAATCGAGGTTTGACAACATACATAGATTCATCTCGATGTTTACACATAGGTTCATGAGGTTCACATATGTTAGGATATTCCGACACATAGGAAATAGTTAAGTACAACTTGGTCTAGTATAGAGTTAGGTATAGAGTTAGGTAAAGTGTGTTTCTTTACTATGTACATTTTGTAACTTACAATCCGACAGTCACGATATGTAGTGATCCGATGGTTCATTCTCTCCTCGGTATTACCGACACTTGATCCGTGGCTTAACACCCGATTGGTCCATGATCTCTATTTAAAGAGCATGGAGGGTCATTTGTAGGTTAACCGTTCATGAGAGAAGCATATGTAAATTTTCATTCTTTTATTAATAAATTGCCTGAAGTGGCCGCGTTGGCTCAGGCCGTGGATTGTTTCCCTCTTTGAGGGTTTTAACCACGTCAAAATACTGTTGTATTGATCTGTGATCTATTTGTGAGCGGTGTCATTTAGTGTTCTATCTGAGAAACTTACCCTGTAAATTCCTACATGGTATCAGAGCTATTTGAGGGCCGCGTCTGTTGGTGATCCAAATCTGAAGCCGATAGAACTGCATCCGACAACCGTTTCCTATATCTACTATTTTTTACTGCTTTCGGGCTGAGAGGACTGCTCTGTTGTGTTGGGAGCATCTGTTCCAGTGAGGAACCCCTTTCGTTTCACGCGAAAAGGTTTCCGGTAGCCCTAGCTGCATCATTTTTACGATCTGGAGGTATACAGTGTTTATTTGCAGTTTACAGTGTTTTTCTCTCTGTTTATTTCGGTTTTCAGTTTATTTAGCTTTTTTTATTACCGGATCTATACCTTTCATTTCTGCGTATGCTCTTTTCCCTGCGACTCTGTGTGATCTGGGCAAATCAGAAACAGAAAGGAAGGATTTTTCTCATGCGTATTCTCTTTTCCGCTGCGCCTTAGTGTGATCTCAAAAAATTAGAAACATTGAGGAAAATATTTAGTTTCCGGCTAAAGCTAACTTCGAGCCACAAGGTTCGTTTTTGAAAATATTTAGTTTCTAGCTAAAGCTAACTTCGAGCCGTAAGGTTCATTCTTTTTTGTATGTCTATGTTGGGTTTTGTGTTTTTTGTTTTGTAGGGAAAAAGAGCTTTCTCAAAGCAAGCACGCAACCCAAAGCATCAACACCCCCCCCCCCCCCCCCCTCTCTCTCTCAAACTTTTTGTATAGCTCACTTGGTGCAAAGCTAATTTATGAGAGTAGAGGTCTTGGGTTCAAGTCTCCATTTTGTGAGGGCGGATTTTTCATTTCTACACATTCCCGCACTTCATCGACGACTTCATCAAATTTTCTTCAAAAAGCCATAACTTCTTCATCCAGAAGCTGTTTTCAGAACCATTTTTTTTTAAACAGCCTAACTTTTCAAGATCTTTCCATTGAAACACTTAGTTTCAACATCTATAGCTTCAGTTTTTTTTTTAAATGGAAAGTCCATGCCAATTTATTCTTGACAGCACCAACTACTTCCAATGGTGGTCCTACATTGTGGATTTACTTAGAAGTAAAGGTCTTTACAGAATAGCCACAAGCCAAGAGACCAAACCGAAAGATGAAGACAAGGCAGCTAAATGGGAAAATAGGCAAGACCAAGCACGTGGGTTGATAGGGATGTTTATTTCTCTAGATCTTAGATTCCATATTGCAGAACTTGATACTCCTGATGAAGCAATGAAACAACTTACTAAATTCTTTGGAATTAAAATTGAACTTAAAGCCTATCAACTTGAAAATGAATTGCTTACATTGGACCCCAATAATTTTTCTTACATTTAAGATTTTTTGTCCAAGTTCAAGACCCTTAGACTTCTCTTGGAAGGTGTTAAGGTTAAGAAACAAGATAGTAGCCTTATCTACTCCATTCTTACGAAGTTGGGACCAGCCTATTCTGTGTTTGTTTCCACCTTCCATTCTACAAGAGAAGCCTTCATTTCTCAAGGACAAACCTACAACTCCCCTTCCTTTGATTCCTTTTGTGATTCTTTAATAAGAGAACAAGAAAAACTCTTACACCTTGGTCTTCTTCATCTTGGAAACTCTTCTAAGAAAGCATTAGCCGCCCAGCAACAACCAAATTCAAAGAATCCTAAGAAGTCATATCCTAAAAGGAATGGTCCTAAACCAAATAAGGGTCCTAAGCAATTTCCGCCTCAAAATGAAAAATCATTTCAACAAAATGATAAGACAAATAAAAACAAATGGAAGAAGACTGATAGACATTGCAACTTTTGTAATCGAGATGGCCACTTAGAATCCAATTGCTTTAAGAAGATGGAAGCCTTGGAAGCAGCAATGAAGAAGCATAACATCCATTTGGAGCAATCTTCAACTTCAACTTCATCTTTAGGAATGGCACTTTCTGCATGTGGTTGTCAAGCATCTCGGTTTGGCTATGCACTAAATGTATCTTCTTCTTCTCATTCTCATGAGTGGCTCATTGATTCTGGAGCTTCTTATCACATGGCCAAAAACAAAGCCATGTTTTCTTCTTTAAATGATTGTAACACCAAAAATATATATGTTGGTGATGATAGATCTCTTAGTGTTGTAGGGACTGGAACTGTTCATTTAGACAATGGTTAGTTTAGTGATGTATTATGTGTTCCAACCTTATCCTACAACCTTCTATCTGTATATCAGATAACCCATTCAGGTGAAGGTAAAATCGTTGAATTTTCACCTCACGATGTTGTTATTAAGGACTTAAGAGATCTTAGACAGATTTTAGCTACTGGCATTGTTGATGATTCTACAAGGTTGTATAAGTTTCACAACTTTAGGTCATCAAATCTTCCCTCAGTATTTGTTGCTCATAATGATGAAGTGAGAAAACTTTGGCATGAGCGATTTGGTCACTTAAACTATCACTCTCTTTAGAATCTATGTAAAGAAAATATGGTGACAGGTCTTCCAATGGTATCTTGCAGAGATGGTGTTTGTTCCGGATGTGTACTCGGAAAACATCATTGGGACAGTTTTGAAAAACGTGCCTCTTGGCACGCCTCAGCCCCTTTACAACTCGTGCATAGTGATTTATGTGGTCCACTTCCAGTTGCTTCATTCTCTGGCTACAAATATTTCTTAACTTTCATTGATGATTTCTCCAGACGCACTTGGGTATACTTCTTAAAACTCCAGAGTGAAGTATTTAACATGTTCTTGGCCTTTAAGGCCTTTGTTGAAAAACAATCTGGACATCAAATTCTTAAGCTAAGATCTGATAATGGCAGAGAATATGTTAAAATCCCATTCATCAACTTTTTCACTGAGAATGGAATTCAAATGCAACATACTGTTCCATATACTCCACAACAAAATGGTGTAGCTGAAAGGAAGAATTGCACCTTAAAGGAAATGGCTAATTGTATGCTTCAATCTAAAGGACTTAGTCTTAATTATTGGGCAGAAGCAATTAACCGTGCAAATTACATAATAAATCGCACTCCTACTAAGGTTTTAAAGAATATCACTCCAGAAGAAGCATGGAGCTCAATCAAACCAGATGTAAGTCACTTTCGTGTTTTTGGAAGTGAAGCATGGGCCCATATTCCAGATGAGAAACATAAAGCTTTAGAACCTAAGAGTGAAAAATGTATTTTTGTTGGATATTCTGAAGATGTCAAAGGATATAGAATTATTCCACTTAAGTCTAAAAATGTTATCATTAGAAGAGATGTAAAGTTTTTTGAAAATATATCGGCCTGCGAGCCTAGTTCGGCGGATGTGCCACCTCTCTCTATCTCTTCTACTTTTCAAAATATTTCTTCTTCATATGATGAAAGCGAGGATGAAAATCCTCCCCCACCTTCTCGGGATCCTCCTTCAGCTCCTCAACTTCCAAAATGGGTCCGTGCTACTCGGGATGCAACAGGCGATCTTGCCGGTGATCCTATAGATCAACGATGTACACATTCTCAGTTCGAGAGAGCCTCTTCTTTACTGGCTCAAGCTTCAGTGAATTATGATCCTGACACCTTTGCAGAAGCTTCAGGCCATCCAGATTGGGAAGCAGCTATGAATGAAGAATATCATTCATTATTAGCAAATGATACATGGGATATTGTTCCTCTACCAAAGAGATGAAAACTTGTTAGATGCAAATGGGTTTATAGAACCAAGTATGGACCAGATGGGAAAGTTGATAAACATAAAGCTCGTCTTGTTGCTAAGGGTTTTTCACAAGTTAAATGCATTGACTATACTGAAACCTTCTCCCCTGTTGCCAAAATGAACTCTATCCGCCTTGTTCTTTCCCTTCCTACCTCTTTCAAATGGGAAGTCCATCAGATGGATGTTAAATCCACCTTCTTGCATGGGGACTTACATGAAGAAATCTATATGGAACAACCTATTGGCTTTATACAAACAGACTCCAACCTTGTATGTCGGCTTAAGAAATCCCTTTATGGTCTCAAGCAAGCTCCTCAAGCTTGGTATGCCAAAATGGATAACTTTCTTTTAGAAAATGGCTTTTCTAGGTGTCATTTTGACAATACTGTCTACACCAAGAAAGTGGGCAAGTCTCTTATCATTCTTGTTCTTTATGTTGATGATCTTATCCTGACTGGTAGTGATCCCAACCTTATAAACCATGTGAAGTCTAGCCTTAAAAGGAAGTTTGAAATAACAGAATTAGGACACTTACACTATTTTCTTGGTCTTCAAGTCTTGCAATCCAAGGAAGGTATTTCCCTTTCCCAATCCAAGTATGCCTGTGATATTCTATGCCATTTTCACATGGAAGACTGTAAGCCAGCCCCTTCTCCCTTTCAGTCTGGAGTCAAACTTTCAGTCACTTGTACTTCTCCTGAAGTTGATGCTACCTTATACCGTCAACTTGTAGGAAAACTTTTGTATCTAACCCATACTCGTCCTGACCTTTCCTTTGTTGTTGGCCTTGTTGCTTATTTTATGAAAAACCCACGTGAAAGTCATTGGAAAGTAGCTAAAAGAATAATTCGTTATGTTCGAGGTACAGTTCAGTTTGGGATTCATTACAGTGCCGAAGCATCTCCTCTATTGGTTGGTTTCATTGATTCTGATTGGGCTGGTGACCCTGATGATGGGAAGTCTACTGCAGGTTATGTGTTCACTCTTGGTTCAGGACCTATTACATGGGCTTGCAAGAAACAAGGTGCCATTTCTCTTTCTTCAGCAGAAGCAGAGTATCGTGGTGCCATAGAATCTAGTAAGGAAGCCTTGTGGCTTCGTCAGATCCTGTCAGAGTTTGGCTTTCAGCAGCAGCATCCTGTTAGGATATTCCGACACATAGGAAATAGTTAAGTACAACTTGGTCTAGTGTAGAGTTAGGTATAGAGTTAGGTAAAGTGTGTTTCTTTACCGTTGTACATTTTGTAACTTACAATCCGACGGTCACGATATGTAGTGATCCGACGGTTCATTCTCTCCTCGGTATTACCGACACTTGATCCGTGGCTTGCCACCCGATTGGTCCATGAATTCTATTTAAAGCGCATGGAGGGTCATTTGTAGGGTAATCCGTGCATGAGAGAAACATATGTAAATTTTCATTCTTTTATTAATAAATCACCTGAAGTGGCCGCGTTGGCTTAGGCCGTGGACTGTTTCCCTCTTTGAGGGTTTTAACCACGTCAAAATACGGGTGTATTGATCTGCGATCTGGTTGTGAGCAGTTTCCTTTTGGTGTTCTGTCTGAGGAACTTACCCTGTAAATTCCTACATGGTATCAGAGCTATTTGAGGGCCGCGTCCATTGGTGATCCAAATATGAAGCCGGTAGAACTGCATCCGACTGCCGTTTCCTAGATCTGTTGTTTTCTGACTGCTTTCGGGCCGAGAGGACTGCTCTGTTGTGTTGGGAGCATCTGTTCCAGTGAGGAACCCCTTTCGTTTCACGGGAAAAGGTTTCTGGTAGCCCTAGCTGCATCATTTTTAAGATCTGGAGGTATACAATGTTTATTTGCAGTTTACTATTATTTTCTCTCTGTTTATTTCGGTTTCGGTTTATTTAGCTTTTTTTTATTACCGGATTTATACCTTTCATTTCTGCGTATGCTCTTTGCCCTGCTACTCTGTGCGATCTGGGCAAATCAGAAACAGAAAGGAAGGATTTTTCTCATGCGTATGCTCTTTTCCCTGCGCCTTAGGGTGATCTCGGAAAATCAAAAACATTGAGGAAAATATTTAGTTTCCGACCATAGCTAACTTTGAGCCGCAAGGTTCATTTTTTTAAAAAATATTTAGTTTTTCGGCTAAAGCTAACTTCAAGCCATAAGGTTCGTTTTCTTTGCATGTCTGTGTTGGGTTTTGTGTTTTTTGTTTTGTAGGGAAAAAGAGCTTTCTCAAAGCAAGCACGCAACACAAAGCAACCCTCTCTCTCTCTCTCTCTCTCTCTCTCTCTCTATCTCTCTCTCTCTCTCTCTCAAATTTTTTGTATAGATCAATTGGTTCAAAGCTATTTTAAGAGAGTAGAGGTCTTGGGTTCAAGTCTCCATTTTGTGGGGGCGGACTTTTTCATTTCCGCACATTCCCGCACTTCGTCGGCAACTTCAACAACTTTTTTTCAAAAGGTCATAACTTCTTCATCCGGAAGCCGTTTTCAGAGCCGTTTTTTTTAAATCAGCCTAATTTTTCGAGATCCATCCATTGAAATACTTACTTTTAGCATCTTTAGCTTCAGTTTCCATTGAAATGGAAAGTCAATACCAAGTTACCCTTGACAGCACCAACTACTTCCAATGGTTGGCTTACATTGAGGATTTACTTAGAAGTAAAGGTCTCTACAAAATAGCCTCAGGCCAAGAAAAGAAACCGAAGGATGAAGATAAGGCTGCTAAATGGAAAAATAGACAAGTTCAAGCACGTGGATTGATAGGGATGTCTATTTCTCCAGATCTTAGATTCCATATTGCAGAAATTGATTCTCCTGATGAAGCAATGAAACAAATCATTAAAGTTTTTGGGATTAAAAATGAAATTAGAGCCCATCAACTTGAAAATGAGTTGCTTACATTGGACCCTAATAATTTTTCTTGCATTGAAGATTTCTTGTCCAAGTTCAAGACCCTTAGATATCTTTTGGAAGGTGTTAAAGTTAAGAAAGAAGATAGTAACCTTATCTATTCCATTCTTAGAAAGTTGGGACCAGCCTACTCTGTGTTTGTTTCCACCTTCCATTCTACAAGAGAAGCCTTCATTTCTCAAGGAACAGACTACAAGTACCCTTCCTTTGACTCTTTTTGTGATTCTTTAATAAGAGAACAAGAAAAAATCTTACACCTTGGTCTTCTTAATCTTGGAAACTCTTCCAAGAGAGCATTAGCCGCCCAGCAGCAACCAAATTCAAAGAATCCTAAGAAGTCATATCCTAAAAAGAATGGTCCTAAACCAAACAAGGGTCCTAAGCAATTTCAGCCCCAAAATGAAAAATCATTTCAACAAAATGATAAGACAAATAAAAACAAAGGGAAGAAGACTGATAGACACTGCGATTTTTGTAATCGAGATGGTCACTTAGAATCAAAATGCTTTAAGAAGATGGAAGCATTGGAAGCAGCAATGAAGAAGCATAACATCCATTTGGGGCAATCTTCAACTTCAACTTCATCTTCAGGAATGGCACTTTCTGCATGTGGTTGTCAAGCATCTCGGTCTGGCTATGCATTAAATGTATCTTCTTCTTCTCATTCTCATGAGTGGCTCATTGATCCTGGAGCTTCCAAAATCAAAGCCATGTTTTCTTCTTTAAATGATTGTAACACCAAAAATATATATGTTGGTGATGATAGATCTCTTAATGTTGTAGGGACTGGAACTGTTCATGTAGACAATGGTCAGTTTAATGATGTATTATGTGTTCCAACCTTATCCTGCAACCTTCTATCTGTATATCAGATAACTCATTCAGGTGAAGGTAAAATTGTTGAATTTTCACCTCATGATGTTGTAATCAAGGACTTAAAAGATCCTAAACAGATTTTGGCTACTGGCATTGCTGATGATTCTACAAGGTTGTATAAGTTTCACAACTTTGGGTCATCAAATCTTCCCTCAGTATTTGTTGCTCATAACGATGAAATGAGCAAACTTTGGCATGAGCGATTTGGTCACTTAAACTATCGCTCCCTTCAGCATCTATGTAAAGAAAATATGGTGACAGTTCTTCCTATGGTATCTTGCAGAGATGGTGTTTGTTCCGGATGTGTACTTGGAAAACATCATCGGGACAGTTTTGAAAAACGTGCCTCTTGGCACGCCTCAGCCCCTTTACAGCTTGTGCATAGTGATTTATGTGGTCCACTTCCAGTTGTGTCATTCTCTGGCTGCAAGTATTTCTTAACTTTCATTGATGATTTCTCCAGACGCACTTGGGTATACTTCTTAAAACTCTAGAGTGAAGTATTTAACACTTTTTTGGCCTTCAAGGCCTTTGTTGAAAAACAATCTGGACATCAAATTCTTAAGTTAAGATCTGATAATGGCGGAGAATATGTTAAAAACACATTCATCAACTATTGCACTGAGAATGGAATTCAAATGCAACATACTGTTCCATAGACTCCACAACAAAATGGTGTAGCTGAAAGGAAGAATCAAACCTTAAAGGAAATGGCTAATTGTATGCTACATCTAAAGGACTTGGTCTTAGTTTTTGGGCAGAAGCAATTAACTGTGCAAATTACATAATAAATCACACTCCTACTAAGCTTTAAAGAATATCACTCCAGAAGAAGCATGGAGCTCAATCAAACCAGATGTAAGTCACTTTCGTGTTTTTGGAAGTGAAGCGTGGGCCCATATTCCAGATGAAAAGCATAAAGCTTTAGAACCTAAGAGTGAAAAATTTACTTTTGTTGGATATTCTGAAGATTTCAAAGGCTATAGACTTATTCCATTTAAGTCCAAAAATGTTATCATTAGAAGAGATGTAAAATTTGATGAAAATATATCAGCATGCGAGCCTAGTCCGGCGGATGTGCCACCTCTCCCTATCTCTTCTACCTTTGAAAACATTTCTTCTTCAGATGATGAAAGTGAGGATGACAATCCTCCCCCACCATCTCAGGATCTTCCTTCAGCTCCTGAGCTTCCAAAATGGGTTCGTGCTACTCGAGATGCAGCAAGTGATATTGCCGGTGATCCTACAGATCAGCGACGTACACATTCTCAATTCGAGAGAGCCTCTTCTTTACTGGCTCAAGCTCCAGTAAATTATGATCCGGACACCTTTGCAGAAGCTTTAGGCCATCCAAATTGGGAAGCAGCTATGAATGAAGAATATCATTCATTATTGGAAAATGATACATGGGATCTTGTTCCTCTACCAAACGGACGAAAACTTGTTAGATGCAAATGGGTTTACAGAACCAAGTATGGACCTGATGGGAAGGTTGATAAACATAAAGCTCGCCTTGTTGCTAAAGGTTTTTCACAGGTTGAAGGCATTGACTACACTGAAACCTTCTCCCCTATTGCCAAAATGAACTCTATCCGCCTTGTTCTTTCCCTTGCTGCCTCTTTCAAATGGGAAGTCCATCAGATGGATGTTAAATCTGCCTTCTTGCATGGTGACTTGCATGAAGAAATCTATATGGAAAAACCCATTGGCTTCATACAAACAGACTCCAGCCTTGTATGTCGACTTAAGAAATCCCTTTATGGTCTCAAGCAAGCTCCTCGGGCTTGGTATGCCAAAATGGATAGCTTTCTTAAAGAATCTGGCTTTTCTAGGTGTCATTCTGACAATACTGTCTACACCAAGAAAGTGGGCAAGTCTCTTATCATCCTTGTTCTTTATGTTGATGATCTTATCCTTACTGGTAGTGATCCCAACCTTAAAAACCATGTGAAGTCTAGCCTTAAAAGGAAATTTGAAATGACAGACTTAGGACACTTACACTATTTTCTCGGTCTTCAAGTCTTGCAATCTAAGGAGGGCATTTCCCTTTCCCAGTCCAAGTATGCTTGTGATATTCTACGCCATTTTCACATGGAAGACTGTAAGCCAGCCCCTTCTCCCTTTCAGTCTGGAGTCAAACTTTCAGTCACTTGTAATTCTCCTGAAGTTGATGCTACCTTATACTGTCAACTTGTAGGAAAACTTTTGTGTCTAACCCATACTCGTCTTGACCTTTCCTTTGCTGTTGGCCTTGTTGTTCGGTTCATGCAAAACCCCCGTGAAAGTCATTGGAAAGTAGCTAAAAGAATACTTCGTTATGTTCGAGGTACAGTTCAGTTTGGGATTCATTACAGTGCCGAAGCAGCTCCTCTATTGGTTGGTTTCACTGATTCCGATTGGGCTGGTGACCCTGATGATCGGAAGTCTACTGCCGGTTATGTATTCACTCTTGGTTCAGGACCTATTACATGGGCTTGTAAGAAACAAGCTGCCATTTCTCTTTCATCAGCAGAAGCAGAGTATCGTGGTGCCGTAGAAGCTAGTAAGGAAGCCTTGTGGCTTCGTCAGATCCTGTCAGAGTTTGGCTTTCAGTAGCAGCATCCGACTACACTTTGGTGTGATAATCAAAGTGCCATTCAGCTATGCAAAGATCGAGTCCAACATCAGAGCAGCAAATACATTGAACTGCACATGCACTTCATCAGAAAGCTCATTCATGACCATGTTCTTGAAGTGCAATATTGTTCAACAGATGATCAAGTGGCAGACATCTTTACAAAGGCTCTCACAGATGTGAAGTTCACTAAACTTCGATTTCTGGTTGGAGTTCAAGAAGTTGTCACTAAGGGGGGATAGGCTCTAGTGCCTCCTTCCTTCTCCTATTGTGTCATATTTGTAAATCCTTCAATCCTATCCCAAGTTGTTCTTAAGGGGGGATGTTAGGATATTCCGACACATAGGAAATAGTTAAGTACAACTTGGTCTAGTGTAGAGTTAGGTAAAGTGTGTTTCTTTACCGTTGTACATTTTGTAACTTACAATCCGACGGTCACGATATGTAGTGATCCGACGGTTCATTCTCTCCTCGGTATTACCGACACTTGATCCGTGGCTTGACACCCGATTGGTCCATGAATTCTATTTAAAGCGCATGGAGGGTCATTTGTAGGGTAATCCGTGCATGAGAGAAACATATGTAAATTTTCATTCTTTTATTAATAAATCACCTGAAATGGTCGCGTTGGCTCAGGCCGTGGACTGTTTCCCTCTTTGAGGGTTTTAACCACGTCAAAATACTGGTGTATTGATCTGCGATCTGGTTGTGAGCGGTGTCCTTTTGGTGTTCTGTCTGAGGAACTTACCCTGTAAATTCCTACACATCCGACTACACTTTGGTGTGATAATAAAAGTGCCATTCAACTATGCAAAGATCCAGTCCAACATTAGCGCAACAAACAAATTGAACTGCAGATGCACTTCATCAAAAAGCTCATTCATTACCATGTTCTTGAAGTGCAATATTGTTCAACAGATGATCAAGTTGTAGACATCTTTACAAAGGCTCTCACAGAGGCGAAGTTCACTAAACTTCGATTTATGGTTGGAGTTCAGGAAGTTGTCACTAAGGGGGGATAGGCTCTAGTGCCTCCTTCCTTCTCCTATTGTGTCACATTTGTAAATCCTTCAATCCTATCCCAAGTTGTTCTTAAGGGGGGATGTTAGGATATTCCAACACATAGGAAATAGTTAAGTACAACTTGGTCTAGTATAGAGTTAGGTAAAGTGTGTTTCTTTACTATGTACATTTTGTAACTTACAATCTGACGGTCACGATATGTAGTGATCTGACGGTTCATTCTCTCCTCGGTATTACCGACACTTATCCGTGGCTTAGCACCTGATTGGTCCATGATCTCTATTTAAAGAGAATGGAGGGTTATTTGTAGGTTAACCATTCATGAGAGAAGCATATGTAAATTTTCATTCTTTTATTAATAAATTGCCTGAAGTGGCCGCGTTGGCTCAGGCCATGGATTGTTTCCCTCTTTGAGGGTTTTAACCACGTCAAAATACTGGTGTATTGATCTGTGATCTATTTGTGAGTGGTATCCTTTGGTGTTCTATTTGAGGAACTTACCCTGTAAATTCCTAAAATATAAACATTATAGAGGTAGTAAATTTACCTTAAATTACAAGCCCCACTATGTCGCCTTAATACTAACCCTATTTATTGTGACTTCCTGTTTTAATCATGGAAATGTTAGGGTTGTTTTTGTTGGAAATAATACTGAGAGGGGGGGGGGGGTGAATCAGTATTATCAAGTCAAATATTTATTTTTCAAAAATCAAATGATATACGCTACTTCAGTTAATTAAACCCACGTATATACGCAACTATGCAGAAGGAAACCCGCGTATACAATGCAAACTTTTAAATGACTTTATCTTCCTGATGTTGATTATTAATCTATGTTTGAAAATCAAATAACCAGTAACCAGAAACAGTAAAACAAAGTAGAAATACAATCGCACACAAGAACACAAGATATAAGGTGGAAACCCAATGTGGGTGAAAACCACCTGCTCCTATTCGTCTCTATCTTCTCTTTAATTAGAAACTTCGTTTTACAATTGTATTGGTGCAATCCTTTACCATTACATAGGCTGCAACCTGCAGAGAGCTACAACCCTCTCTCGTTTTCCAGCTTCTCCTGGAAGGGAGCTACAACCCCCTTAGCTCTTGCACTAGCCAAGATACTAGTACATAGGTGCTGGCCTATAGAAGGCTACAACCTTCTCTTTATTTCAGGGACCACGTTTCATGAATTTTTAGACTGGATCCACAAATAGCATCAATCAAACATCAAGAATTTCTGCATCAACCAATCACCTTTTCACCAATCAAAACTGAATCAAAATAAACACTTCTCTGATGACTGTACCCAGATCACAGTAACAGTAACCACACACCAAATCTGAACCCAGAACACTGCAGCAATAAACAAAAGCAGCAAGATCACAACTCAAAATATATACGCTACTTTAATAGCCTAAAACCTGCGTGCATACGCTTCTGCGTATGGAACAACCTGCGTATACGCTGTTTTACTTCACTGAGCCAGCGTGTATATGCGACTTCGCTTCACTGAACCTACGTACAGATCTATAAAGGATAATTCACTCTTTCAGATGTTCAAACACTAATTAACCCAGATTATCAGTTTTATAGAACAAGTAAGCGCCACATATAACAGATCAAAATCATACAAAGATACTATCATTCAAGCTTAAGGATTATGATCCATCAATAGAACTTATCCATCTCTTTGCACTAAGGTTCCTCCTTCATTCAGATCCAGATCTGCACCATAACCCAATTACCAGTATTCCAAATCTAGCACTTTATTAGATATTCAATAACAATTCCGATGATGTTTTGCCACATGATCTCCTTCCTCTTTTATACGTTTAGGCCTTCCACAATACCACGGTCCAAAACCATAATAAACCAATACCACGGACCAAAGTGATTTGAAAATCCTGCAAGGTTTGCATCATCCAAAGAAGTTGAGTGCAACAAGATGCAGCAGCCACATATTCCGCTTCAGCTGTAGATAAAGCAATCGAACTTTGTTTCTTACTGAACCAAGATACTAATCTCAAACCCATAAAGAATGCACCACCACTTGTGCTCTTCCTGTCATCCACGCGTCCATCCCAATCTGCATCTATATAAGCATGAAGAGTGAGATCTGTATCTCTAGGATACCATAAGCCATAATTTTGAGTTCCTTGAAGATACTTGAAAATTCTCTTCACTGCCTGAAGATGAGTTTTCTTTGGATTTTCCTGAAATCTTCCAACTATTCCCACTGCATGCATGATGTCTGGTTGGGTACCTGTCAAATAAAGTAGATTTCCAATCATAGATCTATAGGTTGGTTGATGTACTACTGCTGATTCATCATTTGCACTGAGACTGCATCCTGTAACCATAGGGGTACATACTGGTTTCGAATCTTCCATGCCATACTTCTTCAGAATCTGCTTTAGGTACTTGGTTTGAGACAAGAAGATACCGCCTTCATTTTGTTGGATTTGCAATCCAAGAAAGTAGGTCAGTTCTCTAAGCAAAGAAATTTCGAATTCTTTCTACATAACCAAGGCAAAGCTTTGACTCATAGTTTCTTCATTGCTGCTAAAGATAATATCATCTACATACACAACAAGTATTAGCAATTTGTCATTTTCAATTTTTATATAAAGATTGCTATTTGCTGATCCTTTTGAAAAACCTTGTTGATGAAGGTATTTGTCCAAATGATAGTACCAAGCCCTTGGAGCCTGTTTAAGACCATAGAGAGCCTTTTTTAGTCTGCATACAAGATTTGGATCATTCCCAAGAATGAAACCATCTCGCTGCTCAATGTATACTTCTTCTTCTAAATCTCCATTCAGAAAGTCTGATTTCACGTCCATTTGAAATACTTTGAACTTCTGAAAACTTGAGAGAGCAAGGAACATTCAGATGGCCTCAAGTATTGCAACAGGAGCAAAATTTTCTTCAAAGTCTATTCCTTCGTGTTGAGCATACCCTTTACAAACAAGTCTGGCCTTGTTTCTAATTACTTCCCCATTTTCATTCAACTTATTTTTGAAGACCCATTTTTCCCCTATGAAATTCTTATCTTTTGGTCTACGAACCAACTCCCAAGTGTTATTCTTTTCGATCTGCTCAAGTTCTTCATCCATTGCCTTGACCCAGAATTCATCCTTGCTTGAGGCTTCTGCAATTGTTCTTCTTGTTTGTACACCTACCTCTTTTTGTCCTAAAATCTAAGATTCTGGATGATTCTTCTGAACATACCTAGATGGAGTCTTCTCTTCTATCCTTATCTATTCCTCTAGTGCCTCTTGAGGTTCTTATTCATCATCAGTCTGATTTGGAGAGTAGTCTTCATCCTCTTCGATATTTTCATAATTTACTTGCCTAGGAATGTATCCTTTTTCATCAACCACTACATCAATGCTGTCAGCAATTCTTCCAAGTCTTTTATTGTAACACTTACATGCTTTGCTGTGGGGAGAATAACCAAGGAGAATGCCTTCATCTGCTCTAGGTTCAAGTTTTCCAAGCTCTTCATCATTATTCTTAATATAGCATTTGCTTCCAAAAATTTTTAAATTCTTTACCGAAGGAGTCTGTTATAGACATTTTTGGGCCCTACAACCCCAAGCATGAAATGTCCATAAACCAAGGGCTCCGAAGTCCCTAAAATTTTTGATCTAACCCCTAAAGGAACAAGGTCAATAGATTACAGCTTCTCCTAGAAGTTCTCCATGAGAAACTGCTCAGAATTGGTCAAAACAGGATCATTGCAGCTGCTCCACTAGTTAGGTGCGTTGCATCTCACCCAAATACATTGTGAGGGTGCATTGCATTTCAAAAGTCCCTTCTATGGGGTGCGATGGGTGAGAAATGACAAATGGCAGTGTCATTCCGCGAGGTGGAGAGGCAATGGACGCTTCCAGAATCTTCTCCTGTGACACTTGCCTCACTGAATTTGACCAAGGATGAGTAAGAGGCCATCAGTCTCCAAGTGGAAGCAAGAACTATCAGAGAGAAGACACTAATCAAATCACAAGCTGACTCATCCCCCTTATAGATATCTATATATGGATCCCTCATCCCAGAGATCCAGAGGCTGGAATTTTGCATATTGTAAGGAATTGTTGTTGGTTTCTTGAGACAAACATCAGATTGTTGGGTGATCTAAGCTTTGTTTGAGGTGAAGAGGAGCTTCTTTGCTGGGAGGTTGATGCTGGGTCAGAACAACTGGTTGTAACTCCTCTCAGCTCTTTTCTTGTTCATCAATAAAAGCTATTTGAGTTTTCCTCCATGCTTTTGTGTCATTGATGCTTGTTACATTTGTATGGTCAATTTACATATGATCCTAGATTGTTTATGATTATAGATCCATGTCTTTGTATAGTGCTATTCTTGTGTGATCTTACAGGTACTTTGTGAAGTTGGGCGTGCAAGGGAGCAGGTAGCTAAGGACTATCAAAGAAGAGAGGGATCAAATCGGGAGATTAGCACAAGACAAAGGTTGGTCTTTCTGTTCCTCTCTATCTATAATTCTTAAAGGAAAAATAAAAGTAGCTTTTCTCTGTTTGTTTCTAAGGCAGCTGTCACACCTTAGTGGGATAGAGCAGTTCTATATAGACACTTTTCCCTGTAACAAAATGGTGACTCCACTGGGGATCTAATTAGTTTGTTTGTTTATCATTCTTTGTTGTCTATTTCATAAACTTACAAGTAGCATTCGAACTGCATTTGCCATAAAAAATGCAAAGTAGACAACTGCTACTTCAATCCATCTACTGGATTTGTTTATGATTTCAACAACTGATTCACAAACTATCTGATTTCCCTTGTGATAACTCTTAGATCCTCCTTAGATCTATCCCTGATTGTTGCATTACTGATTGCTTTTTTCTCGGCCAAAACCCAAGAACTGAACTGCAAACTGTGACCCGGAACCCGAACAGAGTCTCGTTTCTAGCCCAGCACAGGTACTGTTCAAAGATTCTGAATTTCAGCGCACTTCCCGAGTGGACAACCTGCGCTGCATTTCATATTCTCTGTGTTACATGTGTGCTGATCAGACTAGCTCTGTGCAGTTGTGGCTTCTGTGATTCATTCTTTCCAGTTCTATTCCTGAATTTTGCTGCCTGTGATCAGTATAAGTCTGTCTGAAACCCCTTTTCCTTACTGTTATTCCGCCTCCTTTGTACAAAATAACTGTAGATGTTTTTGTGTGTTTGTTGAGTCATTTATAGTTCTCCTTTGCAAAAGTAGCGTAATTGTACTGTCGCCCTTTGATTCGAAACTGTCGCAAGTGTCGATTTCAATCGTAGGAAAAAGTTTAATTGCTGTTGATGGTCGATTATCCTGTTACTATTGCTTTTGCTCTGAATTTGTAATTTTCTAGAGTCAAGAACAAGTATTCATTTCAAAATCGTAAGGTGTTGTAATCGTCTCCATTTTTTTATTTCGAAAAGAAACTTGTTGATATTTCTCGCTTGAAAAGAAATTCAAATTTGTGAATCAACTTTCTTTTTAGCATTCATATACTAAGAAAGTTGAAAACAAATACATGCATGTGCATTTGCATATAGACAGTCAGATTGGCTTGATTTAGGAAAGTGAATTTAGAGTGTGCTCTTTGCTCTTTGTGAAAAGATTCTGTCTTTCTTTTCCCTAGTAGCTAGGATTTTCATTGCATAAAGAAGATAAAAAGTTTGTTTATCATCTTAGATTGCATTTTAGGAATTACATCTACATCTCGTGGTGAACCCGAAAGGCAAACTTCATAAAAAAGATCAACTTAAAATAAATTCAATGAATCTAACAATTCTTTGGAACTTAACGCACAACATTTAGAAGTCTAGGCTAGAGACGTATTCCGGCGTCGTAAATCCTGGTAACTGTTGTTCTCACTGATGGTTGGGTGATTCCTCCACTTTGAGACGATAAGTGCCAATACGGACTTGTGCTCCCACATACCGTCGAGTATATTTTGGGAGACCCCAATAGGCTTAATCCTTTGTCCATAGGAAGCCATGTCTTCCACCCTATCGATCGCAATTCACTGAACACAGCATTCGGGAAGATTGACTGCCGTACCGTAAAAAGTATTCTGTAGTTTTATGATTGGTTTGGTGATCCCTCTACCTAGATTTCCAGAGCAGTCCCTTTCGTTCCTTTTCAGACTCCTTAACAGGAAAGGTCCATCTGAGCACTTGTCACTTCAGGCTCATTAAAAATCGAAGGAGACTAGAGTCATCTTTTGTTTTTTCTTGACTCTTAAAAATTGAAAAATCAAGTTGTGTCAAAGCATCTAAAATTCATTTAATTCGGAAACATACTTCCCCTTTATTTTAGTTGATTGAGTAATCTGCAATCGTGGAAGAAAGTTAATTGAAACCCCGTCGTTCGTGGAGTCTTACGAGGCAACCGTCTTTGTCTCCGGAATCGAAGCCAGTACATTCAAAGCGAACTCGTTTAACCGGTTCCAAATCTTTTGTTAAAGTTAGAACAAGTGTTCCAACAAAATCAGAGACTCCGGTTACTCCAAACATTTCTGGAATCCCTGCCTCTACAGAAGAAGTTCAGCGGCCACAGAAGGACGATGATTTTGATCCTAGTCTGAGAGTAAACACTTGTGTTACTGAACCAGTTCCATTTTCAACCGGTTCGGAGAGTCTTTCTCTTCAAACATCTGTCGCTGCCGATTCCATACCTTCTTTGGCACCAGAAATATTCTACGGACCTGACGGTCTTCCCCTTCCACCTGGTCTGATTTCCATAGAAGAAATTGTGGAAGATCCTCCAACAAGTACTCCATCGTAATTTGGAGTCGGGATCACTCTATATCCTTCTTCACCAGAAGTTAGTCTGCCACCAGAGGAAGCTCCTGTAGAATCTCTAGGTAATCTTTTGGATAGACTACAAATGTCTGAACAACCGTCAACATCTAGGACTGTGTCATCTGACACAGCGATGGCAGAACTCCCTGCTATCACTCCGACATTGTTCACCGATATACCATCTATCCCGACTAGCTCTCAACCGCTAGAAGGAGCCCACTCAGGGGCCATTTCGACGGTATGGTTCGTTCCTGTTTGTTCATCCGGAATAATATCCGGAAACTCTTATGTTGAGTCTCAACAAATTGATCCATTTGGAGGTCAATTTGGCCAGTCCGGCCCCCAAGGGCAAACCATTCCCTTGAGTTTTGGATTACCATCGTATGGGGGGCAGTATACCCTTTCATTATCCCCTCCGAGAGGATATCCATACGGGAGTTCACAACAACATTCAGGTTATAGTGGAATTACCTCAAGCGGTTGGGTACCTATACTACCTCAACAACCAAGAGTTGTATATTTGATGCAACAATGCTTACCTATGTCAAATATACCAACTACGCCAGCTATTGTGACGGTGTCACAAGTTCAAGCACTACCTGTCGTATGCCAACCTCAGGTTTCTCAGGTTGTAATGCAACAACCCCTTGACCCTGCGACTCAACCACAATCGCCGACTGGTGGAATGACACAGGTTCAAACGGGTACAATTACCCCTCATCTTGGTCAAACCATTAGTATCGGGCAACAACACATGGCTTCACAACCATGGCTAGTGCAATACCAACAACCGCAATTCCAACAAGTATATCAAGGATCTGAGCAACAAATCTTTGCTAATAGTGGACAGTCGTACATTCAAAATGGTCAGAATCAACCATTTTACAATGGTCATGCCCACCAACCTTACCAAAGTTACCAACATCAAATGCATTATGCCGGTATGCAAAGACCAACTGCTCAGGCAATCCCATCTTATCCTGGGTATGCTTCACCTAACCTGAATCAGCAGTTACCCTTTGTGGCAACTTTAGAGTTACCTGATTTAAATAGGTTAACAAACGATCCAATCACTTATGCCCCTTGGTGGCCAGCGATTCCACATAAACTTCCATCAGATATTCCTAAATTTAATGGAAATCCGGGTGAAGATCCATCGAATCACGTGATGACCTTTCATCTATGGTGTTCATCAAACACCCTAAATGATGATTCGATAAGACTTCGCCTCTTCCAGAGGACGTTAACGGGTCCAGCGGCAAAATGGTACATCGAATTGCCTAGAGCTTTGTTCGACAACTTCAGTACCTTAGCCACAACCTTTTTAACCCATTTTCAGTTACCAATAAGGTACGAAACGGGAACAAAACTTCTTACCAATTTCAAACAGACAATGACCACTCACATATCTGATCATATACATGAGTGGCGACATCATCGTAGAATGGTAAAAACATATGTCCCCGATCAGCTCCTAGCTGAATGGTTTATCAAGTCATTACTACCTTCCATCACAGAAGATGTGGCAAAGGGGGGAGTCGTAACAGAAGAGCAAGTTATCGCTCGTGTGCAATATCTGGACTTGATTTACACTCAGTCTGGTACGCTCTACAATAAAATACCTGACGCCCCTAGACTGGAATTCTCAATTCCTCCTCCTCATAAATCAAACAATGACTCTCATGCCGGCGATGGCGTGATTGGCACAACAGACACGAGATCGACAAAGGCTACATCCAAAAAGGTCCGTAAGATTTCAGGTCAAAATGCAAAAGATGAACTTCTTGCTTCGGATGTAAATGCTGTATCAACAGATAAAGGCAAAGAAACCAAACAACCAGGGAGCAAGAAGAAAGGCAAAGGGAAGAAGAAGAAACAGGAGGAATCATCACCTAAAAAATCTTCTTCAAACCCTCCCGGAGATAGGAAACCAAAAAATCCATGCCTTATATGCGATGAGGATCATTTGACCGCAAGTTGTCCACATAGAGCTGAGGTTAAGAAATTCTTGAAGAATTTGAAAACCTCCGCAGTGTTAACTGATCCGTTTCCAAATCCGGGAACAAATCTGGTTAAAAGTGGAAATGCTTCCCCGTCTCAGGTGCTAATGTTGATAGTTTCAAAACAACAAAATGATGCTTTGATATCAACAAGAGAAAAGATTATGGGAATCCACAGCTGTCGAACAACAAGGATAAAGATCAACCTAGTAGTTCGACAACAACTTCGACAGAAGTTGCGCCGCCCGTCATTCCTAAATTGACAATAAAACCGCCAAAGGGAGTAGTACACAAGTCGACATTTAATCCCCACGCTAGAGCGACACAACATTATAATATAGTGGAAGATTTTTCCCAATCACCATCCACTATGTCGACTCTTGAAGTACTACAGGATTGCCCATCCCAAAGGCGGGCTTTATTATCAGCCATTGGTGGGATAGACCCAAAGGATTCCAATCTTGTATCCTTCGACCATAAAGGATATGATCCTCAATTACCAGCTCAACTAGCTTTCCTTGTTCAAGTGAAAGCCCTCAACAAAATTGTTCATCGAAAAACTATTGATGAGGGGGCATCTACATGCATTATGTCGATGAGTTGCTGGAAAACCTTAGGATCTCCAACCTTGTCACAATCTTCGATGACATTAAAAGCATTTGATGGAAGGACATATACCCCATATGTTATTCTAAGTAACCTGAAAGTTGAACTAGGAGGGAAAATGGTAGAAGTAGATGTTGAAGTAATCGATGGCAATCTTGATTACAACATCCTACAAGGAAGGCCATGGATATATGCTATGGCGGCTGTTGTGTCGACCTATTTTAGGAAGATTGCATTTCCCTTTCAAGGAGAGATTACAATCGTCGATCAACAAAACTTCCTCCCCAATGGTTCTCAAGTTACAGGAAGCATTCCCATGATCCATGGAAGTCCCCATTCGCTTCAAAATATCGTAGTAGGCCTACTAAAAGATCCTATATTAATGGGAACTTTCGCCCTTCCACCTCCAATCAACCTGGCGAAAGTAGCGTCGGTAGGAACCTGCAATATGATATCTTCTAAAAAGATCTTAGAAAACGATATCAACATGGATCATGCAATGGTTTTGCCCCCAAGCCCAACAGAAATATTGTAGCAATCAATGTTCCTAGCATGGGAGGAAAACCCAAATCAATGCTCATCAAGCGTCTGGAGAGATAGGTCTAAAGAATATGGCACCCCTTCAGATCCTTGGTCGCAAGTGCATGTCACCGACAAAGGAATTGTCCAATCAATGGTAATTGAAGGGACACCATGGAATGATTCCCACCATCGTTCCCTTCTTCCGGATTGTGGAGAAGATACTCAAGATGACCTTTATCATCCTTCAGTTTTTTATTTCCTATCAAATACTGTAAACACGGTGGATTCCGAGCGAAACTTGTCCAACATTGAAGAGACTATCGCCATAAATATCTTGACCAAAACAGATGTTGTAGAGAATATTTATGTTGGCAAAATTTTGTTCTCCTTCAAAACTAGAAATATATAACGCTCTTTTTTGCAAATACAGAGATGTCTTTGCTTGGTCATATAGTGAAATGCCAGGCATCAACTCGAGTATCGTTGAACACGAAATTAAGATGTATCCAGATGTCAAACCAGTACGACAACGGCTACAGCAGGTGCACCCCAAGAAAGCCACTACCATTAAGGCAGAAGTTGAAAAACTTCTCCATGCTAGTTTCATCTACCTGGTTCCTCTAACCGATTGGGTATCGAATATTGTCCCTGTTATCAAAAAACTAGGAACAATTAGAGTGTGCGTCGATTATAGGGATGTAAATCAAGCTTGTCCAAAAAGACAACTACCATACACCCTTCATCGACCATATAATTGATGAATGCGCCAGATGCGAAATCTTTTCATTCATGGATGGATTCTCCGGGTATAATAAAATAAATATCCGCCCACAGGATCAGGCAAAGACTACATTTATTTGTCTGTGTGGCACATTCGCATATCGAAAATTACCCTTTGGTTTAAAGAACGCAGGGGTGACGTTTCAGAGGGCAATGAATTATGCCTTCCATGACATCAAAAACATCGTTCAACCATACCTCGACGACCTTCCTTCTCATTCGCGAAAGCGGACTGATCACCCGCAGCATTTAAGAGTGATATTTCTACGTTGCCGACACTACAAGATACGAGTCAATCCACACAAATGTGTATTTTGTGTCAGTTCTGGTCGTTTACTTGGATTTGTAGTCTCGAAGGACGGGATTCGTCTCGACCCATGTAAGGTCCAGGCAATCATAAATTTGCCTCCACCTTCCAATTTGCTTCAGATTCAGAAACTCCAAGGGAAAGCAAACTTTCTGAGGAGGTTCATTCCAAATTACACCGAACTTGCTAAAGGTTATACACGTCTTTTGAAAAAGGAAGTGCCCTTTGTCTGGGATCAGGTTGCGCATGCTTCCTTTGATGCTTTAAAAGAATCACTAATGAAGGCATCATTAATGTACGCTCCTGATTATCAAAAAGATGTTAACCTGTATTTGGCTACAGCAGATACGACCATAGCAATGGTTTTAGTTCAAGAAGTCGATGGAATTGAACATCCTATATATTATTTAAGTAAAAACTTAAATGATGCAGAAAGCAAATATTCTTACATTGAAAAGCTAGCACTCGCAGCTATTCAAGCGATACAGAGATTTCGACACTATGTCCTCTTTCAGAAAACTACCATTCTGTCAGATTGCAACCCCATGACTTATATATTGTCGCGACAGTTGTTGGGGGGAAAATATTCAAAATGGATAGCAATCCTACAAGAGTTTGATCTGGAATTTGTAAAATCCAAGTTGAAGAAAGCTCTAGTTTTCGCAGAATTATTATGCGATCTACCATCATCGTCCAATGATGAAACATCTGAAGAATCAATCGTGGACGAAAGTTTGTTTCTGATATCTACAAACAATGAGTGGTATGGAGATATAATCATTTATCTCCAAACCAAAAAATACAGGCCAAACACCTCCCACTCCGAACAAAAACGTATTCGATACCAAGCAAAAGACTACATGATCGTCGGTGATACACTTTACCGTCGCGGTATCAATACAGTTCTGAGAAGGTGCCTCACCCATGAGGAGGCTGAAAAAGTCTTGAATGATTGTCATTTAGGCGCGTGTGGGGGGCATCAATCTGTATATGCTACAGCACAAAAAATCTTACGAGCAGGATACTTCTGGCCAACAATGTTCAGAGATTGCATAACCGTAGTCAGAAGTTGCCATGCTTGTCAAATTTTCAATAGCAAAACCAGAAGACCACCCGCACCTATACAACCGATAGTTGCAGTTGGGCCATTCACCAAATGGGGCATCGATTTCATGACATGTAACCCCACCTCGACTGGGGGGCATGGGTATATCATAGTCGCAGTTGACTATTTTACCAAATGGGCCGAGGCGATGCCTACATTGGATAATACTGGTGAAACAGCTGCCCTCTTCTTTTTCAATCATGTAGTCGCCAGATTAGGCGTACCACAGGCTATAGTCATAGATCATGGATTTCGTTTTTGCAATCACATGATGGTCGAATTAGCTGCCAAACTAGGGTTGTCTCATGACAGCTCTACTCCATATTATCCGTAAGTCAACGGACAAGTTGAAGCAATCAACAAGGTCCTGAAACGCATGCTGCAAAGGATGATTGGAGTTCACAAGAGAAGATGGCATCTAATCCTGTACTCAGCTTTGTGGGCTTACTGGACATCGGTAAGGAATGCAACCGGGTTTACACCTTTCCAACTGGTATATGGCCTGGAAGCAGTCTTACCAATCCAATGCGAAATCTCGTCTCTCAAACTTGCAATTGATCTCCTCCCCGGAACTTCAGAAGAATAAGCTCATTTCTTGGAATTAATCCAATTGGATGAAACCTGTCGTGATGCCGCTTTGGCTAACGAAGCCCATAAGAAACGAGTCAAGGCGCAGTTTGACAAAAATGTCAAACCCCGTGTCTTCTCAGAAGGTGACTTGGTCTTGCTTTACGACCAAGAATCTGATAAATTAGGGGCAGGTAAATTTAAGTCTTTATGGATGGGCCCCTATATTGTTAAACGAGTGTTAACAAAAGGAGCCTACGAGTTAATGGATTATGACGGAATTACACTGGCACAACCTCGTAATGGGTTATACCTCAAGTGTTACTATGCGTAATGGTAACCTGTATGCTTTTGTTATGTTTATGTTTTCGCTAAAGTGTTTATTTTGGTCAAGTAATCCACTTCTTACATTTGTTGCAGATGTCAAACCTATTGGAGTCATGTGTTGGATATGCCGACGGAGTGAGTCGTAGTTCGCGGAACCTATCTTCCGCAGCCTGGGCTATTTTTGATCCAAGCGGCGAGTTAGTAAGTTTCAGAGGGGTATGTATTGGTCGATCAACAAATAACATCGCTGAATATAGCGCGTTGATAGAACTTCTCTCTAATGCCATCACACATGGTATACACCGACTAATTGTTAGGCTAGACTCACAACTCGTAATACTACAACTCACGGGTATATATTCCGTTCGAAACCCAGCTATTTATCGCATGTTCCTAAGGGTTAAGATTTTGGAAAGACAATTTGATTTTATTCAATATCAACATATTTCCAGAAGCTTAAACACATTAACTGACTCATTAGCAAATTATGTGTTAGATAGACATTTGCAACATTTATAAAAAGAAACATACCATCAATGTTATCATTTGGATCATGTAACTTAACCAAAATAAAACTCCGAAAATCAAAAATATATATATAAATGTTTATGGTTTACACATAATGTTCCGTAACCAAGACAAAATCGGTCAAATGACCCAAAAAACTCAAAATGCTAGGGGGCACCCTAGTCTAATGATGCTCGTGATAGCAAGTCACAGCCTGTACGATCATGCGTAAGAGACGAGTCCATTGTCTTGGCACACCAGTAGTATGCCGCTATAGCCTCAAAGGTATCTCGTCAGTCCTCACATCTAGAATACCAAGAGTGAGGCCCTCAACCTGCTCCTGTAACGCTGTGAGAGTCTTGGCCACATTGAGGTCATGAAGGATAGCCCTTCCGACAGCCTCTCCTACTGGGGCGGCAGCTGGAACTCTCAGGCGAACTACTGGACGAACAAGACCAACACCTACATGTACACATGGGTTTTATTAAAGTCTTGATAGGATAAAGCACAAGAACATTATAAATGAAAAAGGATAAACAAGAATATGGTCAAATATTTTACCAATGGTGCCTCATTGTTCGCCATTCGGCTGTACTAAATCTGGATCACCCCGGAATTCCATGCCAGCATATGGATACTCGGACTAAACCATCTCCTAACGATCAAACCACCTGAAGAAGGTATTAGAAAATGAAATCTGAGACTGACCAGCATGCCTAGACATATGGTCAACCCATCTCTGCATACGTGGTTCAGTAGGTGAAGTTAAATCGAGTGCAATATACTGCGGCTACATCAGTGGTATCTTCTCCAAGGCAAAGGCGGTCAAAATAGAACCATACCCAAAGTTCTTCAACCTCCCGCTCTTTATCTTGGTCAAATGTTCTTTCATCACAAGAAGTACTGCGTCACACCAGTTGAACACCTTCAGTTGGAGGCATTCCAAGGCATACTGCATATAAGATCGGTTGGCTACATGAAGAGCCGCACCACCGGCCATCCTACCAAAAGTAAACAGAATAGTCCTGAGGGACCTGTCAGTGACATCACGAATGATGATCTTGCCATATTTACTCAGCTGAGATCCCTCTCTGCAGTACCGGCGAACATAATCTCTCACGGAGTCACCTCCTCAGGCCGAACCTGATAAAGAGATGGGGGCACCCCGCCTCAATAAGCCAGTCAAGAAATAGATGTCTACTACAGTCAAGGGGATAGATTTTCCCCTGATCTGGAAAACCTGGTTGGTAGGATCCCAAGCATCGAGCAAATACTGCAGTAAGTTGATCTGCTGTCTCATGCTAGAAATGCAGAAGAACTTCAGCAAGCCACAGTTCCGTAGTGCATTTACTATAACTGGATCATGTAGGGAAAGCATGTCCTCTTCTTCATGCTCACATTCTTGCCATGTAATGGTCATCTTACTCCAAAGATCTCTGAAAAACAAACAAGAGAAGAGTTAGATCCCGATTTTGGTAAGAAACAGGCAAAATTTCCATAAAAATTTGTGCACAGAATTCCTTCTCTGCGCCCATCGCACCTACAACAGTGCTCTGGGTGCATTGCATGTCAGATGCCCTTCAGACTGGCCAACATTCAACGCACCTTTCGATACACAGAGGGTGCGCTGAAGGCAGAACGAGTTTTTTGAACCCCAGAGGCTCAGAAAAACTAGGAATCAAGCTCAGAATGCAAAATGGAAACCATGAAATGGAAGAGCTCAGGTTTAGCTCCTACCTGGTCCAGACGACGCCAAGAATCGTCCACAGAATCTCCCGAAATTAGCTGATGAAAATCAGAGGGGGAAAGCACCTCCAAAGCTCCAACAAACTAAAGTTCAAATGAAATGGTAAAATGAGAGGTAAAAACAATTTTTCATTACTTTTTACCTAGTTCAAAGTAAAATATTAGTGTTCTAACTCGTTTTCAAACATATATTGTTCATTTCTGACTAATTTGATGAAGCTTTTGAAAATACAGTACAATATTTGAAAGAACAAAGCTATTTATGGTAAAATCAAAATGGAACCATTCAATCGAGCAGTTTTAGCACATAGTTCAATCTCGTTAAAAAATAAACATAAGACATGAGAAAATGTTTCCCCCCGCGTTTAATCTCGTTAAAAAATGAACTATTCCCTGATAAATAACCATCATGAATGTAGTACTTCAGCCGTTAAAGCCTTGGTCGTGTTTGCACCGTCACCTCCACTTTTTCATTGGCCGATCATTCACCTCCATTTGATTGTTTACCCATTTTGAGGAACAACTGCGAAGAGTGATTTCACTAGCCATCCTTGTGACACTGCCGTGATTGGAAAATTCCAACCCTTACTTGGAATCAGCTGCTACCCATTTTATCACTCGTTCCTCAAAAGACGAGTCTCCTTTAAGCTCTTTTCAACTGACTCGTAAAATATGAAAAGATTGCCGAGCCATTGGCCTCTCTAGCTCGTTAAAGGGACAGGAAGTGCTATCCATCCTCTAGATTTTAATCCTTTTGGACCTGAGGGATTATTACACAAAATGATCGAGCGCTTGTTTTGTTCGGCTTGTTAAAAGTATCGAAAATCCATCCCTTCTGTATTGTTTTATACTTTTTCGGACTTAAGGGATTAGATGACGAAAAAGGAATTTTGGAGTTACCTTTACGTTCCTTTTCAGACTCTCTAAAATTGAAAAGGACCGAGTTATCTTTGTCGTTAAACTCGTTAAAAAGATTAATAGTGACAAAATTGTCTATAGACGAGAACGAGTTTCACTATCGTTAGGCTCGTTAAAACATAGCGATGGGTTTTCCCGAACGGAAAATTGTAGAACAAGCATATGTTATCCTCCTCAAGCTTGACAAAAATAAAGAGGTACTGGTCAGCAATGACTGGGGAAAATTGGGAAGAAAACTTAAAGAAACTTTGTTGGTAGCAAGTCGCTCTTGAACATGACACTTCCACTCCGTGTCTGAGTCGGGTTGGGTTGTTTCATTCACCGGTCACATCACCATGGTCACGCCATACCATCCACATTTGGGGTTAATGCTACCAATCCATCACATCAGTGTCGCCGATATGTTCAAGAGAAGTCATTCAGAGAGTTCACCTGTGTCTCACCCACTACCATACATTATACTCCATTCTTTCATGACTGCCACCCTGAACCTTATATCACCAGATCGTTGTCACCTCCATTAAAATCATTTGCTCCATTCCGTGTCATTGATGTGGGATTCATTAAGGCCCTCTTGTGACGGATCACTTCTTGTCAACATCAGCTCATTATCCAAGAAGTTGCTCTAGGAACACCCCATTCAGTACTTTGAAGATTGCATGCCTCAATGGCAAGTTTCTCACTTCCGGTGACAGGTTTACATCAATGGCCTTCGACCGAAAGATTTTGCGTGGTGTTCGACGCCAAGTCCTTTATTCACACCATGTGAATTGTACTGCAGTACCTTGAGGGTCATTATCATTATTGGTGATTCCTCTCGTGCTTGTTAACAGTTTACATCATTGACTAGTAATCAAGCGATGTCTTTCCATGTTCGACTTCAGAACATTTCTCACATTGATCGACTTGTACTTCGAATGAAGATCGGACGAGATTGAAGACCCCGGATCTAGTTTCATCCATCCGGGATGCGATATATATTCAGGGAAATAAAGACATTAAATGTACACCATTGCTGCACAGATAATCATCCACTCAAAAGGATGATGGCTCTATCAGAATCATCAGTCTACACTCAGACGATTGTCTGTCCTATGTACATGAAAATGAATTTATAAAGATGAGCATGAGAATGCCCGCCTCAGCCGAATCATGAAAATATTATGAAGATAATGTATTGTATTATATCTTATTACAGGTCTCCTCCCCAGCATTGAAAGAACTTCGGATCCTCATAATAAAGCATTTCACCCGACATCAAAAGATTAACGGCCTCATGCTTTAGGGGGAAACTGTTATAGACATTTTTGAGCCCTACAACCCCAAGCATGAAATGTCCATAAACCAAGGGCTCCTAAGTCCCTAAAAGTGTTATTCTAACCCCTAAAGGAACAAGGTCAACAGATTACAGCTTCTCCCAGAAGTTCTCCATGAGAAACTGCTCAGAATTGGTCAAAACAGGATCATTGCAGCTGCTCCACTGGCTAGGTGCGTTGCATCTCACCCAAATACACTGTGAGGGCGCATTTCATTTCAAAAGTCCCTTCTATGGGGTCTGATGGGTGAGAAATGACAAATGGCAGTGTCATTCCGCGAGGTGGAGAGGCAATGGAAGCTTCCAGAATCTTCTCCTGTGACACTTGCCTCACTGAATTCGACCAAGGATGAGTAAGAGGCCATCAGTCTCCAAGTGGAAGAAAGAACTATCAGAGAGAAGACACTAATCAAATAACAAGCTGACTCATCCCCCTTACAGATATCTATATATGGATCCCTCATCCCAGAGATCCAGAGGCTGGAATTTTGCATATTGTAAGGAATTGCTATTGGTTTCTTGAGACAAACATCAGATTGTTGGGTGATCTAAGCTTTGTTTGTGGTTAAGAGGGGCTTCTTTGCTGGGAGGTTGATGCTGGGTCAGAACAACTGGTTGTAACTCCTCTCGGCTCTTTTCTTGTTCATCAATAAAAGCTATTTGAGTTTTCCTCCATGCTTTTGTGTCATTGATGCTTGTTACATTTGTATGGTCAATTTACATCTGATCCTAGATTGTTTATGATTATAGATCCATGTCTTTGTATAGTGCTATTCTTTTGTGATCTTATAGGTACTTTGTGAAGCTGGGCGTGCAAGGGAGCAGGTAGCTGAGGACTATCAAAGAAGAGAGGGATCAAATCGGGAGATTAGCGCAAGAAAAAGGTTGGTATTTCTGTTCCTCTCTATCTATAATTCATAAAGGAAAAACAAAAGTAGCTTTTCTCTGTTTGTTTCTAAGGCACCTGTCACACCTTAGTGGGATAGAGCAGTTCTATATAGACACTTTTCCCTGTAACAGAGTCTCACCATACCAGAGCTCATGAGGAGTTTGAGTGTTGCTCACTCGGACATTTTTTTTGTTGAGAATAACAACCACAACAAATGCAGCTTCACCCCAGAAGGTTGCGGGAGTTCTAGACTCATCAAGCATAGCACGAGCCATTTGTTGGACCATTCTGTTCATCCTTTCCACCACTCCATTTTGCTGAGGAATCCTAGCTGTAGAGAATTCCCTTCTTATTCCATGTTCTTCACAGAAATCAAAAAATTCGTTTGAGGTAAACTCCCCACCTCTGTCAGATCTAGGGCACTTAATTTTGTGATCTGATTCGTTTTCAGCCAAGGCTTTGAAGGATTTGAATTTTTCGAATGCTTCGTCTTTGTGCTTCATAAGTCCTAACCACACCATCCTGGAGAAGTCATCAATGAATAATATAAAGTATTCTTCTCCTCGAGGTGACCTTGTCCTAAATGGCCCACATACATCTATATGGACTAGTTCAAGAGGCCTGCTGGCTGATCCTTCCTTCTCAGGGAAGTTAGTTCTGGTTTGCTTACCAAACTGACATGATTTGCATATGGTGTTGTCTAGAATTTTGATATCTGGAAGACCACGAACTGCCTGGTATTTGCATGCTTTCCTTATTTGTGAAAAGCTCAGATGCCCCAACCTCCGGTGCCATAACCAGTGTTCATCATCCTTGCTCAAATAGCATTGTTGTTGTCCTTCTTCAAATATGTATAGATTATTTGGACTTCTTCTACCTTTGATCACTATTTTTCTTGTATCAAGATCACGAACACTACATCCATTTGATCGAAATATTACCTCGGTTCCTTGATCGCACATCTGACTGACACTCAGTAGATTATGCTTCAAGCCATCAACATACAAAACATTTCCAGCTTTGAACTTTTCTTTCAATTGAGCAGTGCCTTTTCCTTTTATGGCTGCAGGAGTATCATTTCCAAAAGAAACTTTCTTTCCATTTTCTAAAGTAGTATATGATTCAAGTTTTTCTTTATCACCTGTCATATGCTTCGAATATCCACTGTCAATGTACCATAGGTTTTCCTATCCTTCTACATAAAAAGCTATCCCACATCTTTCTAGTTGTGGTTCCTTTATTCTCCATGTTCTGGCACTTGAGGTTTGTTCCTTCTGAGTTGTCTTCCAAAACCTGCTCCTGCATTCATAATCTTCATGACCGAAGTTATTACAAATAGAACATTCAATTTCATTTTCAAGAGCGAAAAAAATGTTATAAGTCCTTTTTGTGATTCCAGTCATACTTCTTTGTTTTTGAGCTTCTCTAGTCATGATTGTCCTATAGGAAACACATTGAGCTGCTTTGTGACCAAATTTATGGCAAGAGAAACATTGGCCATTGAAGAAACTTCTGCGATTATCAAATCTACTAGCCAAATGATTGTAGTTTCGATTGTCATCCATTCTTGAAGCAAATTGAGAAGTTTTTACCTGTGGCTGGTTGTAGCTTTTGTTCACCCTTAAGATAGATTGACCCTGATTTACCTGGTGGTCTTTGTTTATTCTTGATGTAATTCATCCCTGTTTTACCTGGTGATCTCCATTGGGCTTTTGCTCATTCCTCCTTGCTGCATCAAGATAACTCTTTGAGGTGGATGCTTGAGATGCTTCTCCATTATACCCCAAACATGTCTTGATTAGTGGAGAACGTTGTACATTGATAATCTCATCTAGAGTTTCAGATCCTTTAACAAATTTAAGATCTAGAGCCTTTGTTTTCTCAATTTCTTTTCTAAGGCCAACAATTTCACATTCTAACTTCTCAAGAAATTTTTCTTTTTCATCAAGTTGGAATTGCAAAGTATCAATGATCATATTATTTTCTTCTAAACATGTTTTGAGTCTAGAAATCTCTTCATAAAAACAATCTACATCTATAGCATCCATGTAATCATCATCTTCAAAAGCCATTAAAATATTATAATCATTACCTCGTTCATCTTCGTCACTATTTGATAGGTCATCACTGTCTTCATGAGTGTAGTAACTTTTCTTAGTTGCATTCTGTTTCTTGTTCCATCTAACAAGTTCCTTTCCTTTGTCAACCTTATCCTTATGAGGAAATTTGGCAGCATAGTGACCAACTCTTCCACAAGCAAAGCATTTGAAAGGTAACTTACCTCGGAACCGTCCAGTACCCCGTTGAAGATTTCTGACAAAATTTGATTCTTCTTCTTCTTCTGACACGTGTCCTGACTCATAGTACTCTCCTTTGCCTGAAGCCTTGAAGGCAGCTTCTCTCTTGTCTGATGGACCTCCTTTCCTCATTTCATAAGTAGTTAGAATTCCGTGCAGCTGTGACATTTTAAGGTTTTGTAGATTCTCCTTTTCTTCTATTGCAGAAACTTTACATTCAAACCTAGGGGACAAAGATCTTAGAACTTTTTCAACCACAACATCCTCTTTTATTTCTTCACCCAAATTTTTCATACAATTAACAATCTCATCTACACGAAGAAAATAGTTAGCCACACTTTCATCATTATACATCCTGAGATTTTCATAATGAATCCTGAGGGTTTGAAGTTTTGCTCGTTTTACCTTATTATCTCCTTCATAGCTCAGAACAATCTTGTCCCATATCTCTTTTGCGGATTTAAACTGCATTACCTTGACAAATTCTGATTGAGATAGGCATCCTAATAGAGTATTGACCGCCTTTGCATTTGTTTCATATTTCTTCTTCTCAGTCGGATCTGTAGGAGTTGTTGATGGAAAAGTATACCCTGTTTCTATGATATCCCAGACTTCTATACCAAGAGATTGAAGATAGGCAGTAACTCTTACCTTCCAATAAACGAAGTTCATCCCATCAAAAATCGGTGGCCTGATTGATGCTTCCCTCTCATAGTGTCTCATGATGAAAGATCTTTCTTCAAGCGTTCAAGCTTCTTCTGAAGAACCTGCTCTAATACCAATTGTTGGAAATAATACTGAGAGGGGGGGTGAATCAGTATTATCAAGTCAAATATTCCTTTTTCAAAAATCAAATGATATACGCTACTTCAGTTAATTAAACCCGTGTATATACGCAACTATGCAGAAGGAAACCTGTGTATACAATGCAGACTTTTAAATGACTTTATCTTCCTGATGTTGATTATTAATCTGTGTTTGAGAATCAAATAACCAGTAACCAGAAACAGTAAAATAGAGCAGAAAGACAATCGCACACTAGAACACAAGATATAAGGTGGAAACCCAATGTGGGTGAAAACCACCTACTACAATTCGTCTCTATCTTCTCTTTAATTAGAAACTTCTTTTTACAATTGTACTGGTGCAGTCCTTTACCAGTACGTAGGCTACAACCTACAGAGAGCTACAACCCTCTCTCGTCTTCCAGCTTCTCCTGGAAGGTAGCTACAATCCCCTTAGCTCTTGCACTAGCCAAGACACTAGTACGTAGGTGTTGGCCTGCAGAAGGCTACAACCTTCTCTTTCATTCAGGGACCATGTTTCATGAATTTTCAGACTAGATCCACAAATAGCATCAATCAAACATCAAGAATTTCTGCATCAACCAATCACCTTTTCACCAATCAAAACCGAATCAAAATAAACACTTCTCTGACGACTGTACCCAGATCACAGTAATAGTAACCACCCACCAAATCTGAACCTAGAACATTGCAGCAATAAACAGAAGCAGCAAGATAACAACTCAAAATATATATGCTACTTTAATAGCCTGAAACCTGTGTGCATACGCTTCTGCGTATGGAACAACCTGCGTATACGTTGTTTTACTTCACTGAGCCAGCGTGTATACACGACTTCACTTCACTAAACCTGCGTATAGATCTATAAAGGATAATTCGCTCTTTCAGATATTTAAACACTAATTAACCCAGATTATCAGTTTTATAGAACAAGCAAGCGCAACATATATCAGATCAAAATCATACAAAGATACTATCATTCAAGCTTAAGGATTATGATCCATCAATAGAACTTATCCATCTCTTTGCACTAAGGTTCCTCCTTCATTCAGATCCAAATCTGCACCATAACCCAATTATCAGTATTCCAGATCTAGCACTTTATCAGATATTCAATAACAATTTCGATGATGTTTTTCCACATGATCTCCTTCCTCTTTTATAGGTTTAGGCCTTCCACAATACCACGGTCCAAAACCATAATAAACCAATACCACAGACCCAATACTTGGGATCAACACTTTTGATGAGGTACCATGGTCCAAAACCATAGGTTTGAATACCAAGGACTAACTACCATGGACCAAAAGTAAGTTCTCCAACATATATTCCTTTTCTTTGCACGAAAGTGCGTGTATACACATACGTGCCTTTGAAACGTCTAACCTGCGTGTATACGCGTCTTCGTCTAGATGAACCTATGTATATGTCTTTTCCTTCATTCTGAAATTCTGAACTGAGATCTGTTAAAAGAGAGTTGCCATCAAGGACAACACCTGTGCCATAGCTCCAAACCTGTGCCATAATGCCAACAGTTTTAGTAAACTTGACTTGGTCAACTTACTTATGGTTTTTGGCTCCAGGTTTATGGGCATATATAGTTTTGTCCACGGTATTTATATATGATGTAGCCTATTTATAGGCCAATAAAGTCCATGATTATTCATCTTGGTAGCTAGTGTGAGAAAACAATGATGTCTTTAGAGACCATCACTTCTCTTAGTCCTATGCGATCCTAACATACGAAATTAGAGATAGAGTGGTCAGAGCCAGAAACATCTGGTATTAGAGCCGGAGTGGTCTAGAATTAGATCCGAAATGGTCAGAGAGAGAGACATCTGGTATTAGAGTCGGAGTGGTCAAAGTTAAAGTGGTAAATATCATAGTGGTGAATATGAGAGTTAAGCATGAAGGTTGTGAAAGGTTGTGTGGTTGCTATGATAAAATAAAATGATGATTGTTGATGAGAGATCACTAAATTGTGTTGAAAGGTAAGATCATAGTATGGATCTAGCAAGATATAGTGAAAGAGAGAAATGGTATGGACAAGAGAGAAAGAAGAATGAATATCAAGTTGAGAATGCTAAAATTTAAAAAGAAGTCAATGTGTAATGAATGAAAACCCTAATGATTTTGGTCCATGACATTGTAAGACATTATGTTGAGGCAGACATGTTTTGTGGGAGAAAGCATAGTTGTATTTCCTTGATAATGGTGTTTTCTGAACGTATCCTGATAGCCTTCCCTTCTCCATTATGGAAACTAGTTGCTGATAAGTAGTCGTGCTCTCTGCTAAGAATCGTTGGGGTTTTAATAAGAGTAAATGTAGATAAGATATGGTTGGTGGAGTGATGGGACTACTAATATGATTTGAAGTACAAAGGGCCAACTGGAGTCCATCTCATCTACCTTCATATTTCTAAAAGATTTCACAGTGAAGAATTGGAATTACATCTTGTATAGGCACATGGTGTGTCCATTGACACAGCGACAACCCAACAATGACCTTTATCTTCTACAATTGTTACCGATAAACATAATAATCACAATCAAATTTCTCAATGGCTTCAACAAGATTGACGACACCAGTAAACGATGTTGATCACGCCCACATGGGAGGGGTATGAATTGTTTGGACCAGTTAGCAGACACAACATAAGTTTTTGAGAAACTAAATTCGAATATTCCACAATCTTCATCTTTAATTTGTCGATGTTTCAAGTCTAGACCAAGACTCATCATCAGGACTGATTTACAAAGAAGAGGAGTGGGAGCAATAAATATGGTTAGGTGAGTTGTCAAGTTGGGAGGTTGGCCATCTAAATGATTTTAATTTTAATTCATTATTATTATCTTATTGTTAATAAATTACTAATTTATATAAATTTTCTTATAATACTTAATTTTTTTAGTAATTTATCACATTATTGATTGTATTTCTCCCTTTATGTTCTTAATCTTCTTGTAAATATTCTTTAAATTTATTCTAATTAAATACAATTATTTATGTTTATAAATTGATTTTCTTAATTTTGAATTATTGCTTAATTTAAGTTAATGTTATTAGTTTGTTTATTCAACTAATGTAATAAGTTTATTTACTTTAATAAATTGCCTATTTATTTTTAATTTTTTATTCTAATTAAGTTTTTATTTATCTATGTTTTAAAGTTAGTAAATTGTTTCTCTTAATACTTTGATTATTGATTAATTTAAGTTTATGTAATTAGCTTGTTTCTAGGTTTTCCTTAAAATTATTATGTTTTTAGGTTTTTTAAATTATTGTAATAAGTTTTTGTTTTCGAAAAAAAAAAAAAAAATTATTTTATTTTAATTAATTTTAATAGTTTAATTTGTAGGAGTTTAATGTATTATTAATAATTAGATTCTAACATCATATGGTTTTATGTTATTAGATTATTGTTAATGTATTATAAATTGAATCTTAATTATATTTAATATGAAGTCTAGTTACTATATTGTAAACACATTTTTTCATTATAATGCTTAATGTTATTTTTATGGTTAGGAGAGGAGTTGGTTTGACCTAGAGAAGGGTCAATGAAAGGAAGGGATCAAAAAGGGGGAAGAGGGTTAAGATACTAAAGGGAAGAGCATGATTATATTTGAGAGGAGGGGTGAGTGTGATAAGGGGCTAATTGTGAGGGGTAGGGGAACAGAGGGCGGGAAATATGAAGAATGGTAAGGGTGATGTGAAAGGGAGGGCCATTTTAATCAATGGGGGTGAGAAGTGAGGTCCAATTTCTGCTAATTTCCAAGCCTCCATCCCTATTGAGGTTATGTGGGTGTTTTATGATCTCAAGTGCCTCACGAACTTTACGCTTAAAATGGTGTTTTTCATTGGCAATGACCTTTGTGTCTTCAAGGCATATATGGTGGTTTGTCTTGCCTGCATGCTCAACTAAAGTTGAAGAATGAGTTCTTTCATTACGGATATCTACACCATTATCTTTGAGCCTAATCCTAACTGACCTTCCTGTTTCCCCAATATAGTGTTCTCCACAAGAACAATTGATCATATAAACACCTTTCTGCTGGAGTTTCTCCTGGTTTCCCCTGACCGATTTCATTATTTGATTAATAGTCATCAAGGGTTTGAATGAAGTTTTGAAATCTTTATTTCTGAGAACATTAGCCATCTTGTCAGTGACACCATGAATATAAAAAAAGTAGGAATTAGTAGTCGAGGGGTTATTGGATTTGTCTTTTTTGTTACTAGATTTGGCTTTCTAAATGGCCTTGAAGATGTCTTTATTATTGTATCCTAGGCTAGAAAATGTTATTCTTAAGTAGGTAATCTCCTCTTTGATGTGGATCTCATCTGATATTCTACATGCTCTAGTGAAGAGGGTTTGAAGAACACCCATTTTTTGAGCTGGGTGGTGGTGTGAATCAGCATGAAGATAATTATCAGTGTGCACTTTTTTCTGAACACTTTGTGACCTATGGAACCATCCTTGTTTCTTATGAGGAGGATATCAAGGAATGGGATGCAATTATTCTCCTCAACCTCCATTGTAAACTTGATGTCATCAAACATGCTATTGAGATGGTTTAAAAAGTTTTTAAGTTCATCATCCCCATGAGGCCAATCATCAATGGTGTTGTCCACAAACCTGATCCAAAATGTAGGTTTTGATGGGTAGGTGTCAAGAGCCTCTTTTCAAAATTTCCCATGAAGAGATTGGCTACAATAGGTGAAATAGGTGATCCCATAGCCACTCCTGAAGTTTGCTCAAAGATTTCCCCTTGGAAGGTGAAGAAAGTGGAATGAGGACATATTTTGACCAACTTTGCAGTTTGGGGGTCTGCCACTTCTTTCACCACTTGTATTGCTTCATATAAGGGAATCATGGTGAAGAGATGGATCACATCAAAAGTGAGAATTTTATTGCTCGGATCTAGTTTAGCATGTTTAATGAACTCAACATATTAGTTAGAATCTTTGATGTAAGAGTAGGTTTTACCAACCAGAGGTGTTAAATTGTTGGTGACATACTTTGCTAATTTGTATGTGGGTGATCCTATAATATTGACTATAGGTCTTAGCGGGGAATTTGTTTTATGAATTTTGGGGGCCCCATAAGTACGAGGGGTAATTTCACTGTCAGAGGTAAGGTGCTTTTTTAGTTTCTCATCTAGGTTGGCCTCTTTAATGGCTTTTTTTACCAGTCCTATAATCTTAGAGATGAGGTTTTTCTCAAGTTTTTTGTAGCTACCACTGTTATATAAGTGGTCTTTCATTTTGTTTACATAATCCCCACGATTCATTACCATAGTGGTGCCACCTTTGTCGGCCTTTAGAAACACAATGTCATTATTATTCCTCAAACTTTTTATGGCTTTAAGTTTCTCATGGTTTAGATTTCTTTTAGGTGGTCTGGCTTTCATTAGGATGCTAGTGCACTCTTGTCTAACAAGCTCTTTATCTTCACCATTGAGAGCCTTGATTCCATCTTCAAGACTGCAGATAATTTCTTCGTTAGGGATTCATTTGGGGGCTAGGGAAAAATTGAGACCTTTATCAAGGACCTCAGCTTCTTCCTTTTTCAGCTCATAAGAGGAAATATTTATAACTTTTCGAATGTTAATAGAGTTATTGTGAGGAATGTTTTTTATTGTTTTATTATCAAATGTGCTAGTTGTATTGTCTATATTATTATCTAGTTTTTAGTTGTTTTTATTATGTTCAATCATATTTAATGTATTAGTGTTATCATAGTATTCCATTTGGTTATCTACAACTATCGTTATATTATCTAAATTATTGTCTAGGTTAATGTTTCTAGTAACTATGTTGTTGTCATCTAAACCTAATTTATTTTGAATTTTATTACCATTTGTTGTGTACATATTGTCTGATTCATTAAATGAGTCATTTCACGGTTTGTCTTGTATTTTTCACACCTTTGTTTCAATGTTATTAATGTTAATGATAGCATACCTTGATAGTAGTTCCATTTTGTTCGCTTCATTTGACATGCCCCAGTTGGAGCTAAACTCAGTTTCAGTGTTGCGCAATGATTATGTCCTGTGTGCTTCTTGCTTGGAATCAACTGTGCTTGACTCAAAGTTGGACTCATCTTTCAAGCTGTGCAGTACCTCCATTCTGAGTTGTTATAGACATTTTTGGGCCCTACAACCCCAAGCATGAAATTTTCATAAACCAAGGGCTCCTAAGTCCCTAAAAGTGTTGTTCTAACCCCTAACGAAACAAGGTCAATAAATTACAGCTTCTCCCAGAAGTTCTCCATGACAAACTGCTCAGAATTGGTCAAAACAGGATATTGCAGCTGCTTCACTGGCTAAGTGCGTTGCATCTCACCTAAATACACTGTGAGGGTGCGTTGCATTTCAAAAGTCCCTTCTGTGGGGTGCGATGGGCGAGAAATGACAAATGGCAGTGTCATTCTGCAAGGTGGAGAGGCAATGGAAGCTTCCAGAATCTTCTCCTGTGACACTTGCCTCACTGAATTCGACCAAGCATGAGTAAGAGGCCATCAGTCTCCAACTGGAAGCAAGAACTATCAGAGAGAAGACACTAATCAAATCACAAGCTGACTCATCCCCCTTATAGATATCTATATATGGATCCCTCATCCCAGAGATCGAGAGGCTAGAATTTTGCATATTGTAAGGAATTGTTGTTGGTTTCTTGAGACAAACATCAGATTGTTGGGTGATCTAAGCTTTGTTTGAGGTGAAGAGGGGCTTCTTTGCTGGGAGGTTGATGCTGGGTCGGAACAACTGGTTGTAACTCCTCCTGGCTCTTTTCTTGTTTATCAATAAAAGCTATTTGAGTTTTCCTCCATGCTTTTGTATCATTGATGCTTGTTACATTTGTATGGTAAATTTACATATGATCCTATATTGTTTATGATTATAGATCCATGTCTTTGTATAGTGCTATGCTTCTGTGATCTTACAGGTACTTTGTGAAGTTGGGCGTGCAAGGGAGCAGGTAGCTGAGGACTATCAAAGAAGAGAGGGATCGAATCGAAGGATTAGCACAAGACAGAGGTTGGTCTTTCTGTTCCTCTCTATCTATAATTCATAAAGGAAAAACAAAAGTAGTTTTTCTCTGTTTGTTTCTAAGGAAGCTGTCACACCTTAGTGGGATAGAGCAGTTCTAAATAGACACTTTTCCCTGTAACAAAAAGGCGAGTCCACTGGGGAGCTAATTAGTTTGTTTGTTTATCATTCTTTGTTGTCTATTTCATAAACTTACAAGTAGCATTCGAACTGCATTTGCCATAACAAATGCAAAGTAGACAACTACTACTTCAATGCATCTACTGGATCTGTTTATGATTTAAACAACTGATTCACAAACTATCTGTCTGCCCTTGTGATAGCTCTTAGATCCTCCTTAGATCTACCCCTGATTGTTGCATTACTGATTGCTTTTTGCTCGGCCAAAACCAAAGAACTGAATTGCAAAATGTGACCCGGAACCTGAACAAAGTCTCGTTTCTGGCCCAGCGCAGGTACTGTTCAGAGATTCTGAATTTCAATGCACTTCTCGAGTGGACAACCTGCGCTGCATTTTAGATTCTCTGTGTTACAGGTGCGCTGATCAGACTAGCTCTGTGCAGTTGTGGCTCCTATGGTTCATTCTTTCCAGTTCTATTCTTGAATTTTGCTGCCTGTGATTAGTATATGTCTGCTTGAAATCCCTTTTCCTTACTGTTATTCTGCCTCCTTTGTACAAAAGAACTGTAGATGTTTTTGTGTGTTTGTTGAGTCATTTACAGTTCTCCTTTGCAAAAGCAGCATAATCGTATTATTGCCCTTTGATTTGAAACTGTCGCAAGTGTCGACTTCAACACTAGGAAAGAGTTTGATTGCTGTTGATGGTCGATTATCCTGTTACTATTGCTTTTGGTTTGAATTTGTAATTTTCTAGTGTCAAAAACAAGTATTCATTTCAAAATCGTAAGGTGTTGTAATCATCTCCATTTTTCGATTTCGAAAAGAAACTTGTTTATATTTGTCGCTTGAAAAGAAATTCAGATTTGTGCATCAACTTTCTTTTTAGCATTCATAAACTAAGAAAGTCGAAAAAAAATACATGCATGTGCATTTGCATATAGACAGTCTGATTGGCTTGATTTAGGAAAGTGCATTTAGAGTGTGCTCTTTGCTCTTTGTGAAAAGATTCTGTCTTTCTTTTCCCTAGTAGCTAGGATTTTCATTGCATAAAGGAGATAAAAAGTTTGTTTATCATCTTAGATTGCATTTTAGGAATTACATCTACATCTCGTGGTGAACCCGAAAGGCAAACTTCATAAACAAGATCAACTTAAAATAAATTCAATGAATCTAACAATGCTTTGAAACTTAACGCACAACATTTAGAAGTCTAGGCTAGAGACGTATTCCGGCGTCGTAAAGCCTGGTAATTGTTGTTCTCACTGATGGTTGGGTGATTCCTCCACTTTGAGACAATAAGTGTCAGTACGGACTTATGCTCCCACGTACCGTCGAGTATATTTTGGGAGACCCCAATAGGCTTAATCCTTTATCCATAGGAAGCCGTGTCTGCCACCCTATCGATCGCAATGCACTAAACACAACATTCGGGAAGATTGACTGTCGTACCGTAAAAAGTATTCTGCAGTTTTGCGATTGGTTTGGTACTCCCTCTACCTAGATTTCCAGAGCAGTCCCTTTCATTCCTTTTCATACTCCTTACCAGAAAAGGTCCATCTGAGCACTTGTCACTTCAGGCTCATTAAAAATCAAAGGAGACTAGAGTCATCTTTTGTTTTTTCTCAACTCTTAAAAACTGAAAAGACAAGTTGTGTCAAAGCATCTAAAATTTATTTTAAACGGAATATTAATTACCCCTTTCCTACGTTGATCTTGGGTTGAGAAAATGGAATCCACCAACCAAGGAATTCCCCTTGGAGGAAATCCTAGTCCCTTCTCCTCTTGGGGAGATGTTGGTGCACCCCATATGGCCACATTGTCGCTTCCAAGACTGACAATTGGTTTGCCTGTATGGCTCTTCTCAACCTCTGTCGTTCAGAACACCACAATTCCTGAACAATCGAATCAGCAATTAGACGAATCCAGAGTTACCCACCAACCTTCTACTTCCTCTAATTCTTCCTCTCCTCCTTACTCTTCGCTTGATGGGGGTGGTAAAGCCAAAATTCAAGTGCCTAAGGAGAAGAAAGAAAAGGAGAAGAAAGAGAAGAAGAAGAAGGAGCCAAAAGCGAATGGGGGCAAACGAGTGTCGTCTAGTGAAAATCCACACACTGCACCGACCAGGCCTAAATCACCATGTGTCATTTGCAAGGGAAACCACTATCACAGAGATTGTCCTTGTATCCCTCGGATCTTAAGGGACTGGTCTCCTTGTTTGCACAACCCGGTGTCGTCAACCTCTGATGATCATGTTGAAAACACACCGTCAACTAGTGAAAATGAAGCCCCAGGACAGAAAGGAAAATATAGATTTCCTTGTAAACTGTGCGAAGGCGGTCATGTTGTCCACCATTGTCCCTTCTTAGACGAAGCTAAAAGAGTTTTGGACGATCGTCCGGTTTCACCGTTACGACTTCCTCCTGGATATAAAAAAATCTTGCCAAATCCGTCACTAGTTGAAAATCCGGCTGGCCCGCTCAGGTGGTCGGCCGAAGCATCTATCATTGAAGATAAACCATCTGAATCCATACCAGACGAAAGTGAAAAGGTCGAGGCGGCATTTGACCCGGTCTTGCCTTCAGAGGTTCCATCTTCAGATGATACAGTCACTGAAGAGAACAAGGATGACACCATCCAAATTCTTTTCATAAGCACAGACTCCAACGAACATGGGGGAAATTTACCTGTTCCTTTACCGCAGGAAGGAAGTTCGTCAGAGTCGTACCCGGCCGTCTATTCGGTCCCACCTCCAAGCAACCTAGTTGTCTCCTTCGACTGGAATCAACTAGGCAGACCCCGTTTACCAGCTAGTATACCATTCTGAATTATTGTTCAAATATATAGAATGGTTATGGCTGGTACCATCATATAGGAAGGGGCTTCTGTGAGTATCCTTTCCTCAACTGCTTGGAAAGCGCTTGGTTCGCCATCGCTTTTGCCTAAGATGAGAAATTTAACAGGCTTTGATAAAGGAACCAGACGACGTTAGGGATCCTTCCCAATGTGCCCATAACATTGAGAGGGAAAACCGTTCACATGAACGTGATGGTAGTTCAAGGACCCCTGGATTACAATCTACTCCTTGGACGAGACTATATTTATTGCATGAGAGTCATTGTCTCATCACTCTTTAGAGTGATGTGTTTTCCGCACGAAGGAAGAGTGGTCAAGCTCATAGACCAACTTTCATTTCCCGGATCACGCATAGCGAATAGTCATATACCATCCCTAAATGGTCTTTTCACACAAGAAATGTCTCAATCTCCAGTCCATCCACCCGATCAGCGCAAGTGATTCGAGGGGACATGACTGAAACCCAGGGGACATGCACACTGGTCTGCTTCGGCAGGAAAACTTCGGGTATAGGGTAGGTTTCCGCGAGAGAATATGACCTACGTACTCCCATCCGTGATTGGAAGAGGGAGTTGGACTGGAATAAGATCCTCTTGTCAAGGTTATGTGGTTTGGCGGGCATCGCCGCTCACCTTTGTTTATTTTGGTAGACATCGCCAGAGAAGTGTTTTGTTTACGCGCTAAATAGAACAATCTTTGGGTAGCCTGAAAGAGGTATACCTTTCCTGATAAAACAAATGTTTTGTCAGCTCAAATAGAAGGTGACCTTGAAACTCTGTTTTATACCTAGGGGCATGCAAATCTTTTGGCGTGCAAGCGAAGAGTGACTATTTATTTTTTAAATTTGTAGGACCTCTAACCCTTTAAACTCGTAGGATTAGTCGTTTCCTAACTTGCGTAAAGAAAGTATTTGGGGCAAAACTCTAAAAGTTTCCATTTTATATGAGACATTCTTATCACACGACTAGATTAATCGAGCAGTTTTAGCACATAGTTCAAGCTCGTTAAAAAATAAACATAAGACATGAGCAAATGTTTCCACCCGCGTTTAAGCTTGTTAAAAAATGAACTATTCCCCGGTAAATAACCATCCTGAATGTAGTACTTCAGCTGTTAAAGCCTTGGTCGTGTTTGCACCGTCACCTCCACTTTTTCATTGGCCGATCATTCACCTCCATTTGATTGTTTACCCATTTTGAGGAACAGCTGCGAAGAGTGATTTCACTAGCCATCCTTGTGACACTGTCATGATTGGAAAATTCCAAACCTTACCTGGAATCAGCTGCTACCAATTTTATCACTTGTTCCTCAAAAGACGAGTCTCCTTTAAGCTCTTTTCAACTGACTCGTAAAATATGAAAATATTGTCGAGCCATTGGCCTCTCTAGCTCGTTAAAGGGACAGGAAGTGCTATCCCTTTAGATTTTAATCTTTTTGGACCTGAGGCATTATTACACAAAAAGATCGAGTGCTTGTTTTGTTCGGCTCGTTAAAAGTATCGAAAATTCATCCCTTCTGTATTGTTTTATACTTTTTCGAACTTAAGGGATTAGATGACGAAAAAGGAATTTTGGAGTTACCTTTACGTTCCTTTTCAGACTCTCTAAAATTGAAAAGGACCGAGTTATCTTTGTCGTTAAACTCGTTAAAAAGATTAATAGCGACAAACTTGTCTATCGACGAGAACGAGTTTCACTATCGCTAGGCTCGTTAAAACATAGCGATGGGTTTGCCCGAAGGGAAAATTATAGAACAAGCATATGTTATCCTCCTCAAGCTTGACAAAAATAAAGAGGTACTGGTCAGCAATGACTGGGGAAAAATTGGGAAGAAAACTTAAAGAAACTTTGTTGGTAGCAAGTCGCTCTTGAACATGACACTTCCGCTCCGTGTCCGAGTCAGGTTGGGTTGTTTCATTCACCGGTCACATCACCATGGTCACGCCATACCATCCACATTTGGGGTTAATGCTACCAATCCATCACATCAGTGTCGCCGATATGTTCAAGAGAAGTCATTCAGAGAATTCACCTGTGCCTCACCCACTACCATACATTATACTCCATTCTTTCATGACCGTCACCCTGAACCTTATATCACTAGATCGTTTTCACCTCCATTAAAATCATTTGCTCCGTTCCATGTCATTGATGTGGGATTCATTAAGGCCCTCCTGTGACGTATCACTTCTTGTCGACATCAGCTCATTATCCAAGAAGTTGGTCTAGGAACACCCCATTCAGTACTTTGAAGCTTGCATGCCTCAATGGCAAGTTTCTCACTTCCAACGACAGGTTTACATCAATGGCCTTCGACCGAAAGATTTTGCGTGGTGTTCGACGCCAAGTCCTTTATTCACACCACGTGAATTGTACTACAGTACCTTGAGGGTCATTATCATTATCGGTGATTCCTCTCGTGCTTGTTAACAGTTTACATCATTGACTGGTAATCAAGCGATGTCTTTCCATGTTCGACTTCAGAACATTTCTCACATGGATTGAATTGTACTTCGAGTGAAGATCGGACGAGATTGAAGACCCCGGATCTAGTTTCATCCATCCGGGCTGCGATATATATATTCAGGGAAATAAAGACATTAAATGTACATCATTGCTGCACAGATAATCATCCACTCAAAGGGATGATGGCTCTATCAAAATCATCAGTCTACACTCAGACGATTGTCTGTCTTATGTACATGAGAATGAATTTATAAAGCTGAGCATGGGAATGCCTGCCTCAGCTAGATCATGAAAATAGTATGAAGATAATGTATTGTATTGTATCTTATTACAGGTCTCCTCCCAGCATTGAAAGAACATCGGATCCTCATAATAAAGCATTTCACCCGACACCAAAAGATTAATGGCCTCATACTTTAGGGGGAAACTGTTATAGACATTTTTGGGCCCTACAACCCCAAGCATGAAATTTCCATAAACCAAGGGCTCCTAAGTCCCTAAAAGTGTTGTTCTAACCCCTAAAGGAACAAGGTCAACAGGTTATAGCTTCTCCTGGCAGTTCTCCATGAGAAACTGCTCAGAATTGGTCAAAACAGGATCATTGCAGCTGCTCCACTGGCTAAGTGCGTTGCATCTCACCTAAATACACTGTGAGGATGCATTGCATTTCAAAAGTCCCTTCTGTGGGGTGTGATGGGTGAGAAATGACAAATGGCCGTGTCATTCTGCGAGGTGGAGAGGCAATGAAAGCTTCCAGAATCTTCTCCTGTGACACTTGCCTCACTGAATTCGACCAAGGATGAGTAAGAGGCCATCAGTCTCCAAGTGGAAGCAAGAACTATCAGAGAGAAGACACTAATCAAATCACAAGCTGACTCATCCCCCTTACAGATATCTATATATGGATCCCTCATCCTAGAGATCCAGAGGCTGGAATTTTGCATATTGTAAGGAATTGATGTTGATTTCTTGAGAGAAACATCAGATTTTTGGGTGATCTAGCCTTTGTTTGAGGTGAAGAGGGGCTTCTTTGCTGGGAGGTTGATGCTGGGTTGGAACCAAGGATAATTTTAGGGGCGAATGTTCACCCTTTGGCGAAATTAAGGGGTTTTAAATTTTTAGTGGGTGAATATTTTGTATCATAGTACATTTTTACAAATCACCTCAAATAGCCCACCTTATTTTAAGGGAGAGGGTAAAAAAGGTAAATTTAGCCCTTGAAATTAGGACTTACAACCTTCCATTCGCCCATTTTCAAGAATAGGTTTTATTTAAGTGAATCCATTCGCCCATTTCAAGAATAGGTTTTATTTAAGTGAATCCTATGGGCCAAATACCATATTTATAAAAGAGGTATGGTAAATTAATAAAAATATAAATAAATGAGAGGTATGGTAAATAAATATAACATTTTTTATATTTACTCCATAAGTCACCTTATATACATGTAAGGATGTAAACAAATAAAAATATAAGTAAAGTGGAGGTATGGTAAATAAATAAAACGTCTTTTTATACTTACTCAAAAGGTATGGTAAATAAATAAAAATATAAATAAACTAGACGTATCGTAAATAAATAAAACCTCTTTTTATATTTAGTCCATAACCCTCATTCTATTTATGAAGGCTCAAGAAAGAGGTTTTATTTAAGTGAATCCTATGGGCCAAATACCATATTTGTAAAAGAGGTATGGTAAATTAATAAAAATATAAATAAACGAGAGGTATGGTAAACAAATAAAACGTTTTTTTATATTTACTCCACAAGTCACCTATGGCCAAAATACTATGGGACAAATACCATGGACTAGATTGTTATTAATACCATGCAAAAAACCATTATTAACCCTAATATTAGAATTAATAAAAATAAAAATGGCACATGGTATTGACCCATGGTATTCACCAAAATGGCACATGGTATTGACCCACGGTATGTAGCCTATTTAAATGGGGGAATTAAACCAGCATGTAGCCTATGCTAAGATTCACTATGACTTTACAAAGTTTTATTATTTAGTGAAAGACTCGCCAAGATCTTACAAGATTTTATAATTGAGTAAAATATTCGCCATGCCTGGTGAGAGATTCGCCAAAAAATTATATATACATATTATATTATTGATAAAATCACCTTCCATTTTTCCTATATATCATGGAGATTCGCCCATTTATTATATTTATAAATTTAGGGGGGGCTCTTAAAATTTTCTCTGGTTGGAACAACTGGTTGTAACTCCTCCTGGCTCTTTTCTTGTTTATCAATAAAAGCTATTTGAGTTTTCCTCCATGATTTTGTATCATTGATGCTTGTTACATTTGTATGGTCAATTTACATCTGATCCTAGATTGTTTATGATTATAGATCCATGTCTTTGTATAGTGCTATGCTTCTGTGATCTTACAGGTACTTTGTGAAGTTGGGCGTGCAAGGGAGCGGGTAGCTGAGGACTATCATAGAAGAGAGGGATCGAATCGAAGGATTAACGCAAGACAGAGGTTGGTCTTTCTGTTCCTCTCTATCTATAATTCATAAAGGAAAAACAAAAGTAGCTTTTCTCTGTTTGTTTCTAAGGAAGCTGTCACACCTTAGTGGGATAGAGCAGTTCTAAATAGACACTTTTCCTTGTAACATGCGTGTATCTTGCTTGTTGTTGGTTATGTCGCGCCTTATAATCTTGTGCGTCTGTTCCACAGCTTCGCTGATTTCCATTGGGTCTTGCTTACACCCATTGCTACGTCGCTCTTCGAGCTTCTCTAGCTTCTTATTATGTCATTTTTGAGTCATGTCTCCTTCCTTGTTCTCCTTGAGCGCTGCAGAGGCATCGATGACCGTCCAAAGGTCCTCCCAGATAGCTACTACTAGTTTTAAGTGAGCTTTAAAGGCTATTGTAGATAATTGCCATAAAGAAATTCTGATCCTGTGTATCTCCAAGGGAATTAAGGATTTACTGAGTCGTTCAAAAGCCTTATGGTTTCATTGGTTGTGTAATCTATCTTTAATGCAGGCAAAGGGTGGGGTTAGATTAGAATCACAAAAATTCTTGAGGAAGTATAGATCTAATTCCTTTCTCTATATCTTAACCATTGTCTTTTCTAGATCATAGATCTCTTTCCAGGTTTCCCCATCGTACAGGGTCACGATACTGGTTTGTGAGATGAAGGGTCATGATGAGCACATAAGTGGCATGTGTAAGTTAGCATGTGGTCAAAAGTGTGGCGTAGGCTTGGGACCCCAATCTACATTCAAGTGGATGGAGGCTTCACTTATTTTTTCTCCTTAAAAAAAATTGTTTCATTGGTTCAAGTTGATTGTAGTGACAACAGAGTCCTTATTGTTTATGAACCTTATCTAAGTGAGGTAATTATAAAGATTTGTTTTTATTAATATAATATTAAAGTGGTTGAGTGGAAAGTACATTTGTTTAAGGTGTTTTCTTTGAATGTGTATGTGTAAAATAATACTCAAATACTTTTATTTTAGGAATTTTAGTTTTTTTTAATAGTTTATAGCATACAAATTGAGATCACATTTAAATTAGAATATTGATAATTTTAAATTTTATATATATATATATATATATATATATCTATATCTATATATATATATATATATATATATATATATATATATATATAAACGAGTGTTTTTATAATTTTTTGTGACATCATAATTTTTATTTATAATTGGATTAAGATTTTATATATATTTAAGATTATATATATTAAAATAAGCTTGTATAATAAATTGGCAATAGACACACAGCTAGAGATTGTATATTTATTTGGGCAAGAACTTAATTAATATAAAAATGTTATAAAATAAAATAAAATAAAAATATTTTGATATTGAGATGAGTTATGATTTTTGAGCAAATGGTATTGATATGTCATGGTATTGTAACAAAGTTTGTTTACAAGGTAATGATATCCATAGAAAAATGGGAGTAAATATCCATGGTCAGGAAACTTGTTACTAAGTTTTAATTTTAAAATGTTATAGAATTAAATTAAAATAAAATATTTATAAATATTTTGATTTTCTAAGCATGTGTATTGATAGGTCATGTTATTATCCCATGTTATTATTATTTTTTTAGATATATGAACATGATGTATGGTCATATAGACATGGTCCTATAGTTGTATTAGCAAATTTATACAATAATGTGGATGATTTATATAGTTGTTTTTATAGTTCATATCAAGAAGATTGAGCTACACGTTTTTGTGTGAGGACCATCTTTCTCACTTAACCTACATCGTCTTTCTCACTTAGCCTACAAAAAATTCTGATTTATTTATCTATAGAAACCCATGTAGAAAGATATCGTGAATCTCCTAATTATATTCTTAAGTTTTCTAGAAACAACACACAAAAAATTTAATCTTTAAATATTTATAATAAATACAAAATAAATATAAATATTTATGCATTTTTAATACATACATACATACATACATACATAAATTAAAATAAATTATTATATTTGAAAATAAATTTTAACATTATCATTCTTGTACAATAAACAAAAACTATCAAGTGATAATGTACGAGAAAATAAGAACATTGATATTGTCACCAAATTACTCTGATTATAATATTTCTCAATTTCATCAATATATACACTAAGTACTATTTAAAGCTTAAAGAGTTCAAATGTTTTTTTATGAAGGGACACAATGTTCAAAGAAAGACTTGGCACATGTGATGCTTGCTATTATAACTGGATGGTAATTTCAAATGTCAGATAACACCAGTGCACTGTGATACAGAAATCATAAAGTGAGTAGAAACTTGGTGAGTGCCAGAATTGCAGCAAGGATGTTGCAACTCCTAGGCTACCAGCTTTACTTACCAACCCAGGGTTCATACAATCGTGGAGGTGACAATGCTATATGCACAAGTAAAAGTGAAGGTCCTTCCTGTTGTCATTGTTCATTCGGCGAGAGACCCTAGGGGTTCCAAGACAGACTTGTATAGAGTCAGAAGAAGCTTGATTCTTTGATGGAAGAAGAGAAAATTTATTCTAAGAGAGCTACTCTACTGTAGTAATGAGGAAAACAACATGTAATGCTAAATCACACCATATCCTAATTAACCATTTAAACAACTATGCTAAGCAGAATTTCTAAGTCAACACTAACCCAATGCTGCTATCTAAGTTATAGAAGTAGAGAGCATCAAACCATAATAATGTGTGAGTAAGAAAACTAAACTAAATCTATTTTCACTTTTTTGGTTTTCTTTGGTAAAATCAAGCATGCAATTTAATTGTTCTTGTGGATGTGACAGGTGGATGGAAGGTGGTTGAGGATGGCTAGAAGGTTTAGGGAGTGGTTGGATGGTGTGGAAGGGTCCTAGGAGGCTTTTTGTGACTTCCTAGAGGTTCCCCATCAATTCAGCCTCAAAACAGGCCATTTCAAGAAAACCTACAGGATGTACTAGAAACCTACAGGATGATCCTATAGGAATTACAGGAAACCTACAGGATACAACCGAGAGCTAATTGTGAGGTGTTGGAGGTGTTGGGAAGCTTGGAAAGGGTGTGTGATGAGTGGGATAGGGTGTTAGAAGGTCTAGGAACACTCATGAGTCAATATCCAAGAGAAGAGATGGCTAGATTCACTCAATGTGTCTAGGGGAATTTTAATAAAAAAGGACAAAAAAACTAGTGAGGGTGATGGTGGAACAAGAGATGGTTGAGGTGGATGAGGTGGAAGATGGATGTTGGTGATGAAGTCTAGACCTCCTCCTGAAGTACTTGCAATTCTTAAAACGTGTGTCTTCCAAGAACTATGCAACAAGATACATTCTCATAAACTTGAAAAGCATGAATCAATTGCCCATATTATGCATGAAGAAAGTGTTGAAGGAAAGGAGAACATGAGTGAGATATTATTTCAGAAAGAGAGTGATGGAAAAATATTATAATGCAATGAACCAAGTATTGAATCAAGATAACAAACTCTAAAGCTCACGCAATAACTACAAATCTATGTTTTTGGTGTTGCTGAAGGGTCTCTTCCTCAAGTCATGGTCCCAGAGGGAGGAGGTGAGGCTGAGACACCTGCTAACAACCTTACGGTGATATTTTTATCCTTGCTAACCTGCTAATTGAAAAAAGGAACAAATGGAAGTGAACTAAAATACAACCAATCTACTTTACACGCTGTAATGGAAATGCAGCTACTTAAGCAAATGAACAATTAAATCATGAATCTAGCTAACATACATGTACAATAAAGGGGAGCCTTAGCTATTAGGGTTGGGCCCTAACCCAAGAGCTTCATCCCTCTGAGTTAGCTCAGTGCTGGCTCAAAACAAAACTCATTTTTATTATCAAAACCATGGATTACATAAAAAACTATCACAAGTCTTGTAACTCGAAAATAGAGTAGACTTTTATAATAAAAAATCCAAATCCTACTAAGGTCCTAGGCCTATCTGTCTATACATCTGAAGTCTCCAACGACTTCCCTAAAATTAGGGAAACTCGGCTTCTAAACTCGAGATAAACTGGTGTTTTGTCTTTCACTTGCTCGGCTGCCTTCTAATCATCATGATTTGGTTGTTTGCACTCCGAGCTAAAGGAAGAATATTTGAATCGAGGGGTAGTAAATGAGGAGGATTTACCTCCTATAATTCCTCCCCCTTGTCCCATTCAAGTTTTGACCAAGCTCTTTGCCAAAATTCCTTTCTTTTATCCTTTATTCCTGTATTAAATGTACATTAGACCACAAAGCAAAATATCCAACTCTAACTCATCAAATAAACAAAATATAATCAAAAGTATGAAATACGTTGTGAGAATAGTTGGTTTTCCTAAGCTAGGAGGTGAATTAAGGCCCATATAATTACCCAATGATGAGGCTCATCATCACCCCCCTACTGAAAGTGTTGCTCATCCTCTGAACAACTTAGTCAATGTCCATGTCCTTCATGGCTCTGGTAGCCTCTCTGACATCCCATGCCTCTGTTGTGGTCCCTTCCTCTTATTCATAGAAGCCTGATTTCTTTTCTACTTCTTCCCATTGCCTCTTTTTCTCTTCTTCTTTTCCCCCTTCTAGCATCCCTAGGAGTAGTGGTGGAATTAGTTTTAGGCCTATCCAATTAACCTTCAACCTTTGAATTGATTGCTTATACATAGGCGTCCTATTGAGTGCCTCTCTCAACATTTGAGGGGAGTGGTATTCTCTAATATTCAAGCTATGTGGCAGTGTGTTCCATCTCCTTAAGTAGACATGTATACTATCATCTCCTAGCAACCTAAACATATCCTCAAAATGTGAAATTGCTTGCTCTTAGGCAACAAGATATCTAGGTGCCAGCTGAGGATCATTTACAATCAGATTGTGGGTGTTGATTAGTGCCATGGGATTTGATTGTCCAGATCTGATGAAAGAGGCTCATTTTCTCTCTTCCCAATATTCTTTTCATTTCTGAAGCCATTGACTCCTCATGGTTCATCCACGATGCCAAAGCCATTAATTGTAGGTCTCCTAGCTTAGCATTAGGATCCCAAACATTCATGTTAGTGAGGGCCATGTTGTGCAAGTAGAACTCAACCATTTTGGCCCTGTCCTCTAGTGTACTTTGATCACAAAGATCAATAAACTTCCTGTAGTCCTGAAATGGCATGGTGCCCCTTTGTGCTAGTGTTTTAATCTGAAACTTCAGCCATTGTTCATTGAGGTAAAGAGCATAGGATTTAGCTAGAATCCTACATTGGATGGACTCCAAGGAGAGGCTGGCCATACATGCCAGTTGGTTCTCCCCTTCTTGCAGTCATCCCCTCAGCCATGCATTTTCCATCTCAAGCTGATCTCTCATTATTGCTTCTCTGTCCTTTAAGCCACTTAGCTCTTTCCCCTTTTCTTTGAGCTTCTCTTCCATGTGCCCAATGTCTTCCACCCCTTTTTACTTGGTGATTTGCATCCATCAGTGGCTTTTGGCCCTCTCCTTCTCAAATTTGAAAAACAATGGGATGGAAAATTTTTGAGGTATCACCCTGCCTCCTTCAATAAACCGGTAGTAGGAGTCTAGGTTAGGTTAGGGACTTGGTTCCTTTGTTTCAGGGTCTTCCTCTTTTGTTTCTTGCTGCTCCGCTACCTTGCTTTCCAAGTTCTGTGCTTCCTGTAGTTTTTGCAGAGTACCTTGTAGGACCTTTTTTGCTTCTTGTAGGTTTTGTTGTGGATCTTGTAAGATGGATTTACCCTTTAAGGAAGTTGATCTGGTACTAGGCCTCCTTACATAGGTGATTGGTGACTTAGGGGAAGGAATTTTGTCTCTTGGTGTAGGGGAATCTTCAATTTCAATAGGGATTTTTGTTGATATTTGTGGCTTCCCTTGTTTGATTCTTGTGCTCTTTCTTGTTCTGAAATATGGAGGGGTTTGCCTCCTTCTTTTCCCTTTTTGTTTGACTATGATGCTGAGAGCAGTGAGGGCAGCTACTACCTCCCTCTCAATCGCCTCTAGAGACACCCTAGGTGACTCCTCCTTGTCTTCTTCCCTTCTGTTTCAATGCCTTCTTCCTCTCTATTTTTCTTATCTTCTTCCTCTTTTTGTTCTTCCTCATCTCCATCAGTTTCTTCCTTAGTTTCCTCCTCTATTTCACCATCATCCTCCTTCTCTTCTCCCTCTTCTTCTTCTTTTTCATCAAGTTCTTTGTATTAGTTTCTTCTTCATCCATTTCATCCCCATCTAGATTTGTATCTTCTTCTTCTTGTTCTTCCTTCTCCTAACTGACAGAAGGACTAACATCATAGGTGAGGATTTTGATGCCATCCTCTACTGGAAAGTATCTGAAGACTGGCCATGTTATAGGGATCTTGAGGTTTTGGAGGGCGTACTCAATGAGGATCATGATCAACCCATGGTGAGTCAATTGTTTGGAATTCCCTTCCTTTACTTTGTTGTTGGTGTCTATGAGTGATTGCATCAAGAAATAAGGTATGCTGAGTATTTAGTGAACTGGTGTCTCTACCTGAAAGCTTAATTCTTCAAGGATACTAAAGTGGTAGCCATAAACAACACTGTATCTACCTTCACATGAGATATATTTGATGAGTTGGTAGCCTACCTCACTCCATGGGTATGGTAGACTGTCCCTCCTTACTCCACTTTTATCCTCTGTGGGTTCTTCACCTTCTAAAAAGAATTTCCTTTTTGCCACCTGACTGTCTTCTTTGTCTTCTTTTCTCCATGGAATTCCTAGGGGAAGTGTTGTGACCCTACTGATGAGCTATGGGGTGAGATCTATAGTGAGCCCTCTAACTATAACAGTGGCATGGATTCTACTACGTGGAGTGAGGGAATGAGAAAATTCTTGAGCCAACTCATCATCATACCCTGTGATTTTTTCAAAAAACCCCATCCAGTTGTGTCTTGTAAAGATTTGAAGCACTTGGGGGTGTTGTTGTATCCTCACTGTGTTTGTGGGTTCTCTCCTATTAAACCATCCTATCATCTTGCTTGTGAGGCCTAAGGAGAAAATGAGAGGTTTGACTCAAAATTTTTAAATTCAAGAGGAAAACAGCGTTTACTGTGTATGTAATTCACCTCCTACAGTTGCTAACTCCACTAGATTTTAGGGAATTTCTAGTTCATTTTCTTGTAAATGGGGATCGATTTTTATATCCTACCTTCTTAGAATAGTGGTAGTGGACAATTCTCGTGATATCCCCTCTTCAACTCTTCTCTGCCTATCCTGTAGACTGCCTCTATGTATCCTGCAGATTGTTCTTGTAGGAATTCCTGTGCAATGTGCATGCTCCTGTAGAAATTCTCTTGTAGAACAATGGATCCTTGCTTCCAGTGGGTGGGTAGAGTTATGAGAGCAACATGAGTGAGGGAGTTTGAAGGAGGTGGAATGCATGAATGCATGCAAATGATATTTTATTTCCCTTTATGGTGTTTCTAGGTGAGGTGGTGTGCTAGCAGCAGAGGTATGTTTCCATTTTTGGACCATTGGTCCCCACTACCACCTCATCATTTCATCTGCTCGTAATTAGCTCCTACCTCATAGATCCATGGTGTTCAAATTGGCAACTAGGGCCAAACTCCATGTGGGTCATATTATTTATGGCAGTTGATATTTTTATTGGATCCCTCTCATTGAGAGGTGTAGGATTGATCTAAATATCATCTGATTCTGATAAGTACTTATGAAGTTGAGAATTTATTTATGTTATGGAAAAAATTTTAAGTCAGCTAGCAACTTATTTAGGCTAAGAAGCCCAACAGTCATGTCTGTTCAACCTCTACATTTTAGTTTAAATAGAAGAGAACTTCAAGTCATTTCTACACACTTGGATCTCTTCCTCTCTCTACTTGTCTTTGGGTTTTAGCAGGAGGAGAGATCCTAAGGAAAAGTCGGAAATACCAGAAAAGCTAGAAAAGCTAGAAAAGCCAGAAAATCCAGAACTGCCAGAACTACCGAAAAAGCCGGAACTGCCAGAAAAGTCGGAAACTCCGGGAAAGCCGAAAATACTAGAAAAGATAGAAAATCCAGAAAAGCCGAAAAACCTGGAAATGCCAGAACTATTGTAGGTTTTAACCCCGTACAAAAATTACCTGCATACAAATTCTAAATCATAGAAAAATAAACAATGTGAGAGCATAACACATAAAACACATATACACAGAGATTTTCCCCTGGATCCCAAAACTGGGACTGCCAGCTTGATTTTTCATTATATTCCTTTCAATGTTACAATACATATTTATACATGTCGAAGCATCCAATACCATGGACCGAAAACCATCGCGTCCAAAACCATGGACCGAAAAACCATAGGTAGGTTCACCCAACCTAATATAGGGTCCAAAAAAATTTTCCCGGGGCATTGCCCCGGACCCCGTAGAGGGGGGCTACCCGCCCCCCTCAAACCCCCCGGACAAGGGGGGCTGCCACGCCCCCTATGATCCCCCCACTGCACAATCGGTGCAACGAAAGGGGGGCTCCGTCCCCCTCTAACCCCACGGTTCACTACATAGGTTAGTCGTGGAAAGAATATAACACAACCCAACAATCTCCCACTTGTTGTTTTCTTTCCACAAGGGGCCACAGGAGAGCTTAGTCATATTTCCAACCCTGAAATGCCCATTGTTTCTCTACACCAAGACAACTTCTCAAAGCTCACAGATTTTGTCAATGCATCTGCAATATTCTTCAAAGTGTCCACCTTTACCAGCAACACCTTTTTGTCTTCTATCATATCCCTCACAGAGTGATACTGAACATCAATGTGCTTTGTCTTTGAATGATAAGCAGGGTTCTTTGCCAAGAAAATTGCACTTTGGCTATCACAGTCTATTCTTATAGCTCCCAGTACTAACCCCATACTTGAACACAATCTCTGCAACCAAACTGCTTCCTTGCTTGCATGAGTGGCTGCCATGTATTCTGCCTCTGTAGTTGATAGTGCCACTACAGATTGTTTCTTACTCATCCAACTGACTGCACCTCCAAATAGGTTAAACACATACCCACTTGTATATCTTCTCTAATCCAAATCTCCAACCCAATCTGCATCAACAAAGCCATGATTATCCAACACTCTGTCCAATCCTGGTCTTCCTTGGTAGCACAAACCATAATCACTAGTGCAACGCAAATACTTGAAAACCCGCTTCATTGATGTCCAATGCTCCTTCCCTGGTTTTGACATAAACCTGCTCAATACTCCCACTGCATGTGCAATATCTGGTCTAATACAGACCATTGTATACATTAGGCTATGGACTGCACTCACATATGGAACACGGGACATGTCATCTTCCTCTTCTTGTGTCTTGGGACACTCTTCAGCAGATAACCTCACACCTATAGGAATAGGAAGCTTCACTGGTTTACTATCCTGCATATTAAACCTCTGCAGTATTGTCTCGACATACTTCCTCTAGTTTAACCAGAGCTTCATCTTTTCCCGATCTCTTTTAATTTCCATGCCCAAAATATAGCTTGCAATACCGAGATCTTTCATGTCGAATTTGGAGGACAATTGGGTCTTCAAATCCTAGATAATTTCTTTGTCATTTCCAACCAGCAACATATCATCCACATACAAGACCAGATAAATAACACGGTCACCAATCAATTTAAAATACACACAGTGATCTGCTTTGCTTCTGGTGAAGCCAAGTCCCTGTATAAATGTATCAAATTTCTGATACCACATCCTTGGTGACTGTTTTAACCCATACATAGACTTCTTTAACTTGCATACCAGTTCTTTCTTACCCTTCACCGCAAATCTTTCAGGTTGGTTCATGTAGATTTCCTCTTCCAAATCCCCGTGAAGAAATGTTGTCTTCACATCCATCTGTTCTACCTCAAAATCAAAAGCAACAACAACAGATAAAAGTAATCTAATAGAAGTTACCTTGGCAATAGGAGAAAAAATATCACCAAAATCAATGCCCAGCACTTGGGAATATCCTTTTTCTACCAACTGAGATTTGTATTTCTCCACCTTCCCTTCTGCATTTGTCTTTTTTTTGAACACCCATTTGTTGCCAATGGGTTTCCTTCCAGTCGGCAACTCCACTAGATCCCAAGCCTCATTTTTGTGCAAAGATGCCATTTCATCAACCATGGCCTCTTTCCAGAGTTTTCCATCCTCTGAATCTACTGCTTCCTTCACAGTTCTGGGATAATCATCAGTAATAGACAAAGAAAAATTTGAACAGAAAGCAGAAGGACTATACCTTTCTGGCTACCTTCTTTCTTGAACTAATCTTCTCAGAGCCGGAGTTTGTGGCTCTTCATCTTCTGATTCCTCCTCTGCTGCAGAGTCTGATTCTTCCTCCTTTAGCTCAAACTCTATCTTCTCAGGTTCCTTTGGTTGGACTTCATGTTTAATAACATATTTTACCTCTCTGAACACCACATCTCGGCTATACACAACCTTCTGTGTGACTGGGTTCCAAAGCTTATAACCCTTTAAACCATCCTTATACCCAACAAAGATGCACTTTTCAGATTTACTATCCAACTTGGTTTGTTTCTCCTTTGGAACATGTACATATGCATCACATCCAAATACCCTCAGATGTGAAAGATAGGGTTTCTTACCAGTCCATCTTGTGGAGTCCTATCCTCCGACGCTGATGAGGGTGACCTGTTGACCAAGTAACATGTAGTATCCACCACCTCTGCCCAAAATTCCTGTCCTAACCTGGCACCACTGAGCATGCTTCTTGCCCTTTCCATCAACGTCTTGTTCATTCTTTCTGCGACTCCATTTTGCTGAGGTGTATATGGAGTAGTCTTCTGCCGTGCTATACCACACTTCTTACAGAATTCTTCAAATTCCTTGCTGCAAAACTCTCCACCATTATCTGTCTCAGCACCTTTATCTTCTTCTCTGTCTGATTTTCCACCAGACCCTTAAATTCTTTAAACCTGTCAAAGACTTCAGATTTCTTCTTAAAGAAATATATCCATGTATTCCTTGATAAGTCATCTATAAATGATACATATTACATAGACTTACCCAGTGATGAAACCTTCACAGGTCCAAACACATCACTGTGCACAAGCTCTAATATCTGTTTCGCCCTCTTAGCACCAGAGGGGAAACTCACCCGATTCTGCTTCCCATATACACAATTTTCACATAAATCAAAATCTAGAGAGCTATTACTCATACCTTCTACCATACCTTTACCATGAAGTATTCGAAAGCCCTTCTCTCCAGTATGTCCAAGCCTTTGATGCCACAGCATGGTCTTCTCTCCTGAGACCACTAGATTTTCGTCTCCACTTTCAGGAACCACAGAACTGTTGCACCCATCAACAACAGTGCTACATTGCAGCTTGTACAGAGTTCCAGTCCGAATTCCCCACATCAATACCAGTGCTCCCCAAACCATATTGCTGGTATCCTTGTCGAACACTGGTTTTACACCTGCATCATCCAACTTGCTTACAGAAATCATATTTCTGGCCAATGCAGGAATATGCAAAACACTCGGAAGTGTGCTAACCCTTCCACCTTGCAACTTCAACTTTACTTTTCCGCGACCAATGATTCTAGCCTTCCTATCATCTACTAAGAAGACATCACCACCATCGTATTTCTCATACTCGCAGAACCATTCTCTATGGGGAGTGAAGTGAAAGGATGCACCTGATTCAATCAACCATGCCTCATGATCTACTTGTGTACTTGAAGAAGCCAATTACACATCCCCACCTTCATCTAAGGTGGTTTTCGCCTCTGCAGAAGGAGCATCATCAGATCCCTTTCCTTTATCAGGAGCTTTAGATTTACAGTCCCTTTTGAAGTGCCCTTCCTTTCCGCATTTCCAGCACACCACCTTTACAGGTTTTCCTAGAGATTTAGATCTCCCTCTAGATTTAGATCTCCCACTCGATGAATTATTTTTGTTTCTATTCTAGGACCGTCCTCGTACAGACAAGGCATCACCATTCTGGCTCTCCATATTTTTCCGTCTCATCTCCTCCGTTAGCAAGGCTGAGACTATTTCATCAAACTGCAAAGCAGTTTGATGAAATAGAACACAATAACCAAACTATCCCACGAATCTGGTAGAGAACACAACAAACTGATGCACTTATCTTCATCTGAAATTTTAATATCAACAGACGCTAACTGACTTACCATAGTATTAAAAGCGTTTAGATGCTCTGTCACCGAGTCTCCATCTTTCATCCTCAGGTTATATAGCTTTTCCGCAGGAACAATTTATTCACCAGAGACTTAGATTGGTACAAAGTCCCTAACTTGTCCCACAAAGCCTTTGTCGTAGCTTCCCCTGATACATTCAACAATACTGAATCTGAGACACACAATCGTATTGTGCTCTTTGCCTTCCGATCCAACTTCTTCCATTCTTCATCGGTCACTCCCATTGGTTTAGTACCTGGATCTACCGCAATCCACTGATCTTTATCCACCAACAGATCCTCCATCTTGAGTTTCCACAACTCAAAACTCTGACCATTGAACTTCTCAATCTCTATCTTTCCGCTGCTTGCCATCTTCTTTCACCACCAGAATCGATCTCATAGATCTCCCACTAAACAGGGTCTACCACAGGCCCGAGCGAAACCCCTCAGCAACAAAGGCGTCACCTTGAAGCCAAAACATCTCTGATACCAAATGTATGGTTTAACCCCGTATAGAAATTACCTGCATACAAATTCTAAATCACATAAAAATAAACAATGCGAGAGCATAACACATAAAACACATATACACAGAGATTTTCCCCTGGATCCCAAAACTGGGACTACCAACTTGATTTTTCATTATATTCCTTTCAATGTTACAATACATATTTATACATGCCGAAGCATCCAATACCATGGACCAAAAAACCATAGGTAGGTTCGCCCAACCTAATATAGGGTCCAAATTTTTTTTCTCGGGGTGCTGCCCCGGACCCCGTAGAGGGGGGCTACCCGCCCCCCTCAAACCCCCCGCACAGGGGGGGCTGCCACCCCCCCTGCGCAATCGACGCAACGAAGGGGGGGCTCCGCCCCCCCTCTAATCCCCCGGTTCACTACGCAGGTTAGTCGTGAAAAGAATATAACACAACCCAACAACTGTAAGAAACTGCTGGAAAAGCCAGAACTACTAGGAATTGCCAAAACAGCTAGAGCATCTGTCTCTGAAGGAAGGCAACATGATGTATGAGATCATGGGCAACATAATAAGCAACATGATGATATGAGCATGGGAAACATAATGATGCATGATGATATGAGCATGGGCAGTGTAATGATGAATGAGATCATGAGCATGGGTAGCTTGATGATGAATAAGACCATGGAAGATGCAGCATGATGAGCAACATGAAGATGAGAGTAGCTCAGTCATCAAGTTTCAACACATGTGACAATACAACAAGGTGTCACACGGTAATTTGCAGCAAATAGACAAGATGTAGCACTATGATAGGTGAACGAGTCACCTTAGAGAATCAGTTGAAGCAATATGTCTTCAACTGATCTCATGCCAATATCAAAAGTCAAAGTGATTGACTTCTATTGTAAATGTACTATCTCTCTCACTTGCTCTACTGAACTTTGAAGAACATAAAAGAATAATTGATCAAGGGTTTCCCCACATTGGGGTTTCTCCCTGGCTAGCACCACATCTTGCATCCTCTTGTCTTGGCTTGTATTCTGCGATTTATATTTATGTTCTATCTACAGTTTACTTTATACTGATGTGATTGCTAATGTGGAAAAGAAATTGAAATAAATTGCTCTAGCATAGAACATACCTAAAATTAATATGGTATTAGAGCTGAGGTGAAGACAATGCCCAAGAAAGAGTGAAAGAGAAATCACCAAAGACAATAGGGACAAGGCAAAAGGATCAATGGGTTCCACATCTCTCTTCTAAGTTCACAAAGGGTGAAGTCAAAGCAGAACATGTTATCAAAATGGTGTAGCGAAAGTTTCTCATGGCCCATCTAAAGATCACTTCATTGGGAAGTTCGGATCTAAGGGTGGAAGGAAAGGCAGATGCATTGGTTGCAATAAGTTCGGCCATTATGCAAAGGAGTGTCCGAAGGTAATGCAAGTCATCAAGGAAATGGTCTACTCTTCAAAGAAAGCAAGGAACCCCGAATCACTTTTATGTACCTAATCACAAGAAGAACCTGGTGTCCATCTAGGAAATGGAAGTCAAAGGTTTCAGGGTGGCCCTCATCGATGGAAAAGTATGTGTTTGGAAATAGAATTTTCAAAGATGCATTTGAGTACAGGGTTGTATCAAATTGTAGGAAGTCCACTGGGACCATGTCCATTGTCACATAGCACCAAAGTTCTGTGAGTCAGATGATGAAAGGGATGCCTGAATTCAAAAGGAGCATGAAAGTACATGTCTAAAATGTACCAAAGGAAAATCTTACAAGGGGACCATTCCCCTCATGTAGCAGTTCCACAGGTCTGGATCAACCCAAGGGGTCTGTGATTGATAATCAAGAATCTCGCATATGCAGGTGGAAGAAATCCCTCTATGGATTGAAGAAAAACACCCCGATCATAGTATGAGAGGATTGATAGCTATCTGATAAAGTTGAGATTCACTAGGAGTGAAATAGATCCAAACCATCCGAAGGTTGTGGATGATAGACTTCTCATACTGGCACCTTATGAGGACGACCTACTTCTAACAAGTGCAGACCCTCTCATTTGCAGAATTAAGAGGGAGTTGGATTCTGGATGTGGAATGGTGAACTTCAAGCTTGTGACTAACTCGAGGATCTTAACTTTCAAAAGTTATATGGTAGTGATGTAGAACCAGATTTGGGAAATGCCTCTGAATATCATAAACTCATTCGCGTTGATGTTCTTGGTGAACTTCTGTCCGGAGATATGTTTTGCAGTTAGCATGGTGAGCTCATATTTGGTTGAACCTCACTAGATTGGTGCCAAGAATCTTCTAAGATGTCTTCGGGGCACAATCTCTCATGGATTGAGATACACTGCCAGAAATATGAAACTATATGATTATTCGAATGTTGATTGGGCAGGCAGTGTGGAGGATCACTAGAGCACTTCTTAGTGTTCTTTCACTTTGGATTCTGCTTCGATATCATGCATGAGCAGGAAGCAGAAATTGATTGTTATAAGCACCATCAAGACTGGATACATATCTATGAGTATGATCTCGTATGAAGCTCCCTGGTTGGGGAAGCTCTTCAAGTGAGTTGTTTGTACCACTGTGATTCTCTGTGACAACCAGAGGTGGGATTCGATTATTGATGAATCCTGTATTCGATAATTGCTCCAGTAGATAGACATTAGATACTACCTTATCTGAGATATGGTAAGTCTATGAGCAAGGACGCTTCATCGGTATGGGATGACATACAGGTTGCTACACTTTGTCTAAGCCCTGGGGGAAGATCAAATTTGTGATTTTCCTCAACGACTTGGAGTCGTCAAAAGACCCTTGTACATGGTCTTGCATGTTGTATACATTGAGCTCTAGGAGCTCTGGGGCTTGTGGTTCTTACTAGAGCAACATACGACCACAGGGTGACTCAGCCTCCCCTGGTGATGCACACTGGGATAGGATGATTCACTCTCCTGTGGACAGGATGATTTGCTCTCCTATGGACATGATGATTCGCTCTCTTGTTGGACAAGATGATTCGCTCTGTTGTGTGACAGGATGATTCACTCTCTTGTGGACAGGATGATTCACTCTCCTATGAACAAGATGATTCGCTCTCTTGTGGGACAATATGGTTTGCTCTCTTGTGGGATAGGATGATTCGCTCTCCTATGTAGCAGGATGATTAATTCTCTTGTGAGGTCTAGATTATATGTTCTCCATGACGATTGTGTAGCAAGATGATTAGTTATCCTGTGAGGTATGGATGATGTGTTCTTCATGACGATTTTGTAGCAGGATCATTAATTATCCTGTGAGGTATGGATGATGTGTTCTCCATGACGATTGTGTAGCAGGATGATTAGTTCTCCTGTGAGGTTTGGATGATGTGTTCTCCATGACAATTGTGTAGCAGGATGATTAGTTCTCCTATGAGGCCTAGATGATGTGTTCTCCATGGCGATTGTGTAGCAGGATGATTAGTTCTCCTGTGAGGATAGGACTCATTAAGTTCTCCTGTTGAGGCATCTACCCATGCAGTTTGGACTCATGGGAAGTACCTCTCATCTGATCAATGAGTAGGGAAATGAGGATAGGGACCATAGTAGTATCGATGGACACATCACTGTATCTACTGTACTCCCTATGCTAGGATGACCTTCATTGATCTAGGATCAATGATACTAGTCTGGGACCCGTGGTAGGAGTTGTACCCACTATGAAAATGACTTCGGGTTGGTTGAGGACTAGTCTAGGACCAGTGGTACATACTCTGAGACTGACTTCAAGTCAGTAGAGTATAGGTCAGGAACTAGTGGTAGGAGTTGTACCTACTATGACACTGACTTTGGGTCAGTTGAGGACTGGTCTGGGACTAGTGGTACACACTCTGAGACTAACTTCGGGTCAATGGAGAATGGTATGACACATTCTCAATAAATTCTTCTTCTTCATGGTCCAGCAGAGCTAAGTTGAGCAAAGCAAAGCTAGTAGAGCTGATCAGAGCAAAGTAGAGCCAGCAGAGTTGAGCAGAGCAGAGCAGAGACAATAGAGCCAATAAAGCTGAGTAGAGATGAGTAGAGCCAGCAGAGCTAAGCAGAGCAGAGCAGAGCCAATAGAGCCAATAGAGCAGTGCAGAGCCAACAGAGCAGAGCAGAGCCAGCAAAGCTGAGCTGAGCTGAGAAGAGCCAAAATAGCTGAGAAGGGCTAGCAGAGCTGAGCTAAGTAGTGCAGGGCACTGATAGCAAAGATAGTACAGTTGGACATATGGATCAGGGGATGGAGTTCTCCCTAGTTGAGAGGGAGTGTTAAAATTGGCAACTAGGGCCAAAATCCATGTGGGTCATATTATTTATGGCAGCTGATATTTTTATTGGATCCCTCTCATTGAGAGGTGTAGGATTGATCTAAATATCATCCGATTCCGATAAGTATTTATGAATTTATGAATTTATTTATGTTATGGACAAATTGTTAAGTCGACCAGCAACTTATATAGGCTTAGAAGCCCAACAGTCATGTCTATTCAACCTCTGCGTTTAAGTACAAATAGAAGAGGACTTCAAGTATTTTCTACACACACTTGGATCTCTTCCTCTCTCTACTTGTCTTTGGGTTTTAGTAGGAGGAGAGATCCTAAGGAAAAGCTGGAAATATCGGAAAAGCCAGATGTTGGGCCATTAATATGCCATTATTATTATTAGTTATGAACACTTATTCCACCCATGTATACCATTCTTCATCACGTCATTTATCATAATTTATCATATAATTCTATTTTACAATGATTTATGCTCTTATGAAAAAACATTATCTATTCTCCTTCATTTCTAATAAATTAATGATTATGCATGATTTTATCAATGATAGCTTTAATAAATTTGTTGTAACATTATTCACAATTTTTAGCCTCCAATACAATTTCCAGATTGAAGATCTGATCATTAAATATTCCAACTCAAAAATTCGCTGGAATAAGAAGTGATAGTTTTGCGGTTGCGAGTTTTGGCAAATGAAGAAGAATCTGGAAAATCCGGAACATGGGTTTTGTCTATAATGGACCAAATTCAGCGTGTATTGAGAGAAGCACAGGGTTCTTTGAGCACAATTTTCTCAGATTTATTGTGTGGCCATTTTCCAAATCTCTGCTGCAAAGCCAAATTTGCCTTGATCTTGTTGAAAGATAGATGGAAATATATTTTCTTGTTGATCAATTGGTTAGAAACAATCCAATTTTGTAATATAAATCATGTTGTAATTATCTCTGTTGTAACTGCTCTTTGATCTCTCTCTATTTAAATGAAAACAGAGATCAGAGATGGGGATGGAAAAATGATGGAGAATTGAGGATTCAGAATTGGAAATTCAAGAATGATGATGGGATAAGATAGAAAAGGAGGAAAAGGAGATTGTTGCATTACCATTGTAATTCTCAAAGCTTCAGCTGCTGTAATGATTTCACAGTTTGATGATGAATAAATAAAAGGGTTGCTATTCATTCTTCTCATCTGAAGTAGCCCAGCAGCATCCACTGGCAGCTAAGGGCCCAGCCTCCGGTGGAGTATGTTGCTGCTATACTATATCTTTTCATTTTCATCGTGTGATGGTTTGATTTAATTCCTATTTCTTTGAATCGTATTACCTTGCAGTTTCATGTTTTTGCAACGAGTTGCTATAATATTTTATGAAATTGTTTTATTGCACAAGTTAAGATTGAATCACGTGGCTATTCTTTTCCATCTTAATAGAGATTATCATCCTTTTCTACTTATATTGTTATGTTGTTCAATTCAGTTGTAAGGCTTCGCTATTCATTTCGTACTTTGATATTCATTATAGACTGTTGGTTATTCGATTCCTTTAATTACAGTTTGCTGTCCATTTACTTTTCTGTTCATTTATGTTGGTTAATAGCAAGAGTTTTCTTTTAATGATTTTTCCTAATTTACTTTTAATAGTAGCTTTAGTTCAGTATCTATTTCCTTTTAATTGCTTTAAAGCGGGACTCTGAACTATAGAGAACATTGGTTATTGCTTCCTCGTTCTTAGATTGATTGTCTTGTTCCAGTTTGATTTCAATTGTATCAATCTCTAGAGGAATGAGTTATTTCTACTGTATCCTCAATTGATGTTTTCTAAGTGAATAGTTGGATTTCAAAGCATTTGAGTTTATGTTGTTGTAGTTAGATTTTGTTTCAAGCATCCATTTAATTTTAAGCAGTATACTACAAAACATTACTCTTAAATAAATAGCCACCTCAGACTGAGTACACTCTTGAAATAAAAAGTTGTCCTTGGGTTGATAATTAATGTGAAGATAATTAGGAGTTAAAAAGACACCTTTTTATCGCTCAAAATTTTGGCGCTGTTGCTGGGGAAAGTGTAGCCATTTTTAAATAGTAGTGTGCATCTAATGAGTGCCTGTTAGGAAAGAATTGGGTATTAAAAATAGAAAGTAAGAACCTGCGTACGGAGCATGTAGAAGCCCTGTTCCCCCACCCGCTTTCCAACAGAATTGTTAATGAACTTAGGGTAAATGTTTGAATTTTTGAAAAACAAATCTCATGATTTTTCTCAAGTTGTGATGTAAGCACCACCCATTTCACTAACCGATTGACAAGAACATTTGAAGAAGGAGCCTCAAAGAAACACATGAAGAACATCTTCTATTATGGTAAGAAATGACTGACATTTCTAATTTTGAATTTCCTATAAAAGATCTAGGAGGAGTGACACAAATGCACATAATTCCCCCATCCTCTCTACCAAATTTTCATGGCTTAGCAAATGAAGACCCAGATACAATTTTATTTGAATTTGAAATACTTTGTAGAGGATATGATTATTGTACTAATGACCAAAGATTGAAACTGTTTCCTCTTACTCTAAAAGGAGCAACTCTCCGATGGTTCATGAGCCTAGGTGGGAACTGCATCCAAACATGGGAGGACATGAAGAACATATTCTTGAAGAAGTACCAAGACTATTGCAAGGCCAATGGAGATATTTTCAATATGATACAAGGGAAGATGCAAGCTTGGAGGACTATGTAGATTGATTTCAATACAACCTTCAAATATCAAAGCATAAGCATTTGGAAAAAGAAATCTTAAAAACACTTCTTCTTAAAGGAATCAAAGATGAATTTTTAGAACTCTTAAATCTGATAGGAAAAAGGTGATGTTTTTCAGTTATCATATGATGATGTTTGTGAGTTATGCATAAGGTATTCAAGAGGAATCTCCAAGGCTGGTAAGAATCCTAGGGATGTTTGTTCTTTGTTTTCCAAATCTGCTACAAGAATTGGAGACATAAGATTTGAAATCAATGATTTATTTGAACAATTTAAAGTTGATTTTATTAGCTCTCTAAATGCAAAATTGGATGTTTTGGAAGTTCATAAAAATCAAGAATTTGATGAAGTGTTTTGCCCTCATGACCGAAAGGATCATCCCATAGATAGTTGTTCTTCCTTTATCTAGGATGGAAGTATCATTTCAAAGAGATGAGGAAACTGCAACAAGATCAAAACCATGGAAATCATGGCCTACAGGTATGGTTCAAAAGACTTATTCTCCATTATCTTACTTGCATAATCCATTATGGAATACTCACATGTTAGAGCAGCCATGTCAATCTCAATATAACCACCACCAATCTTGTCTACAAGTGTCATAGTTCACCTTATGATTACATGACTACTCTCCCTCATCTTGTAGCACAAACATATTCTCCATATTCTTCACCAACTCTTCCACAACATCTTGCTTGCCCATCAAAACCATTCACACAACCCAATCAAGCACATCATCAAAATGCTCCATTCCATATACAATTTTCTGCTCAACTAATTCCACACCCTCACCACAATAAACCAGTAAAACATGCTTACAATGTTGAACTGCAAAATTTACCCACCCTTCCAACCCATTCTATCTCACATGCGCCATTAGAGAAAACTTACAATGAGATTCAAAATGTTTCAAATTCAAAAATTGTAGAAGTTATGGGAAAAAATGAGGTTTCTTTTAGTTTGCATCAACAAGCCATCTTAAAATCTCAAGAACTTCATGATATGATGGATATGGGAAATCAACAAATTAAAAGATATATTGAAGATTGGTTTCACTCCATCATTTGGCAGCAACATCACTCCATATTTGAACAATTTTTTATACTATTTTTTTCAAGGGAAGTTGGCTTCTCATACCCTAATTTTTATCAACATGCATTTTTCATATTTGGGTATGTGCATACATGAGGCCTTATTTATAAAATGGTTCCACTAGAAATACTCTTATACATAAACTTATGCAATTCTCAAAGAAGAGTAGTACAGTGGAGAAAATAAAACAAATAAAGAAATAAAACAAACACATTTTTTTTTTTTTGTAAAATTAGTTGTTGTTTTTGATGCAACACGCTATCGAAATCAACATCGGTGATAAATGTTTCAATTCATTTGTGTATGTAGATGATTTATAATGGAAATAATAGTTCTACAGAAACTCATATTCATTTTTATCACCAATTTGAAAAAATGCTTGAATATCATTTTTTTAGCTTGTGGGCTTGATGAAATTTATGGAAAAACAGTCGGGACAGTCATGTTTTGAGGGACCAAAAGTAAATATTTTTAAAACCTATTTCTACCTTAAGTATCCCTTGATGTATAATTTCCAACCCAATTTGAATCACTCAATTTCTATTTGAAACGAAAAAGTTAAAAACAAAACATTGACAGGGTGTCTAGCGGGTAGCTCAGGAACAGAGTTGGGACAGTCTATTTTTGGAGGCCTAAATGTTTGAAATTTTAAAACCCGTTACTATGGTAGATTCCCCTATGAATCTAGTTTACAAGGAAATTTGAATCACTCATTTTTTATATCGTATGGGGAAGTTATGATCGAAATACTGACTATCTATCGTAAATCAGCACCCTTAAAACTATGTCTTTCTGGTTGTTCCTTACAGTATTTGACATATCAATTCTTCTTGTCTTCAAAACCTATTTCTATTGGAAATAAATAAATGAATATAATTTCATTTCCAATTTGAATCATTTGAATCTGACATCAAACGAAAAATTTATGCTTGAAATATCAACTATTAGTCTAATCTAGGTAATCGAAAATGACTCTGTTATGCAGGTTGTTCTAACTAAAATTGACATATCATATCATTGAAATTTTAAAACCTATTTATATTGGAGATACACCTTTGAATTAGCTCTCATTTAGCTTTGGAATCACTCAATTTGGATGAAAAAAAATAAGTTGTGATTAAAACACTGCAGGTTAGCATGATTGGCCACTGCTCTCCCGCAAGTGACAAATAAATTTTACTTTGTTATTTTCTCCATGGATTTGTTATACAAAGTAAATACTTGTTGTTTTCTGCATAATTATTGGATTAGGGGAGCCCGCGCACCTCTCTTTCTCCATGATTTAATGTTTTATTGCAGGTAGATACTCGTTTTTGCAGGTCCTAGGAGAAAAAGAAAGTCAATTTATGGACAAGTGATTCTTGAAAGAAATTTTAATGAAACAAAGGAATTTCATCCAAATCATTACCCAACAGATTCATAACAAAAGAAATGAAGAATTGATTTCCATTTAAAGATTCATGTCATGTCTTTGCTACCAAAACCTTTTTCGAAGAGATCATTTTTTTTTGACATAACATCATAGTTGTTGTAACTTAATTTATTTACTTACATACTATTTTTAAATAAAATGTTGTTTCTTTTCTGATCTCTCTTATATTTTGTGTTCCAGTCATTATTTCATTCAAACTGTAACTCATCCTTAGCATCAATACAGTGAACAGCTAATTCATTCTTTGCGTGCTTGCATTTTATGCTTGTGCATTTTGCTGTTCCTTTCCCACGGTTCATTTTGTTGTTCCTTTTCCACGGCTCATTTTGTTATTCATTTTCCATGGTTCATTTGCTATTCCTTTTTCACGTTTTGTTGTTCCTTTTCGAATGAAACAACACTTCTGCACTTTCACGTTTTGTTGTTCCTTTCCGAATGGAACAACACTTTTGCACTTTCACATTTTTTTGTTCCTTTCCGAATGGAAAAACACTTCTGCACTTTCACATTTTGCCGTTCCTTTCCGAATGGAACAGAACTACTGCACTTTCACATTTTTGCTATTCCTTTCTGAAGGAACAACACTTTCACATTTTTTCTATTCCTTTTCAAAGGAATAGCATTTTCACATTTTTTTGTTCCTCTTAAGGAACAACACCTTTTCACATGCATTTTTTTTTTTGTTCCCTACAGGGAACAACACTTTTTTATCTGTATTTTTGCTTTTTGGTGTGCATTTCCTTTACTGTTCCCTACACGGAACACCGCTTTTTGGGTGTTTTTGCTATTCCTTCAAAGAATAAACACTTTGGGAGTATTTTTGAGAGCAACCCTTCTTCTTGTGGGATTATTCCTAGTCCATCTCAACCACATTTTACCGATTCCCTTTCATGGCATAAAGTACACTACTTTTATGAGGACAAGAATTATGGATTCTATTGAAGCAAGTTAATATCATTCACGTTATGATCTTTAACAGGACAACTCCTTGATAATAGCTTATTTTCAAAAGGGACACAATTATTTATATACTACTTTACTGCATTATTTTCTGTTATACATGATATTGATTTATCATCTTAATACCATGTTGGTTCCATCCTTCCTAGTTATAATCTTCTCTGTCTGTAATAAATAAGATTATGGGTATATTTTTTTCTGTTGACATGTTCAACTTCTTCCACCATCCTTGCTCTTAAGGAGGAGGTCTCTGTTAGGGTCCCACCGTAACCCCCTTATTCATGTAGTAGGATCGAGTCATAGTTATAGTTATGTAAGGAGTCAATAAAGCCCATATTAATAATTGTAGGTGGTTAACCCGCAATTAATGATGGGACCATAGTTAGTTACAAATGGGCCATGGTATTAATAAGAACCATGGTATTGATCCATGGTATTGCATGTATGAGTCATATATAAAGGATAGAGACTCCCTGCGAGGAGCATCGTGTCTTATTTTGTAATCGAGCTCTGCTCTATTGGAGGTTGCTCTTTCGAAGACGCAAGTGAACATTGCTTTCTGAATAATAAAATACTTGCTGTTGTTTCTCATTATTCTAAGTTCTGGGTATATTTCTTCGCATATTCTGTATTCCCGTATCGCCTTGCAAGTTAAGAGCATAACAAGTGGTATCAGAGCTCTTTCCAAGGCCGGTGGGATCTCCATTCTTAGCAAATTGTTTTTGGCTAGAGACGTGTTCCGGCGTCTTTAAACCACGGGATCTGTCGTTGAGCACATAAACCTGCGGATTTGGGGAGGCATGCACGCAAGAAATACAAGAGGTGGTCATGCTTGTTGGACTCCCTTGTAACCCCTGTGGGTACCCCTTCGAGTAGTAGCACATTAGACAAAACTGCACATGGACTGTCTTCCAGGTACCCTCTGGGTATATCAGAAGCCCCCTAGCTCCTTTGAAACCTCGCCATAGATAAACCGTCAGCTGTCTTGCTGCTATAGTACACCAAGAACAGCACTCGGAGAGATTACTCGCCTGTACAATAGGGTAGTTGGGTTGTACGGTTAAGGGTATAGTTGATCCTCCTTAGTTGGAGCCCTGAAACATTGGGTTGAGTACTACTGTCAAACCCTTATGTATATTGCGATCTGTAGCACCTGACACTCCTCGAGACAATAGTTCCCTTTTCTATCTTGGGATCATGCATAACGTCTACTAGATTAGATCTCGCAAGTGGGGTTGCAGCAGCAGCAGACATCGGTCCCGTAGTTCTGAGTTAGCAGACCAGCCTTTCCGATCCATCAGATTCGCAGTAGCAGTCAGTGCCACTGCTCAGAGCTATCTGATCAACCATTCAGATCTCTCACATCCACCAAATCTTAGTTGTGTGGGGTTCCTATACCGGGGCATGATTTTCGCAGGACTTTTGGCAGCATCGACATTTTGGGGATTCGGCTACTGCAGTATTCCTAAGAAAGGAGTAAAACTCCGTTACGAGTTTTAAGAAAAAAAAAGTCTAAGACCCCCTAGGGCGCTTATTGGTGATCTATCCCATAAGAATTAGGATGACGAGTTGATCAAGGTGGTACCATTCAATTGTGAGTGAAAAAAAAATTCGGGCGGTCCCAAATTTCAAGTACATAGGATCGGTACATTGTAGAAACTAGAGCTCAAACTATGACCAATGAGAAGATCGACAAACTTGAACAATCCTTGCAAGCCATCCAATCTCAACTTGATAGACTAACTGACACACTCTTTAAAGGCAAGGAGGAAGCCCGTGAGGAGGCGTATATTGGAAATGGACACAGTGAGGGTGAGTCTTGCTGCTCTCTTCACCTCTGGGGCACCCACCAACAATCCCGTCCGTGACATCCCAAGCTGGATATGCATAAATTTGATGGTACTCACCTGGTCACATGGATAGCACAAATGGAGCAGTATTTCAATCTGAATAACATCTTAGATAATGAGACTCAGCTTATGGTGGGGAGCATGTACTTGGACAATGCAAGATGGCAATGGTGGGAATGGCATCAACATTTCAATGGAAGTTTTCTGACTTGGGCCACCTTCAAAAAATCTCTTACAGAGCGCTTTGACCAGGAATATTCTTTTTTGGGTTGTCTCACTAAGCTCCGATAGACTGGCACAGTGGATGAATATGTTATAGCCTTTGAAGCCTTAGCTTTCCGCACTAGGGATCTCTTAGATGCGTTCTACATGGAATGTTTTATCAGCGGTCTTAAAGAGGCCATACAAGCCAACGTCTGACTACACCACCCTCCCACATGGTCGGAGGCTTGCAAGGTAGCTCGTAACGTGGAACATGCGTTAGCAGCCCAGTCCATTCGCCCAAATTTCACTGCCAAGGGTCAACCCCCACAAGCTCACAACACGACTCAAACAATTAAGGTTCAAAAGGTGTCACCTGCAGAAATGGCCGAAAGAAGAAAACAAGGATTATGTTACTACTGTGACGAAAAATACTCCCCAGGTCATAAATGCAAGGAGCCTATATTTTTTCAAATTGATGCCACTGATTACAGCTCATCAGAGGAAGTCCCACCACTTGAGGAACCAGAGGAGGTAGAAGAAGATAATCAGAAGGACAATGTCCCTGACGAACCAGTTATTTCGCTGCATGCTTTGGCAGGGATTTCTTCACCTCAAACTCTCAAAATCAGAGGTTGTATTAAACATCGCCCAGTAGTAGTCTTGATTGATAGTGGAAGTACACATAATTTCATCCATCAAAAAGTCGTGGAAGCAGTGCATTGTTTTGTATGAGCAGTTTCTAACTTCCAAGTCCAAATTGTGGATGAGGGAACAATGAAATGTGAAGGCCGCTGTGAAAATGTCAAACTTCAAATGGGGGATTATCCGTTGAAGACCCACATGTTTGACATACACATGGGGGGGTGCGACATTGTCCTCGGTGCTGAATGGCTTCGCACTCTTGGGCCAATCACAATGGATTTTCAGGAGTTATATATGAGCTTTAAGCAGAACAACTCCACATATACCCTCCGTGGACTCCAGGCAGGAGCTCCCTCTATCATCAGCTCACATAGGATGGAAAAATTGCTAAAAAAGGGCCATCATGGAGTTATCGCTCAATTTAATGCCATCCAGGCCGTCGAACTCAATTCTCTGCCGATTCATCCTGAGATGCAACATATTTTAAATAACCATCTACTAGTCTTTGACAAGCCTCATGAGCTTCCACCCTCGTGAGGGGAACATGATCATAGCATCACCTTGGTTCCAGGGGCCCAACCACCAAATGTGCGCCCATACAGATATCCATTCACCCAAAAGAATGAAATAGAAAAAATAATCAAGGAACTTTTGGAAGCAGGTGTCATTCATCCCAACATTAGTCCTTATTCATCACCGGTGGTCATGGTGCTCAAGAAAGATGGGGAATGGTGGATGTGTCCAGACGTCAGGGCCCTCAATAAGTTGATAGTCAAAGATAAATTTCCCATCCTGGTTGTTGATTATTTTTTGGATGAACTCAATGGGGCTCAATTCTTCACTAAGTTGGATCTTCGCTCAAGCTACCACCAAATTCGCATGAAGGAAGTTGACATTCCAAAGACTGCTTTCAAAACTCATGAAGGCCATTATGAGTTCCTGGTCATGCCATTCAATCTTTGTAATGACCCATCTATTTTTCAGAGCCTTATGAACCACTTTCTCAAACCACATCTCAGGAAATTTTTCCTTGTCTTCTTCGATGACATCCTCATCTATAGTTGCACTTGGACCGCACATCTTCAGCATGGAGATCTACTCTTGCAACTGCTCCGCAAGCATAAATTATTTGTTGAGTTGTCCAAATGTTCTTTTGGCATGGAAGAATTTGAGTATTTGGGCCACATTGTGGGGCGTGAAGGTGTCAAGGTGGACCCCAAAAAGATCCAGGCAATGCAGGATTGGCCTCAACCTAAGACCTTGAAGAGCCTGAGAGAATTTTTGGGTCTCACAAGATATTATTGCAAATTTGTCTGCAATTATCGCTGCATTGCGAAGCCCCTCACTCAACTCCTCAAGAAAATTCATTCTTCTGGAATGATGATGCACAACAAGCATTTACAGCTCTCAAAAATGCCATGTGTTCCACTCCAGTCTTAGCACTCCCTGATTTCACCAAATCTTTTTTCATTGAATGTGATGCTTCGGGTATGGGTATTGGGGCAGTCTTAATGCAAGAAGGTCGACCCTTGGCTTTCACAAGTCAACAACTAAGTGGGAGGAATCTGGGAAAATCTACCTATGAGAAGGAAATGATGGTCATCTTATATGCAGTAGATACCTGGCGACCTTACTTACTGGGGTGACGTTTCCAAATCCGTACAGACCATCACAGTCTTAAATATCTTTTGGAGCAACGCCTATCCTCCCAAAAAAAAAAATGGCTCGCCAAAATGCTGGGATATGATTATGAGATCATTTACAAGAAAGGGCACAAAAATAGTGTAGCATATGCATTATCTTGCCAATTTGAGGAGGAAAGTACCCTGCTCGCAATTTCCCTTCCCATTCCAGAATGGATTGAAGAGGCTTGCAGGGAATGGTTTTCACATCCCGAGCTCTCCCAACTCATTACTCAATTTCAAGCGGATCCAAATTCCACCAAGGGCTACTCGTGGCAGGATGAGATTCTTCTCTACAAGGACAGAGTCGTAATATCACCAACATCCACCCTCAAAAGCCGCATTTTGGAAGAATTGCACTCATCCCCCACTGCAGGACATTCAGGCTTTCAGAAGACATATGCTCGAACTAGAAGATCATTTTTTTGGATAGGCATGAAAAAGGACATCCTTACTTTTGTAGTGGAATGCGATGTCTGTCAACGCCACAAAGGGGAGACAGTCAAAGCACCAGGCACATTACAACCATTGCCCATCCCGGCATCTATATGGATGGAGGTTTCTATGGATTTCATTACAGGTCTTCCAAAGTCGAGAAACAATTCAGTCCTCATGGTGGTTTTGGACCGACTTTCTAAGTATGTTCATTTCCGTGCCCTACCCCACCCGTTTACACCGACTTTGGTCGCTCAATCTTTCATGGATCAGATCTTCAAATTGCATGGCATGCCCACTTATATTGTGTCTGATCGTGACCCGATCTTCACCAGTAAATTTTGGCAGGAACTCTTCAGGCTACAAGGCACCCAACTAAAACTCAGTACTTCCTATCATCCACAAACGGATGGTCAAACTGAGGCTGTCAACAAATGTCTGGAAACCTACCTTAGGTGTTTCACTTCAGAAAAGCAACATCTATGGGTACAATGGTTGCCTCTAGTTGAATGGTGGTATAACACCAACTATCATGCCACCACCAAAGTGACTCCCTATGAAGCAGTTTATGGTCAACTCCCTCCTTCCCCTACTTCTTATATCAAGGGGTGCTCCAAGGTACAAGCAGTGGATCAACTCCTACAAAACCGCACAACCATGCTCGCCCATCTTAGAGAGAATCTTCATCAAGCTCAAAACCTTATGAAGCAATAGGTAGATCAGCATTGCTCAAAGCGCCAATTTCAAGAAGGGGATTAGGTATTTTTGAGGTTGCAACCATATAAGCAAAACTTCACTAAAAGACAAGGGTTGTCATAAACTATCTCCAAAATTCTACGGACCATATCAAGTACTTCAGCGCATTAGAGAAGTGGCCTACAAGCTAGCTTTGCCACCCACTGCAAAAATCCATCAAGTTTTCCATGTCTCATGCCTCAAGAAAGCGATTGGGAACAGTTGTAGAATTCAAACCAGTCTACCTAAATTGGATGAAGAAGGGTCAATCTAGCTCCAACCTGAACAAGTCCTAGACACACGAGAATGGCACCTATGTGGCCGTATGATCAAGGAAGTCCTCGTCAAGTGGAAAGACACCTCTCCAGAAGATGCAACCTGGGAACCATCCACTATTCTTCAGTAGTTTCCACAGCTTCGGCCTTGAGGACAAGGATATTCTTAAGGGGGAGGGCATGTTAGGGTCCCACCCTAACCCCCTTATTCATGTAGTAGGATCAAGTCATAGTTATAGTTAAGTAAGGAGTCAATACAGCCCATATTAATAATTGTAAGTGGTTAACTCGCAATTAATCATGGGGCCACAGTTAGTTACAAATGGGCCATGGTATTAGATAGATGGTATTAATAAGAACCATGGTATTGATCCATGGTATTGCATGTATGAGTCATATATAAAGGATAGAGATTCCCTACGAGGAGCATCGTGTCTTATTTTGTAATCGAGGTCTGCTCTATTGGAGGTTGCCCCCTCGAAGAGGCAAGTGAATATTGCTTTCTGAATAATAAAATACTTGCTATTGTTTCTCACTATTCTAAGTTCTGGGTATATTTCTTTTCATATTCTGTATTATCGTATCGTCTTGTAGGTTAAGAGCATAACAGTCTCATTACGAGCCAACCTACCATGTTAATAAGGCTGTAACAAAGTGACATTCCCATTATGGCCACCACACCAGGGTTATGATCCATTGGATAGCCAAATTATCCTTGGAACAGGAGGTCTCATCACGAGCCGTCCTGATCACTTTTGCTACATCCAAGTGAATGGCTGTGTGGTTATCTGGTTACCATGCCAGCACACTGATCTCTTCTGTAGAACAACACTGGAACTTTCCATTTATAAATCGAGGATCCTGGCTCATATGGGTTAAAAAGCAACCCTGTTTAGGCTATGGATGCCTGCTGGCAGCAGAGGCTCTACTTATGGTATTGAAGTTATATCTTATCGTCAATTATTACTATAATACCCTTTTCTTATTTTTTCTTTTTTATCGGAGAAGTTATTTCCTTAATTTTTTTCCTATTTTGAACATTTACGCATGAGAAATTATTTTTTGATTAATCATATCATTTTTCAGCTAGAATACCATCAACAAAGCATATTTTTAGCATATTGTTCTCCTTTTTCTTTTTCGCATAACTTATCATCAATCCAAAGCATTCTATATTTTATTCATAACTATCTTTACACACTCTGCTCTCATTATCACCATGTGTACTCTGCTTCATTCACTGTGGTATTGTTCATTCCCTTGCCTTGCCATCAGCACAACACCTCTCATATGTTTTATGGTCATGGAATCCCTTTTCTAATTAAAGGGGGGAATGTATGCATTATGGGAGAGCATGCGATATGATAACATGCACTCTGCCAAACTTGTTGATTTGACAAAATATTAGTATTGCATGTATACAAAAGTTTTCCTAATTGAAATTTTTTGCATGCATATTATCTGTTGCTATTCAAAACTAACATTGTGGACTCAAGAACATTGTATGCAAAATAATGATTTGTTTATAGGAGAATAACAAGTATGGGCAAAATTATATTCACAGCATGACCACACTATTGCAACTAACAGAAGAGGCTCGAGCAACTCATGAACATGAACAATTCTTCAGACATGGTGTGCTTGCCTGGATTCCACCTTTTGCATCACTTTCAACACCAACTCTGTCTACCTAAGCTTCAACAAATTCCAGTCCATATATGTCATTCCACATTTTTCTTTTTGGAGGTAAAACTTGAGGTAAAATAGCATAATTTTCTGATTTATTACGAATTTAGGAGAATTTAATGAAAATCCATTTTGAGCATTATTTATCATCCATCATTCCACATCTTTACCACTTTCCATTTTTCAGCGACATATTATCTTTCTGTTTTGGGGAGTGTTTCTTTCATTCATTTCTTTCTTATGACCATGTCATTCATATTCTTTATCATCCATTTCTATTCTTATTCATTCTCAACACCTCCTTTATTCCATGTTGTTTTACACGAAGCATAGCATTCAACAGACGGTAGCAACAACCTCAATTTTTTTTCTAGCATCGCATAAGGGCATGCTAATTGTTTAGAGAGGGGGAGGAATTGCTATGCATGATGGATGTTTTTTATTTTCTTTCTCACTTAAGGCATACAATTTTAGTGCAGAAATTGATTTCCATAATATTTTTAAAAACTATGAACTCAATTCTTGTGATATTTGGAAAACACAGGCGTATTATTAAAATACACATACCCAGATAATTTCAAGATAAATTGGTTCATAAAATTTCAGAAATCATGCACTCTCACCTAAAGCCATTTTGTTTATATCTCATGATCCATGCATCAAAACGATCTAATTCTTGGATCATAGAGGCATTCATATATTACAAATTTACTTGCAACATTTCAACAAAAGCTGGTTTGTAGTTTTTGGGAAAATGGTTAATGAAGGTTGCTGTCACTTATATCATATTTTGTTGCAACTTCATTGTTATGCCTTCATCAAAATCGCTAAGTTTGAATATTCATTAATTAAGGAAGAATTAATTTGTTCTATCCATTTCATGAGCTGAGAAGAACAAATTTTTTATTGCTTTGTTAACATATGAGTTTTCTCTTTGGGTTGCATGAAGACATGAAATATATTCAATTTTTGTTGCATAAGGACATGCAACATATTGAGTGTGGGGGTATGTTGGGCCGTTAATATGCCATTATTATTATCACTTTTGAACACTTATTCCACCCATTTCTACCATTCTTCATCATGTCATTTATCATAATTTATCATATAATTCTATTTTATAATGATTTATGCTCTTATGAAAAAATATTATCTATTCTCCTTCATTTATAATAAATTGATGATTATGCATGATTTTATTAATGATAGCTTTAATAAATTGGTTGTAACATTATTCACCATTTTTAGTCTCCAATACAATTTCTAGATTGAATATCTGATCATTAAATATTTCAACTTAGAAATTCGCTTGGATAAGAAGTGATAGTTTTGCGGTTGCGATTCTAGGAAAATGAAGAAGAATCTGGAAAATCCGGAAATGGGTTTTGTCTATAATGGACCAAATTAACTTCGGTGTAGAATGGTTTGCCCAAATTTGGCTTGTATTGAGAGAAACATAGGGTTCTTTGAGCACGATTTTCTCAGATTTACTATGTGGCCGTTTTCCAAATCTCAGCTGCAAAGCCAAATTTGCCTTGCTCTTGTTGAAAGATAGATGGTAATATATTTTCTTGTTGATCAATTGGTTAGAAACAATCCAATTTTGTAATAGAAATAATGTTTTAATTATCTCTGTTGTAACTTCTCTCTGATCTCTCTCTATTTAAATGAAAACAGAGATCAGAGATGGGGATGGAAAAATGATGAAGAATTGAGGATTCAGAATTGGAAATTCAAAAATGATGATGGGATAGGATAGAATAGGATGAAAAGGAGATTGTTGCATTACCATTTTAATTCTCAAAGCTTCAGCTATTGTAATGATTTCATAGTTGGATGATGAATAAATAAAAGGGTTGCTATTCATTCTTCTCATCTGAAGTAGCCCAGCAGCATCTGCTGGCAGCTAAGGGCCCAGCCTCCAGTGGAGTATGCTGCTGCTGTATTATATCTTTCCAATTCCCACCGTGTGATGGTTTGATTTAATTCCTATTTCTTTGAATCGTATTGCCTTGCAGTTTCATGTTTTTGCAATGAGATGTTATAATATTTTATGAAATTGTTTTATTGCACAAGTTGAGATTGAATCGCGTGGTTGTTCTTTTCCAACATAAAAAATATTATTATCCTTTTCTATGTATATTTTTATGTTGTTCATTTCAATTGTAAGGTTTCGTTGTTCATTTCAGACTTTGATATTCATTATAGACTATTGGTTATTCGATTCCTTTCATTACAGTTTGTTGTCCATTTACTTTGTTGTTCATTTCTATTGGTTAATTGCAAGAGTTTGCTTCTAAAGAGTTTTCCTAATTTACTTTTAATAGTAGCTTTAGTTCAGTTTCTATTTCCTTTTAATTGCTTTAAAGCAGGACTCTCAACTGTAGAGAACATTGGTTATTGCTTCCTCATTCTCAGATTGATTGTCTTGTTCTAGTTTGATTTCAATTGTATCAATCTCTAGAGGAATGAGTTATTGCTACTATATCCTCCATTGATGTTTGCTGAGTGAATAGTTGGATTTCAGAACATTTTAGTTTATGTTGTTGTAGTTAGATTTCTTTTCAAGCATCCATTTACTTTTAAGCACTATACTGCAAAACATTACTCTTAAATAAATAGCCACCTCAAACTGAGTGCACTCTTGAAATAAAAAGTCATCCCTGGGTTGACAATTAATGTGAAGATAATTAAGAGTTAAAAGACACCTTTTTATTGCTCGACACCGGAAAAGCCGAAAAAGGCAGAACTGCTAAAAAAGCCAGAACTACTAGAAAATTCGGAACTGTTAGAAAAGCTGGAAACTCCAGAAAAGTTAGAAATACTGGAAAATCCAGAAAAGCCAGAAAAACCAGAAATGTCAGAACTTCCAGAAAATCCAAAACTACCGGGAACTGATGAAATAGTTGGAGCATTTTCCTCCAAAGGAAGGCAGTATGATGTATGAGATCATGGGCAGTATAATAAGAAGCATGATGATATGAGCAGGATACCATAATGATGCATGATGATATGAGCATGGGCAGCATAATGATGAATGAGATCATGAGCATGGGCAGCTTGATGATGAATAATATCATGGAAGATGCAGCATGATGAGTAGCATGAAGATGAGAGTAGCTCAGCCATCAAGGTTCAACACATGTGACAATACAACAAGGTGTCACACGGTAATGTGTAGCAAATATACAAGATGCAACATTATGATAGGTGAACGAGTCACCTTAGAGAATCAATTGAAGCAATAAGTCTTCAACAGATCTCATGCCGCTATCAAAAGTCAAAGTGATTGACTTCTATTGTAAATGTATTATCTCTCTCACTTTCTCTAATGAACTTTGAAGAACATAAAAGAAGTATTGATTAAGGGTTCCCCACATTGGGGTTTGTCCCTAGCTAGCACCACATCTTGTGTCCTCTTGTCTTGGCTTATCTTATACGATTTATATTTATGTTCTATCTGCAGTTTACTTTATGCTAATGTGATTGCTAATGTGGAAAAGAAATTGAAATAATTTGCTCTAGAATAGAACATACCTAAAATTAACACATAGTTAACCAACTCTTGTCCTACTCCTCCTCCGTCCTTGAGCTGAATGCAGCCACGTGTGAGAGGACACTCAGTTTTTCATGTGATGATTGAATGAAGGTGGTCAAGTTAACTGGCCACCTTTTCACTTATAAACCGACTATCTCATAACCCTGACAACTTTTGATCAAATGATACATATGAGTGAGTGAGCAGGATACTTACCTATGGTCTCGATGGCATGCTGCAGTTGTCGAAGATCGTAAGTGTTGCATTGTTTATTTGCTACATGGTCATTCTTCTTTCTCCTCTTGCTATCTGTTGATGGTTTCTTGGCTTTTGCAGGTGTTTGTGACTAAATATCTGATGATTCTTCTTCTTTGGAGCTCCTGGATCATCCTAGTGAAGACCTGTAGGTGATGATTGACATTCTGTGGGATAGGCTGCTACAAGATTTCCTATAGGATGTCCTGTAGCTGCTTCTCCCTTAGAATTTCTTAATCATGTTGCTGGTTGGGGCTATGAGGATGGTGCAATGAATGGACAGAGGGAGTAGGAGTGTGTGTGGAGCAAGGGACATTCAGGTAATGCTCTTACTCTCCTCTGTTTTTTCTTTTTTCTTTCCTTTTTTCATAACTGGCAGAAACAAATCTCTTTTTGTTTTGGATGGTGATTGCAAGGATGATGATAATGGACAAGGTGAGGTGTTAGATAATGTCTAGGAAGAATTTTAGGGACCTACCAACCCTAACATTCACCCTCAAATTGGTTCCCGTAGGTTTTTCGAGCCTGTAATTCCTACAGGATCATCCTGTAGGTTTTTAGGGGATCCTGTAGAAAACAAAATCTTCACATAAATTGAAGCAATGGAGTGAAAAAAGAATAGAAATAATGGAGGGATGCATGGTAAGGAGTGGAGGATATGGATAGGTGTGAGGTAGGGTTCCCTTTGGATCCTCTTTTTGCTCCTTGATTGTCCTTCTCGCCCACTTGCAAATAACAATTATATCCTTTTCTCCCTCTCTTTTTTTTGAAAAACACCTAGGCTGCCTCAGAGAGGTTTTCACCCTAGATGTTTTCCCTCGCCACCTCAAGGAAGGTTTTCACCCCGGGATCTTCTTATTCTTCTTTCTATTTTTTCTCATCCTTGGGCCGCCTTACGAGGTTTTCAAACCAAAGATAGAACTGAGGGCCCTCATGGAGTTTTTCACCTGAGTCTTTATTCTTTTTTCTTTTTTTTTAGTGATCTGATGAGGGAGGATCTGGAACTTGCTCCACCATCATCATTGTTTTATTGATATTGTTAAAGAACTCTTGCTTTGATAAAGGCCTCTTGTACGTTTTCAATCAGTGTCCATTAACAAGAAATGGAATGGCTTCTTCATCTATAGTTCTGATTTGCACTAAACCATTATTATGGCATCTCTCTACCACATAAGGTCCAAGCCATCTTGTCCTTAGCTTGCCCTTGAAGTCTTTATACCTAGAATCATATAACAATGCCCAATCACCCTCTTGAAATTTCTTCTTCTTAATATGTTTATCATGCTAGATCTTTCTCTGAAGCTAAATTATCTTTGTATGTAAGAGGGCATGCATTCTAAATTCATCCAATCCATTCAATTGGAACAATCTTTCTTTTTGTGCATGACTGAGATCTAAATCTAGTTTGGCTGCCATGCTCAATGTGTTATATTCAAACTCAATGGACAACAAAGCCTTTTTTCCATAAACCAGCTCATAGGGTGTAAATCCAGTGGTGGTTTTCCATGTTGTATTATAGGCCCAGGTGGCCTCAACTAGTCTCTCTACCCAATCCTTTCTACTGCTGCTCACTACCTTGGTTAAGATGCTCTCCAGTGTCCTATTGGTCACCTCCACCTTCCCATTAGCTTGTGGATGATAGAGAGTGGAGGTCCTATGCTTGATTTTGTGATGGCTAAGTAGTTCTTCAATCATGTTGGAGGTAAACTAGCTGCCTTGTTTTGTGACTAGCTCTCTTGGGTACCCAAATTTGTAGAATACATTCTCCCTTAGAAACTCATCCACCTTCTCTTTTGTTGTTGCCTTAATTTCTTTGGTTTCAGCCCACTTAGTCAAATAATCAGTGCACACAATAATGTACTGTTTTTTCTTTGAAGGAGGGTTGATAGTTCCAATGAAGTCCATGCCCCACTTGTCAAATGGCTCAAAAGTCACTTGAGGCTGTAGGGGCATTTCATCTCTTGGAGTAATTTTTCCCATACTCTGGCATCAATCACACTGACCAATGTACTTTTTCACATCCTGATGAAGAGTGGGCCAATAATAGCCTGCTGGTAACACTTTGAATGTTGTCCTCTTTGCTGTGAAGTGACCTCCACAAAGCCCATCATGACAGGTGCCAAAAACCTGAAATCATCATGTATTAGCCACATAGATATAATGCCTGCCCTTCTTCCTACAAATAACACGAATATACTAAGAAATGAATGCATAAGTGATAAAAGATGAATGGTTGAGCAAGGTAAGTAGGCCAAATGAGCCCAATTTGGTACCAAAAATTAGGGCTCATCATCACCCCCCAGCTAGAATATTTGCTCATCCTTGAGCAACTTAGTCCAAATCTTCATCTTTCATTGCTTTTACTGCTTCCCTTACATCCCAAGCCTCTGTGGTAGTGTCCTCCTTGCTGATATGAAACCCAGCTTTCCTGTTCACCTCTTCCCATTGTTCACTGTCATCCTCCTCTGTGTTGCCTTCAGTCAATCCTAGCAGTAGTGGTGGGCTGAGTTTAAGGCCAATCCAGTTGTCCTGGAGGCTTTGCATGGATTTCTTGTAAAGGTCTACCCTTACCAAAGCTTCCCTCATCCGAGTTGGGGTATGGTACTCTCGGATTTTCAAACTGTGTGCCAAGGTATTCCATCTGCGTGTGCATGCTTGGGAAGCACTTTCTCCTAACAGTCTTTCCATGTCCTCAAAATGAGCTATGGCTTGGGCCTGTTGGTCCATAAATCTCAAGGAAGCTGTGGGATCAGTAGACAACTGTTGGTGTGCTGAGATGAGTGCAACCAGATCCTCTGGTTCTGCTCGAATGAACAGTGGCTCGCTCAATTCTCGGTTCATGACCGATTTTGCTTCAGCTGCTCTTTGATCCTCATGGTTCAACCATGAAGAGAACTCCATCAATTGCATATCACCCAAGGCAATATTGGGATCCCAGGAGACTTCATTAGGCAAAGCCAAATTGTGGAGGTAGAACTTTGCTAATTTGGCTTTGTCTTCTGACGAACTAGTACTGCACAATTCAGAAAATTGTTGTGGGTTTTGGATATGAGAAATACCTCTTTGTGCCAAGGTATTTATTTGGAACTGCAGCCATTGATCTTTTAAGTACAAACCATAGGATTTTGCAGGTTGTCTGCACTGTATTGCCTCCATGGCCCAACTGGCCATGCAGGCCAATTGTGCTTCCTTTTGCTGCAGCTGTTCTTTTAGAGCTTGCACTTCAATTTGTGCTTGTTGTTCTGTTTCCTGTAGAAGTGTCATTGGCTCCTCAAGACTGGTGGTCAGCTCCTTTTTGCCTTGTTGTTCATTTGTGGTGTCTTTGGAGGATGTACCTGCCCCTGCCCTTAGCTCCTGTAGCTGCAATCTCAACTTCTGGTTTTCTTCCTGTAGAAGCACACGTTGGCAATTAGCCACATGTTTAGCCATGGCGAATTCACTCCTGACCTCCTTGAGTTGCTCTTGTAAGGGACCTATGTCCGCCACACCCTTTGACTTGGCGATTTGCATCCATGTGTGGATACAGACTCTTTCTTCTTCTAATGCAAAAAACAGGGGTACGGTAAATTTCTACGGTATGATCTTTCCCGCCTCTAAAAAGGTGTAGTATGAACTCAGACTAGGCTGAGGGCTGGGCTCTGGTATATGTTCTTTTTCTGCCTCTTTAGGTGGCTCTATCTCACCCTCCTTTGGTGGTGATGAGGGTCCTTCTCCTTCCCTCTTCTCGGTTTCCTGTAGCCGGGCCAGAGTGTCCTGTAGAACATTTTCAGCCTCCTGTAGCCGAGCTTTTTCAGTCAACAGGTCTAACCTTTCTTGCCACGTATTTTTCTTTGGACTCCCCTTCTCATAGGTGAATGTTATCCTTGAGGGGGACTTTTCTTTGGGAGAAGCAGGGGTATCTTCAATGACAATCGGGCTGCTAGACGAAGGCTGTGGCTTGCCCGTCTTTATCCTAACACTTCTTCGAGCTTTAAAGTATAGAGGGGTCTCCCTCTTTCTCTTTTCTTTTGGCTTAGGTGGCGTGCTGAGGCCAGCTAGTACAGCTGCTGCCTCCCTTGCTAGAATTTCCACCTTCTTCTCCTTGGGTTTCACCTTTTCAGGGCTTCTTGTAGAAGACCCTGTTTTAGCCAATTTCGGGCTTCCTGTAGAAGCCCCTGTTTTGGTAATTTCCGGGCTTCCTGTAGAAGCCCCTTTTTCAATGATTTTCGGGCTTCCTGTAGAAGACCCTTTTACTGTTTTCGGGCTTCCTGTAGAAGCCTGTTTCTGCTTTCCTGTAGACACAGGTGTCGCCACCTTGGCTTGCTTTGCTGCATGGGTTTTGCTTTTTGGTTGGGTTGCAGGTGCTGATGAGGTACTTGGGCTGATGTGGACCATCTCAGCTTTGTCTGTTCTGCTCTGCAACCTCTTTTCTCTTGCTGACAAGATGGGTGTATCACCTTTTTCTTTGTCATCCTTTTTCTCATGCTTCTTCTTTTGTTCTTTCTTCTGCACTGTGGTCGGGGTCTTCTGGCCTGTTTCCTTCTTTCCCTCGGCCACTGATTCTTTTTCCTCACTGCTGGAGGAACCCGTTTCTTCAGTCAACATTCTTATGTCTCCATCTCTCGTCAAATTTCTGAATGATTCCCATGAGAGGGGAACATTATATGAATGAACAAGAAGTTTGATTAACCCATGGTGGGCTACCTGATCTGGTATGCCTTCTTTTAACTTTGTGGCACACTCAATTAGAGACTGTAGCAGGAAATAAGGAATGCTCAGTTTTTGTTCTACAGGAAGATCAATCCAGTGCCTCAATTCAGTGAGCAACCGAAAGTGATATGCGTACACGATGCTAAAACGGCCTTCACAGGTTATATACTTCATGATTTGCAGGCTAACTTCATTCCATGGTGGCAGCAAGCTGGTTCTTCGCACCCCATTTTTGTCCTCCGAGAATTCCTCCTCAGGTGGAAAGAATTCTTTCTTGGCCTGCTGGCTCAACTTCCTTTCTTCCTTATCCCATGGCAAACCCATTGGAAGTTCAGTAATTCGACTGATATAGTGCGGGGTGAGCTTGAGGCTTAGGCCTCTGAAGTTCACTGTGGCCAGTGTCTTGGATTTCGACCTCAGAGCCTACAAACATTCTTCTGCCACTTCATCGTCGTAACCCTGCAATTTATCACAAAAAGATATCCATTGAACCCGTGTGAAGAGCTCCACCACCTCCTGGTTTTCCCTTAACTTGGTTGAATCAGTGGGTTCTCGTCTAATAAACCCACCCGGCATGATAAAACAGTTTCCTTAACCAGAGGTGGTGATTGTGGGAGAAATTTGGTCGACTGAGACAGAGCGTAGAATTACGCTTCTGTCATGCACATAATCCACAAACTTATCCTTGAGGAACTTAACACAGTTTAATTACCCTGACATCCTGTAGAATGACAGTATAGGCACAACACAACAATTTCACCACTTTTCTATGACCATACGGTGGACGACAATTCTGCCACCTTTAAAAACCAGTTGCATGAAGAGTTCAGGGTTACCTTTTTAATCTGCCACCTTTTTACGTGAGGCACCCGCCTTCCTGTAGAAACTGCGTTCCTGTAGAAGCAACGTTCCTGTAGGAGCAGCGCGCGATTTTCGGGAAAGACTGCAGTTGGTCTGCGCTCTGGGTGTGCTTCACAAGCGTTCTGATAGCTAAAGGCTCGGCGTATCGAACTGCAGAAAGATCAGGATAGCCACTCGAGTTCAAAACGGTGGTTGATACATGCATGAGGGCAATCTAGCCGATTAGATTTTGAATCGGCGGAATCCGTGGCGCGGGGGTGAGCTGTCCCCACTAGACCATTGGGCGACGTCATCCCATCATTCAACTGCGCGTTCACTTGCTGCCGCATCAATTCCCGCAGATCTGCCGCCGCCTCTTCTGTTAAAATCGTTTTTTTTCCCGACGGGATTGCTCTCACGTGCGTGCTGCCCATTCTTTTGTCATGGACGCCACCCAAACATCCAACTAGACCATCAACTGGCCGACGTGGCCGGCCAAATGGCCATACGGCCACTCAACCCATTCACCTTTACACATTGCAATCAAATCAAAGTAAAATTCATGCAATCTGATGGAAGGAAGGGTCGAGACACTTACCTGCGCGGCTGCACACGATGTTTCGGTTTCGTGGACGCTGATGAGTGGATTTACCTGCTGCTGGTGAACTTACACAGGCCCGGAGGTCCATGTTTACAGGCTGCCGACGATGGATTGGATGCTTTGGTTGCATGCGCCCACGTTTCATTGCATATGGCCGGCGCTGTGAATGGTATCCACTCTAGCGGGCTTAACTGTTACAGGACTCCGGCAGGATGTCTTGTAATAGTTCTTCCTCCTTGGGTGCATGCTGCACGACGAAGGATCTGGCCTCACGATCATGCTCTCGAAGCTTCTGGATGACTGGAATGAATATGGTGTGAGATCTCCAGTGTTTTTTCATTTAAAAGTTGCTTTTTCTTGAGAACTCATCAATCTGCTTTGCTGGTGCAGGAAACTTCGTTGCATGTCGACAAGGATGGTGGAACAAGATAACAGCAATGTGCAAGGGTGACAACAGTGGCTTGCATGCGTCTAAACCGATCCTTAGCCGTTAGATCTCCTCATGAAATGAATTCTGGGCCATTCTGAGCTTCTACAGGAAGTTTCCTGTAGAAATACAGAGCTTCCTGTAGAAAGGCTGCATTTCCTGTAGAGAGTCTGCACCTTCCTGTAGAAAATCTGCATCTTCCTGTAGAAAATCTTCGTCTTCCTGTAGAAGACTCAAAAATTGCACATACCTTGGAGAAAATGAGTATTCTTTGGAGGAGGTGCTGGTGAGGTCTCCTGATAGCATGATAAGGATCCTTGGCTTTGAGTTGAGAGGCTCCCTCTCCTCCATAGAACACCTGCAACCTGCATGCAATTTTACATAATGAATCTGCTGACCTTGTTTTTTTCTTTTGGTTTTTTTTCTTTTGGTTTTTTTTCTTTTTTCCTCTTTTTTGAAAGATAACAGGGGCGCCTCATTGAGGTTTTCACCCTTACCATCTGCCTTAAGCACCTCAAAGAGGTTTTCACTCAAGGATCTTTTCCAATCTCTTTTTTTTTTTTTTTTTGAAAGACAATAGGGGCGCCTCAAATGAGGTTTTCACCCCTACCACCTGCCTTGGGTGCCTCAGAAAGGTTTTCACCCAAGGATCTTTATTATTATTATTATTATTTTTTTTTTTTCAGATTCTTCAGGGTATGCCCAAAGTAGAGGTAGAACCCTTCTCTATGACCAACACTGCCTTCTCCATAGTTTTGATGAACTCTTGTCTTGAGAGAGGCTTCCTGTAGATCTTCAATCGATGCCCATTGACAAGCATGGGGATGGCTTCCTCATCAATGGTCCGAATAAGCACAGATCCATTGTCATGACATTTTTCCACTGTATATGGTCCTAGCCATTTGGTTCTCAGCTTCCCCTTGAAATCTTTGTATCTGGAGTCATACAACAAAGCCCAATCTCCCGGCTGAAATTGCTTGTCATGGAGATGTTGGTCATGCCACACCTTTCTCTGAAGTTGAACCACTTCTGAGTGAAGGAGGGCCTGCATTCGGTGCTCATCCAGTACATTCAGCCGCAATAACCTTTCTTGTTGTGCATGGCTGAGATCTAGATCTAGCTGAGCTGCCATCCTCAAAGTGTTGTATTCAAACTCGATGGACAACAAAGCTTTCTTCCCATAGACCAGCTCATAAGGTGTGAAGCCGGTGGTGGTCTTCCAAGTGGTGTTGTAAGCCCATGTGGCTTCAACCAGGCGATCTGCCCAGTCCTTTCTGTTGTTGCTCACCACTTTAGTCAAGATCCCTTCTAATGCTCTATTGGTGACTTCCACCTGCCCATTTGCTTGAGGGTGGTAGGGGGTGGAAGTCCTATGCTTGATCTTGTGATGAGCTAGTAGATCTTCAACCAGGTTGGAGGTGAACTGGCTCCCTTGATCGGTGACCAGCTCTCTTGGATAGCCAAACTTATGGAAGATCTTTTCTCTTAGGAACTCGGCCACCTTTTCTTCTGTTGCTGCTTTGATTGCTTTGGTCTCTGCCCACTTTGTCAGGTAGTCAGTGCACACAATGATGTAAGACCTTTGCCTCGAAGGAGGGTTGATTGGGCCCACAAAGTCCATACCCCACTTCTCAAATGGCTCAAGAGTCACCTGAGGTTGGAGAGGCATCTCATCCCTTTGGGTCGGTTTCCCCATTCTTTGGCATTGGTCACACTGGCTGACATATCTTCTGACATCTTGATGAAGTGTGGGTCAATAGTAGCCTGCCTGCAGGATCTTGAAGGCAGTTCTCTTTGCTGCAAAATGTCCTCCAGAAGGCCCATCATGACAGGTGAGGAGGATATCAAAGACTTCCTCCTCCCTTACACAACGCCTTAAGATCTGATCGGGGCCAAGCTTGAACAGATTGCCCCTGATCCAAGTAAATGAGGCACTTTTTCTGATGATTATGCTCTTATCTCTTGAAGATAGGTGTGGAGGGAACTGTGCTGAAACAAGGTAGTTTGCTATATCAGCAAACCATGGAGAGAGTGCCGAGATAGCAAACAGATGTTCATCAAGCATCTGGTCATCCACCATTCCATCCTCATCTGTAGACAAATCCAATCTAGATAAAAAGTCAACAACAACATTTTCTTTACCTGGTTTGTCAACAATGGTCAAATCAAACTGCTGCAACAAAAGTAACCATCTAATAATATGAGCATTCACATCTAGTTTATTCATTAAATATCTAATGGCAACATGGTCTGTATGTACAAATGTTTGATAGCCAGTGATATAATGTCGGAACTTGTTCAGTGCATGGACCGCAGCTAAGAATTCCTTCTCGGTTACAGTGTAATTCAGCTCAGCTTTGAACAAGTTTTTACTAACAAAGTAAATTTCATATGGAAGTTTTTATTCGACTTGTCCTAAAGTTGCACCTATGGCTTTGTTCGAGGCATCAGTGTGGATGTGGAAAGGTAGGGCCCAGTTTGGACCTCTCAGGATTGGGGCTGACACCAACTTGTCCTTCAATTCATTCAAAGCCCTCTGACAATCGTCAGTCCATTTAAACTCCACATCTTTTGCCAACAGGCCAAACAATGGCGAGGATAGCTTGTTGAAGTCTTTAATGAATCTCCGGTAATATCCTGCTAATCCCAAGAAACTCCGAACATCCCTTACCTTTTGAGGAGGTGGAACCTTCTTGATGAGAGCAATTTTGTTAGGATCCACCTGTAACCCCTGGCAAGAAATGGTATGGCCTAACACGGTCCCTTCAGTCATCAGGAATTCACATTTTTCAGGACTAAGGGACAAGTTCATCTCAATGCATTTGGTTAGGACTTTTCCCAGATTGGACAATGCTTCCTGGAAGTTGGCCCCATAAGGAGTAAAGTCATCCATATAGATTTCCACTGCATCATGGACCAGCTCCGAGAAGATGCTTAAGACAGCTCTCTGGAAGGTAGCAGGAGCATTGCATAGCCCAAAGGGAAGAACTGGGTAGGCAAAGGTACCCCAAGGGCAAGTGAAGGTGGTCTTATCTTGGTCTTCCGGGCTGATTTGGATCTGGTTGTACCCGCTAAACCCATCCAGGAAAGAGAAGAACTTCTTTCCTGCCAGTCCATCCAACACTTGATCTATGAAAGGTAGAGGGAAATGGTCTTTCTTGGTAGCTTTGTTCAGTTCTCGGTAGTCCACACAGATTCTCCATTTCCCATTTTTCTTGGGAACCAACACCAGAGGGGACACCCATTCACTATCTGAGATGGGGTAGATGAATCCGGCATCCAACAGTTTTTGCAATTCTTCCTTGACAATGTCCTTAAGGGCTGGATTCATTCTCCTCTGGGGTTGCCTAACTGGCTTACAATCCTCTTTGATGTATATGTGATGGGTACAGACCGAAGGATGGACTCCTTTCATCTCCTTATAGCTCCAAGCAAAAGCATCTAGGTGATTGGCCAACAGGCTACACAGCTCCTTTTCCTGGGAAGGAGATAGGGAGGAGCTGATCTTTAACGTTCTCTCAGGGCCGAACTCCACATTCTTGACTCTGGGAGTGACAGGGTTGGTTGTACAAAGATCCACTAAGGTGCTAGCTTGGGCATCCTCCACCAATTTCTCTAAGGATAGTGCACTGGAAGGTGGATTCTGTATCAAGGTCTCGATCAAGTCATCCTCGGTTGGGGGGTCTCTTCTAGTGGTATCTAAGGTGCACAGAGGTGCTGAGTACACCTCGTCTTCCTCTCCTTCCTCCAACCAGAGTGGTAAGTCATGCTCTAAGGAGGGTTGGGCAGGAGGGTATAGGACTAGCTGCTTGGACATAGGACCATTTTTGATGGTCATATTTCCTGCACGGCAACTTATGTAAGCATCTGCAGTGGCTAACCAAGGCCTTCCCAAAATGAGAGGATATCCAGTAAGCTTTGCCTTGGGTTGCAGAACCAAGAAATCTGCAAGGTATTCCCAAGAGTCAATAGAGACCAAGACATCCTCCACAATCCCTTCGGGAGTCACAGTGGAGCGATCTGCTAATTGCAGTACTGTCGAGGTCTTCCTCAAGGAACCCTGAAGATTGAGTCTGAGCATGGTATCCCTGGTCATCACATTAATGGCAGCCCCCAGATCAATCAAGGTGTGTGGTATGATGGTGCCATTGATGTGGACATCTACTACAGGACTTCCAGGATCTAGATACTTTGGGCAGATGACTTGTCCTAACATAAGGTCAGACAGTTGTCCTATGACATTGATGGTTGAAGCATCTTTCTTCCACCTGCCTGGGTGTTTGAAACACTTTTCCTTAACCAGTTTGTTGTATATTGGCACATCCTTGATGGCTTGGAGAAGTGGTATTTTTACACACAACTGCTTGAGCTCACCCAGAAGCTCATCCTCCTCTGGGTTGGGTTGTGTGGTGGTTGTTAGTCTCTCAGGAAAGGGTGGAATAGCCTTTGGTTCACTTTACTGTTTATCTTCCTCATCCTCTGGGGGAGGAGGTTGGCGATCTGGAAGAGTCTTGCCAGATCAAAGATTGATCTCCTGGATCTCCACAACATAGGTAGGGCATGATGTTTCCCCAGCGTATACCTGCTGGGCCTGTCTATTGTTGGGGTCCGGGTTCGGTTGAGCAGGTATTTGGGGTTGCCTTGGAGGAGCAGGAGGTAATGGTTGAGGTTGAACTGGTGGTGGAGGCAAAATGGCAGGAGGAGTGTTGTATTGGGGCCTCCACCCCGACTGAGGTGCATTCCACTGAGGTTGTGGCTGAGCATAAGAGTGAAATGAATGAGCAACTGGTTGGGCATAATATGGATCGGGGAAGGAACAAGGAGGAGGTGTGAACCAAGAAGGATGAGCAGGGGGACCCCAAGAAGGCATGAAAGTGGCTTGATAAGGGTCATAATAGGTCTCGGGTGTCCCTTGCAGTTCCTGCTGGTAAGATATAGGTCCATGCGGCCAACTTTGGTTCATGTAATAGAGTGATTCAGTGGCTCCTTTGGCTCTCTGATATGCAGCTTTGAATCTGGGTAAGGAAGGGCACTGATATGTAGGATGGTATTCTTCACAGACAAAACACACTTCTATGGAGTACAATGGACATTCGTTCCTAGGATGCTTTCTAGTGCACCTAGGACAAAAAATGACCAAAGCCCTCTTGGCTTCTTCTTGCTTCTTTTAGATCCGCAAGGTATCCAGTTGCATGGCAAGAAACTGCCTCATATCACTCTTGAAACCTTCGATCTGATTTTCAAATTCATCTTTGGATAAGGGACTGCTCCCAACATTTCTGCTTGTAGCCATTTGCTCCAGAGGAATGGTTCCTTCTTCTTCTCCCCTAGAGGTTCTTTAAATATGCCTTGATGTCCACCTAGGGGTTCTTCTTAGTCACAGCCATCGAAGAAGAGCGAAGGCTAGCTGTGTGAAGCAGTGGGTGGTGTTGTGCAAATATTTTTCTAAATTATCTCTACTCCTACAAGGCATGAAATGAAATCTTTTTGGTTGATTTTTGCTTTTTTCTACTTCTACTTGCAAAACTGAAATAGATTGAACTGCAACTAACTATCTTGCGAAAAGGAAAATGCAGAATTGAAATGAAAGCAGGAAAGGACTAATCTATTTTGCTCAAATGAAATTGCAGGAATGAAATGCTAGTCTACGCTTGCGGAATTGAAATGCTAATCTACGCTTGCAGAAATGAAATTGCGGAATTGAAATGCTAATCTATGAAAGCAAGAAATGCTAATCTACTTTTGCATAAATGAAATTGCATAATGGAAATGAAATAAACTACTTAGAAGAAGTTTGTAGTGGAAAATAGAAGAAAAGCGACAATCACCAATACTCTGACGCTTCCCTGGCAACGGCGCCAAAAAGATGGTGGGCTCCAGTATTGTAGCAATAATGCTACAACTCCTGGGGCTTCCTATCTCTAATTTTATCAACCCGGTAGTTCGTACAAACTTGGAAGCGACGGTGCTGTATGCATAAGTACTAGCTCTTGTCGCAGCTCTCACTTGGTCAGCTGGCCCAAGTCCGCTAGGGCTCAAGCCAACTTCTATATGCTCTCAGAAGAAGCTTTCTAAATGATGGACGAAGGCTATTTCAAAGGAAATTAATCTACTTTGTAAAAATGAACTGAAAGCCAACCAAAACATGGAAACCCTAGTAAACCCTAATCTGACTAGTTTAACCTCTATGATGCAATAGTGAGAGTGCAAATGTCTAAAAATGATGCCATTACTTCTAGTGATGTAAAATGCATGAACTCAAACTACTTCCATTGAAAAGAACATTGTTTTTGTATTTTTGCTTAAGTGGATGGAGTGATTATGATTTTGTTTCTTATTAGGGTTTGGCTGTGCAGGGGTGGTGCGAAGGGAGAGAAAGCTTAGGAAAGGTCAGGAGGGCTAGGAGAGGTCCCAGGGGGTCCCTAGCATCAGTCCACAGAAGTCCACAATGTTCAGGTGCTCGGCAACCGAGTTTGCAGGCTCCTACAGGATGTCTGCAGGGGATCCTACAGGAAACTCAGGAATTCTACAGGAAGTCTGCTAACTTCTACAGGATGTTCTACCGTGGGAGTTTTGGGTGATGGTGAGGTGATGGAGCGGTATGGGTGGATAGGTAAGATGGAGATGGAGCTTGTGATGGCTCAGGGGTAGAGAAATAAGATGGAGAAAGAGTGCACGAAGTTGGTTGGTGGATAGAAGGATGGGAGCAACGAAAGGTCAAGAAAATGGAGCTACGTGGGCAATGGAAGAGTTGGAAGGTAAACGAACTGAACAGAGGTCGAGTAGGTGGCTTTAGGCGTGGTTAAGAAGAAGAAGAAGGAAATGGAATGATACTGAGCAGTGTAAATAAAACAAATTGCTTATGTCTTGCACCAAAAACGAGAATCCATTAACCTGTGCTACCTGTGCTATTTAACCAATGAACAGCAATGTAAATCGTGAAGAGAAGTCGTGCATGGAGTTAGAATGAAGAAGTATGGCTCTAGAGAAAAATGCATGGAAGGATCTATGATTGCAATGACTGTGTGGCAGCTTGCATGAAAGCATAATACTGCGTTTTTGGTGGTTGGTACAGCCTACACCCCCAATCTCTAGACAGAGATGGCAGCGAGTGCACTATCAACCTTTTTTGAGCTCTAATGAATTACAATACTCCTACTCTAATCTACGCAACTGAAAGCACTTGAACTGTAAATGAATCCTACTCAATCACATACACGAAATCAAATCAGCAGACTGTAAATTCTAAATGCATATCAAAACAGAGGAAATAAAGTGCTGCAAGGAAACAAGTAACAATACAATGAAGAGGAGGTCTATTGCTCTCAGGTTGGGCCCTAACCTGAGAGCTATAGCTCCCTTAAAAGCTTAGAATTAGATCCAAATCTGCTTGCCTTTATTCATAATCAAGAGTCTAATGTCATGCCAAAACTGGCTTACAAAAACAAACACCGAGCTGTAGCTCGTGCTCAGAAATTACAATACTAGTTCAAAGTTCAAAAAGCTCCTATCAAAGGCTACGACCTTCATATTTATACACAATGAATATCAAGCTGGCTTCCTCCATTCATGGAGCTTGGCTGTCCAACTGAAATTCAAACTGCTGATCCTGTAGAATCTGTTGGCTGCCTCTAAGCTCGATGGGGAGAGCTGTTGGAGCTCGGAGTTAAGGTGAAAATCACGAGGGAGGTTATTTAAGGCTGTAGACAACCTCCCTATAAACCTGCAATGCCACCTTTGTTGTCTCCTTGTCTCCTTCTGCGTGGTCTTTTGCTCTCTTTAATGCCAAAAACCTGAAATCATCATGTATTAGCCACATAGATATAATGCCTGCCCTTCTTCCTACAAATAACATGAATATACTAAGAAATGAATGCATAAGTGATAAAGGATGAATGGTTGAGCAAGGTAAGTAGGCCAAATGAGCCCAATTTGGTACCAAAAATCGGGGCTCATCATCAGGTCAGAAGGATGTCAAAAACTTCCTCTTCCCTTACACACCTTCTCAAGATTTGATCTGGGCCAAGTTTGAAAAGATTGCCCCTAATCTAGGTGAAGGGGGCACTCTTTCTAACTATCTTGCTCTTTTCTTTGGAGGGAAAGTTTGGTGGTAATTGTGCTGATACCAAATAGTTTGCTATATCAGCAAACCATGGAGAGAGAACTGAAATAGCAAACAAGTGCTCATCTGGTAACTAGTCTTCCACCATTCCTTCTTCACCTGTAGGCAAATTCACCCTAGACAAAAAATCTACAACAACATTTTCTTTACTAGACTTATCAACAATGGTTAGATCAAACTACTCTAATAAAGGCAACCACCTTATAATTCTAGCATTCACAACTAGTTTGTTTTTTAAATATTTTATTGCAGCATGGTCAGTATGCACAAATGTTTGATAACCTGTAATGTAATCCCTAAATTTGTTTAATGAATACACAACAACTAAGAGTTCCTTTTTGGTCACAATATAATTTAGCTCAGCCTTTGATAGGTTCCTACTGATAAAGTAGATGGCATAGGGAAATTTCTCCTCTACCTGACCTAAGGTTTCTCCTATGGCTTTGTGTGAGGCATCAACATGAATATGAAAGGGGAGGGCCCAGTTTGGACCTCGAAGAATTGGTGCCATGGTTAACTTGCCCTTTAAAATGTCTAAGGCCTCTTAACTTTTTGACCATATAAAATTAGAATCTTTGGCCAAAAACATAGATAAAGGAGAGGCCAACTTGCTAAATTATTTTATGAACCTTTAGTAGTATCCAGCTAACACTAAGAAACTCCTAACATCTCTCTACTTTTTAGGAGGTGGGACCCTCTGGATAATTGTTAATTTGTTCGGGTCCACCTGCAGTCCTTGCTGAGATATTGAATGACCTAGAAAAATCCCTTCAATCATTAAAAATTCACATTTTTCTGGGCTGAGAGACAGGTTCATTTCAATGGATTTGTGCAATACTTTGCCTAGGTTAATCAGGGCCTCTTGAAAATCACAGCCATGAGGTGTAAAATCATCCATATAAATTTACACTGCATCATGTACTAATATAGCAAAAGTACTCAAGACTTCTCTCTGGAAAGTGGCAGGAGCACTGCATAGACCAAAAGGAAGGATCGTATAGGCAAAATTACCCCAAGGACAAGTGAATGTGGTCTTATCCTAATCTTCTGGGCAGATCTGGATTTGGTTGTACCCACTGAATCCATCTAGGAAAGAAAAAAACTTCTTCCCTGCCAGGCCATCTAACACTTGGTCAATGAAGGGTAGGGTAAAATGATCCTCCTTTGTGGCTTTGTTCAACTCCCTGAAATCGACAAAAATTCTCTGCTTACCATTTTTCTTGGGAACTAGCACTAAAGGAGAGACCCACTCACTATCGGAGATAGGGTAAATGAATCCTACATCTAGTAGTTTTTGTAGTCCTTCTTTGACTATATCTTTAAGAGTTGGATTCATCCTCCTTTGTGGTTTTCGGACCGGCTTGCATCCTTCTTTCATGTATATGTGGTGAGAAAAATAAAGCGTGTACTCCCTTCATTTCCTTGTAACTCCAAGCGAAGGCTTCTAGGTTTTCTCTCAACATGTTTGATAGATTTTCCTCTTTGAGAGCAGAAAGAGATGGATTAATTTTAAAGGTTTTCTCTGGGCAAAATTCTATGGTTTTGACATGGAATGGGTTGGAATCAGTCAAGCACAAGTCAGTTGGATGATTGTTCTATTTTTCCCTTACTTCTTCTTCTAATGACAACGAACCAAGTGTTGGACTTTGGAGCAGGTGTTCAATTAAGTCATCCTCATCTTGTTGTCCTCCTCCTATGGTTGCTTCCAAAGCATAAAGTTGGGTGGAATAAACCTCATCTTCTTTGTCTTCCTCCAACCATAAAGGTAATTCATGCTCTAGAGAAGGTTGAGCAAGAGGGTATAAGACTAATTGTTTGGACATATACCCATTCTTGATGGTCATATTGCTAGCTCTGTAGTTAATGTAAGCATCAGTTGTGGCCAACCATGGCATCCCATGGATGAGAGGGTAACCAGTAAGCTTAGCCTTAGGCTAGAAAGATAGAAAATATACAGGGTACTCCTAAGAGTCAATGGAGACCATTACATCTTCCATAATTCCCCGAGGGGTGACTGTGGAACAATCTATAGGTTGTAGAACTATTGTGGTCTTCCTCAATGACCCTTGGAGGTTGAGCTTGAGCATGGTGTCCTTAGTCATCACATTAATGGCAACCCTAATATCGATCAGAGTGTGTGGGATGATGGTGCCATTGATGTGCACATCTACTACAAGGCTTATAGGGTCCAAATATTTCAGACATATTACCTACCCCAGCATTAAGTTGAACAGCTACCCAATGACATTAATGGTAGGGGAATCCCTTTTTCTTCTTCTTGGATGCTTGAAGCAGTTATCCTTAATCAAATTATTGTAAATGGGGACATCTTTTATTGCCTTGAGAAGGGGGATCTTTACACATAGGTTTTCCAATTCTCCCAAAAGTTCAGTTTCTTCTCGGGTAGGCTAGAGTGGTTGGGCTAATCTCTTAAGAAAGGGTGGATTTAATTTAAGTTTACTTTCCTCTATTTCTTCCTCAACCTCCGTATGTGGAGAGGGAGGTTGGTTATCCAAGAGAATCCTCCCAGATCTTAGGTTGATCTCCTGGATTTCTATAGGATAAGCTGGGTATGATGTCTCTCCATTATATACTTGAGCCTGCCTATTGTTTGGGTTTGGATTTGGCTAGGTAGGCATCTGGGGTTTCTTGGGTGGAGGAGAGTGTAGGAGTTATGGTTGGGTACGTGGTGGAGGCAATAGAGCTGGAGCATTGTTGTATTGGGGCCTCCACCCAAGGATTGGTGGACTCCACTAAGGTTTTGGTGGAGTGTAAGGTTGAAATGACTAGCTGGATGGTTGAGAATGATACTGAGATGCATAGGACAAAGGAGGGGGTGTAGACTAGGAAGGATGAGCAGGGAATCCCCAAGAAGGTATAGTTGTGGTTTAGTTGGGGTTGTAATATGCATGGGATGACCCTTGCATACACTACTGGTATGGTCTAGGTCCAGGAGGTCTCCTTTGGTTGATGTAGAAAAGATACTCAATGACCCCTTTAGCTCCTTGATATACAGCTTTAAGTCTGGGTAAAAAAGGTCACTTTTCTGTGGAGTGGTTTTCTTCATGGATCGAGCAAATTTCAATACAGTTCAATGGACATTTGTTCCTAGGATGCCTCTTGGTGCATCTAGGACAAATGATGGCCAGGGCTCTCTCTGCTTCCTCTTGCTTCCTTTTGATGTTCATGGTATCCAATTGCAAGGCAAGGTTTTGCAACATCTCACTTTTGAAATCTTCCAACATATTTCCAATTTCACCCTTGATGGATGAGTTGGAAGATGATGTACTGGCCATAGGTTAACTACTCCTACCCTTTTTCATGGCTTCCCTACAATGGTTTCTAAATATAGTCTTGATATCTTCATAGGATAATTTGTAGATATCTCCTCCTACTAACAAATGTAAGGTATCCAAAAGATATTCCCTTACTCCTCTGAGTAGGACCAACTTTAATGACTCGGGGTCAAGGGTGCACCTGGCCCTTTTGTAACTGAGCTGGAATCTTTCTTTGTAGCCTTCTAAGGATTCATCGTAGCCCATGGTCATCCTAAAAATGTCTTCTTTAGTATCCTTTGACCTACAATAGTCCCGATATTTGTTGTTAAAAGCTTGTTGCATCTAAGCCCAAGTTGTGATGCTATCTCCAGGTAAACCCATGAACCAGCACAATGTTGCATCCTCGAGGGTAGATGGAAACAATTTTAACTTTTGCTCATCATTTGTATAGTCATAGGTTCAGCATATAACAGAAAACTCAAATAGGAAAGTGTCAGGGTCCTTTATGGTCAAGCCAAGTAAATGAGGTAGCGCAGAGGGGCTTATATTCTTCATCTTAGTGTCCCTGTTGGTTTCCCTGATGGGAAGGCATGCTCAACTCTCTTTATTCCCTCTGTCATTTCAATTTTCAGCCATTGGTTCAGTAGGAATGGATTCCTCTTATTCTTCATACCTTGTAGGTTCTTGAAATATGTGAGGTTGCTCACCTAAAGGTTTATCTAGTTCACAGCCACCAAAGAAGAGAGAAGGTTGGCTGTTGGATGCAATGGGGTGTTTGGCAAGAATTTCCCTAAATTGTCCCTATTCCTATGAGGCATGAAAGGAAATTTTTTCGGGTTGGCTTTTATAAGATTTTTTAAGCTAGAAAGTACTTTGTAGAAATGAAATAGTTGATTGAATGAAAACTACTGACAGAAAGAAAAGTTACCTGCTAAATTGAAATTCTACTTGTAGAATGGAAAGGAAAGAAGATAATGACAACCGAAACAAGGGGAGCTACTAAATTACTTTTGCAGAAATAAACTAATGGCAGAAAATTGGACACTAGAGATAGAAGAAAAGAAAGCAGTAATCACATTCTACTTAGACACCTCCTCAAAAACGACACCAAAAAGTGATGAGTGCCAGTATTGCAGCAAGGATGCTGCAACTCCTAGGATACCAGCTTTACTTATCAACCCGGGGTTTGTACAAACTTGGAGGTGATAGTGCTATATGCACAAGTAAAGGTGAAGGTCCTGCCTATTGTCACTGCTCATCCGGCGAGAGACCCCAAGGGTTCCAAGCTAGACTTCTATAGAGTCAAAAAAAGCTTGATTCTTTGATGGAAGAAGAGCAAATTTATTCTAAGAGAGCTACTCTACTGTAGTAATGAGGAAAACAAGTAATGATAAATCACACCATATCCTAATTAACCATTTAAATAGCTATGCTAAGAAAAATTTCTAAATCAACACTAAGCTAATGCTGCTAACTAAGTTACAGAAGTAGAGAGCATCAAACCATACTAATGTGTGAGTAAGAAAACTAAACTAAATCCTTTTTCACTTTTTTAGTTTTCTTTGGTAAAATCAAGCATGCAATTTAATTGTTCTTGCGGATGTGACACATGGATGGAAGGTGGTTGAGGATGGCTAAAAGGTTTAAGGAGTGGTTGGATGGTGTGGAAGGGTCTTAGGAGGCTTTTTGTGACTTCCTAGAGGTTCCCCATCAATTCGGCCTCAAAACAGGCCGTTTCAAGAAAACCTACAAGATATCCTGGAAACCTACAGGATGATCCTATAGGAATTACATGAAACCTACAAGATACAACCGAGAGCTAATTGTGAGGTGTTGGAGGTGTTAGGAAGCTTGGAAAGGGTGTGTTATGAATGGGATAGGGTGTTAGAAGGTCTAGGAACACTCATGAGTCAATATCCAAGAGAAGAGATTGCTAAATTCACTCAATGTGTCTAGGGGAATTTCAATAAAAAGGGACAAAAAAACTAGTGAGGGTGATGGTGGAACAAGAGATGGTTGAGGTGGAAGATGGATGTTGGTCATGAAGTCTAGACCTCCTCTTGAAGTACCTGCAATGCTTAAAACATGTGTGTCTTCGAAGAACTATGCAAAAAGATACATTCTCATAAACTCGAAAAGCATGAATCAATTGCACATATTATGCATGAAGAAAGTGTTGAAGGAAAGGACAACATGAGTGAGGTCTTATTGCAAAAAGAGAGTGATGGAAAAAGATGACAATGCAATTAACCAAGTACTGAATCAAGATAACAAACTCCAAAGCTCATGCAGGAACTAGAAATCTGTGATTTTGGGGTTGATAAAGGGTCTCTTCCTCAAGTCATGGTCCTAGAGGGAGGAGGTGAGGTTGAGACACCTGCTGACAACATTACGTGATATTTTTCTCCTTGCTAACCTGCTAATTGAAGGAAGGCACAAATGGAAGAAAACTAAAATACAACCAATCTACTCTACACTGTTGTAATGGAAATGCAAGTACTTAAGAAATTGAACAATTAAACCATGAATCTATGCTAGCATACATGTACAATAAGGAGGAGCCTTAGCTACTAGGGTTGGGCCCTAACCCAAGAGCTTCATCCCTCTGATTTGGCTCAGTGATGGATCAAAACAAAATTCATTTCTATTATCAAAACCATGGATTACATCAAAAATTGTCATAAGTCTTGCAGCTCAAAAATAGAGTAGATTTTTACAACCAAAAATATTAATCCTACTAAGGTCCTAGGCCTCTCTAATTATAAATCTAAAATCTCCAATGACTTCCTTAAAATTAGGGAGGCTCAGCTCCCAAACTTGAGATAAACTGGTGCTTTGTCTTTCACTTGCTCAGTTTCCTTCTAGTCCTCATGATTTGGTTGTTTTCACTCTACGTTGATGGAGGAATATTCAAATGGAGGGGTAGTAAATGAGGAGGATTTACCTCCTATAATTCCTCTCCCTTGTCCCATGTGATTTTTGACCAAGGTCTTTCACAAAATTCCTTGCTTTTATCCTTTAATCCTACACTAAATGCACATTAGACCACAAAGAAAAATATCCAACTCTAACTCATCTCATAAACAAAATATAATCAAAAGTATGCAATAAGTTGTGAGAATAGTTGGTTCTCCTAAGCTAGGAGTTGAATTAAGGCCCATATAATTACCCAATGATGAGGCTCATCACAGCTTAACCTTTTGCAGTTTCGATTTCACAGCTTAACCTTTTGTAGTTTCGACTTCACTAATCAATCAGTTATATCATTCAACACTGCCACTTTGAAAAAGGCACGAGCATGAGAGAACCATAGGACTGAAAAATGGAAATTTGTGTTATGCTATTAGCATTCTACAATGCCTCACCTATACTCCTCTCCTGGAAACTTATTGCATTGAGCTAAAGAATTCATTAAATTGCAAGGGAAAGAGTGTGTGCCCAGTGTGTTTATTAAATACTAGATTATTAATAGTATTAAAATACTAAATAATATTTTAAATATTAAATATTTTAATTATTTTATATTAAATATTGAGATATTTTAAATATTAAAATATTAAAATTGTTAATAATATTAAAATATTAAATAATAATGTGTAGACAAGCTTTGTCACAATGTGACGTTGGACAATGGTTGATTTTCATATTAAGAAAAATTTTGTCATAATGTCATGTTGGACTATGGTTGGCCATGAATATAAACTGAACAAATTTATATTAAAACAAAGGATTAATATTATAAACCCTATGAATAATATTATACCCTAGGAAAATGAACACTTAGATTAATAAACCCAAGGGACCAATATTATAAACTGAATGGTATAATAAAACCAAAGGATTAATAATAAAAACCCAAGGGATTATAAACCTAAGGGAATTGTATTAAACCCAAGGGAATAATATTATAAACCCAAGGTTTATAAACCCTAAGATAAATATTTATGGTTGACCATGGTTCATTTTCATATTGAAACAATCTTTGTCACAATGCGATGTTGGACCATGGTTGACCATAATTGAGCATCAATGATTTTCATATAGAGAAAATATTTGTCATAATGCAACGATGGACCAAGTTTGATTTTCATATTGAGAAAATCTTTATCACAATGTGACATTGGACCATGGTTTACCATGGATAGCCATGATTATAAACCTAAGGGATATATATTAAACGCAAGGTTTAAAATTATAAACCCTATGAATAATATTACACCCTAAGAATATGAACCCTTATAATAATAAACCCACCAATTGATATTATAAACCCAATGGAATAATAAACCAAAGAAATTAAAACTAAAAACCCAAGGGAATAATATTAAAGAAAAGGATTAATATTTAAAACCCTAGTTATATAAACCCTAAGATAAGTACTATAAACTCTAAAAAAAACATGGTTGACTAGGGTTGATTTTCATATTAAAACAATTTTTGTCACAATGTGACGTTTGACCATGGTTGACCATTGTTAATTTTCATATTGAGACAATATTTGTCAAAATGTGACATTGGACCATGGTTGACCATAATTGGAAGTGTTTGACCATGGTTGACAATGCTTTTAAACCTAAGATATATAAACCCTAAGATAAATATTTTAAACCCTAAAATAAGCATGGTTGACCATGGTTAACAATGGTTAACCATGGTGATTTTCATATTGAGAAAATATTTGTCGCAATGTTACATTCGACCATGGTTGACCATGGTTTATTTTCATAATTAGATAATATTTGTCACAATGCAATGTTGGACCATGGTTGACCATGATTGATTTTCATATGGATACAATTTTGTCACAATGTGATGTTGGACCATGGTTGATTTTCATATTTAGAAAATCCTTGCCACAATGTTACGTTGGACCATGGTTGACCATGATTATAAACCCAACAGATTTATATTAAACCCAAGGATTAATATTATAAACCCTATGAATAATATTATACCCTAGGAATAAAAACCCTTAGATTAATAAACCTAATGGTATAATAAACACAAGGGTTAATACTAAAAATCCAAGAGATTATATACCCAAAGAAATAATATTAAACCTAAGGGATTAATATTATGAACTCAAAGCATATAAACTCAAAAATAAATACTATAAACCTTAAAATAAACATGGTTGAACATGGTTTACCAGGGTCTATTTTCATATTCCGACAATGTTTGTCACAATGCAACATTAGAACATGGTTTACCATTGTTAATTTTCATATTGAGGCAATATTTGTCACAATGTGATATTGGACTATGGTTGACCATGTTTGACCATGGTTGACAATGCTTATAAACGCAAGGCATATAAACCCTAAGATAGATATTTTAAACCCTAAATTAAACATGGTTGACCATGGTTCATTCTCATATGGAGACCTGGATGACAATGGTTGACAATGGTTGACCATTCTTGATTTTCATATTGAGACAATCCTTGTCACAATGTGACGTTCGACCATGGTTGATTTTCATACTAAGACATTCTTTGTCACAATGTGAAAATACTAAAAATCCAAGAGATTATAAACCCAAAGGAATAATCTTAAACATAAGGGATTAATATTATAAACCCAAGGTATATAAACCCAAAGATAAATATTATAAACCCTATAATAAACATGGTTGACCATGTTTTACCAGGGTTGATTTTCATCTTGAGATAATATTTGTCACAATGTGACATTAGACTATGGTTGACCATGGTTGACGATGGTTGACAATGTTTGACCATGGTTGTCAATGCTTATAAACCCAAGATATATAAATCCTAAGATAAATATTTTAAACCCTAAATTAAACATAGTTAAGCATGGTTCATTTTCATATGGAGACCATGGTTGACGATGATAGACAATGATTGACCATTGTTGATTTTCATATTGAGACAATCTTTGTCACAATGTGATGTTTGACCATGGTTGGCCATGGTTGATTTTTATATTGAGACAATCTTTGTCACAAAGTCATGTTGGACCATGGTTGACCATAGTTGATTTTTATATGGAGACAATCTTTGTCACAATGCAATGTTTGACCATGGTCAATTTTCATATTGAGAAAATCTTTGTGACAATGTCAAGTTGGACCATGGTTGACCATGATTATAAACCCAAGGGATTTATATGAAACGTGAGGATTAATATTATAAACCCTATGAATAATATTATAACCTAGGAGAATGAACCCTTAGATTGATAAGCCCAAGGGATTAATATTATAAACCTGGGGGTATAATAAAGTCAAGGGATTAATACTAAAAACCCAAGGGATTATAAACCTAAAGGAATAATATTAAACCCACGGGATTAATATTATAAACCAAGGGTATATAAACCCTAAGATGAATAATTTAAACCTGAAAATAAACATTGTTAACCACGGTTGACCATGGTTCATTTTCATATTGATACAGTATTTGTCACAATGCAATGTTGGACCATGGTTGGCCATGGTTGAGCATTACTGATTTTTATATAGAGAAAATCTCGGTCATATTGCAATGATGGACCATGGTTTATTTTCATATTGAGAAAATAGTTGTCATAATGTGATGTTGGACCATGGTTGACCATGATTATAAACTCAAGGGATTTATATTAAACCCAAGGATTAAAATTATAAAACCTATGAATAATATTACACCCTAGGAATATGAACCATTATATCAATAAACCCAATGGATTGATATTATAAACCCAAGGGATTAATACTAAAAACCCAAGGGTATAATATTAAACCCAAGGGATTAATATTATAAATCCTATATATATAACCCTAAGATGTATACTATAAACCCTAAAATAAACATGGTTGACCATGACTTAGCATGATCCATTTTCAATTTTTGTCACAATGCGACGTTGGACCGTGGTTGACCATTGTTAATTTTCATATTGAGACAATATTTGTCACAATGTGACATTAGACCATGGTTGATGATGGTTGAAAATGCTTATAAATCCAAAGTATATAAACATTAAGATAAATATTTTAAACCCTAAAATAAATATGGTTAAGCATGGTTCATTTTCATATTGAGACAATGGTTAACGATGCTTAACAATGCAACATTGGACCATGGTTGATTTTCATATTGAGAAAATCTTGGTAACAATGTCGTGTTGGACCATGGTTGACCATTGTTAATTTTCATATTGAGGCAATATTTGTTAAAATATGACATTGGACCATGGCTGATGATGGTTGAAAATGATTATAAACTCAAAGTATATAAACAATAAAATAAATATTTTAAACCCTAAAATAAACATGGTTAACCATGGTTCATTTTCATATTGAGACAATGGTTAACGATGGCTGACAATGCGACATTGGACCATGGTTTACCATGATTATAAACCCAAGGGATTTATATTAAACTCAAGGATTAATATTATAAGCCCTATGAATAATATTATACCCTAGAAAAACAAACCCTAAGATTAATAAACCCAAGGGGTTGATATTATAAACTCAAAGGATTATTGCTAAAAACCCAAGGGATTATAAACTCAAGGGAATAATATTGAACCCAACGGATTAATATTATAAACCCTAAAATAAACATGGTTAACCATGGCTCAATTTCATATTGACACAATCTTTGTCATAATGCAACGTTCAACCATGGTTAACCATGGTTGACTATGATTGACCATGGTTGAACATGATTGATTTTCATATTGAGACAATCTTTCTCACAATGTGACGTTGGACCATAGTTGACCATGATTGACCATAATTGATATACATGTTAAGAAAATCTTTGTCACAAACCCAAAGGATTAATGTTATAAACCCAAAGGGAATAAACCCTAAAATGTGCAATTTTTTTGAAAATATTATTATATATTTAAAAATTCAATATATTATTTCAATAAATTCATAAATAAATACAGTTATAAAATATTTGTAAAAAAACTATTATTAATAAATTAAATAATAAATATAAAAATATAAAAAAAATAAAAAATAAATAAATGTAATCAAAATAATTAGAAAAAAATAAACAAAAATAATATTTTAATATTTTATTTTATTTTTATTACAGAGGAATCGACAATTGGAGCAACCTCACAACTCACGTTACATGGGGTTGATTCTAACTACTACCACTATAACCCCTGGGAAATTGCGTCTGCCCCTCTCCATAGCTTCCGGGCTAGTCCAAGGGATTTGAACTCGTGACCATCAGTATAGAGCCCGCCTTTCTAACGAACTTCACCGCATTGTGATTACCAACTCGCCTACCCCCATGGGACTAACAAAAATAATATTTTAATATTATATAAATATAAAATATAAAATTAATTAAAAATATCAAAAAATTATAAAATATTAAATTAATTTTCGGAATTAAAATTTTATTAAATAAATTAGTAAATAAAAATAATAATAATAAAACAAATAAATTGAGTTAAAAGAAACTATAAATTATTAGTATGATATGAATAGAAATATTTATTTTAATTTATAAAAACTTTCTCCATATCTCCTAGTTAGGTTTTCACAAACCTTACTTCATAGCTCCTCCCTTGTCAACTTTCCTTGCACTTTATCCACAAGCAACATAGGAGATTCTTGTTATATAATTTTGGTGATGAGAAACATAATCAGAATCTTTAAAATGTAAAAATATAATCTTTAAAATGTATATATAACCAAAGAAAATATTCTTAATAAAAAACTCACTAATCTTTCACCCAATTAAAAATTACAAAACCACAGGGTCGTCTTTCGTTGGATCCAAATCAGAATATCCTATTTAAGTTATGTCAATATGAATCAATTGTTTTATTTAATGTGAATAATATAACATAGATATTGAAGACATTTACAATTGAAAAACAATGTTTAAATTTGTTAAATTATTATCACCATCAATAATATAAAAAAGTATAATAATATCGTTATTTATATAAGTCTAAAATTATATGAATCACAAAAGTCTTAGATCTAATAAAATTATATAAACATTTTCTTTATAAATTTATAATTTAAATATAATTTTATTAATAATATAGTGAGTCATTAACAAACTAAAATAAAAATAATAACAAAATAACATCTATCCTATCACATTATAAAAAATAAATAATTATAATAATTATAATAAAAATAAATAAGTGACAGCCAATTGATCTGGTTTTTCACCATGGAGACAAATGATTGGCTGCCTTTGTTTTTTCATTTTTTTTAATTATATATTTACAAATATACAGTTCAGCCCCTCACATCAAGAATGTGATTACGAAAAATAAATTTTTCATTTTGATGGTCTATCCATCAAAAATACACTACCATGTACTTTTGTGTTGTCAAAACACAATAATAATGGTAGGAATAGTGGGGGATCATGCCTCTTGTTTTCCTCATCCTTGTTTTCAGTGCCCCACTCTGGTGTGCCCATATTCTATCAATTTAAATATATGCTTTCCTATTTCCTATTACCTTTTGCAAGGTGTTTAAGATATGTTAAATAAATATGATTTTTTTCGTAATAATTATTTTCCTATTAAGTGTTAGAATGAATATATATCTATATATATATATATATATATATTCTAAAAATTTGATATCACTTTGTAATTATGTTAATAGGTGTGTTTATTTTAAAATAGGTTATTAACAATATTGAGTAGATGATAAAGATTTAATCTCCTTAAAATATGTTGGACTATTTATAATAGTGTTTATGGAGATAAGATTTATCTCCAAGACAATTATGTTATTTTAATTAATTTATTTCAAATTAAAATGACATATCAAGAAATGTCATATTGAGCATGTTGTATTGATAAATCATGGTATTGGCCCATGGTAGAATCTCCATGGTTAAGAATATTTTTTTTTAATATTTTTTAATATATATATAATAGGTTGAGAGACAATGTTTTAATTTTCTATTATATTATGTTATGTAAACATTTTTAATGGGTCAAATACAATCAAATTATTTAAAATAAAAAATTATAAAAAACTAATGCTTATAAATTTTGTTATAATAGTTTAAGTAAAATTGAGTTCATAGAATCAATTTACAGTTTGTGATTTTTAGATTCTAGGTTTTGACAACCCATGGTTTTTCCAATAGTATATATATATATATAGATATATATATATATATATATATATATATATATAGCTAGCCTAGATCCATCTTAACTCCGGATCTATTAACTTTTATGATTTGTATTTATTTATTTGGGAAATGTGTGATGTATAATGGGATATGTATTTTGATGCTTATTTTGAATTGATGCGTATAGGCATTTACAAGCCATTTAATTTAAATGATTGCACATATGGAAAAAAAGTCAATAAAAAGAACAAGACAAAAAAACATAAACATCATTGAAATTCATCATACAATAAAATAAGTATGAATCATAACATTGTGTTTTGAAATTAAATATCAATTCTTTGAAAATGGAGTTTGTTCTACTAAATCATAGGTTCTTTATTGTTAGTAATTTTTTTGCAATAGGACCACCCTCAAGGTAAGGGTATGAGTCTTGTTATCACAAAATCAAGCACTGAAGGGCTATTGATCAGGCAAACTCTGTGTAACTGTTTCAGACCAATCTTTTGACTAAGGATTAGCCTCCCTAGCCTGAGAGGGCTCTCTCAAAAGGTTATTCATTTTGACTATTGATAAGATGGCTAACTCTTGTAAGGTGAATTTAACAAACATGCTGGCTGGACAGACATTACAAAGACTTCCATTGGGCTTATGGAGTTAATCATACTTCAGTAAACTATAACACTACTCATACATAGAAGTCAGGGCATGTGATGTTTAAATACTCAAAACACATCTCATAGAAAACCTCAGCTTACAAATACACACAGGAAATCAGAGCAGCATAAGTGAATTCTGAGTGATTGTGTATTTATACAACTGTAAAAACATTAAGGATAAAGCAAAACCACATATCTTGAGCATTGAAACACTGTATGAATCCTGAGAAGAAAAGCAGCAAATTGTATTACTGAAACTGAGTTTTTACACAAGCCAAAACAGTACTCTGTTTTCTCAAATATCCCAACCCTCATTACATAGATATTTCAGCTATATATAGAAACATTATTCTAACCACTTTGAGCTTCCTCCTCCAGCATGAGGGGAACTCGATGACTGTCACTAATGACACCTATCTGCTTTACAACAAACTATTAAATACAATTAATGCTAAGTGGAGTTCTAAAGAGTTCTACTTTGATTATAACTCTAACACTATCTTCTTCGTAGAAAGATTCCTTCTTGTTCTTTGACACCTGGATTCTTTGCAGTTTGGCTGAGATGGCTGAGATGAGCATTTAAAGCTCCATATTGACCTCAGATGCTGAATACTTTAATCTTCTCAGTGATGCTAGGTGATATCCCCTGTTTTTTCGGTTCCAGTCCTCCATAACTTCGAATATATAGCAGCACATTTTAGCCCTTTAAATAACCCCAAAATATAGGGGACCACCATGTTCCTGATGTGTTGGAGACTTCATCGATGGCCAAGTGTGCAAGCCAAAATTCTTCGTATGCAACTTATTCCATACCCTATGACTGGTAATAAAGTGGCTTTATAACAAAAACTTCAAATTTGAGTTAAAGCATTCCACCTTTTAAAGGTACAGCTGTCTTGATCTGAATGGTTGTGATGGCTTCATCTGGTCCCTTTGATGTCCTTTAGGTGTCTCCTTTTGAAGATTCCCGCACATATCACCAAACTGTCTTTTTGCGTTGAAAACACCACCTACAGCAGTTTCGTAGCGCGCTACGAAACTGCTGAAGTGTTTAAACAGCTTGTCTTTTTCCTGAGGTATTTACCGCCTAGATCTTTGGTTGCCAAAACTCCTTTTGATCTTTGATACATATAGCAGGGATATACATGTCCTCAAAACAACAAAACTAAGCAAAATTTGCCAAAATTTGGAACAAAACCTTTCTTTGAACAGCAACTTCATTTATCAGCTAATTGGTCTAGCTGGGCCTTTAAGTCTTCAACCTTCTTCCACTGACCTAGCTGTGATTCCAAGTCTTCAATCCTCTTCTTCATAGCTTTGTTTTCGGCTCTTAAACACATATTTATCTTTCTGATGAATTTAGCCTCCTTAATTGCGGGAACTGTCCATGTATAAACATCAGCTACTGAATCCACCTGGTTTACTAGGTTTTCACTTCCTTTCAATACAGCTTTACGATAATTTGCATACCTGACTGCAGACTCCCTAGTGGTATTCTTCAGCTTAGTAATCTCATGTTTGGCTGTTTCTAACAGGTTCCTTACAGCTATAGTATTACCTCCTTGGGATATGATGACTGTTCTATTTGTGTCTTTTTGCTTGATTTTCTCTGCCTCCTCTGTTCTGGACAATTCCTCAGCTACCTCTGTTTTAGGCAGTTTCTCGGCTTCCCTTACTTGCTTTCTTGTAATAGGTCTTCTTGGTTTGAAGATGAATTCATCACCTGGTTCATCAAACCTCAGTCTTTTTGAAGCCCTAGACTTCTTGGTGCTTTCTGGTGATGACTGTGTCAAATCAATGTGCACTGGTTCAATGTGCACCGGTTCAATTTGCTCAAACTCAATGGCCTCCAACAAATCACTCAAGCTTTCTTTAGATACCGGGCTCTCTTCAACAGCTAAGGCTTTACCCTTTTCTTTACTTATTTGGCTCCTTGTCCTAACTCTTGACACTGTTTCAGATCCACTTGGTCCGGGTACAGTCTTCTTATGCTGAGCTTCTTCTTTTGCTGATGGCTGAGGTTGTTCTTTAATGATCAGTGGATTCACTGACTTTCTCAACTGTGACTTGGCTTGCTTTTTATCCTTTGCCTCCTTTTGAAGCTCAGCTATCGTGAGTTCTTTGACTGATTGTTCTTTTTCTTTAACTGGTTGTGGAGTAAGACCTGTTTTACTTTGGAAACCAGCCATGAAAATGAACGAGTTCCAGTCTCTACCTATTTTCTGGAGACCATCCAAAACTAACAATTTAACCAAACCATGGTGAAACAAAGATGTTTCACAGTCTTCCTTTCTTAATTGCACTTTGTCACACATTTTGCTCAGACTGCGAAACAAGTAAAAGGGAATGTCTATGGATTCTTTACCAGTAAAATGTAACAGCAACTTGAAGTGATAAGAGTAGACCTTATTGTATCTTCCCTCACAGGTCAAGTACTTCTGAATACAGGTGAGAAGAAGGGCATAATGCTCTTTGACATAGTTTCTAGGCACTGCTTTTGTTAGGTCTTCATTCACATATGCCTCTTTTAAAAACTCTTTGCATGGATTCATATCGAACTTAAAATTCTTAAACCATTCTTGCCCCCCTCTTGGGATCTTAGTTACAGTAGCTATTGCCTCCGGAGACACTTGAACTTCCAACATAGCTATTTTAGAATTTAAACTGGTGAAGTTTAAAGCAAAATCTTTTGTTACCTGAGCATGGCCACCTTGCAGCTTCTTACAGAAATTCCAACACCCAGCATCTTTGAATGCTTTCTTCACGCCTTCATCTCTTAATGCGAGGTCTAAACCTTCAGGTTCTGTTCTCTGACATCTTCCAGATCTATGTTCTTTCCTCTCCATTTTGCTTTTGAAATCTTCGCACAGACAATGACCAACAGCTTCAGTTAAAATGGTGATTCAATTCTCTTTGACTCGGCCTCGCTTGTAATCAGGCTCGCTTGGAAACAGGCTCGCTTGAAAACTCAAATACATCATCACACAAGCTGGTCACTTATGCATCGTTTACGATCATCATAAAGATCCATGCACGGTAAAATCCATTTGAATGATATTTCTGTGCATGTCTACAAATCAATTGGTGGAATTGTGGTTAATGACTGACATGAGAGGACGGAATTGATGACTCATCAACAGACTTGACACTTTGGGAAAAAATTGCTGCCAAACGCACGAATCTACGATTTCGCAGCGCGGTTAGTTTTGAATTCTCATAACGCGCTGCGAAACGGCTTAATGATGACACGCTGCGGAATGGCTGAACAATGATTACGCTGCGAAACTGACCAATAAGAGACTGCTGTGCGAAATCACGGAAAGAGCCGGTGACTAGGATATGACAAGACATGGCTTATGAAACCATGATGGTGGAGGACGACCAATAGGAGTAGAGTATAATTTAAATCAAACACCTTTAAAGCTCCAATCCTAAGTAAGAAACATAAAACAAAAACAATTTGACACCAACTTTTGACATTGAACTTAGAACAAAGGATTACATGCAAATTTTTATAGTTCTAAGTGATAACAAGTCTGCAAGAACAAATTGGCTTATGGGTAGTATTGATTGACAAAATTGACCTTTTAACATTTTAAGTGAGACCACCTGGCTGGGAACTTAAAACAACTCCTTTTCCATTGAAATGGTGGTTCCAACTGGTTCAGTTGGGTCAAGTTACCCTCTCTATATCTCTACTAGCTTAAAGTATGATTTTCACCTACCAATAGAGAAGAGACATGAGATCGACTCTTCTTGTTGATCAGGCAGGAATGTGATCCTTAAGTTGACTTTATGGCCTAACCAAACCACTCTAAAGACTTCCCCTATATGAGGGGACTTCTAGGATGCAGAAAGTAGAACTACATACAATATAATATAGGATGCATCTAATACTAGACCTATCTTGATTAAAAGAAGGATTAGTCCTTCTTCAATCAAGAACAAGCTAAAAGAATAGGAAAATAAATAGAAGTATGTTGAAAATGGAATAAGATAAATGAAATAAATCAGGGAAATAGTTCCAAGATCTAATCCTTTTTCAGGAAAATGTATAGAAATAAATGCCCATTAAATAGTTAACAAACATCCAACTGGAAACATCTCTAATTCCTAATAAAACATATGCATAAGAAAAAAAAGATACATGTCATAATACTGAAATAATTCAAATACATGACATGTAGAAAGCAGGTATAAGATTAAATGGTTAGATAGCTAGAAGCTCAAGGAGATAAAGGTATGTCCTTATACAAGTTCCAGTTTCAAATCTCATTTTCTATTAACCCTGTAAGATAGCTTGACCAGATTCTAAATGAGAATTTCGGTAAACATTCAACAATAGTGTTGAAAAGCCACATACATACTCATACTCTAGAAATGAATTTGAAATATGAAGAATTTATTTTCAATAATAGAGCAAGAAATAATGCTATAAAACTGATTATAGAAATAAATGTTATTATAAAAATGAATCAATTACATAAACATCATATAATTACAATAGTGCAGGTCCTCTATTGTCTCTAAATTGATTCCTTGTTTGCACAAATGGATTTGATCTCAATACAATAGTGCAAATGAATCTTAACTCCTTTTATACAAACAAGTTGTCAGTTCTAGTATTACTCTACCTATTTTCTCTCAGATTCAAATCCCCCAACTCAGCCCAACGATGGCTATTTATACATGATTTAGAAATAAATAAATAAATAAATCCCCAAATATCTCCACAGTCGAGTTAATTATAGCATAAATAGATTTAATTGGAATTCTGGCCAAATTGCAGATGAGCATAGTCGAACGAATTGGCCAGTTTGGTTTGCATGGATAAGGATGATCCCACTTGTCTCCTACTTGTTTCGAACCTATAGGTGAAATTAGTTGTTGGTGGATATTAATAAGCAAACATGATACTTAGAATAGGTGCATCTTTTTGAGTGAGCCTACATGAGCCATTATTTCATCTTGCATGTCGACATAGGAAGAGGACAATACGCTTGTCATTGGAGGGCTATTTGCTAGGTTACATTTGATATATTTTTATACATGACATTGAATCTTTAACAAATATGAAGGCCCTCAATGGGAGCCATCTAAAATAAACCTCTTTCGTATGAAACCCGTGAAGCAAGGCATAATAAAAATAATTTTATTCTCTTATTTTCATTATTTACAAAGGTCATAATTACATGTGATCATGAAGACCGAACCTAGTTAGATTTTACAACATTTTGCTATTTCTAAAACAAGTTTATTTAGTTACTGAGATGGCTCCCACTGGTAAATCATTGACAGTTTGTTTTATTTTGATACTGACAAAGCTAATTGTCTAGTGAGGCCACAAATATGCACGGAAAGTTAATTTGTGTAGGATTTTGGAACAAATCATGACAGAATTTCCACAATCTTTCAAGGGAAATTTTCACCTTCTGATGAGATTTTTCATTTACTAAAGCCATTAAACATCATTAATAGTTGTTGAATTGAGGCTTCTATGATCCATATCAGGTTTATGAGAAATTCTTCGGCGTAAATCACAAGATAAATCATTTGTCGACGCTTTTCGAACCAACAAGTGTGGTTCATCGTCAGGACAAGTTGAAGAAACAGATCCAGCTTAGCATAACATGTTTAACATGCTAAGCTGGATCAGTTTCTTCAACTTGTCCTGACGATGAACCACACTTGTTGGTTCGAAACATGTCGACAAATGATTTATCTTGTGATTTACGCCGAAGAATTTCTCATAAATCATTAATAGTTCCAAGCCAATAGTCCTCACCACCATTCTTCCATATCTGTTACCAGATTCATATCTAATTTATTGACACATTTAACACTTTCAATAAATAAAAATAAAAAATTTCAAAGCACTTGTTAGTGGTAGATGGTGAAATAAATCTTGAAATTCAAAAATTATTTTCTTTCTTACATTGGTAATGATTATTTCTTTAATGTTATCAATATAAATGTACTAAATAGTAGGAATTTGAAAAATAAAATAAATACAAGTTCATTGTGATCATTTTTATCATTGTATAGTTATTCAATATGACAAAGAAAGAATATCGTGTACAAACACAAGGAAAAATTGATCAGCTGGAAAAATGCCAAAACATTTTACATTTAATCTAGTAATAAAGACCCTTAATTAATTGTTTTATTGACACTAAATCATATCGCTAAACATTGGCATATATCTTCCTTTGCACAATGGTCATTATATTTTTTATTTGGATAAATATTAGACCAAGCTTTGGGTACAATTAAAGCACTGCTGAACATGCATTTGTTTCCGAATATGCACAACCATTTTTAGGTAGCTACTTCCATATTCAATAATTTCATTCGATGGACACATTCAAAGAAAACCAAGCATACATTTGTCCTTTGAACATGCTTATTTTGAATAGAAGCTACATCATTCGGTAATCTCAAGAGAATAGAAACATCATGGCATAACTTCTACTACATATCGTATTCATTAGATTCAATGTTATTAACTAACTGCTATTACAATTGCATTAGCAATCTATTTTCTTCCTTTGAAATGACAACATAACGGTTTCAAATATGTGCAAAAGGATGATGTTTCAACTATGTGTGGAAGGATGGTGTCTATAACAAGGAATATAAACTTCCACATTCATATACATATGAACTTTGTTGTCACTCCACACAGTAAAATCTTCACACAAGGGCTAATAGAGTATTGTTTTGCATTAAGTACTTTTCACTCTATATTTTATGTCCAGGCAACCATAGAACTGTTAGTTGGATGCAAATAGTAATTTCAAAAAGATCCAAACTATATACAGTATCAAATCTCATTTATCAATTTTAGTGTTTTGTATTGTAGTAAGTTTTAGCCAAATTAATATTCGTGTTTATGACATACTATATCTTGTATCCATCATAACAATAACACATAAGGTACAAACTGTTGAAATAATTCTCTACGTTCCCGATAAAGAAACTTGGTATTCGTACCTAGCATTCAAAAATTAATTAAAAAAAAGTACTACTATTAATATCCATTCATTAAATCCACATGCAATGACATTATCACAACTAGTTGCAAGGATATCGATATGCACTCTCTATTTTTGGTCTGAACACCTATGGAACTACTAGTTGAATGTAAATAGTAATTGCGCAAAGATCAAAACCACATATAGTATAAAATCTAATTTATCAATTTTAGTGTTGCTTATTGTAGCACGATTTAGGAAAATTAATATTTGTGTTTATGACATACTATATCTCGTAACTATCATAACAATAGTAGATAATGTACAAAGTACTGAAAGAATTTTCTACGTTCCTGATAAAGAAACTTAGTATTCACACCTAACATGAAAAAAATAATTAAAATCAAATACTACTATTAATATACATTCAGTATATCCACATGCAATGACATTATCACAACTAGTTGCAAGGATATCGATAAGGTTGTATCTATGGATATTATAAAATACCCTTTTCGATATCTATTTAGTGAATTCAAGTATATATTTCTTTTAATAGACTGATATCGATATTATAAACTACCCTTTTCAACATCTATTCAGTGAATTCAAGTATATATTACTTTTAGTAGACTGGTATTTATCATTCAATTCAGTTGTCCTAGATTAGAGAAAAGGCTATGAGGATTGGCTAGGTGTGCTCTTGCTGCTGGTGTTGGTGTGTCCCTCCCTACTGTAATTGGTGTTGGTATTGTTGGTGCATGAATGATTCACTTGTATCTATATGTAATTACTGGGAGAAATTAGTGATAGACAAAAAACATGTGGAGAAAGTATAGTTAAGAGATTAGAGACTAGGCCCAAAATATTTCTTAACGGAGTGGTAAGTTATGATTGTAATGAGAATACAATATGGATATGGATGATGAGATTGTTTTTGTTTTTTTCTTTCTTGAGTAGTCAAATGTGTAGTGCTATTTTGTATTATCCTGCTAGAAAATGTTGTGCGGACGTGCTTGTGTGTATACAAAACCAATGGTTATTTTATTATTAGTAGACAATACGAGATGCGGGGGCTAGTACAATGAAGCTTGAGAGATTTTGGCACGTTATGAATTTTCTTTGAAATCGTTCCCGTGTGAATTTTCATTTTTTATTTTCATTATTATTATTATTATTATTATTATTATTATTATTATTATTATTATTATTTATTAACGTACTTCACAGGTACGGAAATAGTTATGCAAAGAAAGTTATGTGGAAGTAGTTGTGCAGAACTAGTTCTCCAAAAAAAGCATGAGCCGAAAAGAACAAATGCATGTTCATAAACATAAATTGGAGAAATTAGTGATAGAAAAAAAAACATGTGGAGAAAGTATAGTTAACAAATTAGAGACTAGGCCCAGAATATTTCTTAACTGAGTGGTAAATTGTGATTGTAATGAGAATACAATATGGATATGGATGATGAGATTGTTGTTGTTTTTTCTTTCTTGAGTAGTCAAATGTGTAGTTCTATTTGGTATTATCCTGTTGGAAAATCTTGTGGGGACGTTATTGTGTGTATACAAAACCAGTGATTTTTTTTATTATTAGTAGATAATACGAAATGTGGGGGCTAGTACAATGAAAGCTCAAGAGCTTTTGGCACGTTATGAATTTTCTTTGCAATTTTTTCCATGTGCATTTGAATTTTGTTCTTGTCATTGTTATTATTATTACATGTTTTATTATTATTATTATTATTTATTAACATATTTCGTAGGTATGGAACTAGTTATGAGAAGAAAGATGTGCGGGAGTAGTTGTGCATAACTAATTCTCCAGAAAAAGCATGAACGGAAAAGAAAAATGCATGTGCATTAACATAAATGTGAGAAATTAGTGATAGAAAAAAACAGGTGGAGAAATTATAGTTAACAGATTAGAGACTAGGCCCTGAATATTTCTTGACGGAGTGGTAAGTTGTGATTGTAATGAGAATACAATATGGATATGGATGATGAGATTGTTTTTTCTTTGAATAGTCAAAAGCGTAGTGCTATTTGGTATTATCCTGCTAGAAAATGTTGTACACAACCAGTGGTTATTTTATTATTAGTAGACAATACAAAATGTGAGGGCTAGTACAATGAAAGCTCAAAATATTTTCACACATTATGAATCTTCTTTGCAATTGTTCCCATATGCATTTGTATTTTTTTCTTGGTGTTGTTATTATTATTATATGTTTTTTTATTATTATTTATTAACGTGCTTCACAGGTACGGAAATAGTTATGCAAAGAAAGTTGTGCGGGAGTAGTTGTGTAGAACTAGCTCTCGAGAAAAAGCATGAGCAAAAAAGAACAAATGCATGTGCATGAACATAAATATCTTTTCATGCCCCACTTAAATTTTGATAATTTCTTTGCATGAAATTTGATTCTGATACCCATGCTTTTTTATTCGAGAGTTTCTTCCTGAAAATCTATCATTCTAACCTTTAAAAAATGTAATTAGTATTATTTTGGACTACTAGTAGTAGCTCTTATTATCATTACATTTATATTCGAGAACATTAAGAAATTTGGAAAGAAGAGAATAGGATATGTTGTAATTATGTAATTAGAAATAACTTCCTACTTTGTCAAAAGAAACCTTACAAAATGAAATTTTTATTATTTATCTGATGAACTAAGTCCCTTCAATATTGAATGATACAATTACAATCACCAAGTGTGCAATTATATAATAAACATATCTACTGTAAGTACTAACAATATTACATGATTAATGAATATCGCTCCTTAATGAATATCGTTAAAATCGATAGTAGTGAAATGTAATTTCATATCATTAATAACAATAGTAGTTAAATGGAATTTGATATATGATATGTTCAATTATGACATAACTAAAGTGGTTACAAGTTCTTTGCAAAAACGATGGCATTACCACGTGAGGGGAGCGAGGGGATTTCGAAATAGAGATTTCATTGGGGGGCAAGGGGGATTTCAAAGCAGAGATTTCATTATTCAGAATACATAATGATTTTAGAGATTAGATATAAATTCTTGTTATTTATGAAAACAATTTGTTAATGTTAATTTTCTATAGTCTAAAAATAAGAGGATAAAGCAAATTGCAAATATTGGTCAAAGCTAGATGACAATATTCAAAGTAAAAAAAAGAATGGTCTTTATTATTGTTATTATAAAAAACTAAAATATGTCATTTTTGTATCAACAATTGTAGTCAAGTTCAAGTTGTAATCACATTCAAACTGTAATTACCATAGATATGATCAAAATAAACATCAAAGGTGAAACAAATTTCCGATAATAAAACATAGTAATTGAATATCCATTTTCATTTCTATCAACAAAAGAACAATTATGTTCAAATTGTTCAAAAAACTGATAAACAATGTCAAAATTTACACAAAGCAATGAGTTTTTAACAATAAGTTGTATAAATTGAATAATAATAATAATGTACTGCTACGCATAATAGTTATTATGTCAATAACAACACTTTTTATGATATCACGTTTCACTAACATATTCAAGACCATTCTGGTTCTTTTGTCTCTTTAACTTTGTTCTCCTACATTTCAGAAAAATAGCAATAATTTCTCTGGAACTAATTAAATACATGTAATAAATGATAATGTGACTCTAAAATAGAGATATGTTAAAAATAAAAAGGAGGAAAACCATGTGCACATGGAGACTACCTCAGCAATTTTGCATACAAAACACAACATTCATTTCGTAAAGAGTTTATCAAAACCTTAATGCAATCGCATAAATGGTTCTATGAACAAACCAATTGCAATAAAAAGAAAAAGAATGAATCTAGAGATTGACTCAATTCATAATAGACTATATATAAAAATATGAACATTTAATCACCTGTAAACATAAAAGTGAACATTCCAAGATTTAAGAGAACTAACACTATGTAAAAGCGTATGTCCTTATTGCTTAAATGCTAACCATTTTTAGAGCTATTGGTTTCTTGAAACAAGTTCTTTTACTTTGCTTGTATGCAATGTTTCATATAAGCAACTGTAATTTGCAATTTGACACTTTGACTAGATATATCTTTCTCAATCTTTGTGATGTCATGTTGTAATTCCGCATCCAAAACATAGTTTTGTTCATTAACATTAAAAAATCCAATTAGCCATTCCCTACCTTCATGTGTATTAAAATCAACTATATCATCGAATTCTAATGCCTTTGATTGTTTCATTTTATCCAATTCAATTGTTAACATTTTTCTTGAAATTAAACTAGGGTCACATAAAAAACATGGGGCATTTAAATTCTTCATGATATGTACAACTTTTACATATGTATCTACCCTTCAATTCTCTATGTTTTGATATTCAGAAATAATGTTTTCCATTCTTTTGATTCTTTGAGACCATGCAGCTTTGAGTTTCTTTACTTGATTAGAATTTAGCAAGCCTTGCTCTCTTTTTTATACATGAGAAAGTAAATCAAGCCTTTGGTTGAGAGAAAGTAAGTCATTGTTCATGAAATATCTGTCACCTCTGAGACCACATTCAATACGCTCAAAAAATGACTTAACACTTTATCCCAAGGGCTTCAGATCAAAAGTTTCCTTCCATCCATGTTCAATGATTTATAATCATTTCCATAGATTGCTAATAATATATGTTTTCACCACATTAATAAAACTCATAGATTTAACAAATCTATACAATGTGCTATGAAAAATAACTATGGGAATTGTTGTTCATATTGTTAATGAAGTCACAAGCGAAGGACCCAGATATATAACATCTTTTGGGTCCTTTATTCTTGTTTTTAAGTTTAGGTTTCCTACTTCCCGTTGACAAAGAGACTCTGCAAACACATTATATGTAACTTGATGCAACTCCATGAGTGATGTGATTACAGCTCCATACAAATCAACCTCCATTTCCTTTTGGTATAAAAAATTATTGTTGTTAACCTTTAGTAACCTTCTCAATGTTCTTTGTTTAATATTACTTCCATTCTTTTCATTCTGTAATGTGACAGAACCATCATAAAAGATAATAGATTCATTGGTAATTTATGTTATTGTTTATTATTTTTCAGAGAAACAAACACTAATCCAATTAGGTAGCTTAACATTGTGTTGACAGGGCTGGAACTGCCAACATGTTAGGGGATCTCCCCGGTAAGAAGTCCCAATTAGACCTTAGACCATTTGGTACAAGAGTCCTAGCAGTGGGTCGTATGGTATCACCTTGACCATGGTTTCGCATAGAGGCAAGTAAGATGTCTTTGTTGGTAGCAAGGGTGTGACATTTGCAGTAAGTCAAGGAAGGTGCATAAGCGGCCCTAACACATAGAGGGTGAGGTGAGTGTGCCCCTTGGAAACCTGTGAAAGCACATAGTTAAGAATGGAACACACAAGCTAAGATTCATCACAACATGGAAGGCAATTGAGCTAGAAATCTAAAGTGATGGTTAAACCAACAACATATTTCAGAAAGATACATACATACATATATAGAAAATAGCTACACATGCATGCATAAGAAAATAGATACATATATCATTTAGAGTAAACATGATAGCCGAAATAAAATATGAAATATGCATGAAACATGTTGGCTCTATTATATTATGAAGTGTAAGTTCCAGTCATACAATACATCCATGTCCAACCACTGGTTCTGATAATAGAACGTTACAATCACTGTGTTGTAGCATTTTTTGGTTTTGATAAGATAGAATATTTTAAAAAAATGTTAAGTTAGGATATGGACATAACAACATTGAATAAAATGTTTTAGAAAATATCTTGATGATGATGTCCATATCAAAGAAAATGTTAGGTTAGATGCCCTAAAAAATCAAGGCAAAAAGGAAAATGTTAGGTTAGAAAGAAAAGAAAACAAATAAATTCTAAAAGTGAACAAGTCTAAATGCCACTATCATTTTTCTGAAAAATAATGGTTGTGTGCAGCTTGTCATAAATGCCACAACCCATGACAGACAAATAGTTTAATCTTGACTGCTTCATGCTTTAAGTTTGATGTTATAATTAGAGAATAAAGATTTGGCCAAATTATTTAATCTTGGTAGATCAATAGTTAGGTAGAGAATAATAAGGTGCTCATCAGTTTAATCTGAGCCCTTGGAGGTTATAATGTTAGAATTATATAGTTTGTTTTTTTTAAATAAAAGGAAATGAAAAGGGTTTTCTAGCTTAAATGCACCCATTAAGTGAAGAAAAAATGATAGGATAAGCAAAGGGTAAGTAGAAAAAAGTTGCAGAAGTATGATGATTAATTGGACAAAATGTACATTTATCATGTTTTACTATGTGTTTCTATATCCATGAGGCAATTACACAAAGAAAATGAAGGTCTACAAGATCAATTAATTAACTTCCCTCATCCCCATTCATCCCTATATTTACCAATTTCCCCTTCCGACCTTCATACAGTTCATATTCATTCATTCTCCATAAAAAACCCCTTTTCCTAAGGTTAAAATCCTTTTTGCCTAGGAAAAGTGAAAACCCCATGTTAAATCCCCTTTTACCCAAAAAACCCACAAAAATATGTTTAGCATAAGTATTGATGTATATATGTAAAAAGCAAATATCTCATGAAAAGCATTATACTTAGTGTATTTCCCCTTTCTGCTCATATTTCATATTAATGCTAACTTATAGTATTAAACCCCTAAAAGTTCCCTTTCCAGTATATTATTAACTTCCTTTATTTAATAACCTGAAACCATTAGTTTTATTATAAAACTATGTATTCAATAAAACATCACATATCAGTGGATCGCAAGCCTTTCAACATGAATGCACTATCCTCTACATTACGATATGCGATGTGTGATGGACCCAGACCTGACGAAAATTATTTCATAATTCATTGCCATTTTGCATCCTCCCCTCATCACATGTCCTGACTGAATCAATAACCCTCCACCGTTGTGATCTACGATATGAGATAGGAACCGGGACCCGATTGCATATGATTTATTTTTCACATCGTGTTCGGCCCCTATCGCATTCCTTTGCGATGGGCCTTCCTTCGCTAAAATTACGATTGTGATATGCGATGAACCGGACCCGACGTCATCTATCCACCCGAATTCATAGCTTTTCAAGTCTGCCATACCTTATTTTGTAAAGGATTTCTTTGTTAAACTATTTTTATGATTTAAACGAAGAACCAACCTAAACCTTTGTCTAACAATAAAACCCCACTAACCTCAGTTTTTAACCCAATAATAAAGCCCATACTGCCATAATTAATTGTTGGGCCCATCCACGCTGCTCTTTCGCTCCACCACCATCCGATCACATGCATTCAAATCCAACAACACTCAGCAATTTCGGGTTGGCTCTCTGTCTGAGCATTACCCACCTGAAAAGTGGTATTCCATTGACCTCCCCTTGCTATGTGTCAGGTTCAGATTGAATCAGGCGACCCCTCCCAAAACTTCCCTCACCTCATAAGCAGTGCGATGAAAACCAAAACCACCTCCTGCATAACAACAAAATGACCACTGTTCACTTTATGCCATATTTCAAAAAGAAAGTTGTTTTTCTGCTTAAATGCAAAAATCGCCATTTTGGCTTTGTTTTTCCCATTTACGCAGTGAAACCCCCATAAGCCTCTGTGACCAATAAAGCCATTGTTTTACCTTCCGATACGCTCTTGACTACTTCCAATATCCTTTCAAGCTCAATAAAGCCATTGATGTCCTTCTCTGTCACCTATGTTTTCTTAACAATTTCTATATTTTGCAGGTAAAAACTCATGTTCCAGGCTTACAAAGAAAAAGCCTGCATACATTTTGAAGACAAATACGAAGATCTTACTGTTGAAATACATAGTAAAAACCTGAAATGCACAATAAAGGTAAAAAGGAACATAGTAAAGGTTACTCAGCAAGGTCAAAGGATATTCACAAAGTTTAAAGAGTATCAGATGAAAAATCAAATGAAGGAATCAACCAGGGTAAAGGATACAAACAATCAAGCAGCTTAAAAGGAAAAATATCAAACAAGAAAGCCACCACAACCTGAAAAAAAGGGACAGTAAGAAGAAGTTAAATAGCTGCCCCTATCTTCTTGCATGAAGATCTTTCCTTTCCTAGAATAAATCTTAATTAGTTTTAGGATATTTTCTTAGTTTCATTATTATATAAATAACTCTCTTCTCGAGTTGCTATGGGTTCAATGTTCAAGGTTCATTGTTCATTGCTTGTTTAAGTTGTGGCAGTTCATTCTACTTTGAACCTGGTTTCACCTTTGAAGGAAGCTTTTCTAGACACTTGATGTACTCAGTCTTTCTGGAACCTTAATACAAAGTAGAGGATTGTGAATTTGGTTTTACACAGTTTGTCTTATCCTGTAAGTTTTTCCAATTATCAATCATTATGTCTTTCTTCATATGCTTATGACTTATAGAGATATCTAGGTAGGAATAATTGTGTCTCAATCTATTCCTATAAACCCCTTAAGTGATCATCTATTAAGAGAATGGATTAATGAACTCTTTGTTTATCTAATCCCTCTAATCAATAAATCATCAGCATCTTTTATAAGCTTAAGTATACTACCTTGAATCTTTGGAACGTAGTTTAGAAGGTTTTCATACTTATGATTGTTTGGTTTTACAGTCTGCAAATTGTGATAATCATATTATTTTTTGTCTTCTTCTCACCAATATTTTGATCTATATCACTGTGTAAATCTTTATAGCATTCCCTCACTGAGATATTAATATTATCCAAAGGATTAAGTATTTCAATTCTACATTTGTCTTCATTCATTGGTCTTCCAAAACTAAAACCAAAAACCCCAAAACAATTATTTTAGATGCAATGGCATTAGTAGCTGACCTACTACTATCTCAGAGGTACAACATCAGACTGGTGCCATTGCAAGGGATTCGAATTTCTTTTAAGTTTCCCTTGGGACAACGATATTCATTCATTCATTTCCCTGTAAGGTGATTAAAGGGTTTAGAAAGGTCAAAATCGTTCACCTAGGTGACTCCACACTCCCAAGCTAACACCTCTTAAACATACCAGATCTCGTTCATAAGCTGCCATATTTAGTCCTCTCACAGATTCTGAAAGGCTTCTGAGAAAATCCAGTTCTAAAAGGGGACATAAACCATCATCTTCTTCCTCTTCAGTCCTACCATCTGTAGAATTAGAATCATTTGACCCCTATAGTAATATTCCATCTGATCTTGATTACTCCCATTTATCACCTAGGGTTGTTGAACTTCTAGATAGAGGAGTTGATTTTAAGTCAGCCTACCTTATTCATTCATTAGAATCTCATCCAATACCCACATTACCACCAGGATCACCTAAAATGGAATCTAGTTTGGGTGTTAATCTACCATAATATAAACCCAAAGATTTCATATCCCCTACCACCTATCATTTTCCTTCCATTTTTGACCGACCTGAAGCTTCTTCTTCTGAACAACCTGAGGAGACCTTCTCTATATATACCAATCCTCTCTTTGAAACAGAATAAGGTATTCCATTATAGGTCTGAAAGTTAGTTCTTAAGACTCCTTTGAAGTCTTTCAGGATATCTCCTCCTCCTTCACCTCCAACTAGTTCATCAACCCCTGAATCACTATCTTCTTCCTATACTTCTTCTTCATCCTCTACATCTAGAAAAACACCACATACTCCACCTATACAACCTCATACACCTCAAGCACCTCATACACCACCTGCTTTCATGGCTTTCCAACCTATTGTATAGGCTAGATATGTTGCCTTAGTCTTACCTAATAACCCTGATGCATTCCCAGCTGGATACTCAAAATACCTTCCCAAGTACAATGGAGAAATTGGTCCCTTAGCTGAGGACCATCTTCAAGCTTTCCTAGACTTTGTAGACAACATGAATATTGAATAAGAAAACGTTTATATGAGATTGTTTGTATAGTCACTTGAAGGAAATGTGAGGATTTGGTTTAGGCAGTTACTAGCAGCTTCCATTAGAAATTGGGAAGAGCTTACAACCATATTCAAAAATCAATGGGGTGTGAAAAAGGATCCTCTTTACTTCCTCACAGAATTTGAAGAGCTTAAAAGGAACTTTGGTGAACCAGTATTAGATTTTATCAAAAGATTCAATAAACTCTATCACAAAATGCCTGTTGATTGTAAGCCCTCTGTAGAAGCACCTAAGTCTCGATTTTCTAAAGCTTTTGATGATGACTTTGCTATTATGCTACGAGAGAGAACTTCAAGAACTCTTGAAGATATGCAAACAAAATCTATAGAAGTAGAAGAAAATAGGGTAGCCTCAACTTCTTTAAAACTTAAGTAAGAAAATGCCCAAAGAAAACTCAAATCTGTTCAAGCAGCCTCTAGTTCCTCTAAGACTAAATTAGAAGACTCAAAATAGATGAAACGCCATCTCTTCTTAGAAACCTATCAAATAGGATTTCAAATATTAAGACCCAACCTAGGCCAATACAACAAATAGTTACTAGACCCCAAAACCAAAATCAAGGTCAGTATAAAAGAAATCCACCACTACAAATTCTTCAAAGACCTAGCAATGATCAATAGGTTTCTACTCCTCTATTGATAGATTACCAACAACCTGATGATAATACTATGACAATTACTAAAGATATTAATAGTATGGACTCTTCTTCCAATCAAACTGTTATAGCCTAAATCTACCTTAGGATGAAGAAAAGTAGGTCTAGGGTAACATCAAACCACACTTAACCTGGTAGCTAGCCCTACCAGGTTGGGAGAGGGCTCTCTCCTTGTCGATCTCAAATAAAATATGGAAAATAAGGCTTGAGATGACTAATATGAATACTAATTTTAGATAGGTATATTTGCTCAGAATATTTTGATTAATTTTAATGGTTGGTTGCTGGATCAAATGAGGAAGGTAGCTTTGGGTCCGGGAAATCAACTCAGATTTGCAGAGGTTTTTGTGGGTCGAGGTAGGCAAGTGTTTTATCACCTTGAAATGAGTGTGATGGTGAGTCTAAAGACTGGTGAGGAGTTGGAGAGGGCATGCAAGGTTCATGAGTCTTCTTCAAATAGCAGAAAACATTTAAAACTAAATGACACCACAAGGCAGAGCACTGAACATCAATGGATTCCACCTATTAATCTTGATTTCATTTAGTTATGCTGAAAAAGATAGATGATGGCACATATACACATAAGATAAAATAAATAAAAGAGGAGAAAGAAATGCTAGTACACATTGCCACAAGAATCCCACAAAATGCTGCAAAACCGTAGTTCATTTCCTTGCCAAACTGTGGAAGTGATTTACAAAGTAGCTCAATGCATCCACAAGAATCCAACCTTGACAAATGAATAAGAAAGTAAAAGATATAGGCATAAAACCACCTATGCTAGCCATCAGGGGTTGAATCCATGAGTCAAGGAGCTATTTCAACAAGATCTAAACTAGGAACTGAAAAATAGGCAGTGGAATAGCTTGCCTCTAAAACTATGGAAATGGATTCATTCATCCTCAAACCAACTCTAACTGATGTATCTACCTCCTCAAGTCATTTTGCATCATTTTTACATCATAGTACATCATATTACATCATATCACATCATCAATCTACCAAAGAGAAGAAAAGGTGAAACTGATAGCAAATTAGGCGAAATTTTGAGTTTTTAGGCAAAATTGGCAAAATTTTGCCTGATGCGCAGCTCCACTTCAAGGCTAAGTTTGGAGACCTTCTACTTCAGAAAATTAGGACCAAGATAGCTTGTTGGAAAGCTCTTCCTGTCTACTTTCTAGGACAGCTATAACTTTTGGATTTGGAGTTCATTTTCCCATTCAAAGATCATTTCTCCCAAGACTGGTTCCTGTGGGCCCAAAAAGTGGCAGAGAGGGCATTTTTAAGTTGTTTTTTTCCCTTTAAGTGACCCAGATCTCCTCCAAAACTTATGAAACTTTCTGGGTTTCATTATTTTTCCATGAGGAATCTAAAAATGCAAGCCATTTTGCAAAATTCCTATCCAACGCAATCCACAGCGCAGGTGGCGCTGCGCATCAGCTAAAAATTCCTGTGTTTTGCATTATAAAATTGTGAAATGACAAAATTTTCTCAAAATTGATTCAAATTTGGCAATAGGAAAGCTTACTAATTGGTTTTCTGAGCCAAGGAAGCTTCAGCCAAAACTTTAATTTTTTCTTGTTCCTTTTTGGCTCTCAAGGCTCTCTTTAACTTAGCTTTTAGGCCATTTATCCTTGTCTTGCAAATTTTATTCCAAGCTAAGTAATGATAAGCCATGTGGTGCAACATTTTATTCTCCTTGTTAGCCTTATCAAGCATCTTCTCAAGATGGATATTCACTCTTTCCAACCATGATTCTCGATCAACCTTAGTTTCTTGCTCAAGAGATGTCATCTTGATTTTTCTTCTTTTTGCCACTTGCCGGTTTTCTCTAATTGTTTGTAGCTCCATAATTGCTTGTTCATCCTCTAGTTGCTTGTTCTCTTGCTAAAGAAAGTTAATGATCCATTTTGCCCTCTTAAGGTCAAGTGATAAGGCTTGGATTTCAGGCTCCTTCTCTTTGATGATCATATTGTTGAGTCTTGAGCTTTGAGATCCCAAATCAGTGTCATCTTCCTCAACCAAAACAAAATCCCTATCTTGCCCTTCAGTAGGGCCTTCATCATGCACTTGTTGCTTTCCTTTGTCTTTGTCCTATATTTGTTTAGTTGAAGAAGAAGGCAAAGCCCCTTTCACCCCAGGTGAAGATAGCATTTTCCTGTGATCCGGTGAAGAAAACGAGACCCCTTCCACCCCTGGTGGAGATAGTACTCATTTGGCAACTGCAAAAAGCCTACTCGTGCCTTTTTCACAAGTTACAAACACAGGAATATGAGCCTCTTCAGTTTTTCTTTCAGGCTCTTTTTTTTTCCTGGAAGGTTCACCTTCCTCTTAAGGATCTACAAAAATTTGAGGCCCCTTGAAGATTACATGGGCAATGAAAGTTTCCCATGACACTCCCAACTAAGTGAGCTGATGTAAAACAATAATTTTGATGATAGTAAAGTGATAAATACTGTTGAGTTGCTGTGGGTATGGTTTTCTATTTGTAATCATAGTCATCTTCTCTATGTTTTTGCATATGAAATATGGAATACTCATCATTCTGACCCTAGTGAAGTGCATAAGTAATCTGATATGGTAGGCATAAATTCTGGAGAACCTACCCTCACATGTGAAGTATTTGATGATAAGTTTCATAAGTAAAACATATCGATCCTCCAAGAATTTGAAAGGAAACACCCTGCTCAGTTTACCATGATATTTGGCCTTAATATATGGCTCATAATGCTGCTTGTTGATATTCTGCCTTTTGTTCCACTTTTCCCCTGCATCTATCATTCTAGTGGCTTCTACAATAATAGCTCGTGAAAGAGTGAAATTGATCCCAGCAAGGTGCACCACATTATTCTCCATGTTTATGACAAATTGCCTTGCTAACTCATGATGGTATTTAACCCTCTCAACCATCTCACAAAACTCAAAGCAAGACTGATATCTGAAACAAGTAGTAGAAAGGGGGAAAGTAAGGAGTTCAGTCATTCTAATAGGTTCCTCTCTAATAATTTTTCCACCCTTGTGAGGTCTCCTAGGCTATACATTTCTTTCTCTCGAGTTGTTACTTAGTGTTTCTTCTTCATAACTTAACTCACTACTTCTTGTCATGGTGCTTGTCTTGAGGAAGTGGTGTGATGATGATATGGTGGAAAATGATAATGGGGGAGGACAAGGGAGATGAGTATGAAGAGATTTTATAGATGGGAAATGGAGTTAGGGAATGAAGAGAGTGGTTTTGAGAAATTAGGGTTTTGTGAAGGGACTTAGGGTTTGATGAAGGGAACTAGTTTTCTTAGGGGAGTGGGATATGGAAAATGAAATTAATGGACTGATTTAGGGCAATGGAGTATAGAAAAGGGGAAAATGATGTTGGTTTTGGTTATGGAGTGAAAGTTTTACAATGAAATGAAAATCTATGAAGAAAAGCTAGGGTTTGATTTTCAAAATGCAAAACTCATGAAGAAAACATGTAGAAGATCAAATTCAGCTCAAAATCAATGAGGACTTACTTGTAGGAGAGAAATGCAATGTTTTTGATGGTTTTGGGCGATTTGGAATGGTTTTGGCAGCTTCTTGACTGATGCGCAACGCATTGGGCCCAATGCACAGTGGCCCTTGTAAATTTACACTGGCTGAAACCCACTGATGCGCAGCACCAGTCTGATGCGTAGCTCCAGGAAGATTTGCTAGAAAAAACAGGGTTTTCACCTTCCTTTGCCCAATTTGCCTCCGAATCACAATTTTATCTCTTCATGGATGTCCTGCACAATGGAGTAGATGATTAGCATGTTTTCACTTGATATATGGATGCCTTTTGATTTTTCCTTATTTCAAACCCACTTTTATAATGTCAAAGTCACTTTTCCTTTAAAAATCTGTTTTTCCTTTTGAAGTTTGACTTTTCTTTATCACTTGATGATATAATGCATTGATGCTTTTGTTTTTTTGTTTTTTTGCAGTGGCTGGAGTTGGAAAGGTGACCAAGGGCAGCAGCTAGAACTTATTACATATAGAAAACACTTTAAATTACATAAAAATTTGTACATAAAATCAAAAACTCTGTTTTCACCTCAAAACAGAGTTTTGAGGTAAAAACCATTTATTAAGCATATCATCAGTGAATTTATGATTCTCTGGACTTATAAAACCTCCTCATGTGCCTGCTGACCTTCTATTGAGTTTTGGATGGGACACTTAATATGCATGCAAAAAGAGAAATTTGATCACTAATGGAGGGATGAAGATACCGACACTAACACAAACAACCATCATTCCTCTCTCACAACAGAACTAGGTTCAAGAAGATTAGGAAGCTTCAAAGGTCTCTAAATATCACGGTTTCTCTGAATTTTTAATTGCAGAGTTAAACAAGAGGTATGATCTTAGGCCTAGGCTTGGTCCTAAGAGACCTCCAAAGGAAGCTATAGTAATTGAACCACGTACCAAAACTGTTGAAGCTCAAACAACTCTTATTCAGCCCTTAGATCAGTCAATTGATACTACCCAAATTGGTAAAAACATTTTGACTATATTTAACATTGAAAAAGAATTAGAGAGGGTTAAGATCCCAATTCCACTATCAGAACTTTCTAAAAACCCTGGTTACAAAAGCCAAGTCACAAAATGGATACAAAATACCTTGGTTGATGCTAAAAGTGATGTCATAAGTCTTCAAGATGAAAAACCAACAATAGTTTTTTTCCCTAGTTTAGACATAATATATGAGATAGTGCCTCCTTTCTATGTAACCCTTATAACAAATGATTGCATGTTGTATAATTGTATGCTTGATTATGGAGCATCACACAACCTTATGCCAAAATCTATCATGGACCCTTTGAAACTCGACATAACTAGATCCTACCATGACCTATACACCTTTGGTTCTAAAAGGGTGTCGTGTTTTGGATTGGTCAAGTATCTAGTAGTTACCCTTGCCCAAATTCCAGTGAAAAGTGTAGTACTTGATATTGTTGTCACAGATATCCCTCCCAAGTTTGGAATGCTCCTTTCTAAGTCTTGCTGTGCCAAATTAGGTGGAACTCTATAGATGGATATGTCATATGCTACTATTCTTGTTTATGGAGGAGAGAAATTAAGATTATATAAAGAGGTAAGATTTGTGCATACTGTTTGTAAGACTGACCAGCCAAGGAACCATCCAATTTATGCAATAGATCAAGACTTTGATTGTTTTCAAATCACTTCAAACCAACATAAAACTCAATTGAAAATTGAAGAGGTAATTGAAAGTCCTGAACCAAACCAAACTGATATGTGGAAGCTGTTCTTTGATGGCTCTTGCATGAAAGATGGGGCGGGAGCTGGAGTAGTTTTAATTTCACCTGAAAAAAATAAAATAAAATAAAATTTAAAAATATTATAAATATTATAAATATATATATATATACCCAATCATGTAAATTAGACTTTGAAGTTACAAATAATGTGGTGGAATATGAAGCTTTCCTTTTAGGATTGCAATTAGCCAAAAGCTTAAAAGTTCAAAACTTAACTGTTTTTACTGATTCAGAACTTATTGTTAAGCAAGTAAGAAATGTTTGCCAGACCAAGCACCCTAGACTTAGGTCCTACCGAAATGAAGTATGGGATTCAGTTGAAAAATTCTTTGATTCTTTTAATTTGACTCATATTTCCATAGATCAGAATATTCATACAGATGCCTTAGATATCTCTTGAGGGGCTATATTCCACTTATCTTGTAAATCGAAGGTTTCTCAAACACTACATTCAGTACTAAGAAGTTGAAATAGTTTTCATTGTAAATACTCCAGTTTTCTTTTACTTTTCAAGATGTCAGTGTGATTTTTCTTACAGCAAGGACTCCATAGCCTGAGGAGAAGGCAGATGGATCTGTAGGTTCTCTACATTGTACAGGAGAAAGTAGTCCCTAGATGGAGCCAATGTTGTAGCATTTTTTAGTTTTTATAAGACAGAATATTTTGAAAAAATGTTAAGTTAGGATATGGACATAGCAATATTGAATAAAATGTTTTAGAAAATATCTTGATGATGATGTCCATATCAAAGAAAATTTTAGGTTAGATGACCTAAAAAATCAAGGCAGAAAAGAAAATGTTAGGTTAGAAAGAAAAGAAAACAAATAAACTCTGAAAGTGAGCAAGTCTAAATGCCACTAGTATTTTTCTGCAAAATAATGGTTGTGTGCAGCTTGTCATAAATGCCACAACCCATGATAGTCAAATAGTTTAATCTTGACTGCTTCATGCTTTAAATTTGATGTTATAATTAGAGAATAAAGATCTCGCCAACCTGTTTAATCTTGGCAGATCAGTGGTTAGGTATAAAATAATAAGGTGCTCATCAATTTAATATGAGCCCTTGGAGGTTATAAGGTTAGAATTATATAGTTTGTTTTTTTTAAATAAAAAGAAAGGAAAAGGGTTTGCTAGTTTAAATGCACCCATTAAGTGAAGAAAAAATGATAGGATAAGCATAGGGTAAGTAGAAAAAAGTTGCAGAAGTATGATGATTAATTGGACAAACTGTACATTTATCATTTTTTACTATATGTTTCTATACCCTTGAGGCAATTACACAAAGTGAATGAAGGTCTACAAGATGAATTAATTAACTTCCCTCATCCCCATTCATCCCTAGATTTACTAATTTCCCCTTCCCACCTTCATATAGTTCATATTCAATCATTCTCCATAAAAACCCCTTTTCCTAAGGTTAAAATCCTTTTTTCCTAGGAAAAGTGAAAACCCCATGTTAAATCCCCTTTTACCCAAAAATCCCACAAAAAGATGTTTAGCCCAACTATTGATGTATATATATGAAAAGAAAATAAGTCATGAAAAGCATTATACTTAGTGTATTTCGCCTTTCCACTCATATTTCATATTAACACTAACTTATAGTATTAAACCCCTAAAATTTCCCTTTCTTGTATATTATTAACTTCCTTTATTAAATAACCTGAAACCATTAGTTTTATTATAAAACTATGTATTCAATAAAACATCACATATCTGCAGATCGCAAGCCTTTCAACATGAATGCACTCTCCTCCGCATTGCGATATGTGATGCACGATGGACCTGGACCTGTTGCAAATTATCTCATAATTCATTGCCATTTCACATATGCCCCTCATCGCAAGTCTCAGCTAAAACAATAACACTCTGTCGTTGCGATCTTCAATATGCAATAGTAACCTTGACCCGATTGCATTGTTATCTATGATTTATTTTTTGTATCGCATCTGGCCCCTATTGCATTCCTTTGCGATGGGCCTTCCTTCGCTAAAACTGTGATTACGATATGCAATGAACCTGGAGCCGACGTCATCTATCCACCCAAATTCATACCTTTTCAAGTCCGCCATACCTTGTTTTGCAAAGGATTTCTTTGTGAAACTGTTTTTATGATTTAAACGAAGAACCAACCTAAACCTTTGTTTAACCATGAAACCCCTCTAATCTCAGTATTTAACCCATGATAAAGCCCATACCACATTAATTAATTGCTAGCCCCCTCCACACTGCTCTTTCGCTCCACCACTATCTGATCACGTGCATTCAAATCCAACGACCCTCAGAAATTTTGGGTTAACTCTCCATCTGAGCATTACCCACCCGAAAAGCGGTATTCCATTGACCTCCCCTTGCTACATGTCAGGTTCAAATTATATTGAGTGACCCCTCCGAAAACCACCCGCACCTCATAAGCGGTGTGATGAAAGCCAAAACCACCTCCTGCATAACGACAAACTGACCACTATTCACTTTGCGCCATATTTCAAAAAGAAAGTTGTTTTTCCATTTAAACACAAAAATCACCATTTTGGTTTTTTTCTCCCATTTACACAGTGAAACCCCCATAAGCCTATGTGACCAATAAAGCTATTATTTTACCTTCCAATACACTCTGGACTCTTTCCAATATCCTTTCAATCTCAATAAAACCATTGACGTCCTTCTCTGTCACCTATGTTTTCTTAAAAAAATTTGTGTTTTGTAGGTAAAACCTCCTGTTCCAGGCTTACAAAGAAAAAGCCTGCATACAGTTTGAAGACAAATACGAAGATCTTACTGTTGAAAAACACAGTAAAAACCTGAAATGCACAGTAAAGGTAAAAAGGAATACAATAAAGGTTACTCAACAGGCTCAAAGGATATTCACAAATTTTAAAGAGTATCAATTGAAGATCAAATGAAGGAATCAACCAGCATAAAGGATACAAACAATCAAGCAGCTTAAAGGGCAAAATATCAAACAACAAATCCAGAACAACCTGAATAAAAGGGATAGCAAGAAGCAGTTAAATAGCTGCCCCTATCTTCTTGCATGAAGATCTTTCCTTTCCTAGAATAAATCTTAATCAGTTTTAGGATATTTTCTTAGTTTCATTATTGTATAAATAACTCTCTTCTCGAGTTGTTATGGTTCAATGTTCAAGTTTCATTGTTCATTTCTTGTTAAGTTGTGACTGTTCATTCTACTTTGAACCTGGTTGCACCTTTGAAGGAAGCTTTTCTAGACACTTGATGTACTCAGTCTTTCTGGAACCTTAATACAAAGCAAAGGATTGTGAATTTGGTTTTACATAGTTTGTGTTATCCTGTAAGTTTTTCCAGTTGTCAATCATTATGTTTTTCTTCATATGCTTATTACTTATAGAGATATCTAGGTAGGAATAATTGTGTCTCAATTTATTCCTATAAACTCCTGAAGTGATAATCTATTAAGAGAATGGATTAATGAACTATTTTTTTATCTAATCCCCTCAAATCAATAAATCATCAGCATCTTTTATAAGCTTAAGTATACTGCCTTGAAACTTTGGAACGTAGTTTAGAAGGTTTTCATACTTATGATTGTTCTATTTTACAGTGTGGAAACTGTGATAATCATATTATTTTTTGTCTTCTTCTCACCACTATTTTGATCTATATCGCTGTCTAAAGATTTATAGAAGCCCCTTCCTGAGATATTAATATTATCCAAAGGATTAAGTATTTCAATTCTACATCTGTGTTCATTCATTGGTCATCTAAAACAAAAACCAAAAACCCCAAAACAATTATTTTAGATGCTCTGGCATTGGTAGCTGACCTACTACTATCTTAGAGGTACAACACACTACTTCCTACTCCTCCAAAGAGATATACTAGCTTTTTGCAGTGGAGAAGCCAAGGATCGTTACAATACTGTCCAAGCTCTCTCTAAGATATTCCTATCGGAAGCTTGGCTGACAAAAGCCTTTACAATGAGTTATGAAGGACTATTTATAGCGAAGGGTGGGGTGACCCTTGACATTACCCTTTGTGACTGTTCATCTATCCTCATGACTCTTCAAGTACTCTATGACTATTACATTCCACTATCAACACTTGAACTTCCACTTGACAAGACATTACATTACAATGCACATGTGCCCATGTGAGACAAAATGGCTTGAGAAAGCCATGCAAGACATCGCTGACACTAAGACCATTGTGGTGAGACCAACTCTTAGACATCCTTTTGATGGTTGAAGGTGGTGAGCTGATGCCAAGCTTGGTCATCCGTCATGGTGTCTGTGCGCTCAATGGTGACATCTTGCTAAATTGAACTCTTACCTCCATTGCATCCGAGTACACTAATATGGCTCCTTCGTCCAACTCATCTAATAACATGCGCATGGTCATCCTTAGTAAGATCGGACTAGCAATATGTTGATGCATAGTGTCTCCGTTGGTCTCCAAGCATGAGCTGGTGGTTGTGTGCATCAACTTGTCAAAACACATGGTCAGCTCCAGTTGGACTTTCTGCTTCTCTTTGGCTTGGTGAGTGTGAAAAATGGGTGGGATCGCATGCGTGTGCACAATGACATGTGTGCTATTGAATTCCCTTGAATGTGATCAACAAAACTGCTCACCTTGTCTGCTCCATACCAATTTCTTGGATGAATCTATACCTTGTACTGGTGCAATTTCATCCTTCTGTGCATGTTGCGCCCCCTGCTATACCTGTTACTACTACAACTCATTCTCTCGTCTATGCAGTTGATGTTCTTCCTTGAGTTGTTGCTTCAACACATGAAACTCCTTCCCTATTCCTTTCTCTACCCTCGTGCAATTGCCATGTCACACCATCACCTCATAGCCTCAATCACCAAAGATGCTTTTTTCATGAGTGGATCTACTTTGAACTTGCAGCTTTGCTCCACCTCGATGCTATCAACAACCTTATTCTTGCATTCGCCATGTGTAGGAGTGCTACCTTCTGCTGTTACTAATAATGCTGCTTGTTGTGACATTGTTTCCATTTCATCTTGATATCCTTGTCCATGAACAACTCGATGTCTTCATAGATAGGCAAGTTCATAGACACTTGATCGATTGCATCCCCAAGTGTGCTCTGAATGGTGTCTTCGACTCTTATCTCCTGAAATCCATTGTACATATGTTGCTAAGAGGCAAACAAACACCTGTAATACCTAGAGACATAGAAACACTCATGACAAGAAATATGTCAGTTGAAAACCAAAACAAACTTGAGGACTGACTTGAAACATACTTGTGTGATTGATCGTGAAGGTTGCGTAATTTCTGTCGAGAGGTCGGGAGACTGACTACCAAAACTATGCAATGCAGAGTCTCGGCTATTGGGAGGCTGACTAACTATTGGAAATATGTAATGCATAGTCCAACCTGTCCTGCTAAGGACTAAAACTATGGAATGCACAATTTCAGTCAGCGGTGACATAGAACCATCTAACTGTATTGCGCAGTTTCTGGGGCCAGTAGGACACTGCCTCCATGAATTGCATAATACAAGCCTATAAGTGAGTGTTGTGCTAGAATTGCACAATATCTGGAGGGAAGGCAGAGCCTTCGCTTCTGGAATGCGCAGTGCTAGCTGGGCAAGGCATAGTCTGGGCCAAGGTAACCCAGGCCGACCGAAAACATGAGAAGTCTAAATGCATGATGAGATGAGTGAAAACAAGAGTGAGTGATAATACATGCAAACAACAAGTGCAGGACTCAGAAAAAGGGAAAGCATGCACATTTGTGAAGTGAGTCGCCACAACGACAACTGTTTGTGCAAAAATAGTGTCATGCATGCGACAGTAGTGAGATGCAAACGAAAACTGAAACAGTGCTTCTACAAGCTAACATACATCAAAACAACAGCAAGCGCTCACTGAAACTAAGTAGAAAACACTCAGATGAAGAGAAACACAAAAAGAAATAGAAACGCAGTGCGATACATGAAAAGTGGGCTTACCCCATAACAGCTGAGCTGAGTGTGCCGATGAATCCTAGATGCAATGTGGGATGTCAGAGCTACAAGGTTGATGTGAGGAATGAGCTCTACAGTGTCCGGTTGATGAGTTTTGATAAAATCGAGGTTGTGATGTGCATGCCACAAATCTAGGAAAAGAGACACTTGGTAGGAGGTTTTTGAAATGATCCTTGCATGTAACCTCTAGCTACTAAAAATAGATCCCTGAATAAAGGGATGCCTTTGGATGCTGCCTTGGGAGAAGAAATCCATGCATGCAAGTCAGTTTTGCTCAGTCCCGGAGGGAACCACTCAACTTGAAGGCACATGCATCGATTTGCATTCCTGGGATGAAAATTAGCACAGTTTTTGGGCTAAGCATAGAAGGTTGTCCCAAAGGGATTGCACAAGTTTTTGGTGGAACAGGTGACTATATCCCTAGATTGCACAATTTCTGGGTTGGGAATCTATCCTAGGTCAGATTTCGAAATTTTTGCAAGGAAGCCCATCTAAGTGCATCTCACAATTTTTGAGCTGAGCAGCTATCCTGGGTCAAACCTCACAATTTTCTCAAGGAAGCTTGTCTGACTGTATTGCGCAATTTCTTAGCCCAACAGGCTGCCCTGGGTGGATTTCCACAATTTCTTCTAGTTTCTAGGTTGGTTTTCCTAGAGGGATTGCACAACTTCTAGGAGAAATACGTGATCACTGCCCAGAATTGCGCAATTTCTAGGTTGAGCAGTTGTCCTAAGATGAATTGCGCAATTTTTGAGAGGAAGACTGTGAGGAAGAATTACGCAATTCTGGAGCCTATCTAGGTGTCCAGCTAGGTTTGCACAATTTCTAGAGGGAAGGCTTGTACCCCTCCATAATTGCATAATTCCCAAAGAGAGACGCTCAACCAACAATTGACACTAAGTCCAGAAAGAAGCCTAGGAAGGGGGTGGAACAAACTTGCATGCACAGGCTGAAAAGACTCTATGAAACAACTGAAGCTGATGTGCTTGATAGTGCAAGACATGCTGTTGAGGATGGTTGGTAGGGATGCTCCAAAATGAAGCTAAGGAAAAATTTTGGATGGTGTTCGTCACTGCTACAACACTTGGTGACACACTGGTATAACTCTATCTCTCTGAATGAACCTTGTTCATGAAAAGCAAGACTAACACCTTAGGAAGTATTATTCAGTTCTCTATTTGTCTTGGTTTCCACACTTGCTTGATTGTAATATGTAGCATTTGCAAAGCTCTCGGTCGGTCAACACACATTCCAATCCAAGCCAACATGGTTGTTTGAATTGGGTTTAAGGGTTATATTGGTGCACAAGCAGTATAGTCGTTAAATTTTTAGTTTCATCTCTAGTGTTGCTCTGCTACCAGCAAGCCTTGACAGTACCCCAACGGAGTCACAGAGGAACACAAGCATTGCTCCGCTGCTAGTGACCCTGGTCAGTACCCTAGCAGAGTTACTTACATCACCTATCTACACAAGAAGCCTTTCTCTTCTTTCTTATTATTCATTTTTCATTTTTTTCAAAAATTTTCACTTTTTCATTTTTTTCATTTTTCATTTTCATAACTATGCACAACACTTATTCATTTCAGAGTCGAAAGAGGGATCTCGACTTATTGAGAGAAAAAGAGGTTGTTCCTCAGAGAAGTAGTTTATATATACCTCAGACATGCTTGTTAAGGTTTTCCCTGTCACCTTACTCTATTTGACTGAGATGACAAGGATTAACCCAAAAACAACTGACTAGAGTAGGTGATACTAGTTAACGCACAAGCATTGCGTTTTCATCAAGGTTCACTTCAAACAGTACATATTTTCCATTGATGTATCATGGACTAAAGACAGCAAGTTCTTACATAAGAGAGTGGGCAAAAAATAACCAAATTTTGATAGTTGTACAAGTCATCTTATACTTTACCCAGTTTGTTTGAATATTCATACATAGTCCATGCAAAACTAGCCTGCGGAAAATAACAAGAAAACAAACCAAAAAGCAAAAAAAAAAGTAGAAGAAAATACGAAAGCAAGGTGATTAAGCAAACAAACACACAAAGAAAGAAGCAAACATACATGCAATAAAACAACTCAAAAAGCAAGCACTACTCCTACTCCTACACTAACAGTGCATGGGTTGTCTCACGTGAAGTGATACTTCCAATGCAACCAACAACGCATTAGTTGACCCATGTTGGTGAAGGCATGGTTTGCGGAAAACACAACTATGTGAACCAATAGATCTTAAAGATACAACAATGAATACAGGCACACTCCAAGCGTACAAGTGTCCATAGAACAAAAATGAGTGAAATCACATGACATGCAGTCCATGGACTCACCATGGTGTTGTGCTACAATGCATGTAAATGTTGTGCGTATGAATTCCATTGACCATGACATGCAAGAAAATGTGAGAAAGGTAGACCACTTACATTGCGCAAGTGTGCTTGCTGTGTAAGATTCCTCCAATGCATGAGCAATGGGATCATGTAGTTTGAGTGGAGGAAGTGAAATATGAGTGTTGGATTGTTCTTGAGTGCATACAGATGAGTGTTGAGGAGCCTTGGGTGTTTGAACAATTTTCGGATCAGAAGTGAAACCAACCTTAGGATAGCGATGGCCTAACATAACCATCAAATCAGGTTGAAGTGCCTCGACAGTCTTGGGGTTTCGACTTTGTTGATAGATGGATCATCATAGAATAGTGGCTTAGACGAATAATCAAAAAGTGAATCAACATCATGATCAAATGATGAGGTAAAGAGACCACAACAACCAAGATCAGACAATTCAGAATGTTGGTCGACATCCTCATGATTCAAGGAAATGCACAGAGGGGTAGATGAGAAGAAATAATGTTCATCCTATGCATTTCTGGAAAAGATAGATGAAAAATAAAGTGGATGTTTAGAGAATGATTGGTCCTCTCTATTGTCAAATGATGGACTAAAATCCAGTGTGTCCTGCACATTACCAACAATGGGTGCTTCTGTGGATGGTGATACACATTAAAAATTTAGGATGACAGGATCACCAATGAGGTTAGGAAAAAGTGCAGGAGGTACGAACAGACAAGGATAGTCCTATCCTACCAGTGGATGTTCAAGATCCCATTCATACACTTCATGAATGCCAACGAATGTTTTTTGTGCAACACCAACTACGTGGATAGATCGATCCTAGTTCAAAATAGGTTTAGAGTCCAAAACGGAAGAACACAAAACAGTGTAATATGGAGGATGATCAGAATATGAGGATGGAGGTTGAGGTACAAAATACATGTGAAGAGGTATGGGACTCACAACCAAGGATGCACAAAAATAGGGAGGAGCTATGTAGAGAGGATGTGTCGGTTCAACGAATATGTGTGCATGTTGTCCCACATCACTCTGCAGTGGTGGAGCTGTTTGATGAGGGGATGGGAGACAATCACTTCTGATAGCAACTGTGCCCATCTATGATTGCACAAATCCATGACTGAAGTATGTTGAGCGGGGCTTGATCTTGAACTTCTTCTTGGGATTGACAAATTGGATAAGGTAATATTCAAATCTATCCATGAGATACTAAAATTTCATCTGGCTTTTCAGAGCTTGAAACTACAAAACATGGAAGCACTGCCAAAAATCATCAGGTAATTCATGCGGAGCCTTCCACTTTTGTAACAGTTTTTGGTCAAGATGTTCTGTATAAAAATGATGGAAATTATCTTCAATGTGATCACATAAATGCTCAAGTGAGTGCACGTTGTCAGCCGGTAGGTTGCAGATCCACCGTAGTGGGGATTCGCGAAGTGTGTATGCTAGCAGCAAGTTATCCTATTCGTCAGAACATCCATCTTCCTCATCAAGCATTGCAAGGAACTCATGTAAGAGCACAAGCCATACCACTTCGCATTCAACATCATACGTGTATTCAAACAAGAGATCAAAAAACTCCCTCGTGATGTGGAAAGGTTCGGCATGTGAAAAACATCATGGAGGGTTGAGAGTGCAAGAATACATGATAGATGTGCAAAGGTTCAAAATAGATGATGAGGGCTTAGCTTGTCATCTGGCCCTCCTTCTAGCGTTAGAAATGTTGACGATGTTCTACCCTCCAACATGTTAGGGTATCTCCCTGCTAAGAAGTCCCAATTAGACCTCAAATCGTTTGGTGTAGGAGTCCAAAAAGTGGGTCGTACAATATCGCCTTGACCGCAGTTTCACACAAAGGCAAGTAAGATGCCCTTGTTGGTATAAAGGGTGTGACATATGCAATAATTCAAGGAAGGTGCATGAGCAGTCTTAACACACGGAGGGTGAGATGAGTGTGCCCCTTGGAAACCTGTGAAAGAACGCAGTTAAGAAGGGAACACATGAGCGAAGATGCATCACAACATGGAAGGAAAGTGAGATACAAATCCAAAGTGATGGTTAAACCAATAGTACATTTTAGAAAGATTCATACATACATATACAGAAAATAGTTACACATGCATGTGTAAGCAAACATATACATATATCATTTAGAGTAAACAAGATAGCTGAAATACAATACAACATATGCATGAAACATGTTCACTCTATTATATTAAGAAGTGTAAGTTGAAGTTCTAGTCCTACAGTAAATCCATTTCCAACTATTAGGTCCGATAGAGGAATGTTACAGTCACTTTCACCCAGTCCTCCAAAGAGATATACTAGATTTGTGCAGTGGAGAAGCCAAGGCTCAATATTTTCCAAGGTCTCTCTAAGATACTCCTATTGGAAGCTTGGCTCACAAAAGCCTTTACAATGAGTTATGAGGGAATATTTATAGCAAAGGGTGGGGTGACCCTTGACATTCCCCTTTGTGACTGTTCATCTATCCTCATGACTCTTCAACTACTATATGGCTCTTACATTCAACTATCAACACTTGAACATCCACTTGACAAGACCTTAAATTACAATGCACATGTGCCCATGTGAGACAAAATGGCTTGATCAATCCATGCAAGACATCATTGACACTCGGACCGTTGTGGTGATACCAACTCTTTGACATCCTTTTGATGGTCGAAGGTGGTGAGTTGATGCTGATCTTGGTCATCTGTCATGGTGTCCATGCGCTCAATGATGAAATCTTGTTGAATCGAACTCTTGCCTCCGTTGCATCTGGGTACAATGATATGGCTCCTCCATCCAAATCATCTGATAACATGCAAATGGTCATCCTAGGTGCGACTATATTGGCAGCATGTTGATGCATAGTGTCTGCTTTGATCTCCAAGCATGTGTTGGTGGCCATGCACATCAACTTGTCAAAATACATGTTCAACTCCAGTTGGACTTGCTTCTTGTCTTCACCTTGGTGAGTGTGCCAAATGGGTGGGATCATGTGTGTGTGCACAATTACATGTATGTTGCTAAATTCCCTTACATGCGATCAACAACACTGCTCACTTAGTCTGCTCTGTGCCAGCTTTGCAGTTTCATCTATTTTTGCGTGTTGCACCCCCTATTGTACTTATTCCTGCTGCAACGCATTCTCTCGTCTGTGTAGCTGATGTTCTTCCTTGAGTTGCTACTTAAACACATGCATCTCCTTCTCTATTCCTTTCTCTGCCCTCACCTAATCATCGTGTCGCGACGTCACCTCATAGCCTCAATCTCCAAAGATGCTTCCGTCGTGAGTGGTTCTCCTTTGAACTTGCAGAATTGCTCTGCCTCTATGTTGTCAACAACCTTCCTATTACATTTGTCGTGTGCAGGAGTGATTCCTTCTACTGTTGCTGATGGTTTTGCTTGTTGTGACGTTGTTGCCATTTCACCTTGATATCCTTGTCCATGAACAACTCGATGTCTTCATAGATAGGAAAGTTCATAGACACTTATTGATTTCATCCCCAAGTGTGCTATGAATGGTGTCTTCAACTCTACTCTCCTGAAAGCCATTGTACCTGTGCTGATGAGAGGTAGATGAACACCTGTGATACCTGGAGACATAACAACACTCATGACAACAAATCTGTCAGTTGAAAACCTAAAAAACTTGGGGACTGACTTGCAATGTACCTCTATGATTGATTGTGAAGGTTGCGCAATTTTCACTACGAGATCGAGAGACTGACTACCAAAAATGCACAAGGCACAGTCTGGGCTATTGGGAGGCTAACTATCTGATGGAACTGTGCAATTCATAGTCCAGCCTAACCCGCTGAGGAGTGCAACTGCACAATGAACAATTTTAGTCAGCAGTGACATACAATCAGCAAACTGCATTGCATAGTTTCTGGGGCCAATAGGACACTACCTCCAAGAATTGCACAATGTAATCCTAAAGGTCAGTGTTGTGCTATAATTTCACAATTTTTGGATGGAAGGCAGAGCCTTCGCTTTCAAAAATGCGTAGCACTAGCTGGGCAAGGTACGGTCTGGGCCAAGGCAGCCCAGGCCAGACGACGGGTGACTGAAAACATGAGAAGTCTGAATCCATGATGAGATGAGTGCAAACAAGAGTGAATGATCATACATGAAAATAGCAAGTGTGGGATTCAAAAAATGAGAAATCATGCATGTGTGTGAAGCGAGTCACCGCAACAATGACCTTTCGTGCAAAAATAGTGTCATGCATTCGATAGTAGTGAGATGCGAAAAAAAATTGAAACGGTGCTTCTACAAGCTAACATACATCAAAATGACGCCAATTGCTCACTGAAATCAAGTAAATAGCACTCACACAAAGAGAAATGAAAAAAGTGATAGAAACGTACCGTGAGACATGAAAAGCAAGATTACCTCGAAAATGTTGAGCTGAATGTGCCGATGACTCCTAGATGCAATGTGGGATGTCAGAGTTGCAAGGTCGATGTGAGGAATGAGCTCTGTAGCATCCAATTGATGGGTTTTGATAAAATCAAGGTTGTGACATGCATGCAACAAAACTAGGAAAAGAAACACTTGGCAGGATGTTTCTGAAATGATCCTTCCATGTAGCCTCCAACTACTAAAAATACCCTCAATCAAGGGATGCCTTTGCATGCTACCTTGGGAGAAGTAGTCCATGCATGAATATCAGTTTTTCTTGGTCCCAGAGGGAACCAGTCAACCTGAAGGCACATGAATCGGTATGCAAGCATGGGATGAAGATCTACGCAGTTTCTAGGCTGAGCAGAGATGGTTGCCCCAGACGGATTGTGCAATTCCTGGGAGGAAAAGGTGACTATCTCCTAGGATTGCGTATTTTCTGGGTTGAGCAGCTATCTCGGGTAAGACTTCACAATTTTCTCAAGGAATCCTTTCTGACTGCATCTCGCAATTTCTAAGCTGAGCAACTATCCTGGGTCAAACCTCGCAATTTTCTCAAGGAAGCCTGTCTAACTGTATTGTGCAATTTCTGAGCCTAGTGGGCTGCCCTGGGTGGATTTGTACAAATTATGCTAGCTTCTGGGCTCACTATCCCAAATGGATTGCGCAATTTCTAGGAGAAGAAGGTGACTGCTGCCCAAAATTGTGCAATTTCTTGGTTAAGAAACTGTCCTGTGATGAATTGCGCAATTTTTGAGAGGAATATTGTCGGGAAGAATTATTCAATTCTAGATCCCAGCTTGATGTCCACCTGGGTTTGCACAATTTCTAGAGGAAAGGTTGGTTTCCCTCCAAAATTGCGTAATTCCTAGAGGGAGCTGCTCAACCAACGATTAATGCTAAGTCCAGAAAGAAGCCTGTGAAGGGGGTGGAACAAACTTCCATGCACAGGCTAATAAGACTCTATGAAACAACTGAAGCTGATGTGCTTGATAGTGAAAAACATGCTGATAAGGATGGTCATTAGGGATGCTCCAAAACAAAGCTAAGGAAAAATTTTGGAGGGTGTTCGTAGCTACTACAACACTTGGTGACACACTGGTAGAACTCTAGCTCTCTGAATGGACCTTGTTCGTGAGAATCAAGTCTAACACCTCAGGAAGTATCTTTTAGTTCTCTGTTCATCTTAGTTTCCACACTTGCTTTACTGTAAGATGTAGCATCTCCAAAGCTCTTGGTTGGCTGACACACATCCCAAGCGAAGACAACACATTTGTTTTGATTGGGGTTAAGGGGTATATTGGTCCATAAGCAGTATAGTCGTCAAAGTTTTAGTTTCATCTCTAGTGTTTCTCCACTGCCAGTAGGCCTGAATAGTACCCCAACAGAGTCACGGAGGAACAAAAGCATCCCTTCGCTTCCAACGATCCTGGTCAGTACCCTGGAAGAGTTACTTGAATCACCTCTCTGCGCAGGAAGCCTTTCTCTTCTTTCACCTTATTCATTTTTCATTTTTTTTGAAATTTTTCACTTTTTCATTTTTTCATTTTTCATTTTCATAACTATGCATAACAGTTGTTTGTTTCATAGGAAGAAGAGGGATCTCAACCTATTAATATCATAAGAGGTTGTTCATTTAGATAATTAGTTTATATATACTTTTGACATGCTTGTTACGGTTTTCCCCCTCACCTTACTCTACTTAATTGAGATGACAAGGATTAACCCAAAAACAACCGACTAGAGTAGGTGATACTAGTTAGCGTGGAAGGGTTGTGTTTTCACCAAGGTTCACTTCGAATAGTACGTATTTCCCATTGATGTATCATGGACTGAAGACAACAAGTTCTTACTGTTATCACTCAGGTTGTCCTTAAGCTCCAGAAAAGGATACGGCCGAGGTAACCACAGACCAACTTTGGAATGCAGGTTCTAGCCCACCTGCAGTCAGAGAGGGCTCTCTCTTTTAGATTTAGCTTTGTTGAAAAGGATCTTAGGCTAGTTATTGAGTTCAGGGGTTTTTGTTTTGATTTTGGTGGGAAGGAGAATACTTTCAGGCAGAGAGGCAAGGCATGTTCTGGAAGCTTCAAACCATTGGGCGTGGAGTCAAAGAGTAGGACTGTTGGCGCATTTTCTTGGTCACAAGACAAACATGGAGCAAGATAGCTGCATACGAAACAATTTTTCAAGATAAAGGATGGAAAGAGAGCTAAGGAATGAGAGGCAACAAAGAATCTCCCAAACAGGTTAGCAGAAGGAAGATGAATGAGCTCTTCCTAGGAGCAATTAAGAATTCCTAGTTAACAGTCATTCATATGTGAAATAGGTTAAACATGAGCCATAAAGGAATTCATATTCATGCCTAAAACAAGAGGAAAACATTAAGAAACCACAGAAACTGAGCATAGAGTGCAGATATGCAAATTCTAAACCAATCTTTCTTTCTGTGATTTGTGCATATATGAAATGGAAATTACAGAGATAAGGAACACTTATTGTTTCATACAGCAGTGCAAGAATTCCATATTCACGTCTCTAAACCATTAAACATGGTGCAGACAGCCATTTCTCCAAGCTTTTTAGCAGTCTTTGATTATAGAAAATAACAGGTATGCAGTGCGAGTCTCTCCTGGAATACATAAGCCGACCAACCCTTTTAACTATGCAGAGGGTGGTATTTATACAAAAATTGAATACAAAAATATCTAGATGAGAAGTTAATAGTTGATAACTTCTCTACCAACTCTTAAGGAGTGGTTGATGAAAAGTAAATGCTGAAATAAATACAAATGCAACAGTTGTTCTCTTCTGGCAGTAAATGTTGACTTTTGAGTTGTTTTGAGTCGGCTGGGCTACGTTCTTAGAAATCCGCGCTCTTAGGTTTGCCATCTCAGCGTTTTTGCTTTGTAACTGCTCCCACCTGTCCTACGTGTTCCTTCATTACTTTGTCCTGTGCATTCTATGCCTTATCCTGTGGCTGACATAGATTTTGAAATGAACAAAAAGAGGCCAAAACTGAAATCACCTGGGCAATACAGCCAGCATTGCCTGCCATCAATTCTCAGAAGGCAACTGATGCCTTTGTATTTTGACAAGTGTTTCATCAGCCTCTATGTACTTGTAATAACTGGGTGGCATCTCAAACAGATGATTGAGCTCATGCTCCAGGTAAAATAAGTTTTCTAGCTTGTCGTAGGGTGTCTGTCCTGTAGGCGGCCCTGCCTCTGCTGTAGAACTTGATGCAGCAGTAAGCTGATTTGTGACAAAATTATTTAGCCTGGTAGCATATTGGTCACATGTCAATAACTTTCCAGCATTGGTCAGCAGGCTAGGCAATCCTCTAATCTGTAGCGTTGCAAGCTTTATGTCAAAATTGTCTACATCCCTCTGTATATCCTGACATCTTGCCTCCATAGTTTGCACCAAGCTTCTCAATGTGAGCATGCTTTTTGCTGTTAATATGGCATCTGTTCTGTTCATGATATGGAGTGCTGCCAGCTCTTCCCTAGTCTGATGATTCAGAAAGTTGATCATTCTATTAGCCTACTCAAGCATGTTTCCTAATGCTGCCTTGGCTCTCTGGCTTTCAAGCTTGGCACGGCCAATCAATTCCACTTGTTCATATATTGCTTGAATTGACCTCCATTGGCTGGTGATTGACTGATTTATTTTGGCCCACAAAAATTTCTTTGTTTCCACCAAGGTCTTGTCCAAGGATAATTCTTTCTCCAAGGCTTTGATTCTGTCCTTCAGGGCCTTGATTTCCCTCGATTGCTCACCCACTGTCATTTTGGACTTATCATATTTTTCTTCCAGTTTGGCTAGCTTTTCTTTGGCCTCCTTTATCTCTGTCGCCTGCAGCTTAAGTTTATTGACAGCTTCTGTCAAATCATCCACGCTCATGCTTGCTTCAGGTGCTGTTGTTGTTGATGTTGTGGCTTCTGCAGCTATTGTTGTGGCTGGAATAATTGGAGGGATCACTGCTGCTTGTGATAGAGGATCAGCAACAATTGGGATTGTTTGAGGAGGCTGGGAGGTCGACTCTCCCTGCTTTCCTTGCAGTGCTTGCTCCAACTCCCTTTCCAAATCGATTACTCTCTAGTTCAACTTCATCATCAAGTCCAATTGATCCTCAGCTTCTTTTTCTTTCTGTAGTTCTGTTGTTTGAGGGTGCTCAGTAGGAAGCAGCCTCAATCTTTTCTTCAGTGCAACAATGTCATCATCTTTCTTTTTCATAAGGGTCCTGACACCCTTAGGATCCTTAGGATCATGACCTAAGTCTACAATAATCTCCTCCAGTGTTTTAATTCTATTTTCCTTGGCTGTGGAGGACAATATTTCAAAATCTAGCTGAGCGTTGGTGTTCTTCAATGATTCTTTTAACTCATGGGCCATTGTGGCCTTTTCAGCAAGTGTAGCATAAAGCATTTTGGCTGTCTTCTTATGTAATTCTATTTGATCCATTGGGTGGATGTCCTTGGAGAGGACCTCTAACCTCGTTTTAACAAAGTTCGCGGCCGATTGTGGCTGCTGAACCTTGGGCTTGAAGTGGCTCAGAATCATCTTTTCTTGCTTTATATTAAATGCTGCCATCAGTCTTTCCTGCTTGGCAGGTGTTGCCTTCAGGAATTGCTTATACAATTGCACTCTTAGTAGCTCATTTTGAGCTTTGATTTCTTTGAAGCTGGCCTTGGTGCTGGCTGGTTTCTTGCCTTTTTGCGTGGAGGAAGACACCTCCATGTCGTGTTGTCTATCTTGCTCTCGCTAAAAAGAGCTTGTTGGTGTATGCAGGCTTGTTTCCCTTCTCGGGCTTTCCACGATCTCTTCACCGACCTCCTCTTCAACCGGAGAATCAACCCTTTGTCTCCTTGATTCAGGCTGCTGCACAGACCCACTAGCAGGTGTGGAATCTTGTTGGTCTCACTTCCTGTCCCTTTCCTCGTGGGCAGGAGTTTGCAAAGGTGGCACTTGTAGTGCCTCTGTTTGTTGAGGAGGGGTTTCCCCTTGAATTTGTTCCATTGAACTGACTGGCTGTTCCGTGACCGTTTGCTCTGTCTCCATTGGCTCTTTCCCTTTGGCTGTAGTTGTTGCTGATGTGGACGCTCCTTGAGCAGCTTGTGAAGCTGCAGCTGTAGAAGTGCCCTCCTCAACTGGGTATGGCAACCTGAAATATACCTGGTCATCAGAATCCAAGTCAAGAGTCTTTTCAAGATCCTTAGCAGTTTGCTCCAAGATTTCTTCCTGAGTAAGTTCTTCAACTAAAGTTCCATGTGCCCATGCATCTTGATTAGCATATTTTTCAATGTTTGGGTATTTGCAGTGGTCATAGGGTGTTAACCTATATTTGACCCTTCTGGAACTAATGAAGCCAAGTGGGTCATAAGGGACCCACCAGAAACTCCTTTTCAATTTAAATTGATCCTTGAGTATCATGTCAGCCTCTTGCCAACCATCCTTCTTATTCATGATGAAGGGGCCTAAGTGGTCTTTGAATTTCAGTTGTGCCTTCTTCTTGGTGCTGTGGAAGTGAGTCAAATCTGAATTTATAAGCTGCTTGTAGTATTCTAATGCAAACAGTCTCATCGGCACATATCTCGGGAGCCTATAAGGACACAGCTCACAGCCATAAACTCTGATGACAGTATGGTCTTGATATAGGTACCAATCACCTAATTTGTAATTCTTAGACAGTTGTAAGATCTTTTGCATTTCATAGGTTATTCTGGGAGGAGGAACCTTCATTAGGAGGCAGGAGACCGGATAGACAAACTGGTCAATGAATTCACAATATGAATAAGGAGAGTGCTGGACTTGATGAAATATAGATGACCAAAACACAACAGACCTCCTTTCTCCCTTTGAGTCCAGTTTCTTGATAGGGCATTGGAAAATTTGAGATTGATAAAACATGAACAAATGATAGATATAGGAGGAATATTTGAAAATTCCCTGCCTATCTAGTCTAGTGAGCTGGTCATGGATTTTGTTTGATATGAACCTGGCATAATTATACTTGACAGCAGGAGGCTGTCCTTGGCTGAAGGAAGACAATATAACCAACACTGTCTCGTCTACGAGTTCAGTTGTTGTGAAGCCCAACACATAGGATATCATATCCACCAACAGTTGGCCCACCTCATTGAAATGGTCATAAGGAAATGGAGGTGGTTCATTTGGTTGGCAATCTGCCCTCATAAAAGTCTTAGCAATCATCTCAATCTTGGTACCAGGAATCCAAGAGGCATCTTCCAGCAAATCATTCATGGAAAAGGGCAATTGTGACTGAGTCTCTTTGAAGTTCAACATCTGGTTGATGGAGTCAAGAGTAGTGTAGAAAAGTATGCTTCCAGATGAAGACTTAACAGCCCTTTGACTAGGTTCATAATTTGCAGCACAGAGGTGAATAATCTCAGGAAAAATATTCACTGAAGGGAGGAAAAAATGGGTCAGATTGGACTCCCATATGCCATATATCTCATATTTGTTTATGAAACTGTTTCTCAGCTGGTAGTAGGTGTGTAGATGATTCCTTTTGGCAACAAAGTCTTAAATAAGATAGTCTGTATCGGCCAAGGGCATGGACTCAAGTTCTTTACTCAGCGGGTTGATGGGAGTAACATTTAGAGCAGACGGAGTGGCCATTATGCATCTCTTGAATGCTTGAACTAAAAGGAGGACTAATGCAACAACTGGCTATCAAATTTCCTTGCAATAACCAGCAGGAGCAGGAAAACTGAACTCAAATGTAATAGTAGCTGGACAGCTTGAGAGCTTGTGCTATAAGAGACCAATTTTGCAGAGTTTTGGGTCAATTTCCTTCTTTTTTTTTAGTGAATTCTCTGGAGCTAGAGACTGTGAAGAACAACACAGAGGAGCAGAAGGCAATTTAAAGTTTCAGTGAATGGATTAGGACAGTGGAACAGGGTAAAAATGGGGAAATGCCGAGCTGCCGCGAGATTTTTGCTGGGGGTTGAGCTTTAAACAGAATTCGCCCGCAAAAGTGTAAATGGGCATAAGGTTTCTGAGACTTTTCTGAAGTAAAGGGTTTCCAGTAGGTTTAATGGGGTCTCAGGCACAGCAGAGTAACAAATTGGGGAATTTTTCCAGGTTCACAGTATGTGCAATAGATAGAATGCAAGCACAGGAGCGAAAAGGGGAAAATATGGCAAATACCTGGTCTGAACGGCACCGAAAGTTGACGAATTGATGCGAAAGTAGGCTATGAACTTGAATTGCAGGCCGCAGCAGCTTAGTTGGTCGCTCTGAAGCTTTGGGAGTGAGAAAACGAATGAAACAGGGGACCAGAGTGTTCAAATGAACCAATAAAATGAAATGTAACGGTCGTTTGCGCACTTTTTTAAGCAAAAAATTGACATTTGGTGCTTTTGGCGCTTTTTTCGGGATGACATCAGCATGACGTCATCGGCAGGTCCTGGGGTACGGATGGATGACATGGCGGTATGGTGGTAGGGACACGATGGCAAAGACACGGTGGCAGGGCGAGGGTACAAAAGGTATGAGGTGGTGGCAACATGGCACAGCGGCAGCGGCTAGGAGATGACGTCATAGGGGAGGACGTGGCGCTGACGTCACACAGGCGAGGGTGGTAAGTGGTTTTGGGTGCACCGCCTTAGCGCCTGGGTGGTTTTGGAGGGAGGGGCTCCGCCACACCCGAGAGCTTGACGCATGGGAAGAGTACGACGGCAAAACCACCGAACTCCCGGATGCTAAGCTTCGGGCAGTTGGGGCGCATTAGGGACCCGCCCACCGTAGATCTTGGGCGGGCCAGATCTAACGGCTGGTGGAACAATCAAGGTGGCGGAGGGTTATGAATGGGGCCCGCGCGTTATTACGTTTGTTTATTTATGCGGCGGAGAGGGGGGGGTAAACATTAATAAAGTGGGTTCTTGGGTTTATACAGCGCGGGGGATGGTTTAATGTTTTTTTAAAAAAGGTTTCCAAACATCTAAACCTTTGAAAATAATGACGGTGGGGGGGTGGATGTGAAGGTTTGGTGAGCGGAGAATCAAATGAAGGTTATTAACCAAACAAGAGGTTAGGTTAATTCCTAGGTTAGGAAACAGAAGGGCTAATAGGAGCCCCAAATGGACTGCTATTTCTCGAGTTTACAGAATATATGGCTATAGTGCCAAGGGGGAGGGCTATTTAACCCTTTTTGGGGATTTTATATAGTTTTGTAGTAGTGAAATAGGGACAGGGGAGTAGTTATGGAGCTACATAGTACAGTTAGGAGTTAATGTGAGTTTATCAAATGAAAATGAAGGGTAAATGATGATAATTTTGTGAACGGATGATAGACACAGGGATTGTGTAGAAGATGAAAACATGACTTTTACACAAGAAATGTGGCTTCTTTTAATTTAGGAAAGCTAACACCTACCTTAATGTTTCACATAAATGAAATGGAATTAGGACTTGTTGGGTAGATCCCAAGGTCCTTTGGGGGAATGTTAGTAAGAGGGTTCTTTAGGGGGAATGAAGGGAAGTTAGACATGCTTCCAAAATTCTGCCATTAAAATAGTGCTTTGCTACCTCTGCCACTGACAAGATGAGTTTTCTTTGTCAAACCAGAACTGATGATGATCCTGTTTCTGCAACTCCAAGCTACCTACCCTTTTTACAACACCTAGCATTTTTTGTTACTTCAGGAAGGGTGCACTTAGACTTGCAAACCCTGATTGTTTTTTCTTTTAAACTATCTTTCCTATCTAAAACTACCCTTATTTCTTCCAGGGGCCCAGATTAAGCTGTTGGGCTCCTTCCTTCTTTACCTAGTTGCTACTCTACCAAGTTTAAGCTATTTGGACAGATACATTCTCTATATTCTAAAGCAAAAAATTTAAACTTAGGGAAACCAAGCTTAAGCTGTTTGGCTTTCCCTTAACTAAGAAATCTTTCAAAAATGGAACCTTTGCAGCATGGAAAAGATGAACATTTTTGGCACTTCCACTGTCAATCATGAAATATGAAACCTGTTGCAACAGGAGGCTAACACTTACATAAGAGAGTGGGCAATAGATAACCAAATGTTGATAGTTGTACAAGTCCTCTTGTACTTTACCCAACTTGTTTCAAGAGTCACACATGGTCCATATGAAACTAACCTATGGACAATAACAAGGAAACAAACCAAAAAGAAAATCAAAAATCAGAATCAAATGTGAAAGCAAGGTGAGTAAGAAAACAAACACACAAAGAAAGAAGCAAACATGCATGCAAGCAAACAACTCAAAAAGAAAACACTACTCCTACTCCTAAGCTAACAATGCATGGGTTGTCTTACGTGAAGTGATACTTCCAATGCAAGCACTAGCGCATTGGTTGAACCATGTTGGTGAAGGCATGGTTCGTGAACAACACAACTATGTGAACCAGCAGATGTTAAAGATACAACAATGAAGATAGACACACTCCGATCTCACAAGCGTTCATAGAACAAAATTGAGTGAGAGTGCATGACATGCAGTTTGTGGAATCTTCATGGTGTTATTCTACACTACATGTAGATGTTGAGTGTATGAATTCCCTTGACTGTGACATGCAAGAAAACATGAGAAATCTAGACCACTTACATTGCGGAAGTGTGCTTGTTGTGTAAGATTCCTCCAATGCATTAGCGATGGGATCATGTAGTTTGAGTGGAGGAAGTTAAGTTTGAGTGTTGGATTGTTCTTGAGCACAAAAAGGTGAGTGCTGAGGAGCCTTGGGTGTTTGAAGAATTTCCTGGACCAAAGTGAAATGAACTTGAGGACAGCAAGGGCCTGACATAACCATCAGCTCAGGCTGAAGTGCCTCGAATAGTCTTGGGGGCTTCGACTTTGTTGACAGATGGATCATTGTAGACCAGTGGCTTAGACAGATAATCAATGAGTCAATCAACATCATGATCGGATGATGAAGTAAATAGATCAAAAAAACCAAGATAAGAAAATTCAGTATGTTGGTCGGCATCCTCATGATTTGATGAAACGCAGAGAGGGGTAGATGAGAAGCAAGAATTTTCATCCTGTGCATTTCCAAAAAAGATAGATGAAACATCAAGTGGATGTTTAAAGAATGATTGGTCCTCTCTATTTTCAAATGATGGACTGACATCTGGTGTGTCCAGCGAATCATCAACAATGGGTGCTTCTGTGGAAGGTGATAGACATGAAAAATTCAGGATGGCAGGATCACTAATGAGGTCAGGAAAAAGTGCAGGAGGTACAAACAAACAAGGATAGTCCTATACTACTAGTGGATATTCAAGCTCCCATTCATACACTTCATGAATGCCAGTGCATGTTTGTTGTGCAAAACCAACTCTGTGGATAGATCGATCCTCGTTCAAAATTGGTGTAGAGTCCGAAATGGAAGAACACAAGGCAGTGCAATCCAGAGGATGATCAGAATATGAGGATGGAGGTTGAGGTACAAAATACATGTGACGAGGTATGGGACTCACAACAAAGTATGTGTGAAAAATGGGAGGAGCGATGTAGGGAGGATGTGACGGCTCAAAAAATGTGTGTGCATGTTGTCCCACATCACTCTATGGTGGTGGAGTTGTTTTATGAGGGGGCGGGAGATAGTCACTTATGACAGTGACGTGTCCATCTATGATTGCACAACTCCATGAGTGAAGTATGTTGAGTGAGGCTTGAGCTTGAACTTCTTCTTAGGATTGACAGATTGGATAAGGAAATATTCAAATCTATCCATGAGATACTGAAATTTCATTTGGATTTTCAGAGCTTGAAACTACAAAACACAAAAGCATTGCCAAAAATCATCAGGCAATTCATGCGGAGCCTTCCATTTTTGTAACATTTTTATAATAAGATGTTCTAGATCAAAATGATGGAAATTATCTTCAATGTGATCACATAAAGTCTCAAGTGAATGAATGCTATCAACTGATAGGGTGTAGAGCCACCATAGTCGGGATTCAGGAAGTGTGTATGCAAGTAGTAGGCTGGCCTATTCATCATAACATCCATCATCCTCATCAAGCATGGCAAGGAAGTCATGTAAGAACATAGGACATTCCACTTCACCTTTGCCATCTATGTGTATTAGGACAAGAGATAAGAAAACTCCCTTGTGATGTGCAAAGGTTTTGCATGCGACAAACATCATGGAGGGTTGAGAGTGCAAGAATACATGATAGATGTGGAAATGTTCAAAACAGATGATCAGAGCTCAGCTTCTCATCTAGCCCTCCTTCTAGCACAAAAAATTATGACAGTGTTGTACCCACCAATATGTCAGGGGATCTCCCTGGTAAGAGGTCCCAATTAGACCTCAGACCATTTGGTGTAGGAGTCCCAGCAATGGGTCGTACAGTATCGCCTTGACCACGGTTTCGCACATAGGCAAGTAATATGTCTCTGTTGATAGAAAGGGTGTGATATATAAAATAATTCAAGGAAGGTGCATGATCGGTCCTAACACACGAAGGGTGAGGTGAGTGCACCCCTTGGAAACCTATGAAAGAACACAGTTATGAAGGGAACACACGTGCTATGAATCAAAACATGGAAGGCAAGTGAGCTAGCAATCCAAAGTGATTATTAAACCAACAACACATTTTAGAAAGATGCATACATGCATATACAAAAAATAGCTACACATGCATGCGTAAGCAAACATATACATATATCATTTAGAGTAAACAAGATAGATGAAATACAATACGAAATATGCATGAAACGTGTTGGCTCTGCTATATTAAGAAGTGTAAGTTCCAATCATACAATACTTCCATATCCAACCACTAGTTCTGATAGTGGAATGTTACAGTCACTGCCGCTTGCTCCTCCAAAGATATATACTAGCTCTACACAATGGAGAAGCCAAGGATCATTACAATATTATCCAAGCTCTCTCTAAGATACTCCTATCAGAAACTTGGCTAACCAAAAGCCTTTACAATGAGTTATGAGGGACTATTTATAGCAAAGGGTGGGGTGACCCTTGACATTCCCCTTTGTGATTGTTCATCTATTCTCATGACTCTTCAACTACTCTATGAGTGTTACATTCAACTATCGACACTTGAACTTCCACTTGACAAGATGTTACATTACAATGCACATGTGCCCATGTGAGACAAAATGGCTTGAGCAAGCCATGAAAGACATCGTTGACACTCGAGCCATTGTGGTGAGATCAACTCTTTGTCATCCTTGTGATGGTCGAAGGTGGTGAGATGATGCCAAGCTTGGTCATCCATGATGGTGTCCATGCGCTTAATGGTGGCATCTTGCTGAAGCGAACTCTTGCCTCCATTGCATCTGGTTACACTGATATGGATCCTCCATCCAATTTGTCTGATAGCATGCACATGGTCATCCTATGTGAAACCAGAACAACAACATGTTGATGCATAGTGTCTATATTGATCTCCAATCATGTGTTGGTGGCCATGTGCATCAACTTCTCAAAATACATGTTGAGCTCCAATTTCTTGTCTTTGCCTCGGTGAGTGTGCCAAATGGGTGGGATTGGATGCATGCACATAATGACATGCATGCTGCTAAGTTCCCTTGCATGCGATCAACAAAACTTCTCACCTTGCCTGCTCCATGATAGCTTCTAGGATGGATCTACAACTTGTATGGGGGTAGTTTCATCCATATGTGCATGTTGCACCCCTTATTGTACTTGTTCCTGCTGCAACTCATTCTCTCGTCTATGAAACTCTTGTTCTTCCTTGAGTTGCCACTTAAAAACATGCAACTCCTTCTCTATTCCTTTCTCTGACCTCGCGCGATCGTCATGTTGCACTATCACCTCATAACCTTAATTTCCAAAGCTTCTTTTGTCATGAGTGGATCTGCTTTGAACTTGCAGCTTTGCTCCACCTCTATGTTTTCAAAAACCTTCCTCTTGCATGTGTCATGTGCAGGAGTGTTTCCTTCTGCTGTTATTGATGGTGTTGATTGCAATGATGCTGTTTCCATTTAATCTTGATATCCTTTTCCATGAACAACTCAATGTCTTCATAGATAGGCAAGTTCATAGACACTTGATTAACTGCATCCCCCAGTGTGCTCTTAATGGTTTCCTCGAATCTTCTCTCCTGAAATCCATTGTACCTATGTTGTTGAGAGGTAGAAGAACACCTATGATACTTAGATACATAGCAAGACTCATGATAAGAAATCTACCAGTCGAAAACCAAAAGAAACTTGAGGACTAACTTGCAACATACCTGTGTGATTGATCGTGAAGGTTGCGCAATTTCAGAGGGGAGGTTGGGAGACTGATTGAAAAAACTGTGCAAGGCATAGTTCAAGCTATCAAGAGGCTGACTGACTGCTAGAAAAGTGTAATGCATACTCCAGCCTGGCCTGCTGAGGACTGAAACTCTGCATTGTGCAATTTCAGTCAACAATGTCATACAACCAAAAAACTGCATTACGCAGTTTCTCGAGCCAGAAGGACACTACCTCCAAGAATTACGCAATGCAAGCCTGGAGGTCAGTGCTGGCATAGAAATACAAAAATCCTGGAGGGAAGGTAGAGCCTTCACTTCTGGAAATGTGTAACAGATTCCCCCTAAATCATGAATGCTGAACTAGAGTGAGGGGTGAAATGCTTTACAAGTGGATGTGGGGAACCGGAGTCCATCGTGGGAGAAGCTACAAGCAATCATAGATACATATACATCACTGAAAACTCTGACAAATGATACATGAATCATGGTATGGACGAAACCATCCAAAGAATGATCATGGAAATGGATCCAAGGCATGAGTGCAGCCATCCAATAGAGAGGATCATAACGAAAGCAAGGTATGGTCGCAACCATCCAATAATGAGAAGAATCACATATAACAACTCATCGTATGGTCATAGCCATCCATATGAAATATACATGTATATCAACATGATCAGGTCACATCAGCTCACAACCTGGACTAGTGTAATCTGATCCCAGCATCTTGCACTCCAAAAGACTTGATCAAAGTACAAATCCTAACATGTGAATGAATTTTTTGAAGTCAAACATGCTAGAAAGTCACTTCATTATTGGTGAATGATGTGAACTATTAACAAGCACGAGAGAAACCACCAATAATGACAATGGCTCTCAAGGTACTAGCAGCACAATTCATGGAATGTGAATAAAGGAACTGATGTCGAACACCCATGAAATCACCTAATCAAAAGCCAATGATGTGAACTTGTCATCAAGTGCAAAGAACTTGCCATTAGGGCATGCAAGCTCTATGGTACTGGAAGGGAGTCTCTTGGCCAGCTTCCTGGATAATGAACTGAAGTCGACAAGAAGCGATTGTGTCAAAGGAGGGCCGTGATGTGTCCTACATCATCGACATGAGACAAATGGATGAAAATGATTCTAGATGATACAAAGAATCAAGAGTAAGTGTAACTAAAGAAGGAATAACTCTTGAACATATCGACGACACAACTCTAGAGTCTGGCAGCTTTTGGATCCATAGGATCGATGGTCATGATGACATGGAAGAGATCAAATGGAAGGAAAAGATGAACAACCCAATCCAGGAAGGTTAATGATGAAAAGGAGGATATCCCAACTCGACATGAAGCAGAAAGTGTCATGTTCAAGAGTGAGTTGCCGACATGACTGATAGGATTTCCAATTTTCCCCCACCATTTCTGGCAGGTACCCCAATTATTTTTTATCACAAGCTTGAAGGGGATAGCATGTGCTTGCACTGTAAGTTCATCCTTCAGACGAATCTAACCTAGTAAGTTTAATGAGCCCTAGGAAGGAGAAGCTCATGCCCGTCATGGTGATGAATCTAATGTCATTTAATATTTTAAAGAGTCCTAAAAAGGGGTAACTCGATATATTTTTCATGTTTAGAGAGTTTGAAAAAGACACGGAAAAGAAAACTCCATATGGTCCCTTTTCATACATTTGTGTCTCTTGAGCCTGAAAAGGTAGAAAACAATACTTGAGAGAACCGCTTAACCATCTCAGTCAAGGAGTACCTTTTTTGCAAATAGTTCATCCTAGCCTAGAAAAGGGGTAAACATATACTGGGAAAACGACGTTTCATAGCCTTTAACAAGTTCAAAATGATTAGAGCTCGGAAATACTTTCGTGTTTACGATTCGTAAAAGAGATTGAAAGTGGACCCCCATTTTTATTCTCTTTTATGAGTCATAAAGGGAAAAATACTCGATAGTATTTTCATTTGAGTTTTAGGAGTCGAGAAAAGAGCTTAAACATGACTCTAGTACCATCATTAGTAATCTATCACTAATCCACATGTCATACGCTATTAGTCCAAGACAAGGAAAGAGGGACTCTCCTGCTCATAGGGGACTAGCCTATAGGAAGGATACTAGCCCATAAGGCCCGAAGGGGATCCCGCGCTGCACAAAAGGTAAATGAATTATCCAGTTTCTGCTGAAAAAATACATCAAAAATACTTTAAAAACACTAATATTTCATGAAAAATGAATAAAAGGAGGAAAAAGTAATTATTTTTTACCATTTTACCATTTTACCTTGTGTGAAGAACTTTTCACCCATTTGTGCCCTAGTTTTTTAGGAGCAGATTACAGTAGATCCGAGAGGTCATTCGATATTTGTCAGTTGCAGGTAAGAGCCAAGACCTTTAGCTCCATTTTCATGCTTGTTTTGCCTATTTTTAACCATTTTTTGGATTTTTTGAGGATATTTTAGCAAAAAAAATTCACCCTTGGTCGACACGATTTCCGAGCATGGAATTGTGCCGATCAGGGGGTTATTGAGACTGTCAAGCGTGCCTTCGGTGCTATTTTTTTTTAATAGTCACGTCAATGCTGCGAACATAAAATTTCCACATTTTTGCCTAATTTTTCTGATTGGATCCAAATTTTTCTAACCAAGGATGTTTATTGACTTGATTGTATGGTTTTTGCAGGGAAAAAATCACGAAAAATGGTGGATTCGAAGGAATGTGAGCATGAGGACATTGACACACAAGAAATGGAAAACCCAAATTACTTGGATGCTCTGACGAATAATGGGCTCCTTAAATTGTTCCTCGGACCAGGTCTTCGGGCTCAACCCAAATTTCTATGGTATCTAATCAATCTCTGGGATGTTAATTAGGAATTTTTTATCATCTAGGACCAAGAACTAGAGCTAGAAACTTCCAACATTTATTTCATCACAGGACTATCTTGAAGAGGGGAGCTAGTCAATTGGTATTGGTCAAGGCCTATTGGTGCAAGTGTGACCATGTTACTTTCAGAACACTACCTGGAAGCATTAAAGTCAAAGAGTGGCAAGATAGAGATCATGAGTTTTCAGGATCTTGTGCTAAGAGTGTTGTTATTGACCATAAACAGAGTGGCTGGGGCTCAAGCACAACATGAAACCAACAAATCCAAGTTTCAGTATGCTATTGATTGGATGGCACTGACTATCTTCAACTGGGTAGCCGCTATGAAGGTAAACATGAAGCGCTAGCTATCAAAAGCCAAGGCGGGAAACCTGAAGCAGTTCTACTATGGTTCCATTCTGGTGACCTTCCTTTTGGAGCGAGTCCCGCTATTTCACTACTAGATTGCTGAGGTGGAACCACAATTTCCACAAGACCCACAGGTGGTTCATTGGAGTGCATTGATGCCTAGGATTACCGGGGGCCAACAGATGTCCGATAAGCCCACCTTCTTCTCATGGCTACGACGACAACTGATCGTAGAAGAGGATTGGCCCTACAGAGGGACCAAATTCCGCGGTCATCCAAATATGTCGCTCCCAAAGGGGGAGGATTATGATGATGGAGGTAAAAACAAACAATTTTTTTTTTTTTGGAATATATGCATTCATGACATTTCAATTTTATAAATGCAGGTGTGGGACCAGAGAGTCTTGTCGAGATGTCCCCTATTGCAAGGTGCGTTGCTCAGTAGTTCGATGTCACTCCTTATCAGGAAGGAAGCGATAATGAGGAGGAGATCACGCGGAACCTCGAGGGATTGACCCATGGTATCCCAGAGTATGCTAGGCTAGGTGACATCCCACGCCAGTATTAGAGGCACACAGTGGAGGTATCAGACCAGATCCACCAACTGTTGACTCGTGTAGTACAAACAGTCACATGCTACCATGAGCATCATGCTGATTAGTTCATAGGTCTAGAATTCCACATTTTTTAGTCCTGGGAGCCACAGATGTATAAGGCTTGTGAGCCATGGATGTATTTGAACACACATATTATTTTTTGGCGTTTTGATGTATGAAAAAAATTATTGACATGTATATATATATATATATATATATATATATATATATATATATATATATATATATATATATATATATATGTAGATATCCTTGCTTACTATGGTACAAATTACTTGTCTTTGATTTTTTTACATGTTTCGCAAATGTCTATCGAGCACATAATTAGCTAATGCATCTGTTAATGTATTCATGTGCGTAAGAATATGATGATATGTAATGTAATCAAAATTTCTCTCCAATAGATGAATATGTAGATACATTCTCAATATTTGATGGTTTATGATGGAATATTTCCCATTTAGTTGGAGAGCAGCAAGTTGTGAATCAAGTTTGACAACCAATTCCTGAATTTCAAGAGCGATTGCTTCTGAGAACAACTCGATAATTGCGCTATACTCAGTGACATTATTAGTTGTTCGACCTAGAAAAATACCTTGAAGATAAATCAACTCACCATGGGGGTCATAAATGGCCCATGCCACGAATGATAGATTCTGGGTACTACTACAAGCACCATCAACGAACCGATGTGAGGAGACATCAGCATTTGCAAATCAGGAAAAAACATAATAAGCAGGAAAGTTGCTTGCAAAACAACACACCAAACTACATTGTACAAAAATGAATAACACACTATTGTACAAAATTATCCATGCAACATGACTTAAACATAGTACTTTTTGAGATAAAGCCCATTACGGGGCTTGTCTAAAGGATTTACCTTATAGTCAATAAGCTCGTAGGCCCCTTTCTGTAACACACGTTTAACAATGTTGGGCCCATGCCACATGTGTTCAAACTTGCTTTCCCCTAGCTTATCATTACCCTGATCATATAGAAGAACCAAATCACCCTCAGAAAAATCTTGAGAAAAGAGAAACTGATCAAAATGGGATGTGACCCACTTTTTTGTGCTTTGATGACCAAAGCAGCAAGATGGCGAGTCTCATCCAGTCGTTATAAATATAAGAGGTGCTCTTCCTAAGGTGAGGTCTCAGGGAGAAGTTTGACAACTAGCTTGAGGGATGGAATTTCACACTCAATCGATAAATTTTCTTCCAAACAGTAGAATAGTAGGAACGAGGTGAATTCAGTTGCATCCTGGGTCAAGGTTTGGTAAGCCCATAGAGCTAAAAATAACATGAGTTGCCAATTTGAATTGTGCATCCTAATGGTACGTTGAAGCATTGTAACCAAGACTTTGTTCACAGCTTCAACTTAGCCATTGGCCTAAGGGTAATATGAAGTTGAGCCATCGTGGCACAAACCCAACGTAGAGGTCAGCTCAACCATCATGTAATCTCAAAAATGGGAGCCATGGTCGATGACAATGGCCTGAGGCACTCCAAACCTGGAAATAACATGATTGAATAGAAAGTGAACCGTCGTTTTATTATCTGCAGAGTATGTAGGCATTACTTTGGCCCATTTGGTGAAATAATACATAGCAACGTTAATATACCCATGGCCCCCAGTTGAACGAGGATAATAGGTCATATAGTTAATGTCCCATTTGGCAAAAGGACCAATGATAATTGATGAGCCTAGGTATTGCAGCAAGAATACTGCAACTCCCAGGGCTACCAACTTTACCTATCAACCTGGGGTTCATACAAACTTGGAGGTGACTATGCTATATACACAATTAGAAGTGAAGGTATTACCTATTGTCACTGCTCATCTGGCAAGAGACCCCAAGGGTTCCAAGCCAGACTTCTATAGGGTCAAAAGAAGCTTGATTTTAATGGAAGAAGAGCAAATTGGTGAAAAGAGGACGTGAGGGAGTAACAACACCTGAGAACCATTGGATCAAGAAGGTGAAAGGCAAACAAATGGCTGAGATCGGATCACAGGAGGGTATGTAGGTAGATGGGCGAATAGGTTTAACTACAGGATGGACGACTGATATTATATCCTATGGCTGGTGTCAAGAGATGGACAGATGAAATCAATCGGCAGATGGAAAATGAAGATCAGCCAAGCTAGTTGGCAATCAGGTGAAGCGATAGCTGTTGAATTAGATGAGGCAGATCGACAGTGTAGGTTTTAACCTCATACCAAAATTACCTGCATACGAACTCTAAAACACATAAAATAAACAATGTGAAAGCATAACACATAAAATACATATACACAGAGATTTTCCCTTGGATCCCAAAACCGAGACTACCAGGTTGATTTTTCATTATTTTCCTTTCAATGTTACAATACATATTTATACATGTCAAAGCATCCAATACCATGAACCAAAAACCATCACATCTAAAACCATGGACCAAAAACCATCATGTCCAAAAACATGTATGAAAATAATGCACAAAACCATATGTGGGTCTACTCAACCTAACATAGGTTCCAAAACCAAAATTTTCCTGGGTGTTGCCCCGGACCCCATAGAGTGGGCTTACCTGCACCCATCAAACACCCTATGACCCCCCCGATGCACAAATGACATAATGAAGGGGGGGCTCCGCCCCCCCTCTAACCCCCTGGTTAACTACATGGGCTAGTCATGGAAAGAATATAACACAACCCAACATTCTCCCACTTGTTGTTTTCTTTCCACAGGGGGCCACAAGAAAGCTTAGTCATTTATCCATCCCTACAACTGCCATTGTTTCTCTACACCAAGATAACTTCTCAGAACTCACAAATATTGTTAATGCATCTGCAGTATTCTTCAAAGTGTCCACCTTTAACAGAAACACCTTTTTGTCTCCTATCATATCCCTCACAAAGTGATATTGAACATCAATTTGCTTTGTCTTTGAATGATATGCAAGGTTCTTTATCAACAAAAATTGTACTTTGGTTGTCACAGTCTATCCTTATAGCTCCTTGTACTAACCCCATATTTCAACACAATCTTTACAACCATATTGCTTCCTTGCTTGCATGAGTGGTTGCCATGTATTTTGCCTATGTAGTTGATAGTGCCACTGCAGATTATTTCTTACTCATCCAACTAACTGCACCTCCAAATAGGTTAAACACATACCCACTTGTAGATCTTCTCTGATCTAGATCTCCAACCTAGTCTACATCAACAAAGCCATGAATATCCAACACTCTATCCAATCCCAGTCTTCCTTGGTATCACTGACCATAATCACTAGTGCCACACAAATACCTGAAAACTCACTTCACTGCTGTCCAATGATCCTTTCCTGGTTTTGACATAAACCTGCTCAATACTCCCACTGCATGTGCAATGTCTAGTCTAGTATAGACCATTGCATACATCAGGCTACTAACTACACTTGCATATGGAACACAGGGCATGTCCTCTTCCTCTTCTTGTGTCTTGGGACACTGTTCAGTAGATAACTTTACACCTACATGAATAGGAACCTTCACCGGTTTACTATCATGCATATTAAATCTCTGCAATATTGTCTCGTCATACTTCCTCTGGTTTAACCAGAGCTTCCTCTTTTCCCAATCTCTTTCAATTTCCATGCCCAAAATATAGTTTGCAGCACCAATATCTTTCATGTCGAATTTGGAGGACAATTGGGTCTTCAAATCCTGGATAATTTCTTTGTAATTTCCAACTAGCAACATATCATCCACATATTAAGACCAAATAAATAACATGGTCACCAATTAATTTAAAATACACACAATGATCTACTTTGCTTCTGGTGAAGCCAAGTCCCCATATAAATGTATCAAATTTATGATACCACATCCTTAGTGACTATTTTAACCCATACAAGCACTTCTTTAACTTGCATACCAGTTCTTTCTTACCCTTCACCGTAAAGCCTTCAGGTTGCTTCATGCAGATTTCCTCTTCCAAATCCCCGTGAAGAAATGTTGTCTTCACATCCATCTGTTCTACCTCAAAATAAAATGCAGCAGTAATAGATAAAAGTAATCTAATAGAAGTTACCTTGGCAACAGGAGAAAAAATATCACCAAAATCAATTCCTGACACCTGGGAATAACCTTTTTCTCCCAACTGAGCTTTGTATTTCTTCACCTTTCCTTCTGCATTTGTCTTCTTATTGAACACCCATTTGCTGCCAATGGGTTTCCTTCCAGCCGAAAACTCCACTAGATCCAAAGCCTCATTTTTTTGCGAAGATGCCATTTCATCAACCATGGCCTCTTTCCACAGTTTTCAATCCTCTAAATCTACTACTTCCTTCACAGTTATGGGATCATTATCAGTAATAGATAAAGCAAAATTTGAACAGAAATAAGATGGACTATACGTTTTTGGCTGCCTTCTTTCTCGAAATGACCTTCTCACACCCGGAGTTTGTGGATCTTCATCTTCTGATTCCTCCTCTGCCATAGAGTTTGATTCTTCCTTATTTAGCTCAAACTCTATCTTCTTAGGTTCCTTTGTTTGGACTTCATGTTTAATAAAATCTTTCACCTCTTTGAACACCACATCTCGACTGTACACAACCTTCCTTGTTACTGGGTTCCAAAGCTTATAACCCTTTAAATCATCCTTATACCCAATAAAGATGTACTTTTTAGATATACTATCCAACTTGGTTCATTTCTCCTTTGGAACATGTACATATACATCACATCCAAATACCCTCAGATGTCAAAGAGAGGGTTTCTTACCAATCCATACCTCTTGTGGAGTTTTATCCTCCAACACTAATGAAGGTGATCTGTTGACCAGGTAACATGTTGTCTCCACTGCCTCTGCCCAGTATTCATGTCCTAACTCGACACCAGTGAGCATGCTTCTTGCCCTTTCCATCAATGTCTTGTTCATTCTTTCTGCAACTCCATTTTGTTGAGGTGTATATGGAGTACTCTTTTGTCATGATATACCACACTTCTTACAGAATTCTTCAAATTCCTTACTGCAAAACTTTCCACTGCTATTTGTCCTCAGCACCTTTATTTTCTTATCTGTCTGGTTTTCCACTAGAGCCTTGAATTCTTTAAACCTGTCAAAGACTTCAAATTTCTTCTTAAGGAAATATATCCATGTATTCCTTGAGAAGTCATCTATAAATGATACATAATACACAGAATTACCCAGTAATGTAACCTTCACAGGTCCAAACACATCACTATGCACAAGCTCTAATATATGTTTCGTCCTCTTACCACCAGAGGGGACACTCACCCGATTCTGCTTCCCATATACACAATTTTCACATAAATAAAAATCCATAGAGCTATTACTCATACCTTCTACCATACCTTTACAATGAATTATTCGAAGGCCCTTCTCTCCAATATGTCCTAGCCTTTGATGCCACAACATGGTCTTCTCTCCAGAGACCACTATATTTTTTGCTCCACTTTCAAGAACACAAAACTGTTGCACCCATCAACAACCTTGTTACCTTGCAGCTTGTATAGAGTTCCAATCCGAACTCCTTGCATCAATACTAGTGCTCCTTGAACCATCTTGCAGGTGTCCTTCTCGAACAGTGTTTTTACACTTGCATCATCCAACTTGCTTACAAAAATCAAATTTCTAGCCAATGCAAGAATATGCAGAACACCCAGAAATGTTGTAACCCTTCCACCTTGCAACTTCAAATTTACTTTTCTACGACCAATGATTCTAGCCTTCCTATCATCCCCTAAGAAGACATCACCACCATCGTATTTCTCATACTCGCAAAACCACTCTCTATGGGGAGTGAAGTGAAAGGATGCACCTAAGTCAATCAACCATGCCTCATGATCTACACGTGTACTTGAAGAAGCCAAGTACACATCCCCACCTTCATCTGAAGTGGTTTTCGTCTCTGCAGAAGGAGAATCATCAGATCCATTTCCTTTATCAAGAGCTTTAGATTTATAGTCCCTTTTGTAGTGCCTTTCCTTTCCACATTTCTAGTACACCGCCTTTACAAGTCTTCCTGGAGCTTTAGATCTCCCTCTAGATTTAGATCTCCCACTCGATGACTTATTTTTGTTTCTATTTTGGGACTGTCCTCATAAAAACAAGGCATTACCATTCTGGCTCTCCATATTTTTCCATCTCATCTCCTCCGTCAGCAAGGATGAGACTATTTCATCAAACTGTAAGGCAACTACATTACTACCTATTGGAATAACCAAACTATCCCACAAATCCGGTAGAGAACACAACAAACTGATGCACTTATCCTCATCTAAAATTTTAATATCAATAGATGCTAACTAACTTACCACAATATTAAATGCGTTAAGATGCTCTATCACTGAATCTCCATTTTTCATCCTTAGGTTATATAGCTTTTTTCACAGCAATAGTTTATTCACCAGAGACTTAGATTGGTACAAAGTCCCTAACTTGTCCCACAGACTTCGTTGTAGCTTCCCCTGATACATTCAGAAATACTGAATCTGAGACACACAATGGTATTGTGCTCTTTTCCTTCTGATCCAACTTCTTCCATTCTTCATCAGACACTCCCATTGGTTTAGTACTCGGATCTAGCGCAATCCACTGATCTTTATCCATGAACAGATCCTCCATCGTGAGTTGCCACAACTCAAAACTCTAACCATTAAATTTATCAATCTCTATCTTTCCACTGTTCGCCATCTTCTTTCACCACCAAAATCGATCTCACAGATTTCCCACTAAACAAGGTCCACCACAGGCCCGAGCAAAACCCCTCGCAACAAAGGCATCCCCTTGAAGCCAAAACAACTCTGATACCAAACGTAAGTTTTAACCTCGTACAGAAATTACCTGCATACGAATTCTAAAACACATAAATAAAAAATGCAAGAGCATAACACATAAAACACATATACACAAAGATTTTCCCCTGGATCCCAAAACCAGGACTACCAGCTTGATTTTTCATTATTTTCCTTTAAATGTTACAATACATCTTTATACATTTTGAAGAATCCAATACCATGGACCGAAAACCATCGTGTCCGAAAACATGTGCGAAAATCATGCACAAAAGCATAGGTGGATCCGCCCAACCTAACATAGGTTCCAAAACCAAAATTTCCGAGGCGTTGCCCCTGACCCCATAGAGTAGGGTTACCTGCACCTCTTAAACCCCCTATGACACCCTCCCCCTCTCCGCTATGCAATCGGTGTGATGAAGGGGGGGATCCCCCCCCCATCTGACCCCTCGGTTCACTACATGGGCTAGTTGTGGAAAGAATATAACACAACCCAACAAACAATGGGAGTTTAAGGCGATAAAGTGATCAGGTGATGCGATGGCCGTTAGATTAGGAGACAAATCGGTGGTGGAGATGGGAGCACCTTAAGGAACATGCAGAAATCTGGGAGTGGGTTTAGAGGGTGGTATGAAGTATATCGCACGCCCTCAATTCTGTAAGTGGTTTCCTAAAATTTTATGCGATTAGCCTCCCCAGGCGACACGTAGCATAAGGAAACTGCTCATTTCACATGCCCTCAAGTGGATAACAATCGAACAGACATCCACATGATATCGCACGAAGGCCGTTGGATCTGGAAAGGTAGATCTATGGTGTAGGTTTGACCGAGCAGGTTGGTGACCAGGTGTGCGATATCCATTGGATCTGGCAAGGAAGATCGACAGGTGGGATTTAAAGTGCACAAATTCAAATGCTAAAAGTGTACTCAAGTGGTGATTGGTCATTTTTTCTGTGTGAGGTGATCTACGGTTAAAAACCATTTGAACGTGGATTAACAGCTTCCTCTCAACTTTTCATGCTGAAGGAGAAGGACAGGGATGTGAGGGAGATCAAATTACGGGAAGAGTGTGAAGGAGAAGATGACCATTAAAGGATCAAAGTGATATGAAATGAGCTCAGTGACTATGTTAAACAAAAAAATCCCTCTGAAAACCAAAACCCTATGTTTTTGGGGTTGTTGCAAGGTTTCTTCCTTACGTCATAGTCCCGGAGGGAGGAGGTGAGGCCGAGACACCTGTGAGCATCGTTGTGGATCTTATATTTGCCAACCTACTGGTTGAATGAGAGAATAAATGGAAGCAGACTGAATCACAGCTAATCTACTTTGTACTAATGTAATGAGAGTATAACTACTTAAACAAATAAACAGAAAATAGGAAGATACTTCAGTGAATGAATAAGAAAGCCATAAATCTATGCTAAACTATTGTAATGAAAATGCATCTACTTGAACAAATGAACAATTGAACTATGCATCTATGCTATACTACTATAATGGAAATGAATTATTTAAGCAGATGAATAGAAAGCTATGCTACTTAAAAATACAATAAATAGGAGCTTAGGATGCTAGGGTCGAGCCCTAACCCAAGAGCTTCAACCCTCTAAGTTAACTTAGTGTTGGCTCAGAACAAAACTTATCTTCATTATAAAAACATTGTATTACATCAAGAGTTGTTACAAGTCTAGTTCTACAGTCAAAAGTTCGAATTATTTCTAACTCTTGGTAACTGACTACTGGTGACTAACTAAAAAAATTGAGGTCCTAAGCCTCTCTATTTATACATCTAAAGTCTCTAACAACTTCTCCCAAAATGAGGGAGTTAGAGATCCCAACTTGATGATAAACTTGTGCTTTCACTTTCACTAACTCGGCTGCCTTATAGTAGGGAGGCTTGGCTCCCAACTCAAGATAAAAGTCGTACTTTCACTTGCTTCATTATCTTCTGATACACCTGATTTGGCTATTTGTACCTTCACTTTCTTAGCTACCTTCTAGTACTCCTGATTTGGTTGTGTGTACTTTCAGCCGATGGAGGGATATTCAAATGGAGGGGTAGTAAATGAGGAGAATTTACCTCCTGTAATTCGTCTCCCTTGTCCCATCCGAGTTTTTACCAAGGTCTTTTACCATAGTTCCTTGCTTTTACCTTTTATCCCTGAATTTCATGCACATTAGACCACAAAGAAAAATATCAAACTCTAACTCATCTCATAAACAAAATATAATCAAATGTATGCCAAGTTGTGAGAATAGTTGGTTTGACTAAGCTTAGGAGGTGAATTAAGGCCAATTAAGGCCCATATAATTACTCAATGATGAGGATCATCATCACCCCATACTAAAAGTGTTGCTCATCCTTTGAGCACCCTAGTGGCCCTGGTAGCCTCTCTGACATGCTATGCTTCTGATGTGGTCTCTTCTTCTTGTTCATGGAAGCCTACTTTCCTTTCTACTTCTTCCCACTGATATTCTCTGATTTCAAGCTATGTGGCAGTGTTTTCCATCTCCTTATGCAGGCATGTGTATTTTAATATTTTAGAAGCCTAAACATGTCCTCAAAATGTGAAATTTCTTGCTCTTGGGCAACAAGATATCTAAGTGTCAGTTGAGGATCATTTGCAATTATATTATTGGTGTGGATTAGGGCCATGGGATTTTATTGTTCAGCTGCTTCTCTATCCCTAAAGCCACTTAGCTCTTTTGTTTCTTGCTTCTCTTTTTTCTTTTTGGTTTCAATGCCTTCTTTATCTTCTATTTCAACATCATGTTCCTTTGTATTAGTGTCTTCTTCATTATGTCCCTCTGTATTAGTTTCTTCCTCATCCACGTCATCCCTATCTAGCTCTATATCTTCTTCTTCTTGTTTTGCCTCCTCCTCACTGATAGAAGGACTAACACCATAGATGAAGGTTCTGATGTCATCCTCTGCTGGTAAGTCATTGAAGACTGTCCATGTTATAGGGATCCTGAGGTTTTGGAGGGCATCCTAAATGAGGATTTTGATCAACCCATGGTGAACTAACTATTGGGAACTTCATTTATTTTCGTTGTTGCTGGAGTCCATGAGTGATTGCATTAAAAAATAGGGTATGCTAAGGCTTTGATGAACTGGTGTTTCTACCCCAAATCTTAACTCTTCAAGCATTCTAAAGTGGTAGTCATAAACACACTGTATCTACCCTCACATGAGATATACTTGATGAGCATCTTTCTTGTGAGGCTTGAAGAGGAAATGAGCAAAATCTTGAGAAAACAGAGTTTCTTGTGCATGTAATCCACTAGCTTTTTAGAGGAAACTAGCCACCTTTCTACTTACAAACCAAGTACCTCTTAACCTTTACAACTTTTGATTAAATGATGCATATGGGTGAGTGAGTAGGATACTTACCTATGGCCTTAATGCCACGCTGTAGTTGTCAAAGATCAGAGGTGTTTCTGATGGCCATTCTTCTTCCTCCTCTACTATCTACTGATGGTGTATGTGACTGCAGACCTGATGCTACCGAATGGACAGAGGGAGTAGGAGTGTGTGTGGATGCAGGGATGATGGTAATGGATGAGGTGATTCTGTATAAAACACAATCTTCTCCTGAATTGAAGCAATGAAGTGAAAAACAATGGAACTGATGAAGGGATGCATGGTAAGGAGTGGAGGAGATGAATATATGTGAGGAAGGGTTCCCTTTGGATCTTCTCTTTGCTCCCTTATTGTCTTTCTCATCCACCTGCAAATAACAATTATGTTTTATTTTATTATTATTATTATTATTATTATTATATATATATATATATATATATATATATATATATATATATATATATATATATATATATATATATATATATATATATTAGAAAACACCTAGGCTACCTCAGAGAGGTTTTCACTAGAATCCTTATTCTGTTTTATTTATTTTTCAATGACCTGATGAGGGAGGAGCTGAAACTTGCGCCACCATCATCGTTGTCTTTTTGATGTTTTCAATGAACTCGTTTAGATAAAGGCCTCTTGTACATTTTCAATCTTTTTCCATTAACTAGTAACGGAATAACTTCTTCATCAATATTTTTGATTCACACTGAACCATTGTCATGGAATCTTTCCACCACATATGGTCCGAGCCATCCAGTCCTTATCTTTCCCTTGAAGTCTTTGTACGTTGAATCATATAATGATGCCCAGTCTCCTTCTTGAAATAGCTTTTCCTTAATATGCTTGTCATGCCAGATCTTCCTCTGAAGCTGAAATATCTCTGTATGAAGGAAGGCCTGCATTCTGAATTCATCCAAGCCATTCAAATGAAATAATCTCTCTCTTTGTGTATGGCTGAGATCCAGATCTAGTTGGGCTGCCATACTCAATGTGTTATATTCAAATTCAATGGATAGCAAAGCCTTCTTCCCATAGACCAACTCATAGGGTGTAAACCTAGTGGTGGTCTTCCATGTTGTATTATAGGCCCAAGTGGCCTCAACTAGTCTCTCTTCCCAATCCTTTTTGCTATTGTTCACTATCTTGGTTAGGATGTTTTCCAGTGCTCTGTTGGTCACCTACACTTGCCCATTAGCTTGTGGATGATAAGGAGTGGAGGTCCTATGCTTGATTTTTTTATGCTTGAGCAGTTCTTCAATCATGTTGGAGGTGAACTGGCTACCTTGGTCTGTGACTAGTTCTCTAGGGTACCCAAATTTGTAGAATATATTCTCCCTTAGGAACTCAACCACCTTTTCTTCTGTTGATGCCTTGATTTCTTTGATTTCATCCCACTTAGTTAGATAATTAGTGCACACAATGATGTGTTGTTTTTCTCTGAAGGAGGTTTGATAGGCCCAATGAAGTCCATGCCCCACTTGTCAAATGGCTTGAAATTCAATTGAGGTTGTAGGGGAATTTCATCTCTTGGAGTTATCTTTTCCATCCTCTGGCACCGATCACACTGAATAACATACTTCTTCACATCTTGATGAAGAGTAGGCCAATAATAGCCTACTTGGAGCACTTTGAATGTTGTCCTCCTTGCTGCAAAGTGACCTCCACAAGGCCCATCATGATAGGTGAATGTGGTCTTATCTTGGTCTTCTAAGCATATTTGGATTTGGTTGTACCCACTAAATCCATCTAGGAAAGAAAAGAACTTCTTCCTTGCCAGGCCATATAGCACTTGGTTAATGAAGGGTAAGGCAAACTGATCATTCTTTGTGGCTTTATTCATCTCCCTATAATTGACACAAATCCTCCACTTCCCATTTTTATTGGGAACTATCACTAAAGGAGAGACCCACTTACTGTTAGAGATAGGGTAAATGAACCCTGCATCTAACAGTTTTTGTAGTTCTTCTTTGACTATGTCTTTGAGGGTTGGATTCATCCTCATTTGTGGTTTCATGACTAGATTACAACCTTCCTTGATGTATATGTGGTGAGTACACACTCAGGGGTGTACTCTCTTCATTTCCTTGTAGCTCCAAGCAAAGGCTTCTAGGTTCTCTCTCAACAAGTTGCATAGTTGTTCCTCTTCTAAAGTAGAAAGAGATGGATTAATCCTCAAGGTTTTCTCTGGGCCAAATTCTATGGTTTTGACTCGGAGTGGGTTGGAATTAGTTAATAAGTCAATCTGATGATTGTTCAGTGTTTCCTTTACTTCTTCTTCTAAGGGTAATGAACTAGGAGTTGGAATTTAGAGTAGGTGTTCAATTAAATCATCCTCATCTTTTTGTCCTCCTCCTATGATGGCTTCCAAAGTATAAAGCTGGGTAGAATAAATCTCATCTTCTTCCTCCTCCTCCAACCATAAATGTAAATCATGTTCTAGGGAGGGTTGAGCAAGAGGGTATAGGACTAATTCTTTGGACATATGGCCATTCTTGATGGTCATATTCCTAGCTCTGCAGCTAATGTAGGTATCATTTGCGGCCAACCATGGCCTCCCAAGGATGAGAGGGTAACCAGTAAGCTTATCCTTAGGCTGGAGAACTAGGAAATCTGCAGAGTACTCCCAGGAATCAATGGATACCATCACATCCTCCACAATTCCCTCAAGAGTGATTGTGGAGCAGTTTACGAGCTGCAACACTATTGTGCTCTTCCTTAATTACCATTGGAGGTTAAGCTTGAACATGGTGTCCTTGGTCATCACATTACTGGAATCCCCAAGATCAATTAGAGTGTGTGGCACAATGGTGCCATTGATGTGCACATCAACTATAGGTCTTCCAGGGTCTAAGTATTTTGGACATATTGCCTGCCCCAAAATTAAGTTAGATAACTTCCCAATGACATTAATGGTAGGGGCATCCCTGTTTCTTCTTCCTGGATGCTTAAAGCACTTCTCCTTCATCAATTTATTTTAAATAGGAACATCTTTGATTGCCTGGAGAAAGGGAATCTTTACACATAGGTTTTTCAATTCTCCTAGAAGTTTGGTTTATTTTGGGGTAAGCTGGAGTGGTTAGGCTAATCTTTCAGGAAAGGGTGGATTTACTTTAAGGTTTCTTTCCTCTCTGTCTTCCTCAACCTCCTTATGTGGAGTGGGAGGTTGATTATCTAGGAGAATTCTCTCATATCTTAGGTTGATCTCTTGGATTTCAACAACATAAGATGGGTATGATGTCTCTCTGCCATATGTTTGTTGAGCCTTCCTATTTTTTGGGTTTGGATTTGGCTGGGAAGGCATCTGGGGTTTCCTAGGTGGAGCAGAGTGCAAGAGTTGTGATTGGGTAGGTGGTGGAGGCAATAGGGCTGGAACACTATTGACTTGGGGCCTCCATCCCTAGGGTGGGGTATTCCACTGGTGTTGTGGCTGAATGTAAGGTTTAGTGACTGGCCGGTTGGCTGAGAATGATATGGAGGTGCATAGGACCAAGGAGGGGGTGTAGACCAGGAAGTTTGAGTAGGGGGTCCCCAAGAAGGTATAGTTGTGGTTTGGTTGGGTCTGTAATATGCACGGGATGATCCTTGCATACTGTTATGCTCCTATACCAATAGGTGTCATATTTCATGATTGATGGATAAAATGCCAAATATGTTCATCCTTTCCATGCTGCAAAGGTTACATATTTAAAACATATATATATATATATAAAAAAAATGAAAAGAGGATATGCCCTAAAAGAAAGATCAAAGGGAAAAAACAACGAATTGGTCAAAAAGAAAGAAAATGAACCCCAAATGAAGAAGACCAGGAAAGTGTGCTAATCCAAAATGCCACTACTATTCTGCTTTTGCAAATAACTTCATCATGTGCACTTAGGTGACTTTTGTCACAGTTAATGGATGGCCAAATGGCTTAATCTTGGCCAGTTCATGTTTAAATTTCTTATTTTAGAGGTAGAGAATAAAATCTCTCCAAACAGTTCAAGCTTGGCAGATAAGTGGTTAGGTAGAGAAGCAAAGGTGCTCAACATTTAAATCTGAGCCCCTGGAAGAAATAAGGACAGACTTAGATAGGATGGCAGTTAAAAGAAAATAAGAGAGTAAGGGTTTGCTAGTTTAAATGCACCCAAGCAAAAGGGGAAGAAAAAATGTTGGGTGTGATAGGCTGGGTAGGCAGTTTTGATGTTGCAGAAGCAGGTTTATGAGCAATTTTGTTTTTTGAAGATGATTCATCTCATGGATATCATAAGTATCATGTCAACTATGTGGTCACAAAACAAATGAATCATGACTAACTTCCCTCCTCATTTCTCGAAAAAACACTTACTAACCTCCCCCTAAAAGAGATTGGGATCTGCTCAATACTCCTATATCACTTCATTTCATGAAAAAGACTAAGTGAAACTCTGTTTTTACTTAGGGTAACAAAGCCACATTTCTTGTGTAAAAGTGATTTTCTTCCATTATGCTGAGTCTTCTAAATTCATAGCTTGGATCCCTTTCATTTCCCTAAGTCTAAGTTTCACTTTTCAACTTAGTGCTTTTGTTTGAACATATTCCCCATATTAACCTTTAACTTTAATATATATAAACCCTTATATTTTCCCCATGCCCGTATTATATAACTATATGAAAACCCCAAAAAGATTTTAAATATCCTGACCCCCGCCTAATTATAGCCATATATTAATGTTTTATGGGATTAATGGTTCATCCAGGGCCATTAACAACCCTTTGTGCATGTGACCATGGAATTTTTTTAAACTCTGGTTAAACAAATAACCAAACCCACAAACCTTACCAATGAATGAACTCAAAATTGTTGAAAAGCATTAAAATAATGGTGGATCCCGTGTCGTAGCCCTCCGCCATTTCCCGTTGACCGCCAGCCATTCGATCATGGCCCACAGATTAGATAGCCCACAGTAATATCGCGACCCCTCTGTTTCCAATGTTTAGTGCCCGGGGGATGGTGGTTTTTCCACTATACCTTGGGACAGGTGTTGGCGTCCCGCACTGCTCGCTGCCCTCCCCTCCAATACCACCTCTGTCCAAAAGCAATGCGGGGGCCAAACCACTTACTGCCCCCCGCTGCCTCCCTACTGACATCACCCTCACATCATCAGGTGACGTCACAACCACGTCAGCGCTATGTCAATGCCACGTCACCCCGCTACATGACAAAGTACCATGTCATGCTGACGTCATCCGACAAAAATGCGCCAAACGCCCGCCAAAGTCAATTTTTTGTTAAAAAAGGCATGAAAACGTCATTTTCACTCATTTTCGTTTATTTTCTCTATGCGACCTGTGCATGCTGTTTAAATCTAAAGTAGTGTTCGACCACACAGTTCGCCACCAAGCCAAATCAAGCCTGCAGTCTGGTCCTCCAGCTCGTCCCCCAACCTACAATCCACACAGGGCACTCATAAAAACAGGTATTTACCTAAATTTCATTCCCAAACCCCATGTTTTTTAGCTTTCCTCTACAAATTTTCCAAAAACACCCAAATTTGTGTTCAAATCATCAAACCGCCTTCAAATAAGCACACCAGAACCACAGTTTTTGCCTATTTTTATCGAAAAAAAAAAACCCTGCAGACTTCATTTTCCTTTGCAGAATTCACCCACTAAGCTAAATACATGTCAGCTTCGGTCTGCAATTCCCGGAGAAGTGTCCCAAAAGTGTCATTTTACCTACTGTTTCTACAAAAACCAAATCCCAAGTTGGAAAATTATAGACAATTGAGTAATGGAAGCTCTAGTGGCCCTGAACATTGCTCCCCTTAATGCTCCTCATAAGGACTTGGAGTGGTTTCCCTTGGCTGATAGGGATTTTCAAATATAGGACTTAGCTGGTGATAAAAACCACCTCCTGTGAAATCAAGAACAGTCACCTAAGAAAAATTGATCTCTATGGGATATGGGAATCCAATCTGCCCAGATACTATCTCCCCTCAGTAAATGTATTCCCAGATGTAATCCGCCTATGCTGTGCCAATTATGAACCTACTCAAAGAGCAGTTATGACTCCAATTGGAACTGTCCTTTTTCATATAACTCCTGAGTCAATCAATGAAATGCCACACTTCAAACCCACTCAGCCTCTGGCTCCTCTTTCCATGGGACATTTGCTGGAGGAAGGCTCTAAACTATCCACTGCAGAAATAGGCCGGATTGCCAAGTTATTTATGAGACTAGATTGCCAGCCCAGAGAGCCACCTCCTTTTCACCATGTCTGGTTCAATGAAGCTGGAAGATTCATTATTGATATGATATCCTATGTCCTGGGATTTAAGACAAGTGAATATGTTGATGACACCATTTTAGCTTTAATGTCCATGTTTATTCTAGGACATCCTCCTCCTATCAAATTTGACTTTGCTACTTTCATTACCAACAAGATCCATGACCAATTCATAAATCTAGATAGAGAAGGAGGCTTCAAGTACACATCATATATATATCATCTGTTCTTATACTATCAAACATACAGTTTTCAGTTTCCCATCAGAAAATTGGATTATAAAGGAGAAAGGAGGTCTGTGATCTTTTGGACCTCAGTCTTCCATGAAGTCCATAACTCTCCTTACACTTACTGTGAATTCATTGATCTGTTTATACATCCAGTCTCCTCTCTGTTGATGAGAACTCCTCATCCTAGACTCTCTGGTGACATGCAGAAAATTTTACAGCTCTCCAAAAGCTACAAAATAGGTGACTGGTACTTCTACCAGAATCACACTAAGATTAGGATATATGGTTGTGAGTTGTGCCCCTATAAACTGCCAAAATATCTGCCTATGAGATTGTTTGCTCTTGAATATTTCAGGCAATTTATTAATTCAGGCTTGACTCATTTTTATGGTGCTAAGAAAAAATCTCAGCTGAAATTAAGAAACCAATTAGGCCCCTTCATCATTAACAAAAAGGAAGGATGGAAAGATGCTGACAAGATATTGGGTGAAGAACTCAAATTAAAAAGGAGCTTTTGGTGGGCACCCTATGACCCAAATGGATTTATCTATGAATGAAAAGTAAAAAGTAGATTATCAGCTTACAATCATTGTAGGATCCCTGAAATAGAGCAGTTTGCTAATCAATATGAGTGGGTAGAGGGCACATTAATTGAAGAGCTTACTGAGGAAGAAAAGATGGAACAAGCAATGAAAAATCTTGAAAAGACTCTTGACCAGGACTCTTTTGGACATATGTCTTTCAAAGTACCTTAGCAAACCAGAGAAGGCACATCATCTATTGGATCTTCATAGCAACCTTCCCAAGGAAGCCCTACACCAGCTACAAGGACATCTAAAGGCAAAGAAGTGCTAAATTCAGAGTAGCACATAATGACAGATCAGTTGGCATCATCAAAGCAACAGGGCCAAGGGAAAATTCCTCCTATCCAAACCAAAGCACCGGAGGTACCAGCATTACAAACTCCTCTAAATGAGGAAAAGAGAACGAAAAGGGACCGAGAAGAGACCACGCTTGTAAGTGGACCAGCAGAGAAACTAGGGGCAAAATGGAAAAGAATAAATCCTCTACCTGAAGAGGAAATTATTGAGGAAATCATAGAAAGTCCAAGAGGTGAGAGGGAAACTAGCCCACATACATTCCCAGTGGTAGGAACATCCACCAGCTCATAGGCAGGGATTGGAGAAACAGCATAGTGTGGAAGTTTCCTCCACAAGGCCACAAAGCAAGCATGGTTCTAATATCAAAAGAACATTCGCGGACATCAAGGCCCAGACTGAGCCAATAAGACTACAACTTTATGATCAGTTTCTCAAGATGACCCCCGCCAAACAGCAAAGGTTAATGTCTTCATATGACATTAAAGAAGGAAAGATGATCTTGTGCCACTTTAAGCCTAAAGTGCAGCAGCCATAGTTAGCAGCGAACTACATTAGAACCAATCTGGAGGTCCTTGCCAAAGACATTCACCTATGGACCAAATTGAGCTGCACAAGCAAACTGGAGAGATGGTCTACTCCACATTGGCAGACAAGGCAATGTTAGCTCACCAATTGCAAAACTCATTGAACAACACATCTCCCCAACTGGATTTGGAAAAGGCATCTTCTTTAGCCAAGGACAACAAGATAAAGTCCTTGGAATAAATTATCATTGAGCTGGGACATGATCCCAAGGATGTCAAGGGAATACAAGCATTGATGAAGAAAAAGGAAGAGGACATTGCTACCCTCAAGAAACAGTTGAAGCTGCCTATTAATATGCATCCACAAACTGCAAAGGTTGTGTAGGAAAAAGCAGAGGAGGATATGATGGACTTGCTAATGAAAATGAATCAAAGACTAAATGGGACAGAGCAGGAATTGGAGAAGGCATTACATGAAAATCAAGGAGTGTCGACCTCCCAGCCATCTCAAATATCTCCAACAGTTACAACTACTCCTCCCACAGTCACAACAATAGTCCCTCCCACCATCCCAGCAACTACAATAGCAGGTACTTCACAACAACAACAGTAGCAGGCAGCAGTACTACCATGACCACAAAGGAGTTAATAAAGGGTATGGAGGATTTAAAACTCCACGTATCATAATTAAAAGAGGCCAAAGAGAAATTGGAAAAATTAGAAATAAGTTATGACAAATCTAAAATGACTGTGGCAGAGAAGACAAGAGAGGTGAAGGCATTAGAGAATAAAGTAAAGGCATTGGAAAAGGACCTCTCTTTAGATAAACCTCTTGGAGAAATCAAGGGAATTTTGTGGGATAACATCAATGAATCAATCAATAATGTGTGGAGATCTATTCAAATTATATATGAATAGATTGACTTGATAGCAGCAGCCCAGTTGGAAATTCAAAGGGCCAGAAATTTACTAGGACATATGCCTGAACAAGCCAACAGTTTAATACAATTTTTGAACACCAAGACTAGTGAAGAACTAGCAGCACTAGACATCAGAGACAGGACAGCCACCATTCTAACAGTCAAAAGAGTATTGACCATGAGAACCCTGATGCAGAATTTGCAGAGGAAGAGCCAGGATATGCAGGAGGAGGTAGACTCTTTTATGGAAAGATTTGCAGTTCTGCATGAAAGGGGCTTGCCTAGTCTAGTGGGAAACAATGAACACCCATTGAGACAAGATGAGCACCAGATCAGGTTGAATAAATATGCTGCTGATCAACTAAATGCATCATCAAGTACTCCAGCAGAGAAGACCTTTCCATCTGGCCAAACTCTTTACAGCAACTTGGAAAATCTATTTTATATAGAACATGAAGTACGACATCGTTTTACAGTCCAACCTAACTTCTATAGGTACACAGACACAGATGAGACTTTGAGAAAGCTACTAAGACATCAGTTACCAGAAGAGTAGTAGTGGCAAAGCATGTTGGAAATCCTATAGGTGGGTTTCAAATTTTTTTTTTCCCAGAATACAATAGATATCATAAAGTGGAGAAAAGAAGCGAATAAGAATCACGCTGGCCAGCGGTCTATCTAATCAAAGTTAAATACGCTTGAGGAAGCCAAGCCAACAACATGAAATATCAGCGAAAACATCCACCAACCAACTCACTGAGCTTACAGTCAACACATCTCACCAACTGAGTGGCCAGCACAGCAGCATTTACTTCGGCATTTATTTCTCCCTGTTTCCAACATCATTTACTTCTCCTATAAAGTAGGTAGAAGAATTTATTACTAGATATTATCTCTCTAAGATATTTTGTAAACATTTCTGTACAAATACCTCCCCAAGTGAAGTATTAGGGGTTGGTGATTCATTTCTTGAACTGCATTGTAACTCTGAAAACTCTTCTGAATAAAAGGTTGTTGGAATGCATTGTTACTAAACTCTTTGGATATGGAATTGATAGCAGAGGACTATGTTACAGAATTCTCGAATTATTTCATGGATCAATAAGTCTTTTTAACTCATGTTTTTACAGTTTTTGCATTTTACATATCATCCATGTTCATGATCTGAATAACAGGGAAAAATAATAACCTAGAACTTGCTTAAATGTACTTTGTGTTCAATCTCTGTTATTATTTATTTTTTCTTCAGAATTAGCATAAGCAGGAATTCTTAATTGCTCTTGTTTCCCCTGGTTCTTACATCTTGAATATAGCTGAGGAATTCTTAACTGCTCCCTGGCACTATTCATCCACTTTCCCTCTGTGAACATGATGAAGGATTCTTAATCTCCCTCCACCCCCTGACTCTATCTCACCCAATTTCAGCTTACAATTTGTTCCCTGGTTGATTACCTTGCTCTATAGTACCACCCTCTATCAAAGAAACCATATCTAGCAGTTCATCCTCATAGATTCCATTAGCCTAATGAACTGAACTTCTCAAACTTTGCACCCCTGTTTTGTAGAACATCACCATCCAAAAATCAAACAAACCCTTGTACTTCATAACTAGCCTAATATACTCTAGAACAAAGCTAAATCATAAAGAGAAAGCCCTCTCAGAATGCAGATTGGCTAGAATCTGCTTCTAAAAGATTGGTCTGTGGTTACCTCGGCCGTATTCCCTTTTCTTACCACTTTTGGGGAACAACCTGAGTGATAACATCATTGGCGACTCCGTTGGGGAACTAAATGATTGTTTCTTACTGCTGTCTATTTTCTAAAGCTACAGATGGAGCCCAAAGTTAGCCAAGTAGCCTTTGAAACTGTTTTTACTATACAATTACAGGAGTAAATAAAAGCTGCTTCAGTCTATCTCCAGCCTATTTTTAGGCTTTGAACAACTGTCTTAAATACTTGATCAGTTTCCTTGTTTCAAACATATCTGAAGGAAAATTTAAAGCCTCCTATATTTCAAAAGCTTCCTTCAAAATATTGTCAAAGGTTATGTCCTTCAAAATATTTCTAGAAAATACTAAAAATATATTCAGAAGCTGGCTCCAAAGAAGAAAATCCGTTACACTAGATCAAATCCAGATCCAAATCCTCCAGCTATCTTTGAAAATCCTAATTTGATCCCAATGAACCTTAGAAGCCGAGACAATCAAGAAAATTCTACTGATTTAAACCTTGACACACCTCAGCAGAACTCTATCCAAACTAAGCTCACTACTGGAAAATCAAAATTCCTTTCTGCCATTACTGTTGCTTCACCTAGTTCAGTATCAGCACTTCAAAACATTTTCTCCACTCCCCCATCCATAGCACATATCTCAGTTGTTATCCTTGTTCTTCTAGCTGTTACACTTTTCTTTGTAAATATGGCAAATCGATATGCTCCCCTGCAGTTCCCTGCAAATCCAGGCGCTATGCCTCAAGATTATCAAAGAAAAATCACCTATTTTTATGGTACTGGCACCTACACAGCTCAACTACATACCAAGAAAATGACAAAAACTATGAGATTGATGCTGATGATGTGAGAATGAAGATCTTTGTTCATAGTTTAATTGGTGATGTAAGGACCTGGTTCAGGGCACTTCCTGTAAACACTATTGCTGACTCAGGTGCCCTTTATCAAACTTTCTTGAACAGATGGGAAAAGAAGAAGGACCCTTTACACATCCTATCAGAATATGAAAGCTTGAAAAGAGGCCAACAAGAAACTGTTTAAGATTATTGTGCCAGATTTAATAATTTGTAAAATGCTATTCCTCAGAATCTTAGACCTCCACCAGACCTGGCCTTTATCAAATTCCTTGATGGATTTGATTCTGACATGGCTTACCAGCTCAAGGAAAGAGCTCATCCAAGCTTAGAGGACATGCAAAGTATAACTGTCAGTGTAGAGGCAAATCTGATCTCTGAACGAGCTCGAGCTAGAGCTGAAAGGAGAACACCTTTCAAAGAAGAACCCTCTATGTTTGAACAAAATTTAGATGCAATTATTAAAGGAATGGATAGACTGGGTGATAGAGTAGAAACAATTGAGAGGAAATCTTCTTGGGATGGTCAACCAAGTAACACCGGAAGAAATCCAAACTTCAGGAAAAATCAGAATCCTAATATTGGAAAGGCTGGCCCTGACCAAAACATCAGGCCTCCATTCCAGGAGAACTATGCTGATGCTTCAACTTCTAGTGAGCCTACAGAGGACACTCAAATTAACTTAATGGGTCTAAACAGTGAACATCAAATCTTTTTGACCCAGGATGATCAAGAAGCTCACACCTTTAATCAATTTCAAACCAAATCGGGAGAATCATTTGATTTTACAGAGGGATATGATGCAACTATCTATGAGGTCCACAAGTAGTACAAGTTGAGTAGAACAATAGATGTTCCTGAACCCAATAAGCAAAAAGATGCCAGGCAGCCTAAAAAAGCAAAGGTTAATAACCCCCCTATACAGCTCCCTGCTAGAACAGACTTCGACCCAAAAGATCCAATGGTTGACGACATATCAGACTTACAGCCATCAAACAGTCAACCATTCACTCCCTTTCCTCCCAAAGAAAATGCAAAGGAATCTCCTGAAATTAATTTTAAAGTAGATTCAACTCATAACAGCACTCCTGATAAAGAAAAAAGCGTTGAAAACACAGCAGGAAAAGAAAATCTTGCTACCCAAAATGAAAAAATTCAAATGGAAAAACCTTTCAACCTTGAAATGGAAATAAGCAAGTTAAAAATAGAAATTCCATTATCTGAATTGGCAAAAACATGATGTCTATAGAGAACAAATCAGCAGATCACTTCAACTTTTAGAAAATAGAGATGCAGTGAATGTTCTAGATGACCAGCCAGAATTAATTTTTGGCCCTAAAGTAAATGGAAAATCAGTAGATGGAGGAGTTCCTCCATTCTATCTAAGTCTGAATATTCATGACAAAGTACTTCACAATATAATGTTTGATTCTGGAGCTTCCCATAATCTAATGCCCAAGTCTGTGATGGAAAATTTGGACCTAGATATCACCAAGCCATACAAAGACTTATTCTCTTTCGATTCTAGCCAGGTCAGATGTCTAGGACTAATTAAAGATTTGTGTGTATCACTAGTTCAGTACCCTGCCAAGACTATTTCAATGGATGTAGTGGTAGCTGATATCCCACAAAAATATGGAATGCTTTTATCCAGATCTTGGGGTGCAAAGCTCCAGGGATCTTTATAGTTGGACATGTCCTATGCTACCATCTCAGTCTTTGGCCAGCCAAAGAGATTGTATAGGGAAACTTTGATGAAATATGTGGTCAGCAGCCAAGAGAAACCCCAAAATTTTCCCATTTATGCCATGCATTCTGATATGGACTCTTTCATCCTATACAATGCTGAAATTTCCCCTCCAACTAGTGACAAGGTTTTAGCATCAACGCAAGGAAAAAGTATAAATGAAGAATATGTTGCCCAAAATTTAGAAATTTCTGAAATAAGTGATATAACACACACACAAGAGAAACCACATGAGAGTGAAAATCCAAATCTTCCTACTAAGAAAATTTTAAAAACTCCTGATGCTAGTTGTAATAAAGAAATCCTATGGTATCTAGAGTTTGATGAATCAGTGAATAAACTAGGGGCAAGGGCAGGGATTTCGATACATAACATGCAAAATGATCATGCTGAAGGACATGCATACAGGATGAATTTCAGATGCACAAATAATATGGCTGAGTATGAAGCCCTCCTGCTAGGACTCAAACTGATCAAAAGTCTAAGAGCAGTTAGGATATCAATTTTGGGAGACTCTGATTTGGTTATTCAACAAATGAAAGGAAATTTTCTCACAAATGACCTCAGGTTGAGAGCTTACAGAGGGGCAACAATTGAGATACTCAATACCTTTCTAAAATCGCAGCTTACCAAAATTCAAGGAACCACAATTTGCATGCTCATAGTGTGGCAGCATTTGCCAGCACTTGTAAACTGCCATTTGAGCCTAATCATCATTTTACTATTGAAATTAAACACAGGCCAACTATACCAGACAATGTAAAAAACTAGCAAGTGTTTGACAATGACACTCAGATTAATAATTTCCTGACTTTAAAAGAAGAATTCTCTAGCACAAATATAGACACAAGCACTGTTTGTGAAGCTGATCCAATAGACAAAATTGAAAAACACATTTCAGCTGAAACAACAAATCAAATATTACATCCAACAATATTTACTAGCAAAGAATTACAAGAGCTAAAACAAATAAACTTTGATGAAACTACTGAAGGATATTTTGAAGCGATTGATTTGAAGGACAATTTTTTACCTATAGGCTTGACTCCTCTTGAAGATATTTTTGATTCAAATGACATCTCAAGGAAGCCCAAAATGTAGCCATTAAATGCAGAAATTGGGGACTGCAACATAGGGACTCAGCAAAATCCCAAAATGATAAAATTATCTAAAGCTTTGCCTCCTGACCAAAAGCTAAAATATATTGAACTATTTAAAGAATTTCAAGATGTTTTTGCATGGAGTTATGGAGATCTTAAGTCCTATGATACTTCTGTGGTGCAGCATACAATACCCCTAAAAGAAAATCAAAAACCTTTCAAGAAAAAACTTAGAAGGGTCAATCTTGTACTCCTTCCTTTTATTGAGAAATAAGTCAAAAGAATGTATGAAGCTGGCATCATAGCACCCATTAAATTTTCAGAATGGATCTCAAATTTAATGCCCACTAGGAACAGAACAGGAGAAATAAGACTGTGTGTTGATTTGAGAAATCTGAATAAAGTTTCCTTAAAAGACCACTACCGCTTGCCTAAGATGGATCACATTTTACAAAAGGTAATGGGAGCTTCTAGAATTTCACTACTAGATGGATTCTCAAGCTTCAATAATATTCTACTTCACCTTGATGACCAAGATAAAACTGCTTTTACAACACCTTGGGAAACTTTCAAGTATGTAAAAACGCCATTTGGACTTAAAAATGCAGGGGCAACTTTTCAACGAGCAATGGAAATAACCTTTGCTAAAGAAATTCATGATTTCCTGGTCATATACCTAGATGATCTCACTACATTTTCCAAATCAGATCAAAAACATTTAAGGTAGGTTTTTTTAATCTGCAGAAAATATGGTATATCACTAAACCCAAAGAAATCATTATTTGGCCTAGAAGAGGGCAAACTGTTAGGTTACATAATCTCAAAAGATGGCATTATAATTGACCCAGACAGGATACAAGGCATTCTACAGGTTCCTCACCCTAGAAATATCAAAGAACTCCAAGCTTTCCTAGGAAAGATCATTTTTCTAAGTAGATTCATACCCAACTGACTGAACTGATAAGATTGCTGAAGAATATGCTAAAGAAAGATTCCAAAGTAAAGTGGACAATAGAGGCTAAATAAGCCTTTGAAGAGATCAAAATAGCTTTAACTAAAACATCAGTCCTCACAAGCCCGAAATTTGATAGAGACTTTATAATCTTTTCCTTTGCATCAGAGCATACCATTGCTGTTGTTTTTCTACAGAAAGATGATCAGGGATGTGAAAAACCCATTGCCTTTTTCAGCAAAGTGCTTAGATATGCACCACTAAAATATCAAATCATGGAAAAACAGGCTTATGCCCTGGTAAAAGCTATTAAGGATTTCATAGTTTATATTTTATACTCTCATGAAGTAGCTTATGTACCAAACACTGTGGTCAAAGATATTCTAACTCAAGAAGGAATTGAAGGCAAAAGAGGCAAGTGGATAGCTAACATTTTGGAATATGACATTGAAATTAAACCAACAAAGCTGATAAAAGGACAAGGATTAGCTAAACTTATGACTGAAATCGACTTTCAAGCCCTTGATATCAATGAACTGGATAACGAACAGGAGATAGCGACTCCACAGACCAATCAAGCCTTTTTTCAATCACCTTGGTACGCTAATATAATTTATGTATTGTTAAACCTACAGGCTCCTCCAGGGTTATCCAGAACTAAAAAGAGATTTCTAAAAAGGAAAGCTTCAAAATTCTATATTGTAGATAATGTTTTATTTTGGAAAAATCATGAGGGCATTTTTCTAAGTTGCTTAACAAAGGATCAAACTGACAAAGTGCTTAAAAAATTTCATGCAGGGGAATGTGGTGGACATTTGTACTGGAAGTCAACTACTGATAAAATCCTAAGGGCTGGATTTTATTGGCCCTCCCTGTTTGTTGATGTAAAGAAGTTTGTAACTACTTGTCATAAATGTCAAATCTTTGAAGGCAAGAGAAAGCTTTTACCTCTACCCGTCAAACCAATTTCCACTAAAAGACCATTTCAACAATGGGGTTTAGATTTCATTGGGGAAATTCACCCTTCCTCTTCTGGCCAGCATAAATGGATTTTGACTGCCATAGACTACTTCACCAAGTGGATAGAATCCATCCCTTGTAGACAAGCTAATGATTCAGTGATCATGCAATTCCTAGAAACCAATATCCTGTCTAAATTTGGCTGTCCGGAAAAGATTATAAATGACAATGCTGCTGCTTTTAAATCCAAAATAATGATCAATTTTTGTCACAAATACGATGTTACCTTAGGCCACTCCATAGCCTATTATCCTCAAGGTAATGGTCTAGCTAAATCATCCAATAAAAGCCTGATGAATATCATTAAGAAAATATTGGAGGAAAACAAGAAAAACTGGCATAAGAAGCTTATTAATGCACTTTGGGTAGATAGATTGACTACAAAGAGATCCATTGGAACAAGCCCCTATGAATTGGTTTATGGCATGGAGGTTGTATTCCCTTCATCTTTGGGAATCCCTGTGATAAAATTGCTGCAAGAAATGCAGCCAGAACCCAATGACATTCAGAGAAGAATCAATTAGACTATTTATTTACAGTAGACTAGAGAAGAAGTGTATCAAAGATCTTAGATTCTACAAGAAAAACTTAAGAAGATATTTGACAAGAGGACAAAGGTAGAGGATTTCTTCATAGGAGACAAAGTACTGAAATGGGATTCCAGAAGGGAAGATAAAGGGAAACATGGGAAGTTTGACTTCCTATGGAAAGGACCTTTTATTATTCAAGCTTCACAAGGAAACAACACTTACTTTTTGAAGAGCCTGGATGGTACAGAAGCAAAAGATGGGCCAGTCAACGGTTGGATGCTGAAGCATTATTTTGATCCAGTTTGTTGAGATGTCAGGACTTTAACTTGTACATAAAAATGTTTACATTCTGCAATTTATTACAGCAATAAGATAGGAAGGAATATATAGGAAATTTTGAGAAACAGTTAAGAAACTGTGCTACCTTTTGTGTTAGCTTGGTTAGTTTACCAGAAATAGAAGAAGAAGACTGGAGAGCTGTAAATATGATGACAAACATTCAGACAAACTATCAAAAACAGAGCTATAATTGTTTGAATGAGTTAGGAGAAAGGTATATATGTTCCAGAGGTACAATTTGTTTATTTACAGCAAAGGGAAAATTTCTGAATATAAGGCCATCTGACCTGTTGTTCTTGGCTTTTCACCAGGAAAAGCCATCCCCAACTGGAGCTAGTGTTAGGCTCCTATACCAATAGGTGTCATATTTCATGATTGACGGATAAAATCCCAAATATGTTCATCCCTTCCATGCTGCAAAGGTTTCATATTTAAAAAATAAATAAATAAAAAATAAAATAAAATGAAATGAAATGAAAAGAGGTTATGCCCTAAAAGAAAGATCAAAGGGCAAAAAGAATGAATTGGTCAAAAAGAAAGAAAATGAACCCCAAATGAAGAATACCAGGAAAGTGTGCTAGTCCAAAATGCCACTACTATTCTGTTTTTGCAAAGAATTTCATCATGTGCACTTAAGTGACTTTTGTCACAGTTAATGGATGGCCAAACAGCTTAATCTTGGCCAGTTCATGTTTAAATTTCTTGTTTTAGAGGTAGAGAATAAAATATGTCCAAACAGTTCAAGCTTGGCAGATAAGTGGTTAGGTAGAGAAGCAAAGGTGCTCAACGTTTAAATCTGAGCCCCTGGAAGAAATAAGGACAGAATTAGATAGGATGGAAGTTAAAAGAAAAGAAGAGTGTAAGGGTTTGCTAGTTTAAATGCACCTACGAAAAAAAGGAAGAAAAAATGTTAGGTGTGATAGGCTGGGTAGGAAGTTTTGATGTTGCAGAAGTAGGTTTATGAGCAATTTTGTTTTTTGAAGATGATTCATCTCATGGATATCATAAGTATCATGTCAACTATGTGGTCACAAAACAGATGAAGCATGACTAATTGCCCTCCTCATTTCTCCAAAAAACACTTACTAACCTCCCCCTAAAAGAGATTGGGATCTGCTCAATACTCCTAGTTCACTTCATTTCATGAAAAAGACTAAGTGAAAATCTATTTTTACTTAGGGTAACAAAGCCACATTTCTTGTGTAAAAGTGCTTTTCTTCCATTATGCTGAGTCTTCTAAATTCATAGCTTGGATCCCTTTCATTTCCCTAAGTCTAAGTTTCACTTTTCAACTTAGTGCTTTTGTTTAAACATATTCCCCATATTAACCTTTAACTTTAATATATAAACCCTTATATTTTCCGCATGCTCGTATTATATAACTATATGAAAACCCCAAAAGATTTTAAATATCCAGACCCCCACCTAATTATAGCCATATATTAATGTTTTATGGGATTAATGGTTCATCCGGGGCCATTAACAACCCTTTGCGCGCGTGACCATGGAATTTATTTAAACTTTGGTTAAACAAATAACCAAACCCGCAAACCTTACCAATTAATGAACCCAAAACTATTGAAAAGAATTAAAATAATGGTGGACCCCGCACCGTAGCCCTCCACCGTTTCCCATTGACCGCCATCCATTCGATCATGGCCCACAGATCGGACGGCTTGTAGCAATATCGCGACCCCTCCGCGACTGATGTTTAGCACTCTTGGGATGGTCGTTTTCCCGCCGTACCTTGGGACAGGTGGCAGCCTCGCGCACTACTCGCTGCCCTCCCCTCCAATACCACCTCTATCCAAAAGCGGTGAGGGGGACAAACCAGTTAGTGCCCCCAGCTGCCTCCCTGCTGACATAACCCTCGCGTCATTAGCTGACGTCACAACCACGTCAGTGCTACATCAGTGCCACGACAGTGCTACATCAGTGCCATGTCACCCCGCTACACGAAAAAGTACCACATCATGCTGACGTCATCTGACAAAAACGTGCCAAAAGCCAGCCAAACTCAATTTTTTGTTAAAAAAGGCATGAAAATGTCATTTTCACTCATTTTCATTTATTTTCTTTGTGCGACTTGTGCATGTCGTTTACATCCAAAGTAGTGTTTGACCACACAGTCTGCCACCAAGCCAAATGAAGCCCGCAGTTCGGTCTTCCAGCTCGCCCCACAACCTGCAATCCGCACAAGGCACTCATAAAAACAGGTATTTACCTAAATTTCATTCCCAAACCCTGTGTTTTTTAGCTTTCCTCTGAAAATTTTCCAAAAACACCCAAATTTGAGTTCAAATCATCAAACCGCCTTCAAATAAGTGCACTAGACCATCGTTTTTACCCATTTTTACCAAAAAAAAAAAAAAACCCCTGCAGACTTCGTTTTCCTCTGCAAAATTCACCCACTGAGCTAAATACAAGTCGGCTTCAGTCTGCAATTCTCGGAGAAAAGTCCCAAAAGTGTCATTTTACCTACTTTTGCTACAAAAACCAAATTCCAAGTTGGAAAATTATAGAAAATTGAGTAATGGAAGCTCCAGTGGCCCTGAACATTGCTCCCCTTAATGCTCCTCATAAGGACTTGGAGTGGTTGCCCTTGGCTGATAGGGATTTTCAAATACAGGACTTAACTGGTGACAAAAACCACCTCCAAGCATTCTGTGAAATCAGGAACAGTCACCTAAGAAAAACTGATCTCTATGGGATATGGGAATCCAGTCTGCCCTGATACTATCTCCCCTCAGTAAATGTATTCCCAGATGTAATCTACTTGTGCTATGCCAATTATGAACCTACTCAAAGAGCAGTTATGACTCCAACTGGAACTGTCCTTTTTCATATAACTCCTTAATCAATCAATGAAATGCTACACTTCAAACCCACTTAGCCTCTGGCTCCTCTTTCCATGGGACATTTGTTGGAGGAAGGCTCTAAACTATCCACTGCAGAAATAGGCCGGATTGCCAAGTTATTTATGAGACCAGATTGTCAGCCTAAAGAGCCTCCTCCTTTTCACCATGCCTGGTTCAATGAAGTTGGAAGATTCATTATTGATATGATATCCTATGTCCTGGGATTTAAGACAAGTGAATATGTTGATGAGACCATTTTAGCTTTGATGTCCATGATTATTCCAAGACATCCTCCTGCTATCAAATTTGACTTTGCTACTTTCATTTCCAACAAGATCCATGACCAATTCATAAATATAGACAGAGAAGGAGTCTTTAAGTACACATCATATATATCATCTGTTCTTATACTATCAAACAAACAGTTTTCAGTTTCCCATCAGAAAATTGGATTCTAAAGGAGAAAGGAGCTCTATGATCTTTTGGACCGCAGTCTTCCATGAAGTCCATAACTCTCCTTACACTTACTGTGAATTCATTGATCTATTTATACATCCAGTCTCCTCTCTATTGATGAGAACTCCTCCTCCTATACTCTCAAGTGACATGTATAAAAATTTATAGCTCTCCAAAAGCTACAAAATAGGTAACTGGTACTTCACCCAGAATCACACTGAGATCAGGATATATGGTTGTGAGCTGTGCCCCTATAAACTGCCAAAATATGTGCCTATGAGACTGTTTGCTCTTTAATATTTCAGGCAATTTATTAATTTAGATTTGACTCATTTTTATGGTGCCATGAAAAAAGCTCAGCTGAAATTAAGAATCCAATTAGGTCCCTTCATCATTAACAAAAAAGAAGGATGGCAAGATGCTGACAAGATATTGGGTGAACAATTCAAATTAAAAAGGAGCTTTTGGTGGGTACTCTATGACCCAAATGGATTTATCTATGAGTGAAAAGTAAAAAACAGATTATCAGCTTACAATCATTGTAGGATCCATGAAATAGAGCAGTTTTCTAATAAAGATGAGTGGGTAGAGGGCACATTAATTGAAGAGCTTAGTGAGGAAGAAAATATGGAACAAGCAATGAAAAATATTGAAAAGACTCTTGACCTGGACTCTTTTGGACAGGTGTCTTTCAAAGTACCTCAGCAAACCGGAGAAGGCACATCATCTGCTGGAACTTCACAGCAACATGCCAAAGGAAGCACTACACCAGCAGCAGGGACATCTAAAGGCAAAGAAGTGCTGGATTTAGAGCAGCACATAATGACACATCAGCCGACATCATCAAAGCAACAGGGCCAAGGGAAAATTCCTCCTATCCAAACCAAAGCACCAGAGGTACCAGCATTACGGACTCCTCTTGATGAGGAAAAGGGCAAGAAAATGGACTGAGAAGAGACCACGCCTGTAAGTGGACCAGCAGAGAAACCAGGGAAAAAAGGCAAAGAATAAATCCTCTACCTAAAGAGGAAATTATTGAGGAAGTCATAGAAAGTCCAAGAGGTGAGAGGGCAACCAACCCACAGACATCCCCAGTGGTAGGAACATCCACCGGCTCTCATTGGCAGGAATTGGAGAAACAACATAGTGTGGAAGTTTCCTCCAAAAGGCCACAAAGCAAGCATGGTTATGATATCAAAAGAACATTGACAGACATCAAGGTCCAGAATGAGCCAATAAGATTGCAACTTTATGATCAGTTTCTCAAGATGACCCCCGCCAAACAGCAAAGGTTAATGTCTGCATATGACATTAAAGAAGGAAAGATGATCTTGAGCCACTTTAAGCCTAAAGTGCAGTAGCCATAGTCAGCAGCAGACTACATTAGAACCAATCTGGAGGTCCTTGCCAAAGACATTCACCCTATGGACCCAATTGAGCTGCACAAGCAAACTGGAGAGATGGTCTACTCCACATTGGCAGACAAGGCAATGTTAGGTCACCAATTGCAAAACTCATTGAACAACACATCTGCCCAACTGGATTTGGAAAAGGCATCTTCTTTAGCCAAGGACAACAGGATGAAGTCCTTGGAAGAAATTCTCATTGAGCTAGGACATGATCCCAAGGATGCCAAAGGAATAAAATCATTGATGAAGAAAAAGGAAGAGGACATTGCTGCCCTCAGGAAACAGTTGAAGCTACCTATTACTATGCATCCACAAACTACAGAGGTTGTGTAGGAAAAAGCAGAGGAGGATATGATGGAATTGCTGATGAAAATGAATCAAACACTAAATGAGACATAGCAGGAATTGGAAGGCATTACCAGAAAAGCAGGGAGTTTCAACCTCCCAGCCATCTCAAATATCTCCAACAGTTACAACTGCTCCTCCCACAGTCACAACAACAGTCCCTCCCACTATCCCAGCAACTACAACAGCAGGTACTTCAACAACAACAACAGTAGCAGGCATCAGTACTACGATGACCACAGAGGAGTTAATAAAGGCTATGGAGGATTCAAAACTCCAAGTATTAGAATTAAAAGAGGCCAAAGAGAAATTGGCAAAATTAGAAATAAGTTATGACAAATCTAAAATGATTGTGGCAGAAAAGACAAGAGAGGTGAAGGCATTAGGGAATAAGGTAAAGGCATTGGAAAAGGACCTCCCTTTAGATAAACCTCTGGGAGAAATCAAGGGCATTTTGTGGGCTAACATCAGTGAATCAATCAGTAATGTGTGGAGATCTATTCAAATTACATATGAACAGATTGACTTGATAGCAGTAGCCTAGGTGGAAATTCAAAGGGCCAGAAATTTACTGGGACATATGCCTGAACAAGCCAAGAGGTTAATACAATTTTTGAACACCAAGACCAGTGAAGAACTAGCCGCACTGGACATTAGAGACAGGAAAATCACCATTCTAACATTCAAAATAGTTTTGACCATGAGAACCCTGATGCAGAATTTGGAGAGCAAGAGCCAGGATATGCAGGTGGAGGTAGACTCTTTTATGGAAAGATTTGCAGTTCTGCATGAAAGGGGCTTGCCTATTCTGGTGGGAAACAATGAATGCCTGTTGAGACAAGATGAGTACTAGATCAGGTTGAATAAATATGTTGCTGATCAACTAAATGCATCATCAAGTACTCCAGCAGAGAAGACCCTTCCATCTGGCCAAACTCTTTACAGCAACTTGGAAAATCTATTTTATATAGAGCATGAAGTACAACATATTTTTACAGTCCAGCCTAACTTCTATAAGTACACAGATGCAGATGAGATTTTGAGAAAGTTGCTAAGAAATAAGTTACTAGAAGAGTAGTGGTGGCAAAGCATGTTGGAAATCCTGTAGGTGGGTTTCAAATGTTTGTTTTTTCCCTGAATACAACAGATATCATAAAGTGGAGAAAAGAAGTGAATAAGAATCACGCTGGGTATCGGTCTATCTAATCAAAGTTAAATACGCCTGAGGAATCCAAGCCAGCAGCGCGGAATATCAGTGGAAACATCCACTGGCTGACTCACCGAGCTTACAGTCAACGCATCTCACCAACTGAGCGGCCAACACAGTAGCATTTACTTCTGCATTTATTTCTCCCTGTTTCCAAGATCATTTACTTCTCCTGTAAAGTAGGTAGAAGAAGTTATTACTAGATATTATCTCTCTGAGATGTTTTGTAAACATTTTTGTACAAATACGTCCCCAAGTGAAGTATTATGGGTTGGTGATTCATTTCTGGAACTGAGCTGTAACTTTGAAAATTCTTCTGAATAAAAGGTTGCTGGAATGCATTGTTGCTGAACTCTTTAGATATGGAATTGATAGAAAAGGACTATGTTACAGAATTCTCGAATTATTTCATGGATCAATAAGTCTTTTTCACTAATGTTTTACAGTTTCTGTGTTTTACATATCATCTATGTTCATGATCTGAATAACAGGGAAAAAGAATAACCCAAAACTTGCTTAAATGTACTTTGTGTTCAATCTCTGTTATTATTTATTTTTTCTTCAAAATAATTCTTAATTGCTGTTGTTTCCCCTGGTTCTTACATCTTGAATATAGCTTAGGACTTCTTAACTGCTCCCTGGCACTATTCATCCACTTTCCCTCTGTCAACATAATGAAGGATTCTTAATTTCCCTTCACCCCCTCACTCCATATCACCCAATTCCAGCTTACAATTTGTTCCCTGGTTGATTACCTTGCTCTGTAGTACCACACCCTGTCAAAGAAACCATATCCAACATTTCATTCTCATAGACTCCATTAGCCCAATGAACTTAACTTCTCAGACTTTACACCCCTGTTCTGTAGAACATCACCATCCAAAAATCAAACAAACCCTTGTACTTGATAACTAGCCTAATATACTCTAAAACAAAGCTAAATCATAAAGAGAGAGCCCTCTCTGGATGCAAATTGGTTAGAATCTGCTTCTAAAAGATTGGTCTGTGGTTACCTCTGTTGTATTCCCTTTTCTTACAACTTTTGGGGAACAACTTGAGTGATAACACATACCATGCTGGTATGGTCTAGGTCCAAGAGGTCTCCTTTGGTTGATGTAGCAAAGCTGCTTAGTGACCCCTTCAACTCCTTGATATATAGCTTTGAGTCCAGGTAAATAAGGGCACTTGTCTATGGAGTGGTTTTCTTCATAGACTGAGAAAATCTCAATACAATTCAATGGGCATTCATTCCTAGGATGCCTCTTGGTGCATCTAAGACAAAATATGGCCAAGGATCTCTCTGATTCCTCTTGCTTCCTTTTTATATTCATGGAATCAATCGCAAGGCAAGGGTTTGCAACATCTCACTTTTGAAGTCCTCCAACATATTTCCAATTTCACCCTTAATGGATGAGTTGGAAGATGATGTATTGGCCATAGGTTGACTACTCCTACCCTTTTTCCTGGTTTCCCTAGAATGGTTTCTAAAGATAGTCTTTATATCCTCATAGGGTAGTTGGTAGATATCTCCTCCTTCTAACAAATGCAAGGTATCTAGGATATCCTCCCTTACTCCTGCAAGAAGGACCGGCTTTAGTGACTCAGGGTCAAGTGTGCACCTGTCCCTTTTTGTAACTAAGCTAGAATATTTCTTCATAGTCTTCTAAGGATTCATCCTAGCCTATGGTCATCATAAAAATCTCTTCTTTAGTGTATTTTGACCTACAATAGTCCCTATATTGTTTGTTAAAGACCTGCTACATCTGAGCCCAAGTTATGATGTTATCTCCAAGTAAACCCATGAACCAGTGCAATGATGCATCCTTGAGGGTAGATGGAAACAATTTTAACTGTTTCTCATCCTCTGTATAGTCATAAGTTCGACGTATAATAGAAAACTAAAACAGGAAAGAGTCAGGGTGCTCTGTGGTCAAGCCATGGAAATGAGGTTGAAGAGAGGGGCTTATATTCTTCATTTTAGTGTCCCCATTGGTTTCCCTAATGGGGAAGGCACTCTCAATTCTCTCTCTATTTCCTCTCTCATGTTGGTTTCCAGCCATTGGTTCAATAAGAATGGGTTCTTCATCTTTTTCTTCCCCTATATGTTCTTCAAATATGTCAGGTTTCTCACCTAAAGGTTCTTCCAATTCACAGTCACCAAAGAAGAGAAAAGGTTGACTGTTGGATGTAGTGGGGATATTTGGCAAGAATTTTCCTGAATTATCCCTATTCCTATGAGGCATGAAATGAAATGTTTTTGGTTTTTTTGTAAAAAATTTCTTTAAAGCTGGAAAGTACTCTGCAGAAAGGAAATTTATGATTGAATGAAACTCACTAACAAAAAGAAAAATGCCTGCTGAATTGAAATTGCTAAATGAAAGAATACTGACAGAAAGAAAACTACTTGCAGAATGAAATTGCTTGATTGAAAGAAAAACTAATAATAATAAGTAAACTACTTGCTGAATTGAAATCCTACTTGCAAAATGGAAAGGAAAGCAGATAAATGACAAATGAAATAAAGAAACTAGATTAATTTTGCAGAAATAAACTAATGGAAGAAATTTGAAGACTAGAAGTATAAGAAAAGAAAGTTAGAGACTAGAAATAGAAGAAGGATCAGTAATAACTGCTACTCTGACACCTCCTTTGCAACGGTGCCAAAAAGTGATGAGCCTAGTTATTGCAGCAAGAATGTTGCGACTCCCAGGCCTACTAGCTTTACTTATCAACCCAGGGTTTGTACAAACTTGGAGGTGACTATGCTATATACACAAGTCAAAGAGAAGGTACTACCTGTTGTCACTGCTCATCTACCAAGAGACCCCAAGAGTTCCAAGCCAGACTTCTATAGGGTCAAAAGAAGCTTTATTTTGATTGAAGGAGATCAAATTGGTGAAAAAAGGACGTGAGGATGTAACAGCACATGAGAACCATTGGATCAGGTAGGTGAAAGGTAAATGAATGGCTGAGATCATATCATAGGAGGGTGTAGGTCGATGGGAAAACAAGGTTAACTACAGGATGGATGACTGAGATTATATCGTGTGGGTGGAGTTAAGAGATGGACAGATGGAATCAATCGGCAAATGGACGGCAGAGATCAGCCAAGCCAGTTGGTGATCGAGTGAAACGACAACCATTGAATCATACAAGGCAGATCGACGGTGGGAGTTTAAGGCGATAAAGTGATCAGGCAATGCGATTGCCATCAGATCAGGAGATAGATCAATGGTGGAGATGGGAGCACTTAAAGGAACGTGCAAAAGTGGAGGAGCAGGTTTATATAGCGGTAAGGAGTATATAACGTGCCCTCAAAGTTGTAAGTAGTTTCCTAAAATTTTACATTATTTGCCTCCCCAAATGACACGTAGCACATGGAAACTGCTCATTTCGCATGCCCTCGGGCAGATAATGATCGGACAGAAATCCATGCGATATCGCGTGAAGGCCGTCGGATCTGGAAAGGCAGATCTACGGTGGAGATTTAACCGAGTGGGTGTGTGATAGCCATTGGATCTTATAAGGCAGATCAACAGTTGGGATTTAAAGTGCACAAAGTCAAATGCTGAAAGTGAATTTAGGCGGTGATTGGTCAATTTTTCTATGCGAGGCGACCTATGATTAAAAACCATTTGAACATGGATTAGCAACTTCCACTCAGCTTTTCATGCTGAAGGAGAGTGACAGGGATGTGAGGGAGATCAAATGTCAGGAAGAGAGCGAAGGAGTAGATGACCATTAAAGGAAAAGAGTGATATGAAATGAGCTCAGTGACTATGTTAAACAACAAACTCCCTGTGAAAACCAAAACCCTGTGTCTTTGGGGTTGCTACAGGGTTTCTTCTTCACGTCATGGTCCCAGAGGGAGGAGGTGAGGCCGAGACACTTCTGAGCAACCTTGTGGATCTCTTCTTTGCCAACTTACTAGTTGAATGAGAGCATAAATGGAAGTAGACTGAACTACTATGTACTATTGTGATGAGACTACAACTACTTAAACAAATAAACAGAAAATAGGAAGCTACTTCAGTGAATGAACAGGAAAGCCATAAATCTATATTGAACTACTGTAATGAAAATGCATCTACTTGAACAAATGAACAATCGAACCATGCATCTATGCTATACTGCTGTAATGGAAATGAACAATTTAAGTACATGAATAGAAATCTATGCTACTTAACAATAGAATAAAGAGGAGCTTTGGCTGCTAGGGTCGGGCCCTAACCCAAGAGCTTCAGCCCTCTAAGTTAACTTAGTGCTGGCTCAGAACAAAACTCATATTCATTATAAAAACATTGTATTACATCAAGAACTGTTACAGGTCTAGTTCTACAATCAAAAGTTCAAATTCTTTCTAACTCTTGGTAACTGACTACTGGTGACTAACTAAAAAAACCTGAGGTCCTAAGCCTCTCTATTTATACATCTGAATTCTCCAATGACTTCCCCCAAAATTAGGGAGGTACAAATCCCAACTTAATGATAAACTTGTGCTTTCACTTTCACTAGCTCGGTCGCCTTTTAGTAGGGAGGCTTGGCTCCCAACTCAAGATAAAACTCATACTTTCACTTGCTTGGCTATCTTCTGGTACACCTGATTTGGCTGTTTGCACCTTCGCTTGCTTGGCTGGCTTCTAGTACTCCTTATTTGGTTGTGTGTACTTTCAGCTGATGGAGGGATATTTGAATGGAGGGGTAGTAAGTGAGGAGGATTTACCTCCTGTAATTTCTCTCCCTTGTCCCAGCAACTGACGAGTTAGGATATAGGTCATGGGGTTTCATTCGGAAATCACAGTGGTGTTACACAACATTTTTTCACTATCCCTATACTCCCCATCTATGATCTTGGAGGACATCTACAGTGTACCCGACATGCTTTCCCATCATGAAGAAACTCCTAGTATGTCCCTCTTCATGAGTAGAATAATTCCCCTTTACACCATTTCCCAATAATCTTTCTTCTATACGAGTTTACAAGACTAGTGCTACTGACTAGTTTTCTCCTTGCCTCGATTTACAAAGGTTAAAAGTAGCCCTCGCGCTGATCGAAGTGATTGATCCCTTTTCTAGTCACGTTGATCCTATTTTGGAATTTTTTTTTAAATAAGGAGCCAAAGCTTCCATGTCTAGATTCTTCGTAACGGAAGTCTGGTAGATGGTTGGGCTGGATAGAACCATGTCCCATGATGAGAGGAACCATGTCCCATCCATCTAATCTATAAAAATCCTCTCTTTTTTCCAAGAAAAAGTGAGTTGGAGTTTTGGAGCAAGTTTGAATAATCAGTAAGTTATCTATAGTTTGTAGCTTTCTAATGTATGTTTGAGGGAGAGTAGTGTGATTTTGGTTTGGTTTGAGACTAGAGGGAAAGTGGCCTTAAAACTTCCATTGTTGGGCTATCCATGAAGTGTTAGCAGAAGTGTGGGAACCTAGATACGTCGGAGGAGACCAACAACATCAAGGCACCAGTTGTAATCTCTTTTTTATTTATATAAATGCAACTATTAATTGATTTCCTACATGAAGTGTCATTTTACATCTTTATGGCTTAATGATCCTTGACCTATTAAGTTGGTTGAATACAATATTGTACGATATCACATTTATCGTTGTTGTTGTTTTCTTGTTTCGGGTATTTGAAGGAAGGAAACAAAAGATAGCTGGAGTGAGGAAGCAGGATCACCACCAAGCGGAATAACATTCTAAGAGGTAGGCCCTCTTAATTGATTTTAGCTTAAGGAGATTTTCCATAAATTGCTTTTTTGTGGCTAAACCCACTCTCTTAGGCTAGAGGAATTGTTTGTGTCTACACTGAGAATTTACCTGCTCAACAAATTGGCAAATCCTCTGAGGAGCCAATCCTTCTGTTTGATTGATTGTCATATTATGGTTTTCTGTGAACTTTTCTAGTATCATCATTTCCCTTTAGTGTTCTCTGCTTTGCCTAGTTTACTGCTCTGACCATGATATTTATAGTGGCAAGTCTGGTCTTAGCCTTTGAAATTTTTTATTTTTTCCTTGAATCCTCGGTTAGCCTGTTTATTTTTTTGATAGTCACGTTGATCAACACGGGTTTCTCAAAAATAGTCACGTTGACCTCCTTTTGGCAGGTGTTGTCAGTTAGGCAGTCACGCCAATTCCTATGGGTGAAGGTCAAGGTTTACCCTAGGTCATAGCCAGTGTGACTTGCCCTTCTGATTTCTATCTCTCATCTTGTTTTGATTGTGTTCTCCCTAGATGGAAAGCTCTTTTAGCCTGGTCTATATGATTGGTTGATTTTCATTTTCTTCACTTGGTTCCCTGAGTTCTTGGATGGTGTATAACCCTAGGGCATCTAGGTCATCACCCATTCACTTGTTTGCCTCCTCAGAAAGTAAAGTCAATAGTCAAATTTTCTCCTTGCATTTTGTTTGATTAATCCTTTTGTTGCTTTGATTTCCATTTAACAAGTTTGAAAAGTTCCGTTTAGTGTTTGAGCGTCTCTTTTTTGGCATAGATCACATTTCCCATCTTGTTTTTGGTTCAATCTTTGCTTCAATAGTTTTGAAAGGAATTCTATTTTGTTCTTTGTGTTTGCTTGTGATTGATTGTATTGGGAATATTTCATTGAAGTGTTTGTGAAATATTCTCTCTATCATTTCATGGAAGAATACATAGTTCTAGTTTGTTGAATCAATATGTTACATTAGTTAGCATCATTGAAGGCTAGAGTTGTATCATCACTTGCACTGGAAATGAAATGAATTCTCTTTACAAGTGAAAGGAATAGTTGAAATGCATTTGATACGAAAGTTAGGAATTGGAAAGAGTTTTTCATCATTTTTGTTTTCAAAAGGAAAAACAGTGAAAAAGTCATTTTTCTTTCAATTGCTTGTTTTGTTGCATTTGAGGGTGTTTTCTACTCTCATTAGTGTAGGCAATTCGTTGAATTGGAATGGTCTTGTATCATTTAGCTCCATATAGGTGTTTTTGAGTCACATCGCTAAGGCATGAAAGCTGAGACATAATTTCAAGATAAACTCTAAAATGTAATCAATTAACCTAAGGCACTTTTGAAATCTAACGATCACATCTTAGAAGGTCTAGGCTAGAGACGTGTTCTAGTGTCTTAAATCCTAGTAGCTGTCATTTGCTTCGGCACTAGACATCGCTAGTACGGACTTGTGTTCCCTATAACATCGAGTATATAAAGGGAGACCCCACTAGGTTGCAACCCTTTATCCATAGGAAGCCAAGTCTACCACCTTATAAACATGATACACCAAACATAGCGTTCACGGAGATTTCCTACCCGTACTTCTCTGTTCACCAAGAGGTATTTTGCAGTTCACGGTTACCCAGTAATCCTTTTTACCTAGATAATCATAAGTAGTCATTTCGATATTTTTGAATCCATAAATATAGAAGATCACCTGAGTGCTTGTCCTTTCGAGCTCGTTTCAAACTGAAAATGATAGAGTCACCTTTGCTTCTTTCTCGACTCTTAAAACATGAAAGAGCACCAATATTTTTTTGCATCTTAAAACATTGTTTCCCACGATATTATAACATCCCTGTTAGTATTTTTTAGACCACATCTTGAGTATACATTTAAGTACATTATAAAGACCTTGAAATCAATCCCTCTCTTTGTTATTTGAGACAAAATCATCATGGCTAAAACTGGTTCACCTAGTTCCTCTTCCTCTCCCCTATCTGAAAGATTGTTTGAGGAGCCTTTTCCTGAATTGCCACAGCTGCTTGAGGACCAAGGTGTTGAGCTTGGAATTGTTTTGAGTATTCAACCTTTGTCATCTTTTCCTCCCCCTTTAGATACTGGGTTACTTTCTGACATTGGCCTGGAATATTTGAATAATCCTATCTAGATTACTGAGATTCCACCGATTTCTGAAGGTCAGCTTGGACTTGTTGTTTATCCTCTAAATCCTTTGTTCGATCCTATTGCGATATCACCATGACATCTATACAGTTCATACAATCAGCGATGTATTCCTTTGGAATTACCCCCTTGAACATCTTCTGTAGTCCATAGTCATCTATTTTCACCCATGGAATCAAAAGGTGAAATCCCAGTCTCCTCTCTAGGTCACTTGGAGGTTTCCACTCAATGCATAGTCGAGGAGCAAGAATATCCTTTCCCTCTTGAAGGTTTTCCTTACATGGGAAGCATTCTGACCAGTGCTCATCCTGAGTTACCACATAATTACATGACTTTAGATCAGTTGGTTTCAGGCATGCCTACTACCTTGTCATTGTATCACAACCCTTTTTTGGCATCTGACGCTATGCCTACCGCAAGTTTGTTCATTCAGAACCTGACCTCCTAACATATAGTTATTTCTGCAGTCCCGGTGCAACCCACCATTCCCAATCCTCTTGTTTCATCGATCCAAGTAACACGTCTAATTCAACCGATGATCTTGAGTCATGTCGTTATTAGTTCTTCGATCCCTCCAGTAAGTGGACAAGTTATCCCACCTCCTGGGGGGAAGAGTCCAAATGTTTCTATGATGTCTATCACAACCAATGTGAGTGCCTCACAACCTCACATGGTTGGGATGAACCAACCCTCGTCAAGTGCCATTTCAAATCCTATTGGTCTTGCTGGATCAAGTAATGTCCAGTACCTACAACCTAATGTTGGTACGTCTGGGTCAAGTCATATCTAGTACCAATAGACCAATGTTGGTCTGTTTTGGTCAAGTCACATCCATTACCAGCAACCCAATATGGCTCAAGGTCAGTACCAACCTCCTTATGTTCCATATGGTTCACAAGCAATGGCTAATCCATCATACATCCTTCAACCTAAACCTTATGTCTAGCCTGGTCCATCCACCATGCCTGGTGGGTATGGCCAAATACAGTTTGGGAACATTCAAGCTTTCATTTTGGGAACTATTCAAGTACCTTTGCAGTAGCAAGGACAACTCCTGCAGCAGCAAGGGAAACCTTCGTTGCAGTAAGGGCCATCCATGCAGCAGCAAGGGAAACCTTCATTACAGTAAGGGCCATCCATGCAGCAATAAGACCAGATGATGTTGCAGCAAGGACAACTGCAACAACCATAGGGGCAACCCTCACAACAGTTTCAACAAACCATGCAGCCGCAAATGTCATATGCATTGCAATCCTCCCATCCTATGCCTTCACAAGGTCAACCTCTATAGCTGCAGGGATAGCCTTTACAGTTGCAAGGTCAACCCTTGCAATCACAAGGTCAACCCAGGCAGTAGTAACCCCTATACTCATATAAATAGGATCAACCCTTGCAAGGGAAAGGCCAGGGTCAAGTCCTGCAGTAGGAGGCACCAAAGCCTTATGTTAAAGGGCAACAAGTTCAACCTCCTTTTTTCCAAGGGAAACAGGTTCAGCCTCCTTTTGTCCAACCACAGCAAGTCCAAAATCCCTATGTCCAAGGATAACAAGTGCACAATCCTTACGTCCAAGGGTAGAAGGTCCAAAAATCTTTTGTCCAGGGGTAGCAGGTCCAAAACCCTTATGCTTAGGGACATCAGGTGCAAAATCCATTTGTTCAAGGTCAGCAGGTGTTGAAGCTCAGAATTACCCTCTCCTTGACATTCTTTCTCACCTTCTTCCCTCAGTTTCTCATAAGATTATAGACCCAATCAATGATAAATGCTAGGTTTTGTCTTAAGGAAAGCATTAAAATGATCGCCATATTATATTCTCATGTTCTTGCTATTTGAATATATTTTGCAAATTAGCTACAGAATGCAGCCTATTTTGCAGCTAACTATGGATTCCATAGCTACTCTCATGGTTTTGCAGGTTCCAAGTGTCAAATGAAGAATTAGGCCACATGGGCATTTCTAGAATTATCTCCACATTGATTCTATCCTATTCACTTGATCCAGATCGATGGAAAATAAATCCTAAGGTCATGGTCAAAGATGGAGTCAAAATACGTTATCCGTAAGTAGTATGACTCTTGATTTTCTCTTTTGTATCTAATCAAGAGTCTAATAGTTATGTTGCAAATTTAATTTGAACTAGCCACCTGTAGCTGATCAAAAGTTTAAATATTCCTATTACAATTCAAATTAGCCACATGTAGCAATTTTTTCTCATAAACATTCATGTTAGATTTAATTCAAATTAACCACCTGTAGCAAGTTTATTTCATAAACAGCTATGTTATTTTCCTATAAATATTGGTTGCATGGAACCGAGAGGTAGTTAGAAGTTAGAAGGAGTTACGTTAAGTTCAGGCTTTTTTCTGATACTCTATATCCAGACTTCATTTTTTTTTTAAATACAAACTTCGTGTTGCCAAGGATCGTTTAAAGTGCACCCTTAACTAGCTAGCATTCTAGCCACATCAGTTGCATAGGGCCCCTGAACTAAAGGAGGTTTTCCATTTGCTCTTTTTAGTTTAATTTCCATTACTTTGTTTTCAGCAAATCTATTTTCTAAATTAGGATGATACTTCATTTCAGTTTTTAATCAATAGCATAATGATAAAATCACAACTGTGCAGCCTTTTTCTTCTAAGATATTTCATGGAGAAAAATGACTTTGTTTCCAAACTGAATTAAGACTAAAGTAATAATAATATACAGTTACTTAGTTTTCTTACTGTTTTTTTATTCATTTACTTAGAACATAATTGCCAACTAATTGTGTTAATGGATGTTTTCAAAATCTATTTCAAGATGATGACAAACCTAAACTAAATGGTTAAATATCTAATTCATACAGTGATTGAATTTACTTAGTGCATTGTTATTTTCATAGGAACTTAGGAACTAAGGTGTAATTGATTTCTTGCACAACACTTCAAGAGGGTAATGCTTCACATTTGAATGTTGGAGAAAGTCAAAAATACATTAGTTGTTTACAGTTAATTTTACATGCTTTAACCTTTTTGCTTTCAGATCCTCACTTAGTTGCATTACTGATATTCTCAAAAATCATTTCAAGGAGATTGATTTAATCATATTCCAAAATTGAATGGTTGAATGTTTAATCAATGCAATTACTAAGTTACCTTCTGCATCAATTTCATTCTTGGTTTTAAGAACTAGATCCATGGATTAAGACTAGTGATAAGATAAGACATATGCTCTATTTTTATTAGGTTATAACTAGCTAACAATTCTTGGTCCATTTTTAGGCAATTAGATTAACTTAGGAACATTTCCTTTCCTTTAAAATTCATTAAATTCAATTAAATTTTCTCATAGTTTCAGGTTGTACATTCTTAGACATCAAAGAAAATAAACCTCCAAAAAAAAACATAAAATACAAAACAACGAAGTAAGCAAAAGTTTACTTAAGAACATATAGTGCACCACACTTCATTAGCTTACAAACCTCAGTTGATAATTTATGCAAGCAATTTAGGACACTAAATTGACTAAACATTTTGGTGTCATTTTCGGGAAAGTGTAATTAGGTAACCTCATTTCTTACATCTAAAAAAACAATATGCATAGACGAAGAGAATCTAGGGGTAGATTCATAGCTAGAGGCAGGAGTTTAATTCCTACAACACCACTTACTCCACCAAGACTAAGAAGATATACACCTCCATCTCAAAATCATATTCCACATTTCACTAGCCATAGACTTCCTGAAGCTCTAAGGTCAAAAATCCAATTAAGAGGGTCTCCTACTTCATCTACTGAGGCAGTCCTAGAGGAAGAAAATATTGGATCTCCAACAGAGGGAGTAGCCTTTTTCACCTCTACAGGAGAACATATTTTAGCTGAATTATTAGGAATTCCTAGAGGATAGGGAGAATTAGAACCTTTCTTCCACATACCGTTGATAGAGGAACCAGAGGAAGAGAAATTAACCTTGTAGGTTGAATCTTATATTAACCCTGAAGAATCTATAATGGCAGGAAGAGAAGAAGGAGAGGGAGTTATGAATGGAGAATTTACACTATTTGGAGGAGGAAGAGTTAGAGGAAATAATGGAGAAGGTAGAGGAAATAGGGAAGTTGATAATTATTTTGGATTCCCTATAGTTGATGAAGAAGCAGTTGCCACAATGAAAAATATCTCACCTTTTGTCCTCCCAAATTTTCATGGATTAAAAAGTGAAGATCCTGAAACCTTTTTATTTGAATTTGAAGTCTTGTGCAGAACTTATGATTATTTACAAGACTCTCAAAAACTCAAATTTTTTCCTTCAACATTGAAAGGAGCTTCTTTAAAATGGTTCATGGGGTTGGTCACTCAGTCTATTAGGACATAGAATGACATGAAGAGCGTATCTTTGGACAGGTATTTGGATTATTGGATGCTTATCAATCACAAAGATGAAGTGTTTAAAATGATGCAAAGAGAGGATGAAAATTTGGAGGATTTAATTGAAAGATTCAACTATAACTTAAAAAGAGAAAAAATGGATAACTTAGATCAAGATACTTTAAAAGCTCTTTTATTAAAAGCCATTAGAGATGAATGGATAGACATCCTTAACATGATGGGGAAGGGAGATATCTCTCAACTCCCATTAAGTGACGTTGGATAAATATGTGTTCATCTCTCAAGACGAAACTCCAAAACTGGGAAAGGTCCAAGAGATCCTTCTCTTATTAGAGTGAATAAATCTGCAACTGGATCAGTGAGTAGGGAAAAAATTGGAAACATGGTTGATGAATTTAAAACAGATATTCTAGGGAGCCTTAGTGAACATATAGAAACCCTTAAGTTACAAAACAAGAAAGCTGAAACTGATGCTTTAGCTATTTTCTATCCCAGATGTAGAAAGAAGCATGCTTTAAGAGAATGCCCTTTGGATGCAAAAATCATAGAGACTTGTGTGATTTGTTCAGAAACCCATGAGACCAAGAGTTTCGTTCAATTCCTAGTCTTAAAGTTGTTTTTAAAGAGGAAACAATATCAAATCCAATAGAATTATCTTTGCTTTGTCTCTAGAAGACCTTGGCAGGGGCCACAAAACCACGGTTTTAACAGCCAAATGTATATTCAACCCCCACAAAATTGGAATTCTTGGCAGCAACCTTGGCCTCAATCTCAATCTCAATCTCAACCTTGGGCTCAAGGAATGAAAAACCCCTATGGAAGATTCTCTCAATACTAGAAATATCCTCCATCATATCCAAACTATCCTCCACAAAAAATTCCTCAACAAAATCAACAACCCCAACTTCAAAACCAAAATCCTCAACTTTCACTGCCATTCCTGTTAGGCCAGGTAGTAACTCATCAACCAAAAATTGATTCATGTTTATTCCTTCAGGTAGGTCTTCATTAAATACATGAGGGAGAGACTGTTCAGTTCATCTCCCAATGACTGTTCATATTATTTATTTATCTATTTACATTATATTCACCCAATCATGAGGATTAGGTGTCAACCTTCCCCCCCTAATCTGAAGGGATGTTGATGAGTCCAAGCATCATTCTGAATCATTTAAGATTTTCTCCTCCAAGAGCTTTGGTGAAGATATCTACGATTTGCTCATTTTTGGAACAATGACGGAGATGGATTGTTTTGGCCTCAACATGATGTCAAATCAGATGATATTTAGTATTGATGTGCTTCGTTCGATCATGGAACTTTGGGTTCTTGGATAATTTTATTGCAGAGGTATTATCAATCATGAGTGGAGTTGATTGTACTTGTTTTACTTGCAAATCTTCAAGAATTTTCCTGAGCCACACAATTTCTTTTGTTGCTTCAGCTGCTGTCACGTATTCTGCTTCTATTGTGGAATCTGCTGGAACTGATTGTTTGTGTGATCTCCAGGAGATAGCTCCTGATCCAAGACTCATAGCATATCCTGAAGTAGATACCCCAGTTTCTTTGTCTCCATCAAAGTCTGAATCAGAGTATCCAATCAAGCTGAAGTCATCCACCTGTGTATACTTGATTCCAAAGTCTTGAGTTCCCTTCAAGTACCTTAGAACTCTTTTTGTAGTAGACCAATGTCCCTCACAAGGCTTTTCCATAAACCTGGAGAGGATTCCAACAACAAACGGAATGTCTGGTCTGGTAGTAGTTAGGTAGTTGAGACTTCCTACAAGCTGTCTATACTTTGTTGCATCCTCAAATTCTTTTCCTTCAATAGATGTGAGCTTTAAGTTTTGTTCCATTGGAGTAGTAAGAGGATTACATTCTGTCATGCCAAACCTATTCAACATATCTCCAATTTGTTTCTTTTGAGAAATAAATATGGACTTCGGATGTTGGGTTACTTCAATGCCAAGGTATAGCCCAAATCAATCATTTCAAAACCTTTCCCCAATTCCTTGTTTATAGATGCAATGTAGCTTTCATTGTTCCCTGTCATCAAAATATCAACTACATATACCACAAGATATACAACTGTTTTGCCAACTTTCTTGACAAATAAAGTTGCATCATCAAGATCATAATGTTTGAAATTGAGTTTTAGAAGATGCTCAGTTAGTTTTTCATACCAGGCTCACGGTGCTTGTTTGAGGCCATACAAGGACTTCACAAGGTTGCATACTTTATGTTCATGTCCTTTCATAGCAAATCCTTTAGGCTGAGACATAAAAACATTTTCTTTTAGATCTCTATTTATGAAAGCAGCTTTTACATCCATTTGATGGACTTTCCAACCATTCTAAGCTGCTAGTGCAAATAATGTCTAGATGGTAGCCCATTTTGCTATGGGGGCAAAAGTATCCTCATAATCGCCCCTTCCTTCTATGCAAAACCTTTTTCCACAAGACTAGCTTTGTGCTTGTCAAGTGAGCCATCAGCTTTATACTTGTTCTTGTAGACCCACTTATAGCCAATTGGTTTGGTTCCTAATGGAGGATCAACCAGCTTCCAAGTGTCGTTCTTTATGAGGGAATCATACTCCTTTTGCATTGCTTCTTTCCATTCATCATGAGAAGAAGCTTATTTGAAGGAAGTTGGTTCAAAATCTGTAGACAAGTTCAATTCACAATCATAAGAAACATCCATATCAACAAGTGAATTAGAGTCATCCACATCACCTCCATTAATTTCTAGTTCCTGTCTTTCCAACCTTATCAAAATGAACACTTTCAAGTGTCTTTGTTAGCCACTTTGGGGGAAATTTTTTAGATGGCCAAGCTACTCCGTTGATTTATTTGGGACTGAATCAAGACTGAGTCTCCCAATTCTATCAATCACATCACTTAAAGCATCATTCGTTGTTGGAGTTTCATGCGGTGGAGAGTGTTCTTCAGAAGAAGATTCCACATGTTGATCTAGTATAGGAATACCCCCTTCAAGATGTGGAATCTAATTATCAAATTCTTGAAATGATTTTGCTTTTGTGAATCTATCCAAGTGATCAAGTCGCCGCTCAACAACATTGTCAGTTTTGGATGATTCAAGAAAAATTACATCTCTAGATACAAAAAAATTCTTATTTACTTCATCATAGAGACGATATGCTTTGGAGGTGTTTGAATACCCCAGAAAGATACACTTACGACTTCTAGCACCAAGTTTGTTTCTATGTACCTTTGGTATCAAGGCATAACAGGTGGAACCAAAGACCCTGAGATGCTTTACCAAAGGAACCTGTCCATACCACATTTCATATGGAGTCTTGTTTATTATAGCATTAGATGGACATCTATTCTTTATATATGCAGCACATAGAACAACATCAGCCCAAAACATCATCTTTACATTTTTGAAGAAGAGCATGGATTGTACCATATTTAAGATTGTCCTATTCATTATTTCAGCTATACCATTCTATTGGGGATTATGAGGCACAATTGTTTGATGTTTGATCCCATGTTGGCGAAGATAGTTTTCAAATTCATTTGATGTGTATTGTTTTCCATTATCAGTGCGAATAGATGCAATATGATATTGTGCATCATTTTCAATCCATTTATGAAAATTATGGAATGTTTGAAAAGCATCAGATTTGTTCTTCAATAAATAAACCCAACACATTCTGGTGTAGTCATCAATAAATGTCATGATATATTTATTTCCATTTGCAGAAGGAACAGGCATTGGACCACATAAATTTGAATGAATGAGTTTAAGTTTTCTATGTGCTCTTGAATGTGAATCATGAAAAGACCGTTTGCTATGCTTTCCTAGAATGCAAGCATCACATTGCTTAAGTTTCCTAGGAATTGTAGGCAAACAAGCAACACCATTTTTCTTCAACAAGTGGAGATTGTCATAGATCAAATGTCCAAATCTAGCATGCCATAATAAACTTGATGGAAGTGTACCTTCTTCATGATGAGAATTGTATGAGAAATGTTGTGCACGAGCAGAGGTTTCTTGCAACTTGAGAAGCCTTTCTTCTTCTTCTTCTTTCAGCTACACCATTCTATTGGGGATTATAAGGCATAATTGTTTGAATTTTGATCCCATGTTGGCAAAGATAGTTTTCAAATTCATTTGATGTGTATTGTTTTCCATTATCAGTGCGAATAGACACAATATGAGATTGTGCATCATTTTCAATCCATTTATGAAAATTCTTTAATGTTTGAAAAGAATCAGATTTGTTCTTCAATAAATAAACCCAACACATTCTGGTGTAGTCATCAATAAATGTCATGATATATTTATTTCCATTTTCAGAAGGAACAGGCATTGGACCACATAAATCTGAATGAATGAGTTTAAGTTTTCTATGTTCTCTTGAATGTGAATCATGAAAAGATTGTTTGCTATGCTTTCCTAGAACGCAAGCATCACATTGCTTAAGTTTCCTAGGAATTGCAGGCAAACCAGCAACACCAATTTTCTTCAACAAGTGGAGACTATCATAGTTCAAATGTCCAAATCTAGCATGCCATAATAAACTTGATGGAAGTGTACCTTCTTCATGATGAGAATTGTATGAGAAATGTTGTGCACGAGCATAGGTTCCTTGCAACTTGAGAAGCCTTTCTTCTTTTATTCCCCTCATGAAAAGTGAGTGGTCAGATGCTTTTCTTACCTCAAGCTTTCCATCAAACATATGAATGGAGTGACCTTGCTGGCAGATGTGGACCAAGGACAACAAGTTTCTCTTGGGCTGTGGGAGATATAGAACATGATCTAGAAGAAAGTCTAGAAGACCAGGCAGTTTAAGCCTAATTGTGCCAAGCCTTGATGGCTTGATTTTTGATAAGTCTGCAAAGTATACTGCTCCATCAACATTGTCAGTGAAATCTTCAAAAAAGGTCTTTTCTATGATTCATGTGGTAGGTTGCTCCTAAATCAAGCAACCAATCATTTTTCCAAGAAGCAAGTGAAGCATTAAATAAATCTTCATTTACTCCAATGTTACATTGTGCCACAACATAGTGAGTGGATTCAGGTGCTTTACCTTTGTCTGTATCATCAGTTTTACCTTTCTGTTGGTTTCATTTCTACTCAATTTTGTCCCATGGTAGCTTGCATGTAGAGGCATCATGTGATCCATTTCTTTTGCAGTGAATGTAGTGAAAATCTGCCTCTTAAGAAGATTCAGGAGCTATCTTCTTTCCAAAAGCTTTCTCTCATTCAGCAAAATTTTTCACAAGAGAGTCAAAGGTGATATCCTTGAGATTTCCATTTGCTTGCAATGACTCAAGATAATTGGAGTAAGTAGGATAAAGTGCCTTGAGAAAAGCGATAAGGGGAATATCCAATTCAACCTTAGTGGATTTGATATCATGCAAGAGCAAGAGGATCATTATTTTGCAGTTCAAGAGTGAAGAATTTAATCATGAGTTGAACAACTTCAAGTGCAGAATGTGAGTCATAGAGTTCTTTCAGCTTTTATAAGGCTTCAAAGGCAGTTGAATATGACGAAATATGGTGAATCACCTCTTCATTTACAGATGCTGTGATTAATGCATAAACTTTGCTATTCTTGTTTTCCCAAATGACGAGCTCTTTGTCTAAGGTAGGTTGTACTGGTTCATTGTCTTTGTCTCCGACACACACTCCTTTCCACAACTCATTGAAAATAAGGGTGTGTTTTATCATCCGGGACCATTCAGGATAGTTCTCCTTGCCAGTGAGAACTATTCCCACCATGGATATGATTGAATGCATTCTGTAAAAAAAAATTCTACTGATAGAAAAATACTTATGCCAATATACAGTAAAATTGTACTTCTAGTGGTAATTTTTTACATTTCAAAAGGGCATTCTCTCCATGTACTGTCTTTGTCTTTAATGAAAATATAAAACATAAATCAGCTAGGCATTCTCAAAAGATTTCAAATCTCTTCCTCATATACCAATATGGATGCCAATACTTCAAGCTACATCTTTATGCAACATATTTCCCTCACCTCATTGTTTATGTGAGAACTAAATGAAAGGCTCCAACATATATCTTCCATATACCCCAATGGAAATTTTATATAATGTAATATATGTCCATTAAAAGCATAATATATATGGAAAAGCATCACATACCATGTTAATAACTTCAATGTGTATGCCAAAACTTCCGCATCAACCCTTTCACGTGCAGAAGCTTTGATTCTCACATGCAGGTCATCAAGCTATGAAGCACACAGTTGTGCTTTGATTCTCGCATGCAGGTTATCAAGCACGTAGGATTACGGTTCCATCTCGAGTAGTTCCCTTGTACATAGTGCCAAATATTCCCTCACCACGCTTGTTCTTACCATGAAATTTTTTTTGTTGCAGCTAACAATGTTTTCATTTAAAACACTGTGAAAACATTAGACAACTAGGAATCAGTTGCGAACATGGTTTTGTGAATAACAGAAATGCAATGACAAGCTCATTCGAATGGTGGAGGTGGAGAGTTGCAGCCCAAGATGCAAATGATTTTGAAGGCGGAGACAAGGAGGAATACGGGATGATGTGTGCAAAGAAGCTTTGCTATCACAGTTGGTTCTGAAGAAAAAGCTATGGAGTTATCAGAAGAGTAAACTAATAATTCTAATGGAGCTTCATCAGACTTCTCTACAAGTTATTTTGGATAGCTAGTTGATAGTACTGATTTGGAATCCATGTGAGCATATATTGTTAGAGCGAAGCTTATTAGGAAGCTTAGTGAAGCTAATCAACACAATCGACACCTAAAACACCAGCTTCATGATAAGGAAAAAATATTTGAACAAATATAAGAATGAACTTGCGGTTATGGAATTGGAGCTCCAAGCTCTTGTGAGTCTTCTCAGGTAAAAAGAAATGATAGCAGGTCACTGTGTGGAGCAGCGTTCAAGCTATAGAAATAGCAATTGGGATAGACATTAGACAAGGAAAATGGCAGTATGGACAACGCTTTTGAATGGAGTAACGCATTGTATGAACAACACTTTTAAATGGAAAGCAGAGGAGTAGAATAGGGAGTTACAAAGGACATAAAAGCTAAAAAAGGAGCTAGCTCTGATACCATGTCAGGCCAGGCAGTAACTCCTCAACTAAAAATTGATTCATGTTTATTCCTTCAGGCAGGTCTTCATTAAATACATGAGGGAGAGATTGTTCAGTTCATCTCCTGATGACTGTTCATATTATTTATTTATCTATTTACATTATATTCACCCAATCATGAGGATTAGGTGTCAACGATTCCCACAAAGACCAAATCAGTTACCTGCCCAACCATTACCAAACCCCAAAAATAAAAATCCTCCGAAACCTATATGGTGGAAGGACAACAATTTCCAACTTATATGATCACTCCTCTAGATCTCAATGATGTTCAACTAAGATATGGTAGGATATTAGAAAAAAAAAGCCTTCTGTAGTTATTCAAGAACAAGACAATTTTGAGGAAGATTTTGTACAGCCAAATAAATTTTTTGAAGGAACACCTCCTCGAAACCAGAATACTGAAAATTGAAAACAGAAAGAACCAATAAACTCAACTCCTATCATAGAGAAACCACTAGTATCTACATCTACACCTTTTCCTAAAAGATTACAAGTTGATAGAGGGGTAGAAAAGCATATTATGTTGCCTAATTATGTTTTTCTAGATGAATTGGAAAATGTCTTTATCAAAATCCATTTGTTACAATCCATTAAGGAGATTCCAATTCTAGATAAAACAATAAAGGAGTTGAGCATGAAGAAACCAAGAAAAAAAAAAAGAAATAAAAAGGATTCAGCCGGCAGGAAAAATAGCAGACATAATTATGGGAAAAATTGCCATACAATAATATGTAGATCCAGGAATTCCAGTTGTAAAAACACATATCAATGGAGTTGAAATTACGAATACACTGATTGATTAGGAGCAGCAATAAACATCATGAGCAAACAAACCATGGAACAACTCAAGCTTCCTAATCTTATTTATACACCTACATTACTGCAATTGGCAGATAGATCTATAATCAAACCATATGGTGTGTTAGAAGATATTTCATTTTCCTTAGACTCTTGGGAGTACCCAGTTGATTTTATGATCTTAACCCATAAGAACAATCTAGGAGGACATCCACTTATATTAGGAAGACCTTGGCTGGATATAGCTGATGCTTTCATTAGCTATAGATTTGGTGATATGTATATCTCTGATGGTAACTCAACTAAGAAATTCACTCTATATCCTCCAGCAAGAACAATCATAGAGATAGATTACAAAGAATGGATGGATGATGAAAATTTTGTTTAGCCTCTCTTTACTATTTCAACCATTAGTGAAGATAGTCAAATCTTAAATACAATGGAAAATTTTGAATCATCTTCAGAATATGAGCATGATCAATTTCAAGAAAAATCCAACATTGAATACTTGTCATCTAGGCAAAAGTCTCTTTATTCTATAGAATAATTTGGTAGCTCTATAGTTGAAATCTTTCCTGGGAAAACATAGAACATAAACAATAACTTGGAAAAATTACAATAGGAAAAGCTAATCAAAACATTACAACAATATTCTTCTACATATGCATGGGAATACACTGACATGAAAGGAATTAGTCCTGAGACTTGTATACATCACATCTACATGGAGGAAAATTGTAAACCTATCAGATAACTTCAAAGAAGGATGAATCCAAATCTTAGGGAAATTGTGAAAGAGGAGTTGCAAAAATTGTTTAATGTAACTTCATTTACCCAAATTTCAAACAGCTAGTGGGTTTCTCCTCTAGTGATTGTGCCTTAAAATAATGGTAAATGGAGGGTATGTATTGATTATCGAGAATTGAATAAAGCGACCCTAAAAGATCATTTTCCTTTGCCCTTTTTTAGATCAAGTGTTAGATACATTAGCAGGTGATTTGAAAATGGGGCACTTAGGCGTCTTGTCCAACTTACAAGAACCTCTCCCACTTTCAAAGCTTAAATATTCCCAAGTCTTATTGATTAACCAATGCAGAATTAAGAAATGCTTGAAACTATAGGTGTATGCTGGTATTTGTTTCTAATTGTTCAGGTGTTGTAAATTAATATGTTGAAACTGATCTATAGATACATACAACAGTAAATAATGCAGCAGTAAAACAAGCACATAAGACAACAATTTAATCTGGAGTTCACCCAAAACTCTTGGGCTACGTCTCCTTGAGCTCTAGCCAACTTGACTAGGCTCTCTAGGATTATGGCAAGTCCTTTCAGAAGCTCTTGGCTCAACTCCTATTGTTTTACACAAGAACTGTGGGTTCAAACACCATTGTCATTCCTTGGCTCTTGAAGCTCTGGCTCTGGCTCTGGTTCTTCGGCTCTAGCTTCTTTGGCTCTAGCTTCTTTGGCTCTGTTTTAGTTTACAACTCTCTTGGTTTTTCACTCGACTTCCAAGTGACTCCCTCAGCTGTTATTTTTGCTTCTACACTGCCTCCTTCGTCTTAGCTTCCTACTTTGGCTTCACTTTCAGCAACAAAAACCCCAACAACACCCTAAGCAACCAACAACCCTTGTTTCTGTTGTTTTGTGGCTTTTTAAGCTAAATCGACACTACCTGTTCATTTTCTCTTTCGTGCTCTCTGTCTTCTAGCCTTTGTCCGCTAAAATCCCCTCTCTGAGCATTAGCAATCATTGCTAAATGCCCTCAAGGATGGCAACCATCGGTGCTATAACGGAAGGGGCCATCGGGCATTTAAAATCTACAATTTTGGCATTCTCAGCCTACACAGGAAAATACACTAAACACGGGAAAAATCCGTAGAGAACACTGTTCACCGGACTTTAAATCTTCATAAATGCACACTATCCCTATCGGGTCTGCATGAAATCGCTTATCGCAAGTCACAATGCCCATGTTTCACAGTTTCCCCTTTGTATTTTAAAAATACATTAAAATGCTAAAAATCCTGCAAAATGGCCTTATGGCGGATTTGAAACATTACGTATTTTTATTCGCAGACCCTTTTGAGTCTAGCCTTCATCGCATCAGTGCTTTCCCATCATATTTCGTTTATTAAACGAAATACATGGAAACACAATGAAACTATCGTTCGACGGATCTGAAACTTTATAGAATATCATGTGTAATGTTATTGGATCCGCAACACACACACACACACACACATATATATGTATATATATATATATATATATATATATATATATATATAGATATATATATATATATATATATGTATATATATCTATGACCCGCTCCTCTGCGTGGGTCCTATGCGACTTTGTGATGCCACCCATTGCAATCGCATGTCACACGAGCCCCGTGTCATAGGTAGTGCTCCACTGTAACCGCTGATTGCGATATCGATCCGTTGTAATCGTCGATTGCGATGTTGATACATTGTAATCGCCGATTGGAATGGAGCGATCACAATAATAATATAACCTGTTCCAATATCCCCTACCTTCCATTGCCGATTGTGATTTTCCAATTAGATCTGGACCGTTGATCGGCCAAATCTGACGGCTCCTGTTCATTGTTCCTTTAACCTCCGATAGGCTCGATTTTTGTTGTTTTCTCTATGGTTTTTCCTTCCGATAATGTAATTTGATAAGTCTAAAACTTCTCCTTTTGCGATGGATTTTTGGATTTTTAGAAGACTTGAAGATTTAGAGGGTTTTTAGGATCACTTTTTAGGGGATTTTGCTACCTTTTCCAAAGGATAGAGGAAGTTTCACTTTATGATAACTTCTACATCCTAAGTCAATTTTTGCCCATTCAAGTTGCGATAGATTCAAAATGAGATGATCTCTGCAATGGGGCTATTTCTAGGAACTTCCTTGGACTTTCATTTTTCCTCTATGAGGACCACTAGACTTAGGATTCTATCCAAAATCAATTTTGGATCAACAAGTAAGAAGTATTTCTCATTTTTGGATGGTTTTAGTGGTTACAATCAAATTCTGGTAGGACCTGAAGATCAAGATAAAACCACATTCACCTATCCATGGGGAACTTATGCCTACCAAGTACTTACTTTTGGATTGTGCAATGCACCTACAACATTCCAAAGAGTAGTACTAAGAATTGTTTCTGATATAATACATGATTGTGTAGAGGTGTATATGGATGACTTTACAGTTTATGGGAATACATTTGAAGAAGCTTTAGAAAAATTGGAAAAAGTTCTTAAAAGATGTAAGGAAGAAAACCTTTCACTAAGCCATGAAAAATGTTTTATCATGTTTACAGAAGGGATTGTTTTAGGACATCACATTTCAGGAGATGGAATTCAAGTTGATAAATCTAAAGTTGAAGTCATCTCTAAACTATCAATTCAAAGTTGTCAAAAGGATGTTAGAAGTTTTCTAGGATTTATATGATGCTATAGAAGGTTTATAGAAAATTTCACTAAACTAGCATCCCCACTCTTCAAATTACTCACCAAAGATTGTGAATTCAATTGGAATCCTGATTGCCAGTTGGCATTTGAGACTTTAAAAGAAAAAAATTCTAAAGAACCCATCTTAAGAGGTCCAAATTACAAATTTCCTTTTCACATTTCAACAGATGCTTCAGATATAGATCTGGGAGCTGTATTAGGACAAAAAAATTTAATCCCTTATGCCATATATTACACAAGCAAGAATTTGACTCCCACTGAGTTAAATTACACTGTAACTGAAAAGGAATTCTTAGCTGTTGTTCATGCTATCAAAAAGTTTAGACATTACATAATAGGCTATGAAACCTTTGTTCAAACAAATCACTCTGAAATTAGGTACTTAATGAATAAACCTATTACTAATGGCAGAGTTACAAGATGGTTATTACTCCTGCAAGAATTCAACATCATTTTTCTAGATAGACCTGGAAAACAAAACATAGTTGCCGATTTCTTGTCTAGAATTCAAAATATCAAATATGACACTCCAGTTGAAGATAAATTTCCTGATGAATATCTTTTTGTAGTAACTACTCAGACCCCTTGGTTTGCAGATATTACCAATTACTTAGTCACAAGAAAATTACCTTCACATTCGTTTCATAAGGATAAAAGAAAAATCATTCAAACAAGTGCAAGCTACTCATGGATTACTAATGAATTGTATAAAATAGGTCCAAATCTCAAGATCAAAAGATGTGTTTGAGAAGATGAAATGCGTGAAATTCTTAAGGCATGTCATGATGAACCTTGTGGTGGACACTTTGTTGATAAGAGGATAGCTTAGAAAATCCTTCATTCAATATATTATTGGCCCTCCATCTTCAAATATGCCAAAGAAGATGTCAAAAGGTGTGATAGCTGCCAAAGGGTAAGAAAACCTACTCATTCAGATGAAATTCCACTACAAACTCAAGTACTCATTGAACCTTTTGAAAAATGGGCCTTGGATTTTGTTGGACCAATTAATCCCCCATCTAAAAAAAAGAAGTATATTTTGGTATGCACTGATTATATCACTAAATGGGTAGAGGCTATAGCATGCTAATGAAAAATCTATAGTTAATTTTCTTTTTGAGGACATCTTCACTCGTTTTGGTGTTCCAAGAGAAATTGTGACAGATCAGGGATCTCAATTTACATCTAAAATGTTGGAAATGCTTGTGGAAGATTACAATATCAAACACAGAAAGTCTACTCCTTATCATCCACAAGCAAATGCTCAAGTTGAATCTACCAATAAGGTGATTGAAGGAATTCTCACTAATACTGTACATCTACACAGAAGAGATTGGGCAGAAAGGCTTCCTGAAGCCTTATGGGCCTACGGAACTACATGGAGGAACACAATAGGACATACTCCCTATGAGCTTGTTTATGGGAAGCAAGTCTTGTTCCCTATAGAGTTTCAAATCAAAACCTTCAAGATGGCAGTCCAATTGGGACTGGACTTATTAGAAGCACAGAAACATAGATTGGAGCTACTCAATGAGCTTGATTAAATCAAGCAAGGTTCAGTTCAAATAACATTTTAGTCTAGCAGCAAAGGGCTAAATGGCATGATAAGTATATCACAGAGAAGAAGTTTCAAGCAGGGGATTGGGCACTTTTGTTCGATTCAAAATTCAAATATTTTCAAGGAAAGTTTCAGACTCATTGGCTTGGGCCATATGATATTGAAGAAGTCTTTAATAATGAAGAAGTGAGAATAAGAAAAATAGATGAAAGAAAGGTACCTCTTCTTGTGAATGGTCATCGGTTGAAGATATATCATAAGCCAATTTCAAGAGAGGATTTTATCAATATTTTCCAAGCTAACACTGAAATGAAGTTGGTGAAGAAGAATTCTTCTTATCCACTAACTTAGCTTTTATTTTTCCTGTATATATATAACGTAAAAAATGATAATAAAATGTATAAGTATGAAAACCAATCATTAATTGGCATACTTATACAAAAAATATAGGGTGAAAATCAAAGATTTTTGACATCCTATATTTTCCATTTCCTTTTTGTAATAAGTAGTGGCATAAAGCTACATTCATTTGCAGTTCATAATTTGCAAATTCATTTCATTTTATAGTTTCATTCCATCTCACTCCACTTTCATTCCATTTCACTGTCATATTCCATTTCCATTTCATTTCACATTCATGTTCCATAGCTATACTTCATTTTTTTAATCATGTTCCATAGCTAATTCCATTCTACAGCTAATTTGATTTTGCAGCCATATCTCATTCAGAAACTCTGGCATAATTATACATCTTACAAATAAATGATGATTGCAGGAACTTGAAGAATCTTGTTTTGAAGACCAATATGCTAAAAGGGTACCTACAGATCAACACCAAAGAAAATAGCAAACGAAAAGGTTAAGTTCTAAAAGGTAAAGTGCAAAAATTTATTTTAAATAGCAAGGCTAAAACACAAAGAATATATAATATGGACATTCATATGTTTCCTTGACGAATCATCATTTGATTTGATTGCAATTTCCAACATACTACATATCTGCCACATCCTCCAAATTTGTCACATAACAGTCCATAATTAACTCCCTCATTGATTATTAACAGTCATGACTATGACATGACATACTTGTCTACATCTCTCCAAAACCCTACCATCTACTTATTTCATACAAACCCATAGTTCCTTTCATCATATTCGCAGCCAATTCATTTCATATAACCTAGAAGGGTAATTCTAAAGGTCAAGAACTCTGTGTAGTAGAAGGCATGGGGCTAATTGTTAGATCATAAGCGATAGGAGAAAAGTACACGGAAGGAAACCCACAACTCAGGAAATGTTGCAAAAGGTTGGATGGCTTAAATTCATTGAGAAATTTGATGGGTTTCATAAGGAGATTACAAAATCTTTTGCTCGATATTTTGATGGCACAGAGGTAGAAATTGGAGATATCAAGTTTGCAGTGACTGAGTCATTCATGGCCAAGGCTACGAAACTTCCAAGACATGATGAAATATGGTTTAGGAACAAGGAGTTCCACAATGAATCATGGAAAGTAATACTCAAAAACCCAAGTATGGATGTCTCTGTTTTAGAAAAGGTATTTCCATTTTAGCTCTTAAAAGTAAGTGGAGGAACATGCTCTTGGTTTTATAGAAATTTATCACTTGTGACGGAGGTTTGGTTGCATGTATGTCTACCATATCCATTTACTAATGAATTTCTTAGAAAATGGAGAAACCAGTATTCCTTTCTTCCTGCTAAATAGTTTAACGAGGATGGCCTCAAATGTGCAAAAGAGAATAGAGTTCATAGATACAACCATGTATTATCATGGGCTGATAAAGATGTTGATTGAGTTTCATTTAAAAAGCATAGGAGATACCTGGGAGAATTTCCTTATTAGAAATCATTTCCAAGAAGCACCAGAATCACCTAAAGAAGATAATGTTGGAAGAGGTAGAAGAAAGAAGATTGGTATAACTGTTGAAAACAGACTTGAGTCTTCGTTTCAGAAAGATGATGAAAAGTTAATCTCTAAAGAACTGACAGAAATTTGGAAGCAAATCAAGGCAAGAGGGAAGATAAGAAAGGAGAAAAATGTCACAAATGAGGAGAATGTAAGTCCTCCACAACTTAGAAGGAGCTCTATACTCCGAGGTTTGGTAAATAAAACATCATCAAAAGGGATAGAGTTTATATATTTAGACAAGGAAACCCCAGAAACATCTCCTGTTAACATCTCCTCTGCACACAGTCCTCAAAATTATCCTCTTCATCATTTTGAAGATAGCCCAAGCAAAAGATCTCCAAGCATATACCCAAAGCATCAACAAATATATGACTATATAGAATCATTAGAGAAGAGAAGTTCCCCAATGAACCCAGAACCTTCTGTCAATCCACAAGAACCTCTAATTGATGCTCTCAAATAGGAATTTATGAATTAGAGATATTGAACATACATATAAAACAGGAGAATGAGACCTTGAAGGAACAAAATAAATTGGATAAGGCAATTCACGGTAATACCATTCTGCTTCTAGGACTATGGTATAATAAAAAAGGAAATTGAAAAGAAAGAATAAGATTTTGAATAGTGCAGTCATTAACCTTAAGTACAAGCTTCCTATGAGAAATCTCAGAAAGACAGTCACTTCAAAGAAGAACAAAAGAAGGAAATTGGATGTACTAGCAGAGGTGTCTAAACAAATGTAATAGGGAGGAAGAACTCACACTTTTGGAAAATTGCATGAGGACATGCAATGGTTTTGTAGTGCAGGTATGTTGAACCTCAGAATTACCGTCTCCTTGACAATATTTTTCACCCTTTTCCCTCACTTTATCATAAGATTACAGACCCAATCAATGATAAATGCTAGGTTTTGCCTTAAGGAAAACATTAAAATGATTGCCATATTATATTTTCATGTTATTTCTATTTGAAAATATTTTTGAAAATTAGCTACAGATCGTAGACTATTCTATAGCTAACTGTGGATTCTATAGCTACTCTCATGGTTGGGCAGGTTCCAAATGTCAAATGAAGAATTGGGCCACATGGGTATTTCTAGAATCATCTCCACATGGATTTTTTCCTATTCACTCAGTCCAGATCGACAGAAAAGCAAGCCTAAGGTCATGGTCAGGGATGGAGTCAAAATACATTATCTAGAAGCAGTAGGACTCTTGATTTTCTCTTTCATAGCTAATCAAGAGTCTAACAGTTCTGTTGCAAATTTAATTCGAATTAGCCACATGTAGCTGAACAAAAGTTTAAGCAGTCCTATTACAATTTGAATTAGCCACTTGTAGCAAGTTTTTCTCATAAACAATGATGTTATATTTAATTTGAATTAGCCACCTGTAGCAAGTTTATCTCATAAATAGTTATGTTATTTTCCGATAAATATTGGTTGCATGGAACCGAGAAGTATTTAGAAGTTAGCAAGAGTTACGTTAAGTTCGGGATTTTTGCTGATACTTTGTATTCAGACTTTGTTTTTATTATAATACAAACTTCGTGTTGCCAATGATCATTTAAAGTGCATCGTTAACTAGCTAGCATTCCAGAGACATCAGTTGCAGAGGGCACCTGCACTGAAGGAGGTTTTTCATTTGTTGTTTTTAGCTTAATTTTCATTACTCTGTTTTTAGAAAATCTGTTTTCTAAATTAGGATGATACTTCATTTCAGTTTTTAATCAATAGCATAATGATAAAATCACAACTGTGCAGCCTTGTTCTTCTAAGATATTTCGTGGAGGAAAATGACTTTGTTTCCAAACTGAATTAAGATTGAAGTGATAAGAATATACAGTTTCTTAGTTTCCTTACTATTTTGTCATTCATTTTCTTAGAAAAAAATGTCAATTAACTGTGTTAATGGATGTTTTCAAACGCCATTTCAAGATTATGATGAACCTAAACTAAATGGTTAAATATCTAATTCATACAGTGATTGAATTTACTCAGTACATTGTTATTTTCCTAGGAACTTAGGAACTAAGGTATAATTGGTTTCTTGCATGGCACTTCAAGAGGGTAATGCTTCACATTTGAATGTTGGAGAAAGTCAAAAGTACATTAGTTTTTTACAGTTAGTTTTACATGCTTTTTCCTTTCTGCTTTCATATCCTCACTTAGTTGCATTACTGATATTCCGAAAAATAATTTCAAGGAGTGATTTAATCATATTCCAAAATTGAATGGTTGAATGTATAATGAATGCAATTACAGAGTTACCTTCTGCATCAATGTCATTCTTGGTTTTAAGAATTAGATCCATGGATTAGGACTAGTGATAAGATAAGACAAATGCTCTATTTTTATTAGGTTCTAACTAGCCAACAGTTCTTGGTCCATTTTTAGGAAATTACATTAACTTAGGAACATTTCCTTTCCTTTAAAATTCATTAGATTCACTTAAATTTTCTCATAGTTTCAGGTTGTACATTCTTAGACATTGTTATCACCCCAAGAAACTCTCCTAGGTTGTATATCAGAGATGCTCGGGAACATTACAAATTCAACAGAAATGTTGGAATATGGTGGATGAATGGAAGGAATGATGCATATTCAAGCCAGATAACCACTTCTACTATGCTTAACCCTAGACATGGGTGAACACCCCCAGACTACAAGGCTTTAGACCAGCAATTACTCATAGTTTGAGGAACAGGTGAAGATGGAGAATACTGACCACACCAGCAAATGCACAGGACCCTGTGATGGCTGGTTGCAACTAGTTAAAAGGTCTATAAATCTATTTCATAATGCACAGATAGGATTACAACTCTCTGGCATTAAAATAACAGAAACCTGCATACACACTCAATGATACATACTAGATTCCAACACAGAGGTGGTATGACAACCCCTCTAATGCTAAACATCAAGAGAATATGAAAAATGCATAACAGGCACAGTCTGGAACAAAGAAGAAGTGGAAAGTGAGCAATTGACGGAAAAAGAAGCTTGCAATAGCTGAAAATGAAGACCAAATGCTGCAAGTATCACAGTAGTTACAGTCTCTAGAAGTTGAACTTTACATCAAAATAACATTCATCAACCCTGATTACATCTATTTTCTGGGTATATATAGAGTTTTTTTACAAAAATATCCTATTTTTCTATGCGTGGAGGGGTCATAATGGACCACCAGCCACATTAACTCTCTGAGATGGAGTCTCTGCTACACCCTACTGGCTTTAATGGACAGATCTGATCTTTTCTTATATTCTGTTGTCCTTCCTGAGCAGATGGAATGTTGTCTGAGAGGAGCTCCATAACTGATTAATGCTTTGCTCAGCTCTAGGCCGTCCTTATCTCTTTTGGCCATGTTATTTCTTGATTGCAGTGGTTGAAAATTTAATACAAACAGTACCGGGACTGGTAGCCGGCCACCTTCATTTGTCGGGAGCACAGAATAGGCTATGGGCGTGGACAGAATGGCAGAGGCATGATGGAGAAAGATCAACCATTGATACGCGTGAATCAATGGTGGAGAACGCTTGCTACAGAGTATCAGGAGGTACGAAATGATCAGACAATTGTGGGCCGTCAGATCGTAGTCGGGCAGATCCGACAGTCATCGAGAGGCGAAAGTGCGTGAGGAACGTACGGGTAAGTAGTAAGAGGTATTCCCCGCACCGCCTACCAAGGTTTAGTGGTATACGTACAACTACCAGCGATCCAATCTTTGCGTGAAGCGTGGTGGAGGAAAACCATTTTCCCCACGGATTAACAAGTGCATAGGTTGTGGCGTCGGGAGGAGCGACCACTGTTAGATCTCACGGTGAATGTAATCAATGGTGGGGACATGAACAAGGTTTAACGTGTGATAAAAATAATGGAGACTATCGAATCGTGATGTGATCAATGGTGGGGATTAAATGAAGGTTGAAGGGCAGACAATCGTGGGGTCGTACAATCGCAAAGGGTTATATGGGCATGGGTTCATGGGTCAAGCGCCCAGGCTTAAGGAAAAATGGTTACGCAGAGTTTTGTAGGAGACGTGAAAGCGGGAAATGAAGAGATTTTCAGAGGAAAAATAGAGACAGTGGAATACAAGGGACTAAACAGGGCAAAGGGGAATATAGGTTTACAAAGGATTATGGAGGAAAACATGGATAGCAGGAGTCAAGAGAGTATAAGGAGAATGAAAAGGGAAGAAGGAAACAGACTGTTGTGAGCTCCCTTTATAAAAACAACACGGCCAAGCTGATATTTTATCCCCCAACTACTGAAGATTGTATCAGAGCTAACAGACATCAAAGAATGGAAACTCCCCAAAAACAACATAAAATACAAAACAACGAAGTAAGAAAAATGTTACTTAAGCACATATAGTGCACCACACTTCATCGGCTTACAAACCTCGGTTGATAATTTATGCAAGCAACTTAGGACACTAAATTGACTAAGTAGAAGGCTAAACAACCTTTTAACTAGTATGTCGCTTATAAACATCCTCTGGCTATACAGTGTCAAGGCTTTTAAGGTCAGAATCTTCCCTACGGGTAAGGTAACCTACAATGGAGACAAAATCAAATGCCTTATGGACAAAATCCTCCACTTTGGAGAGAAAATCCTTACCAACAGGGATGGGCCCCACCAGTTGGGCCCCCTTATCGACCACAAATGCATTTCAATACTCAATTTCCATTCTTAGCTATGTTAGAATTACCGATGTGTCTAGACTCACGAATGACCCAATCCTTCATTCACCATACTAGACTCCAGTTCCATCCAAGATTCCGAGTGATTGTCCAAAGTTTAAAGGAAAATCGAAAGAGGATCCTCAAACCCACATGATGACATATCACCTCAGGTGCTCCTCGAATTCCTACATTGATGATTCCATTCATCTTTTCCTTTTCCAGCGAACTCTTGCAGGGGCTGCAACCAAATGGTATATCGAGCTACCTCATAATACCTATCATGACTTTAACACTCTCACCATGGCCTTTCTCACACATTTCCAGCTGTAGGTTCACTATTAAACTGACACCCATCTATTAACGTCACTCAAGAAAGACACTGTGAATCACATCTCTGATCATATCCATGAATGGAGACATATGTGTCGTCTGATTAATTTTGAAATTGTTGGTCAATTGTTGATTGAGTGGTTCACCAAGCCATTTTTCAACAAAATTGTTGGGGACATTGCTATGGGTGGATGTGTCACTAAGGAACAAGCCATCACATGTGCCCAGTATCTAGATCTTGTCTATTCACAGTCCATCACGTTATATGATGTGTTACCTAATGAGCCTAGACCATCATCTGATATGATGACATCTAAGTCTCCAGCTACCCCTCCTGTTGATGAAATAATTGGTTCAGTGAATCATACCACTGCAAAATCTTCTTCCAAACAAAAGTTGATCTCTAACACTACTCCCAATGATTCCTCTCGCAATGCATTAGCCCTAGTAAAACCTCGGAGGTTCACGGTGTCCAGTATATTGTAGTGGATAAATCCTCTAAAGGTAAGAAGAAACACAAAGGAAAGGGTAAATCTAATGCCCCAAAACAGGGTCCTCCTAAGTCATCTATTGGTGATTCTTCCCAACGGAAACCTAAGTATCCATGCCTCATCTTTGAGGAGGATCACTATACTAAGGATTGCACTAGATGGTCTAAAGTTAGTCGTTTTCCCAAAGGGAACCCCACCGTCCTGAAAGAGCCCTTTCTGTCCAAGCAGACTCAAATGGTAGACCAGCCTTAGTCATTCGCTTCCTCGGGTTCATAAGTGTTCATGATGAGTACCTCGATCAACGTGGCTACCAAGTCAAAAGATTATCAAACTCCTACCCCATCGGCAGGGAAGCAGAAAGAATGCACCCCTCCTTCTTCCACCCCGTCTAGTTCTGGTCATCTCCATATTGAGCGACCTAATCCTAATTCGGCCATTCGACCACCTTCTTGAGGTGTGCTTCGAAAGTCCTCGTACAATCCCAATGCTTGAGCCACTAAACATTATAACATTGTTGAAGATTTGATCATTTATGTCTGCTCTCGAGGTCCTTCAAATCTGTCCTTCTCAGAAGAAATCATTACTATCGGCTATTGGGAGTCTTGATCCAGCTAACTCTAATCTCATCTGTTTTGACCTAGAAAACTACATTTTACGTTTACCTCATCGAATTTCCTTTCTCATTCAGGTAATCATAAATGAGAAAACCATTCATAGGACCATCATTGATGAAGGTGCTTCTACCTGCATCATGTCTGTTGCTTGTTGGAAGGAAATTGATTCTCTTACTCTCAACTAGTCCTCTAATACTCTGGAACCTTTTGACGGGGGCGATTCATGACCATTCGGTGTCCTTCCCAACCTTTCCATTACATTGGAGGGCAAGACGGTACATGGTGAAGTAGAAATCATTGATTCTAATCTTAACTACAATCTTCTACCCAAATGGAGTTGGACCCATGCCATGCTTGTTGTAGCCTCCTCCCTTTTCTGGGTGATTCGTTTTCCCCATCAAGGGAAGATAGTCACTGTTGACCAATTGTCCTTCTTTGCCTCTTCCTCCTTGGACGGAAATGTTCCATATGTCAAGCACACCGGTGCTCCTTATGAGAGTGTGGGTGTAGGATTTTTCAAAGATCCTGCCTTGATGAGCATATTTCCGCTCCCACCTCCTCATGTTGCCTCTGTCAACATGATTTTGGTTGAGTCTGATCCTTGGGTCATTCCTTCACTGGATCTTTTTGATACATGGGGTGAGGCTATGCCATTAAGTCCGACCGAAATTGATTATGTGGAAATTGTTTTGGCTTCACCTTTGGTATCCTCTGATCATCATTTTTCGAGTTCATCTCTTGACATGTCTTCTCATTCGATTTCTTGAGAAGTTCTCTTCTCCGCTACCTATTGACATGGAAGTATCTCGTGACATTGTCAAGATCTTTCAACTGAGTACACCTTTATCTCTTCACAGATTTATCTTTTTTCTCCCTCCCCAAGTTTTTACCAATTGCCCAATCTTGCAATGGGGTTGTTTTCTGACTCGTAATCCTCCCTCGCCCAGGGGTCATGGGGGCACAGTCTTATATGAGTTCTACTCTATTATTTGGCCGATTCGATGTTTACTCATCTTTTTAATGATAAAACTCTTGTTTTCATCTTTTTTGATTGATTACATGAGTCTAAGCATGGACTCTCTCAAAAAGTACTATGCTTAGGTCATCTTGTATGGTTACTTTTGTATAATAGTGTGTTATTCTTTTTTGTATAGTGTGGTTTGGTGTGTTAATTTGCAGGCAACATTCCTGCTTATTATGTTTTTGACATGCTTTGCAGATGTCGATGTCTCCTCACATCAGTTTCGCTAATGGTGCTTGTCATAGTACCCAAAATCTATCATCCACAGCATGGGCCATTTATGATCCCCATGGCGAGTTGATTGACCTTCAATGTATATGTCTAGGCTGAACAACTAATAACATCACTAAGTATAGTAGTTATCGAATTATTGTTAGAAGCCATCGCTCTTGGCATCCAGGAATTGGTTGTGAACCTCGATTCACAGCTTGTCATCCTTCAACTCAACGGGAAATATTTTGTTAGAAACCATTATATATTGAGAATATATCTACGTATTCATCTACTAGAAAGAAATTTTGATTACATTGCATATCATCATATTCCTAGACACATGAATACATTAACCAATCCATTGGCTAATTATGTGGTGGATAAACATTTGCGAAACATGTAAAAACTAAAAAAAAATAAAAAATTGTACCATAGTAAGCAGGGAAGTACAACATATATATGTGTGTGCTGGTAATGTTTTTCATACATCAAAACCCTAAGAAATAATATGTGTGTTCAAAATACATCATTGGCTCGCAGGCCTCAAAAATGTGGAATGCTAGACCTATGTACTAAACAGCATGATGCTCATGAGAGCATGTAACTGCTCTGACTACATGAGTCAACAATCAGTGGATTCAATCTGACACCCCCACCATATGCCTCTAGTACTGGCATGGGACACCACCCATCTGGGCATACTCTGGGATCCCATGGGTCAAACCCTTCAGATTCTGTACAATCTCCTCCTCATTCTCACTTCCCTCCTAATAAGGAATGACATCGAACTGTCGAGAAACGCGCTTGGCTATTGGGGATATCCCTGCAAGGCATTCTGGTCCAACATATGCATTCATAAAATCAAAATTTTATGAAAAAATATATCTAAAAAACAATAAAAAACATCGAAAAATAAAAAATTATTTGTTTTTACCTCCATCATCAAAATCCTCCCCCTTTGGGAGCGGTATATCCGGATCTCTACAGAAGTTGGTACCGCTATAAGGCCAATCCTCCACTACGATCAACTATCGTCATAGCCATGAGAAAAGGGTGGGCTTATAGGACATCTGTTGGCCCCCGGTAACCCTGGGCATCAACTCACTCCAACGGACCATCTTTGGGTGTTGTGGCATTGGAATTTCCACCTCAGTTAGCTAGTATTGGAACAGCGGAACCTGCTCTAGGAAGAAGGTCACTAGCACATATTCGAAGCAAAACTGCTTCACGTTTCCCACCTTAGCTTTTGTTAGTTGGTGCTTCATCTTGACTTTCATAACTTCTGCCCAGTTAAAGATAGTTGGTGTTGTGTAGTTGATAGCGTATTGAAACTTCGACTCATTAGTCTCATGTGGCACTTGGGACCCAGCCACTCTATTGATGGTCAACAATAACACTCTCAACATAAGATCCCGAATAGTCATAATCTCGATCTTGCCACTTTTTTATTTGAGAGCTTCTGGGCAATGTTCGGCAAGTATCATGGTCACACTTGCCCCAATCAACCTTGAACCATATAGATTGACTGGTTCCCCTTTCCAAGATAGTACTGTGATGAAATAAATGTTTGAAGTTTCCAACTCCAGCTCTTGGTCACCAATGATGAAAATTTTCCGATTCACGTCTCAGAGACTAATTAGGTACCATAGCAACTCGAGTTGAGCCCATAGACCTGGTGTAAGAAAGAATTTGAGGATCCCATAGTTCCTTAATGTATTCAAGCAATTTGGGTCAGCTATTGCTTGAGTGTCAATATCCTCATGCTCATGTTCCTTCCAATCCACCATTTTTCATGATTTCTTCCCTACACAAACCATATAATCAACTCAATGATCATCTTTGTCCAGAAAAATTTGGATTCAAATGGTCAAATTGAGAAAAAACATGAAAATTCTTTTCTCACAGCATCGGCGCAACTGTTTTAAAAGTAGTGGCACCAAAGATGCGGTTGGCAGTATTAGCAACCCCTGATTGGTGTGATTCTGTGCTTGGAAATTGCGTCGACTAAGGGAGATTTTTTTCCAAAACCTCCTCATGAAATAAAAAAAGTGGGTAAAAACAGGTGAAATAAGTATGAAAATGTAGCTTAAGGTCTTGGCTCTTACCTGCAACTGACGGCTCAACAATTGACCTCCCGAATATCCCACAATCTGCTCTGAATGAATTAGGGCACAAGCGGGTGAAGAGCTCTTCACACAAAGGTAAAATGGTAAATGGTAAAAACAATTACTTTGGCCTCACTCTATTCATTTTTTCATGAAATATTAGGGTTTTTTAGTATTTTTGACCTATTTTACCTCAGTACTAGATAATGCATTTACCTTTTTGTGGAGCGATAGGTGACGGATTGTCGATGATGGTATTGGAGTCATGTTTCATCTCTTTTTTCAACTCGTAAAACTGAAATGAAAAGATCACCGAGTATTTTTCCCTTTTTCACTCGTAAAAGAGAATAAAATTGGGGGTCTACTTTTAAGTTCTTTTCTAACTCTTTAAACATGAAAATATTGCCAAGCTCTTGTCATTTTGAACTCGTTAAAGGCTGCGAAATGTCATTACCCAATATAAGCTTACCCCTTTTTTGGGCTGGGATGCACTATTTATGAAAAAGGTACTCCTTGACTGAAATGGTCAAGCATTTCTCTTAAGTATCATTTTCTACCTTTTCAGGATCAAGAGACACAAATGTATGAAAAGGGACCATGTGGAGTTTCCTTTTCCGTGTCTTTTTCAAACTCTATAAACATGAGAAAGATACTGAGTTACCCCTTCATTGGACTTGTTAAAACATTAAACGACATTGGATTCATCACCGTGACAAATGTGAGTTTCTCCTTCCTAAGGCTCATTAAACTTACTAGGTCATATTCATCTGAAGGATGAACTTACAGTGCAAGCATATGTTATCCCCTTCAATCTCGCGACCAAAAATAATTAGGGTACCTGCCAGAAATGGTGGGGGGAAATTTGGAAACTCTATCAGTTGTGTCGGTAGCTCACTCTTGAACATGACACTTTCTACTTTGTGTCAGGTTGGGATATCATCCTTTTCATTTGACCTTCCTGGGTTGGGCCGCTCATTTTCTCCTTCTATTTTATCTCTGCTGTGTCATCATGACCACCGATCCTATGGATCCAACAGATGCCAAACTCCATAATCGTGTCGTCGATATGTTCAAGATTCAGTCCTTCTGTAAGTACACTTACTCTTGATTCTCTGTATCACCTGAAATTAGTTGCATCCCTTCGTCTCATGTCGATGATGTGGGATACATCATGGTCCTCCTTCGACATGGTCGCTTCCTGTCGACTTCAACTTATTATTCAAGAAGCTATCCGAGAGACTTCCTTCCAATGCCTTAGAGCTTACATGCCCTAATGGCAAGTTATTCACACTCGATGACAAGTTCACATCATTGGCTTTTGATCAGGTGATTTCACGGGTGTTCGACCTCAGTTCCTTTATTCACATTCCATGAAATGTGCTTCCAGTACCTTGAGAGCCATTGTCATTATTGGTGGTTTCTATCGCACTTGTTAACGGTTCACATCATTGACCGGTAATCAAGTGACTTCCTAGCATGTTCCACTTCAACACATTCATTCACATGTTAGGATTTGTACTTTGATCGCGTTGTTTGGAGCGCAAGACCCTGGGTTAAGATTACACAAGTCCAGGTTGTGAGACGATGTGACACAGTCATGTTGATACACATGTCTCGTTCAAATGGATGGCTACGACCATACCATGAGTTGTTATATGTGATCCTTCTCATTATTGGATGGTTGCGACCATACCTTGGTTTCATTATGATCCTTTCTACTGGATGGTTGTGCCCATCCCTTGGATCCATCTACATGATCATTCTTTGGATCGATGCATCCATACCACAATTCATGTATCATTATTCACAGTTTTCAGTGATATATACGTATCTATGCTTTCTTGCATTTTTTTTTATGATGGACTCCAGTTCCCTGCTTCCACTTGTAAAACATTTCACCCCTCGCTCTAGTTCGTCCTTCACACTTTAGGGGGCATCTGTTACACAAAAAATTTTCACTGTCCCTGTACTCCCCTTCTATGATCTTGGAGGACCTCTAAAGTGTACTTGATATGCTTTCCCATCATGAATAAACTCCCAGTATGTCCCTCTTCATGAGTAGAATAATTCCCCTTTATACCATTTCCGAAGAATCTTTTTTTTCTCCCAGTTTACAAGACTGGTGCTACTGACCAGTTTTCTCCTCATGTCGATTTATAGAGGTTAAAACTAGCCCTCATGTTGATCGGAGTGATTAAGCCCTTTTCCAATCACATCAATCCTCTTTTGGAAGGTTTTTTAAATAAGGAGTCGAAGCTTCCGTATCTAGAATCTTCGTAATGGAAGTCTAGTAGATGGTTGGGCTGGATAGAGACAAGGATGTTAGTTTGGGCTCCTTTCCCCTATTAGGATAGAACAAAATTAAGAGAGAAGACCTAATCCCATGATGAGAGGAACCATCTCCCATCCATCCAACCTATAAAAAACCTCTCTTTTTGCCAAGCAAAAGCTAGTCGGAGTTTTGGAGCAAGATTGAATAATCTGCAAGTCATATATAGTTTGTAGCTTTCTAGTGTATGTTTGAGGGAGAGTAGTGTGATTTTGGTTTGGTTTGAAACTAGATGGAAAAATGACTTAAGACTTCCATTGTTGGGGCTATCCATGAAGTGCTAGTAGAAGTGTGGGAACCCAGATACGTCAGAGGAGACCAGCAATGTTAAGGCATTGGTTGTAATCTCTTTCTGGTTTATATAAATGCAACTATTGATTGATTTCCTACATGAAGTGTCATTTTACATATTTATGGATTAATTTTCCTTGACCTATTAAGTAGGCTGAAATATTGTATGCAATCACGTTTGTTGTTAATGTTGTTTGTTTGTTTTAGGTATTCGAAGGAAGGAAACAAAAGATAGCTAGAGTGAAGAAGCAGGATCATCACCAAGAGGAATAGCATTCTAAGAGGTAGGCCCTCTTAATTGATTCTATCTTAAGGATATTTTTCATAGATTGTTTTTTTGTGGCTAGACCCGCTCTCTTGGGCTACAGGAATTGTTTCTATCCGCACTGATAATTTACCTGCTCCACAAGTGGTAGTGCGGAGGAGAATGTAATGAAGAAAATGTTGAATAGCCTGTACAACAACCAAAGCTAACTTCTTGACATGGGCATAACATGTTTCGGTGTTGAGGAGGTTGCGACTAAGGTAATAAATAACATGTTCATTGCCTTCGTCATCATCCCATACCAACACCATAGTGATGCTACTAGAGGCTGCAGCTAGATAAAGAAAGTAATCGCGATGATAGTTTGGGGGGTGTAGCAAAGGAGCATTGATGAGGACAACATTTAGGTTATCGAAAGACTTTTGGGTAGCCTCATCCCAAACAAATGGGGTTCCTTGCTTGAGCAATTGGGTGAACCCTGAAGCTAGCTTAGCATAGTTTGATATGAAACGGCAGAGGAATTTTTTTCCCTACAGACTCTACAATTGATGCAATGAAGATAGAGGGGATAAATTAACTATGACCTCAATTTTAAGAGGATTAAGGTGAATGTCTTCTTTCGAAATGATAAAGCCAAGGAGTCATCTGAATTCGATGCAAAAGACACATTTATGCAGATTTAGCTGAATGTTGTAGTGTCTACAGCGAAGAAAAAATTGCTGGAGATGATCATGGTGATCATGGCATTTACGAAAATGAGCTGGGAGATCATCCAAGTAAGGTTGAATTATTTTTCAAATGCCATGGAACGCATAAGACATCGCTCTCTTAAATGTGGCCCCAACATTCTTAAGGCAAAAATGGAGCTTTTTATATACGAAGGTCCCCATATATAGATAAAGGTTGCCTTATCTTGATCAGTCAGTGCAATGTTTATCTAGTTGTAACCAGAAAAACTCTCCATAAAGGAAAAGAATCCACTCCCAGCACATTCATCAATGATCTGGTCAATGAAGGGAGTGGGGTAATTATCCTTAGGATAGGCATTATTGAGATCATGGTAATCGATGCAAATGTGAACAATGCCTTGTTTCTTTGTCACCGATACAATATTTGACACCCAATCGGTAAGAGGGATTGGATAAATAAATACATCTTTCAGAAGTTTTCTAGTTTCATCCTTGATGATGGCTGCTTTTCTAAGGTGCATTGAACGAAGCCATTGGCAAATGGGCTTCGCATGAGGATAAGTTGGAATATTATGCACAACTTCGGTCAATGCCAGACATTTCTTCATATGACCACACAAAAACATCCCAGAACTATTGGAACAAACGAGTATAGATCTTGATCTCATTTGGAGAACAAGTTACCCCGATATGGAAATTTTCAACGACACCAGGCTTGATAGAAATATCAATTGGCATTGTTTGGGTAATGTTACTCATGTTCCCTTCCGACCAAACTTCATGAGTCATGATCAGTGTCTGAAGTGGTAGGGTCAGGAACTGGGAAGAGAACTTCTCGAGACAAGTATACATGAGCATCGGGCAGGTAAGAATGAGGAACAATGATGAGTGTCATTCTAAGGTACTTCCTCCAGAGACATTATTTCCATGATACTATTGTCAGAAAGAAAATTCTTGGCTAAGGGATTAGGAGATTCTAAAGATTCAAGCCACGAGGATTGAGTATACACATCAAGAGATGTTCTCGAAACAGGATGATAAAAGGATATAGGTGAAGCCAAAACAATTTCCACATAATTAATTTTGGTAGGACTTAATGACATAACCTCGCCCCATGTATCAACACAATCCAAGGATGGAATAACCCAAGGATCATACTTGACCAAAATCATGTTGACAGAGGCAACATGGGGAGGTGGGAGCAGAAAAATACCCATCAAGGGAGGATCTTTAAAGAGTCCTGCCCCCACACTCTCATAAGGAGCACTGGTATGCTTGACATACAAAACATTGCCATCTGAGGAGGAAGAGGAAAAGAAGGACAGTTGGTCAACTGTGACTGTTAGAGCCTAGATTTGCCTCAGGTTGAAAAGACAAGGTTCTAGGTCCACATCAAACCACGCTCAGCCTCGTAGCTAGCCCTACGAGGACATGAGAGGGCTCTCTCCAGGTCAATATCGGCAAAAGATAATCGATGGGGCTCAATATGACTGTAATAAAAGCTAATCTTAGGCCTGGTATGAAGTTCAAAGGATTTGATTTAAGTTTTTGGGGGTTTTGTGCTGGAAACAGGGAAAGGCAAATTAGGCTCGGGGATGAGGCACAGTTTCTGCAGAGTTCTGATTGGGGCAAGGAAGGCAATCGTTTTGATGCTTTAAAGTGAGTGAATGGATATATCAAACTAGTGAGGAGCTAAGGAGAGCAAGAGAGTCTCAAGAATTCTCCTTAAACAGATGAAAACATGGAAATTTAAACAAATTCAAAGGCAGAGCATAGAAGTTAATGGATTCTACCTTAATCACTCATTTGTTCAAATTCAGATGAAGAGACAGGAAAATGATACACATAACACTAATGAAATTACAATTACTTAGAGAAGAACACCATTAAAACATAAAGCCACATGGATCCCAAACAGTGCTGCAAAACCCTGGTCTTTCCTTAGCCAAAAATGGAGAGATAGAATGTACAATGATATGCCAAAGCAATCCCTAGTGTCCAACCCTAAAAATGACTTAGAAATTACATAATATAGACAGGCCAAAACTATTCCCTTGCCTCTAGAGGTCGAGCTCATCATTCTAGGAGTTGTTTGAACCAATTCTAAATAAGGAGCTGAAAACTAGGTAGTCAAACAACTTACCCCTATATGCTAGGAAACTGATTCATTCACTCACATTTCACCTTTTGGTGAATGAATCTTATAGAAAAAGTAAAAATGTGCCAATATTACATCATGGTTGTCAAATTAAATCATGAAAAGTCAAGAATAACTTCAAGAAGAAAAACTGGTCAAAACTAGGCGAATTTTTGAGCTGAACAGTGAAAAACAAGCCAAAATTCTCTATGCGCCGTGCCAAAATCTGTATGCATCGTTCCACCTTGGATCTTATTTTGAGGCACTTCCTGAAGTCCAAATTGAGCCCAAGTGTTCTTGTTCAAAATCCCTACCTGTCTACGTTCCAACCCAAGTGGAATTTTTCAATTTGGATGTCATATGCCCCTCCAAAACTTCAATCTCCCAAGATTGCTTCCTGTGTGTCAAAATAGGGCAGAGAGGTCATTTTGCGAGTGTTTTTGATCTCCTGAGGACTCAAAACTTGCCCAAACTTCTTGGACATGCACCAATAGTCATTATTTTTCATGCAAAACCCAACGATGTAAACACTTTTCAATTTGGAGCTCCCTAGCAAAAGCGCGCGCCACGTGGCGCGGCGCATAGGGAGAAAAACCCTGTTTTTTGTGCCAAAATTTGTCAAAATGCCAAAAATGCCCCAAATTTCCTGAAATTTGGGCTGGAGCTTCTTCATTAAGTGTCATGTTGGGCTAAAGAGGCTTTAGCCAGTATCTAAAGATGATCAATCTCCATTTGCCTCTTTTTCTTCCTTATTGCCTTCTTTAATTTTGCCTTTAAATTCCTGATTCGTGCCTTGCAGACCTTGTTCCATGCCATGTAGTGGAAATCCATGTGTCTCAGAAATTCATGATCCTTATCGGCCTTTTCCAATAGTCTCTCTAAGTGGACGTTGACTCTCTCGAGCCAAGACTCTCGATCAACGTTGATTTCTTGCTCAAGCGAAGTGAACTCCACCCTCCTTCTTTGAGCAGCTTGGCGGTTTTTCTTTATGTTTTTGCCACCTCTATGAGGCCTCCTAGGTGCATGTACTTCTATTGGTGAATCACGATGGGTCTCCTCCTCATGATCATATGACAGATCAGATGCCATCTCTACCAGTGGATGAAATGTCTTGGAGCTAATGACCAATGATAGGTTATTAAGAAAGGGACTGGAATTTAGAAGGGTTTTATGGATAGTTTTTAGATTTTGGGATAACAATTAGGATTTATGAACATGTAGCTAGGGTTTGGGATAATGAGAATTAGGGATATAGGGTTAATGAGAATTAGGGATATGGGGTTAGGGAATGGGTTTATGAAATTGGAAAATAAATTAGGGAGGGAGTGATGAAGTGGACTTGAAAACAAAAGCTCAAACTGCAAACCCTAAGCAATTGTTTTTGAGGAAAAATTGCAAGGAGGTAGAGTTTGAAAATTGTCTCACTAAAACACCATAAACACCAAGGTAACTCATTCATTGGTCATGGGAGAAATGTTAACTTACTTGAACACAAGAATATTGAGCAAAGTTTGCAATTTGGGAGATTTTTTTGAGTTAATTCAGTCTTTTTAGCCCAATGCGCCGCACCTTCCCTATGTGCCGCGCCAGTGTAAATTTACACTGGATATTGCTGCCCAATGCCCCGCGCCTCTCCAGTGCACCGCGCCTTTTTGCAGGAGCCTTTTGGAGGCCTTCCTTGTGTTCAAATTGGGTGCAGGATAGCTTTTTGGAAATTTATTTGATCCTAATTTTCAAACAACAAGAATTTTTCAATTTGGAGTTCATATTCCTTGTCAAAAATCAAATCTACCAAGACTGGTCAAAATGTGCCAAATGAGGTTGCCTAAAGGTAGAGTGTTGTTACAGTCAATGTTTGAAGGTCTTCCTCAACTCCAAATGGAGCTCATGATAGCTCATGGGAAAGCTCTTTGTTTCTAGCTATCATTTGACTCATAAAGCAAGTCATTTGGCCAACCAAGCTAGGCGAAAATGTGATTTTCCCAAGGTCACTTCAGAGGTGCATCAATTCTCCCGAGGCAACTGTATTTTTGAAATTTCTCTAAAACCATCACACCTGTGTAAAATGTGAAGGAGGTTTTTCTTCCTTGGCCTATTTTTGACACAAACCTCTGTCATGTTTTCCAAATTCATCTTTTATTTCTCAGAAACCTCATTTTAGTAAAACCTACCCCAATGTGTGGAACAGGGGATTTGTCGAAATGAAGCGAAATGAATGAAATAAGGGGCTTCTAAATTCTTGAGAAAATTTTTGGAGGTAGGGAAGGATGTTAAGAAGTATGGGAAAGTGGAATCTTAGAAATTGAGTGAGGGGAAGGGGTTCAAAAGGGCGAAACATAGGCCTAGCCTAGAAAATTGCCAAGTTGTAGCAAGAAACTAGGGTTTGTGCAAAAATGAGGAATTCAGGGGATCTCAGTGATGGGAAGTGTTTAATAAGGTACATTAAGGATAGGGGAAGGTGTATGAACATCTGGATACAAGTTTTGCTGATGATATGACCATTCAAGAGAAATTGCCTTCAAAACCCTAGGAGAGGGAAATGAACCTTACTTAGGCGCAATTGAAGCATGAGCAAGGTGTAAAATGACCCATTGGAACCTGACATGATGATGAAAACCCTCTAGATGATGGTACACTCACCTAAACGGTGACAAGGACCGACATTTGGATAACTTTGACAGGAGTAAAAGCAAACCCTAGACCTAATGCCTAGTGACCAAATTTTGCTTGAAGACTCACTCAAATGACAAAATTTGACCTTGACACCTTAAAATCACTTTGTAAGAGCATATTTGATCATTGTAGGAAGGCTGCAAAGATTGACACTAATAGTGACTATCTTCCCTTGATAGGGAAAATGAATCACACAGAAAGGGAGGAGGCTACATCATGCATAGCATGGGTCGAGCTCCGTCTGAGTAGAAGATTGTAGTTAATATTAGCATCAATGATCCCTACTTTGAAATGTACTATATTTCCCTCCAAATTAATGGCAAGGTTGGGAACGACATCGAATGGTCACGAATCGCGTCCATCAAAATCTTCCAAAGTGTTGGGGGACTGATTTAGAGTAGGAGAACCAATCGCCTTCCAACAAGCGACCGAAATGATGCAGGTGGAAGCACCTTCATCGATGACGGTCCTATGAATAGTTTTCTAATTTATGATCACCAGAATGAGAAAGGAAATTTGATGAGGTAAACACGGAACATGGTTTTCCAGGTCAAAACAAATGAGATTAGAGTCAGCTGGATCAATAGCCCCAATAGTCGAGAGTAATGATTTCCACTAAAAAGGAAAAATTGGGAGGACCTCGAGAGCAGACATAAATGATGGTGCTTGAGCCAAATCTTCAACAATTTTATAATGTTGAGCGGCTCGAGTGTTTGGATTGTATGAGGACTTTCGTAGCACAACTCAAGAAGGTGATCTAATGGAGGAATCACGGTTTGGTCACTCTATATGGATAGGACCAGAACTAGATTGGGTAGAAGAAGAAGGGGTGCCTTCTTTCTCTTTCCCTACTATCGGGGTTGGAGTTTGATAATCTTTTGACCTGGTAGCCACGTTAATTGATGTACTCATCATGAACACTTGTGAACCTGTGGAAGCCAATAATTCAGTTTTGTCTACTATTTGGGTTTGTTGGGGCAGAAAGGGCTCTTTCAGGACAACTGGGGTCCCTTTGAGCAAATGACGAACTTAGGATCGTCTAGGACAATCCTTAGTATAGTGATCCTCATAAAAAATGAGGCACAAATATTTAGGCTTCTGTTGGAAAGCATCACCAACAGATGACTTAGGAGGGCCCTGTTTCTGGGCATCTGCTTTACCCCTGACTTTGCCTTTCTTCGTACCTTTAGAGGATTTTTCCACTACATTAGACTGGACAATGTGAACCTCATAGGTTTTAATAGAGCCTGATGAATTGCGAGAGGAATCATTGGGAGTATCATTGGAGACTGTCTTCTGTTTGGAAGAAGATTTTGCAGGGGTCTAAGTCATTGAACCAATTACTCCATCAATAGGAGGCATAGCCGGAGACTTAGATGTCGTCAGATCAGATGATGGCTTGGGCGCATTGGGTAACACATCATATAACGTGCCAAATTGTGAATAGATGAGGTCTAGATACTGGGCATGCGCAATGGATTGTTCCTCAGTGATGCATCCACCCATAGCAATATCCTCAGCAATTTTGTTGACGAATGATTTGGTGAACCACTCAGTCAACAACAGATCAACAATCTCAAACTTAATCAGGCGACGTCTATGTCTCCATTCATGGATGTGCTCAGAGATGTGGGTTGTGGTGTCTTGCTTAAGCGATATTAGCAGATGAGTGCCAGTTTCATAGTGAACCGGCAACTGGAAATGTGTGAGAAAGGCCATGGCGAGAGTGTTAAATTCATGATAGGAATTTTAAGGTAGCTCGATATACCACTTAGCTACAACACCTGTAAGAGTTCATTGGAAAAGGTGAAGACGAATGGAATCATCAATATAGGAATTCGAGGAGCACTAGAGGAGATATGTCATCACATGGGCTTGCAGATCCTCTTTTTATTTTCCTTAAAACTTCATACAATCGCTCAGGATCTTGGATGGAATTGGAGACTAATATGGCGAATGAAGGATCGGGTCATTCATGAGTCTAGACACATCTGGAAATTCCAGTGTAGCCAAGAATGAAAATTGGGTATTGAAAGGCATTTGAGGTCAATAAGGGGGCCCAACTGGAGGGGCCCATCCCTGCTGGTGAGGATTTTGTCCCCATAGCGGAGGATTTTGTCCATATGGCATTTTATTTTTCCCCCACTGTAAGTTACCTTACCCATAGGGAGGATTCTGACCTTGAAAGCCTTGAAACTATCCAGCCAATGGTTGTTGATAAGCAACATACGGGTTAAAGGGATGTTGAGCCAGCTGGCCTTGGACATACGAATTTTGTACCTAATGTCCTCGAGCATAATGGTTCTGAAACTGTGGCCCTTGGACAAAAGGGTTTTACACTTGCTTCCCTTGGACATAAGGATTGTGCACTTGCTTCCCTTAGACATAAGGATTTTGGACCTGCTGCCCTTGGAAAAAAGGATGTTGAACCTGTGGCCCTTGGACATAAGGATTTTGCGCTTGCTACTGCAAGACTTGACCCTAACCTTGCCCTTAAAAAGGTTGACCCTGCTGATATGAGTATAAGGGTTAGTTCTGCTCGGGTTGACCTTGTTGCTGCAAGGGTTAGGCTTGCAGTTGTATAGATTGTCTCAGTGACTATAGAGGTTGACCTTATGAAGGCATAGGCTGGGAGGATTGCGGCGCATACTGCAATTGCGGCTGCATGGTTTGCTGCAATGGTTTGCGAGGGTTGCCCCTGCGGTTGTTGCATTTTTCCTTGCTATGGCATCATCTGGCCTTACTGCTGCATGGATGACCCTTGCTGCAATGAAGGTTTTCCTTGTTGCTACAGAAGTTGTGCTTACTGCTACAAAGGTACCTAAACAATTCTCGAAATGATCCCCTGAAAGTTCCCGAACTGTATCTCGCCATACCCACCAGGCGCGATAGAGGGACCAGGCTAGACATAAGGTCTAGGTTGTGGGATGTAGGGTGGATTAACCATCACTTGTGAACCATATGGAACATAAGGAGGTTGGTACTAAACCTGAGCCATATTAGGCTTCTGGTATTGGATGTTACTTGACCCATATGGACCAATAGGGTTCGGTTGTTAGTACTGGACATTACTCGATCCAATAGGACCAATAGGATTTAGAATGGAAACCGACGAGGGCTAGTTCATTCCAATAATGTGAGCTTGTGAGCTACTCACATTGGTTGTACCAGACATAATAGAAATATTTTGGCTTTTCTCCCCAAGCAGTGCCACAACCTATCCACTTACTAAAGGGATCAAAGAACTGACAGAGACATTACTCAAGACCATCGGTTGAACCGGACGAGTTACTTCGACTGATGAAACAAGAGGATTTGGAATGGTAGTTTGCATGAGGACTGAAGTAACTATAGAATGAACCATTGATTGGGAGGTCAGGTTCTGAATGAATGGACCTGAGGTAGGCATAGCACCAGATTCCTAGATAGGGTTGTGATATAGCGATGAGGCATAGGCATGCCTGAAGCCAACTGAGCTAAAGTCACATAATTATGTGGTAACTCAGGATGAACACTAGTTGTAATGATTATTGTGTAAGGAAAACCTTCAGGAGGGAAAGGATATTCCTACTCCTCGACTGTGCGTGTAGTGGAAACCTCGGAGTGACCCAGAAAGGAGACTGGGATTTTTCCTTCTAATTCCATGGGTGAAAATAGGCAATGATGGGCTACTTAAGATGTTTGAGGGGATAATTCCAAAGGAATACCTGGCTAATCGCATAGATTGTATGGACATTGCAGTGATATCACAACAGGATCGAACAAAGGATTCAAAGGATAAAAAACCAATCCAAGCTGACCTTCAGAAGTCGGTGGACTCTCAGGAGTCTAGATAGGATTATCCGAATATTCGGGGCCAATGTCAGAAAGTGACCCAGTATCTATGGGAGGGGGAGGATGATATGACAAAGGCTGAATGATCAGAACAATTCTGAGCTCAACACCTTGGTCGTCAAGTGACTACGGCAATTTAGGAAAAGGCTCCTCAAACGATCTTTCAAACAGAGGAGGGGAAGAGGAACTAGGTGAACTGGCTGGTTCAACCACGATGATTTTGTCTCAAATAACCAAAAGAGAGAGATTGATTCCAAGGCTTTAAAATGTATTTAAAGGTATACTAATGATGTGGTCTAGAAAAAGACTAATAGGGATGTCATATGATCATGGGCAACAATTTTTTTAAAACACAAAAACAAACTAGTGCTCTTTCATTTTTTAAGAGTCGATAAAGAAGAAAATGTGACTCTATCACTTTCAGTTTGAAATGATCTCGAAAGGACAATCACTCGAATGATATTTTATATTTAGGGAGTCAAAAATATCAAAATGACTACTTAGGATGATCTAGGAAAAAAGGATTACCAGGTAACTGTGAATTGCAAAATACTTCCTGGCGAACCGAGAAGTATGGGCAGGCATTCTCCCTGAATGTTTGTTTTAGTGTATCATGTTCACAAGGCGGTAGACTCAACTTCCTATGGATAAAGGATTGAAATAGTGGGGTCTCCCTTTATATATGCGACAGTACGGGAGTACAAGTCCGTACTACCAGTGTCTAGTGCCAAAGTGAATGACAGCTGCTAGGTTTAAAAACATTGTAACATGTCTCTAGCCTAGACCTTCTAAATGTTATCATTAGGTTTCAAATGTGCCTTAGGTTAATTGAATATATTTTAGAGTTTATCTTGAAATTATGCCTCGATTTTCAGGCCTTATCAATGCGACTAAAAAAACTCCTATATGTAGCGAAATGAGATAAGACCCTTTCAATTCGATGAATTGTTTACACTAATGAGAGTAGAAAACAAACTCAATGCAACAAACAAGAAATTGAAAGAAAAATGATACTTTCACTATTTTGCTTTTTGAAAACAAAATGATGAAAAACTCTTTTCCAATTCCTATCTTTCCTATCAAACACACTTCAATTATTCCTTTCACTAGTAAAGAGAATTCATTTTTTTTTCAATGCAAATGACGATGCAACTCTAGTCTTCAATGATGATAACTTATGTAACATATTGATTCAACAAACTAGAATTATGTATTTTTCAGTGAAATGAGAAAAATAATGCTTCACAAACACTTCACACTTCAATGAAACATTTCCAATACAATCAACCTCAAGAAAATTCAAAGCACAAAAGAGAATTCCTTCCAAACTAATGATGCAAAGACTCAACCAAAAACAAGATGAGCAATGTGATCTATGCCCGAAAAGAGACACTCAAACAACAAACGAAACTTTTCAAACTTGTTAAATGGAACTCAAAGGAACAAAAGGACTAATAAATGAAATGAAAGGAGCAACTTGACTATCGACTTGACTTGTTGAGCACACAAACAGGTGAATGGATGATGACCTAGATGCCCTATGGTTATAACCATCCAAAAAACTCAAAAAACTGAGTGAAGAAAAGGAAAACCAAACCAGCATATAAACCAAGCTAATAGGACTTTCTAGTTAGTGAGAACACATTCAAAGCAAGCTAAGAGAAATAAATTAGAAGGGAAAGACACACTGGTTATGATGTAGGGGAAACCCTAATCTTCACCTATAGAATCAACACGACTGCCTAACTGACAAGAAGCGTCAGAAGGGGGTCAGTGCATTATTTTTTAGAAACTCGCGCTGATCGGCGCGAATGTCAGAAAAATAAATGCATTGACCTAGGATTCAAGGAAAAAAATAAAATATTTCAAAGGCTAAAACCAGACTTGCCACTGTAAATTTCAGGCTTAGAGCAGTAAATTAGGCAACGCAGAGAACACTAAATGGAAATGGTGATACTAGAAAAGTTCACACAAAACCATAAAACAACAATCAAACAAACAGAAGGATTGGCTCCCCAGTGGCATCACCAATTTGTGGTGCAGGTAAATTCTCAGTGCGGACATAAACAATTCCTATAGCCTGAGAGAGCGGGTCTAGCCACAAACAAACGATCTATGGAAAATATCCTTAAGCTAGAATCAAATAAGAGGGCCTACCCTTAAAATGCTATTGCACTTGGTGATGATCTTGCTTCCTTACTCCAACTATCTTCCATTTCCTTCCTTCGAATACCTGAAACAAGTAAACAAACAAAAACAACAAACGTGATAGCATACAATATTGTATTCAGCCTACTTAACAGGTCAAGGAACATTAAGCCATAAAGATGTAAGATAACACTTAATGTAGGAAATCAATCAATAGTTGTATTCATATAAATTCAGAAAGAGATTACAACCAATTCCTTGACATTATTGGTCTCCTTTGACATATCTGGGTTCCCACACTTTTGCTAGCATCTCATGGATAGCCCCAATAAAAAAAAAAATTAAGGCCTCTTCCCTTTAGTCTCAAACCAAACCAAACATACTATTCTCCCTCAAACATACACTAGAAAACTACAAGCTATAGATGTCTTGCTGATCATTCTAACTCACTCCAAAAACTAGTTTAGCGTGGGAAAAGAGAGGTTTATATAACTTGGATGGAGGGGAGATGGCTCCTCTCATCATGGGAGTAGGCCTTATCTCTTGGGTTTGTTCCATCCTAATAGGGGAAAGGAACCCAAATTGACTTCCTCGGCTCCATCCAGCCCAACCATCTATGATACTTCTATTACAAAGCTTCTAGACCTGGAAGCTTTGACGACATATCTAAAAAAATTACCAAAAGAGGATCGACGCGATTGAAAAAGGGCTCAATCACTCTATATGGTGCTAGTGCTAGTTTTAATCTCTGCAAATTGTCGTGAGGAGGAAACTGGTCAGTAGCGTTGGTCTTGTAAAATGGGTAAAAGGAAGATTCTTGGGAAATTATGCAAAGGGGAATTATTGTTCTCATGAAGAGGGACATACAAGGAGTCTCTTCATGATGGGAAAGCATGTAGGGTTCACTATAGAGGTCCTCCAAGATCATGGACGGGGGAGTACAGGAACAGTGACAAAATGTTGTGTAATAGGATGGTCGGTAGGGAGGCTCCAAAATGAAGGTAAGGAAAAAATTTGGAGGGTGGTTGTAGCTGCTACAACATGTTGTCAACTTCTTCGTTTATAGTTTCATAAACATGTAATTCTCTCATAGGACTTCTTATCACTCAGAAGTCTTCCCTAAAAGTTATAAAAAGAAGGAATAATCCGAGGTAACAACAAACCTAATCTTTTAGACTTAGGTTCTAGCCAACCTAAGTCAAGAGAGGGCTCTCTCTTTATATTTTAACTTTGTTTTGGTGGGATTTTAGGCTAGTTCTTAATGCTCATAAGGTTTTGATTTTGGTTGGGTGGTGGAATTCTAGGAACAGATGGATAGAGAAAGGCTTTCAAACCATTGGGCTATGGAGTCGATCAAAGGATGGGTTAACTGGATCAGATCAATCACTAAAGGAAGAGTTCACAGGGCAGGCTAGCAAAGCAAAAGGTAAATCTTCAGGTTCAAATGGATGAGGTAGTCCTAACTAGGGTGAAAGGGAAACGAAGAATACTTAAACCGGGATCAAGATGAAGATCAGGAAGTGATCATGAGCAAAGGGCAACTAAGAATCTTTTACTATAGACCTAGGGGGGAAACTACAGAAGTAAGGGAGCAATTAAGAATTCCTAGACTAAGATAGTTTAGCAGAAAACATAAAGAATGTAAACAATCAAGATAGAGAGCATTTAAGCCAGTTCTGAAATATCTTTTTTTGCTAAAGCAAGAGTCGTACCTTATATTCATTATAAACAAAGACACAAGTTACATATAATACAACTACCCAAAGAGACCTGAGGGACATAAGATCAACAATCCACTCAAGGCTTGGGTGCCAAGCCAAAATCTTGACAAATGGTCCAAGGGCCCACAAACTTAATTGTGAGACCTCCAAAAAACAAACCAACACCTAAATTTCCTGAACTATTTATAAAGATCTACCTAATGAGACGCATATCAGGATTGAAAAAAGGCATATTCTTTGATTCCCAAAATGGACCCGATGAAAAAATAGAAACCATACAAAACAGAATTTGGCTCCGAATGGTGGCATAAACATCACTCATGTAATCTGCCTGAAATCCACCAATTCCAACCTCACAGCTCAACATCCCTGGAAGATAACAGTGAATCTTCACCCAAAATTTAGATAACCCAAAATTGCAACCTGCCTCCAGAAGCCCGCGAGATCTTCTGCCCATCCGATCCCGGAAGAGTCCCTTTGATCTGAGTTGTTCATTTCAACGCCTAAACCAATGGCCATGGAAGATATCGCACAACAAAGATGACCAAGATTTAACGCGCTGCCTCACCAAGTTGCACGTACAATCATGACCATTGATCCACACAGTGAGATCCAATGGTAGAGAATCAAATTGCACCACCCAAGCTAACCAGGCGTTAGTATGCGATGGAGGGTGGTTTTGCAAACTCTCACTCTGCCATGTGTAGGATAATGGATGGGATCGTTGCAAAATACTTGAAACTGTTTCCCACTTAAGAGCGGTGCGATCATCCAAATACCACCAAGGAAGTAGTTTTCCTCTCCGAGGCCTAAAAATGCGAAGATTCTGATTGCTAGTAAAACAGGGATTCCTTCTACGTCTGCTCAACTTTCTTGCCTAAGCCTACATCCCAGAGAAGAAGAGAGGCACACCATTAATTAAGGAACTATGGTGGCCACTGCGCTCCCCCTAATGAATAGTAAAGACCATCTTGCTCACTCCGGGGTATCTAGCGACCATCCGTGTTCGTCCTCCCACCAAAGACCTGTTTGCTAGAAACTAATGACACATACGAAGGCCAAAAAGGTTAAGGGCTTGCCTCCATGGCTTTGTGTCTGAACACTATCCTATATTCTTCCTCTTGCTCACAGCAAAGAGTTCTCAGTCTGCTTTGACGCAAATCCTGCCACTCCATCGAAACCTTGACCTCTATACTACTGACCCCCTGATTGTCAAGAAGATCAACCAGCTTGTTGGCCTTTCTACTAACATGATGAAAGCTGATAGTGCACAGGTTTTGAAGGTGATCCTGAATTCTCTGGAAAACCCTGATTAATTTCCGGTGTTTGGATACTTTCTTCAGTGTTGTTCCACTGTTTATTCTTTTCACTGAGTTAATTACTAGTTTAGAGTCCACTTCTATTATCACATTGCAACAATTATCTTGACTTAGAAAATCCAGGCATTTCTCCAAAGCCATTAGCTCAGCCATGTTATTGGTAGTTGTTCATAGGTGATAATGGAAGATGATTATAATACTTCCCTTGGCATCCCTAAGGACTCTCCATACCCAACACTTCTCGGGTTTCCTTTTGACGCTCAATCAATGTTGTATTTTAGATATCCTTCTGGGGGAGGATGCTAGAAATCCTTCTCTGTTTCCCTTGCTGTAACCTTCCTATTAAGACCTTGAAGAGTTAGTCCCTGCAGCCCCAGCTGTCTGAGAATTTTCCCATCCATATCTGAGGGAGGATTATTAGGGTGGTTGCGAACAGTGGTACCCACTATCTCCTTAAGTTGTTTCAGGATTGTCTCAAACAGGCGATATGGGGGATTTTTTTCCTCCTTGAATGTTCTTTTGTTCCTCTCCTTCCAAACATTCCATATAATGAAGCTTGGTGTAAGGGCCCAGGCTGAGTTGAGAATTTCATAGTCTGAAAAATTTCCCCTCCAACTACTAAGGGTATTGATGATGCTCCCTCTGTCCCTGTCGAATTGTTGAAAGATTTTGGAAAATATGTCCCATAACTAGGAGGTGAAAATGCAGTTGTTGAGTAGATGCTCCATTGTTTCTTCTTGCTCCCCATAAAGTAGGCATCTAGAAGGCCCCAGAACACCCCTCTTCCTAATGTTGTCCCAAGTCAAGATTTTCCTGTGGTAAACCAACCACATGAAGAGTTTAATTTTCATCCACCCTTGATGCCTCCAAAGTTTCTGCCAGATTTTGTCTGAAACGTGGGGATCCAGATCAAGGAGAATTCCTTTTGCTTCTTTAAGATTAAAGGTGCCCTCTTTATTATTTCACCATCTTAGTTGGTCTTGTCCCTCTGAAACTAAGATCATCCTTTGTTCCACCATTTTCCTTAGCTCCTTTGCTTTTGTTTTCAAGGGGTTGTTATTTCTGCAATCAATGTTTTTCCAGATTCTCCATTTCTCCATCTGCTGAGTATTATCCCAGAAGTCCTTTACTTTAATTAATCCTTGTGAATCTGTCTCATGTTTAAGGTTGAGGAAGTCTTCTTTTAACAATATTGGTTCTTGTTGCCACTTATCTTCCCAAAAAAGAGCTAGATTCCCTTCTCTGATTTCCCAGAAACTATTTTCTTGAACTAATCTTCTATTTTCCCAAGCTTTGTTCCAGATGTACGAGCCCTTAATATTACTTGAAATTCTTATGAGATCACCAGTTTTCCAGGATCTTTCATATTTTTCTTTCTAGATATTTGCCCATTGGGTTTCTATATTCTGAACCCAGTGCCACCAAAGTTTGGCCCCTAAAACCATGCTGAGTATTTCCTAATCATCCAAGCCAAGCCCTCCATGGTTTTTGGGTCTGCAAATTTTTTCCCAAGATACTAAGGCCCATTTCTTCTTCATTTCCTCATTACCCCAGAGGAAGTTTCTTTGTACATTTCTGAATTGCTGTAGGACTCCTTTTGGAGCTAGGAGGGAAAATAACATAAAAATAGGGATGGCTTGCAAAATAGCTTTTGTGAGAAGATCTGAAGGTCCATTTACTGACTTTATCCTGCAACTTATTAATCAAGGGTTCCCAAGTGATTTTGAGCATTGGTTTAGCAGTTAGATGGACTCCCAAATATATTGAGGGAAGGGAATCCCTTTGAAAGCCAAGAATTCTGGAAATATTCCTTTGAATCACAATATTGGTATTAAAGAAAAAGATTTTTGATTTGGAGAGATTAACTTCCATACCTGTGGCCATGGCAAAGACGTTCAGGATTTGTTTATATGTTGTAGCTTCTTTGACTGTGGGGACTCCTTGAAGCATTGTATCGTCTACAAATTGTTGATGTGTTAGAGCCTGACCATTCTTAGTTAGTTGAAGGCCATTAATCTTACATGTTACTTTAGCATGCTTGATGGACCTACCAAGTCCTTCCATCATGAGAATGAAAAGAAATGGGGAGAGTGGGTCTCCCTGTCTGACACCTCTGGAAGGACTAAAAATCTCAAAGGGAGAGCCATTCACCAAAATAGAGAAGCTGGAGGAAGTAACTAAGGCCATCACCCACCTGAACCAATTATGATCAAAACCAAAAACAATAAGTACCCTCTTCATATAGGTCTAGTTTACCTTATCATAAGCCTTGGCTATATCTAATTGCATGATCATTCCAGACTTCCTTTTACTACCTAATGAGTGAACCACCTCTTGGGCTTGAATGATGTTGTCTAAAATTTGTCTTCCTTCCACATAACCGATTGTTCCCCTAAAACTAGCACGGGAAGTAGAGGTTTAAGTCTATTAGCCACTACTTTGGATATTATCTTGTAAGCCACATTTCATAGAGCTATGGGTCTAAACTTATCCAGTGTTTGAGCAATGTCCTGCTTAGGGATAAGGGATATAAAGGAGGTATTGAGAACTTTCAAAATAGTTTTGTTCAACCTGGAATCCTCCACTACATTCAAAATATCCTGCTTAAAAATATTCCAGCATGCTTTAAAAAAATCCACATTAAAACCATTTGGGCCTGGTGCTTTTCCATTCTACATTTCTTTGAGGATATCATCTACCTCCTTTTCAGAAACTAGCCTATTTAGATTGAAATTGTCCTCTCTGGATACCATCTTTGGTATGTTTTTAGTTATCTCGCTCATGGATTGTTCTCTATCTAAATTGTTTTCCTAAGTAATGCTTCAGAAGTGCTGAACTAACACATCTTCAATATTCTCATGGGAGGTGAGAAGATTCCCTTCTTCATTCTTAATTGAAGATATTCTGTTGTGGATTCTATTTGCCATGGTGGACCTATGAAAAACTTTCGTGTTATGCTCCCCTTCTTTTAGCCATTGAACCCTAGACTTTTGTCTCTAAAAAATATCCTCTTGTTTACACAGATTATCCCATTCTTGATGATATTTATCCACTTGGTTACTTTTGACTCTATCAAATCCATCCTTGATTAGAGCTTGGTTGAGAACCTTCATTTTGTTTTCAATAGATTTTTTCTCCACAAAAATATTGCCAAAATCATTTCTGTTCCGATCCTTTAGTCTGAGTTTGAAATTCTTTAATCTTTTATGAAGAAGAAACATTCTTTTTCCCTGAATCTGTAAATATTCTGTCCACCATTCTTTAATATTGTTGAAAAAATCTGGATAGGAGAGCTAGATATTTTCAAATCTAAAAGGTCTGTTTCTAAGAATGCCCATACCTTTGATCTCCAGTTGAATCGGCCAGTGATCTGAGCCTCCAAAGGGGAGAACTTCCGCTATTATTTCCTTATTTGTTAGCATCAGATCCTCTGAGATCATGAATCTGTCTAACTTTGAGGCTACCTGAGACTCTCCTCCTCTTTTATTATTCCAAGTAAAGAGGCCAGTATTCGTTTCAGTATCTACAAGGTTCATATTGTCTATAAAGGTTTGAAACTCTAAAGAGTCTTTACTTAGAATTCTGATTCCTCCTTTTTTCTCCGAAAGAGATTTGATCATGTTGAAATCCCCTCCCATGATCCAAGGTATTCCTGCATGTCTGTCCCTGAGATCCACCAGTGAGTCTAGAAACTTGAGTTTGTCATCTATTCTTTGAGGGCCATAAACATTTGTGACCAGATAGGTGTACATGTCTCCTACAGGTTGAATAATGATTGATAAATAGTTCGTGGTAGCCTCAGCATCTATTATGCTAATTTTTTTAGGGTTCCAAAGAGTGAGAATTCCCCCTGCTGTATCCTCTACTTTAACTTCTAGAAACTCAAATCTACTGAGCCATTTACTATGGATTTGTCTTAATTTTTGAATGGAATATTTCGTTTCTTGGATAAAGATTATGTCCAACATTTCTTGTTTCATCCTATTGCTAAGAATTCTCTGCTTTCTCTTACTTCCCAGACCTCTGATATTCCAAGATGTAAAATTCATAATTAAATATTTGTAAAGGAGTAGCTATCTAGATCTTTCATCTTGCCTGAATCTATCATTAGCTTGCCACATTCCATCAAGAGTTCATTCTGCTTTTTCCTGCCTCTTTTCTTACCTGGGTTTCTTGTTGCTAGTCCCAGAGTTGTTTTCATCATCTTCACCCCTCTTTTATCCTACTTATCTATATTTTTTCCTTTCTCCAATGCATTAGCCTGTGTTTTCCATAATAACAACTTTTGTATTCTATTGAGCTCTTCTTGAGGTACCGAATCCACTCCTCCCATATCTCTCTAAATCAAGAACCCTTCCAGATCTAGGTTTTCTTTATCAAGAATCTCCTATAGCTCATGGTCCTCCAGGTCCATTTCACTCTGGGTCATCTCCTGATCCATCTCAAGTTCTGTATCGCTCATAATGGTTTCTTTATGATAATCAGTTTCTTGCATTTGGTCACGTTCTTCTTCTTTTTTCTTTTCCCCAGGATTTCCTTCCATTGCCTGATCTTCCTTTGTGATCTCTTCGTCTTCCTCAAGAACTTGGAACTTATTTTGACTAACCTTTAGCTCTTCACCTTGATGTTGCTTGGGTCCTCTCTTGCCACCTTTTCCTCGATTCATCACTTTCTGGTAGCTATCTGTTCCTTCACTGTGTTAGCCTTGTTGTTATTTACCACTTTATGGAGTGGATAGTATCTAAATAGATGCCCATGTTCATGACATCTATGACATCCGAATGGAATATGATCATAGTCTATTGTTTGCACCCATTCTTCATCAAAAACTTCCAGGATCACTTCATCTGGTAGAGCTCCTGATAGATCCATTTCCACACATATCTTAGCAAAGGAAGTGTATTTCCCTCTTCTTGTGGCTTCAGAAGCTTTAAAAAAATGACCTAATTTATTGCTTATGGTTGTTAATGATTCGTTTTGTCAGTAATAAAGAGGTAAAGAATAGATTCTTACCCAGATCGGTACTGAAGTAAAAGCCTCACGTTCCGAGACAAAATTCATCATCCATGGCCTCATGTAGAGTCCAACTGCTACATAGAAGTAGGGTCCTCCTTCAAATACTCTGTCCTTGTCTTCAATATTAGTGAACACCATAGTGAAGAATCCCTTTGACCCAAGATGAAGGTCAATGCTCCCTGTAGGTTTCTAGTGATATTTGATCCATGTCTGTAAAGGTTTTTCAGTGGGCCATAGTCCCATGAACTTACAAATAATAGAATATGTCCGCATGTGATCCCTATGTGCCTATAGAGCAGGATCATTTAAAATAACTCTGGGTGTGAACTCAGTTTTGGGTTTGCAGGATCCCTTTTGTTTCTTGTCTTTAGTTCCCTATTTTTTGTCTTCTACCTCCTTTTCCTTTGTGCCATTGATTTCCTTATTGTTGGCTTCTACTGTCTCCTCTTCCATATTTCTTTCCCCTTCCTCCGAAGTACCTCTAGCATTTTCTAGAGGTTTCTTACCTCTACTAGCAACGGCCTCCTTGAAGGAGGGAGTGGCTCTCCCTACTCTGTGACCCTCCATGAGGAACACTGTCTGCAACTCACTGAAACCCTAGAAGTTTGCCTTCGTTGTTCCGTCGCCCTTCAATATGAACTCTTGAAGTCACTGGTTTGTACAACCTTACATCTTCTCTGTTATTCTTAATTTGTCGTAATGATCTGTAGGGGTTGGGTTAGTGCTTGAAAAATATGCTTGTTTGTACAACCTTTCATATTCTCTATTTTTCTTAATTTTTCGTAATGATATGTAGGGGTTGGGTCAGTGCACCATAAGGCAGTTCTAAAATATCATTCCTAATTTAACATTCACATTTCATAGAGACACATATGATTATTTATAAACATGAAGAGAATGTTATAAAATTATATATTACGGAGCAATGGAACACATAAAATATTGCAGAAATATAAACACAAAAAATGCTAAAAACAAGAGAGACACAAATATACGTGGTTCACCCATTTTGGGCTACGTCCACCTCAAACAGCCAATCCTTCCTTTCTATTATCCAGCAAAATGAAGAGACACAACCTACAGCAAATCCGCTGTAATATCCTCTGTTTTCTCTCACAGTCTCACCTTTCTATTTCTCGCTCACAGAATACACATCTATATCTCAACCTCAAATACAATGCCCTCATAAAAAGAGAGGGGTTGCCTTCTAGGGAAAGAAACCCTAAACTAAACATAAGTTCTACCATCAGATCATCTACCTAATGAACGGCTTAGATTGACTAGAAATTACTATACTTTTACAAGGCAATTTTACATTTGTTTTAGCTTCGGGGGTGCTGCCCCTGAGCCCCCGCAAGGGGACCGTTGGCCCCCAGACCCCCCAGCCAGGGGGGATCGGCCCCCCCAGACCCCCGTAGGGGGGACAAGTCCCCCCCGCACCCCCCCGCGTGGACGGGTGTACAAACTTCCTAGGGTATACATCCGGCTGAAACAAAGACCTCTGAACAATCATGCTCCACACACAACAGAGAAATAATAATACACATGAGATAGAGAATACTTATTTGATTTCCACTTTACACAAGAATCCTCTGAAATGTCTTTACTTTATTCCTTGATCCAGCAAGCCAATCCAGTTTTGATTAAAATAGCTCCTTAACTTGAGAAGAAAATGTCTATAGAAATTTATTTGAATCCACACTCAATACTTCGAAAGGTAAAGTATTTATACAAAAGGTATTTACAAAATATCTTAAAACAATATGATAATTAATATAGGAAATCAAAATATCTTCAAGCAGGAAGATAGAGACAGATGGAAAATTGCGTCATGATGTCCCTTTTATTGTGTTTGTGCTGGCTGTTGTAGTTGAACTTGAGCCCTTTTAAGCTGGCTGATATGTGTACGTTGGAATCATATTTTCTTTTAACCTTTGACTGATACTCTTTACCTGTTACTCTTTGACCTTGTTTACCTATTTTCATCTGGCTACCATTTAGATTTACTGTGGTAACTTATAGTAAATCTATTACATTTTTCCACCATTCATCTTCAAGTAACTTATCTTGAGCATCCTTCTATATATCTCATCTTCCTTAGTGTATTGGGAAAATTTTGGCTTGGTGAAAAATATTTGCTTTTCTTGATGTTCTAGGAAGAATAAACTTTCTAAAGTATCATATAATACTTTCCTTATTGGTAATGCTTTGACTTCTGAAGTGCTAGTCTATTCTTTGGACAATTTCTCTAGTCTGTCAACATAGTTTGATTGGATCATAAGTTTTTCATTGATTACCATGGGTTTGGGAAGGCCTTTATCCCTCAAAATATGAAGCTTTTCCATGAACCTGTCAATACCAATCTGCATGTTATGGCATTTTTTCTCTAGATTGAGCATAAGGTTCTTTTTATTTAGAACCTTTTTGACTTGGAGGACGGTTTTAGTTTTATCCTCCACACCAAGTTCACTTAGTTCCTCCCTGTTCTTGATGTTCAAGAATTGCATGAGTTGATTAGCCTCTTTAGGCTGGTCTCCCGGGTCTTCTTTGATCTTTTGTATTGATTGATGGCCACTTTCACCAGTTCTGTTTGCTCGAATATTTCTTGAATTGATGGCCAGACATCATTGACAGAGTCATTGATGTTGGCCTGGAGCATTTCCTTAGTTTTTCCTTGTGGCTTTTGCAATTTTAGATCTTTTTCAAGGAACTTTATCCTCTCACCCATCCTTAAATATTTCTATGCTTCTTATTTCTATTGTACTAGAGCACGCTTACAGTTAGTTTCTAGGCTTTATATTTTCTCCTTAAGTTGTTTTAGCTCTGTAGCCTGGATGGACATTTCCTCCACGGATTTTACTAAATCTATTGTCTTTTCTGTTGATGTACCTATTGTTGTAGATTCAGTTGTGATTGGAAATGATGTAGCAAGTGGAGTTGTTGTTGCTAATGACGCTACCAATGTTGAGGAAACTATAGTAGAGACTGTGGGAATAACATTCTATGGAGTGGTGGCCAACTCACTTTTTTTATGCTAAATCAATGTGTCTAAATCTTTCTCAGTTTCCTTCTGCTAATTATTTAGCTTAAGGACTAGGTCCATAAGTTCTTCTTGTTCCTTCTAAGTTTCTAATACTTTTGATGTTTGTGGATGATGGAGATGTGGAATTTTGAGCTACCTTTTCAATGCAACTATGTCATCATTCTTCTTTTTAATTAACCTTTCTACAAGCTTAACATCTTTGCGATCGTGTCCCAACTCTATGATTAAGTCCTCCAAGGAATTGATCCTAGTTTCCTTGGCATGTGAGGAGGCCTTTTCTAGTTGAAACTGTATTGATATATTATTCAACGAATTTTGTAACTGGTGGGCTTCAATGGCTTTGCATGTCAATGTAGAGTATACCATCTCTCCTATCTATTTATGCAATTCAATCTAGTCAATAGGATGTATATCCTTTGCCAACACTTCAAAATCTGTCTTCGGGTCGTCAGCTGTTGATCTGGGCTACTGGTTGGTGGGCTTAAGAAAAATCATCTGTATTTTACCTTCTTTCATATCAAAGGCTAACATAAGCCTTGTTTAGTTGGTGGGATCCATTTTGAGGTACTGTGCATAGCTTTGGGCTTTTAACCTGTCATTCCTAGCCTTTATTTCTTTTTACTTTTCTCTGATATCCTAATCGTGGTCAGCAAGAATCCTGAATGAGGACTCTTCCACACTTTCCTATTTTTCCAACATTTGAGCATGTGATGTGGAAGGTTCTTGTGTTTCTCCAGAGGGAGTAGCATTCATGCTCCCTTCTCTTTCTATGTTTGTGGCTCCAGTTGTTTCTTTTATGAATTCTTGCTCGGAGAAAGGATTTAACCTTTGCCTCTTTACATAAGTCTGTGAAATGGCTCTACCTAAAGGAGTCGCCTCTTCCTTGTCTATTTTGAGGTTCTTCTCCTCATTTAGAGGAGTCTGCATGGTAGGGGGAGTACTCATAATGTGTTCTGGTAGTCTTGTTTAAGTCAGTTCTTCTGATATATCTGGTTGCTCTGACTCTTCTTGAACTTGGGGTCCTTCTTCTGCTTGCTATTCACTGCGTGTCTGTGGTTCCCTTTGGGCTTTAGATTCTCTTCGTACTTGTATGAAACAATATTCATCAAGTCTCCTCTCTAGATGAATTAATGTATTTTCAACAACAACCTCAGTGCTATCTCTACCAACTAGAGTATTTTCCACCCATTTCAACTGATTTGCATATTTTTCTATCTCAGGGATTCTGTGGTGGATATAGGGAGACAACTTGTTTTTCTGTCTTCTATTGTAGATGACATCAAAGGGGTCATATATCCATATGAAGCTTTGTTTCAATTTGATCCTTTGGAGGATTTCTTCTGCTTCTCTTCCAACTTCTCGACTATTGCACACAAAGGGGCCTAGTTGATCTTTGATTCTGAGTTGAGCCTTCTTTTTGGCTTTCAAAAAATGCACCTCATCTAAATTAATTAACTACCTATAGTATTCAAAAGCAAATAACCTCATTGGGAGGTATCTAGGTAACTTGTATGGTGCTAACACACAGCCATAGAACCTAATTTCAGTGTGATTTTGGTACAAGTACCAATCTCCCACTTTTTGTTGTTTTAAAAGCAGTAGGATCCTTCTAATATCTGAACTAATCCTTGGAGGAGGACTTCCTAACAGCATGGTCACTACAGGATGAACAAAAAGGTCTATGAAGTCTGTGTATGGACATGGTAATTCATATTTGTGGATCAAAGGATTCTAGAAGACTATTGACCCAGGGTTGCCTCTAGTATCAAGTTTTTGAAGAGTAAATGGGAATTTATCTACTTGATAATATAAGAAAAGGTGGTACAAAACTGAGGAATACTTGAATACTCTTTCATTTTTCATTCTCAATAATTGATCATCCATTTTATCTGCTATAAATTTGGCATAGTCATATCTGACACCAGGGGGCTATCTTGTGGTGAAAATGGACATGAAGGCTAGAATGATTTCATCAACATATTAACTGGTAGTATGGCCTAAAACACTAGATATCATTGACACGATGTCTTGGCCAAGTTTAGAAAACATGGTCCACATGTATGGGGGAGGATCCTTTGGAATGTGTTTCTCTTCCAGAATAAAGGCCTGGAATACTTCAGCAAGTACAGTAGGGGTAATCTTGGGGAATTTGTCAAGAAGGTCTCCAATGGAAATAGGGGTCAGATTTTGTCCTGGTTGTAACTGCAGGATTTCATTGACGGATTCAACAATGATGGTAAAGAGTACATCCTGGTTTGGATACATCACTGCTCTTAGACTGGGGCTGTAATTGGTATGGAAATAATGAAAAAATTCAGGGAGGATATGGACCTCTGGGAACTGGTACTTGGGAAAATTGGATTCCCAAAGCTAAATTTGGTCAGATTGGTTTAGATGTTGATCCTTGTATCAACAGTATAGTTTAATAGGGGATTCGCGGAGAATAGTGTCCTTGATTTGGAAATCTCTTACCGCCAAAGGGAGATGGTCTAAATCCAGATGTGGAGTGGTATTTGGATGGACATCCATTGAAACTAGAGTGGCCATTCTTAGTTATTGTGGATTTAATAATGGGAAAAATGGTTTTTCAATTTGAATTGGGGGAAAATTGGTTCAATTTAGAGCTATTTGCAGTTGTTGGGAAATTTTTTCACTTAATTACTTGATAACTTAAAGCAATTGAGTAACAAGTTTGGGAATGAGAAAGGGTTTCTTAGTGAATTTGAAAAAATACCTGGTTTTGGCATTGAATGGGTCGATTGACGACTGTGTATAGTTGTAGGAGGTGCAGGTGACTGAAGGGTGGATTGGAAGTTTCAGCAGCTTTTGCAGGTTGGCAGTTGGATGTGGGTTGATAGTTACATGTAGTCTATCACTTGCATGGAGGTCTGAGTATCTTTTTCATGATAAAACCAAAAAACAATGAGTTTTTAGTTATATTTGCAAAGTCAATTGTTTGGCGGGTACATGGGAAAAAGGTACATTGGCTTTTAACGGGAGATGAGATGTTTTTTTGTCTAGTGAGAGGCGATAAGTAGGTTTGATTGCACCGCTTTTGGGCAGGAGTGGTTTCGGGGGGAGGTCGCCCGATGCCACTCATCAGGCGTCGCATAGCATTGGGCCCCAAACGGAAACCATCCATATCGGGTGGGTAAAGATCGGCCTTTGGAGGTTGCCCGATATGATCGTCCACCGTTGGATTAACGGGAGATTGACCGTATGGTGATTTCATTGGTAGGGCCGATTATTATTTAACCACAGATCGGTTAATTAATTTCTTTTATCAGGATAGGGATTTTATAAATTTTATGTTTCAAACTTTTAGGGCAGGGTATTAATATAAGGGTCTTATTTATAACTATATACAGGAAAGGTTATATTTCTTTTTTGGGATTTAATATATATATATCTATCTATCTATATATATATATATATATATATATATATATATATATATATATATATATATATATATATATATATATATATATATATATATATATATATAGAAATTAATGTGGAAATGAAAGTGCTAAGTGTAATGTTGTTTATTTTATTATTGTCATAACACATTATACTTAGGCTTGAAGTGTTTTTTGGGTTTTTGAAGAAAAGGGGTTTTCCATGGGGGGTGATCACTTTTTCTAAGGTTTTGTCCTTAGAGAAAGGGATTTATTACGGGAAAATGACTTTTCCTTAGGAAAATGATGTTTTTTCTTAGGAAAAGGGACTTGTTGGGGAATATGAGTGAATTTGAAGCGAGTGAATGTTTATTAGGGAACTTTTAGTACTTAGGACCTATAAGTCATTGGGATGAGGGTCCGGTCCCTCTAGAAGTCATAGAAATGCTATGATCCCCTTTGACTTAAGATTTTGGGTACTTAAGACTTTTTATTGGAAATTAGTTGAGCGAAAGGTGTAATGAGTAAAGGAAGTTAATCATTTTTGACTTTCTAAACTTCATACATGCCCAATTTTCCTCCATACTTTAGAACTTTGATTACGAAGGTGCATAATATGCTTTATATAACAATCATCATAATTTTGCAACCATTCTTCTACTTACCCACCTACTCATCCTACCATTTTTACTTCTCTTTATTAGGGTGCACATAAGCTGGCAAACCCTTATTAAAACATTTCTTTTATTTTACAATAGTAATCTAACTAATTCTAACCTTATTACATCCAAGGTCTCAGATTAACAGTTGAGCTCCTTTTATTCACTCTACCTAATCTAATTATCTGCCAAGATTACACTATTTGGTTAGATTTTATTCTCTAACTATAAACATGAAATTGAAAACATGAAATAGTCAAGTTTAAACATTTTGACTATCATGGATTGTGGCAAAGGCAACATGTTGCACACAATCATTTATTCTGCATCAAAAGTAACTAGGAGTGGCATTTTCACTTGCACACTTTCATGGTCTATTCTTTTCTTGGGGTTCATTTTTTCATCTTTTTGACCTTTTTATTCTTTTTGTCCTTTGATTTCTCTTTTAGGACATACCCTCTTTACATTTTTTAATTTTTTGAATATGGAAAACATTTGCAGAAAGAAAAGGTATGTACATATTACATGTTTAATCTCAGCCATTAAAAAATTATGACTCCTATTGGTATAGGAACCTAACAATGGCTCCACTTGAGGATGGCATTTCCTGGTGAAATTTCAAGAACTTGTAGATCAATGGCCTTCTAAATTGTTGTGACTTTAGTCTACAACTTTGCCCTTTCGCTTTTCTGCATTATTGCTATTTATGACAGTGAAAATTTTGAAGCTTAGGGCCTTCTCTTTGAGCTTCAACTCTAAAAATTCACTATCCAATCAACACTAAACATTTTGAAAAGTAGAATATGCACAAGTGATTAGTGAAATTAGTAACTAGGATCTTTATAGTGCTTAAGCATTCGACCATTAACTGGTCCTCCTTCTACTTCTGTGCCATCCAATTCTTTGAGGAAAAAAGCATTATTGCCTCTAAAAGCATAAATGATATAAGGGCCTTTCCATAGGAAGTCAAACTTCCCATGTTTACCTTTATCCTCCCTTCTTGAGTCCCATTTCAAAACTTTATCTCCTAGGTAAAAATATTTTGCCTTAGTCCTTTTGTCAAAAGCTTTCTTGATCCTTTCCTACACAACTTGGGATCTGATATACACTTCTTCCCTGGTCTATTGCAAGTGAATTGTCTACTTCATTCTCCTTTGAATATCATTTGGCTCAACTTGCACTTCTTGGAGTAATTTCATCACTGGTGTTCCCAAGGAAGATGGGAAAACAACCTCCATTCCATAAACTAATTGATAAGATCTGGTGCCAATGGATTTCTTTGTGGTCAACCTATCTGCCTACAAGGCATTTACTAGCTTCTTGTTCTAGGTTTTCTTGTTATCCTCCAACATTTTTTTGATGATATTCACTAAGCTCTTGTTAGAAGACTCTATTAGTCCATTTCCTTGGGGATAGTGGGCTGTGGCGTGACCCAGGGTTATATGATATTTGTTACAAAGATCACTCATTCTCTTGGATTTGAAGGTTGCTGCATTGTCAGTGATTATTTTGGTGGGGCATCTGAATCTGCACAGAGTGTTCGCCTCAAGGAAGTTTATTATAACAGTATTAGTGGCTTGTCTTGAGCGTATGGCTTCTATCCACTTTTTGAAATAATCTGTAGTAGTCAAGATCCATCTATGTTGGGCAGAGAAAGGTGGATGGATTTCACCAATGAAGTCAAGACCCCACTATTGAAATGGTGCTTCAACAAATATTGGCTTCAAGGGTAATGGTAAATGTTTTTTCTTTCCTTCAAAAATATGACATTTATGACATGAGGTTACAAATTTCTTTACATCAGAAAACAGAGTGGGCCAATAAAAACTGGCTCTTAGGATCTTGTCAGCTGTGGTTTTCCAGTGAATATGTCCCCCACATTCACCTACATGAAACTCCTATAAAATTTTGTTAGATTCTTCTTTTAATAAATAGTTAAGAAGGATGCCCTCATGATTTTCTCCAAAATAAAGCATTGTCAATTATGCATAACTTCAAAGATTTCATTTTTAAGAACCTATTTTTAGTCCTGGATAGCTCTGGAGGAGCTTGTAAATTTTGTAGAACGTATATAATGTTAGCATACCATGGTGAATCAGTAAAGGCCTGGCTGATCAGTGGAGTCGCCATCTCCTCTTCATTATCCAATTTTGCAATAAAATTTATGTCTAGGGCCTAACAGTTCGATTCAGCCATGAGCTTGGCTAAACCTTGGCCTTTGATCAGTTTTGTAGGTTCAATTCCTAAGTCATATTCTAATATAGTAGCTATCCATTTCCCTCTCTTCCCATCTGGACCATCCTGTGTTAAGATTTTTTTGACTACAACATTGAGAACATAAGCTATTATGATAGGTCTCTATAATATTAATGACCCCCCCATTACTATTGTCATTGTATCCCTTATTGTTATTATTGTGCCCCATAGAATCCCTCTATTGTTATTTTTGTGCCTTTATATTATTATTGTTAGGTTGGCTTGGTTATATTGTGACCTCGTAGACTCCTATATATAGAAAGGAGGTTTTGTCATTTGAATCATCTAAGAATTGTTCATTTTTGTAATGTAAAATAGGTTTCCCCCTCAAAGAGGCTTATTTATAAGGTGTTGATCTATCTTTTCTATCTTTTTGTGAGCTAGTTTCATAACATTTGGTATCAGAGCTATGGATTCTAGGGTTTCGTTGCCCCAAATAGGCCTTCGTGGAATTTTCACTATAACATTTTCGATACGAAGTTTCATAAGCTACAAAAAAACCCTTTTGAGAAGAAATCCGTCTGATTCAACCTCGCGTCTGAATTTCAAATCTTTTAGGGCTATATTTTTGGATATATGATCTGATGAAGTTATGGTTTTTGCAAGCTCCAGAATTTCCTCTAAAACAGGTCATCATGGAATTTTCGCTATAACTCTTTCACTACAAAGTTTCAGAAGCTAAAAAAAAAAAAAAAACCAATTGAGATTAAATCAGTCTTAACCTTGACTCTGAATTTCAGATCCTGTCTCACTATATTTGCGGAGATATAATCTAAGGAAGTTAGGGTTTTTGCAGACCCCTCAATTACATTCCAAACCAGTCACCTTGGGAAAATCATCATAACTTTTGCTTTGATCATCAGATTTAATTTTCGTAATAAGTTGTAGAAAGAGGATAGACTTTAGTTTATTGTGTATATTTTTCAGATCCAAAGGTCAAAAAAGTGGCACGTGGCATGTCGTACAAGTTCGCTTTATTGAACTAGTCTATAATCAGGTCACCGTGGGAGATTTGGCATAACTCTTCCTTGGAGAATCAAATTTTGATCAGACTGGTGGCATTGGAAAGAGGATGCAGAGGGCTACTCCCGATCATGATTTCAGAATTGGTAGATCCAAAATTACAAAGGTACATCATATTCAATATCGAGCTCTTGAAAGTGAAAAAAGGTGTGTATGTTTTAAATTTTTGCATAAGCTTGGTTTGAAAAATTAGTTTAAAAGAATTCAAAGGACATAGTGAAGCATTATTATTGGTAATTGATGCCCCAAAGAAAGAAAATGGAAACACCTAGTAAGCAACTTGAAAGCTCTAGCATGACTCATGAAGAAGAGGAAGAAATGCAACATGATATATCAATATTACAAAACCAAGTGCAAAAAATTTCACTCGCACAAAAGGTAACAAAAAATAAGATGAATGGTTTAAAGAAAGATGTAGAAGCTAAAATGGATGGTTTAAAGAAAGGTGTAGAAGCTAAGATGAATGACTTGGAAGCTAATATGGACAGCATGGAAACTAAGATTGACGACATGGAAGCTAAGATGGATGGCATGGATGCTAAGATGGAAGCTAAGATGAATGGCATGGATGCTAAGATGGAAGCTAAGATGAATGGCATGTACGCTAAGATGAATGGCATGGACGATAAGATGGAAGAATTGAAGATAAATTTGAATAAGTTGCTACAAGAAATGGTCACTAATGGTGAAAGGGTAGTAAGGGAAACTCATGATGAGAACAAAATAAATGTTAATCATGATTTCATAGACTCTAATGTTGAATTGAAGACCCACCATGTTCCAAAAATCGATATGAGGAAGTTTGATGGCAAGGATCTCGGAATATAGATACTACAGATGGAGCAATTTTTCGATCTCCATAATGTTAAAAAGACACAAAAGGTACGTATTGCAACTATATATTTGGAACCAAATGAGTTTGTATGGTATAGATGGCTTTGCTCTCGTAAACAAATTGTCACTTGGGCAATTTTTACGGAAGAAATGATAGCACATTATGAGGATACAAAAAGAAACACTTTTTTTATCCAATTGATAAATCTCAAACAAAAGGGTTCAATGATGGAGCACATTGAGGACTTCCAAAAATTGAACATAAGGGTAAAAGAGATTCCATAGGAGCATAGGATTGATGTGCTCATAGGGACTTTAAAGGATAATATCCAACATGAGATGACTTTGGGAACTTGATTCATTGGTGAAGGCATTCAGGTTAGCAAGAAAAATGGAAAGCAAAATGATGGCAACCAAGAAGCCTACCACTCACAACTATAAAGATGGAAGTGTTGCTACCCCTATCCTTCCACAACCTTCAAGGTTGACACCACAACAATTGGAAGAAAAAAGAGCAAAAGAGCTTTGTTACAATTGTGATAGAAAATACACTAGAGGTCATAAGTGTGCTGAGAAGAAATTATTCTATACAGATTGTGAAAAGGAGGAAGAAAAGGAACAAGAAATTTCAAAATAAGAGAAGATACTCTAGGAACAAAGCCTAGATAAATAAGAAATGAATCCGACCATATCTTGTAATGCATTGGCTGGAATTACCACACCTCAAACTATCAAGATAGAAGGACATATCAAGAAGAAAAGGGTAATAGTGTTGATTGATTCAGGAAGTACCCATAATTTTATTCATTGTAAGATAGCAAAGGAATTGAATTGCTTCTTATATCTAGCACCAGAGTGTCAAGTGATGGTTGCAAGTGGAGGAACCATAAATTGCTATGGAAAGTGCCATAATATAAAGTTATCCATGGGAGAATATGTATTGAATAGCCCAATGCTTTCCATTCCAATGGGTGGTGCTGATGTTGTACTAAGAGTCTAATGGCTACAATCCTTGGGTACAATAACTTTTAATTTTCAAGAAATTTTCATGAAATTTTGTGCGGAAGGAAAGGAAGTTGAACTAAGGGGTATTGCAGGGAAACCGAGAAAGATAATCAGCTCTAACAATATGACAAAGATTCTAAAGAAGGAACAACGAGGTGTAAATTCACAATTATGTTCGCTAGAGGTTCCCACATCAAAATCATCTATTTCTCCAGATCTCCAAAAAGTCTTGGACAATAATTCCAAGGTATTTGAGACTCCCAAAGGTCTCCCACCTATTCATGATCATGCTATTCATTTGATTCCAGGAAGTGTTCCTCCAAACATTAGGCCGTAAAAATATCCCTATGCCCAAAAGAGTGAAATTGAATGTATGGTTGCAGAAATGCTAGAGGCTGGTATAATTCAACCTAGTCAAAGTTCTTTCTCTGCTCCAATATTATTAGTTCACAAGAAGGATGGATCATGGCACATGTGTCCAGATTATAGGGAGCTCAACAAGCTCACTCTTAAAGATAAATTATCCATTCTTGTCATTGATAAATTATTGGATGAATTTCATGGATCAATTTACTTCACCAAGTTAGATCTTCCTTTAGGATATCATCAAATTAGAATGAAGACGAAAGACATTTCAAAAACAACATTTAGAACTCATGAGGGTAATTTTGATTTTTAGTCATGCCTTTTGGCCTTACTAATGCACCTTGTACATTTCAAGGTTTGATGAATTCCATTTTCAAAACCACCCTTAGAAAATTTGTGTTAGTATTTTTTGATGATATACTAATCTACAACAAGTCTTGGAAGGATCATGTCCAACATGTTCACATGGTGCTCAAACTATTGGAGGAGAAACAATTATATGAAAAAATCTCAAAATGTTTCTTTAGAGTACAAGAGGTAGAATATGTGGGTCATATTGTATCTCATGAAGGTGTTAAGGTAGACCTTGGTAAAATTAAAACCATTATGGAAAATCCCCACATCCATAAAGCATCTACGAGGATTTCTCAGGTTGACAGGGTATTATCACAAGTTTGTTAAGAATTATGGGACAATAGCAGCACCTCTAACAACTTTATTGAAGAAAGATGCATTTTCATGGACTCTAGAAGCAACGAAGGCCTTTGAACATCTTAAAGAGGCAATGTGCCAAGCACCTATCTTAGATACGTCGGACTTCACAAAAACAGTTATTATGGAATGTGACGCCTCAAGAAATGGAATCGGTGTTGCTTTAATGCAAGAAGAAAGACCCATTGCTTTCGAAAGTCGTCCAATCAAAGGAAAGTATTTACACGAAGCTATTTATGAGAAGGAAATGTTAGCAATACTACATGCACTTAAGAAATGGAGACCCTACCTAATGGGAAGACACTTCAAGGTAAAAATAGATCATGATAGTCTTAAATACTTTTTAGAACAAAGATTATGTTTAGAAGAGCAACAAAAATGGGTCACAAAGATGTTGGGTTATGACATTGAAATCATCTACAAAAAAGGGAAGCAAAATGTTGTGGCAGATGCACTCTCAAGAAAGGATGAGGATGTGGAAGCATTTATTTGCGCCATTTATATTATCAAAACAGATTGGATAAATGAAGCAAGGGATGAATGGAAGAATGATGAGGAAGTGTGGGAACTCATTCAAAAGATACAACAAGATCCCAGTACAGCTGATACATTTATATGGAAAAACGATTCGTTATGGTACAAGGATTGGGTATACCTATGTAAGAATTCCCAACTCAAACAAAAGATTCTTCGGGAATTGCACACCTCTCCCTTAAGAGGGCACTCAGGATTTCTAAAAACCTACCACATGATTAAGAAGGATTTTTCTTGGGATGGCCTTAAATTGGATATTCAAAATTTTGTGGCGGAATGTTTGGTTTGCCAACAAAATAATGTTGAAACAATTAAGACTCCAGGACTATTACAACCTTTATCCATTCCAAGCCAAGGTTGGGAGGATGTTTCAATGGATTTTATCACAGGTTTACCCAAGTCCGAAGGAAAGAGTGTTATCATGGTGGTAGTGGACAGACTTACCAAGTATGCATACTTTTGTGCATTATCTCATCCATTTAAAGCGAGTACAGTTTCTACTGCATTTATGAAAACAATTGAAAAGCTACATGGAAACCCAAAGATTATTATAAGTGACAGAGATCCCATTTTCCCTGGAAATTTTTGGACATAATTATTTTCTTGTCTTGGTACTCAGTTATCTCATAGCTCATCTTATCATCCTCAATCTGATGGGAAAACTGAGATAGTAAACAAATGTTTGGAAGGATATCTTCATTGCTTTGTATCTGATAAACAGACACAATGGGTCAAATGGCTGCCTCTGGCTGAATGGTGGTATAACACTTCCTTCCATATTGCAACAAAAAAGACCCCATTTATGGCACTTTATGGATATCATCCACCATTCATCAAATCATATTTAAGAGAAAATTCTAAGGTTCAAGCAGTGGAACATCACATCGAGCATCAGCAACAAGTTCTCCAACTCTTAAACGATAACCTCACCTTGGCACAGAATAGAATGAAACAGCAGGCAGATCAACATCGCAACGAAAGAAGTTTTGATGTAGGTGATTGGGTATTCCTACGACTATAGCCATATAAACAAATGCCCCTTAAGCAAGCTAAGAAGGATAACAAATTATCACCAAAGTATTATGGTTCATACAAGGTGTTGCGAAAGATAGGTACTATGGCATACAAATTGGAGCTTCCTGTAGCTTCTCGAGTGCACCAAGTTTTCCATGTTTCATGCTTAAAGAAGGTTATAGGTGACAAGCTACCAGTTCAGACAATATTGCCAGAACTTGATGAGGAAGGAAAAATCATATTGGAACCTGAAGCAGTCAAAGAAACAAGAACTCAATAGCTATGAAATAGATCAATTTTAGAGCATCTCATCAAGTGGAAGAACTTACCTGTTGAAGATTCCACATGGGAGGATGAGAATTTTATACAAAAGCATCCAAACTACTCAAGCGTTGAGGACAACACTTTTTTGAAGGAGAGGGGCATGTTAGGTCCCTATAATATTAGTGATCCCCCCATTACTATTGTCATTATATCCCTTATTGTTATTATTGTGCCCCTATTGTCCCCATATTGTTATTATTGTGCCCCATAGAATCCCTCTATTGTTATTTTTGTGCCTTTATGTTATGATTGTTAGGTCGGCTTGGTTATATTGTGAATCCGTAGACTCCTATATATAGAAAGGAGGTTTTGTCATTTGAATCATCTAAGAATTGTTCATTTGTGTAATGTAAAGGAGGTTTCCCCCTCGAAGAGGCTTATTTCTAAGGCGTTGATCTTTCTTTTCTATCTTTTTGTGAGCTGGTTTTATAACATATTACATGAGAATATAGGATGTAAACTCTGAAATATTTGATGGCTTTGACTAGAGCAAAAGCTTTCCTTTCCATTATATTTTACTTTAAAGGTGCATCCCTCAGGGCTTTGCTAAATAAGGCAATGGGTTGCTTAAAACCCTGATCATTCTTCTGCAGTAGGACTACAACAATTGTGTGTTCTGAGGTGAAAGAAAATATAATGAAATCCCTATCAAACATTGGACTAATTAGAATTGGGTTTTGTGTCAAGGCTAGCTTAATATCTTCAAAAGACCTCTTAGCCTCAAGTGTCCATTTAATATTCGAATCTTTCTCCAACATGTTATTTAATAATCTAATTAGTTCTGTTAAGTTAGAAATAAATCTTCTCAGAAATTTTATTTTACCTAAAAAGGCTTGTAGTTCTCTAATGCTCCTAGGATGTGGTATCTATAAGATGGCTTCAATTCTTGCAGGATCTATTTGGATACCAACTTTAGAGATTATGTGGCCTAATAGTTTTCCCTCTTCCAACCCAAACAAATATTTTTTAGGATTCAAATAAATTCCATACTTCCTACACTTGGTGAAGACCTGCCTTAGATGATCTAGGTGTTGTTCATTAGATTTAGAGAATATTGTGATATCATCTAAGTATATTACAAGGAAGTCATGGATTTCCTTAGAAAAAGCTATATACATAGCTATCTGAAAAGTGGCCCCTGCATTCTTTAACCCAAAAGGCATCTTCACATACATGAAAGTGCCCCAAGGAGTGGTGAATGTAGTTTTTACCTGATCGTCTAGGTGGACTAAAATCTAGTTATAACTAGAAAACGCATCTAATAGTGAGATTCTAGCTATACCTACTACCCTCTGTAATATGTGATCCATCTTGGGAAGGGGGTAGTTATCCTTGACTGAAACTTTATTGAGATTCCTAAGGTCAATACACAGTTTAATTTCACTAGTTTTATTTCTTGTGGGTAACAAATTAGAAATCTAATCAAATAATCTAAGTGGTGTTATGATCTTGGCTTCGTACATTCTTTTGATTTCCTTTTCAATAGAAGGCAATAAAATAGGATTAATCCTTCTAAGCTTCTGTCTAAAAGGTTTTTGGTTTTCTTTTAAGGGATGGTGTGTTGTATTACGTTGGTGTCATAGGACTTAAGGTCCTCATAACTCCAAGCAAAAACATCTTGGAATTCCTTTAGCAGTTCTATTTATTTCACTTTTTCATTAAGAGGTAAAGACTTTGAAATTTTTATCTATTTAGGATCTTCCTCAGAGCCTATGTTACACTCCTCTATGTCTGATTTTAAGGGTTCCATTTTCGGCTTTCTAGGGACATCGTTTGAATCAAACAAGTCCTCCAAAGGAGTTAATCCTTTGGCTAAAAAATTGTCTTTGAGATTGATGATTTCAGAGTCTACGTCAATTATCTCATCAATTTCAATTTGCTTTAGGTTTTGAATATCTGATTTTGTATAATCTGTGGGATGGAATCTATCTATCTCTTCTTCTTCTAATTTGTTAATTTCTATTTTATCTATAAAATCAAGATCTAATGTCATGTCAGTATCTATGTTACTATTTACAAATTCTTCATCAAAAGTTAGAAAATTGTTTATTTTTTGGTCATTATTGAATACTTTCCAATTTTTTAAGTTGTCATGGATAAGAGGTATGTGCCTAACCTCAGAAGTGTACTGATGGTTAGGTTGAAATGGTAACTTACAAGTGCTGGAAAACATAGCTAAACTATGAGCTTGAATATTGTGTTTTCTTGGGATGAATGCAAGCTTGGTTTCTAAAAAAGCATTTAATATTTCTACAATTGTTCCTCTATAAAAACCTAACCTAGGATCTCTAGTCATATATACAGCATTGATTTGTTTTATAACCAACTCAGAATATCCCATAATAAAAAATATTATTGTTATAAACATATTTGTTCACTGCAACCCCAATAACATATGTCCATAAACCAAAGGATTCTAAGTCCCTAAAAGTGTTGTTTCATACCCTAAAGGAGCAAGGTCAGTAGATTACATCATCTCCCAGAAGTTCTCCCTGAAAAACTACTCAGAACTAGTCAAAACTGGACCATACAGACTGCTCAATGCCAAGGGTACGATGCATCTCACCTGCCACATGAAAAAAGTGTGATGCATACAGGAAAGCCCTTCTATAGGGTGAATTGAGCGAGAGAAGACAAATGGCAAAAGCAGTTTGCTAGGTGGAAACCCAGAGAATCTTCTAGAAGCTACTCACTCGACACTTGCCTCTCTGAATTCGTTAAGGGATGAGTAAGAGATCATGAAATCTCCAAGTGGAACCAAGAACTATGAGAGAGATGACACTAATCAAAATCCCAGAAGCTGACTCACCCACCTGCAAACATCTATATATGGATCCCTCATCCTAGAGATCCAAAGGCTGGAATTTTGTATTTTGTAAAGAAGTGCTGTTGGTTTCTCTGTGCAACATTGTATTGTTGGGTGATCTACGTTTTTCATGAGGTGAAGAGGGATTTCATGCTGGGAGGATGGCGTTGGGTTAGACCAATGGGTTGTAATCCTCTCTTCTACTACTTATATCAATAAAGTTATTTGAGTTTTCCTCCATATTCTTATGTATCTCTAACTCTTGTATTGATATATGCATTTGTATGGTTAATATACATCTGATCCTATATTGTTTATGGTTATAGATCTCTATGCTTTGATGGTATTATGCTGCTTTGACTCTACAGGTGCTCTTTGAAGCGGGACAAGGAAAGAGTGGTGAAGTTTTGTCAAAGGGGAAAGGAAACAAGCAAGGAGCCAAGCGAAAGACTGAGGTTGGTACTCTCTACTTCTTTCTCATCTATCTCTCATAAATGAAAACACGAGCGACTTTAGTTTGTTTGTTTCTAAGATAGCTACCCATCTTAGTGGGACTAGCAGCTCTGAGTGGACACTAGTTTTCCCGCTAACAAAATGGCGACTCCGCTGGGGAGAAAATAACTTGTTTGCTTGTTTATATTCATTTTCTTTATAAACTATAGATAGAGCCTGAAGTTAAGCCAACTAGCCTTCGAACTGCATTTGCTATGCAAGTGCAAAGTAGATCAATGTTGCTTCAGTCTATCTCCAGGTTTTGTTTATAAATTTAACAACTAATTTGAAAACATCCTAAGTGCCCTAGTGGCAGCTCAAGTAACCTCATTAGATCAACCCCTATACTTTGTGTTTACTAACTATCATTATCTCAGCCTAAATCCTTGAACTAAGCTTCAAATTGTGACCAAAAACCAAGTTAAAGTCTCGTCCTTGGACCATCGCACTATCTCCTTTTGACAGTCTAGATGTATCGCACCTCCCATGTGCAGTAGGTGAGATGCATCCTTGTTTCCCTATCTTACAGGTGCAATGATCAAATAAGACTGTTTCTGCCTCCAAATTTTGGTTTTTTCTTCATTCTCTTCATCTTTATTCAGGAGTTTTGCTTTCTATGATCAGTATACCACTGTTGAAACTCCCTTCCTTTGCATTATTTAGCCTCCATTGTACAAACAATTGTGAATGTTTTTATGTATTTTTCGCCATTTACAGTTCTCCTTTACAAAAGGTAGCTTAATCAAACTGTCGTCTTTTGATTTGGAAGTGTCGCAAGTGTCGTTTTCAGTCAAAGAAAAGAATCCTACTCTTTTTTATTTTCGATTACACTGTTACTCTTGTATTTGATTTGAATTAAATGTATTTCAAGTGTCGAAAGCAGTTTTCCAATTGAAGATGAAAGTGTTGTCTTAGCCTTCCTTTCTTTTTTTGAATTCAAAATCACAAAGTAGTCTTCCTTTCATTTTTGAATTCGAAATCGCAAAGTATCGTCTTGGTATTCCTTTCGTTTTTTGAATTTGAAATCACAAAGAGTCATCTTCATCTTCCTTTCATCTTTTCAAGAGAAAATTGTTAGTACTGTCACTTTGAGAGAAAAGATAGTTCAGATTCGTATTTAGCATTCTTTTTTTCACTCACACATTAAGAAAGTGGAAAACAAATACATGCATGTGCATTTGCATTTAGACTGCCTGTTGATTTTGATTTAGGATAGTGCATCTAGTGTGTGCTCTCTGCTATATGTTGAAAGAATTTCACTTCTCTTTCCTTAGTAGCTAGGATTTTCATTGCGAAAAGAAGAGTAAACAATTGTTTGTCATATTAGATTGCATATTTAGGAATTGTATATCTACATCACGCGGTGAACCTTAAAGGAAAACTTCTTAAGAAATATCAATTGTAAAATAAATTCAATGAACATAAAAATGCTTTGGAACCTAACGCAAAACATTTAGAATTCTAGGCTAGAGATGTATTCCAGCGTCGTAAAGCCTGGTAACTATCGCTTTCATCGTAGGTTAGGTGATTCCTCCTCTTTGAGACGACAAGTGCCAGTATGGACTTGTGCTCCCATGCACCATCGAGTGTATATTGGGAGACCACAATAGGCTATATCCTTTATCCTTAGGAAGTCGTGTCTGCCGCCCTATTGATCGCAATGTGTTGGGTCCCTATAATACTAGTGATTACCCCATTACTATTGTAGTTATACCCCTTATTTATATTGTTGTGCCCCTATTACCCCCATATTGTTATTTCTGTGCCCCATAGAATCCATCTATTTTTATTTTTGTGGCTTTATATTATTATTGTTAGGTCGGCTGGATTATATTGTGACTCCTTAGACTCCTATATATAGAAAGGAGGTTTTGTCATTTGTATCATGGAATAATTGTTCATTTATGTAATGTAAAGGAGGTTGCCCCCTCGAAGAGGCTGAATTCTAAGGCGTTGATCTATCTTTTCTATCTTTTCTTGAGCTGGTTTCATAGCATTTGGTATCAGAGCTTTGGATTCTAGGGTTTTGCTGCTCCAAACAGGTCATCGTGGCATTTTCACTATAAAAATTTTTCTGTGACGTTTCAGAAGTCACAAAAAAAGCCCATTTGAGAAGAAATCACGCTGAACCTTGGGTCTGAATTTCAGAGCTTTTCGCGTGATATTTGCGGAGATATGATCTGAGGAAGTTGGTATTTTTGCAGACTCCTAAATTACATTCAAAACAGGCGACCTGGGGAAAATCGTCATAACTTTCTCTCTAGGGATCAGATTGAAATTTCATAAGAAGGTACAGAAAGAGGATGGACCGTAGTTTCTTGTGTGCATTTTTTAGATCCATAGGTCGAAACAGTGACTCGTGGCATGTCATACAAGTTCGCTCTACTGAACTAGTCTATAATCAAGTCACTGTGGGAGATTTCGCATAACTCTTCCTTGGAGAATCCAATTTGGATCAGACTTGTGGCATTAGAAATAGGACACAGAAAGATACTATAGGTCACAATTTCAAAATTGGAGGATCTGGAATTACAGAGATACATCAGATTCAATATCAGGCTTCTACAAAGTGAAAAAAGGTGTGTAGTTTTTTTTAAATTTTTGTGTAAGCTGGGTTTGAAGGAATTCAAAGGGCATAGTAAAGAATTATTATCGGTAACTAATGCCCCGAGGAAAGAAAATGCAAACACCTAGTAAGGAACCTGAAAGCTCTAGCATGACTCATGAAGAAGAGGAAGAAATGCTACATGATATATCAAAATTACAAGAACAAGTGCAACAAATGTCACGCTCACAAAAGCTAACAGAAGCTAAGATAAATGGCATCGAATCTAAGATAAACGGCGTGGAAGCTAAGATGGATGATTGGAAGACATATTTGAAGATAGACATGGAAGAATTGAAGATAGATTTGAACACAAACTTGAAGACAGGCATGACAGATATGAAGACAGATTTGACAAATTTTCTACAAGGAATACTTACTAATGGTGAAAAGGTAGTAAAGGAAACTCATGATGCGAACAAAAGAAATGTTAATCATGATATCATAGAATCTAATGTTGGATCGAAGACCCACCATATTCCAAAAATCGATATGAGAAAGTTTGATGGCAAGGACCCCGCAACATGGATATTACAGATGGAGCAATTTTTCGATCTCAATAATGTGCAAAACGCACAAAAGGTACGTATGGCAACTGTATATTTGGAACCAAATCAGTTTGTATGGTATCAATGGCTTTTTTCTCGTAAACAATTTATCACTTGGGAAATTTTTATGGAAGAATTGATAGCACATTATGAGGATACAAAAAGCAACACTTTTTTTAGCCAATTGATAAGTCTCAAACAAAAGGGTTCAATAATGGAGCACATTGAGGAGTTCCAAAAATTGAACATAAGGGTAAAAGATATTCCAGAGGAGCATAGGATTGATGTGTTCATAGGGTCTTTAAAGGATAATATCCAACATGATGTTTGCCTTTGGGAACCTGATTCATTAGAGAAGGCATTCAGGTTAGCAAGAAAAATGGAAAGCAAAATTATGGCAACTAGGAAGCATACCATTCACAACTATAAAGACGGAAGTGTTGTTGCCCATAGTCTTCCACAACCTACAAGGTTGACACCACAACAATTGGAAGAAAAAAGAGCAAAAGGGCTTTGTTACAATTGTGATAGCAAATACACAAAAGGTCATAAGTGTGCTGAGAAGAAATTATTCTACATAGATTGTGAAGAGGAAGAAGAAAAGGAGCAAGAAAGGTCAAAAGAAGAGGATATACTCCAGGAACAAAGCCTAGATGAAGAACAAATAAATCCAACCATATCTTGTAATGCATTGGCGGGAATTACCACTCCTCAAACCATCAAGATAGAAGGACAAATCAAGAAGAAAAAGGTAATAGTGTTGATTGATTCAGGAAGCACCCACAATTTTATTCATTGTAGGGTAGCAAAAGAATTGAATTGCTTCCTATATCCAGCACCAGAGTGTCAAGTGATGATTGCAAATGGAGGAACAATAAATTGCTTTGGAAAGTGCCATAATATCAAGCTATCCATGGGAGAATATGTATTGACTAGCCCAATGCTTTCCATTCCAATGGGAGGTGCTGATGTTGTACTAGGAGTCCAATGGCTACAATCCTTGGGTACAATAGCTTTTAATTTTCAAGAACTTTTCATCAAATTTTCTACGGAAGGAAAGGAAGTTGAATTAAGGGGTATTGCAGGGAAACCAGGAAAGATAATCAGCTCTAATGGCATGACAAAGCTTCTAAAAAAGGAGCAAAGAGGTGTAATTGCACAATTATGTTCGCTAGATGTTTCCACATTGGAATCATCTATTTCTCCAGATCTCCAAAAAGTCTTGGACAATCATTCCAAGGTATTTGAGACTCCCAAAGGTCTCCCACCTATGCGTGATCATGATCATGCTATTCATCTGATTCCAGGAAGTGTTCCTCCAAACATCAGGCCGTACAGATATCCCTATGTCCAAAAAAGTGAAATTGAACGTATGGTTGCAGAAATGCTAGAGGCTGGTATAATTCAACCGAGTCAAAGTTCTTTCTCAGCTCCAGTAGTATTGGTGCACAAGAAGGATGGATCATGGCGCATGTGTCTGGATTATAGGGAGCTCAACAAGCTCACTATTAAAGATAAGTTCCCCATTCCTGTCATTGATGAATTACTGGATGAATTGCATGGATCAATTTACTTCACCAAGTTGGATCTTCGTTCAGGATATCATCAAATCAGAATGAAGATTGAAGACATTTCGAAAACGGCATTTAGAACTCATGAGGGTCATTATGAATTTTTGGTCATGCCTTTTGGCCTTACCAATGCACCTTCAACATTTCAAGGTTTGATGAATTCAATTTTCAAACCATTCCTTAGAAAATTTGTGTTAGTATTTTTTGATGATATACTAATCTACAGCAAGTCTTGGAAGGATCATGTTGAACATGTTGACAGGGTGCTACAACTATTGGAGGAGAAACAATTATATGCAAAAAGATCCAAATGTTTCTTTGGAGTCCAGGAGGTGGAATATTTGGGTCATATTGTATCTCATGAAGGAGTTAAGGTAGACCCTAGCAAAATTAAAGCCATTAAGGAATGGAAAATCCCCACATCCATAAAGCATCTGCGAGGATTTCTTGGGTTGACAGGGTATTATCGCAAGTTTGTTAAGAATTATGGGAGAATAGCAGCACCTCTAACAACATTATTGAAGAAAGATTCATTTTCATGGACTCCGGAAGCAAAAAAGGCCTTTGAACATCTTAAAGAGGCAATGTGCCAAGCACTGGTCTTAGCTACACCAGACTTCACAAAAACCTTTATTGTGGAATGTGATGCTTCAGGAAATGGAATTGGTGTTGTTCTAATGCAAGATGAAAGACCCATTGCTTTTGAAAGTCGTCCAATCAAGGGAAAGTTTTTAAGCAAAGCTATTTATGAGAAGGAAATGTTGGCAATACTCCATGCACTTAAGAAATGGCGACCCTACCTAATGGGAAGACACTTCAAGGTAAAAACGGATCATGATAGCCTTAAATACTTTTTAGAACAAAGATTATCCTCTGAAGAGCAACAAAAGTGGGTCACAAAGATGTTGGGTTATGACTTTGAAATCATCTACAAAAAAGGGAAGCAAAATGTGGTGGCAGATGCACTCTCAAGAAAGGATGAGGATGTGGAAGCATTGTTGTGTGCCATTTCTATTATCCAACCAGATTGGATAAACGAAGCAAGGGAGGAATGGAAGAATGACGAAGAAGTGTGGGCACTTATTCGAAAGCTACAACAAGATTCCAGTACTTCTGATACATTTAGCTGGAAAAATGATTCGTTGTGGTACAAAGATCGCTTATACCTCTGTAAGAATTCCCAGCTAAAACAAAAGATTCTTATGGAATTGCACACTTCTCCCTTAGGAGGGCACTCAGGATTTTTAAAAACTTACCACAGGGTTAAGAAGGAATTTTTTTGGGATGGCCTTAAATCGGATATTCAAAAGTTTGTGGCAGAATGTTGGGTTTGCCAACAGAATAAAGTTGAAACAATTAAGACTCCAGGACTATTACAACCTTTATCCATTCCAAGCCAACGTTGGGAGGAGGTTTCAATGGATTTTATCACAGGTTTACCCAAGTCTGAGGGAAAGAGTTTCATCATGGTGGTAGTTGACAGACTTACCAAGTATGCACACTTTTGTGCATTATCACATCCATTTAAAGCTAGTACAGTTTCTACTGCATTTATGGAAACAGTTCAAAAGCTACATGGAAACCCAAAGATTATTGTAAGTGACAGAGATCCCATTTTCACTGGAAATTTTTGGACGGAATTATTTTCTTGTCTTGGTACTCAGTTAGCTCATAGCTCATCTTATCATCCTCAATATGATGGGCAAACTAAGATAGTAAACAAATGTTTGGAAGGATATCTTGGTTGCTTTGTATCTGATAAATAGACACAATGGGTCAAATGGTTGCCTCTGGCTGAATGGTGGTATAACACTTCCTTCCATACAACAACAAAAATGACCCCATTTATGGCACTTTATGGGTATCAACCACCATCCATCATGTTGTAGGGAAAAGTATACGATTCGGATGACCCTATCCCACTCTAAGGGTGATAGTACCTCAGCAACAACTGTAAACAAAACTACTTAAGGTTTACTTCTTTATGAAAGCAAGAGAGAATGAAGAAATGCACTAACCGTTGCCTTGCGCTTAATATTTGCTCCAATCTCTTCTCTTTGCTGCTTGCTCCTAGCTCTTTGCTCTTTTGCTGGCCCAGCTACAATGAGATCCTGCAAAATAACAAAGAAGGAAACTACAAGAAGCATGCATTCACAACTGATTCAAGGATTAGCATAAATCAAATATACAATCATCATAATACATCATTGAAACAAATGCATATAGAAGAACCTCAATAGCTTTTATTAATGGAAGAAGTAAAGTTCTGAGAAGGTTACAACCATTGAAGGCTCCAATCCAGCAACACCTCCCAGCAGAAAGAATTTCTCCTCTTCACCTCCTTCAAGCAATCACCCAATAGTTCTATAGTGAAACCAACAGCATATCATTACTTTACACAAAATTCCAGCCTCCTGAGCTCATAGGAGAGAGCTCAATATATAGATGAATTGAGAAAGGATGAGTCAGCTTGCAATTGATGTGTAGCTGCCTTGTGTCCTCTCTCTCTTCAGTTGATCTTCAGTTCTTGAGTCCACTTGGAGAACCTTGCTTCCACTTGGAGAAACAGAGCCTCTGACTCATCACAAGGCGAAATCCCTGATCCAAGTGTCATTTTTGGAAGATTCCAGAGCAATGACTCAGTGTGCCACTTGTCCCATCTCGCTCAGCGCAGGTGGCCTTTGTTCTACCTGCTTTGCAACGCAGGTACACCATGGAGGAGTTGAGTTTCAGCGCAGAAGCCTAGTGGAGCACCTGCTTTGATTTCAGGATTGCTTGTTTTTGAGTGTTTTCAGGTGGAGAACTGATCTGAAAGCTGTTGGTTTGCTGACCTTGTTCCTCTAGGGGTAGGAACATCATGTTTAGGGACTTTGGATCCCTTGGATTATTGACAATTCATGCCTGATGCTGCAAGGCACAAAATTGTCTATAACAGATGCCCCCTAAAGTATGAGGTCGTTTATCGGGTGAAATGATTTATTAGGAGGATCCGAAGTTCATTCAATCTGCTGAGAAGTGTCCTGTAATAAGATACAATACAATACATTATTTTTCATACTTTTTCATGATCTAGCTGAGGTGGGCATTCCCATGCTCAGCTTTATAAATTCATTTTGGTACATAGAATAGACGATCGTCTGATGGTAGACTGATAATTCTCTGCTGAAATTATCATCCTTTGAGAAGGATGATCATCTGCTGCAATGATGTACACATCAAATGTCTTTATATCCTGAATATATATCGCAACCCAGATGGATGAAACTAGATCCGGGGTCTTCAATCTCTTCCGATCTTCACTCGATGTACAAGTTAATCCATGTGAGAATTTCTTGAAGTTGAACATGGAAAGACATCGCTTGATTACCGGTCAATGATGTAAACTGTTAACAAGTGCGAGAGGAATCACCGATAAGGATGATGACCCTCAAGGTACAGCAGTACAATTCACATGGTGGGAATAAAGGACTTGGCGCCGACCACCATGCAAAATCTTCTGGTCGAAGGTCATTGATGTATACCTGTCGCCGGAAGTGAGAAACTTGCCATTGAGGCATGCAAGCTTCAAAGTACTGAAGGGGTTGTTCCTAGATCAACTCCTTGGATAATGAGCTGATGTCGACAAGGAGCGATCCGTCAAAGGAGGGCCTTAATGAATCCCACATCAGTGACACGGAACGGAGCTAGTGATTGTGATGATGTGAAAACAAACTGTGATGTATGATTCAGGGTGGCGGTCATGAAATGGATGAAGGACAATGTATGGCAGTGGATGGGACACGGTCGACTCTTTGCAGAACAACATCTCTTGAACATATAACGACACTGATGTGATGGATCGGTAGCATTACCCCAAATGTGGATGGTGTGGCGAGGACCATGGTGATGAGACCGGTGAATGAAACAACCCAACCCGATGTGATACGGAGGACAAAGTGTCATGTTCAAGAGCAACTTGCTACCATTAAAGCTGTGAGGTTCTCCCAATTTTTCCCCAGTCATTGCTGACCAGTACCTCTTTATTTTTGTCAAGCTTGAGGAGGATAACATATGCTTGTTCTATAACCTGCCCTTCGGGCAAGCCCATCGCTATGTTTTAACGAGCCTAGCGATAGGGAAACTCGTTCTCGTCTAAAGACAAGTTTGTCGCTATTTAATGAATTTAACGAGTCTAACGACAAGGATAACTTGGTCCTTTTCATTTTTAGAGAGTCTGAAAAGGTACATAAAGTCAACTCCAGAATTTGTTTTTCATCATCTAATCCCTTAAGTCCGAAAAAGTATAAAACAATACAGAAGGGATGAATTTTCGATCGTTTTAACGAGCCGAACAAAACAAGCGCTCGATCTTTTTGTGTAATAATCCCTCAAATCCAAAAAGATTAAAATCTAGAGGAGGGATAGCTTTCCGGTTGTTTTAACAAGATGGAAGGCCAAAACTCGGCAAACTTTTCATATTTTACGAGTCAGTGAAAAGAGCTCAAAGAAGACTCGTCTTTTGAGGAACGAGTGATGAACAGGGCAGCAGCAGATTCCTGGTACAGGTTGGAATATTCCAATCATGGCAGTGTCACAAGGATGGCTTAGTGAAATCAATCTTCGCAGCTGTTCCTCAAAATGGGTAAACAATCATATGGAGATGAACGATTGGCCAAATGAACGGATGGAGGTGATGGTACACAAACACGACCAATGGTTTTTATATGGCTGTCAAAGGTTACATTTACCAAGGTTATTTACCGGGATGGGTTCGTTTTTTAACGAGCTTGAACACTGCTCAAACTTATGTTTATTTTTTAACGAGCATGAACTATGTGCTAAAACTGCTCGGACATAAGTTTGCATGCCCCCAGCATAATAATGCAAATCGAGGTGCATGCCCCCCAAGCTTCATTGCATCCAACTCGGTGGTTGGAATGAAGGTTTACCTCGGGGATTTGTTTCATTTTTTAATGAGGTTGACACAAGATAAGAACTATCCTCGATTCCTTGTTTCATTTTTTAACGAAATTGACACAAGATAAGAACCGTCCTGGGAGCCGACAAAATATCTAGGAATCTTCTGAATCCAACCAGAAGATTGGATTAGATTTCATTTTGTAGGTTTCCACCGTGGCCACTCCCGCCAGATTACTTGGAGGCGGTAGGGCGAAAGTACCCATTAAGGCAGGGTCTTTTAGGAGACCTACTCCGATATTTTGGAGCAAATGATTCCTTCCATGGATCATTGGAATGCTTCCTGTAACTTGTGAACTTTCGTGGAGAAAAGTTTGTTGGTCAACGATTGTAATTCCTCCTTGGAAGGGGAATGCAATCTTCCTGAAGTAGGTTGACACAACTGCGGCCATGGCATAGATCCATGGTCTTCCAAGTAGGATGTTGTAATCGAGGTTTCCATCAATTACTTCAACATCAATTCCTACTGTTTTGCCCCCAGTTCAACTTGCAAGTTACTTAAAATCCCGTATGGAGTGTATGATCATCCATCAAATGCTTTTAACGTCGTCGACGATTTCAACAAGGGTGGTGAGCCTAAATCTTTCCAGCAACTCATCGACATAAGACATGTAGATGCCCCCTCATCAATAATTGTTCGATGAACAGTTTTGTTGAGGGCTTTCACTTGAATAAGGAAAGCTAGTTGAGCTGGTAACTGAGGGTCATATCCTTTATGATCAAAGGCCACAAGATTGGAATCCATTGGGCCAATCCCACCTATTGCTGATAATAAAGCTTGCTCTTGGGAGGGGCAATCTTGTGGTACCTCAAGTGTCGACATAGTGGACGGCGATTGGGCCAGGTCCTTTACTATATTATAATTTTGTGCTCCTTTGGCACGAGGATTAAATGTCGATTTGTGTACTACTCCCTTTGGCGACTTTATCATTGGCTCAGGAACGATGGGTGGCACAACTTCGGTCAAAGTTGCTGTTGAACTACTAGGTCGTTCATTAACCTTGTTGTTCGACAGCTTTGGATTCCCATAATCTTTACTCCTTGTCAAAGCATTATTCTGTTGCTTTGAGGTAGACAACATAAGCACTTGGGATCCGGAAGCTTTTTGATTAGCAACCAGATTTTGACTTGGATTAGGAAACGGATCAGTCAATACTGCTGGGGTTTTTGAACTCTTGAAGAGTTTCTTAACTTCAGCTATATGTGGACAATATTTCGTCCAATGATCCTCATCGCATATATGACACCCTGCCGGGGGTTTCCTTTTTCTCCCTGTCTTTTTCTTCTTGCCCCCTGGTTGCTTCAGTTGTTTGCCCTTGTCGGTCGACATGGCATTTACTTCTGAGGCAAGAAGTTTTTCATTTGCATTTTGACTATAAATTTTGTGCTTGCCAATCACGCCCTCGCCGGCGTGAGAGTCATTGTTTGATTTAGGAGGAGGAGGAATTGAGAATTCCGGTCTAGGGGCGTCAGGTATTTTGTCGTAGAGCGTGCCAGACTGAGTATAAACCAAGTCTAGATATTGCGCACGAGCTATAACTTGCTCTTCTGTTACGACTCCCCCCTTGGCCACATCTTCCGTTATGGCCGGAAGTAATGACTTTATAAACCATTCAGCTAATAGCTGATCGGGAACATATGTTTTTACCATTCTACGACGACGTCGTCACTCATGTATATGATCAGATATGTGAGTGGCCATCGTTTGTTTGAAGTTGGTAAGGAGTTCCGTTCCCGTTTCATACCTTATCGGTAATTGAAAATGGGTTAAAAAGGTTGTGGCTAGGGTACTGAAGTTGTCGAATGAAGCTCTAGGCAATTTGATATACCATTTTTCTGCCGGACCAGTTAACGTCCTCTGAAAAAGGCGAAGCCTAATCGAATCATCGTTTAGGGTGTTTGATGAACACCACAGATGAAAGGTCATCACATGATTCGACGGATCTTCACCCAGATTTCCATTAAATTTAGGAATATCTGATGGAAGTTTATGCGGAATCGCTGGCCACCAAGGGGCATAAGCAATTGGATCATTCGTCAGCCGGTTTAGATCTGGTAATTCTAGAGTTGCTACAAAGGGCAACTGTTGATTCAGGTTAGGCGAAGCATATCCAGGATAAGATGGAATCGCCTGAGCAGTGGGTCTTTGCATACCAGCATAATGTTGGCAACTTTGACAAGGTTGATGGGCATAACCATTATAGTATGGTTGCCCATTACTTACAAAGACTTGTTGCTCAGGTCCTTGATATGATTGTTGGAAATGCGGTTGTTGAGTTAGAACCAGCTCTGGTTGTTGGACCATTTGCTGATGCCCAATACTCGATGATTGACCAAGATGAGGAGTCACAGTACTTGTTTGATCCTGAGTCGCTCCAGATAAGGAGGCACTGACCTGAGGTTGCGATTGAGATGTCGAGATAAGAGGCTGTTGTATGGCAACCTGAGAAACTTGGGATTGACATACAGTAGGCAGTGCTTGTACTTGCGACGCAATCACCATACCAGGTATAGTGGCAACATTCGACACAGGGTGGACTGGTTGCATTGAATATGCAACTCTTCGTTGCTGAGGCAGTATTGGTACCCATCCACTGGATGTATTTCTAGTTTGACCTGAATTTTGTTGTAAACTCCCATATGGTTGTTCTCCAGGGGAGAACAATGAAAAGGCATACTGTCCTCCATATGGTGGCAACCCAGTACTTAAAGGGCAGATTGGCCTTTGAAGACACGTTGGATTGATTTGTTGAGTTTCAACATAAGAAATACCAGATGATAATCCGGACGAAGAAATAGGAACTAACCATGTCATCGTCCCTGATGGGGCTCCGGCTTGTTGTTGATAACTTGCCGGGACAGATGGTATACCATCGAACATTGTTGGGATAGTAGCAGGAGGCTCTATCGCTGCTGTGTCGGATGACACAGTCCTGGATGTCGACGGTTGTTCAGACATATCTAGTCTATCCAAGAGATTTTCTCGCGACTCTACAAGAACTTACACTTGTGGTAGACTAACTTCGAAGATCAACGAGGGAAAGGTGATGATTATTCCGCTTAAAATAAATTTATCAACGACGCTTTAGACACAACTTACTTTTTCATTTTTTTAAGAGTCGAGAAAAAGCTAAAGATGACTCTAGTCTCCTTCGATGTATTAACGAGCCCGAAGTGACAAATGCTCGGTTGGACTTTTTCAGTTATAGAGTTTGAAAAAGGCCAAAAGAAACTGCTCTGGAGATCTAGGCAGAGGGTGTGCCAATCCTTTCGCAAAACCACAGAATACGTTTTACGGTACGGGTGGTCAATCTTCGTGAATGCTGTGTTCACTGCATTGCGATCAGTAGGGCGGCCGACACGGCTTCCTAAGGATAAAAGATATATGCCTATAGGGGTCTCCCAATATATACTCGACGGTACGTGGGAGCACAAGTCCGTATTAGTGCCACCGACTCTCAGGAGGAATCACCTACCTTCTTCGAGATCGACAGTCACTACGTTTAACGACGCCGGAACACGTCTCTAGCTTAGACCTCTATGTGTTTGCGTTATGTTTCAAAGCGTTGTTAGGTTCATTCAGTATATTTTAAGTTGATCTTTTTAAAGTTTGCCTTTCAAGGTTCACCACGAGATGTATATGACAAATTCCTAAATGCAGCCTAAGATGAGAAGCAAGCTTTTTCAAATCTTTTTGACTGATGAAAATCTTAACTACTGACGGAAAAGAAAGACATATCTTTTCACACAGATCATACAGCACAAACTAATGCACTTTCTCCTAAATCATCATGCAAACTTTTCAAATGCAAAATGCACAATGCAAGTATTTCTTTTCCCTTTCTTAATGTTGATGTATTACAAAAAGAAAGTTGTTATTTAACTTTGATTTCGATTTAAAGCGAAAACAAACAAGCTTGTCCAAAATCAAAAGACACCTTAAGATTTACTTGTTTAATCACTGGAAATACATGAAATCAAACCATAATGACGAAAGTAAAAAGACTAATCAGCTATGGACAGCAAACAAGTTAACTCTTTAGACCAGCAAAATGCCTAACACAGGTTCAGATCTAAGAGGCCAAAGCAAGACTAGTTCACTTTCGTTATGGGAAATTGTAAATGAGGTAAGAAATACAAAAGAACAAGTACAATTTCGTTATATAACAGAGGCAGAATGATGGCAAGTAAGGTTGGTTTCAGAATAGGTACAAGACTGGTAACTGGCTGCAAAATCTATAGTGAAAAAGGCAAGAAAAAGGGAGGAAACCCCAACTGCACAAGGCAAAATTGGGCCAACGCAGGTGCTGCACAGCCAGTCTGGCTCTCAGCGCAGGTAGCCCCTTCGGGACCTGCGTTGCAAAGCAGGTAGCCTGTGTACTACCCGCTTTGGAAAACGAAAGTTGCGTTTTCATAGTTTCCGGGTCACAATTTTCTCAAAAATTCACAGTTTTTGCTCAAATCAGAAGCTATCAGTCAAGTACACACTAAGGGATGGCAAGGAGGATGAAAAGCTATCACTAAGAGCTTACAAGGATCCTTGTAGATCAGCTCTTCAAATCATGAACATACTCAGAAATGAGCTAGAGTAGCTGCCCTCTACTTCGCTTTTGATATAGTCAAAAGCTTTTCGATTTGGTACTCTTTTGTTCAGGAAATGAATAGAAAAATACTACAAACAATCAAACAGATACGATCCCCAGTGGAGTCGCCAGTTTGTTGTAGGGAAAAGTATCCGATTCGGATGACCCTATCCCACTCTAAGGGTGATAGTACCTCAGCAACAACTATAAACAAAACTACTTAAGGTTTACTTCTTTATGAAAGCAAGAGAGAATGAAGAAATGCACTAACCGTTGCCTTGCGCTTAATATTTGCTCCAATCTCTTCTCTTTGCTGCTTGCTCCTAGCTCTTTGCTCTTTTTCTGGCCCAGCTACAATGAGATCCTGCAAAATAACAAAGAAGGAAACTACAAGAAGCATGCATTCACAACTGATTCAAGGATTAGCATAAATCAAATATACAATCATCACAATACATCATTGAAACAAATGCATATAGAAGAACCTCAATAGCTTTTATTAATGGAAGAAGTAAAGTTCTGAGAAGGTTACAACCATTGAAGGCTCCAATCCAGCAACACCTCCCAGCAGAAAGAATTTCTCCTCTTCACCTCCTTCAAGAAATCACCCAATAGTTCTATAGTGAAACCAACAGCATATCATTACTTTACACAAAATTCCAGCCTCCTGAGCTCATAGGAGAGAGCTCAATATATAGATGAATTGAGAAAGGATGAGTCAGCTTGCAACTGATGTGTAGCTGCCTTGTGTCGTCTCTCTCTTCAGTTGATCTTCAGTTCTTGAGTCCACTTGGAGAACCTTGCTTCCACTTGGAGAAACAGAGCCTCTGACTCATCACAAGGCGAAATCCCTGATCCAAGTGTCATTTTTGGAAGATTCCAGAGCAATGACTCAGTGTGCCACTTGTCCCATCTCGCTCAGCGCAGGTGGCCTTTGTTCTACCTGCTTTGCAACGCAGGTACACCATGGAGGAGTTGAGTTTCAGCGCAGAAGCCTAGTGGAGCACCTGCTTTGATTTCAGGATTGCTTGTTTTTTAGTGTTTTCAGGTGGAGAACTGATCTGAAAGTTGTTGGTTTGCTGACCTTGTTCCTCTAGGGGTAGGAACATCATGTTTAGGGACTTTGGATCCCTTGGATTATTGACAATTCATGCCTGATGCTGCAAGGCACAAAATTGTCTATAACACATCACATCATATTTAAGAGAAAATTCTAAGGTTCAGGCAGTGGAACATCACATCGAACATCAAAAACAAGTCCTCCAACTCTTAAAGGATAACCTCGTGTTGGCACAAAATAGAATGAAACAACAGGCAGATCAACATCGCAGTGAAAGAAATTTTGATGTAGGTGATTGGGTATTCCTATGGCTACAACCATATAAGCAAATGTCCCTAAAGCAAGCTAAGAAGGATAATAAATTATCACCAAAGTATTATGGTCCGTACAAGGTGTTGCAAAAGATTGGTACTATGGCCTACAAATTGGAGCTTCCTGCAGCTTCTCGATTGCACCCAGTTTTCCATGTTTCATGTTTAAAGAAGGTTATAGGCAACAAGCTCCCAATTCAAACAATATTGCCAGAACTTGACGAGGAAGGAAAAATTATATTGGAACCGGAAGCAGTCACAGAAACAAGAACTTGACAGCTACGAAATCGATCAATTTCAGAGTATCTTGTCAAGTGGAAGAACTTATCCGCTGAAGATTCCACATGGGAGGATGAGAATTTTATGTAGAAGTATCCAAAACTACTCAAGCGTTGAGGACAACACTTTTTTGAAGGAGAGGGGCATGTTGGGTCCCTATAATACTAGTGATTACCCCATTACTATTGTAGTTATACCCCTTATTTATATTGTTGTGCCCCTATTACCCCCATATTGTTATTTTTGTGCCCCATAGAATCCCTGTATTGTTATTTTTGTGGCTTTATATTATTATTGTTAGGTCGGCTGGATTATATTGTGACTCCTTAGACTCCTATATATAGAAAGGAGGTTTTGTCATTTGTATCATGGAATAATTGTTCATTTATGTAATGTAAAGGAGGTTTCCCCCTCGAAGAGGCTGAATTCTAAGGCGTTGATCTATCTTTACTATCTTTTCTTGAGCTGGTTTCATAACACAATGCACTAAACATAGCATTCGGGAAGATTGACTGCCGTACCGTAAAAAGTATTCTGCAGTTTTTTTATTGGTTTGGTAATCCCTCTGTCTAGATTTCTAGAGTAGTCTCTTTCATTCTTTTTCAAAGTCCTTAAATGAAAAGGTCCATCTGAGAACTTGTCACTTTGGGCTCATTAAAAATCGAAGGCGACTAGAGTCATATTTAGCTTTTTCTCGACTCTTAAGAATTGAAAAAGCAAGTTGTTTCAAAGAGTCATAAAATTTATTTTAATTGAAATAACATCCCTATTCCCTCGTTGATATTAGGTTGAGAAAATGGAGTCCACCAACCAAGGATTTCCCGTTGGGGGGAATCCTAGTCCTTTCTCCTCTTGGGGAGATGTTGGTGCACCTCATATGGCCACATTGTCCCTTCCAAGGTTGACAATTGACCTACCAGTATGGCTCTTCTAGACCTCTGTCGTTCAAAGCACTGTGATTCCTGAGAAATGAAATCAACAACTGGATGATACTAGAGTTACCCCCCAACATTCTACTTCATTTGTTTTTCCCTCTCCTTCTTCCTCTTCACTTGGTGAAGTTAGTAAAACTAAAAACCAAGTAACTGAGAAGAAGAAGAAATAGAAGGAGAAGAAGAAGAAGAAGCCAATGGCGAAAGGGGGCAACCAAGCATCGTCTAGCGAAAATCCACACACTACACCATCCAAACCTAAATCTCCATGTGTCATTTGAAAAGGGGACCATTATCATCGAGATTGTCCTTGCATCCCACAGATCTTAAGGTACTGGTCTCCCTGCTTACACAATCTGGTGTCCTTGACCTCTGACGATCATGTTGAAAGTACACCATCAACTAGTGAAAACGAAGTCATTGGAAAAAAAGGAATATTTAAAATTCCTTGTAGACTATGCGAAGGCGATCATTCCATCCACCGTTTTCCGTTCCTAGATGAAGCTAAAAGAGTCTTGGATAACCATCCTTCTTCACTGCTACGGCTTCCTCCTGGATACAAGAAACTCTTACTGAGTCCATCACTAGTTGAAAATCCAACTGACACACCTTTGTTGTCAGTCGAAGCACCTATCATTGAAGGTAAACCCTCTGATTCCACCCTGGACCAAAGTCAACAGGTTGAGATGGTATTCAACCCAATCTTGTCTTCAAAGGATCCACCGTCAGATGATACCATCACCCAAGAGAATGAGAATGATACCGTTCAAATTCTTTTTGTAAACGCAAACTCTGATGAACATGGGGGAAATCTACCCATTCCTTTACCATAGGAAGGAAGTTCATCAGAGATTTATCCAGCCGTTTATTCGGTCCCACCTCCAAGCAATATAGTCATTTCCTTCGATTAGAATCTACTAGGCAGACCCCGTCTACCATCTAATGTACCATTTTGAATCATAGTACAAGCTTACAGAATGATCATGGTTTGTAATATCATAGATGAAGGGGCTTCTGTGAGTATCCTTTCCTCCACTGCTTTGAAAGCGCTTGGTTCACCATCGCTTCTGCCTGAGATGTGAAATCTGACAGGCTTCGACAAAGGAACCAGTCGACCGTTAGGGATCCATCCAAGTTTTCCTATAACTTTGTGAAGGAAAATTGTCTACCTAACATGATGGTAGTCCAAGGACCTTTAGATTACAATCTACTCCTTGGGCGTGACTACATTTATAGCATGGGAGCTATTGTTTCCTCACTCTTTCGAGTGATGTGTTTTCCGCATGAAGGCAGAGTGGTCCAGCTCATAGACCAACTTTCATTCCCCGGCTCACACATAGCTAATAGTCAAATGCCATCCCTAACTGGTCTTTTTGCACAAGGAATGTCTCATCAATCTCTAGTCCATCCACCTGATGAGTGTGAGTGATTCGGTGATTGTGATTGAAACCCAGGAGGCATGCGCCCTGGTCTGCTTTGGCAGGAAAACCCCAGTTATAAGGTAGGTTTCCGCGTAAGAATATGACTAGTTTGACACACCCGTCCGTTTAGGAAAATGTGATTAGATTGGAATAAGATTCATCCGTGAGAAGGTATGCCTTTCCCGACAGAGCCATGGAAGTGTTCTGTCTGCAAATTGAATGGTAACCTAGAAACTCTACTTCATTATACCTAGGGTCATGCAAACCTTTTTGCATGCAAGTGAAAAGCGACCATTTATTTTCTTAGTTTGTAGGTTCTTAACCCATTAAACTTGTAGGATTGGTCATTCCTAGCTTACATAACAAAAGGCTCTAGAGTAAAGTTTAGAATGGGGCAAACTCCCTAAAAAATAAACCTATCGATGAGACATCCTTATTATACGACTGGCACGAGCAATTTTATGCAAAGTTCAAGCTCGTTAAAAAATAAACCTAGGAATGAGCATATGTTCCACCAAATTTTAAGCTCAGTAAAAAATGAACCCACCTCTGGTAAATAACCATTGCGATCGCATTATTATTAGATTTTGAGCCTTGATCATGTTCTTACCATCACCTCCACTCTTTTTTAGCTGATCATACACCTCCATTTGATTGTCTACCCCTTTTGAGGAACAACTGCGACGAGTGATCCTATTAGCCACATTATTTACACTGTCATGATAGAAATATTTCCAAGCCTTACCTAGAACCAACTGTCGTCCGAAAAAATCACTCGTTCCTCAAAAAACGAGTCTCCTTTAAGCTCTTTTCATCTGACTCGTAAAATATGAAAAGATTGTCGAGAAATTAGCCTCTCCAACTTGTTAAAGCAATCAGAAGTGCTATCCCTCCTCTAGATTTTAATCTTTTTGGACCTAAGGGATCATTACACAAAAATATCGAGCGCTTGCGTTGTTTGGCTCATTAAAACTATCGAAAATTCATCCCTTTCATATTATTTTACACTTTTTCAGACTTAAGGGATTACATTACGAAAAAAGGAATACTGGAGTTTCCTTTCCATCCCTTTTTAGACTCTCTAAAAATGAAAAGGACCGAGTTATCTTTGTCATTAAACTCGTTAAAACGATGGTGACAAACTTGTCCATGTAGGCAAGGACGAGTTTCACTATCGCTAGACTCGTTAAAACATAGCGACAGGTTTGCCCGAAGGGAAAATTATAGAACAAGCATATGTTATCCTCCTCAAGCTTGACAAAAATAAAGAGGCACTAGTCAGAAATGACTAGGGAAAAATTGGGAAGACAACTTGAAGAAACATTATTGGTAGCCAGTCGCTCTTGAACATGACACTTTCACTCCATCACCATGATTGAGTCAGGTTGGGTTATTTTGTTCAACGCTCATATTACCATTGGTCCACCCTACCATCCACTTTTTGGGGTTAACACTACCAATCCATTTTAGTGTCGCCGATATGTTCAAGAGAAGTCGCTCAGAGAATTCACCAACCCAGCTTGTGTCTCATCCACTGCAATACCTTCATGCTTCATTCTTTCATGACCTCCACCCTGAACCTTCTATCATCAGATCATTTTCACCTCGACAAAATCATTTGCTTCATTCCGTGTTTTAGATGTGGGATTCATTAATGCCCTCCTACGACGGGTCACTTCTTGTCGACATCAGCTCAATATCCAAGAAGTCAACCTAGGAACAACCCTTTTGGTAGTTTGAAGCTTGCATGTTGTTGAAGCCTCGAAAATCAGGTCTACAACAAGGGGGATACCCACCCGGTTTGAACCTTAGTTAGCAGCTCCTTTTCCATTTGGTATAGTGGGTCTAACTGGGTATATGGGACCAGTTTCCCAATATATGTGTGTGTGTGTTGAGAATTGATATTTCTTTCCTAATGATTCCTAAGTAAAATGCTTTTTATTCTAAATCTAATCTAACAACATGCAATTATATTCTAATAAAGAGAAATATATAATTCTAAACTAACCGGGATGTAATCTTTCCGTTATGCGATCTAAAATGATTTCAAATGACAGTTGGTAATAAAGATCATTCAACTGCTATGAGAAAATAATTCAATAAAGATAAACCATTTCATATAAAAAGTTAGATGAAACAGTTGTGAAAAACATATCGCATAGTAAGCTACTCATATATTAAGCATAAATAAATAGCTATCACTGTACAAAAGTGCCAAATGATAACTCAAGCATTTAAGCATTCATATATAAATAACTGAACATGAATATCACCATAACACATAAGCAGAAACAGTTAAGAGATAAAAGTACCATTTATAACTAGTTCTACTCATGAGCTCCAGTAATAATGATCTATTTCTTCTTAATCCAACATCTACTAAGAGTACAGAAGTGAAACATTAGTAGTAGATATTAAACGTAGATATCAATAAATCATGTTCCATTCATTCATCAAAACCTCCTCAGAGGGTGCAAAAGTGCATGTTCTGAGGACAAGTTTTTGATAAATTTCTAGACCCTTCTCTAAATGCATGAGAAGGGTTTAAATGTTACTAACTAATTCTAAAAATAATTTATTACAAAAATGTAGGATGCGGTTTAAATGACTATCCTTATTTCAGGAAAAAATAAAGCAAAATTAAAACTAAAACTAAAACTACTAACTAACTATTTATGTATCTGCTCCTTGAAGTCGCAAGCATTCATCATTTGCTTGAGGAGAGTTGGTTGGCCGACTTACGATTTTAGCTGTCCCGCGAAAAAAGAATCGGTAAGAGCTAGTGCCATCTTCTCGGCAGAATTGATGACACATTTGAGAGTCATGCACTAACTGTACGGTTTTACCAAGTAAGCCCAGTAAGAATCCCAATTAAACTTGGTTAACCTTTGGATTGATTTTTCCTTTTCTTGATCCTTCTGTCTCTAGCTTGTTTGTAGATGTTGCACATTTGGTAGATATTTACATACCACTTGATGATATATCTGATACATATCACTAGTTTTGAGTTCTAGTTTTACTTTCCGTCTTTTAGCACCTTTTCCTACAAATTTCCGCACTTACAGGCGATTGAGCAATTTGAGGCTTTCCATCTCGAGGGGTTTTTCCTGGCGATGCATGAGGCACTAATCGCACATCAGAAACTGCCTTTGTTTCTTGATCCAGGCTTCCCTGGTGTGATTTTCGCCTCTTGTGTGTTTTTTGTTAGAGGATATAAAGCTTAATTTTTTTGGAAAGAATGACTTATACGTTCTTGGTTCTGAGCTTTGAATTCTCTATACGTGATATCAGCACTATCTAGTATCCATTTAACCATGTTCGTATATGGGAGTATTTTGGGCCTCGCCGCTATCCTGTGCAAGAATGAACATGCCAAATCTGTAATAGATGCCTCAGAAGATCCATGTGAGCCTGCAGTGGTTGTTACCCCCATTACCTTGGGATCTTCTTCCTCAAGTGAATTATACATGCCTTCCCAAGTAGTAATACCGGTGTCTTTGCCACAGGTGGTGTCTGTGTACAAGGGAGTCATCTCTTTATCTTCAGAACTAGGAGTTTTACCCTTCTTTCCCACAATATCTTGAACTCTACTCTGTATACTTCTCAGCTCTTCACTCCTGTAGTTTACAAATGAGGTGAGAATGATGATAAGAAAAGGTGAGGGGAAAGCTTTAAATGTGGAAAACATATAAAATATATCACCTTACGTGAACTGGCTCCTTGATAAGATCAAAACAATATTTCGTTGATGATTGCCAACTAACTCATTAATTAACATAAATGCGCATAACTAGGCCTCGATTTATGGAAAAAGCTTTTTTGGACAACGGGCCATGCAGATTTGTGATAAGGCGATTTTGTGATTTGCTTCGCAATATCACAGATTGCAGTATCGCAGATCGCAATATCGCAATATCACAAATCACAGTTCCTTTACGTGTGGCAAGCATTCGTCAATGTGTTTTCTGCGAAATGCAATTCACAAGATGCGCCATCGCATATCTACGTTTTAAGGCACTTTAGCGTAGGTGATGTTTAAGGCATGCAATGCGATGATGGTTTTTAGCTGCATGATTTTGCATCGCAATTTTGCATTTTTTAGAATTCCGCTTGTGGGAAGGTATCCATTACCCATTTTTGTGATGCGATGTGTTTTAAGGAGTGATTTTATTCTAACTTAACATAAAACTTAAGTCTTTTTAGATTTTTTGAGAGCATTCTCCTAAGTTTATGATAGTAAGTTTTATTGAAATAGGAAATACAAGCATTAATCGATTTTTTAAATTTTTGAATAAGGGTCCCCACTTATTTAGTATTAGTAATAACACTAAATAAAAGGGGGGGTTGTTGCTGGCCACAACAATTGGCGATTCACTTGGAAGAACCAGTTATCTCTTCTTTTCTTTTGAATTTCCTAAACTTCCAAAACATAAATTTTTCTAGAAAATCAACCTTTATTATAGAAAGATAAAATACATTATGCTTTTCAGCCGTCAATGATAGTTTGTTTCTCCTATGTGAACTTTGTTTATTTACTTCCCAGAGATGCTTATTGTATCTACATCTGCCACTACATGGTTTATAAGGATAAAAACAAAGCATTCTTTGTAAATCAGTTTTAAATATGCTCATTTGTCGTAGGTAGAGCCACTACTGCCAGTAGGCGTTTATAGCCTCGATAGGGTTACCTATTACCCATCAATGATCCTATATCCCACTTGGAGAAATATACAATTTTCAAAGAGAAATCCATATCTACACTTTTTGCTTTCATTTTCTTTTAATCCTTAAAGAGCAATGCCTTGGTTTGATAGCCAAATTATGACAATGCCACTCACTTGATTTATAGCTTTGCTGAACAAGCTGGCTCATGATGAGACCCCTTGTCTTTTGATTGCAACAATCTTGAGTCATTGCCCTGTTGTGGTATGCAGTTTTTGCAAAGTCGGCAAGCTATAATATCTATGATCATGATAAGCCGGCTCGTGATGAGACCTCTTATTCTTTAAGTTTAAAGTGTATCATTGGATTATTCCCTGAAGCTTGTGATTCCTTAGGTGGGGAGGAAGTCATTGTTTCCTTAAGAATAGCTCTGGATAACAAGGTAGAGTTTTTGGAAAGATATTTTCTACAGAGGATCTCTGTTTTGTTATTGATACCTTTCATTGGATTGATATAAAACAAATTCCCACTAAAGGTCGTTTTTTATCAAAATTTACAAGGTTGGAACTAGTATCATATTCAGGCTTATGGGTTTTTGACTGTATCTTTCAATAATAATGACCAACTTTCTATATTATTTCTATTTATACAAGCGGAAAAAAAAAATCTAAAAGAAATACTTGTCCTTTTCCTGAATTCCAAATGTAACCATTTACAACTGGTTTTATTATGAAAGTAAAGAAAAACTAATCTACAAAAATAGAAGAACGATCTCCTATGGAAAGTATTTTTTGAGGATTTGCCTGTTAACAGGTAAAGATTCTCTTTTTCCTGTTAAATCCTGCAACATAAAGGTAGATGGGCCTATGATTTCTGCAATTTGGAAAGGGCCAAGCCACATTCATTGGAACTTTGTATGTTTGCCCTTTTCCTGATGAACCTTCCCCCATTTTAAAACTATATCCCCTATCTAAAAGTCTTTTCTAGACATCATGTTTGAGTCAAAACAAGCTTTTACTAATGCTTGGTGGTGAGCATGAGTTCTTTTAGCTTGCTCTCTTTGCTCTTCTAGCTTAAGAATTTGTAGTTGCCTTAGTTGTAAGGAGTAAGTTGGTGTTTCATCAATATATTGAACTAAGGCCAAAGATGGAATTGCTAGATGAGTCGGAAGGACCACTTCTTTCCCATAAACTAAATTAAAGGGAGAAGTGCCAATATAGGATTTTTGCATTATTCAGTCTACCCATAAAGCATATATTAAAGACTTGTGCCAATTTTTATGATTCTGGTCAATGGTTCACTTAATAATCCTGATCAAATTTTTATTCGTAGATTCAGCTAACCCATTCCCTTGTGGGTAATAATTGGCGGAGTATTTAAGCTTAAAACCTCTTTTGAGTGCAAATTCAGTCATAGCATTGCTATACGATGCATTATCAAACATTAAAGCAAAGGGTAAACCAAACCTGGTGATTATGAACTGATATATAAAATCAATGATGTGTTCAGCATTAGCTGTCTTGAGAGGAACTGCTTCTACCCATTTGGTAAATTAATCTGTAGCTGTAAGGATATATCTATGTTGTTTAGAAGAGGAACAATCTCACCTATTATATCCAATCCCCATTGATCAAAAGGTTGTTCAATGGTAACTGTTTGCAAAGGTAATGATGGGTTCTTTTGTCTCCTAGCAGCAGTTTGACAAACTTTACACTTCCTTACATAGCTATGCGTGTCTTTGAACAGTGTGGGCCAGTAATAGCCTGCACGGAGGATTTTATGTGCAGTAGCATTTCCAGCATAATGTCCACCTGCTGGTCCATCGTGGAGTTCCTGCAACACCTTTTCAACTTCAAATTTCTCAAGACATCTAAGTAGAATAGAATCGTAATTCATCCTAAAAAGTACATCGTTCACGAGCTGATATTGCTTAGCCTTCAACCTTAAAGCTATTTTCTTTGTATAATCGAGGTTTGAAGGGGCATATCCATTCTTTGGATAAAATATGATATTAGCATATAATGAATCAACATTGCTTAGACTTACCTCATACATTTGTATCTCTATAGATGGTATTTTAGAAATAAGCGATGCTCCAGCCAGCATTTTGCAAAAGCCTTGACCTTTAATAATATTTGCTAGTTTAATCTCAACGTCATATTCTTGTAATGCGATAACCCAATTGGCTCTTTTCTCACCCACATCTTTCTGTACTAAAATATTTCTTACCACTGGAAACGGTACTATGATCTTTGTATGGGTTTTAAGCAGAAAGGGTCTGAAATATTTTATTACTTTGAAAACAACAAATGCTTGTTTCTCTGTGTCTGAATAGTTAACTCAGCCCCTTGTAGATTTGAACTGAAAAAAAAAAACAATTGGAGCTTCTGCCTTGTCTTGATTTGCTTGAGTGAGTATCGCAGCATATGATCTATGAGATGCAAATGTATATAAAATAAAAGGATCGGAAAAATTGGGAGTTGCTAAAGATGGAGCATTAACAATCACTTGTTTGATTAAATTGAATGCTTCATATTCATCTTGGCCCCGTTTGAAGATTGAGTTCTTTTTAATCATTGCTTGTAAAGGAGATACGATTCTTGGAAAATCTGGAACAAATTTCTTTACGAAGTTAATCTGGCCAAGGAATGATTTCATAGCTTTCTTGTTGTGAGGCAAAGGTATTTCAGAAATCTCCTTGATTCTGTCAGGATCAATATGGATTCCAAATTTTGACACTATGAATCCAAGGAGTTTTCCTTCAATTAATGCAAAAAAGTACTTTTTTGGGTTAAGTGAAATTTCATACCTTTGACACCGTTGGAAAATCTGTTTTAAATCTCTGATATGATTGCCTCGCTTCTTGGAATACATAGTTATATCATCCAGGTAGATTACTACCGATTTGTTTACTAATCCCTTAAATGCGATATCCATGGCTCGTTCGAATGTGGCACCAACACTGATGAGACCAAAAGGCATATTTTGATAGGCATAAGTACCCCATTTGGTTTTGAATGTGGTCTTTAATTGATCATCGAGGTGGAACAAAACTTGGTTATAGCCAGAGAAACCATCCAAGAAGGACATTAATTCCAATCCTGCAACTGCCTGCAATATTTGCTCCATAGGAGGCAAAGGAAAATTATCTTTTTGGCAGGCTTTGTTCAGATTTCGAAAGTCAATGCAAATTCTAATTTCTCTGCTCTTCTTTGTAACGGGAACCATATTGGAAACCCATTGAGAATGTCAGACGAGAAAAATGATTTTGGCTTTCAATAGCTTATTAAGCTTAGATTTGATCTAGTTTTCTAAATTAGGATGGATCTTTCTCAGTTTCTGTTGGACAGGTTTTTCATCGTTTATCATTGGGATAGTATGTTGGATGATAGAAGTGTCATAAGTCTTAAGTTCATCGTAGTTTGAAGCAAAGACACTTTTGTATTGTTTCAAGAGACGAACATACGCTAGTTTTTCTTCACGAGCTAGGCCAAGGCCTAGGTTGATATTCTATGGCTTAGTATCAGTTCCTAGATTTAATAATTCATAGTTCAGAGTTGAACTTTGAAGCTTTGAATTGGTAGATCCTTTGAATTGATCTTTTAAATCATATAGATCTTCTAATTTGACTACTGATTTTGGCATAACATTATCGGTGCTAGCATGTTGCAATTGTTTGTCATGTTGATCCTCATCTATTATCTGATTAGTATAAGATCCCTCAGAGGTGAGGAAGCTTACAATATCAGGATCATCATTGAAAATTCTCCAATTGGTAATGTTATCAAGAATCGAGGGTCTAAATATTAATTCGATCGAAAATCTATCGGGGCTAAAGTCTTCTGAGGGAATGAGCTTGGAAGCTACATTTGCCAAGAGGTTGGCACTAGAATTCTGGATTCTAGCAATTGATGAAATATTAAATGCTATAAAATGTTCAGTCAGATCTTGTACTAAATATTGGTAATGCTTTAAATGACCTGATAGACAATGTATAGTATTCTGTACCTGTCTGATAACAATTTTAGAATCTCTGAAGACTTGTAGATATTTGATGTCTAATATGATTTCTTTGTATAATCCTTGGACTAAAGCCTCATATTCTACAGTATTATTGGTGCAATCAAACTCAGGTCTACAAGTTAGCATAGTTTTATTTCCTTCTGGGCTAACTAATATGCATCCTGCTCCTGCTCCTTCATTAGACTTAGAACTGTCAAAAAATAACTTCCAAAATAAAGATTTATTTACAGGATTATCTATAAAATTAATACATTTAGAATTATCTGTTTGAGAAAATTTTCTACTTGAGGTAAAACATAATGTTCTAAGTAAGGTGAAGTGTGAGCATTAAAATTTCCTAGGAAAGAATCAACAAAATAGTTGCCAATTATATTATTGTTGTATGCTACCAGTTCATTTTCTCCTTCCAATTTTGTTACTATGTATTTCTGATGTCTTTCTCGCTCAAACTTTATCTGATTTGGCTTACCGTTGTAAGGGCACATGTGCGACCAATCAGTTGCAAAGTATCCATGAAGCTTTTGTGACCAATCCCCGCTAAGAATTAAGCCATAGAATTCTAGAATGTCTGCAACTAAAATGTTGATAACTTGACATACCTTTGGATTAGATGACAGCCTTATGGTAACCTTATTTAATTCGTCGATCACTTCAACTTGTGATTGATCCAGCTGCACTATGCGCACAGTAGGTTTTTGAGGTTGAACATTCAACTTTGCACAAATCGATTTAGTTAAGATATTGGATGAGGCTCCTGAATCCACTAAACAATTATGCAAATTTTTATTGAAAATTTCATAAGTAAGAAGAAATGGTGGAGTATGAGATCTTGACCTTCCTCCAATTAGAGTGATGCCATTTGGATCAAATTTATTAATCATAGTATTTGGAGGTCTTCCCATCTCATGGGAAGCTTGCGAGATTACAGCGGCAGGCAGAGGTGCAACTAGTACTGCATGCAATTCTTTAAAAAAGGAGCTTTTACTGATGTTTTAGCTTGCTCAATTCATAAAAAGTGATGTTAGTCCTAGTCTTCTTCACGTCTTCTATGATGTTATGCTCCATTTCATCTGAAACAATCAATGTTTTAGATGGAGTTGGTGAATCTGTTTGGACTGGGCTTGTTTGAGTCGCTTTGGATGTTGTTTTCTTGGCTGTGACTTTATCCTTAGGCGTTGAGCTTGTGTTCTTTGGCTTGGGATTAGGTTGAGGAGGATCGAGTTGATTTCTACTTTGAGTACTAACTGGCGATGCCTCTTGATCCTCTTCATCGGGGAGGATGAAATCCCACATACCTTGTAATTCTACAACTTCTTCTTCATCGGTAGGTTCTTCGATAGCAATTTCCTCTTCTTCTTCTTCTGATTCAGCACTTGTAATAGTGTTAGGAGGCTTTGAATCAGTCGAAGGATTTCTCCTATAAGGCTTGTAAGGCTTTTTAGAGGAAGTCTCTGCGACTTGTTTCTCTATATCAACCATTTCGTTAGACATGGTTTTCAAAATGTTTTGCAATCCTTCTAAATCAAATGGGTCTTTGGCCTGTTTTTTCTTTGGATTTTCTTTGGAAGAAACCTTTTTAGATTTACATTCTTCAACGACATTTTTCTTTTCTAGAGCTATGATACATTTCTCTACCGTTATTTCTTCCTTCATATTGTCAGCTAAAGTTGTTTTGTTAGTTCTATCAATGAAGATTGCTATGTTTGATGGTAGCGCAGAAATGTACCATTCACTTCGCACTTCTTCACTTTGTTTAGAAGCAATAGGAATTTTGTTCAGTAATTTATTAAAACACGAGTTAAAGTCCTTAACTTTGACTCAGCTCTAAGGTTATACAGGTCATTGATTAATGTTGCAGTGGACCTGTCATCACCAAACTTAGTCAAGAACTGTTCTTGGAAGATTTCCCAACTAGTAATAGACTCGGATGGTAATGTGAAATACTATGATCCAGTTGCTCCTTGCAAAGTGTAAGGGAAAAGCTAAACGATAGCATCCTCATTAGTGACTGCATTGAGATTTATGGATAACATAAAATTATTTATGTGTTCTTCTGCTAGCATGCCTGATTCAGGATTAAACTTAGGCAGCCATTTTTCAGGGTGGACCGGTATTTGACTCAAGGGCGCAGGCATTAAGACTGCCCTTGGGTTATTCCATGGCATTTGGGCCATCATTGAACTGCTAACAGAGGAAAGTGCAGAAGATGATCCCTGTGGTTGGGAAGATGATGATATTACATTTACAGATGTTTGAGAAGGAGATGTTGAAGTCCCAGTGGTTTGATGGATGATGATTTGAAGTGGGGGAGTGGATGGTTGACTTCACGGTGGAGAAGTTGAGATGGATGATGATGACGAAAGAGTCTCACTATCAGACCCTTTAGGTGATTTCCTTTCTCTCTTCCTTGTAGGTAGTGGTAACTCGGTTGGCTCAATACCAAACTTTTCGCTCTTTAATAAGGTGAGAGGATGAGCATGATTATATTGCGAAGTCACACTGCCTTGAGATTTATCAGATGTTTGAGGTGATATAGAAAATCGCTAAAGTTTATGAATCAAAGATTCAACTTCAGGAGGTTCAATAGTAGATTTCTCTGAAATGTCAGGGTTTATGACAGTGGTTATTGTTCTTTCGACTTCTTGCTGAAGATTTAAAGATTCTAAGTGCGATGGAGAAGTCGAGGGAGATGGTGAGGGAAATTTACTCTCATAATGGTATTTATATTTAGAATTACTTGCCATTCATAGTTCGCACCCTCCTTCTAGTGCCAAATATGTTGAAGCCCAGAAAATTGGGTCTACAACAACGGGGATACCCACCCAGTCCAGACCTTGGTTAGCAACTCCTTTTTCGTTTGGTATAGTGGGTCCGACTGGGTATATGGGACCAATTTCCCAATATATGTGTGTGTGTGTTGAGAATTGATATTTCTTTCCTAATGATTCCTAAGTAAATTGATTTTTATTCTAAATTTAATCTAAAAACATGCAATTATATTCTAATAAACATAAATATCTAATTCTAAACTAACCCGGGATGCAATCTTTCTGTTATGCGATCTAAAATGATTTCAAATGACAGTTGATAATTAAGATCATTCAACTGCTATAAGAAAAGAATTCAATAAAGATAAACCATTTCATATAAAAAGTTAGATGAAACAATTGTGAAAAACATATCGCATAGTAAGCTACTCATATATTAAGCATAAATAAATAGCTATCACTGCACAAAAGTGCCAAATGATAACGCAAGCGTTTAAGCATTCATATATAAATAATTGAACATGAATATCACCATAACACATAAGCAGAAACAGTTAAGAGATAAAAGTACCATTTATAACTAGTTCTACTCATGAGCTCCAGCAATAATGATCTATTTCTTCTTAATCCAGCATCCACTAAGAGTACAAAAGTGCAACATCAGTAGTAGATATTAAACGCAAATATCAATAAATCATGTTCCATTCATTCATCAAAACCTCCTCGGAGGGTGCAAAAGTGCATGTTCTAAGGAAAAGTTTTTGATAAATTTCTGGACCCTTCTCTAAATGCATGAGAAGGGTTTAAATACTACTAACTAATTCTAAAAATAATTTATTACAAAAATGTAGGATGTAGTTTAAATGACCATCCTTATTTCAGGCAAAAATAAAGCAAAATAAAAACTAAAACTAAAACTACTAACTAACTATTTATGTATCTGCTCCTTGAAGTCGCAAGCGTTCAACATTTCCTTGAGAAGATTTGGCTGGACGACTTTCGATTTTAGTTGTCCTGTGAAAATGGAATCGGTAAGAGCTGGCACCATCTTCTCGGCATAATTGATGACACATTTGAGAGTCATGCACTGCCTGTGTGGTTTTACCAAGTACGCCCAGTAAGAATCTCAATTAAACTTGGTTAACCTTTGGATTGATTCTACCTTTTCTTGACCCTTCTCTCTCCAACTTATTTGTAGATGCTACACATTTGGTAGATATTTACATACCACTTGAGGATATATCTGATAGATATCACTGGTTTTCAGTTCCAGTTTTACTTTCCGTCTTTTAGCACTTTTTCCTACAAATTTCCGTGCTTACAGGTGACTGAGCAATTTGAGGCTTTCCATCTCGAGGGTTTTTGCATGGCGATGCGCAAGGTGCTAATCACGAATTGGAAACTGCCTCCATTTCTTGATCCAGGCTTCCCTGGTGTGATTTTCACCTCTTGCGCATTTTTTGTTAAAGGATATAAAGCTTAAATTTTGTGGAAACAATGACTCATACGTTCTTGGTTCTGAGCTTTGAATTCTCTATACGTGATATCAGCAAAGTCTCTCTGCACAGTTTGTTAGGATGTCCAAAGACTAAAGTTGTGGCATATGACATGTCAAGTTGTAAAGATCCTTGGAGTTTGGCCCCCCATGATCTAGACAACAGCATGCCATATTTAGGTGATATATCAACAACAACTCTGTCCATAAGAATGGTCTTAGCAGGGTAATGCACTAGGGAAACACACAGGTCTTTTATAAGTCCTAGGCACTTGACTTGAATCAAATGAAAACAGGTCCTTGTAATCTAGTGATATCCAAGTTCAATTTCCCCATAATAGATTTAGGCATTAGATTGTGTGAAGCCCCAGAGTCTAGCATAGCATTGTGTAGGATTTTGTCATGGATGTTAAGGCTAATGTAGAAGGGTGGTATCCCTCCTTCCACTGGTTTACCATTAACATCAGGACCGAAAATTAACTAAGGTTGATCATCAAATAGGTTAAGAGAGTCTTCATTCTCAATGAAGTTTAAATATTTTCTTATTTGAGATTTGTAAGTTTCATGTTTAATCAGCTCCGTTAAGGGAACTGATATTTTCAATTTGGCTACCTCTGCCCCCAAATTTCAAGGCAAAGGGGATTTCTCTATTTGAAGGTTTGGAATTTTAACAACAGGGTTTGGAGTAGTTGTTCTTCTTTTTCATTGTTTAGAGTCTTTTTTAGTGGATTTTCTAATATAACTTTTGGAGACTATTCCACTGTTTCCTTGGATGGAACTGAAGTGGAAGGTTGCTCATTAGAAGGTTGGTCATTGGTTACATCTATAATAGTGGGACTGGGAGGGTTCTCATTTGGTCTAGAGAGGATTTAGAGAGTTTTTGTGACTGGAACTGTTTTAATTTTCTTAGGCTGATTCGTTACTGCTTTCTTATTTTGGCATGGACCATCAATGTTATTTTTTCTCCTCAAATTGTACGATTTATGCACTTCAAAGATAGCCGAATCATACCCTTGATTGTAGTCAAATGATTCTCTAATTTGGGTCTAGAACTATTGAAGCATGTGTAATTCCTGATCATCTTGAGTAAAAAAGACAGTTTCCTCCTCATCTAATCCCATTAAGTTAATATGTGTGTCTAGTTCAGGGTCTTCTGAATGGCAAGCTTCAGCATAGTTTTCTTGAAAAGGAGGCCTAATGTTCTGATCAGGTCCATTTTTTCCAATATTTTGATTTTGATTCTGTCTAAAATTGGGATTTCTCACTGGAGGTGCCTGTTGATTGTCCCAGTGAGGCTTTCTTTCGATGTTCTCCATCCTATCCATCATTTTTTCCATTCCTTTGGCTAGGGCATCCATGTTAAGGTCAAATGGCATGGTTTCATCTTTCAAGGGTGCTCTTTGTTTATTCCTAACCCTAGCTCTTTTTGCTAGCAGATTAGTTTCTACACTAACTGCTACACTCTGCATATCTTCTAGAGTTGGTGGATTTCTTTCTCGAAGTTGAAATGCCATATCAGTGTCAAACCCATTTGGAAAATTTATCAAAGCTAAGCCTGATGGGGGTCTAAGGCCGACTGGTATTGCATTGTATACACTATTAAATCTAGTACAATAGTCCTAAACTATTTCATTTGGTCCTCTCCTAATGTTTTCATATTCTGAAAGAATTCAAAGAAGGTTCTTTTTCTTTTCCCATCTATGTAAAAATTGCTGGTAAAAAATTTCTAAACTATCTATACTATTGTTAGGTAGAGATCTAAACCATGTTCTCACATCGCCAGCTAGAGTTTGGGCAAAAATTCTCATTTGGACATCTCCAATATCGATTTTGTGCAATTCGAAATGATCTGTCATCTTTCTTGTATGTTGTTGTGATGTGTAGGATCCTGTGCCATCAAATAGGGTAATTTGACTCTAGTAGTCTGGCAGCATGGCACCTTGTGGAGCAACCATCACAAGAGGGGCATATCTATTTGCCATGGCTCTAAGTTGGGCAGGACTGATAACTAGAGTATGGGTTCCCGGGGGTGGTACAGAGGTTGATGGGGAACTGGGGGTGATAGGTGTTTGATGGGTAGTGATAGGTTGATGGGGAAGTGAAGGTATGAATGGAGGTGTGGAATGATCTTCAGAGATGTGAGGGAATAATGGTGAACTAAAAGAAATTGAAGTTGTGTTAGAAAGTTAAGGAATCTTAACAGTAGTGAGGGATGTCTGAGGGAAATTTAGTAGATACTGGTCAACTGACAAGTTTTCCCTTTGGACTTCAAGTTCGGTTGTACATTCTGGATCTAGAACTATGTCGTCAAGTGCACTCTCAAACCTGGTTCTAAATGGGGAAAGGTCAAAACACTCGTCAAAGGGGAGGTCTTCTAAAAACAACCACTCATCCAGGCAGGAATCTACTTTAATTGAAGGTGTAGGACTGACTGAACTTTCTTGTCTCCTGGATTCTTGAAATTGGATTAGGATTGTCAAATACTGGGGGAGCATTTGGATTGGGGTTGGCCCTAGTATAATAAGTTCTCCTTGAAGCCAGTTTTCAAGATTTTCCAAATTACTTTCATTTTTGTGCAATTCTATAAATAACTTCTAATAAACCCTTCAATAGGCTTGAAATAAAAATTTTAAATTTCTCAAAAGTTTATTAAGACTAAGGGTTTGAATCCCCAATATGGTCGCCACTATCTTATCACTCAGAAGTCTTCCCTAGAAGTTATAAAAAAGAAGGAATAATCTGAGGTAACCACAAACCTAATCTTTTAGACTCAGGTTCTAGCCAACCTAAGTCCAGAGAGGACTCTCTTCTTATATTTTGACTTTGTTTTGGTGGGATTTTAGGCTAGTTCTTAATGCTCATAAGGTTTGAATTTTGGTTGGGTGGTGGAATTCTAGGAACAGATGGATAGAGCAAGGCTTTCAAACCATTGAGCTATGGAGTCGATCAAAGGATGGCTTAACTAGATCAAATCAATTACTAAAGGAAGAGTTCACAGGGCAGGCTAGCATAGCAAAAGGAAAATCTTTAGGTTCAAATGGATGAGGTAGTCCTAACCAGGGTGAAAGGGCAATGAAGAATCCTTAAACCGGGATCATGATGAAGAGCAGGAAGTGATCATGAGCAAAGGGAAACTAAGAATCCTTTACGATAGACCTAGGGGGGAAACTACAGAAGTGAGGGAGAAATTCCCAGACTAAGATAGTTTAGCAAAAAACATAAAGAATGTAAATAGTCAAGACTGAGAGCATTTAAGCCAGTTCTAAAATATCATTCCTAGTTTAATATTCAAATTTCATAGAGACACATATGATTATTTATAAACATGAAGAGAAACAATAATACACATGAGATAGAGAATACTTATTTGATTTCCGCTTTATACAAGAATCTTGTGAAATTTCTTTACTTTATTCCTTGATCCAGCAAGCCAATCCAGTTTTGATTACAATAGCTCCTTAACTTGAGAAGAAAATGTCTATATAAATGTCCTTGAATCCACACTCAATACTTCGAAAGGTGAAGTATTTATACAAAAAGTATTTACAAAATATCTTAAAACAATATGAGAATTAATCTAGGAAACCAAAATATCTTCAAGCATGAAGATAGAGAGATGGAAAACTGCATCATGTTGTCCCTTTTATTGTGGTTGTGCTAGCTGTTGCAGTTGAACTTGAGCACTTTAACGTTGGCTGATATGTGTATGCTAGAATCATCTTTGCTTTTAAACTTTGGCTGATACTCTTTACCTGTTACTCTTTGACCCTATTTACCTGTTTTCATCTGGCTACCATTAAGATTTACTATGGTAACTTATAGTAAATCTATCACATTTTTCCATCATTCATCTTCAGGTAACTTTATCTTGAGCATCCTTCTATATATATCATCTGCCTCGGTGTATTGGGCAAAATTTGGCTTGGTGACAATAGATGCTTCACTTCATGTTCTAGGAAGAATAAATTTTCTAAAGTTTCATATAATACTTTCCCTGTTGGTAATGCTTTGACTCCTGAAATGCTAGTCTATTCTCTAGATAATTTCTCTAGTTTGTCAACATAGTATGATTGGATCATAACTTTGTCATTGATTACCATGGGATTTGGAAAGCCTTTATCCCTCACAATTTAAAGCCTTTCCATGAAACTGTCAATACCAATCTGCATGTTATGGCATTTTTTCTCTAGATTGAGCATAAGGTTCCTTTTAGTCAGAACCTTTTTGAATTGGAGGATGGTTTCAATTCTGTCCTCCACACCAAGTTCACTTAGTTCCTCCCTGTTCTTTCTGCTGAAGAATTGGTTCAGTTGATTATCCTCTTCAGGATAGTCTCAAAGGTCTTCTTTGATCTTTTGTATTGCTTCGGTGGCCACTTTCACCAGTTCTGTTTGCTCGAATATTGCTTGAATTAATGGCCAAACATCATTGACAGAGTCAATGATGTTGGTTCAGAGCATTTCCTTAGTTTCTCCTAGTGGCTTTTGCAATGTTAGATCTTTTTCAAGGAACTTTATCCTCCCACCCATCCTTAAATCTTTGTGTGCTTCTTCTTTCTATTGTATTTGAGTAAGCTTATAGTTAGTTTCTAGGTTTTCTATTTTCTCCTTAAGTTGTTTTAGCTCTGTAGCCTGGATGGACATTTCCTCCATGGCTTTTACTAAATTTGTTGTCTTTTCTGTTAATGTACCTATTGCTATAGATTCAATTGTTATTGGCAGTGATGTTGCAAGTGGACCTGTTGGTGCTAATTAGGTTTCCAATGTTGAGGGAACTGTAGTAGAGACAGTGGGAATAACAGTCTGTGGAGTGGTGGCCAACTCACTCTTTTTAGGCTGAATCAATGTGTCCAACTTTTTCTTAGTTTCCTTCTGCTAATTATTTATCTTAAGGAACAAGTCCATAAGCTCGTCTTGTTCCTTCTGAGTTTCTAAGACTTCTGATGTTTGTGGATGATGGAGATGTGGAATTTTGAGCTACTTTTTCAATGCAGCTATGTCATGATTCTTCTTTTTAATTAACCTTTCTGCAGCCTTAAAATCTTTGGGATCGTGTCCCAACTCTATTGTGTCCTTGGTCTGTGAGGAGGCCTTTTCTAGTTGAAATTGTGCTGATATATTATTCAAAGAATTCGTTAACTGGTGGGCTGCAATGGCTTTTCTTGTCAATGTAGAGTATACCATCTCTCTTGTCTATTTGTGCAATTCAATCTAGTCAATAGGATGTATATCCTTTGCCATCACTTCAAAATATGTCTTCTAGTAGTCAGCTACTGATCTGGGCTACTGAGTGGCGGGCTTAAGAAAATTCATCTGTATTTTACCTCCTTTCATATCAAAGGCTGACATAAGCCTTGTTTGGTTGGTGGGAGCCATTTTGAGGTACTGTGCATAGCTTTGGGTTTTTAACCTGTCATTCTTGGCCTTTATTTCTTTGCACTTTTCTCTGATATCCTAGTTTTGGTCAGCTAAAATCCTTAACGAGGACCCTTCCACACTTTGTTGTTTTTCCAACATCTGAGCATGTGACGTGGAAGGTTCTTGTGTTCCTCCAGAGGGAGTAGCATGCCTGCTCCCTTCTCTTTCTGTGTTTGTGGCTCTAGCTATTTCTTCTATGAATTCTTGCTCAGAGAAAGGATTTAACCTTTGCCTCTTGACATAAGTCTGTGAAATGGCTCTACCTAAAGGCATGGCCTCTTCCCTATCTCTTTTGAGGTTCTTCTCCTCATTTAGAGGAGTCTGCATGGTAGTGGGAGTACTCATAATGTCTTCTGGCAGTCTTGTTTGATTCAGTTCTTCTGATAGATCTGGTTGTTTTGACTCTTCTTGAACCTGGGGCCCTTCTTCTGCTTGTTGTTCACTGTGTGTCTATGGTTCCCTTTGGGCTTGGGATTCTCCTGGTACCTGTATGAAATAATTTTCATCAAGTCTCCTCTCTAGATCAATTAATGTATTTTCAATAGCAACCTCAGTGCCATCTCTGTCAACTAAAGTATTTTCCACCCATTCCAACTGATTTGCATATTTTTCTATCTCAAGGATTTTGTGGTGGATATAGGGAGACAACTTGTTTTTCTATCTTCTATTGGATATGACATCAAAGAGGTCATATCCCCATATGAAGCTTTGTTTCATTTTGAGCCTTTGGAGGATTTCTTCTACTTCTCTTCCAGCTTCTCGACTATTACACACAAAGGGGCTTAGTTGATCTTTGATTCTGAGTTCAGCCTTCTTTTTGGTTTTCACAAAATGTACCTCATCTAAATTAATTATCTTCCTATAGTACTCCAGAGAAAATAACCACATTAGGAGGTATCTGGGTAACTTGTATGGTGCTAACTCACAGCCATAGATCCTAATTTCAATGTGATTTTGGTACAAGTACCATTCTCCCACTTTGTGTTGTTTTGAAAGTTGTAGGATCCTCCCGATATCTGAACTGATCCTTGGAGGAGGACTTCCTAACAACATGGTCACTAGAGGATGAACAAAAATGTCTATGAAGTCTATGTACAGATATGGTGATTCATATTTGTGGATCAAAGGAATCCAGAAGACTACTAACCTAGGGATGCCTCTGGTATCAAGTTTTTGAAGAGTAAATGGGAATTTATCTGCTTGATAATATAAGAAAGGTGGTACAGAACTAAGGAATACTTGAATAGTATTTCATTGTTCATTCTCAAGAATTGATCATGAATTTTATCTGCTATGAATTTGGCATAATCATATATGACAGCAGGGGTTTGTCCTGTGGTAAAAATGGACATGAAGGCTAGAATGATTTCATCAACATACTCACTGGTAGTATGGCCTAAGACACTAGATATCATTGACACAATGTCCTGGCCAAGTTTAGAAAACATGGTCCACATGTATGGGGGAGGATCCTTTGGAATGTGTTTATCTTCCACAATAAAGGTATGGAATAATTCAGCAAGTCTAGTAGGGGTAATCTTGGGGAATTTGTCAAGTAGGACTCCAATGGAAATAGGGGTCATATTTTGTCCTGGTTGCAACTGAAACATTTCATTGATGGATTCAGCAGTGATGGTAAAGAGTACGTCTTGGTTTGGAGACATCACTGCTCTCAGACTAGGGTTGTAATTGGTATGGCAATAATGAACAATTTCAGGGAAGATATGCACCTCTGGGAACTGGTACTTAGGAAAATTGGATTCCCAAAGCCTAATTTGGTCAGCTTGGTTTAAATATTGGTCCCTGTATCGACAATATATTTTATTAGGGGATTCATGGACAACAGTTTCATTGATTTGGAAATCTTTGTCCGCCAAAGGGATATGGTCTAAATCCAGATGTGGAGTGGTAATTGGACAGACATCTGTTGAAACTGGAGCAGCCATTCTTAATTCTTGTGTATTTAAGAATGGGAAAAAGGGGTTTTCAGTTTAAATTGGGGGAGAATTGGTTCAATTTAGAGCAGTTTGGGGTTGTTAGGCAATTCTTTCACTTAATTACTTGATAACTTAAAGAAATTGAGTAACAGGTTTGGGAATGAAACAGGGTTTCTTAGTGAATTCGAATAAATACGTGGTTTTTGGCATTGAATGGGACGATGGATGAATGTGTACAGTTGCAGGAGGTGCAGGTGACTGAAGGGTGGACTGGAAGTTTCAGCAGATTCTGCAAGTTGGCGATTGGACGTGGGTTGATAGTTGCACGTAGTCTATCACTTGCATGGAGGTCTGAGTGTTTTTTTCATGATAAAACCAAAAGACAATGAGTTTTTAGTTATATTTGCAAATTCAACTGTTTGGCGGGTACATGGGAAAAAGGTACATTGGCTTTTAGTGAGAGATGAGACATTTTGTCGTCTAGCGGGAAGTGGTAAGCGGGTTTTGCACCAATTTTAGGCTAGAGTGGTTTCGGTGGGAGGCTGCCTGATGCTACTCGTTGGGCACCGCGTAGCATTGGGCCCCAAAAGGAAACCACCCATATTGGGCAGCGAAAGATCAACCTTCGAAGGCCACCCGATATGATCGTCCACCGTTGGATTAACGGGAGACCGATCGTATGGTGATTTCATTAGCAGGGCTGATTATTATTTAACCACAGATCGGTTCATTAATTTCTTTTATCAGGATAAGGGTTTTATAAATTTTATGTTTCAAACTTTCAGGGCAGGGTATTAATATAAGGGTTTTATTTATAACTATATACGGGAAGGGTTATATTTCTTTTTTGGGATTTAATATATATATCTATATATATCTATATATATATATATATATAGATAGATAGATATATCTATATATATATATATATATATATATATATATATATATATATATATATATATATATATATATATATATAGAGAGAGAGAGAGAGAGAGAGAGAGATCTATCTGTTAGACATTAATGTGGAAACGAAAGCGCTAAGCATAATGTTGTTTATTTTATTATTGTCATAACACATTACACTTAGGCTTGAAGTGTTTTTTGGGTTTTTTTGAAGCAAATGTTGAAAATGCAACAAGATGATGGATCTTAGTGGAAAGGAGTTGCCTTCACTAAGTGCACCCACAGGCTATTTTTGGCGCAAAGTCTATTTTTAGACATATGGATCATGGTCTATGAGTTGCAGGATGTTGTTTATGGATGATTGGTCATGTTGGGAAAAATAGATGGACTTCTATTTTTTGGTTCACAGCGGAGTGATCAGAGTCTATTTTTAGACTGCCAGGCTAAAAAAAGAAACAGTCAAATATTATTAGCCCTTAGTAATATTTGGACTATAAAAATTATCTTATCCTCTTGGAGCACTTCAGTTCGAGCTATGGATGTGGTACATGCAGCTGAAAAAAGGAATCATGTGGTTTCTTATGTGTTAGTTGAGCTATTGCATGGAGGACTTTAGTTAGAACTCATGCCTGTGAGTTCTGTGGAGTTGGATGTGGAGTTGATGGAGTTGTGTTCAGTTTGACTTAGTTGAACTAGTTGTATTTAGTCTAACTAAAGAATACGCTAATGATGAGTTGTGTGAATTGATTTTTAATTAATTCACTAATTATTAACTCATAAAGCAACTAAAGAATACATCAGTTAACTCAGTGCATGGAGAGTTCAACAGAGACAGGTGTTAGAGGTAAGTGAAAGGGTGAGTTGTGACTATCAGTTGTGCATGATATTTGCACGTCCATGGATTTGAGTAATGCCAATGATGATTGCGCAGTGTGGGCCAATATCAAGGAAATTGTAGCTTGTACTCACGTGATTCTCTTGCAGGATTGTGCAGTGGAGGGAGGCAAAGCAATGGAGGAGATTTGAACCTATGACTTGTTCGGATCTGAGCTAGTTTTGTGTGTAACAGGTAGAGATAGTGCTGGATACTTGTGAGGAGTATTGTACTATGTATTGTTACATGTTCTCAATCATTATAATATACAGATAGTGTGGGGTTTTCAGCTATAAGCTTTCCCTGAGTTACATACTATGTTAATGTGTGCATGCGATTGATGTTCCATTGGTTTTAATGCTGCTAAATTGATTATCAACGTAGAGGAGGTTATGTATTATGCATGTATTCCGCAATAGTGTATAATCGCGATAATCTCTGTGAATAAGTGTTTATTATTAAAAATTTCTACATGGTAACGGAACTGGTTGATTTGTAGAAAACGTTCTACAGGATATCAAAGCGGGATTGATCATCAGATCTATTATTCAAAAAGAGTTTAGATTTATTTCTTCAAGTAGAGTCTGTAATTAGGCCAAGTAGCTTTTGGATTCATCCTTCTTTTGGAAGGTGAGATATCTAGTAAAAGCCCATACAATCAATCTCTGTATGAGAAATACTTTTTTCTCATGAATTTTAGATCAGAAGCGGTTGAGTTTTGAGCTGGTGGAATGGCACTCAAGGATAAACTCAGAAACATCAAAGCTGAGAATGGAGATGCCACAGATTGTCTACAGAAGAAAAAGAACAAGAAAGCTGCTGGATCTGCAGCAGGAGAGGCTCTAGCCTCGTAGTTTGAGCTTGATTTGTCATTGATCGCATGCTTGGTTTCAGGTGTGATGGGATCAGTGTGTTTCTTGGACAGTGGTGTGTATTTTCACATGACAGGAGATCGATATTTGTTTTCTGATCTGGATGAGAAAGATCTTGGAGTGCACATCGAGATGAGCTATGATGGTAGATGCAGTGTGACCGGTATCGGTACCATTTCCTTTGAGAGGGAGTCTGGTAAACCCTTCATATTGAAGGAAGTGATGCATGTTCCAAGATTGAAGAAGAATATTATCTCTGTGGTGATGTTAGAAGACAAGGGATATGATGTTGTCTTCAGTGAGGGAAAGGCTTTCCTGTGCAGCAAGACAACTAGAGAAACCCGAAAGATAGGGGTTCAAGTCAAGAACCTTTATCAGTTGCATGTAGATGCATGCAAAGCCTTGAGAAGCAAGGCAACTGATGGAGACTTGGTGGTTGAGAAGGAGCGTACATTATCTCTCAACATGCAGAGCCAAAAGAAGTCTCAGATGATTGTGGAGGAGCCACGATTGGTTCAGCAGCTTCAGGAGGTTGTGGAGCAGCCACAACAAGGGAAGATGAGAGGAGATTGAGTAGAGACATCTACTCATGCAGAGACCTCCAGTAGGGGGAAACTTCGAGCCAAGTGGGTTGAGGGATCGCATGCAGCCATACCTCCAAGTAGGAGGTGGGGTGATGTGGATTGATCGTCCCAAGGAGGAGGGGTAGGATCCTTGAGGTACCCAACCTCTTGGATGAGAGCTTGCTACAGGAGCCCCGATGTGGAGTAGCAGGAACTGACTGATTGGGTAGAGACAGATGCGGATGGAGTGGCAGAGAGAGCGATAGTGCAGGGAATCCCATGACAACGCATAGCTAGCAGGTTGCAGCAATGCAAGAGGCACAAGTTTTTTGCACAGTGCTAGGTGGCATAGAGAGGTGTGCAATGGTGCGAGATGCATGGAGATGTTGTAATAGTGCAGATGTCAAAGGGGGAGCACTTGTTAGTAGCAGGTAGAGCTTCAACATCAGAGTATGTTCCTAGCCCAACAGAGTGGTCAGTTGGGAGTGTTTTTGTTCCAAGTGTTGCTGGAGCAAGTGGAGCAAGTGGACTCGGAAAATGTGTTGCATGCAAAACATTCCAGAGTTGCGGAATAAGGGTTGCTAATAATCCATATCTTTTTGAGAGGGAGTATTGAAAATGCAACAAGATGATGGATCTTAGTGGAAAGGAGTCGCCTTCACTAAGTGGGCCCACAGGCTATTTTTGGTGCAAAGTCTATTTTTAGACTATGTCTATTTTTAGACATATGGATCATGGTCTATGAGTTGCAGGATGCTATTTATGGATGATTGGTCATGTTGGGAAAAATAGATGGACTTCTATTTTTTGGTTCACGGTGGAGTGATCAGAGTCTATTTTAGACTTCTAGGCTAAAAATGGAAACAGTCAAATATTATTAGCCCTTAGTAATATTCGAACTATAAACATTATCTTATCCTTTTGGAGCACTTCGATTCGAGCTATGGATGTGGCACTTGCAGCTAACAAAAGGAATCACGTGGTTTCTTATGTGTTAGTTGAGCTATTGCATGGAGGACTTCAGTTAGAACTCATGCATGTGAGTTCTATGGAGTTGGATGTGGAGTTGATGGAGTTGTGTTCAGTTTGACTTAGTTGAACTAGTTGTATTTAGTCTAACTAAAGAATACACTAGTGATGAGTTGTGTGAATTGATTGTTAATTAATTCACTAATTATTAACTCATAAAGCAACTATAGAAAACATCAGTTAACTCAGTGCATGGATAGTTCAACAGAGGCAGGTGTTAGCGGTAAGTGAAAGGGTGAGTTGTAAATATCAGTTGTGCATGAGATTTGCACATGCATGGATTTGAGTAATGCCAATGAGGATTGCACAGTGTTGGCCAATATCAAGGAAATTGTAGCTTGTTCTCTCATGATTCTCTTGCAGGATTGTGCAGTGGAGGCAGGCAAAGCAGCGGAGGAGATTTGAACCTGTGACTTGTTCAGATCTGAGCTAGTTTTGTGTGTAACAGGTGGAGATAGTGCTCGATACTTGTGAGGAGTATTGTATTATGTATTGTTACATGTTCTCAATCATTATAATATACAGATAGTGTGGGGTTTTCAGCTGTAAGCTTTCCTCGGGTTACATACTGTGTTAATTTTTGCATGCGATTGATGTTTCATTGATTTTAATGCTGCTAAATTGATGATCAACGTAGAGGAGGTTATGTATTATGCATGTTTTCCGCAATAGTGTATAATCAGGATAATCTCTATGAATAAGTGTTTATTATTCAAAATTTCTACATGGTATCAGAGATGGTTGATTTGTAGAAAAATTTCTACAGGATATCAAAGCGGGATTGATCATCAGATCTATTATTCAGAAAGTGTTTACATTTTATTTCTTTAGGCAGAGTCTGTAATCGGGCCAGGTAGCTTCTGGATTCATCCTTCTTTTGGAAGGTGAGATATCCGGTAAAAGCCCATACAGTCAATCTATGTACGAGAAATACTTTGTTCTCACGAATTTTAGATCAGAAGCGGATGAGTTTTTAGCTGGTGGAATGGCGCTCAAGGATAAACTCTGAAACATCAAAGCTGAGAATGGAGATGCCACAAATTGTCCGCAAAAGAAGAAGAACAAGAAAGCTGTTGGATCTGCAGCAGGAGTGGCTCTAGCCTCGCAATTTGAGCTTGATTTCATTAATCGCATGCTTGGTTTCAAGTGTGATGGGATCGGTGTGGTTCTTGGATAGTGGTGCACCTTTTCACATGACAGGAGATTGAGATTTGTTTTCTGATATGGATGAGAAAGATCTTGGTGTGCACATCGAGATGAGAAATGATGGTAGATACAGTGCGACCGGTATTGGTACCATTTCCTTTAAGAGGGAGTTTGGTAAACCCTTCAGATTGAAGGAAGTGATGCATGTTCCAGGATTGAGGAAGAATCTTATCTCTGTGGCGATGTTAGGAGACAAGTGATATGATGTTGTCTTTAGCGAGGGAAAGGATTTCCTGCGCAACAAGACAACTGGAGAAACCTAGAAGATAGGGGTTCGAGTCAGGAACCTTTATTAGTTTCATGTAGATGCATGGAAATGTTATAGACATTTTTGTGCCTTATAGCATGAAGCATGAAATGTCCATAATCTAAGGGATCCAAAGTCCCTAAACATGTTGTTCCTACCCCTAGGGGAACAAGGTCAGCAAACCACAACAATCCAAACAAGTTCTCCACTGAAAATTACTCAAAAATAAGGCAATTCTAGATCATGTCAACTGCTCCACTGAGCATCTGCGCTGAATGTCAACTGCTCCATGGACCACCTGCGTTGAATGTCAACTCCAACAAAGGCTACCTACGCTGAGCGAGTCTTGACATGTGGAAGTCTCATTCCTCAATGAGTCAATGCCCAGGAAGCTTCCAAAATGACACTTGGATCAAGGAATTCGACTGGTGATGAGTAAGAGGTTCTAGATCTCCAAGTGGAAGCAAGAACCTCCAAGTGGACTCAAGAACTGAAGAAGAACTGGAGTGGGAGAGGACACTAGTCACATCTCAGGCTGACTCATCCTCTCTCCAAACTCCTATATATGGATCTCTCTCCCATGAGATCCAGAGGCTGGAATCTTGTGAATGTAAAGAATTGTTGTTGGTTTGAGTTTAGAACTATTGGGTGATTTGCTTTGAAGGAGGTGAAGAGGAGATTTCTTTCTGCTGGGAAGGTGATGCTGGATTGGGCCTCTTATGGTTATATCACTTCCTGAATCTTACTTCTCCCATTAACAAAGCATTTGAGGTTCTTCTATATGCATGTGTCTCAATGGTGTATTGTTATACTTGTGTATTTGATTTATTCTAATCCTTGAATCAATTATGAATGTATGCTTCTTGTAGTTTCCCTCTCTTGCCATTTTGCAGGATCTTGGTGTAGCTGGGCCGGCGAAAGAGCAAGGAGTTGGGGGCAAGCAGCAAGGAGAGAAGATTGGATCAATCATTAGCGAAAGACATCGGTTAGTGGATCTCTTTCTCCCCTCTTTTACATCTCATAAAGAAGTAATATCAAATAGCTTTGCTTTGATTGTTGCTAAGGAACTATCACCCTTAGAGTGGGATAGGGTCATTCCGTATTGGATACTTTTCCCAACAACAAATTGGCGACTCCGCTGGGGATCGTATCTTGTTGGTTGTTTGTGTTTTTGCTATTCGTTTCCTAAACACAGGGAGTACCGAATCGAACTGCATTTGGATCTTTCAAATGCAAAGTAGAGGGCAGCTACTCTAGCTCAGTTTCTGGGCATGTTTATGATTTGAAGAGCTGGTACACAAGGACTCTGAACAGCTCTTAGTGATAGCTTTTCATCCTCCTTTGAATCATCCTTTAGTGTGTACTTGATTGGTAGCTTTGATTTGGCCAAAAACTGTTGATTTTTGAGCAATCTGTGACCCAGAACCTAAGAGAAACGAGAGTTTCTCCTTCATTGCAGGCACTGTGAAGGCAGTTTGCATTTCAACGCAGGTCCCGAAGGGGCTACCTGCGCTAAATGTCAAACTGACAGTGTTCTACCTGCGCTGAACCAGTGTGGCCTTGTGCAACTGGGGTTCTCTGCTTTCTGTTGCCCTGTTTTCATCCTTGTTTTTGCAGCCTGTTATCAGTCAATGTACCTATCTGAAACCATCCACATTTGGGGTAATGCTACCGATCCATCGCATCAGTGTCGTTATATTTTCAAGAGATGTTGTTCAGAAAGAGTCAACCGTGTCCCATCCACTACCATACATCATCTTTCATCCTTTCATGACCGCCACCCTGAATCATATTTCACAGATCGTTTTCAACTCCATCACAATCATTAGCTCCGTTCCGTGTCACTGATGTGGGATTCATTAAGGCCCTCCTTTGACGGATCGCTTCTTGTCGACTTCAGCTCATTATCCAAGAAGTTGATCTAGGAACACCCCCCTCAGTACTTTGAAGCTTGCATGCCTCAATGGCAAGTTTCTCACTTCCGGCGACATGTATACATCAATGACCTTCGACCGAAAGATTTTGCGTGGTGTTCGACGCCAAGTCCTTTATTCACACCACGTGGATTGTACTACCGTACCTTGAGGGTCATCATCATTATCGGTGATTCCTCTCGCGCTTGTTAACAGTTTACATCATTGACTGGTAATCAAGCAATGTCTTTCCATGTTCGACTCCAAGAAATTCTCACATGGATCGACTTGTACTTAGAGTGAAGATCGGACGAGTTTGAAGACCCCAGATCTAGTTTCATCCATCCGGGCTGCGATATATATTCAGGAAATAAAGACATTGACATGTGCAGCAGATGATCATCCTACTCAAAGGATGATAATTTCAACAGAGAATTATCAGTCTACCATCAGACGATTGTCTGTTCTATGTATAGAAAAATGTATTTATAAAGCTGAGCATGGGAATGCCCGCCTCAGCTAGATCATGAAAGCAGTATGAAAAATAATGTATTGTATTGTATCTTATTACAGGTCACCTCTCAGCGATTGAATGAACTTCGGATCCTCCTGATAAAGCATTTCACCTCATAAACGACCTCATACTTTAGGGGGCAACTGTTATAGACATTTTTGTGCCTTACAACATGAAGCATGAAATGTCCATAATCTAAGGGATCCAAAGTCCCTAAACATGTTCTTCCTACCCCTAGGGGAACAAGGTCAGCAAACCACAGCAATCCAAACAAGTTCTCCACTGAAAATTACTCAAAAACAAGGCAATTCTGGATCATGTCAACTGCTCCACTGAGCATCTGCGCTGAATGTCAACTGCTCCATGGACCACCTGCGTTGAATGTCAACTCCAACAAAGGCTACCTGCGCTGAGCGAGTCTTGACATGTGGAAGTCTCATTCCTCAATGAGTCAATGCCCAGGAAGCTTCCAAAATGACACTTGGATCAAGGAATTCGACTGGTGATGAGTAAGAGGTTCTATATCTCCAAGTGCAAGCAAGAACCTCCAAGTGGACTCAAGAACTGAAGAAGAATTGGAGTGGGAGAGGACACTAGTCACATCTCAGGCTGACTCATCCTCTCTCCAAACTCCTATATATGGATCTCTCTCCCATGAGATCCAGAGGCTGGAATCTTGTGAATGTAAAGAATTGTTGTTGGTTTGAGTTTAGAACTATTGGGTGATTTGCTTTGAAGGAGGTGAAGAGGAGATTTCTTTCTGCTGGGAAGGTGATGCTGGATTGGGCCTCTTATGGTTTTATCACTTCCTGAATCTTACTTCTCCCATTAATAAAGCATTTGAGGTTCTTCTATATGCATGTGTCTCAATGGTGTATTTTTATACTTGTGTATTTGATTTATTCTAATCCTTGAATCAATTATGAATGTATGCTTCTTGTAGTTTCCCTCTCTTGCCATTTTACAGGATCTTGGTGTAGCTGGGCCGGTGAAAGAACAAGGAGAGAAGATTGGATCAATCATTAGCGAAAGACATCGGTTAGTGGATCTCTTTCTCCCCTCTTTTACATCTCATAAAGAAGTAATATCAAATAGCTTTGCTTTGATTGTTGCTAAGGAACTATCACCCTTAGAGTGGGATAGGGTCATTCCGTATTGGATACTTTTCCCAACAATAGGAAAGCCTTGAGTAGAGAGGCAATTGATGGAGACTTGGTGGTTGAGAGGGAGCGTACATTATCTCTCAACATGTAGAGCTAAAAGAAGTCTCATACGATTGTGGAGAAGCCACGATTGGTTCAACAGCTTCAGGAGGTTGTGGAGCAGCCACAACAAGGGAAGGTGAGAGGAGATCGAGTAGAGACATCTACTCATGTAGATACCTCCAGTAGGGGGAAACTTTGAGCCAGGTGGGCTGAGGGATCGCATGCAGCCATACCTCTAGGTAGGAGGTGGGGTGATGTGGATTGATCATCCCAAGGAGGAGGGTTAGGATACTTGAGGTACCCAACCTCTTGGATGAGACCTTGCTACAGGAGCCCCGATGTGGAGTAGTAGGAACTGACTGATTCGGTAGAGACAGACGCAGATGGAGTGGCAGAGAGAGCGACAGTGCAAGGTATCCCAGGATAGTGCATAGCTAGAAGGTTGCAGCAATGTGATAGGCACAAGTGTTTTGCATAGTGCTAGGTGGCATAGATAGGTGTGCAATGGTGTGAGATGCATGGAGATGTTGTAGTAGTGCAGATGTCAGAGAGGGAGCACTTGTCAGTAGCAGGTAGAGCTTCAACATCAGAGTATGTTCCTAGCCCAACAGAGTGGTCAATTGCGAGTGTTTTGGTTCCAAGTGTTGTTGGAGAAAGTGGAGCAAGTGGACCGGGAAAATGTGTTGCATGCAGAACATTCTAGAGTTGCAGGATAAGGGTTGCTGATAATCCATATCTTGTTGAGAGGGAGTTTTGAAAATGCAACAAGATGATGGATCTTAGTGGAAAGCAGTCGCCTTCACTAAGTGGGCCCACAGGCTAATTTTGGCGCAAAGTCTATTTTTAGACTATGTCTATTTTTAGACATATGGATCATGGTCTATGAGTTTCAGGATGTTGTTTATGGATGATTGGTCATGTTGGGAAAAATAGATGGATTTCTATTTTTTGTTTCACAGCGGAGTGATTAGAGTCTATTTTTAGACTGCTAGGCTAAAAATGGAAACAGTCAAATATTATTAGCCCTTAGTAATATTTGGACTATAAACATTATCTTATCCTCTTGGAGCACTTCAGTTCGATCTACAGATGTGGCATATGCAGCTGACAAAAGGAATCACGTGGTTTCTTATGTGTTAGTTGAGCTATTGGATGGAGGACTTTAGTTAGAACTCATGCATGTGAGTTCCGTTGAGTTGGATGTGAAGTTGATGGAGTTGTGTTCAGTTTGACTTATATGAACTAGTTGTATTTAGCCTAACTAAACAATACACTAGTAATGAGTTGTGTGAATTGATTGTTAATTAATTCACTAATTATTAACTCATAAAGCAACTATAGAATACATCAGTTAACTCAGTTCATGGACAGTTCAACAGAGACAGGTGTTAGAGGTAAGTGAAAGGGTGAGTTGTGACTATCAGTTGTGCATGAGATTTGCACATGCATGGATTTGAGTAATGCCAATGAGGATTGTGTAGTGTGGGCCAATATCAAGGCAATTGTAGCTTGTGCTCATGTGATTCTCTTGCAGGATTGTGCAGTGGAGGTAGGCAAAGTAGTGGAGGAGATTTGAACCTGTGACTTGTTCGGATTTGAGCTAGTTTTGTGTGTAACAGGTGGAGATAGTGCTGGATACTTGTGAGGAGTATTGTACTATGTATTGTTACATGTTCTCAATCATTATAATATACAAACAGTGTGGGGTTTTCAGCTGTAAGCTTACCCCGAGTTACATACTATGCTAATGTGTGCATGTGATTGATGTTTCATTGATTTTACTGCTGCTAAATTGATGATCAACATAGAGGAGGTTATGTATTATGCATGTATTCCTTAATAGTGTATAATCGAGAAAATCTCTTTGAATAAGTGTTTATTATTCAAAATTTCTACATGGTATCAGAGATGGTTGATTTGTAGAAAAAGTTCTACAGGATATCAAAGCAGGATTGATCATCAGATCTATTATTCAGAAAGTGTTTAGATTTTATTTCTTCAGGCAGAGTCTGTAATCAGGCCAGGTAGCTTCTGGATTCATCCTTCTTTTGTAAGGTGAGATATCCGGTAAAAGCCCATACATTCAATCTCTGTACGAGAAATACTTTGTTCTCACGAATTTTAGATCAGAAGCGGTTGAGTTTTGAGCTGGTGGAATGGCGCTTAAGGATAAACTCAGAAACATCAAAGCTGAGAATGGAGATGCCACAGATTGTCCGCAGAAGAAGAAGAACAAGCAAGCTGCTGGATCTGCAGCAGGAGAGGCTCTAGCCTCGCAGTTTGAGCTTGATTTTTCATTGATTTCATGCTTGGTTTCAAGTGTGATGGGATCGGTGTGGTTCTTGGACAGTGGTGCGTCTTTTCACATGACAGAAGATCGAGATTTGTTTTATGATTTGGATGAGAAAGATCTTGGAGTGCACATCGAGATGAGCGATGATGGTAGATACAGTGCGACCAGTATCGATACCATTTCCTTTGAGAGGGAGTCTAGTAAACCCTTCAGATTGAAGGAAGTGATGCATGTTCTAGGATTGAAGAAGAATCTTATCTCTATGGCGATGTTAGAAGACAAGTGATATGATGTTGTCTTCAGTGAGGGAAAGGCTTTCTTGTGCAACAAGACAACTGGAGAAACCCGGAAGATAGGGGTTCGAGTCAGGAACCTTTATCAGTTGCATGTAGATGCATGCAAAGCCTTGAGTAGCGAGGCAACTGATGGAGACTTGGTGGTTGAGAGGGAGCGTACATTATCTCTCAACATGCAGAGCCAGAAGAGGTCTCAGACGATTGTGGAGGAGCCATGATTGGTTCAACAGCTTCAAAAGGTTGTGGAGTAGCCACAACAAGGGAAGATGAGAGGAGATCGATTAGAGAAATCTACTCATGCAGAGACCTCCAGTAGGGCGAAACTTCGAGCCAAGTGGGCTGAGGGATCGTATGCAGCCATGCCTCCAGGTAGGAGGTGGGGTGATGTGGATTGATCGTCCCAAGGAGTAGGGGTAGGATCCTTGAGGTACCCAACCTCCTGGATGAGAACTTGCTACGGGAGCCTTGATGTGGAGTAGCAGGAACTGACTGATTGGGTAGAGACAGATGCGGATGGAGTGGCAGAGAGAGCGATAGTGTATGGAATCCCAGGACAGCGCATAACTAGTAGGTTGCAGCAATGCGAGAGGCACATGTGTTTTGCACAGTGATAAGTGGCAGAGAGAGGTGTGAAATGGCGTGAGATGCATGGAGATGTTGAAGTAGCATAGATGTCAGAGAGGGAGCACTTGTCAATAGCAGGTAGAGCTTCAGCATCAAAGTATGTTCCTAGCCCAATAGAGTGGTCAGTTGGGAGTGTTTTTGTTCCAAGTGTTGTTGGAGCAAGTGGAGCAAGTAGATCAGGAAAATGTGTTGCATGAAGAACATTCCAGAGTTGCAGGACAAAGGGTTGCTGATAATCCATATCTTGTTGAGAGGGAGTATTGAAAATGCAACAAGATGATGGATCTTAGTGGAAAGGAGTCGCTTTCACTAAGTGGGCCCGTAGGCTATTTTTGGCGCAAAGTGGATCATGGTTTATGAGTTGTAGGATGTTTTTTATGGATGATTGGTCATGTTGGGAAAAATAGATGGACTTCTATTTTTTGGTTCATAGTGGATTGATCAGAGTCTATTTTTAGACTGCCAGGCTAAAACTAGAAACAGTCAAATATTATTAGCCCTTAGTAATATTTGGACTATAAACAGTATCTTATCCTCTTGGAGCACTTTAGTTCAAGCTATGGATGTGGCACATGCAGCTGACAAAAGGAATCACGTGGTTTCTTATGTGTTAGTTGCGCTATTGCATGGAGGAATTCAGTTAGAACTCATGCATGTGAGTTCTATGGAGTTGGATGTGGAGTTGATGGAGTTGTGTTCAATTTGACAGATCAACAAAGACAAGTGTTAGAGGTAAGTGAAAGGGTGAGTTGTGACTATCAGTTGTGCATGAGGTTTGCACATGCATGGATTTGAGTAATGCCAATGAGGATTGCGTAGTGTGGGCCAATATCAAGGCAATTGTAGCTTGTGCTCATGTGATTCTCTTGCAAGATTGTGGAGTGGAGGCAGGCAAAGCAGCAAAGGAGATTTGAACCTGTGACTTGTTCGGATCTGAGCTAGTTTTGTGTGTAACAGGTGGAGAAAGTGCTGGATACTTGTGAGGAGTATTGTACTATGTATTGTTACATGTTCTCAATCATTATAATATACAAATAGTGTGGGGTTTTCAGCTGTAAGATTTCCCCAGGTTACATAATGTGTTAATGTGTGCATGTGATTGATGTTCATTGATTTTAATGCTACTAAATTAATGAGAAACATAGAGGAGGTTATGTATTATGCATGTATTCCACAATAGTGTATAATCGAGATAATCTTTGTGAATAATTGTTTATTATTCAAAATTTCTACAGAAAATGGGGTTTCCACGGGGGGTGATCACTTTTTCTAAGGTTTTATCCTTAGAGAAAGGGATTTATTAGGGGAAAATGACTTTTCCTTAGGAAAACGATGTTTTTTCTTAGGAAAATGGATTTGTTGGGGAATATGAGTGAATTTGAAGGGGCTGAATGTTTATGAGGGGACTTTTAGTACTTAGGACATATAAGTCATTGGGTCGAGGTTCCGGTCCCTCCAAAAGTCAGAGAAATGCTCTAAGCCCATTTGACTTATGATTTTGGGTACTTAAGACTTTTTATTGGAAATTAGTTAAGTGAAAGGTGTAATGAGTAAGGGAAGTTAATCATTTTTGACTTTGTGATCTTGATACATGCCCAATTTTCCTCCATAATTTATAACTTTGATGATGAAGGTGAATAATATTATTTTATCTAACAATCATCATAATTTTTCAACCATTCTTCTACTTACCCACCTTCTCATCCTACCATTTTTACTTCTCTTTATTAGGGTGCACTTAAGCTGGCAAACCCTTATCAAAACATTTCTTTTCTTTTACAATAGTAAGCTAACTAAGTCTAGCCTTATTACATCCAAGGGCTTAGATTAAACAGTTAAGCTCCTTTTATTCACTCTGCCTAATCTAATTATTTGCCAATATTACACTGTTTGGTCAGATTTTATTCTCTAACTATAAGCATGAAATTGAAAACATGAAATATTCAAGTTTAAAATTTTTGACTATCATGGATTGTGGAAAAGGCAACAAGCTACACACAATCATTTATTTTGCATCAAAAGTAACTAGGAGTGGCATTTTGACTTGCACACTTTCATGGTCTTTTCTTTTATTGGGGTTCATTTTTTCATCTTTTTGACCTTTTCATTCCTTTTGTCCTTTGATTTTTCTTTTATGACATACCCTCTTTACATTTTTTAATTTTTTGAATATGGAAAACATTTGCAGAAAGCAAAGGTATGTGTATATTACAGGTTTAATCTCAGCCATTCAAAAATTATGACTTCTATTGGTATAGGAACCTAATAGGACTTTTGAAATTGGTTGATTCAACAACATACACTTATTTTGAAATCAAATTTTGATTAGGATTTTTGTGCTTCACATTATCTAACAGCTTGTCATAAAGCAATTTCGTATTTCCAATATATTTTATCCTATTTTCACTTGATAATGAACTCACATTAATATCATTTATCTAGTATACATATTTCTTTACAAAATTATTGATTCCTGATTCATTGATAATTTGTTTAACATTTGTGATTAGCCCCTGATTTCTATCTTTTCAGCAACATACAGATTGATCTTCAGAAATATTGATACTTGATAATTCGATTATATCTTCATTATTCATGATTATTCGCTATTTTTTTGTCAATGCATGTTGACATTATTCGCTAGCTATTCTCTAATTTCTACAAACAAGTTTCCATATCCAATTATCTCAAAGTGTGCATTTAATAAGCCCTCTTCATCAAAAACATTAATTGTTTTAGCTTTACTTAAGTTAAAAGCATTCAAATTCTGTGTGAGCCATGTAACATGGGAAACAATTTTTACTCTGATTTCTCCAATAGTAAATGACAAAGGAATGAATTATTTTGTCTTTTCTCTTTGAAAGATATCTAGCTAGTCAAGGTATTTCCTACAGACATCAACAACAAAATTCATGTCTATAACAAATTTCGGAACATTGAGACAGACACCCATCAACAACTAGTAAGTGATGAAATCAATAAGGTTGAGTTTGATTGACATTTTGTGCCTAATGGAGGACCAAATTTGCAGAAAGAAGCATAAATTCGTCGTACACTTCCCAAGACCATCATCAAACCTTGGAAAGAGCTTCTCCATAACAAGCAAATAATTGATCTTGGATATGACAAGGATGTGTCCTTTCATATTCCAGATTACTCAAAGCCCATTCAGTTTCAGACTGTTGTGTTTCTTCATAAAAATTAACCTTCAACTGTTCTAGATTTTTCTCCTCTTTCACAACAACCACAAGGAAATTTTAAATGCCAGCATTGTGACCAAGTTAGCCATCTGAAATATCACTATTTTGATCTTCATCCATGTGAGAAATGTCATAAAACCACTCATCATTCAAATAGATGCTTAAAAAACAAGCCTCCTGCAAGAACAAAGATTCATCTTGGATGTATCGCTTCTTGGCAATGGGCTTCAACAACCAAGAAGATATTTCAATTATATGATAGAACTTGTTATAGAGTATTGAACAGTCTTGCAGTTGAGTTTTTTCCATCATCTCACATTGTATCTGATAGGGGGGAAGTGATGGTCATCTACAAGCTTCAAAGCCACATCAAGTGAGCCTGAACCAAGACCTTCCATACTAGATTTAGAGTTGTACCCAGATAAAGAGATGCCCTTGAGCATGACTTTGGTTGGTGGTCAACCTTAAACCATCTATGTAGGTTTGAGAGCTCCCTTTTAAGGTTTAGCTTCTTCCTCTTCAAAGAATTGGGGACACTTCCTCTAGCAGAAGACTTTAGCTTCTTGCCATTTTTGGAAGAGTTCCAGGGATTGCATTAAGCATTCCAAAGATGGTGGTCATCCTTAAACCACCATAGGTTGTAGACCTCCCTTTTCCAGGTTGAAGGTCTCCCTCTCCAAAGCATTATGAACACTTCCTCTAGCAGATGATTTCAACTTCTTGCCAGACTTAGAAGAGTTTTGGGAACTTCACTAAGAATTCTAGTGTTGGTGGTCATCCTTAAACCACCAACTTATGCCAACATTTTAGAGAGCTCATCTAGCCTAGTGTGCAATGAATTTTTGCACATTTTGTATTACAACTCTATTCTTGGACTCACACATACCCCTTCATATTAAGGGGGGAAATGTTGGGCACCTAATCCGCCAAGGGTTAATGTGTGGGAGATGAATGATCAAAGGAGTCCAAGATTCATTGGAAGATGAATCCAAGAGCCACAAGAATGTGTTATAAATGTACATCAATGTTAATAGAAAAACAATTTCACTGTGTTATCTTTAACATCCTGTATTCACCATGGTTGTTTATAACAAATAACAATGGCTTACCTTGTAACCCATATATTCAAATTAGCGTATTACTTTCTCTTTCTTATGCATACCTTTTCCCCATAGGAAAACTCGTGCATCTCTAGGTATAAGCTAAGGTTCTTGTCCAGTTATCATGTAGTTGATTTGCCTCACAAAAACATCTTGAATTAGACAAAAGTTTAAAGAAGCGTTATTCTTCCACAGTTTAGGATAAAAAATTGCATTTGTTATTGATTCACACTGAATTTAGAATTACATGGAAAACCGCTAAAGCTATAGCTTAAAATCAAAGTTATTATAAGATACACCATCACGAAGAACCTTTTTATTTTAGATAAATTGGTTTACTTAAAATCTAATTCATTAGAAATGATATCAGGCCAGTCAAATACGCAATCCTTTTTCTATGTCTGATAAAGCATATAGATAATGCATTTTGGAACTCTTGTTGTAGTTTCTTGGCCCATGAAATGTGCACAAAGCAAACAAAATTCTGTGAAAAACAAAAATATTTCTAGAATAAACAAATCAGAAGGAAATTGGTGACTCAACAAAAGGAAATCTGAAATAACATTAGATTCACTTGCTTATAAGATCGTGCAACTATTTGGTTCGGGCAATTGTAAATGAACAATAGCCTTTGTTGAGTTGAATATTCATCTAAATTTATTCGCATTCAAATGTATTCTCTTCATTTGCAGCATAGTTTTTCTTGTTTCTGAATCAATTTTTTTCATGCACAATTGAATAATTCCCCTGAAGTTGTGACTTGAATATTCATCTAAATTTCTTCACATTCAAATGATTTTTTTCCATTTACAACATAGTTGTTCTTTTTTCTGAAACAAAATTGTTCATCCACAAATGAATAATTTCCCTGAAATAAAAAAATTGTGGAAACAAATGAAACATTTGCTAATCTAATAGTTCAAATCTTATTATTATTTTGCTCTTCCATTCACACATTAGCATAATTCTCCTATGCAATCGACCAGTGGAAGCTCTCATCGACGACACTAAGTAAATTAAAGTTATTGGTCCAAATAGCTTCTTCATTTTTCTGCTAACCATATCCATTTCGTAGTTGAAAACACCTTATGAATCCATAATGTTCCCAACATAGTTGAATTGCAGAGAAAATAAGTCGTACTAAAGATAGAAACGTGTTTTATTATATGATATTTTCCTTGTGCGAAACCCATATTAAAGCTTACATTGTAAGTCATAAAAGTAACAATAGTCAATTGTAAATTATTATTTGTAAATCGTTGAAGGGAGATACAATTACAAAATTTCATTATGCACCACCCATTCCCTTGCATAAACGTTGTTGGGATGGGGTCCCCTGGGTTAGTTTGGGTTTAGTTAACCAAAATTTTGTATAGAGTTTTGTGAAAGATGTAAAGTCTCTGTGGTATATGTGTTGTCCCTCTGAGATAGTAGTAGGATAGGTACCAATGCCAGAGCATCTAAAATAATTGTTTTGGGGGTTTTTGGTTTTAATTTTGGAAGACCAATGAATGAAGACAGATGTAGAATTGAAGTAATTAATCCTTTGGGTTATATTAATACTTCAGCAAAGGGTTGTTATAAAGCATTACACAGTGATATAGATAAAAAATAGTGGTGAGTAGAAAATAGAAAAAAATATGATTATCACAGTTTCCAGACTGTAAAACAGAACAATCATAAGTTGGAAAACCTTCTAAACTACATTCAAAATATTCAAGGCAGTATAGTTAAGCTTACACAAGATGTTGATGATTTATTGATTAGAGGGGATTAGCTACATAGACAGCTGCATTAATCGAATCTCTTAATAGATGATCACTTCAGGAGCTTATAGGAATCAATTGAAACACAAATTGTTCCTACCTAGATATCTCTGTAAGCCATAAGAATATGAAGAAAAACATGATGATTGAAAACTGGAAAAAGTTACAGGATAACACAAACTGTGTAACACCAGATTCAGAATCCTCTGCTTTGTATTAAGGTTCCAGAAAGACTGAGTACCTAAAGTGTCCACAAAATCTTCCTTCAAAGGTGGCTTCCAGGTTCAAAGTAGAACTAACAGTCAAGACTTTACAAGCAATGAACTATGAATCTTCAACTCCGAACCATTTACAACTCAAGAACAGAGTTATTTATACAATAATGAAACTAGGAAAATATCCCTAAAACTGATTAAGATTTTTAGGAAAAGAAAGATATTCTTGGCAGAAGATAGGGGTAGTTGTTTGTATTGTTTCTTGTTGTCCCCTTTATTCAAGTTGTGTTGGATATTTGTATGATATTTCTCCCTTTTGGCTGATTGATTGTTGGTATCCTTCACACTGGTAGACCGCTTCAATTAACCTTTTTACCTAATACTGCTTTAAACTCTGTGTAATATGCTTTGACCTGGCTGAGTGACCTTTACTGTGCATCTTTCTACCTTTACTGTGTGCTTCCAGTTTTATTACTGTGTTTTTTAACAGTAAAATCCTCATATTTGTCTTCCAACTATTACACAGGATTTTTTTTTACAAACCTGGAACAACAGTATTTACCTACAAAACACAAAAACTTATTAAGAAAAACATGGTGACAGAGGAGGTTGTTCATGGATTTTCTGAGCTTTAAAGGATATCAGAAGGAGTCTAGGGCATATTCGTAAGGAAAAATGATGGTTTTTGGCCACAGAGGCTTATGTAGGTTTCATTGTGAAAACATGCAAAACAAAGGAAAAATGGTCACTTTGGCGTTTAAACAGGAAAATAGATTTCCTTTGAAATATGGCGCAATAGTGAATAGTAACCATTTTAAGGAATTTAGACTTATGTGATCCATAACATTGTTTAGATAATCTTCGGCAAAATCACATAATCAATCTTTTGTCGACGCATTTCGAACCAACTAGTGTGATTCATCGTCAGGACAAGTAACCATTTTGCCGAAGATTATCTAAACAGTAACCATTTTGTCATTTTGTGGAAGGCAGTTTTCATCGCACCACTTATAATGCGTGGGTGGTTTTGGGAAGGGGTCTCTCAAAATGATTTGAGCTCGACACGTAGCAAGGGAGGACTGTGGAATACCACTTTTCGGGTGGGTAATGCCCATATAGAGAGTCAACCCGAAATTCTTCGAGGGTCATTAGGTTTGGATGGATTAAATCGGATGGTGGTGGAGTGAAGGAGCAACACAGAGGGTTTCAACAGTTAATTATGGCTAAATGAGCTTTATCATGGGTCAAAATAGAGATTTGTGGTTTAAATGAAGTTTAAGGTTAATTCTTTGTTAAAATCATAAAAATGTTTTAACAAATAAAACCTTCACAAAAACATATATGGCAGAATTTGAAACTTTATTAAATCGAGTGGATGAATGTCGTCGTGTCTGGGTCCATTAGATATCAGATATTGCAAAGGCAGAGGGCGTATACATTGGACGGGACTTCCGATGAGGGAGGATGTGATATGGCGATAGAATGTGATATATGTTACGTCGGTTCTGGACTTATCGCGTATCACATTTCGCAATGGCGGAGGGGAATGCTTATTAACAGGACTTTGCAATGTAGGCGGATGCGAAATGGTATGAACTGTAATATATATCTATATATATATGTATATATATATATATATATATATATATATATATATATATATATATATATATATATATATATATATATATATGGGTCGGGTCTGGGCTTCCCATCGCATATTGCAATCGGAGTTCGCAATGCGGGGAGTAATGTATGTATGTTTGAAGGGCTTGCAATGCGATATTTATGAATTACATAGTTTTTTATAAAACTAAGGGTTTTCAGGATATTTAATAAAAAGGAGTTAATAATACAGGAAAGGGATTTTTTTCAAGGATTTAATAATATATGTTAGTATTAATATAAAATATGAGTGGAAAGGGAAATGCGACTAAGTATAATGCTTTTCATGGGTTTTTTCTTTTCATATATGCATTAATACTTAGGGAAAACATCATTTTGTGGGTTTTTTAGGTAAAAGGGGATTTAACATGGCAAAAAGGGATTTTACATAGTATTTTCTCTTGTCCTAGGTAAAAAGGGTTTTGACCTTAGGAAATGGGGTTTTTATGGAAAATGAGTAAATATGAACTACATGAAGGTAGGAAAGGAAAATAGTAAATACAAGGATGAATGGGGATGAATTTTTGATGAGGGGGAATCTAGTATTGTTGTCCTAAAATTATTAAGGCAGTGGTTCGGTCCCTCCAGAAGTCAGAGAAATTCTCCGAGCCTTTTCACTTAAAGGATTTAAGTAGTGGGAAATTAATAAAGTAAAGGGGTAAAATGAATGTGGAAGTTAGTTATTTGGCTTTGTAAACCTTCATTTTCTTTGTGTAATTGCCTCATGGACATAGGACATATGGTAAAACATGATAAATGTACATTTTGTCCAATCAATCATCATCTTCTGCAACCTTTCTTCTACTTACCCTTTTCTTACCCTATCATTTTTTCTTGACTTAATTGGTGCATTTAAGCTAGCAAACCCTTATCCATTTTCTTTTAAAGCAGGAAACTATCTAGTTCTAACCTTATATCAATCCAAGGGCTGAGATTAAACTGATGGGCACCTTATTATTCTCTACCTAACTATTGATCTGCCCAGATTAAATAGTTTGGCCAGATCTTTATTCACTAACTATAACATCAAATTTAATTCATGAAATAGTCAATATTAAATTGTTTGACTGTCATGGGTTGTGGCATTTGGACAAGCTGCACACAACCATTATTTTGCAGAAAAAGGTAGTGGCATTTAGACTTGCTCACTTTCAGAATATATTTGTTTTCTTTTCTTTCTAACGTAACATTTTCTTTGATATGGACATCATCATCAAGATTTATTTTTCAACTAACATTTTATTCATTATTGTTATGTCCATATCCTAACTAGCATTTTTTCAAATATCCTATCTTATCAAAACCAAAAAAAATGCTACAACATTGGCTCCATCTGGGGACTGCTTTCTCCTATAGAATGTAGAGAACCTGCAGATCCATGTGCCTTCTCCTCGGGCTATAGAGTCCTTGCCATAAGAAAATAACACTAACATCTTTAAAAGTAAAGAAAACTGGAGTATTTACAGTGAAATCTATTTCAACTTCTTAGTACTGAATGTAGTGTTTGAGAAACCTTCCATTTACTGGATAAGTGGAATATAGCCCCTCAAGGTTTTTCAGCACAAAAGTGTTGTTACCCTTCACTTCAGAAATTGCTAAAGGTCCAAACCATAGATTGTCAAATTTTCCATGCTTTCCTTTCTCTTCTCTCCTGGCATCCCATCTTAAAACTAGATCACCTTCCTTAAAGTCCCTTTCCCTAGCTCTTCTATCAAACAAGGTCTTCATCTTATTCTGATATTTCATCAATTTGTATTGAATTTCATCTCTGTTCTCATTAAGTTCAATAATCTAATTTATCCTTCTTGAGAAATCATCAGGTTCATCTGTTGAGTCCTGCAGGAATTTTAAAACATGGAAGGCCAAATTGGTAGGGAATATTTCATCTTTCCCATAGACTAATTGACATGGAGATTTTCCAGTTGATCTCTTTGGAGTAATTTTGTTTGCCCGTACTGCATAAATCAAATGTGAATCCCAACTCTTCTTATGATCAACTAGTGTCTTTTTTATTACCTTTACCAAACTCTTGTTTGATGATTCTGCAAGGCCATTACCTTGAGGGTAATATGGAGTTGAATGATGTAACAAAATCTGATATTTCTGGCAAAATTCAATCAATTAACACTAGAAAAGGTTGTTGCATTATCAGTGACAATCTGAGTTGGACAGTCAAATCTAGATAAGGTATTCTCCTCAATAAACTTAATTACTACTGCATCAGTAGCATTTTTGACTGGAATTGCTTCCACCCACTTAGTAAAGTAGTCTGTTGCAATGAGAATCCATCTATGTTGATTACTTGAAGTGGGGTGAATTTCTCCAATAAAATCTAATCCCCATTGAGAAAAAGGTTATTAAACTATTGATGGAACGAGTGGAAGAGCTGCTAATTTTTGTTTACCAGCAAACATTTGGCATGGAATGCAATTGCTAAAATTTTCCTGTACTTGTAAGAACAATGTGGGCCAATAAAATCCTCCCCTCAAAATCTTGTATGTTGTTGCTATCCAAGCATAATGTGCCCAACAAAATCCTATATGAAACTTATCAATGATTCCTTCAGTTTTTTATTCTATTAAACATAATAACAAAATGTTGAGTGGATCTTTCCAGTATACATTTGCATTAATAATGCAATACTTGATTGATTTCAACTTAAGGGTTTTACACTGGGTTTTGGATAATGATGTTGGACACTCAAAATGAATCAAGAAATTTACAATATCTTGATACTAGTTTGACAACAAGAATTTTTCATCAATGTGTATAGGACTGATCTACTCTAAAGGTAGAGGTTCTTGTGGATTCTCCCCTTCTGCAAGGAGAGAAGGTTCTTGTGTATTCTTCCCTTGAGGATGAAGGGAAGGTTCTTGTGTATTCCTCCCTTGTATTTCTAGAACATAATTGATTCCAAATACTTTGTAGTTAGATTCAGCTAGAAGCTTGGCTAATCCTTGACCTTTTGCTAGCTTGGTAGTCTTGATAATTAACTCAAAATCCAGAATTTGAATGATCCATCTACCTCTTTTCCCATCAGTGTTTGTATGGGTTAGGACAATTTTCACAGCACTATTAAGAACATAACCAGTAATAGGTGAATGTAAGACATACATCCTGAATGACTTCAGGGCTTGAATGAGGGCATAGGCTTGCTTCTCAATGATGTCATACTTAAGCACAACATCTCTCATAACCTTGCTAAAAAAGGCTATGGGTTGATCATGGGAATCTTCATTTTTCTATAATAAAACAACAACAAGTGTTGTTTCAAAGGCAGAAGAGAAAATACTAAATGGCTTAGTATAATCAGGGCTGGTTAAGGTGGGAGCTTCAGAGATAGCCTTTTTTATTTGTTCAAATGCATGCCTAGAAGTGGGAGTCCATTTGACTTCATGGTCCTTCCAAAGCATGTCAATTATATCTTTTAAAATATCTGCATAATTTGGAATAAACCTTCTAACTTAGTAACCGAAGAACCCACAGTAAAAACCATTTTTCATCAATGTTTCAAATCCCAACATGGATCCATCATCAGGACTTCTTGAATGTTGATAGAAGAAGAGAACATTTCAAATCCCAACAGGGATCCATCATCAAGACTTCTTGAATGTTAATTTGGAATAAACCTTCTAACTTAGTAACCGGAGAACCCACAGTAAAAACCATTTTTTGTCAACATTTCAAATCCCAACAAGGATCCATAATTTGGAATAAACCTCCTTAAAAAATTAATCTTGCCTAGAAAAGCTTGAATCTCCTTATTGTTTCTAGGCAAGGTCAATGATTCAATGGAATATACTCGTTTGGAATAAATTACTACTCCATCCTTTGAAATGATATGGCCCAATAGTTTTTCTTTTTTGATAGAAAACAAGGACTTCGTAGGGTTCAATGATATTCCAAATTTTCTACACCTATCAAAAACCTTCATCAAGTGCTTTAGATGTTTCTGATCAGATTTAGAAAAAATAGTTATGTCATTAAGATAAATAACCACAAATTTATTTACCTGACCCACAAAATCTATGTCCATAGCTCTCTGAAATGTTGCTCCAGCATTAGTTAAGCTAAATGGCATCCTTGCATACATGAATGTACCCCAGGGTGTAGTAAACATTGTTTTCTCTCTGTTTGTTGTATCAACATTCACCTGATTATAACCTAAAAAACCATCAAGCATAGAAAGTCTTTATGCTCCTGAAACCATTTGCAATAACTGGTCCATTTTGGAAAAAGGATAATTATCTTTTAGTGATTCCTTGTTCAAATTTCTAATATCCACATAGAGTCTTATTTCTCCATTTTTCTTTATAACAGGAACTAGATTTGCAACCCAATTAGAATATCTAAGAGGGAGGATGATCTAAGAATCTATCATTTTTTTAATCTCCCTTTCTACAATTGGTAGAAGGGATGGATTTATCCTTCTAAGCTTCTGTTGATAATGTTTCGCTTCTGGTTTCAAAGGAATCTTATGTTGTATTAATGAAGTATCATAGGTTTTAGATCAACATAAGTCCAAGCAAAAAATCCTTATAATTTTGCAGTAACTTAAGATATTGAGCTTTGATTTCTGGGTCTGGAGATGCAAATATTTTAATGTTTTTGGTATCTTCATCAGTTCCAATGTTAATATCTTCCACGTCGCCTTCTGAAGAAATGGACTGCGGGTTTTGGAAAACATCATTTTGATCGAATAATTTTTCTAAAGGAATGAGTCCCTTTGGAATAAAATTATTAGATAATTGAATAATGTCATGATTAGCAATCTGGGCTTTAAAATTTGAATTATCATTTCCTTTTGCATTTTCACTTATTTCAGTTCTATCATCGTCAATTTGTAGAAGTGAAAAATCATCTATTACCTGCAAGAACAGTTTCAATTGTTCATCATCTTCAAATATTTGCCAATGTTTTAGATTATTTGGGATAGACATCCTATATTTGGCTTGTATCTAATAGAGTACATCAGTATGATTAGGAATTTTAAAAGAGGAACCAGAGAAAGCAAAGGCATCTTTGTGAATATTCTGATCTCTAGGAATATGGGTAAAATTAAAAGCATCAAAAATATTTTCAACTGAATCCCATACCTCATTTTGGTAGGACCTAAGTCTAGGGTGCGTGGTTTAGCAAACATTCTTTACTTGCTTAACAATAAGTTCAGAATCAGTAAAAACACTTAAGTTCTAAACTTTCAAGCTTTTGGCCAATTGCAATCCTAAAAGGAAAGATTCGTATTCAGCAACATTATTAGTAACTTCAAAGTCTAATTTACATGATTGGGTTATATTTTCCTTTTTAGGTGAAATTAAAACTACTCCAGCTCCTGCTCCATGTTTCGTGCAAGAGCCATCAAAGAACAATTTCCAAATATCGGTTTGGTTTGGTTCAAAACTTTCAGCTACCTCTTCAATTTTGACTTGATTTTTCTATTCTTTTGAAGTGAGTTGAAAACAACCAAAGTCTTGATCTATTGCATAAATTGGATGGTTCATTGGTTGGTCAGTTTTACAAACAGTATGTATAAATCTTACCTCTCTACATAATCTTAGCTACTCTCCTCCATAAATAGGAATAGTAGCATATGACATGTCCATTTGTAGAGTTCCCCCTAGTTTGGCATAGAAAGACCTAGAAAGGAGCATTCCAAACTTTGGAGGGATATCTGTAACAACAATATCAAGCACTACACTTTTCACTGGAATTTGGGCAAGGGTCCACTAAATCTTTGATCAATCCTAAACAGGGTACTCTTTTAGAATCAAAGGTGTACAGGTCATGGTAGGATTTAGTGATGTCGAGTTTCAAATGGTCCATGATATATTTTGGCATAATATTGTGTGATGCTCCTAAATCAAGCATACAATTGTATAACATGGAGTCATTTGTTTTAAGAGAAACATAGAAAGGGGGCACTATCTTATCAATCATGTCTAAACTAGGGCCAAAAAGTACTATTGGTTTTTCATCTTGTAGACTTATGACAACACCTTCTGCATTAACCGAGTTATTTTGAATCCATTTTGTCACTTGGCTTTTGTAACCAGGGTTTTTAGAAAGTTCTGATAGTGAAATTGGGATCTTAACCCTCTCTAGTTCTTTTTCAACATTAAATGCAGTCAAAATGTTTTTACCATCTTGGGTAGTATCAATTCACTGATCCAATGACTGAATAAGAGTGGTTTGAGCTTTAGCTATTTTGATACGTGGTTCAATTATTGGAGTTTCCTTTGGAGGTCTCCTAGGACTAGGCCTAGGCCTAAGATCATACCTCTTGTTTAATTCTACAATTAAAAATTCAGAAAAAGCATGATATTTAGAGACCTGTGAATCTTCCTGATTTTCTTGAGCCTGATTCTATTGTGAGAGAGGAATGATGGCTATTTGATTGGAAGAAGAATCCATACTATTAATATGTTTAGTAATTGTCATAGTATTATCATCAGGTTGTTGGTCATCTATCAATAGAGTAGGAACATGTTGATCATTGGTAGGTCTCTGAAGAGTTTGTAGTGGCTAGTTTCTTTTATACTAACCTTGATTTTGGTTTTGAGGCCTAGTAACTATTTATTGTATGGTCCTAGGTTGGGTCTCAATCTTTGAAATCTTATTTGATAGGTTTCTAAGAAGAGATGTAATTTCATCTATTTTTGAGTCTTCTGATTTAGTCTTAGAGGAACTAGAGGTTTCTTGAACAGATTTGAGTTTTCTTTGGACCTTTTCTTCCTTAAGTTTCAAAGAAGTTGAGGCTGCCCTATTCGCTTCTACTTCTATAGTGTTTGTTTGCATGTCTTCAAGAGTTCTTAAATTTCCCTCTCGTAGCATAACAGCAAAGTCATCATCGAAAGCTTTAGAAAATCTAGACTTAGCTGCTGCTACAGGGGGCTTACAATCAACAGGCATTTTGTGATAGAGTTTATTGAATCTTTTGATAAAATCTGATACTAGTTCACCGAAGTTCCTTTTAAGCTCTTCAAATTCTGTGAGGAAGTAAAGAGGATCCTTTTCACACCCCAATGGTTTTTAAATATGGTAGTAAGATCTTCCCAATTTCTAATGGTAGCTGCTAGTGACTGCCTAAACCAAATCCTCACATTTCCCTCAAGTGACTATACAAACAATCTCATATAAACATTTTCTTGTTCAATATTCATGTTGTCTGCAAAGTCAAGGAAAGCTTGAAGATGGTCCTCAACTGAGGGACTATTTTATCCATTGTACTTGGGAAGTTATTTTAAGTATCCAGGTGGGAATGCATCAAGGTTATTAGGTAAGACTAAGGCAGCATATCTAGCCTGTACAATAAGTCAGAAAGCCATGACAGTAGGTGGTGTATGAGGTGTTTGAAGTATATGAGGTTTTTGATGTGTATGAGGTTGTCTAGGTGGGGTATGCGGTGTTTATGTGGATGGAGAGGATGAATAAGAAGTAGAGGAAAAAGATGGTGATTCAAGGGTTGATGGACTAGTTAGAGGTGAAGGAGGAGATCTCCTGAAAGACTTCAAAGGAGTCCTAAGAGCAAACTTTGGGACTTGTAAAGGAATACCTTATTTTGTTTCAAAGAGAGGATTCGAATATATAGAAAAGGTCTCCTCAGATTGTTTGGAAGAAGAAGCTTCAGGTCAGTCAAAAATGGAAGGAAAATGATAGGTGGTAGGGGATATAAAATTTGTGGGTTTATATTCTGGTAGATTGACACCCAAATCAGATTCAATTTTAGGTGACCTCGATGGTAGCATGGGTATTGGATGAGTTTCTAATGAATGGATAAGGTAGGCTGACTTAAAATCAACTCCTTTATCTAGAAGTTTAGCAACCCTAGGTGATAAATGGGAATAATAAGGATCAACTGGGATATTATTATAGGGGTCAAATGATTCTAATTCTTCAGACTGCAGGACTGAAGAGGAAGAAGAAGATGGTTGGTGTCCCCTTTTAGAACTGGCTTTTCTCAGAAGCCTTATTGGATCTAATAGAGGTTTAACTATGTCAGCTTCTGAACGAGATCTGGTATGTTTATAAGGTGCCAACTTGGGAGTCTGGAGTCGCCTAGGTGAATGATTTAAACCTTTATAAACCATTTAATCACCTTTAAAGGATAAGAATGAATGAATATTGTTGTCCCAAGGGAAACTTGAATGAAATTTGATTCCCCGGCAATGGCGCCAATGTGATGTTGTCCCTCTGAGATAGTAGTAGGTCAGCGACCAATGCCAGAGCATCTAAAATAATTTTTTTGGGGGTTTTTGGTTTTAATTTTGGAAGACCAATGAATGAAGACGGATGTAGAATTGAAGTAATTAATCCTTGGGTTATATTAATACTTCAGCAAAGGGCTGCTATAAAGCATTACACAATGATATAGATCAAAAATAGTGGTGAGTAGAAAATCATAAAAAAATATGATTATCACAGTTTCCAGACTGTAAAATAGAACAATCATAAGTTGGAAAACCTTCTAAACTACATTCAAAAGATTCAAGGCAGTATACTTAAGCTTACACAAGATGCTGATGATTTATTGATTAGAGGGGATTAGCTACACAAACAGTTGCATTAATCCAATCTCTTAATAGATGATCACTTCAGGAGCTTATAGGAATCAATTGAAACACAAATTGTTCCTACCTAGATATCTCTATAATTCATAAGCATATGAAGAAAAACATGATGATTGAAAGCTGGAAAACTTACAAGATAACACAAACTGTGTAAAACTAGATTCAGAATCCTCTGCTTTGTATTAAGGTTCCAGAAAGACTAAGTACATTAAGTGTCTACAAAAGCTTCCTTCAAAGGTGGCTTCCAAGTTCAAAGTAGAACTAACAGTCAAGACTTTACAAGTCATGAACTATGAATCTTCAACTCCGAACCATTTACAACTCAACAAGAGAATTATTTATACAATAATGAAACTAGAAAAATATCCCTAAAACTGATTAAGTTTTTTAGTAAAATAAAGATCTTTGTGGCAAGAAGATAAGGGCAGATGTTTGAATTGTTTCTTGTTGTCCCCTTTATTCAGGCTGTGCTAGATTTTTGTATGATATTTTTCCCATTTGGCTGATCGATTGTTGGTATCCTTCATGCTGGCAGATTTCTTCATTTAACCTTTTTACATGATACTGCTTTAAACTCTGTGTAATATGCTTTGACATGGATGAGTGACCTTAATTGTGCTCCTTTCTACCTTTATTGTGCACTTCCGATTTTATTACTATGTTTTTCAACAGTAAAATCCTCATATTTGTCTTCTAACTGTTACATAGGATTTTTGTTTACAAACCTAGAACAAAAGTCTTTACCTGCAAAACACAGAAACTTATTAAGAAAAAAGAGGTGACAGAGGAGGTCGTTCATGGATTTGTTGAGCTTTAAAGGATATCAGAAGGAGTCTAGGGTGTATTTGGAAGGCAAAATGATGGTTTTTTTGCCACAGAGGCTTATGTAGGATTCATTGTGAAAACAGGCAAAACAAAGGAAAAATGGTCATTTTGGCATTTAAATGGGAAAATAGTTGTCCTTTGAAATATGGCACGATAGTGAATAGTAACCATTTTTTCATTTTGCAGAAGGCGGTTTTCATCGCACTGCTTATAAGTTGTGGCTGGTTTTGGGAAGGGGTCTCCCAAAATGATCTGAGCTTGACACGTAGTAAGGGAGGATGGTGGAATACAACTTTTCGGGTGGGTAATTCCCATATAGAGAGTCAACCCGAAATCTTTCGAGGGCTGTTATATTTGGATGGATTAAATCGAACAGTGGTGGAGTGAAGGAGCAGCATGGAAGGTTTTAGCGATTAATTATGGCTAAATGAGCTTTATCATGGGTTAAAACAAATATTTGTGGTTTAAATGAAGTTTAAGGTTAATTATTTGCTAAAATCATAAAAATGTTTTAACAAAGAAAGCCTTCACAAAAACATATATGGCGGATTTGAAACTTTATTAAATCGGGTGGATGAATGCTGTCTGGTCCAGGTCCATTGGATATTGGATATTGCAAAGGCAGAGGGTGTATACATTGGACGGGACTTGCGATGAGGGCAGATGTGATATGGTGATAGACTGTGATATATATTGCATCAGGTCTAGACTTATTGCGCATTGAATTTCACAATAGCGGAGGGGAATGCTTATTAGCAAAACTTTGCGATGGAGGCAGATGCGAAATGGTATGAATTGTAATATATATATATATATATATATATATATATATATATATATATATATATATATATATATATATATATATATCTATATATCTATGTATGGGTTGGATTCGGGCTTCCCATCGCATATCACAATCAAAGTTCGCAATGTTGGGAGTAATGTATGTATGTTTGAAGGGCTTTTGATGTGATATTTATGAATTACATAGTTTTTTATAAAACTAATGGTTTTCGGGATATTTAATAAAAAGGAGTTAATAATACGGGAAAGGGATGTTTTTCGAGGATTTAATAATATATGTTAGTATTAATATAGAATATGAGTGGAAAGGGAAATGTGACTAAGTATCATGCTTTTCATGGGTTTTTTCTCTTCATATATGCATTAATACTTAGGGAAAACATCATTTTGTGGGTTTTTTAGGTAAAAGGGGATTTAACATGGTAAAAAGGGATTTTACATAGTATTTTCACTTTTCATAGGTAAAAGGGTTTTGACCTTAGGAAAAGGGGTTTTTATGGAAAATGAGTAGATATGAACTGTATGAAGATAGGAATGGAAAATAGTAAATATAAGGATGAATGGGAATGAATTTTTGATGAGGGGGAATCTAGTATTGTTGTCCTTAAGTTATTAAGGTGAGGATTTGGTCCCTCTAGAAGTCAGAGAGATGCTCTGATCCTTTTCACTTAAAGGATTTAAGTAGTGGAAAATTAATAAAGTAAAGGGGTAAAATGAATGTGGAAGTTAATTATTTGACTTTGTAAACCTTCATTTGCTTTTTGTAATTGCCTCATGGACATAGGACATATTGTAAAACATGATAAATGTACATTTTTTCCAATCAATCATCATCTTCTGCAACCTTTCTTCTACTTACCCTTTGCTTACGCTATCATTTTTTCTTCACTTAATTGGTGCATTTAAGCTAGCAAAACCTTATCCATTTTCTTTTAAAGCAAGAAACTATCTAGTTCTAACCTTATATCAATCTAAGGGCTTAGATTAAGCTGATGAGCACCTTATTATTCTCTACCTAACTATTGATCTGCCAAGATTAAATAGTTTGGCCAGATCTTTATTCACTAACTATAACATCAAATTTAAAGCATGAAGTAGTCAAGATTAAACTGTTTGACTGTCATGGCTTGTGGCATTTAGACAAGCTGCACACAGCCATTATTTTGCAGAAAAAGGTAGTGGCATTTAGACTTTCTCACTTTCAGAATTTATTTGTTTTCTTTTCTTTCTAACCTAACATTTTCTTTTTGGCTTGATTTTTTTAGAGCATCTAACCTAACATTTTCTATGATATGGACATCATCATCAAGATTTATTTTTCAACTAACATTTTATTCACTATTGTTATGTCCATATCCTAACTTAGAAGTTTTTCAAATATCCTATCTTATCAAAACCAAAAAAAATGCTACAACAATATGGAAACAGAGCGCATAGATGAATAAGAGTCAAAGGGTCTTAGCCCCCTGTTTTAAGTAAAGTTTTGAGATTCATCCATGGTCCGTGGACCATGGAATTGTATGGAAAAGTATATAAATAGTCAAGTCCTAATGAGTCTTAGGACAAGTTTTGATAGGGAAATTAAAGAGATTTGGGCAAGAGCTAAGACAAGAAGGCTCTGCTTCCTGCGCTTAGGTAGAGAAGGGAAGGCTCCGTAGCTGAGTGCATGGAGGCCTGTGTAGAGTCCACAACTAAGTGCATGGACCACTACAACTACATGTGCATAGTAGTTTGAGTATGTAATCAATGAATTGAAGATCAATAAAAACATTTTTCTGAAGAACTACTGAGTATTTATGTTTTTATATGTTTATGTTATATGTTGTCGATGAATGACATGTTTTATGAAATGATGATTAAATGCTACGTGAATGTCTTGAATCTATCTTAATAATGAATGGAATAAATGCTTAGGCACTTCCGCAAATTTTTTGGTGCTTTCTCTTATGTTTTCTGACGAATTAAGTAGATCTACACGAACTCCAAATTAGGGTTACTTTTTGAAGCGCGTAAGTAGGTGAATCAACTGTTGAAGGCCCGCAAGGACTGACCATGGACCTTCACGAAGGTCTAAAGGCGCTTTAACTCAGTTGCATTGACTGGCTCTAGAAGTCTAACAATCTGCACGGAGGTAGATCCAAGGTCATGGAAGACATCACACTAGTCTTTGGATGAAGAAAGTTGGTTCTTGCATCCCTCCATACTGCTTTAGGTGAGATTGCAAGCTATACTACGCGGGTTGTTGCTGAAAGAGCCAGTAGTGTAGTGTTTTGTTGTTTGGCACAACTAACTCTAAACATGGGTCAGGACCCCCCTAAGCCAACAAATGGTTCCTTTGTAGTCTAGTTGGTTAGGATACTCGACTCTCACTTGGGTTCAGGTGTAGAAATCTCTGCTGCACAGAAGCAGAAGGATGCTGCCCAGAAAGTTGCATGTACATTGGCTAAGAAAAATATGAAAGAGGCTGCTACGACAATTGCAGAGAAGGCCCGTATGGAGGAGGAGCGTGTTGCCAAAGCACAGGTAGAGCGAGAACAGAAGGATGCAGAGGAAAGCGAGAAGTCCGCTTCCCACCACACTGATAAGCAAGAGTTGTCAGAGCAAGGAGGAGGTGTTGGTGATGAGAAAGCCACTCCTTTCATCTTAAACAATCACACACAGGAGCAACAAGGTGGGCAGTGAAAGAAACATAAGTCTAATAAGTAGACGCATGTTGATCCCATAGTGCTAAGAGAGGGCAATCTCAATGAGATCAGAAAAAAAAAATCGGGACATAATGACAAAGGTGCTGCCAAAATTCGAGAAACAATACATGCAAATGCTACGTGAATGTCTTGAATCTATCTTAATAATGAATGGAATCAATGCTTAGGCACTTCCACAAATTTTCTGGTGCTTTCTCTTATGTTTTCTAACGAATTAAGTAGATCTACACGAACTCCAAATTAGGGTTACTTTTTGAAGCACGTAAGTAGGTGAATCAAATGTTGAAGGCCCGCAAGGACTGACCATGGACCTTCACGAAGGTCTAAAGGCGCTTTAACTCAGTTGCAATGACTGGCTCTAGAAGTCTAACGATCTGCACGGAGGTATATCCAAGGTGATGGAAGACATCACACTAGTCTTTGGATGAAGAAAGTTGGTTCTTACATCCCTCCATACTACTTTAGGTGAGATTGCAAGCTATACTACGCGGGTTGTTGCTGAAAGGGCCAGTAGTGTAGTGTTTTGTTGTTTGGCACAACTAACTCTAAACATGGGTCAGTACCCCCCTAAGCCAACAAATGGTTCCTTTGTAGTCTATTTGGTTAGGATACTCAACTCTCACTTGGGTTCAGGTGTAGAAATCTCTGCTGCATAGAAGCAGAAGGATGCTGCCCATAAAGTTACATGCACATTGGCTGAGAAAAAGATGAAGGAGGCTGCTATGACAATTGCAGAGAAGGCCCGTATGGAGGAGGAGCGTGTTGCCGAAGCACAGGTAGAGCGAGAACAGAAGGATGCAGAGGAAAGCGAGAAGTCTGCTTCCCACCACACTGATAAGCAAGATTTGTCAGAGCAAGGAAGAGGTGTTGGTGATGAGAAAGCCACTCCTTTCATCTTGGACAGTCACACACAGGAGCAACAAGGTGGGCAGTGAAAGAAACATAAGTCTAGTAAGTAGACGCATGTTGATCCCATGGTGCTAAGAGAGGGCAATCTCAATGAGATTAGAAAAAAAAATTCGGGACATAATGACAAAGTTGCTGCCAAAATTCGAGAAAAAATACATGCAAATGCTCGAGAGCATCTAGAAGGATCAGTGTGAGCTGCAGATCCAAGAAAACAAAATTCAGACTGATGTCGAGAAGTTGAGCGATGCGCAAGCAAGCCTAATAGAAGGAAGGAGTGTACTATCAGAGATCAAATGGCCTCGGGACCTTATATTCTTTCCTTTACCTGAAGGGTCAGTCCATGTGGAATCAGATGAGGATCGCGTGGTGCTTCATGCAGTAAAATATTTGGGGATGAACCTTGTCACACTACCGCTCGAGTCTCTTCATGTGCTTTGTCAGGGGGTCAATGATGAGCTAAAGATCAGAGAGAAACATGCGCACACTTCCGTCAGTGAGTTCAAATTCAAAAACCACTAGCTTTTCATAGAAAATTCTTAGGCCCTGAAGGAGCAGGAGGAGTTGCAGACACTACGTCAAAACCTGGTCATAGCGATTGAGCAGGCCTGCAAATCTGTACCTAAGTTAGATATTCCCGATGATGCAGAGGCTTCAACCAAGGTAATGAAATTGGTTGTTTTAGTGCGCACTTCAAATGAGAAGGTTGAAAAGGTCACTTTTGACCTATAAATGCAAATAGCTAAGCTACAGTTGAAGTTGTAGCTGACCACATTGTCGGATGTTCAGGAACAAAGAGGTGCAATGATTAAAGAATCCATGGCTCAACTAGATGTCTTCGTTCAAGGGTGTGACAAGATATTCACTTAGGCACTAGGCTTCTAGGATACACTACAGGAGGATCCTACGATGCAACATTTGAACACAGAAATCAAGGAAGTGCAGCAACATTACGATGAGATCAGTACGACGGGGTGGACGTTGGTGCTAGTCCAGTGCTACGTGCGCTTACAGGAAGGAAAATCAAAATTGTTGTAGATACATGAATTGTAGAAGAAGAACTTTGTGCTTAGCACATGACTTGAGATTTGGATACAGGAAACCATCTAGTTTTCACAGAACATTCATGAGAAGTTGAAGGAAATACAACAGATGTAGTGGACTATGCAGTTGGCAATAGAGGGGCCAATTATAGAGAAACTAGTCCAGGAAGTACAACAGGTAGCAAAGAAGAGTATCGCAGAGCTTTAGGCACTGACCAAAGGATTCAGTGAACTCTGCCATAAAGTGGAACAACCAACTAAGTGACTCAAGGGCTAGTCATGATCTTTGTGTTGGGGGCCTGTTGGGATGGGGTCCAATGGGTCAGTTTGGGGTTAGTTAACCCAAATTTTGTATAAAATTTTGTAAAATATGTAAATTCTCAGTGGTATATGGAAGCAAAGCGTGTAGATGAATAAGAGTCAAAGGGGCTTCACCCCTTGTTTTAAGAAAAGTTTTGAGTCAGTTTTGAAATTCACCCATGGTCCACGGACCATGGAATTGTATGGAAAAGTATATAAATAGTCAAGTCATAGAGAGTCTTAGGACGAGTTTTGAAAGGGAAATTGAAGAGTTTTTGGCACGAGCTAAGGCAGGAAGGCTCTGCTTCCTGTTCTTAAGTAGAGAATGGAAGGCTCTACAGCTGAGTGCGCGGAGGCCTGGGTAGAGTCCACAACTGACTTCGCAGACCCCTGAAATTGTGTGCGTAGGGTAGTTTGAGTCTGTAATCAGTGAATTGAAGATTAGTAAAGACAATTTTCTAAAGAACTACTGAGTATTTATGTTTGTATATGTTTATGTTCTATGCTTCCAATGAATGACATGTTTTATGAAATGATGATTAAATGCAACACAAATGTCTTGAATCTATCTTAATAATGAATGGAATGAATTCTTAGGCACTTACGCGAAATTTCTAATGGTTTCTCTTATGATTTCTGTAGAATTAAGTAGATCTACGTGAACTCCAACTTAGGGTTACTTCTTGATGCACGTAACTAGGTGAATCGACTATTGAAGGTCCGCAAGGACTGACCATGGACCTTTGCGACGATCTGAAGGCCACTTTAACTGAGTTGCAGTGACTTGCCCTAGAAGTCTATCGATCTACGCAGAGGCAAATCCAAGGCACTTGAAGACATCACACTAGTCTCTGGTTGCAGAAACTTAGTTCTTGCATCCCCCCATACTGCTTCGGTGAGCTTGCAGCCTATGCTACGCGAGTTGTTGCCGAAAGGGCCAGTAGTGTAGGGTTTTGATGGTTGGCATAGCTAACTCTAAACCTAGGTCAAGACCCCCTAAGCCAACAAACGCATAGTAAAAACCCTGCACAATGAAAATTAACAATTTGAAATACCCTATCCTCTGCAAAGATTCGTAGTTCTAAAATCAAAGCTCTATGCAATTTCCTCCCCGCACATACTTTGTACTATTCACAAAAAAAAATTTGTACAAGAAAACATAATAATATTCCCTGCTCTTGTGCACATACCCCATCCTCTATAAACATTCATATAATATACAATAAGGAAAGGTGTAAAATATTAGATTTTTTCGGGAAATTGATAGCTTATATTGTAAGTCATTAAAGTTACAGTAGTCAATTATAAATGAGTATTTTTAAAGTGTTACTAAGTATGGAACTAGCTGAGCACAAGTGATTGTGTGTTACTACATATGGAAAAGAAGAAGAATTACAAAATTGTGTTATGCACCACCCATTCTCCCATGCAAACGCACAGTAAAAACACCACACAATGAAAATTAACAACTTTAATCATTATGTTCTACCGCAAACACCCCGTCCTCTGTAAAGATTCATAGTTCTAAGAGAAAATCTCTACGCAATTTCTCCCCCACACATACTTTGTACTCCACACAATAAAATATCTGCACAATGAAACATAATAATATTCACTACTCATAATTCTAAAATCAAAGCTCTAGACAATTTCTCCCTCGCAAATACTTCATACTCCAGAGAGAAAAATATTCCTACAACGCAACATAATAATATTCCGCACTCTCCTGCACATACCGTGTCCTTTGTAAACATTTATACGATATACCATCGGGAAATGTGTATAAGTATTAGATTTGTTTGGCAAATTGATAAACATAACCCAAATTCATTAATTCCCAAATGTATCCCAATTTTTCCTGAAAATACCCAATCCTAATAAAATCTCTACACAATGAAATCTCTCGCACAAACTTCGTACCCCATCCTAATCAAATCTCTACGCAATTGCTCTCCTGTACATACTTCGTACTTTGCATAGTAAAAGCTCCACATAATGAAACATATTAATATTCCCCGTTCTCTTGAACATTCTCTATCTTTCGTGAACATTCATACGATATACGATCTATAAATTTGTAAAAGTATTAGATATGTTCAAGAAATCAAAAATCATATGCCATATTTGTACAGTAAAAGCTCTTCATAGTGGAATATAATAATATTCCTCTTTCTCCTACACATACTTTCATACAATACATAATCATAGTTCTCCCGAAAATACCCCATCCTAATTTCATCTTTGCCATAAAATCTCAATAGAGTAAAAGCTCCACACAATGAAATCTCTCACACATACCTCGTCCTCTCCAAAAATTTAATTCTAGCACTAGTCCTTAGAACAATACTAAATTTATTAACGCGATTCTCTGTATAGCTTCTTTTGTACACGCTTCTTCTCCTACACATGCCTTCATATGATACATAATCATAATTATAATGAGAATAACTCATCCTAATTTCTTCTTTGCCATAAAATCTCAGCACAGTAAAAGCTTTGCACAATGAAATCTCTTGCACATACCGTGTCCTCCGTAAATATTCAATTCTATCACTAATGCTTAGAACAATATTAAATTAATTGATTAACGCAACTCTCTGCACACGGTTCTTTCATACACACTTCCTTCATACAACCACCAATATACAAACTTGACCTATTAACTTTTAGCTAGACTAAACTAGAAATAGATCAACAAACGTTGTCTAATGGTGATCTAATAATATGGATATAGCCTAGAAAAATTAGAACATTGAAATTAACAATATTAATCATTCTGCAAAGATATATAGTTCTAAAATCAAAATCTCTATGCAACTTCTTTCCTGCACATTGTTCGTAATCTTCACAGTAAAAGCTTTTCAAAACAAAACATGATAATATTCTCAATTCACCCACACATAACCCTTCCTCCGTAAACATTCATATGATATACAATCTTGAAATTTGTAAAAGTATCTCTGCACAACTACTTGTGTAGCCTACCATCGTCGTCATCCCCCTTCTTATGCAAATGACCGACAACTGTCTCAGTTCTATAATCATGGAGAAAAGCAACATCATAAAAATGTTTGTGTCAATGTTAATGTGAGAGGAGTCACTGACCAAATGACTACTCAGAAAATTAGTTTTTTGTTTATTTTTAAATCAGTTTTCATATATTGACAAATACTAAAAATAAAACTCTTTCCGCCAGAGAAATTATGTCCCATCAAAAGGTGCTAGGCCAATTAGAAATTAGAAATAAGATTTTCAGAATATTATAAAATTATTTTTGAATTTTTGCAAAATAGAAAAAATCCTTATTTTCCCGAAACATGGACTAAAATGACTAAAAAAAATATCAAAACAATGGACATTATGACCACTAGGAGGTGGATACAATACTCACTAACAAAAACTAATAAATTCTACTTACATAATAAAATATTAATATTTATTAATATAATTTGAATTATATTTAATAATAATAAAAAAATATAAAATATATGTGAGTGATGATAGATGTAAACAAAAAAAATATCATTAAATATTGGTTTGTTTTTTCATCACTTTTAATACATATTACTTTATAAATAATTATTATACCCATAAAATTATTCATAACATATATTAAATAACGTGTTAATACACATCAAATATAAAGTCAATAATATACAACTATAAATTAAAGAAGAGAAAAAAATATAACTGCATCAAAAACAATATAAAGAAAAAAGAAATCTCATCCATTTAAACTTATTTTCTAAAATTAAATTTTATATCAAAAAAATGGAAAACCGATAACATATCATAATCACCCAGAAGTTAGAAACCATGAAAGATGGAAAGTGTAAAAACCAAAAATATATTATTAATAACATGTATAATAAAACTAAAATGGTTAACCATATAAATTTAATACAAATTAATAAAGATAATATTACATTAATTAATTAAAAAGCTTATATTTTAAAAATATACAAATTAATAAAATTTATAAATAATTTTATTTATAATATAAAAAAAATGTTAATGATGATGATGTTGATAATGGTTAATGTCCACTGAGATCAAACTTTGGTCCATTGAATTTAGAAAAAAGAATTATTTAGTATGATTTATGATTTTATTCCTATACTCAAAAAGTTTGGAGAGAAGTCTCCTGAGCTCACTAAAATTTTGGCATCATAAAAGGTTAGGAAGGTTAGTATTGCAAGAAATATTATGAAAGTGAAATCTAATGTGGTTGTAGGGGGGCATTCTAAGAGGAAGTGGTTTTCATCCTCGATGTTCATATTCTCACACAGATCAGATCCTTTCCATCCATGGTGTTTTAGGAACTGCCCAACAACCCGTTTCACTATGGAGCTCATGAGAGTTCATTCTAATCTTGGCTATATTAATTTTCTTCTTTGAGTTAGTTAAAACAGAGAGATACTTTTGATCTTATAGGGTGGGGTTGATGACCTCCTTATAATATCTTAATTTTCTTTTAGGTACTAAATCTTTCTCACACCACATTTTTTTTTTAACTTAGAAGTAACAATCTTTTAATGTTATTAATGTTTTTCAATGCAAAATTCTTGTCGATCTCCCAATGGTTTAACGAGGCTCTTGTGTCTTTATACCAACCTTGTTTGAGCCTTAGGTGGTTTTGGCTGGAATTTAAAGCTAGCTTAGGAAGTCTATGATCTCCTATGTTATTGAGTTTGTGCTTGTACAACATAAGCCTTGTCACGCCCCTACACTGGCGATACTCTTCCAACCGCACTATGGGAGGTGTGGCACCACCGACCACTTTCTTTTTAACAATAGCTGCGATCGTGGACTATGCATACTTTCTATACTTAGTTTATTTTTCAACTTTCCTAAGTACACTTTCATTAACAAAACGGAAACTTTCTTACATCATTCATCGTTATTATCTCTTACACATATGCAGAGCAGATAATAAATCAAGAGGGGCAACTCCCTCAAATATGAGTCTGCCTGATAATATCAATACTTCATAAATATTCAATTTTAGAGTCTTTGTAGGAAACCCCAAGTTTCCTTGGTACAATATCTGTCAAATTGGGTAAGCTGACCTGCACCGTTCGGAGTACCCAAGGATACTTTCGTCCTGCACACCTCATTCACCGTCGCACTGTTCAGCACCTCATTCACCCTCAGCTCATTCAGCTGAACGCCCTCAACTTATTCAGGCAAACGCCCTCACCCATTTAGTCGTTCAGCCTGGCGCTTTTGTATGCCCTCTCCCGTTCACTCGTTCAGCCCAGCGCCCTCGCACACCCTTGCCCATTCGCTCGTTCGGCCCAGTTCCCTCGCATGCCCTTGCCCGTTCACTTGTTCGGCCTGGTGCCCTCGCACGCCATCGCCCGTTCACTCATTTGACCTGGCGCCCTCGCCCGAACGCCTTCGAACGACTTCGCCCGAACGTCCTCAAACAACTTTGCCCTAACGTTCACCCGTTCAGTCGTTCAGTCGGTGCCCTCGCATGCCCTCGCCCAAACGCATTCACATGACCTCACCTGGTCATTCAGACAAACGTCCTCACCCAGTCGTTTGGCCCAACGCCCTCGCACGGTCGTTCGGCCCAATGCCCTCGCATGCCTTCACACGACCTGTAGCTCTGTTTTCTGCGTTTTCCCCAACTCGGTGTTTCATCCCAAGAGTCTACCTACACTTTGCCAAATTTCAGTCCTCTCCAAGTTAGCTCTCCCTCCAGCTCACATGAACACTTGGAAACTTCACTTGAATGATTTTTGCCACCATTCCAATGCTTTACTTATATGGCAGTTCGTCCATCATTTAGGGCATTGAATCTCCTAGCCGAATCACCGTTTTGTCCAACTCGCCTAACTTCGCGTTGGCCCATGGTGTGGGCGCCCATGTGCAAGACTGCTCCACATATAAACTTTCCATCGCCTAACACTTAGTCATTTTCATAAGACGACTTTCGTGTCACACGTTTCCTTGGTTTGGTCAGCTCGTCGCACCATTCACACACGCCCTCAACTCACCGTTCCACCGCCCAGCTCATCGCTCGCCCGTCATGGACCTGTGCCAACTCCCGTTGACCCGTCAATTAAACGCACATGCCCAACAAGCTTGACTTGTGGGCTTGACATACTCCCCCACTATAAATGGTTGTCACCCTCAACAACACCATAATACAACATCACAAAGTGTCTCTAGCTCCAACATCCAAAGATGCCCATGCTGCCTGCCTCTGCTCTGCCATTGCACAAACCATAAAGGCTTATGTCTCCATAAATCAGAAAGTCTCCTCAATCCATGATCATCAACCACATCTGCTGCAATCCCCATATGTTGCTCCCACTATGGAAGGTTGGTCCCTCCAACTCAAGCTACATGCTTACTGCAACATATCGTGTCGACCTCATCATGTATGGTCATCGTGTGAATTGCTGCCATGATACTCCAACATAATGCTAACACATTTTTGTACACTTCCGAAGCCCATGATTTGAACTATTCATGTAGCTAGTCCAACTGTCACGCTCAAACCATGAGAGTACGCATCCTCATGCCACCATCAATCGTTTCTCATATTCCTATCACAACATCAACTCGATCAAGAATCCATATCCATCTAAGTAAGCCATGCCCAGGTCCATGAAGTAAACTCCATCTCATCTGCAACATGTTGTCCATGATGTTTGGTGTCAATGTGTTACATGAAATCAAACACATCTATCCCAACAACATCATCCATATGTGTAAAATCCATATCCTCAAAATGAAGATTTCCTCTCATCAAACCCAACTCTCGATGTGCCACATCCAGGCCCATGAAGCAACCTCCATCATATCTGCAATGTGCCATCCCTCAAGTTTGCCAAAGAAACAAGTATACACTTGTGTCATCTCCCATGTATCATAAGTGGTTAAGTCTCGGTTCAACCCATGCCCAAGTGTTGCCACCAAGGCATCACCATCACTGCAACTCCATCACTGCAAAGTGTCTCATATCGATCCTCCACATCAAGTCACTCTTTCAAGCACACCCATACATGTACTCAAAAGTATGCATCCCATACTGCATCAAAGTCCCTGACCTCAGCTCCTCAATGCATCAGATCCTCCAAGTCCACCATAATATGAAGTCCCAAAAAGTCACAACCTCATGTCATCATAAGCTCCATGAGTCATCTCCAACCAACATCCTAGCACGCATACATGTCTTGGCCCAAAGGTCTTTGCAAGATTCCTCAGCTCTCCATGTAGTAGGAATGCTCCATAGTCTAATCATAATTCCAACCAAGTCCATGGCATTGTTGTACAAGATTGCACAACATCTCCATTGGCTCATAAGTAAAACATCTCCATGTCACATTAGCAAATCCACCTGCACAACATCCCTGCCTTGGCACTCCTCATTGGATGCCCATAAGTGACACCTCTACAACTGCTCCTACATAATGTCCCTTCATAAGACTGCCATGCTCCATGTCTCCAACTTGATGTCCATGAATCAAGTTTCCCATGTTGTCCAACTATGTAGACCCATCATAACAATCAATCATCCTCATCCAAGTCTGCTATCTGGTCTAGTGAACTCGATCACCCAAACCATATCATCGCATGAGTCTCTTCCACCATGGCTCCCCCACTAAAGGTTCCACCAAGACTTACTCTTGGTCTTGGCCATGAGAAGTCCACCCAAGTATCATCATACCTCCAGTGTGTGAACTTCTCCAATCTATCCATGAGTCATGTCAGACACTTGGACAATTTCTCCATATGGCTAAATCATGACCCATTCCTTCACAATGATCATCACGTTCCTCCCTTGTCACGGGATTTTTCACCTTCTGCCATAAGGTCACAAACAACCCCAACAAGTTCTACAACAGTCAATGGTCCTTTCCTCTCCATACAAGGTCTCATCGTAGACATCCATGGTAAGATCCTTCATTGCATTGGAAAACTAATTTTGCACTTCCCTGCATATGGTCCATCCTCAAAAAGCTCAAAAGAAACACAAGTATCAGCAGTACTTACTTTATCATGAGGCTCCTCCATGTGAGTATCCTCATCCACCAATTTCTACAAACTACACGATCCTAGTTGAACTTGAATAATTTCAAGCTCATCATCCATCATTGTCATATCTACAACATCCTCAAATATCACAACTTCCTCTTCTTCGTCATCGCAATCCGTAGCTGCAATCTACTCCATTGCCCAACCAAGTTGAAGAATTTCATTTTCAAAATTCCTTTCCAAGACTTCAAGTTCATCTCGACTCCATGGGTTCTCTTCTTTCATCCACTTCAACCTGTACAAGGTCAGCAAGAGCTTCCCTTCACATTCTTCCAAACTTTCTATGTCTTGTCATTCAGCTTAGCCCAAGCACAATGCTTCACCCTTGCTAAACCTATCATGAAGTGTTACACTTCCTTCGATATGCCTAGTTCAATTGAATCAACCTCTAATACCAACTGTCACGAAGTGCAATGAAATCATCTTTTCTACAAATCTGATTCTCTCGATCAGGGCTCTGATACCAACTATCACGCCCCTACACTAATAGTACTCTTCCAACCACACTATAGGAGGTGCAGCACCATCGACCACTTTCTTTTTAACAATACTTGCGATCGTGGACTACGCCTACTTTTTATACTTAGTTTATTTTTCAACTTTCCTAAATATACTTTCATTAACATAGCGGAAACTTTCATACATCATTCATCATTATTATCTTTTACACATATATGCACAACAGATAATAAACTCGGAGGGGAAATTCCCTGAAATATGAGTCTGCCTGATAATATCAATACTTCATAAATATTTAGTTTTACAGTCTTTGCAGGAAACCCCAAGTTTTCTTCGTACAATATCTGCCAAATCGTGTAAGTCGGCCTACACCGTTCGCACTGCCCCAACCACCATTTGAAGTACCCAAGGATACTTTCGTCCTTCGCACCTTATTCATCATCGCATTGTTCAGCACCTCGTTCACCCTCAACTCGTTCAGTCGAACGCCCTCAACTTGTTCAGGCAGATGCCGTCACACACCCTCGCTCGTTTACTCGTTCAGCCCGATGCTCTCGCACGCCCTTGCCCGTTCACTCGTTTGGCCTGGCACCCTCGCATGCCCTCACCCGTTTGCTTGTTCAGCCTGACGCCCTCGCATGCCCTCCCCCATTCACTAGTTCGGCCCGTCGCCCTCGCCCGTTCGCTTGTTCGGTCGACGCCCTCGCCCTAATGCATTTGAACGACTTGCCCAAACGTCCTCAAACAACTTCGCCCGAAACGTTCACCCGTTCAGCCATTTAGCCCAGTCACTTCCTCCAAGTTACTAATAGCTTAAGAATCCTTGGTGGATTTGATAATCATAACATTTTTTTTATCATATTATCATATTTAAATTATTTATATCATAAAACATTTAATAAACAAATATATGTAACAAAATCGTGTAAGTCCAGCATAATGACATAGCATGGACTAGAAAAATATATATAACAAAATCCAACACAATGGCAGCCCATGGATACCAAATAAATAATAAACCGAACCAAAGAATTGCATGTTTCACAGAGAAGAGGAGCCCCATAAAACCCTTCATTATAATATAAACCATCATTTCGCAGATATAATTAATAATTAATGATGATATCATGACCCGTGATCGTTTTTCACAGGATCCACTGTTTTCCCAAAATTGTCTTTCCATAAATAATTAATGACGCTTGGTCACATGATCTGCTTTTCTTCTCATTCTATAATTCATGGTATCGTCATGATTCGTGATCTTTGTTGACACAAATGACACAGATTTTTAAAAGTTAAAATGGTGACAGAGATATATAAGATGCAATCCTTCGCCATCAAGATTAATTTTCATAGATAACTGAGTGATCAGTCGACATACGTTGAGCTTCTTTCTTTTTTCTTGTCAATAGAAGTTGTTGTATCCCCATTTCGAACTGAATTAGTAAGTGTGGTTTTTACTTCTGCTATGAAGATGAACCACATTTACTTGTTAATTTGAAATATTGACCTAAAAAACTTCCCAACGTAATAAATTCATAACCAAATGACAGAAGCTTCCATTCCAAAATAGTTCACATATCTTATTTTGTGCAGAAAGATAAAAAATTACTTTCTTCTAATTGTTTGCATAATTCCTGCGTAATGAACTGATGAAAGGCACCAGAATTACATGCACATGGTTCGAAAATCCCTGAGGAAATTGATGAATATGGTTTTGAGGAAAATGATAAAATGTAGTATATTAAATTTATTTTGATTAGGTATTTCAGGAATATTTTAGAATTTGGAAGTTAATAGAATCAAATAATTAACGGCTTTTCTGATGGTCAGATAAGTCAAATGATTGACTTCTATTTTATACTAAAATCTACCATTGACATAAGTAATTGACATCTTTCCGTCATATAAATCAAATAATTGACCACTTTTCTAATTGTTAGGATACTGAAACCTGCAATTGACATAAAAATAACTTAGCATAAGAAGCCGATATATTAAATGTTGAGGTTGGACTGTGTACAACTGACACTCAGATCCTGATATCTGCAATCCACATCAGGGATAAGGATCACTTAGCATATGAAGCCAATATTATTACAGATGTTGAGGTGTATAGAGTAGGGAAATTTTCATTAAAAATTCTTAGATATATATATTCTTATATATAAATACAAATGGGCATTTTTATGTTGTTTGCAAATTTCATGAATATTTATGTTGTTTGCAAATTGCATGAATATTCTAAAATTTGATGATCTGACAATTGAACTCCTACATATTTTCAATTCCTAGATATTTCCAACCTGCATCAGCAAGCCCTACTTATTTGGAATTGAAAGAATCTTGGGACTCACCACTATTGAATCGATTGCAGCTGTTCAGTTGGAGATCCAGGCACACCTCTGTCGAAGAAGAACGTTTCTGCAGATCAGTAAACAATGGAATATTAGAAGCCAATCCCCGAGATTCGCCGTGATCATCTCGTCTCCCACATGGAAAATGGCTTCTACAACTTTGCCTGGCATGACTGTTTGAATTTAAATTCGAAACATCACAGCACGATTCAGGTATTAAATTATTATAAACAGTACGATCCCTCATGCGGCCGTAGGGTGAAAAGAGAGAAGATCCGGGCAGCCTCTTCCGCGAAAAGAGATCGAGACTATTATACATGTACCGCTTTCCCAAATGGTCTAAACTGGCCGAGGGCGATGTCCAGAGCCTCGTCATGGCCTGGCGCCGCTCTCGTTTATGGGCGTTCTGATGGCCTCCCAGAGCTTGACACGTCGGGAAAACCCTGCAACAATATCTACATTCGAATTTCACAGGTTCCGTTGATAATACTTCCTTCTTGCCTTCGGACTCACTTTCCACTGAACCAATTTCCGGCAATAGGAACCCATGGTTGACTATCTGTTTCGAGTTTTCACGTACAACAGCAGCGCAGGAATCTGGGTCCTCGGCTTTTCCATTGATTTCTATGCCGAAGATCCTAATTATGGGTCTCTCCCGCCTCATTGTCTCGCCATAATTGTCACGGCTTGAAAGTCTGCATCGCTCGCCTAGTTGTTCATACTGCGATCTGTTCAATTGAAGCTGAGATAACGCATCGACAGAGCCCGGCAAGAACTCCGCCGGTACGGTTCTTCTATTAACTTGCTGATCAGAGTCTCCCATCCTCCTGGGTTTACAACAACAAACGTTATTGGTTTGTGTTGTGAGAACATGATTAAAAATAAGCAAGGAATATAAGATTAACGAAGCAAGAAGGTGACACGTTCATTTTTTGGAAAATTTCCTTGTCAATCACTCTTTTTTTACTAAAATTGAAGTTTCATATTAAAATATAAAACCATGAATCTTCTAATAAAAAGACTCATATCCGTCTGATATTTGTGATTATATTAAATTCAAAATAATCTCTACCTAAAAATTCTCAAACTTATAAAACTCAAACACTTTAAAATAGTTTATATCTGATATTTAATATATATCTGTATGGTTATATTAATTTCAAAATAATCCCTACCTGAAAATTCTCAAACTTGCATAGTGAAATGTTAACATCTATTAATATATATCTATTATCATATTAAATTCAAAATAATTTCTACCTAATCTCTTGTTATATTAAATTCAAAATATTTTCTACCTAATCTCTTGGTTGATTGTAGATGCATGGTGCAATATTAATATTTATTAATATATATCTATGATTATATTAAATTCAAAATAGGTTCTACCGAATTTTTGGATTGATTGTAGATTTTGTTGATAATAGAGTTAACTTGTACTATTGTTAAAACATTATTATTATTGAATTAATTTACATTTTAATTAGATGTTAATATTAAATACTATAGTGATATAATTGTTTAGATTAATTAATAATAAAGGTAATAGATTTTATAGTTAAATCATTTTTGTTCAAATATCAATTTTAATTATCAATTTTAATTTTAATTAGGATTATATAAGTAGTATATTTGAAAATTCTAGTTATAACTGTAAGAAGTTATATTTTTAAGATTTAAATTTCATTCAAGATTAATAAAAAATGTGTTGTATTTTTTTTTATTGGGATATATTTATTTATTTTGAAATAAAGATTTTATAATTTTAATTTAATTATTATATGGATTACAAAATATTTAGAACGTTTTTAATAGTAATCATAAATTAAAGGTTAGATTTATTATTAAAGTAGTTATATAATTTTTGTTTTTCTATTAAATTAATTAATTAAAAAAAATATCATATGAGTATGAATTATGGTTTTTTGTACATGTGGTATTAGTAAGCTCTTGTATTGGCTCATTGTACTCAAAGAAAGTCTATTTACACGTTAAAAAATCTCCATGGTAAGGTGGGGTTGAAGCTCCAAGGTTAAGAATATTTTTACATGTGTATATGTTTAACTCACATAACAATTATTTTTATAATTAGTGTAACCATATAAATTAAATACCATGTAAATGTTGATAAGTATCAGTTAGCATCAAAACACTTCATAATACATCTCACATTGCTAAGATTAAAATAAGTCTAATATGCAGTGTTCCTCCTTAATACAAGCTTCTTATGCAAAAAATAATTAATAAATTTAAATAATAAAAATAATAATTAGAAGTAAAAATTATAAAATTAATTATAATAATAAATAATAAATAGATAAATTAATTAAAATTAATTGAAACTATTTTTCTTTAGATTAATAGTAATATCAAGATTATTAATGATTAATATTGATATTAACATGAATCCTTAATATTTATTTTAAAGTGGAATTAAAATTAAATGAATTCTAATCATTTATTCTAGAATAAAATTAATTCTAAATTAAAATTAATTCTATATCAAAATTAATTAAAATGATTACTTGAATCTTAATCAAAACTTTAAATTATATGAATATTAATATTAACATTAAAATTAATTTTAATTTTTAAAAATTTAATAACATTCTTAATAAAATTAAAAAAAAAAAATTAAAATTATTATTATTTTTATTTCATTCCTAATCTGTAATTCAAATAAAATTCCAATAAAATTAAAAGTATTAATTGTAATAATTATCAAGTATTCTTAATAATTATTATCATCAATTATAAATAAAGGCATGGTCAGCTACCAACATTCCCATTCCATCTAGCTCATTCCTCTATTTATTCATTCTTACGAGAATTGTCTTACATTAATCTATCTTGATGATGAGCCAAGCTGGATGGCTCGAAGAAAAATTTGCACACAGTGAAGCCTCAAAACAATAATATATATATATATATATATATATATATATATATATATATATATATATAAACTAATATAAAAATTCAACATAATAAAATCTTAACAAATTTCATATTACACTTGTTTATATCTTGTTTCTATCTAATTTTTTATGAAGTTGTTTAAATTATAGTGGGGAGTTATCCACATGGCATTGTATTGTGCAAATATTACAATAACAATCATTATTATGACAACAATTTTTTATTTTGTTTGATATAATTTTTATATCTTACATTTTAATTTAAAACAACATATATTAGTCTTCAACTAATTAGCAAAAAAAATTACATTTAAAAAAATATATTAGTTTAGTATTTACTTTTACCAAAAACTTCAATAAACTTTATTATAAATCTGTTAGGAAATTTCAAATTAACTAGGTAATATAGCCTAACATTTTCACTGAATCAGATGTTTTTTAATTTTCAAAATTCTAATTTAGAATGTTAAAATCTGAATTTTGAAAGTAGAAGTGGATTCAACGCTGCAAAAACCCTTAGGGCACCTACAATTCTATAGTTTGACAGTAATAACTTGAGTTTAAAAGAATTAATACATGAGTTAAATATATATACATTTAAAAAATACCATTTTTTTAAAGAAATCATAAAAAATAATTAAATTATACATTTATTATCATTATCATTATTAGTACATTATCATTATTATTAAAAGAATTAATATATAACTTAAATATATGTACATTTAAAAATATGATTATGGTAACAAGATTTTAATTATGGAAATTTTTAACTTATAGAGCAATACCATGATTTATCAATACACATGCTTAAAAAACCATAACTTATTTCATATAACATTGATTAACCTAATATTTTTTTTCAATCAATTAATTTAATTAAAAAACAAAATATCACTATATTAAAAATAAATCTAAACCTTTAATTTATAAATATTAATTAATTAATAATTTAATTATTTTTAAAATTCAAACTTAAAATTTTATTAATAGCCATTAAAATTCCAGTCAAGCCCATACAACCTGTAACCAATTACGCCTCTAATTTAGAAATTATAAAATAATGTATACCTAACTTCTACAAATGGTAATTACCTTCCACTTCTGAACAACATAAAAGAAACAAATATTTAGGTGGGCGTTGAGACCACTTCTAAACAAAGCGCATGTCGATGAGAAAGCCGGTGGGGATGGCGAGAGTTGGGAAGTGTGATAATGTTGAGAGGTCGCATTCAATCTGAGTCGACATGGTAAGGTGGCATTGGGCGTCAATGATTTGCTTCAGATGGGGAAGCCCCCGATTTTTTTTCCACTTAGGCCGAATGTCGTGATCGTTGGCTGAAGTAGATTGTCCAGTCCTTGCGTCAAGGCACGTTTAACTTTGCTACAGTAGGGCATAAGATACAGAGATGACAGAGGCCTCGGAGCTTCCGACAAATACTTGAGCATCGTCGCACTTACTTGATTGTCTTACTCGAATAGGTATGCAACCTGTGTTTGTCACAAATACAAACAAGTCAAAATTGTAGCTTGTGAGGATTAGAATGATACCTGTTCCATCATATTATTTTTAATATTTCTTCTTTCTAAAGCGTTGAAAACGTTATCCCCTGGTAGCCATATTGAGTATGAAAATGATGCGTGCATGTTGTGTAGGATTCCGTATGTTCAGAAAGTTTGCATCATACAACAGTGGCAAAGAGAGCTTGCCATTCACACCAAACTTATGTCAAGTTGTTTAACTCACTAACCAGTGACTTCTCTTATTTCAAGTTGTTTAACTGAGTAAGCTGACTAGTCATGAGTCGTATAAATTTTGATTTGTACTTAACTTACAATAACGTTTCACTGTTGTCAATGACTAGTGGGCGCTGCAAACATAGTTGTAAAAGCTTTCATATTTGAAGTCGTATAACTGAGTAGCGGACTTCCCTTAAGACTGTCGAATTTGATTTTTACTTCACTTGTTTCGAAATCTTATCTTAATTGCAGAATTTCAGAATTTGACAAATGAACTACATTAATTGGTTCGAAACGAGTAGACAAATGATTCTCTATATACTAAATTAGGTCCAATAAACTTATCCATCAAATTACCAAATAATATTAAAATCTGAAATCAAATTAAATTTACATACTTATCCTTTTTTGTACAAAGATTGCAAATAGCCAACGTAATTGTTTTAACTAACTTAAAACCAAGTATATATAATATATAGAGTGGACAATATTTAAAAAAGGAATATGTATTTGAATCTGGGTTTGGAACTAGCAAATGTACCTTCTCAGCTTTGCTGAAAGAAAGGCAAACATTGTTTTCTTTTAACTACTTAAAAACAAAGCACATGATGTGCATGATGTAATGGCTGGGGCGGATGGCGGTGTGGCTTTCACACCGCCCAGCCAAGTTCGAATCCTGCGGAAAGGTTGTAAAAATGTTGTAATGTGGAATATGAGTGGGTCCTACCGAAGCTTACAAAAAAAAAAAAAAAAAAAAACTACTTAAAAACAAATATATGTTTATATTTTCATGGTGATACTGAATAGATAATATAAAGAATGTAATATATATTAAAAATTTGAATTAATCCATTCAACAAGATGAATAATTATAGAAATATTAATTATTTATTATTATAATTATTTGGTGCATCATATTTATGAAATCTTTTATAATATTTTACCAAATATATATATATATTTTTTAAATAAATTATTTTGAAAATTAAACATTAAATATTTAAAATAAATATAAATTAAAGCAAAAAAACATATTTTATTTTATTTTAATTAATCATTATATTTATATTTCTAAAGTTATAATTAAAATTTTATTATATTTATATTTTTAACCAACAATTTTATATATATTTAAAATTATAGTTATTAAATATTAAATGGTTTGAAAGGTTGAATAACAATTTATGATGTGATTAATCCCAAAGAATTTATCAAAATCAATATTTAATTTTGTTGTTACTTATTTGTTTAGATAAATATAATAATTCATATCCATATTAAAGAAATGTTGCCATGCAACATAGCCCTTTAACACTCAAGTGTAAATTATGTCAAAAAAATTGCAAACTGATATATGAAGAAAACATTTTTATTTTTACATGCTAATATGTTGAAGAAAACATAAATAATGGTTGGTAGTAACTCTAGTAAATATATTTATTTACTATCTTATTCCTATCCATATTTTATGTAAATATTTTCTTAAATTAAATATGTTATTTAGTGATGATGATGGTTAAGGTCCACTGAGACCAAACCTAAAGAAACAAATTATTTAGTTTGATTTAAGATTTTATTCCTATGCTCAAAAAGCTTGGAGAGAAGCCTCCCGATCTCACTATAATTTAGCCATCGTAAAAGGCTAGGAAGGTCAGTACTACCACAAAGATTATGAAACTCAGATCTAATGTGGTTGTACAGGAGGCACTCTAAGAGGAAGTGGTTTTCATCCTCAATGTTCCTATTCTCACAGAGATGGCAGATCCTTTCCATCCATAGTGTTTTAGGAACTGCCCAACTGTTTCACTATGGAGCTCATGAGAGTCTGTTCTAATCTTTGCTATATTAATTTTCTTCTTTGAGCTAGTTAAAATAGAGTGATACTTTTGATCTTCTAGGGTAGGGTTGATGACCTTCTTATAATAACTTAATTTTTTTTTAGCCGCTAAATCTTTCTCACACCACATTTTTTCTTTGAACTTAGAAGTAACAATATTTTTAATGTTATTGATGTTTTGCAATGCATCATTCTCATTGATCTCCCAATAGTTTAACAGGTCCCTCGTGTCTTTATACCACCCCCGTTTGAGCCTTAGGTGGTTTTGGCTGGAATTTAAAGCTAGCTTAGGAAGTCTATGATCTCCTATGTGATTGAGTTTGTGCTTGTACAACAAAATCCTAATCATATCTAGGCTCTCGATAGGGGCAAGACCTACTTCTATAAGGAGAATATGATCGGGTGTATTGCTTTTAATTTTCAGGGTATACGTTATAAAACGCTTCTAGATTTGCTCAATCTTTCTCCATGATTCTCTAGAGATGCTGCAACCCCAAACTTCACATCCATATAGGGTAACAGGAGTGACTAAAGTTTCAAATAGGAACTTCTTTTTATCCCACATTACGAGGTTTGCTGTTTTACAATTATTTTCAAGACCAAAATAAGTTTTCCACTCCCCATTAATCCTTTTCTCGATGCTATGGTTCCAATTGAGCTTGTGATGAATATCAATACCTAGGTACTTGTAAGAATACACTTCCTCTAAGTTATTATTGTCATACTTAAAATTAGCGTAAGTGTCCTTCTTGGATTTGATAATCATAACTTTTGTTTTGTCAGTGTTAACAATCATACCCATGGTAGAGCAGAAATCCTTAAGAAGCCTAAGTTGCTTATCAAGGTCAGATGGGCACCTTGCGAGAAGAACAATATCATCAGCATAGAGAAGAAGGATGACGACTATCCTAGATAAGATCGTGCCAGCGCATCCTGATTCCTCTAAATAACCTTCCAGCCTGTCGATGTAAATGCCAAATAGGGTAGAGGAGAGGGGGCAACCTTGTTTAACTCCGATATTACACTTAATATCTTTCAACCACCCCTCATTGCTCTTTAGCTTGGCAATTACATTCTTGTATAACCTTATAGCAGCAACTCTCAACTCGAAAGGAACCTTTAGCTCTTCTAATCTATTCCAAAGGTTGTTTCTAGGAACTATATCGAAAATATAGGAATTCCAATTGTGTAGAGCAATTTTATTATTATCTTTAGTTTTCCTAGTGAGAATTGCCTACAAAATTTTTTAGTAACTACCTTAGAGAGATGTAAGAGATTCTCCCATCTTTTACTAATGTATTTCATCTTTTTCAAAGATTTTAATTTTAGGTGCTTTTTCTATAAAACTTAATATTGGAAAATTATTACAAATACATCTAAAAATCATAAAAATAAATATTTGTTTATAAAAAATAAATATTATAACTTCTATTAATCATGGTGATTAATAAGCAAATAAATTACTAGAATCATATCTTGGTAGTAAATCTAATTGAAATGTGAACGAAATATATAACCTTAAAATTAAGCATACTAGTTTCGGAAAAAATTGATATATTCAATATATTTTTAATACATATTTAACAAAATCATTATATTTATATTTTTAATACATTGAACTTGTGAGTTGTATAATTTTAAAGAATCATTTGTAATTTTGTTCTTAATATATCATCATCAAATATTTTTAATTATAATTTTGTTCTTAACATATCATTATGAGGTCATATTTTTTATTAATTTAACAAAAGACATTTATTTATTTTATTTTAGATAATATATTGAGAGAATGCTTTCCTTATTAAATTTAATTCTATTTATAAGCACTCGTTCATTTTATATTATTGGTTTATATATAAAATCCTAATATTTATATATTTTATTTGTGTATATATACATATCTATTGCGGATTATATTTATTATTGTATATAAAAAAAATATTTATGAATTTTATATTAAATTTAATTATATTTATAAGCACTCGCTTATTTTATATTATTGGTTTATATATAAAATATTAATATTTATATATTTTATTTGTGTATATATACATATATATTGTGGATTATATTCATTATTGTATAAAAAAAAAAATTGAATTTTATTTTATTTATATATATTGATTTAGATTTATTATGATTTTAATTTATTAAATAAAATAAAAAATTAACAATTTAAAATCAAATCTAATTTATCTAATTTATCTCTATATATCTTTTAAATTGAAATAAAAAATTAAGAAACCCAACTAACACTATTATAATAAAAAGTATATATCATTTTATTTTATTAGAGTATTACATGTATATACAAATTAATCCATAGATATTTTTGTTTTTGCAAAACAATATAAATTTATATTGTAGGGATATGATAATTTAATTTCTATGTGGTCTTTAAATGGAATAAGAAAACAATGAAACGAAATAAAGAAACTATATCATACAGGTTAAGGTTTTAATAATATTTATTATTGGAATAATAATTAAAATTAGTCTATTTTTAGATGTTTTAATATTATTTATTATTTGTATAACCATTAAAATCAGGTTATTTTAGATTATAAGATAATGATTATTAATATTTACTAAAATTAAAATGAAATATTAGAGTTTTGATGTAATATATTTGAAGTATTTAAAGATTATCATAGTTTTGTTAAATTAAAATGTTCAAAAAATTAGTGTGTCAAATATTTTGAATTTAAATTGAATATGAGTATAAGCTAAAGAATATAAGAGAGTTATTTTCATCTTCAATTTTTTTAGTGTCACAAAGGTGACAAACTCTTTCATCTTATGGTGTTTTGGGAATCGGTTAATGTCTAGTTTTACTATGAAGCTCATGAGAATTAGTTCTTCTTTGATTAAGGTTTATTTTCTTCTCTACACTAGTGAAGATAGAGAGATATTTTTTATTTTCAATACTTTGGTTGATCACTTTCTTATAATATCTTAGTTTATTTTTTCCCTCTAACTCTTTATTGTTGAGCAATTTCTCCTTAAATTATGATTTTTTTTTTCCCCTGGGAAAAAGTCGTAATTTCCATTAATGTTTAAGAAAATTACATTTTGCAGATGCCGTGGCATATTCAAATGCAGGCGGTGTGCCTGTCGAGTTCACTGTTGCTGATTATATCTCCACGCAGGGAGCATGATATAACAGTCAAAAAAGAAACAAAATTTGATGACATGCTCTTCGCAGAGAGCAATATATACTATATATAATCAAAGGATGTACAGTAAGGTCTGTATCTACAAAACTGAAAATAACAAAAAACTATCTGCATATATATGGGCTATATAGCCCATCATTCATGATGTTCTTCAAAAGGGCGATGATAGTACTGGTAATAAGTGCCGTCAGTGTCCTCCTGTATCCACCAGTCCTCTCCTATTCTGTGCGCAGCCTCTTTGGAGAGTTGATCTGCAATGGTGTTCTGTTCCCTGTATATATGATGACAGATAAAAGATTCAAAGGACATAGTCAGTCTCTTGGCTTCCTCCAAAATATGTCTTAAAGCAAATGCATGGCAATGAGATGCACTGTTAAGCCAATTGCAAACAACTTTTGAATCACCAAATAGCTGTAAGTGTCGGCATCGTTTAAGAATAGCAAAATGTATAATATGTTTAGCTGTAATGAGCTCAGAATAATTATTAGTGCCTCTGCCAAGGTATATTTGAATCTTAAAACTATGCCTGTCATTTAAATGAAGTGTAGCGCCCCCCCCACAGCCATCAGATTGGGCCGATCCATCAAAAAAAGCCCAAGGTTTTGAGTGATCAATGGGAATCGGGGAGAGAGTTCTAGGAGTAGGTGCGGTGACTTCATCAGGTATTAGATTGTAATCAGCTACAGTGGAAAGGATGACCGAAGGCCAGTGGGTTCTCTTCAATTGAAAAATGGATAAATTGCGGGCTATCCATATAGCCCAGCAGATCAGCAAAGGGAGGTTTTTGGCTTTGCCTGAATGATCAGAGCACCAGGTAGACCATGCCTCCTGTAGGGATGCCCCGTGCCAATGTTTCAGATGAGGGATATGAGAGGTAATGGTTTGCCAAATATGTGTGGTCATGGTGCATGTGAGGAATAGGTGCTCCGTAGTTTCTTCAGCATTTAAACAGAGGTGACAACGATATGGCCCATAGAAAGATCGCTTGATGAGGTTGGAACCTGTCGGGACTTTGTCAAATATTATATTCCACATTAAAAGTCTAGTCCTTGGAGCTGCCTTTAACTTCCAGATCGTCTTCCATGCACTGTGAATATCAGGTGGCATGAATGTCTCCATAAGTTTAAGATATCCCAGCTTAGGAGTGTATGCACCATGTTTGGCATGTGCCCATATAATTTCATCCGGTCCATCCAGGAGTCTGATATTGGCCTGACTGAGCGCAGAAATAAAGTCCTTCCAATCATCTATCCACTGGGGTGGCAGGTTCAATGCTCTGTCTGTTATCCAAGCCTGCTGTAGAAAAGTGGTGTTAGCTTGGTCCCCGATATGTTTAATATATATGATGCCTCTGTCATTGAGATAGCGCACCAGCTCCGCCGGAAGTCTGTGTGCATTCCCACAGCCTACCCAGGGATCCACCCCTATCCGAACAACATTCCCTTCTTTGATTCGCCATGTAATGCCTTCTCTTAGTAAAGGAATAGAATCAATGACAGCTTTCCAAATATTTGAATATTGCGTGCTATGCCCAGGTCTGGTGCAAAGCCAATCAAGAGTAGATAGTGGCTTTATATATTTAGAATGTGCCACCCTAGTCCAGAGACTGTCCGCTGTTAGTAGGCTCCAACCTAGCTTAGCTGCCAGCGCTTTGGAGAATATGGCCAATCTCTTGATTCCCCATCCTCCCCATCTCTTAGGTTTTGTGATAGTCTCCCATTTAACCCATGCAAAAATACGGCCTGTCTGGTGCCCTTTCCACAGGAAACGACAGCATATATTCTGTAGTCGATTCAGGATACCTCTAGGTATCCAGGCCAAGGCCATCCAATACACCGGAGTAGCTTCTATGACTGCCTTTATGAGGACAAGTCTGCCAGCTCTCGAGAGGTATTTGTGGTACCAGACTTGTAGTCTTTTTTCCACCTTGGAGATGAGCCATAACCAATCTGCTATCTTGTAACCCGCTGGCTTCAGTCTGAAACCCAGATACTTAATACCATCCGACAGCTCCAAACTAGCAAATGGAAAACGCTGTGAGGCAAAGATTACTTCATGTGCCGAGCATCCAACAGTAGTGATAGAAGATTTGTTATTGTTGATTTGCATACCCGTAGCCTGTTGGAAGAGTCGAAAGGAGTTATGAAGGGAGGAGGAGTCACCTATGCTGCCGTTGAGGAATATGAGTATGTCATCCACAAATAGGAGGTGTGTTAGGAAGAGTTCATCCACAATTTTGATACCAGTGAGCTGTCGACGAGCTTTGGTGGATGAGATAATCCTGCTCAGCCCTTCCATGATCAGCAAGAACAGTAAAGGAGATAGGGGGCATCCCTGTCGAAGCCCTCTCTCTGCTGTGAAGAAAGGTGTCGCTTCTCCATTGAGGAGCACACTGTATGAGACATCCAAAATGCAGCTCATCATCCATTTGATAAAGTCGAAAGGGAAGCCGATATGAGTGAGCAGAAGCCTAAGGTACAACCAATTGGCTCGGTCGAAAGCCTTAGAAAGGTCGACTTTGAGGATCATACCCTTCTGTTTCTTGATGTGTAAGGTATGCAAGAGCTCCTGGGCCGAAGCAATGGCCTCATGTATCTGCCTGTGATGTAGGAATGCAAACTGTTCTGATGATATATGCTGAGAGAGTATGGGCTTGATTCGGTTGGCGATTATCTTAGCAATAATCTTATAAAGACAGTTGCATAATGATATGGGTCTGAAATCGTCAAATGTGACAGGGTTATCAGTCTTAGGTATGAGGGCGATGAAAGTAGATTTAATGGCTGATGATATTCTGCCTCTTTTCCTGCTGTCCTCCACTATACTCAATAAGTCCTGACCCAATATGTCAAAAAAGGAGATGTAAAATTCGATTGTCCACCCATCTGGCCCGGGACTTTTGTCCTTTTTGAACCATTTCAGAGTTGCCTCAAGTTCCTCCATGGTCACCTCCTTGAGAATCTCATCCGAATCTTCCTGATCCACAAATCTGGGGAAGAGCTCTGCAATGCGCATGATCTCCAGGATATTAGCATTCCTGGGAGCCTTGTAAATGCCCCGGAAATGTTCAGTTGCCAGTCTTGCCAAATCATGTTGATCTGAGATAGTATGTCCCCGTTCATCTTTAAGTTCCCAGATTGTGTTGATAGCTTTGCGCCCATTGGCAAATTTGTGGTAGAATTTAGTGTTATCATCACCCTCTGTGAGCCATATAGCCCTGCTTCTCAACCTCATACTTTCTTCTCTTTCCTTCAGGATTCGTGTGCGCTGGGCTATCAGTAGATTATACTGCTCCTTGTCCTCAGGCGTGTTGAAGTTCCCTGTAGAAGAGTTTTCTATTTCAGATATGATTCTCTCTGCCTCCATGAGAGTATGGTTGTCTTGTATCCTCTTCTGATGAGCCCATCTTTTTGTGACCAGCTTGAGCTCTGTTAACTTCCGGACAAAACCCAAAGGTAAGTCTTCCTCCTCCCTAATAGGGTTATTTTGCCAGAATTCTTGTACCAGTTGAATATAAGCGGGGTCTCGAAGCCATGCAGCATTGAATTTAAAAGGACTTTTGATCTTGTGAGTGAGGCCATCTATCTCAAGGTAGATGGGTCTGTGATCTGATAGACCCCCTGTTCCAACCCATTGTCTTGCCCTGGGAAGATCACTATATAATTGTTCTTTAATAAGGAAGCGATCCAATCTCCTAGCCAGACTCTGATCCCCACTTCTATTATTGGACCAGGTATACTGGAGTCTGGCTGACGGGATGTCGACCCAGTGGTGGTCTTCCAATAGAGAGGAAAGTGATTCTGAGAGGGAGTCCACTTGTGCCATATGCCCCCATGATTCACTATATCCCAAAGAGAAGTTAAGATCTCCTCCCAGAACAATATTGTTTGCTTGCAGCAGCTGCCTCTCAAATAAGGATCTCCAGAATGTGAGTCGATCAGTGCAGGGTCCATAGACATTAATCAGACGGAGGTCCCGATCCAGAGTGTGAATGTGAATGTCAATACCAATGTAACCCTTACCCCCCCAATAATTACAGATATCTATGGATTTGTTACAGACACCGATGGCAAGGCCCCCAGAACGGCCTGCAGCGTCTAGAGCATGAAAGGTCCAATGCGGAAGCCAAGAAGATAGGGTGCGAACAAGTATGTCCATAGGACAGAGGGTCTCTTGTAGGAATATGATGTCCAGATGATCCGAGGTAATAAGCCTCCTGAGAGCTAGTTTTTTAGAGGAACTAGCAAACCCTCTACAATTGAAGGAGAGGATTTTCATAAGGAAGGCGGGGGAGGGCCATCCTTCGCTCTAAGGGCCCCAATAATAGTATGCTGTCGCCCGAGGGCAACCTCCTCATCAGCCGTCTTCCTGGCTTTAGTAATACGGGATGGACGACCACGGCCTATCTTAAGATGTGAAGGAGGATTTATAGGATCAAGGCCGATCACATCGGGTCCCCTATCCTTGTTCCGGGGACGAAGGGCGTACCGGGGTGATTGCTTGATTATTGATGAGGTCGATGAGATCAGGGATGGGGGAGCCAAGGGAGGGGGAGGTGGTATCGAGCAGGTGAGAGATGTATGAGTCAGCGGATGAGGGGTGTGAGTATCAGGCGGATCAGCAAGTGAGATGACAGATGATATGCAGGATGCATGCAAATTCAAAGAGATAGGAGAAGAAAATAAACACATACCCGTAACCGCAGTGTCCTTTGGAGGGTTCAGTGAGTGCTCCTGAGCCTCTGTGGACGAAGGCGGTGCCGGGGGCGGAGGATCATGTGCTGTATGAATGGGACCATTTCCTTCAGCTGTCTCAGCATCCCCTGTAGTGCATTGTGGGGCAGCAGGAGGCTGTTCAGGCTGCTGATTCAAAGGGATCGAATTGTCAATCTCTGTGGCCTCTTCCTGTGCTTGCCGATGGGATTTCCGAAGGAGTGGGCAGTCTCTGTAAAGGTGCCCCACTTTGTGGCATCTGCGGCAACGATATGGAATGCCCTCATAGTCGATGATCTGCCTTCGCGCTGAATCTCTCCACTGAATGGTGATGTATTCATATAGTCCTCCCCGAGTATCCATATATATAAGAATCCTGGCATAGGCCATCATACCAGTCTGGAGGTATGAATTGTCATAACCCATATAGGATCCCAGAGCGTTGCCAATGCGCTTGAAAATCTCCTCTGACCAATATTGTAGGGGGAGACCTGGGAGCCGAATCCAAATAGGGCCAACCCCAATCTGCTCCGTCTCAGGATCAAATAACGGAGTCCACCGCTTGAGCAACACAGGTGCATGGTCAAAATGCCAGTGAGAAGACAAAACCCAGTTTGTGTGGTCGGCACGCGCGAACCGAAGTGCAAACCATCCCCTCACAAATGTCTGCACAAACGGTAGATCTACCAAGTGGTGACCCCAGACCTCAGTAACCCATGCCTTCAAGCGTGCCGCCGTATAGTTCCGTCCCCTAATGCGACCAACTAAGACCCGGTCCGCGAAATCCATAGCTTCGCCCCACTGAATGTCCTCTTCCAGCCTGAGGAAGTAGTCAGCCTCTCGAGATTTAAAACATTTAGTTTTCTTTCTAGGGCCTCCAGAATGAGAAGGGATCCTCTGAGGATGTGGAGCCGATGGAGGCGTATGGGAAGGTATGGATGAAGGTAAGGATGCAGGGATACCAGCGAAAGGGGCAAGTGAAATGCCTGATAGGGGATCCGAAAGGGGAGGTACGGATGAGAAACAACCAGACGAGGGACCAAAATAACCCACAGAGCCGGAGGTAGCCAAAGCTAGGTTAGGGTTATACGCAAGGTGTGAAGAGCCTATAGTCGGTGGAGTTAACCCGAGTGATGGGTTTAACGAACCAGCCGCAAACCCAAGGGTCGCCGGGGAATGTGGAGGCGTCGAGAGGGCCGGCCAGGTGGGTGGGTCGTCCGGAAGAACCACGGGCATGGTTCTGGAGGATTCTCCATGCACATACTGAGAGTAAACCCCAGAAAATTCACCATACAACATTCCATCTGAGCTGGCATTGGGAGTTCTCCAGATGGAGACCCCTTCCAAGGGATCCGCGGAGTAGTCCACACTCTCCAAGTCATCCATGGTAACGGCTTCTCGAAACGGTGAGCAAGTCAAGCGGTGAAGAAAATCCCGGCAGTATGACACGGCACAGTAAAAAAAACCCCAAGGTAAAATAAACAAATAGCTGGTGCAGTTAACGGCCGTAAGTTACCTGACTGCATACATCTTCAAGGTAAACGGGAGACCTGAAGGTAAGAACCAAACGGCAGCGAACGTCGCAGCATCGAACGACGGATGTACAGGCAGCTGTAACGGAGAGAGACCAGCGTCGAAATGTAACAAAGGGAAAGCGATGCACGAAACAGAGCCTGTAGGGTTCTGAAAACCCTACCCAAACCCTGACCGCACGGATGGTCTACACGAGAGTCGCTCCATCCCTCGTCCTTCTTTTGATAAACTCGTATAGATATCCAGCAAACCGTTCTCCTTAAATTATGATGTAATAATATATTTAATATTATCCATATTCTACTAAATCATCTCCTCCTTTATCCCTCAATGATATAGCCAAGATTGGGTATCTTGATGTTGTATCTACTTGAGCTGAAGGTGGTGGTTTTAGCTACAGTTAGAAGCCACTTTACGAATCCTCATGTCTTCCAAGTTTTTTAACTTCTTATAAATAAGATACCTATTCGTAGCCATGATTTCAATCAAGGAAACACCAGATGAAGGTGGTGGTTTTAGCTAGAATTAGAAGCAACTTTACAAATTCTTGTGTCTTCCATGTTGTTTAACTTATTCTTATAAATAAGATACATATTCATAGACATGATTTCAATCAAGGAAAAATTAGATTTAATTAGGAGGATATGACAAGGAGTATTTCCTTTAATCTTGAGATTCTATGTTATAAAATACTTTTGGATTTGTTCAATATTAGTCTATGAGTCTCTAGAGATACTAGAACCCAAAACCTCACATTAATATAAAATGGTAGGAGTGACAAGAGTCTCAAAGAGTTTTTTTTAATCCCATATCTAATGATATGCAAGCTTACAATTTTTTCACACCCATAATAAGGTTTACATCCTTCATTTATCCTTTTCTCAATGCTATAATTCCAATTGAGCTTGTGATGGACATTGATTCCAAGATATTTGGATGAAGGAACTTCCTCCAAATTTTTATTGTCATATATGAAGGTATCACATGTGATCTCTCAAATTAAATTGTGTACTCTCACCATTCAAGGGCTCAACACAAAACATAAATATCACCGAGACTCAATATAAATGATGAAGCTTTAGTGAATGTAGGACTTACTTCTAAATAAAATTGTCGCTTCCCAAACAGCAAATCTGAAAACAAATATCCAATCCTCAGGTGACCATGCGCGAGTCTCCACACGACCTCTCTCCGCGGGTCTTCACTTAAGCGCCTTACAGCTCAAACCTCTTTCGGATTACAGGAACTGTCCTCAGACAAGCGGCCTAGTAGGCTTCAATATTAATAAAAGCAGAATAGAAATACACAAAGCTTATTACAACAGAGTGAATCAGACTGAATGATCACAAAAGAGCAAACGACTCGAATGATCAGGATGCCCACAATGGTCTGCAGACTCTTTCTTATATAGACTCTCTAAGCATCTAATCCTATCTAAGCAATGACGTCAAAAGAAAATAATTGAGGGTCCTGTCGGTATCTTTTTCCACCGACGGTGTCTACTCAACCTTTTCTGTACAAAGGAATCCTGTCACAACATGTGATCAACATTATCACATTGCTGACAAAGATTCTACCAAGGGCCCATTGGGCTTCTAGTCTCCCATAAGTCTTCTTCAGATGATCCGGGAGATGGTTCGTATTCATCTATTATTTGGCGGTAGTGTCTTTTCATCAGTCGGTCATACTGTTCATCGATTCCTTCATTTGGATCTTGCGCATCTGTCATTTCATCTTTTTCTTTCGGCTGCATTATTGTTGTCTGGCGAGATGCTGCTGATGATGATTCTCCTTGGCAGATATTCGTTTTGATTTTATGTAGGCCCGGTTGTTGTGAGGTATACTTCAATTCTTGCTTTTGTTCTTGCTTTTCCCATTTATTCAGTAAAGGAAGCGCACTTATTTCAATGTCAAGAAACGAATCTTTAAAGGCATTCCGGGTTGCAGGCGCTCTCTGTACTACCAACTCTATGCCATCTAAATATTCCCACTTAAAGATCTGGAACATATTAGTGGAGCTCTCAATAGCGTGCTGAATCCATAATTTGCAATTTTCGTTCAAAATGTCTCTATGTTGCCATCCAAATTCAAAAATCATTGATGTGCATATCTTTTTTGAAATCATTAAACTGATGAGGTGGATGACATTATTATTCCAATTTCGAGACAAAACTGAAATGGTTACTAGTGCCTTTTGATTGATTGTAAACTTTAAGGCTTTAGGTTGTCCTTCTAATCTATCTAAATTGTTTAAGATTTGTATTTTTTCTATCAGTTTTAAATTTCCAAATTCATGGAACCATTCAGCATGCTGTTTGATTAACTCTTGATTGTTACCAGTTTCAAAGTTGCCAATCCTTTCATGACTGAAAACTTGAGCAAACGGATTTGGCTCTATGTTATCTTTAATTCTTAAACTGTGAAAATCCCAGGGATAAGCAAATGTCTTTAAATACTGTGTCGTTCTCTGTATACACTGGGATACTCTAGTAACCTGAACCTTTCTGCACTCTCCTCCTCTGATCTCCCAATCTGCAAAAGTTTCAAAAATTTCATACTGAGGGAAGGTATCAGTAAGATGATAATTCTCATCAATTCTCTGGAGGAAAGCAGCTTCGAGCTCCTCAAAAATATCTGGGATTTTTAATGTCACCAAATATTTTATCATTTCTTCTGTCATGGGAATTTCTTCTAAATCTAAAATCTTAGCACCTGTAAACAGACTAAGGGAAAAATCAACACCTCCTATGATCTGGTAATAATTCAAAATCATGAGTATCCAGATCATTTCTTTTGTATAAACACTAGACCATAAATCACACAAGCTTCTGAAGAAAAGCTTAACCTTCATATTTGGCAAAGGAAAAATCTTTACCAAATTTTCATCTAAGCCTAGTGAGATGCCCACATTCTTTGATTGCCATGCCTGACACTTTCTGATCCACATATTTATTCTGAGTCTGAAACCGACCACTTTCTTGATTTCATCTGTTACCAACTTGTATGATTTTCCAGAATTCTAAATCTATCTACAAATGTGGAAAAACTATCATCTTTAGGTCCTTTGCCTGGAATTTCAAAAACTGAATATTTACAGGTTATATACATCTTATTCATATCTCTTGTCAAAGAATCTGTCAAGAAATTTGAATTGCCTGGAATCCACTCTACCTCAAATTCAAACTGCTGAAACCAGATTTTCCAGGCTAGAATTCTTCCCTTTGCAATTTTCCTTGAAATCTTAGCAGACAGAAAGTATTTAAAGTTTATGGAGTCTGTTCTTATTAAAACCTTTACTGGGGTAAGATATACCTCAAAACGTTGAATTCCATTAAAAATATCTAACGTCTCCTTTTCAGCTTTGAAGTAATTCTTTTGACTTGTTGTAAATTCCCCAGAAGCATATCCACACAAATTTTCTTCAACTTCTCCTTCATTATTCTTCCTTTGCTCTAGAAGTACAGCTTCCCAAAATTCAAGTGAAGCATCAGTTTGTAAAATAAGTAAACCGTCACTTGGAGGTTGAAGCTTGGGTAAGTGCTGGCATTCTTCTTTGAGCTTCTTTACTACTGCAGTAGCTTCTTCGGAAAACCTTGGTTGATGTGTCTCCTGATTGGGGTTGTTTTTTCTGACAAATTCGGAATGTATTTCTGAAGATAATTCAATACTCCAAGAAATCTTTCAATTGCCTTTTTGTCCTTCAATTCATCAGGAAATTGTGTTAATTTTGTTAGCACATGGGGCTGCATTTTAATAGCACCATTAGCAACATTAATCCCCAAAAAATCAATGCTATCCTGAAATAAGGACATCTTTCTTTCTGACAAAACAATTCCATGTTTTTTAACTTCTTCAAGAAAAACCTTTAAATGATTTAAATGAGTGTGTACATCAGGACTATGTATCAAAATATCATCTATATATGTGACTATAAAATCATATTTAGCAAAAATATAATCCATCCTTCTTTGAAAAAAGGTTGGAGCGTTCTTCAAGCCGAATGGAACAACTTTCCATTGATAGAATCCTGTTGGGCATATGAAGGCTATTTTGTGTCTATCTTCTAGCTGGATCTGGATTTGATAGTACCCAGACTTCATGTCAAATTTGCTAAACACCTTACTGTGTTGAATCTTTTGCATAATCACTTCGGGTCTTGGCAATGGATAATTAAAATTCTGAGTGATGGCATTAAGAGGTTTATAATTAATAACCATTCTTGGTTTACCTCTTACGATCTCAGAATGATTTCTTACTAGAAATGCAGAACATGCATAGTGAGATTCACTTGGCTCGATCAGCTGCATCTTTAGTAATTCTTGAATCTGATTCTTTATTTCTTGTTCATCGGCTGGTGTGCACGGAATCAACTTTCCCTTTACTCCATTGTCATGTAAGGTGACTATTTCTTGCATCGGACTTTCAGTTTCCCAAAATTGTTGTGGATTATCCGAGCAACTCTTTAGAAGTCTCTGGTAGATATCTTTCTGCTCTGTAGACCAATTAGTGTCAATGCATGCTAACTATTTTGTTTTATTTTCTGCTCTGGCTTCATAAATTTGTAGGACTTCCTGCCAGTCATCTGAATCTTTTACCGGCTTTCTAGTTCCTACTCTTTTTTGACTATTCTCATGCCTAGCTTCAGAATTTGCAATACTCAATCTAGGTATTGATATAGCCTTTTTCTTTAAGTTTATTATCAGCTTGTCCTGGCTGATAGTTACTGGTAGCACAGAGTTTATGAATGGCATGCCTAACATCAAGCTTGCTGAAGGGTCGTAATGCTGAATTGCTGAAATTTTAATAATACTCCCCCCAACTTTCAAAGGAATATTGTCTACATAATGGGTGAGCTGAACAGATCCTCCAATTGTCTCTGAAACCAGTATATTTTTTAACGGTTTCCACAAGGGTTTGAACAGAGATGGCCTAGCCAGATTGTTAGAACCTCCAGTATCTACAAATGCATCTACAGAAATCCATTCACCTTTTACTTGCACTTGCACTGGAATATAAATCAGGCTATCTGTTTTAACAATCTTTTTTAACAAATTATTCTGTTCTTCTTTAGTACCCTCTAGTTATGGCATACTGGTTGATGGCATTATTTTCTTTTCATGCGGACATAAAGAACTACATTAAGATACAGGTACTGCAAGTTGCTTACCTTTATCTCTACTTACTGATTATATGCTCTCTGATTCATCGTCTGAATCATCTTCTGTCTCGCTTGTCGATTCAAGATCTGAAGAACTCTCTATGTCACTGTAATGTTGTTCACTAGAATAATCTGAACAAGATGTACATATATTCACTTTCTGTACATTATCATTTTCATCTTCATCATCTGAAACTTCTGTAAGAATATATACGTCAGAAATTTCATCATCGGACTCTACAACAGACCAGTCATCTTGAAACTCTTCAATATCTACACAAGCTTTGAGTTTACTAGATGATTTCTGGGGGCACTTTCTAGCAAAGTGTCCTTCTTTTTTACAAATGAAACAACAATTGTTGTTTCTGGGCTTGTTCCTTTTCTTCAAAAATCTGTATTTTCTAAAAGGCCTCTTTGGGTTTGATATTATTTTGGGTTTGTATTTTCCATACCTTTTGGATTTCTTCTTTGCTTTAAAAGGTGTCCATGGCAATACTGATCTACAGATATCGGAACTTGGAGTGATGTCGTGTGCTTTCTTCTGCCAACATAGATATTTTACCTTTTCTGAAACTCTGAACAGAATATCAACCCAATAGATTTGATCTAGACTTTTTAGCTGAACTTCTAGATCTTTCATTATTAGATCTCCCAAATTGCCTGGTAATTTTGATAAAAATGCAATTTTTTGAGCAAGGTCATTAAAAAGATTATCTTTAAAGACTTTAGCCATAAAATCTTTACCAAACTGATCTAAATACTTTAGATCTTTTAATTCAATACGGCTAAGGTTGGTTAAAAGCTGCTTTCTCTCATCTGCTGGTTCTGGCACAAATTGGGTCTTTAGAAAAATTTCTAATGTAGACAAACCATCTTCCATGACTGCTCTTCTCTCGGTTTCTGATCCTCCCATCCACCAATCAAAAACAATTCTTGCCATCCTATTTTCAAATAGAATCATAATAGATATATTATCTAATTTTGTAGTGACCTGCATCTGGTATAAGGCTCCTATCCAGATTCTGATAGACTCTCCTGGATTAGATGAGCTATCTAGATCTAGAATATAACCACTAGAGTTTGTAGCAAACAGGTCTTCTTCGACTCTAGGATACTTTGTAGTTTCTTTCAGAATATGAGATTTATTCTGATTATGGATGGCATAATAAAAGATGGGAATTTTGTTGCAACTTGTTCTAATGTCATGACTTCCTTTTTAGACTCAAAGGGTTTGTCTATTTTGTATGTCTTTGAAGATTTTGTGTCACTGGTTAGTTTACCAGTGCCTATGGAAGTTCCTTCTCCGGCACTAGATTGAGCTGCTTCTTTTTTATCTTCTTCATCTTCTTCTAAATCCCAATAGTTTGGAGCGGACATATCTACATGAAACTTTGGGATTTTCTTGGCTTTCTTTTTTTGTTTCCTTCTTCTCCTTTCTTCTTTTTCTGCTTGTTGCTCTTCATATAACAACTTTAAATTTTCATTTATCAAATCAACTTGTTTTTCCAAATCATTTAGAACATCCTCGGCAAGGGAGCACCAAGTAGTCAAGTAGTTTCCTACTTGATAAACCTAATCCATATCATTTGGTCTTGAGAAGTATGCTCTAACAAGGGAGCACAATCTGCTCTTGTAGAAGGTTGTCTACTCTGAGATGAAGAAACACAGAACTTAGTTTTGGGTGGCCATTTCCCCCCTCTAACAAATCTTTTGTTAGCAAACTGATATTCTTCTATAGGTGGAAAAGTATGTACATGAGTCCTAAACATTTTATTGACTGCAAAAAAGGGTTTTTCTTCAGGAATATACAACTGATTTTCAGACCGGGGTGTACTGGTGGAAGTAGAAGGTTGTTCTTCTGGTATAGTGAGCTGTCTATAAAAAGACCTTCTTCCACTTTGGATTGAATTTTCAACTGGTAGTACATGTTTCTCTGGCAAGACTATGGGCTGTGGAATTCTAGGATGGTCTGGATTGGATATGATTTTTACACCACCATCTGTAAGAGCCATTCTCTTAACTCTTTTATTTGCACTGTCTGAAGCCAAAGACTTATACTGGATATACCAGTCATTGGGTAAGGATTCTTTTTCATAATGTACGCCTTCAATTTGAGCATTTCCTATCCCAACTGTCACACAATCTTTCAACACCGGCTGTTTTAACTTTGGATGAACTGTATTAGTAAGCTGAAAGGAAGTCTGGACTATTACAGACAAAAATTCACTGTCATCTACCATAGATAACCCTTGTACTCCTATCAAGGCTTTCCAACAGTCTTTAAGATGAGCATCTGTTAGACTGATAGCATAATCAGGAAAAATTGTTCCATGCTGACAACCAGATGATAAGTTTCCCAAAATGGTTCCTATTCTAGCATGATCATATTCATTATGCCTTGTATCAAATAACTTTGCTATGCAAGGAGTATCCAACCCATGTCTGAATAGGGGAGCTAGACCAAGTCTGATTGCTCCAAAATGTAAGTAATGAAACCTTCCTTCCTTAGCATACTTTTTAAACTTTCTTATCTCATCCTCAGTAAACAAATTTAAACCAACTATCTGTACAAATGGACCTTTAATTCGTAGCTTGAGCTCTACTTCTTTAAAATAATATTTCTTTGAGAGTTTGAACATGAGAGGAACTGGATAGACTTCTTTAGTATCCAAAGCAGGAGGGTTCCAGCTTTCAGGGTCTTCTACTTGTTCATGTTCATTTATATCTGACTCAACAGTTCTACTTTCTACTTCAGAAATTGATCTTTTGTCAATGGTAGAAAAGGATCTCAAGAATTTAGCCATAATGGACTGATACAATTCTATTCCAGAAATCGACTGAAGGAGCTTTTATCTACTCGACACAATGTAAAACAAAGATGTCTTTCGAAGGCTTCCTGGCTTTCTTCAGATTCTGTCTATAGAATGTATTTCGTCAAGGTTATATTTCCAAGGAACGGGTTATGGCTCTGATACCAAATTAAATTGGGGACTCTGACCATTCAAGGGCTCAACACAAAACAGAAATATCACTGAGACTGAATATAAATGATGAAGCTTTAATCCTGATGTACAGACTCATTTAAAGCATTTAGAGATTTTTCTTGAAGAAGTTAAAAAGCATGGAATTGTTCTGTTATAAAGACATATGTCCTTACTTCAGGATAGCATTGATCTTTTGGGGATTAATGTTGCTAATGGTGCTATTCAAATGCAGCCCCATGTGCTAACAAAATTAACACAATTTCCTGATGAATTGAAGGACAAAAAGACAATTGAAAGATTTTTTGGAGTACTGAATTATCTTCACAAATACATTCTGAATTTTTCAAAAAAAAATAGCCCCAATCAGGAGACACATCAACCAAGGTTGGTCTGAAGAAGCTACTGCAATAGTAAAGAAGCTCAAAGAAGAATGCTAGCACTTACCCAAGCTTCAACCTCCAGGTGATGGTTTACTTATTTTACAAACTAATGCTTCACTTGAATTTTGGGCAGCTGTACTTCTAGAGCAAAGGAAGAATAACAAAGGAGAAGTCAAAGAAAATTTGTGTGGATATGCTTCTAGAGAATTTATAGCAAGTCAAAAGAATTAATTCATAGTTGAAAAGGAGACGTTAGCTATTTTTAATGGAATTCAACATTTTGAGGTATATCTTACCCCAGTAAAGTTTTTAATAAGAACAGACTCCAGAAACTTTAAATACCTTCTGTCTGCTAATATTTCAAGGCAAATTGCAAAAGGCAGAATTCTAGCCTGGCAAATCTGGTTTCAACAGTTTGAATTTGAGGTAGAGTGGATTCCAGGAAATTCAAATTTCTTGACAGATTCTTTGACAAGAGATATGAATAAGATGTATATGACCTGTAAATATTCAGTTTTTGAAATTCCAGGCAAAGGACCTGAAGATGATAGTTTTGCCACATTTGTAGATAGATTTAGAATTCTGGAAAATCATGCAAGTTAGGTAATAGATGAAATCAAGAAAGTGGTCGGTTTCAGACTCAGAAGAAATATGTGGATCTCAAATCAAACCACCTAAAGTCTCTAAAGAACTAAGAAAATTTGAATCATACGCCTAAAGAATCTAGGGTGTCAAACCAAACACAAACAGTAGCCTTCCAGACCGAAAACGCTAGTTGGAGATGAAACCCAACATCGCTGGATTCAGTACAGAAGTGGCGGGTGGAACAGTTACCCCGGCAACCTGCTTAATGAATAGACCGGCACAAGTTCCTCCACTTTAACCGTCTCGAGTGAAGTGAACCCCCCGGAAAATCCAAGTGAGTCTAGCTGACGTCTGCTCCAGGTACAGTGGGATCTTCCCTCCACTGTCACCTCGGTAGAATCCTAAAGATAATGGTCACTAAGGTTACCAACCGCAACAAATGCACCTGGGGGAACAGTCTACACTCCGACAACATGCAAGGGCAGAGTATCAAGCTCAATCCCCTTACCGGTTCCTTGACAATAATCCAAGGTTTACCGATAAGTGACCCCTGGCTCCTCGACAATGGTTAATCCGAGGTTTACCATTTGTAATACGTGCGTGTCCGGCGTCGTTCCCAACGAGGGAGGATTGATCCCCTCATTGGTTCGGACACGAGCTCGTGCTTCTCCTTTAAGAGGAGCTTTCCCAGAGCACAAATGAGACAATTGGATTTATTCTATCACAAGATAAGCTACTTGTTTGGTTTTGTTGTCTTGGAGAGTTAATTACTCTCCTACTCCAAGACACTAGCCTGATCTAAATTGGTGTTTCAGAACCCTAGTAAATAAAAGTTACTAAGTTGATTTTACTTTAAGCGTTAATTTTATGGTTTTTCTTAAAGACAAAAGGTAGCGGAAATGAAACCAATGGTGTGTAGACTCGACTCGCAACCACTACAAAGATGCACCTAAGATGATTTACGCTACTTTTCTTTTTCAATGAAATTCTTAGCTAAGAAAGTTTAGAGAATGCAAATTTATATAAAAAGAACTCTCTTGGCAACGAAAATCAAGGAAATAAAACTCTTTATCTTTCCAAGCATACAAACATGACCACTCATTACGTGCACGAAAAATCCTTTCTCTTTCAAAACAAAACTTTTCAAAGGAGATGTTTTTGTATTTTTTTTTTTTTATTTAATAAAGCATATAAATCTATTTTAACGAAAATCAATCTCAAAATCTATAAAATCTATGAAAAATTGACTCACAAGCAAATCAAAAGGAAATTTACTCTAAAGCAAACCTAACGAGGCAAAAGCCTACAAGGATGATTCTAGGTTGTTTTACTTGACCAGAATCAAGCCAAGGACCAGCTAATGCAGAATCAAAAAACCAGTCAAAACAAAACTCAAATCTTTTTGTTCTTTTTGTAAAATGGAATTCAATACTCAATCAACAAGCACTTCGAAATTGGCCAAAGAGACAACTCAAAGGTAAGTTGATCTCACAGGTACACTTTATGACAGGTCCGACTCCTAAGAAGGCTGACAAAACCAGAGAGATCTAAGGCTTGACAACTTCTACCGCCAAAGTCACTACAGGACCTACTCAAAAACCAAACCCTAGGGCTTAAACTTATATGAAATCCACTAAAACACTCAATGCTATCGAAACAAGTTCAGGTGAAGATCTTTGATAGGAGACTAATGGATCTGGGCAATAAAAACTAAGAAAAAGCAAAATCTAAGAGGAAAAATGTAAAAAATGGAAATTTCTTAATTTTTAGCAGGGTACGCAGGCAACCTGTTAAGACAGGTGTGGGCCCGCTCTATGCACACAGCAACAGTGCGTACAGGTACGCACTGTGCAACACTCAGAGGGTGCGTACTGCTGGAAAAAACAAGAAAAACTAAATCTAATTTAACCCTAAGCTAGCCCACCCAAATACAAAGTCACACAGTAAAAAACCAGAAAATAAATGACTTTTCTCAGATCAAAGTTTCATACAAAGGAAAAAACTTTCGCATCAATGGAGTCCCCAGCGGAGTCGCCATTTTGTCAGGCGGAAGGAGTCGATAGTGTGGACACAACCAACCTCCCTAGGAGCCTAAGACTCTCTAGTGACAAACAAGACAAACAAGAGCGATCCTTCTCTAAACATGCATTTACCATACGAGAAATCAAGTGTTTAGATCCTACCTGTAGTCCAACGCTGTTGTAGCAGTCCAGCCTCGCTGATCCGAATGAGCTCCTCCTTCACTTTGAAACCTGCATTCACTAACAATCAAACGCTTAAATAGCACTTGATAATCTCATAAAATAAAACATATTTAACATATAGACCAAGGAGTACATGAAACAACTCATAAATAACAAGCTATTGAGAAGAATGGACTCATTTGCATTAATAGGAAACAAAAGGAACAATTACAACCTGAGCCTTGGTGTTGTGCAAGTCCCTCCCAGGGTCCATCAAGAGTTCTCCTTTACTTTGACAAAGCTCACCCACTTCCAAATGAAACAAGAAAGGATGGGAATCTCTCCTCACAAGCTTCTAAATGGGAGTCCTAATTCCAACAACATCTACCCTTAGAAATGTTTAGCTTTCAACCTCCCCTCCTTCTGGCCCAATGCCTGTATTTATAGTGCTCAAGAAGAAGTTAATCAGGTCCACCATCAATGGGATAATCCCCTCTTTGGATGGGATAGCTCCTCTCTTGATGGGATAAATTCCTCTTCCATAGGGGTACATGAACCATCTGGAGGCGATCAATACACGTCGAACAACCTTCTAGAATGCTCTAGAAATGACCACAAGTAACTTTTTAAAGATGAAACTCGTGCCTTTTGACCTTTACAGGGGTACGCACCTGCCCCTTTACATACAGAGCGTACAAGTACGCAGTTTTTGTGAACATTAGGTGCATACACACAGGTAAGGCCGAGAGAATCTGCGTACCCAGAGATAAACACATTTACTAAGACTTTCTCTCTTTTTGGAGTTTGACATGGAGAGCAGAGGCATAAGACTTGCCCAGGAGGATAGCATGACTGTTGATAGAGCCATACTAACTGTAAATAACCATGGTGACATTTTTTAGTGTAACATGCGGGTTCACTTTGACAAAAGCATGTATACAGGCTGGTTCGGCTCATCAGAGTAGCGTATACATTATGAAATATGATATCTGAATTTGTAGTTGGTTCTAGTGGTTGTTGCAAAGTTCTAGGTTTTGTTCTGTGTTCTGGTGATTGTGTTTTGATGAGAGGGTTTTAGTGATTCAATTGTGATTGGTTAATGCAATGGTTGTATTGTAGTGGTGATTGATTTTGAGCTTCAATGTCATTGATGGGTCTAGTATGAAAATTGGATGAAACGTGGCCTTCAGATTATGGTTTTGTGTTCCAGGAGTATCCAATATGAAAATTTATGAAATGTGGTTCATGGAAGAAGAGAGAAGGTCGTAGCCTTCTGTAGGTCGGTGCCTATGTACTAGTAAACAAATCGGCCAGTATAAGAGCTAGGGGGTTGTAGCTCCCTTCTAGTAGTAGCTGGAGAACAAGAGAAGGTTGTAGACTTTTGCAGGTGGGTGCCTACATACCGCTATGAGTCTGCGCCAGTACAAGATTGTAAATAGGTTTTTCTTATATTAAAAGGAAGACAACAGCAAGTGGTTTTTGTCTCGCATTAGGTTTCCACCTTATATATTAGTGTTCATGTTTTTTTCTTATGTGTGATGGTTTGTTCTATTTTTACTGCACCTGGTTACTATTTATATGGTTAATAAAGTACTGATGCACTTTTTCAATATCAACATGTGATGAATTAATTGAATCATAAGTTTGTTGGATATATGCTAGTTGCCTTAGATACAGTTGCGTGTACATGCAAGTTCCCTTCATTGAAGTAGCGTATATGAATCTGATTATGGAAATGAATAATTATTGATTTGCTAATGCTGATTCACCCCCCCCCCCTCTCAGTATTATTTCCAACAATTGGTATCTGAGCAGGTCCTTTAGAAGAATCTTGATCGCCTGAAGGGAGACCCATCAAAATGAATAATCAAGAGAGCATGGGATCCATCAGACCGCCAATCTTCAGTGGGAGAAATTTTGTTTACTGGAAAATAAGAACCACAACCTATCTACAGTTTGTTAGCCTCTCTCACAAAACAATAATAAATCCAAAAATAAATAAATAAATTAAATATTCTAAGTTAGGAATTTTTGCCTAAATCTTGGGTTGTTCCTCTAAGATAGGAGTTAGTTTAGGTAACTCCTATATTGGTGTGTGTCTGGTGAGAAATTATCTCAAAGGAGAAATTATCTCAACCAAAATTGTCTAAGATAGCACGCACTATCTTGAGAACACTGTCTCTCATCTATTTATTTGTAACACTTATATTCAATTATTTTGAAAAATGAAAATGTGAGAGAAAATACATGAGGCTTCAGCCTTTTTTCTGCCAATATTTTGTGTCTGGTTTTTATGTCTGCTTTATCTATTTGTCTGAGTTAATTTCATTTTCATTATGTGGTATCGGAGCAAAGTTCATGATTGTTGGGATCATGTGACAAAGCTTGAGTGTTAAAAATTCTGCGTGCAACGGAGGAGAACCTGGCGAGGAATTGATGGCTTGATTGGAGCAATTTTGGTTTTTAGGGCCTATGTGATTCCATCGATTTGCTACCAGTTATTGAAAGGTGGACACGTGAGGCGCTACTGAGCAGGGAGAAATTAATGTGAGCCAATCACTTAACTAGAAGAAGTATCGCTGCAATGGAAACAAAATCAGCGCAAAATTCTTGAACAAAGCACTTGGTTGATCCGAAACGCTATCGGTAGAGATCCAATTTGAGTCAGCCTTGGGAGAGTTGTTGGTAATCGGGGAAGGGCCCACAAAAAAAACCTCTCATTTGGTCCATGAAAAATCCGTGTGGTATGTGCCGAATATACAGAACAGTAGGTTTCTTTTTCTCACTAGCTATTGGATATTTTTCCCACGCTTGTTTCTTTATAGGAACAGTCTAAACTTGGTTTAGTTTCAGTTTGAGGAAAAACAAGTTTTTTAAGCGCGATTTTGTTTGATGGCTATTGAACAAGAGCTGGGTGGAGATGATCCCTTGAGGATTATTCATTAGATGAATTGGGCAATTAATTTTCTGTGGTGTAATCAATTAATTAGCTGTGGTGTAATTACTTTGAATTGGGCAATATTCTGCTAAAAAGTCATGCTTGAAAAAAAACGTTGAAGGTAAGAGAGATTGAAATCTCATATCCTTTGGTTGATTTTATAATTAAATATGTTCTCATTTCAACAGAAGCTCAATAGAATCGATAAACTTTGGCATGTGTGAGGGACTCAGAAAAATGGTTAACCCATGAGTAGAAGGAGCGGATGGTGGCATGGATTATAGTTTTATTCCACTTCAATGGCAGACTACAGTAGTTTGATCAAAATTCTACAGTTTTTCAGGAGCACGGCGTCATTCAGCTCATTGTTGTTGCAACCCTATATGTCTGACCGAATCTTATTGGGAGCAGCGTCAAATAAAAAGTGGATTTTTATAAAAGGTATATGGTTGTCTTCACATGCTTGATTTTTTTGGAATATTTTATTATTCCATTACATCATAATGAACTGTATGGTGCATGTTTGAACACAAAGTTTGAAGTGATGTTTTCACTTTTTTATAAAGTGATATTAAAGTAAAAAAAATTGGAGAGATAAGGAGTGGATAAAATCATTTATTTGTAATGGAGAAATAAGGTAAATTTTATTTTGTAATTTTGGAGAAATAAGTGTGCATTATTTTTAAGTGTGGAGTGACAAGTGAGATTCTTTTATAAAGTAAGGGATTATTTCCCTGTAATGGAGTGATAAGGATTGATTTTTCTTTCTCTGTAAGTTTGAAGTGATTGGTTTTTCAAAAGAAAGCTCATTGTTGTAGGAGGTTGAGTCAATTTTTTGAACGCATTTGCTTCCAAAATTTGCGAGCGTCAGATTCTCACTATTTGAGAAAGCTTCAGTGGCAATGTTGTAAAAGATGAAAGATTGATGACCTTAATACTTAATAAAGACATATTAATTTTGGTGATTGTGTCCTAGATCCACCTCAAAACTGAATAAGGGTATCTTAGGTACACCATGTGTATTTGTGATGGCGAGTGTTTTTTAGGCTTAATGTTGTTGCTTTTGATTTGTGTCTAGTTTTGACACATAAATGATCTCATCTAACACACATAAAGTTCAATGCAAGCAAGCACAACACTTGTAACAAAATAGCTGAAAGGAAGGATAATTAAGCTCAACCCATGCATTTGTGTCACTACAACAAATAATCAAAGTTTTCAACCTCAGCATTCTAGCTCAACAAACAGATTCACTCATGAAACTGCAAACTCCAACATTTCAAAGCAAAGTCTACATCACTACAATCAAGTTAATGAATCTGTAAACTTCAACGTTTCAGAGCACAGTCTACATCAACATTATTGAACTTGTAATCAAACTCAAATTACATTGAATTGTAAGGGTGCATTCTCGGTTGAAACCGACACCCAAGTCTTGAATTGAGTCAAATTGAATTCATTGTAGTGAGTCATTAAATCATTAAGCGTTTTTTGGGTGCATTTTCAACAGTGTTCGACACCCTTCCTTTAAGAAAAATCAAGTGAATGCACGAATTTTAACTCTAAATGAAACAAACAACAAGTTCACATCTCCTGCAAGCAAACGTGAGTATTCATTCAAGCAATTTGCGTCAAAACAGTACAAAGTTCAAAACCTTCAAGTGAGCCAGAGTGAAGATCATTGCAACAACCATCAAAGCAACCAAACAAGTTCAACTCTAACACCAATCAAGCAAGTTGAGATCGACATCAAGAGAGCGTAGCTATTCCTTCAAGTGAGCGTGAAGTCATCAAGTAAGGCAAGTGAGCATTCACACAAACACAATCGTCATCAAGCGAGTGTGACTTCCAGAGTTTAAGCAAGAAAGTTCTACAACTCTAGCAAGTGTTCTCAGCAAGTACAATAAGCAACAAATCAAGTGAGAGTGCCATTCAAGTCCCATAGCAAGCGAGCCTGTCATTCAAGTAACAAAATCAAGTGAAACACTTCAAAGCACGACATCTACGACAAGAGAGCCTGACTTCAAGTGAGAAATTTCAGATGGTTCAACATATTCAGTGGTTAAACATTCTTCATAGTTTGATCATCTCCAATGATGAAGACATGGTGCAAATCAGCAAAGAAACTCTTGCTGATCTTTCACAGCATCTACAACAAACACATGAAACCATTGAGTTTCTTCAACTAGAGTCGCAACTAAAAGGAGATGAGCTGCAAGAAATGAGTGCTTCTTCCAAGTCATTCAACCATACAGATGAAGATAAAAATGTTGATTCCAAATCACTCATCCAAACAACTTCAAGTGTCGAAGTTGTTCATGATCAAATTCAAATTTCTTCCAAACCCATCATCAAGCCTTGGGAAGAAATTCAAAATAACAAGAATCGACGAGGCTTAGGATATGTCACTGATGACACCAACTTACATATCCCAGATTATTCCAAGCCAATTAAGTTCGTGAGTGTACGATTTCTTGAACAACTCACCTTAGTAGGTTCTGAGAAAGTTGCAGACAAACAGAATTGCACGCAAGCTGGAGTTGATGTCCAACCGAAATGTTCTCATTTTCAAAGAACCAATCATATGGAAGATCAGTGTTTTGATCTCCATCCTTGTTACCATTGTGGCAAGCCCAATCATTCCTCAGAAAAATGTCGCACCCAAAAAAAATCAGCCAGATTGAAGATACATTATGAAAGGATCGATCCTTGGGAATGGTCATCCACAGTCAAAAGATTGTCTCAGTTCTACAACCGACTACAATCACACATAGTGCAGCCAGCAGTGAATAGATGATGGTACTCTCATGCAGTTGAACGAGGGAGTACAACAGTGAAACTCTCCTACACCTGAAGGGGGGGAGTTCAAATATATTTTGGAGAAGATTGTCTCTCCTTTCAGCTGACAAAGGGGGGGAAATGTCAATGAAATTGACAAGTGGTTGTCAGACTGAAAGTCTCGACAATATCAGTGAAGCAGCCAGTGGGCATCTTCATCAGCCAGTGAGCATTTTTCATCAACAATGAACATCATTAAATTCTCAGTGAGCAGCTTTCATCATAGCAAAAGCAACATTGAGTTGTTTTTCAACATCATCATCCAGTGGGCGATCATCATCAGCAAATACGCCGGTGGGCGTTCATCAAAATTGTGCCAGTGGACACCGGATGCTGTTTTAAAACAAAGGACAGTTGGATCCTTTTGCGGCTTGGCACGTGATGGAGTTGTCAAGCGACATTCAGAGATGAATCAAGCATGCAACTTGTTCATGTTCTCTTCAGATTTGAGTTTTTTCCAGCATCCAATTTTGGCGGTTTTTTCAAGCAATGTTTTTGAGGATCAACATGAGAACTTGGAAGATGGTTCCTCGTTCTTATTTTGGATTTATCATTGAGGGGGGGAATGTTAGCCTCTCTCACAAAACAATAATAAATCCAAAAATAAATAAATTAAATATTCCAAGTTAGGAATTTGTGCCTAACTCTTTGGTTGTTCCTCTAAGATAGGAGTTAGTTTAGGTAACTCCTATATTGGTGTGTGTCTGGTGAGAAATTATCTCAACCAAAAGTGTCTAAGATAGCACGCACTATCTTGAGAACACTGTCTCTCATCTATTTATTTGTAACACTATATTCAATTATTTTGATGAATGAAAATGTGAGAGAGAAGCATGAGGCTTCAGCCTTTTTTCTGCCAATATTTTGTGTTTGGTTTTTATGTGTGCTTTATCTATTTGTCTGAGTTAATTTCATTTTCATTACAATCGCTTGGAATGGATGTTTGGGAAATTGTGGAAAAAGGATATACATTTCCAACAACAATTGATAGTACCCACCAATTCCATCCAAGAATATCCTAAAACAAAATCCATATTATCCATCTTTTAAGTATAAAAATCACCATGCAACACATACTTATCCATAGAAATCTTCAAATCCTTGTACACTTGAACATCCTCATTATCCACTTGTGTGTTTTCAATGTGTTTTGTTGGAATTTGCAATTTTTTTTCCAAATTAACATTCATGAAATTATGCTTGCAACTAGGATTTATAGAAACAATGATCTTCTATTTTTGAATCAATCCATGAACCTGCAATAAGGAGATACGAGCAGAAAATAACCTTTTAGGTTCCTTGGTTTCCTTCTTTCCTGTAAAAATAAAATCTTTGCTAGGTTGTGTGTCTATCTATGTGAGCTTATCCACAAGATTAGTTTTATGGTCAAAGTGGTCCATAAGATCTTTTGTGAATATGTCCCAAGTCAAGGGCCTTCGATAGCAATGTTGATGCCATTGCCACCATTGTCGTCTTTCGTTGTCCAGGTACATTTTTTCCACTCTCTGTTGAGTCTCATCATCCATGATGTAATTCAATCTAAAACATTTATTCATTCATGCTAGCCATTTGGCTGGATGAGAGCCATCAAATTTATACAAGTCCCTCAAACTCTGATTTAGGCCCGCCATCACAAAAAAATTGGTGAAAATTTGAAATTGCCACAATTCCGTCAATATTGCTCAGAATCCTTATTATGACCTATTTTTCGAAATGAAACATCCATTCTGCATCTGCCCATGTGATATAAATCTTGATCCAGGCACTCGAATTTCAGATCTGCGCTGCAACACTCCTGTCGTCACCAAAATTTCTACTAAAAAGAGCTGATTTTAAATCGGCGATATCTCTCTCATCCAGACTCCGATTTGACTGATTTTTATTTAAAATTGGGTATTTTTTCACAAAGAATACATATCTGTAATTATATTTTACAGAGCTTTCACTAGGACATCCAGATCTGTGCCACAAACTTTCTTCTCCGAAAAATTGTCTACAACACCACTGATTTTTAGATCAGCGATATCTCCTTCTTCTGGACTCCAATTCGACCGATTTTTTTTGAAATCAGGTATTTTTTCACATAGAATCTAGATATACAATTATATTTTGCATATATTACACCAAAACATGCAGATATGATCTGAAACTCGCCGCCCCAAAATCCTGTAAAAGTAAAAAAATAAAAATAAAAATTCTCCACTTATTTTTTTTGCCCAAGAAAGTGCTCTGATACAACTTGTTATAGATCTAACCCAAAAAAATATATGAGAATAGAAATAAACCCAAGAATAATAAGATCCAAATATAGAAATGCTTCACTTTATTGATATCAAACCTTTAAGGTAGGGCAACACCATACATTCACTCCTTTAGGAAGGAGAACACTCCACAAGCCATATGCCTGTTCATACAATAATCCTTCCATGTGGAGTCTCTAGCCTCTATATGGGCCTCATACATACAATACCATGGGTCATTACCATGGTTCCCTCATACCATTGAACTAATACCATGGGCCCATTACATTATTACGAACTACTTGTGGTCCCTTACATGATATGGGTTAACCACCTTATTTATTACTATGCCCCATCCCATTATTATATTATTACCTTCGGTACCTCCCTTTGTACCCCATATTATCCCCCCTAGGTATATAAAAAAAAGGTGCGTATGCGTATGCATGCACTTTCACGCAAGGAAAAGTGTGTACATGTGGGAAAACTTGGTTTTGTTCCATGGTATTTGGTCCCTAGTATTTTGACCCATGGTATTGATCCAAGGTATCTTGACCGAAGTGTTGATCCCAGGTATTTGGTCCAAGGTATTGCTTCTAAGTGGTTTTGGACCATGCTATTGAGTAAGGCCTAAGACTATAAAAGGAGGAGGAGATCATTAGGCAATGGCACTCAAGTATTGCATATTTTATGAAAAATAAGATCTAGAATTCTGGTGATTGGGTTATGGTACATAGTTGGATCTGAATCAAGGAGGAACCTAAGCACTTGAAGAAGGATAAACTCGATTGAAGGGTCAATATCTTAAGGCTTGAAGAGAAGTATCTTTGTGTGGTTTCTGATCTTTTATAATTGGCGCATGTTTTGATCTATAAATTTGATGATCTGGGTATAACTGATGTCTAAATAGTTGAAAAGGGTAAATTATCTTTTACAGATCTGTACACAGGTTCGGTATATCAACAGCGCGTATACACGTTGGTTCGGCATGAAAAAATAATGTATACGCAGGTTTGATTTCATATAGTGGCGTATGCATGTAGGTTTGACACTTTGAAGTGGCGTACGTCTCATAAAATATGTTTTAGCTACTTCTGTTTATTGTTGCAGTGTTTTGGGTTCTAGTTGGGTTCTAGTACTATTACTGTATTCTGGTTACAGCTATTAGAGAAGTGATTTTTTGGTTCAAATTTGGTTAGTGCAAGCGAGATTGATTGATGCAAATATATTGTGATGTTTGATTGATGCTATTTATGGATCTAGTCTAAAAAATCATGAAATGTGGTCCCTGGAAGAAAAGAGAAGGTTGTAGCCTTCTGTAGGTCAGCACCTACGTACTAGTACATCAGCTAGTACAAGAGCTAAGGGGGTTGTAGCTCCCTTCTAGGAGAAGCTGGAGAACGAGAGAAGGTTGTAGCCTTCTGTAGGTCAGCACCTACGTACTAGTACATCATCTAGTACAAGAGCTAAGGGGGTTGTAGCTCCCTTCTAGGAGAAGCTGGAGAACGAGAGAAGGTTGTAGCCTTCTGCGGGTAGAAGTCTGCTTACTTGTATAAGACTACACCAATACAGAATTATTGTAAAAATAAGTTTCTTATTAAAAGAAGATAGAGATGAATTGCAGCAGATGGTTTTCACCCACATTGGGTTTTTGCCTTATATCTTGTGTTCTTGCATGTGGTTATATGCTCTGCTTTTACTATACTTGGTTACTGTTATATGGTTCCGATGCACAGATTAAAGATCAACATCTGAAGAATTAACTAAATTATAACTCTACAGGATATATGTGAGTTTCTCTAACTACAGTTTCGTATATACACAAGTTTAATTAACTGAAGTAGCGTATACAAATGTGAGTGTGAAAAGAAATATTATTGACTTACTAACACTGATTCACCCCCCTTCTTAGTATTATTTCCAACAATTGGTATTGGAGTAGGTCCTTCAGAAGAAGCTTGATCGCTTGAAGGAAGATCTATCATCATGAGCAACTACAAAAGAGAGGCATCCATCAGGCCACCAATCTTTGATGGGTGCAACTTCGTCTATTGTAAGGTAAGAACCACAACCAATCTTCAATCTCTTGGAATAGAAGTTTGGGATATCGTGGAAGGAGGATACACATTTCCATCAGCAACTCCTATAGATACGGTGGGTAAAAAGCCGTATGAAACAAATGCAAAGGCTGTCAATACTCTATTGGGGAGTCTGTCACAATCAGAATTCGTCAAGGTTATGCAGCTCAAAACCGCCAAAGAATATGGGACAAGATCATTCTAAGCTATGAAGGACAAAATCAGGTAAAACATGAAAAACTACGATATCTTAGAATTCAATATGAAACTCTCAAAATGCATAACGATGAAAGTGTAGCTAATTATTTCTTACATATAGATGATATTGTTAATCACATGAACTTGGGTGAAGAGATAAAAGAATTTACTTTAGTTTAAAATGTTTTAAGATCCTTGTCTTCTAAGTTTGAATCAAAAGTTTTTGCCATAGAACAAAAGTAGGATCTTCAGAGTATTACTATGTCACAGCTGCACGGAATCCTAACTACTTTCGAAATGGGAAAAGGGGGTCCATCAGATATGAGAGAAGCCACATTTAAAGCTTCAAGAAAAGGAGAACTCAATAAGTCAGGACATACGTTAGAAGGAGAGGAAAAATCAAACTTTGTCAAGAACCTTCAACGAGGCTCTGGAATATTCAGAGGTACACCACCTTTCAAATGTTTTTCTTATGGAAGAGTAGGTCATTATGCTACCAAATGTCCTCACAAAGATAAGCTTGATAAAGGTAAGGAATCAACAAAATGGAATAGAAAACAAAGTGTAAATAAGAAGAGCTACTATACGCATGAAGATAGTGATGGTTTATCAAATAGTGATGAAGATGAAAATAATAACGATTATAGACTTCTAATGGCTTTTGAAGATGAGGATTTCTTGAATGCTTTAGATGAAGATGGTCTCTATGAAGAAATTTGTAAACTTAAAATCAGTGTAGAAGAAAACAGTATGATTATAGATACTCTGACATTCCAACTTTCTCAAAGAGAAAAACACAATGAAAAGTTAGAATGTGAAATTGTGGGTCTAAGAAAAGAAATTGAGAAAACAAAAGCCCTCAATCTTAGGTTTGCTAAAGGATCAGAAACTTTAGATGAAATTATCAAAGTGAAGCATTCTCCTCTGATAAAGATAGGTCTTGGATATACTGAAGAACCATCTCAAGCACAGAAGCCATCAACCTCCAAAAGCTATCTTGATGCAGCAAGGAGAAGTGAACAAGTTGATAATTTTCAGCAGAGGCTTAAAGCAGATCACCAGGTAAATAAAGTCCAATCTACTTCAAGGATGAACAGAAGCTACAACCAACCACAGGTAAATCATTCTCAATTTTCTTCAAGAATGAATTTCAATGGAAACTACAATCATCAGGTCAGTAGATTCGATAATCGTAGGAATCTCTTTAATGGCCAATGTTTTTCATGTCATAACTTTGGACACAAAGCTACTCAATGTGTTGCTTACAATACCATCATGACTAGAGAAGCACGAAATCAAAGGAATGTGACTGGGATCATGAAAAGTACCTACAATAAATTTTGTGCTCTTGAAAATGAAATAGAATGCTCTATCTGTAACAACTTTGGTCATGAAGACTCTAAATGCAGGAGTAAATTTCAGCAAACACCTCAGAAGGAGCAAGCCTCATTGGTTCCCAAAACATGGAAAATGAAAGAACTGCAAACCGAAAGATGTGGTATAGCCTTATATGCAGAAGGATAAGAAAATCAATGGTACATCAATAGTGGATGCTCGAAACACATGATAGGTGATAAAGAAAAACTTCAGTCATATAGTGCCTTAGAAAAAGGAAAGGAAGGTCTCATTTGGAAATGACACCCCTACAGTCATAAAAGGTAAAGGCTCTGTTCTCTTAAAAGAAAAGGTAAAATCTGGGAATGTTATGTATTTTGATGGTTTAAAGCATAATCTATTAAGTGTTAGTCAAATTGGTGATCAAGGAAATGAGGTAGTATTTCGATCAAATGGATGTGTTGTTTGTGAGCTTGATACAGGAGAAACAGTGATCAAAGGCATAAGAACTTCAAATAATTTATACATACTCAAGGGAGGACAGCAACAATGCTATCTAAGCAAAAATGATGAACACTAGCTATGGCATAGAAGCATAGCCAGAAGATTGTGGAATCTAAGCTTCCCTTAGATAAGGAAAGCATGCAAATTTCAGTCTGTTCACGATCTTCCTGACATCAGAATTCCAAAAAATACAATATGAAAATCATGTCAATTTGGTAAGAAAACCAGAACACATTTCCCTGAGAAAGAAGGATCAGCTACTAAGCCTCTTGAACTTGTCCATTCTGATTTATGTGGTCCATCAAGGAAAAAGTCAAGTGCCTCATGGAGAAGAATACTTTATATTGTTCATTGACGACTTTTCCAGAATGTGTTGGATAGGACTTCTAAAGCATAAAGACGAAGCAATTGAAAAGTTCAAAGCCTTCAAAGCTTTGGTTGAAAATGAATCAGATCGTAAAATCAAATGCCTCAGATCTGATTGAGGAGGGGAATTTACCTCAGATGAATTTTTCGACTTTTGTGAAGAATGTGGAATAAGAATGGAATTCTCTACTCCAAGGACTCCTGAGCAAAATGGAGTGGTAGAAAGGATGAACAGAACTATTCAACAAATGGCTCGTGCTATGCTAGATGAGTCTGGAACTCCTACAACCTTCTGGGGTGAAGCTGCATTTGCTGCCATCACTATTCTCAACAAAACAAATGCCCGGGTAATCAACACTCAAACTCCTCATGAACTTTGGTATGGTAAGAATCCTACTGTAAAATACTTCAAAGTTTTTGGAAGTAAATGTTACATCAAAAGGAATGATGAAAAACTTGGCAAGTTTGAACCTAGAGTAGATGAAAGCATTCTCCTTGGTTACTCTTCCCGAATCAAAGGATACAAGTGTCAAAATAAAAGACTAGGGAAAATTGTTTAAAGTATTGATGTTGTGGTTGATGAAGCAGGCGAAAATTCAAAGTAGGTAAAAACTGAAGAGTGGGAAGAAGATGAGGATTATCCTTCCACATCAAATCAGACTAATGTTGAAGAACAAGAAAAACAATGAAGCACCAAAAGAGTAGATAATAGTAGAAGAAAAGACTCCATCCATATATGTTTAGAAAAATCATCCAGAGACTCAGATTTTGGGACAGAAAGACGCAGGTGTACAGACAAGATGAACTATCACAGAACCTTCAAGCTATCTAGCATTTCTTTCCTCCATCAAATTGTAAAATGTACATGAAGCATGCAAAGATGAATGCTAGGTCAAGGCCATGAATGAAGAGCTTGAGGAAATTGAAAAGAAAAATACATGGGAATTAGTTCCTAGACCTCATGATAAGAATGTCATAGGAACCAAATGGATATTCAAAAACAAGCTGAATGAAAATGGAGAAGTTATTAGAAACAAGGCCACACTTGTTTGTAAAGGGTATGCTCAACAAAAAGGTATAGACTTTGAAGAAACTTTTGCACCTGTTGCTAGACTAGAAGCCATAAGAATGTCCTTTGCTCTTTCTAGCTTTCAGAAGTTCAAAGTCTATCAAATGAATGTGAAATCTTCCTTTATTAATGGAGATCTAGAAGAAGAAGTTTATATTGAGCAACCGGATAGATTCATCCTTGGAAATGATCCAAAACTTGTATGCAGACTCAAAAAATCTCTCTATGGTCTAAAACAAGCTCCAAGGGCCTGGTATTATCATCTTGACAAATACCTTCATCAACAAGATTTTTCAAAAGGATCAGTTGATAGTAATCTATATATAAAAATTGACAATGATAAATTGCTAATACTTGTGTATGTTGATGATATCATTTTTGGGAGTAATGAAAAAGCCATCAGTCAAAACTTTTCTTTGGTAATGTAAAAAGAATTTGAAATGTCCCTTCTTGGTGAGCTCACATATTTTCTTGGTTTACAAGTTCAACAAAATAAAGATGGTATTTTTCTATCATAAACCAAGTATCTCAAGCAGATCTTGAAGAAATATGGAATGGAAGATTCTAAACTAGTATGTACTCCTATGGTAACAGGATGCGGCCCCAGCGCAAATGATGAATCAGCAGTAGTATATCAACCAACCTACAGATCCATGATTGGTAGTTTGCTCTATCGAACAGGTACCCGACCAGACATCATGCATGCAGTGGGAATAGTTGGAAGATTCCAAGAAAATCCAAAGGAATCACACCTTCAAGGAGTCAAAAGGATTTTTAAATATCTTTAAGGGACACAAAACTTTGGTTTATGGTATCCCAGAGATACAAATCTTACACTTCATGCATATACAGATGCAGATTGGGCAGGAAGCGTGGATGACAGAAAAAGCACTAGTGATGGTGCATTCTTCATGGGTTCCATATTAGTATCTTGGTTCAGCAAGAAACAAAGTTCAATTGCATTATCTACAACTGAAGCAGAATATGTGGCTGTTGCATCTTACTGCACACAAATCCTTTGGATGATGCAAACATTTCAAGACATTCATATCACATGCACTCCACCTATATCCATTCTATGTGAAAATGCAAGTGCAATCAGTATTTCAAAGAATCGAGACATGCATTCAAAAACCAAGCACATACCTATCAAATATCATTTTCTCCGGGAACAAGTACTTGATCAAAAGGTCAAACTAGAGTATGTTCCCTCCAAAGAACAGGTTGTCGATATATTCACCAAACCACTGCCCAGAGAAACATTTGAATATCTCAGACAAAAGCTGGGAGTAGTTGATGCATAATCTTGTTGTTGGCACTTATCTGTTTAAAAGAAAAGTGGTTGTACGCGAGTTTCATGAAGAGTATCAGCGTACATACGCTGATTTTTGTGGATACAGTCGCGTATATGTTGGTTTAAATAAAAATAATAGGCCAGACTCAAGATGAAAAGAGTCTAATATGGGTCTAACAAAGACCATCTAGCACAGGTTCAAGGGGAGCATATACTTCTAATAATCAATTGTGCAGAGGGAGATCATGGTTGCTGGTCTAAAAGATGATTGATAGATGTTGCTGATGATGGTTGTTGATGACTATCATAGACTTGTTTTAGATATTTTGTCTCTATGTCATGTATATCTTTTATTATCAAGGTCATGTAATGACCTATTTTTTTCCCCACTATGCCTGGGATGGATGATGTAATGTTCTTGTTTTATCATGTATAAAGTTTTGGTATATCCCCACTTGGTTGGGTGGATGAGTCAATCTTGGTATATCCCCACTTGGTTTGGAGATGGATGTATGTATGAACCAATGTTTCACTAATCGTTATCGGGATTAAATCGGCACGGGGAAAAAATTGAAAAAAAGCATAAAAATCAGGAAAAAATCAGTAAGAATCGGGAAAAAATCGTAATATACAAAAATATTCATTTTTTCAATTTTTTTAATATCTAAAGCATCTACAACATAAAATAAATACATTGAAACATAAATATGATAAAAGAACTAATATGTAAGATGTTTAATATCATTTCTAGTGCCACCTCACACGTAACAATGAATCGTGTCCTGAATAGTAAGTCCTGACTCATGACTCCCAACTCAGCCTCAAAATATCAACAAAAAATATAATAATGTATCTCATATCATGAATCATAATGTCATATACAATGAAATGAATCAAATAACTAATGTCTAATACTACTTATCTCCTTTGCCCCTCTAGATGTAGATGTCAGTGGAGTTGATAGTAGACTCTGCTATAATATAGAAGCTAAAGAACTAGGAGCTACAGGAGGTAGACCACGTCCTCTACTAGTGACAGGGGTAGCTTGGGTCACCTCCGCCTCCTCAAAAAAAAAAAAAAATCTTTTTTTTTTTCCAGTATTTTTTTCAAAAAATCGTGATTTTTTCATAAAAATCGAGCAAAAAAAAATCGTTTTTATTGGTTGATTGTATCGCAAAATTTAAAAAAATCGTGATTTTATGATTTTATCGTGATAAAATCGTGATTAGTGCAACACTGGTATGAATATTTGGTGATAAGAAGGTCATTTATGATGTATAGAGTCATGTTCTTCTTGTAGAACATCTTTTTGCAGACCTTGCTTACAGTTAGGGGGAGCATGGACAACACTCTTCAGCAGATCAAAGAATTCAGCATGTACTCAGGGGGAGCATAACCCTTTGCCCTTGATGACAAAGGGGGAGAGTGAATTGGGGTTGCCATCAATTCCAAAGAGGGAGATTGTTGGCATTATGACACAGGTTTGGCACTATGACACATTTGTTGTCCTTGATGGCAACTCACTCAGATGAAAAATCACAGTTCAGGCTCTCAGAATGAAGGAAAAAGAGATATACGCAGGTTCCACTTAACCACGTTATGTATACACGCGGGATCCCCGACCAAAAGGTGTGTATGCGTATGCACGCACTTTCACGCAAGGAAAAGCATGTACATGTGGGAAAACTTGGTTTTGGTCCCTGGTATTTTGACCCGTGGTATTGATCCAAGGTATCTTAACCGAAGTGTTGATCCCAGGTATTTAGTCCAAGGTATTGCTTCTAAGTGGTTTTATACCATGGTATTGAGTAAGGCCTAAGACTATAAAAGGAGGAGGAGATCATTAGGCAAAGGCACTCAAGTATTGAATATCTTATGAAGAAGAAGATATAGAATTCTGGTGATTGGGTTATGGTACATAGCTGGATCTGAATCAAGGAGGAACCTGAGCGCTTGAAGAAGGATAAGCTCTATTGAAGGATCAAGATCTTAAGGCTTGAAGAGAAGTATCTTTGTGTGCTTTTTGATCTTTTATAATCGATGCATGTTTTGATCTGTAAATCTGATGATTTGGGTATAATTGATGCTTGAATAGTTGAAAAGGGTAAATTATCTTTTACAGATCTGTCGTAAGATCAGTATATCAACAACGCGTATACACGCTGGTTTGGCAAGATAAAATAGTGTATATGCAGGTTTGATTTCATATAGCAGTGTATCCACATAGGTTTGACACTTTAAAGTGGTCTAAGTCTCATAAAATATGTTTTAGCTACTTCTATTTATTGTTGCAATATTCTAGGTTCTGGTTTGGTTATAATATTGTTACTGTATTCTGGTTACAGCTTTCAGAGAAGTGATTGTTTGGTTCAGATTTGGATAGTGCAAGGGAGATTTATTGATGCAGATATATTTTGATGTTTGATTGATGCTATTGATGGATCCAGTCTAAAAATTTATGAAACGTGATCCCTGGAAGAAAAGAGAAGGTTGTAGCCTTCTGTAGCTTAGAACCGATGTACTAGTACATCAACTAGTAAAGAGCTAAGGGGGTTTTAGCTCCCTTCCAGGAGAAGCTGGAGAACGAGAGAAGGTTGTAGCCTTCTACAGGTAGAATCCTACGTACTGGTATAAGACTGCACCAGTACAAAATTATTGTAAAAAGAAGTTTCTTATTAAAAGAAGATAGAGACGAATAGCAGTACGTGGTTTTCACCCACATTGGGTTTCCACCTTATATCTTGTGTTCTTGTGTGTGGTTTTCTGCTCTGTTTTTTACTGTACTTGGTTACTGTTATATGATTCTGATCCACATATTAAAGATCAAAGTCTGAATACTTAGCTAAATTATAAGTCTGCAGGATATACGTGAGTTTCTCTAACTACAGTTGCGTATATACGCAAGTTTAATTAACTGAAGTAGTGTATACAAATATAAGTATGAAAGAAATATTATTGACTTACTAATACTGATTCACCCCCCCTCTCAGTATTATTTCCAACACTCATGGCATATGAAAATAATGGCTTAGAAAAGAAAGATTTCCTTAAAGAAAGCAGTCAACTTAAAAACAGTTTGGCAGAAAAGGATACAGTAATAAACGTAGTGACACATCAACTCACTAAAAAGGACAAACACAATGAAGTGTTAGAATGTGAAGTAGTAAGTCTAAGAAAAGAACTTGAAAAGACAAAGACTCTGAATTGTAGATTTGCTAAAGGATCAGAAACGTTAGATGAAATCCTCAAAGTTCAGCGTTTGCCCATTATAAAGACTGGTCTTGGTTTTCATGACGGTGAATCTAGCTCACAAGGTAAGGTAAGAAATGCAATGAAAAATCTGAGATGCTCAACAAGGAAATAAAAAGTCAACCCCATCAAGAACCAAGGAAAGAATTTTTTCAAAGAAAATCTTTTACTCCTAACTGTGGAAGTGATAGTCAGTTATTTCCTTCAAGGAATGATGTTGAATGTTTTATATGTCATAATTTTGGACATGTTGCAGCCAAATACAGAAGTAGAATGGTTCAAAACCATCACACAGAAACATCATCATGTTCTATCTACTTTAAGGGATATTGTTTTACTTGCAATATGTTTGGTCACAAAGCTATTGATTGCAATAAAAGGAATATAAAACATGTAAGATGTTATGCGTGTAACAAGTTTGGACATAAAGTAAAGGAATGCAAGAGAAAAATTTGGACACCAAACTAAAATGAGCATACATCATCACAATCCAAGGTATTGAAGAATATGGAATTATTGTCAGAAAGATGAGGCATAGCTCAGTTTTTAGACATAACAGACCAAGGGGAAGCTGAAAGTGTAAAACTTCAGTATTCCAATTTTCATACGAAACTAGTATGAAGAGAAGTCACGTATATACGCAAGTTAGATGTTGCACAGTCGTGTATACGGTGTTCTGATATGGTTCAGTCACTTATCTACTATTTTTGATGATGGTATGTGTTGGTTGGCACAGGTTCAGGGGGAGCATATGCTTCTAATAATGCATATATCTTAGAAGATCTTGATACAGATCCACATAGTTTTTTTTATTCAGGTGACTCCTTTGATGATGGAAATATATAGGTTCTTGATCCTAATGTTGTTGATGGTACAGATCTTATGGTGTTTGATAGTTGTTGATGACTATCATGATCTTATTTAGATCGGTTGCTCTTGTTATAAAAGTCATGTATATCATTTGATGTAAAGGTCATGAAAAGACCTAATTTGTAACCCCACTATGCATGGGAAGGATGATGTAATAATTTCTATTTTTAGTCATGTATAAACATTTTGGTATATCCCCACTTGGTTGGCTAGATGAGTCAAAATTGGTGTATCCCCACTTGGTTGGGAGATTGATGTATGTATGAGTAACTGGTGATGGGAAGGTCATACTCACTTAGTTGAGTTGTAGAGTCATGTTATTCTTTTGAAAAATATTTTTGCAGACTCTGCATGTTCTCAGGGGGAGCATGGATGGATTGGTACATATTAGCATGTACAAAGGGGGAGCCAAATCAAATATTTTAGAATGTACTCAGGGGGAGCATGGATAGCATAATGTATATCAAAAGGGGAGAATATCTTGGTCCACCCTTTTCCCTTGATGTCAAAGGGGTAGAGTGACTTGGTGTTGTTGTTGCCATCAAGTCCAAAGGGGGAGATTTTTGGCATTATGATACAGGTGTTGTCCTTGATGGAAACTCACTCAGATGACAGATCACAGTGTAGTAGGTCAATAGCAAAGAATTAATGATCAGACTACAAAGAATGAAGAAAGAGAGGTATATGCAGGTTCATCTTGACAAAGGAGTGTATACACGCGGGTTAACAGACCAAAAGGAGCGTATAATGTACACACACACGTTCACAGAATGAAAACCGCGTATATCTTGGAAAGCTAAGTGTTGGTCCAAGGTATTTGGTCCATGGTATTTTGATCCATGGTATTGGTCCATGGTACTTGGTCCGAGGTATTGACCCTAGGTATTTGGTCCAAGGTATTGGTCCTAACTGATTTTGGTCCATGGTATTCAGAAAGGCCTAAGAATATAAAAGGAGGAGAAGATCATTAGGCCATGGTGTGCAAGAATTGAACATCTGATGAAGTGTGAGATCTAGTATGCAGGTTATCAGCTTATGGTGCTTTGCTTGATCTGAATCAAGAATGAACCTTAGCGATTGATGAGGGATAAGATATAATGATGGATTGGGATCATAAGGCTTGAAACGAATTATCATTATCCGATTTGATTATTTATAATCTAGATCTAAATGTTGACGCATGGGTTATTCGATAAATGTTCTGATCTGGGTATGACTGAATCCTAGAATAGTTGTGAAGTTGTTTAAGTTATTATTTCCAGATCTGTACGCAGGTTCACTTTGGTAAAAGTGCGTACACACACTGGTTCGGCTCATCAGAGTAACGTATACATTATGAAATATGATATCTGAATTTGCATTTGGTTCTAGTGGTTGTTGCAGAGTTCTGGGTTCTGTTTTGTGTTCTAGTGACTGTGTTTTGATGACAGGCTTTCAGCGATTCAGTTGTGATTGGTTAATGCAATGGTTGTATTGCAGTGGTGATTGATTTTGAGCTTCAATGTTGTTGATGGGTCCAGTATTATAATTGGATGAAACGTGGCCTTCAGATTATGGTGTTGTGTTCCAGGAGTATCCAGTATGAAAATTTGTGAAACGTGGTCCTTGGAGGAAGAGAGAAGGTCGTAGCCTTCTATAGGTTGGTGCCTACATACTAGTAAACATATCAGGTAGAACAAGAGCTAAGGGGTTGTAGCTCCCTTCCAGTAGTAGTTGGAGAATGAGAGAAGGTTGTAACCTTCTTCAAGTGGGTACCTGCGTACTAGTATGAGTCTGCTCCAGTACAAGATTGTAAACAGGTTATTCTTATATTAAAAGGAAGACAACATCAAGTGGTTTTTGTCCCACATTTGGTTTCCACCTTATATCTTCGTGTTCATTTGCGTTTCTTATGTGTGATGGTCTGTTCTATTTTTACTGCACCTGGTGACTATTTATATGGATAATGAAGTACTAACATCATATGATGAATTAACTAAATCATAAGTTTGTTGGATATATGCTAGTTGCCTTAAATACAGTTGTGTGTACACGCAAGTTCCCTTCACTGAAGTAGTGTACATGAATCTGATTATGGAAATGAAAAATTATTGATTTGCTAATACTGATTCATCCCCCCCCCCTCTCGGTATTATTTCCAACATTTTTATGTCTTGGATTCCAGACGCTCGCACAAAACTACTAGAATTTGACTGTAACCTTCTAGTCACATGCACAAGCATGCAAGGGAGCGATTGTATTCTTTTTCACTCAATTTTACAGTTGTGACTGCGAGACCTGGGGACCTTTTTAAGGGCTAGTCTCTAGACCACTACCCAAAACTTAGTGAAACTTTCCAGAGCACTGAATGACACCAGTACAAATCCGTCAATACAAAACTTAGATAAGGACTTGACCTAACAAGGCCTAACCAGGACAGACATTTCATTAAACACATTGCGAACATGTAATCTATAGGTTCTAAATGCATATTCAAACATAGGGGTCTTGTATTTATCTGAGAATCACCAAGTAGGTCCAATGCCCTCTCATAATAGCTTCAATGACATTTTTTAGTTCATGCATTCAGTAACATTTCGTATACTAACCAAAACATGATGAGATCCATAACTCAAGTATATCATAAAACCATGTTTATAACCAACATATAACCAACTGATTAACAATGATAGAACAACCATCAAAGCCACATAACAAAAAATGCATTTACTCATGAAATACAAAGGAAAAGATCTCTTATCAACATATGCAAAAGCCAACCAATTCAAGGATTTCCACATACCACCCAACCATAGATTGGGCTGAACCAAATCTTTCTTTCACTCAATCACTCCTATGCCATATTCCAAGCATGAATGTGGGACTCAATAGAAAACCTACCAAGGCTTCCTGAGGCTTTACCATGTATCCTTCCATTACTGTTCAAGGTATTCTTAGGCCTGAAATCTTCATCTATACAACCAAGCTTTATTGTGTATCCCTCCATATCGGTCAAGGGATTCCTAGGCCCAAACAATAAACATCCGCTAACATGATTTATTGTAATCCCACCATATATCGATTAAGAGATCACTAATCCCTAAACAACCATGGATGCATCCCGATCTCTCCACCTAAACATTGAGTAATTTCCTCATCTCTATCCTCAAGCTTTACCGTGTATCCCACCATATACTAGTCAAGGGATTCTTGGGCCTTTTGGAAATTTCCTGAGACCACGCCATGTAGTTTCAAAACCATCGGGAAATCTAGCTCAACCAAGTAGAAGAACCCCCTCACGTCATGGCTATCTAGAAATGGAAAGGAAAGGCTGAAACCACTGTCACACTTGGAAAAACCCATGCCAATTAAAACAAGAGAACCAAATACACACATGCATATACCACGCATGCCAAAACTGGCAAGGAAATCATACATCCAACTTGATATCTGCAAGTAATCTCGTTGTATCAACTTGATCCAACTCTTCCTTTCTTGATCTCTAATTTCCTTTTCCTTCCTTGTATTTCCTTTTCCTTCCTTTCTACAATGCTAGAGTGCTCCAAGAAATGCTCTAAGTGAGAGAGAGAGAGAGAGAGAGAATGGAGAGAGAGCTCCACCAAAACACTGTCAAAAGGCCATGAATTGATCCTCGGAAGCATTTTTAACATTGAGGCCTCTAATTTCTTCAATTTCCATTATTTTTCCTTCAATTTTCCCCTCACATGCAACATGTGACCTTTCACCTTCCTTTTATCCTATTTTCCATTATTTTCATAAATAAAATATCAATTAATGCAACCAAATGAACACCCACAATAATGTTTTGCCCAAAATTCATCTTGAAATATGTATCCCATGACCTTGGTCTTATTTTACCTTTATTAACTTCATTACATGGATTTTTAACTTGGGGTTGTTACAAACTCTCTTATACTAGCAAGTATAGACATATTAGCATTTTTGGTAGCATTTATTTAGATTAAATTCTATATAAATATTCCATCCATGACCACCTTGAATCTATTATTTCCACTAAATCATAGTAAATATCTACATGTAAGTTGTAGCATACAACATTAAACAACATTTATTTTTAGCTATATTTTTTATTTATAAATATTTATAGATTAATCATGTTGTAGGTGGTTTTAAAATTCTTCTGTGAAAATAAATCCAATAAATATACTTATAACCATATTAGTAAATGAACAATTCACATGCAATATGATGAAGGAAATTTGCACCAACTTACTCTAGTATTTCTTGTGCTAGAATCAACAAGACTACATATCCAATGAATTCCAATTGTTTGAATTGTTTTGAGTATATTACTCTTTACAAAATCATCACTTGTTACTTCATTATGGGGTGACATTTTCAACCATATTTCAACTTTAATCATATCATTATACAAAAACCAAACAAGTGTCTTGAATAAGCAATGACCATTGAGTCAAAGCTATAAAAATTTGATATGAAATGATAAATAAATTGAGGTATTACAACATGGGACTCCAATTCAATCCCACAACCAAAAGATCATGTAAACTTATTATAGGAAGATAATAAATTTTACATATTTTTTGTTTTTCTTCTAAATTCATTGTTGGTGTGTTTTCTCATGATAATCCAAGGTGTGTTTTCTCATGATAATCCAATTTATCATCAATTCATGTCCAAGTGCAATGCTTATTGGATGTTCAATATAGTTATTCAAAATAGGTAGGGACTAATTGCTTTGTAGTTATTTCTCTTATTGTGAATGATGACATAGATATGAAGATACATGAGAGTTTTCAACATTGGTTCATTTCATATTTTAAGTAGGGAACCTATTAGTAGAAAATGGACAATATAATTTTTTTTTCTTGATTATTACATAGGAATCAAGTCCATCAGTGGTGATTAAAGACCTTTTTGCCAGAGATTGAAAAGTTTATGTAGGTTTTAGAAAAAAATTAGAGGCCTTTACACCCACTTTCCATTGAATTGTTGACATAAATTACTTACTTTGAATTGCTTTGACTTAGTAGTTACCTTTTGAAATCCAGAAAGAATAAAGTCATCTCAAACCATCACAACTTAGATTTGATTATTCTACAAATAATATAAATTTTAAATCCTTCTTGGGACTTCCAAAGCTCAATAAAAATAATGGTTTATGCACATGATTTGATAGACTAATATTGTTTAAAAGAGATGTTCTTGTTTGATCTCAAGATGTATGGAAGATAGATTCTTTACCGCGTAACACTATACATAATGCTTAGAGAATAAATATTCTTCATGCCCCGTGTTTTATCCATCTTGAATCAATATTCTCCTCAAAAACCACTAAAATATTCCCATGGAAATGATTAATGCCTTTTCAATCGTGTTTGTATTAACCTCATAGCTACTAAGGATAAATATGTTCCATTTTCATAATAATGATAATGATTATAGGGATCCATTTAAGCCATTGATTTCTGTTGGATCTAATAATGCTTGGAACTCTAAATAGAGTCCATATGCAAGTTAAGTAGAATGTGGTCGATGCTACTCTCATGGTGGAGCACGATGTTGTTAATGTTGGTAGTGAATGCCCACGTGTTTCATGGGTGTTCTTTGTACACATGGCACAATGTTGTTCATCAATTTGATCACATCAAATAATGCCTATACCTTCTCACACTTCTTTAAAGTTTTTTAGATAATGGATTTTACAAAACCCTAGGATAAGTAACCGCTATCCATTTAGTGGTAGATGTGACAACATTCAAAGTTTCTAGGGATTTAGCACTAGATCCATCGAGATAATTGCTATCAACGGATCTAAAGATTGATCAAATGACATAGGTTAATCTCTCTTGGGTTTGTTCCTCTACACTTTCTTTTTATTGTTTACATTATGTAATAAATATTGGAAGAAAAAATCCACTTTGTGCAAGAAAGATACAAGGTTATTAAAAAAATGAATATGAAAAGATTCCTTAAAAAGAATATCCATATCTACCTAAAAAAATCAAATTTGAAACTATTAAAGATAATGGAAGATAAAACTTTAGTTAACAACTATCACACCTTTTTTATAAAGAATTTAATCTCAACTTTACAATATTTTTTATAACCCTGCAAATATCACAACTTTTTTTTAATCTCAAACTCTATATTCATCATCTTTTTCACTTTTACTTTTACTTTTTCATTGACCCACCTCAAGAAGAATAGGTATTTTGGAATATTTCTAAGCAAAGCCTAAATTCTTATTATTAAAAAAATAAAATAAAGTTAATTAGTATAAAGAATGGGAATAAAGTTAATTAGTATAAAGAATTGGAATTTGGGAGAAGATGATAGAAGAGATTCTTTTCTTTCATAAATGATAATGTTTTCTTTCCCTCAGGTCTATTAACTGATGAATAGTATGACATCCAACTTATTAAATAGTGTAATATCCAACCCAAGATGTGATACACCTGAACTAATGAATAGTATGACATCCAATTTATTGAATAGTATAATATCCAATACAAGATGTGATACACCCATCATTGACTTAATACATATTTTTCTCCATTTCATAATATAACCCACCTATACATATTAAAGAAATACACACATGCATAATGTAGCCTCATCACTACGTCATGTTAAAGCCGCAAACGTGAAGACAAATTATCGTTGACAAATGGAGTCTAGTTCAAGACGAACAATATTGATAATAATACCCCGCTCCATTGAAAGGCCGGCCACCTGGATTTGACAGGACCACCCAAACACGTACATCAATCAGTGTTTCAGAGATAGTGTGTCAATTCACTTCAAATGGCAGGCAAACTGCTCTGCATCTCTGTTTTCTACTCATTCTTCATCCTCGTTTTATTGATATCTATATGTAAGAACATAATTTCCTTCTTCAGCTAGTAGTACAGATAAATATTAAATATATGCATGACCTAATAAATACTTTTCTATGTTTTCTTACTGCATGATATTAAATATTTTTTTAAATGTTTTTATATATTTTTCATATTTTTATATATCTCTTAATTAATGTATAAAAAATAATAAATTTTTAAATCAGTGGTATACTATGATATTTAATATTGGTAGCAGCGTGGTAGACTACGTTATTTCTGATCTCTCATTATACAACGAAATAATAAATTTTGACATCTTAAACGACCACGAACCTGATTCTAATCATAGGTCTTTACTTATAACTCTCAATTTTGTCATGCATAGAGTTCCCATAGAAAATAATACTTATAGCCAAAAGAACTTAATATTTGATAGAAATAAAAAGGATCTCTCTCTAATGAATTAAAAACTAATTTGCTTCCTTTATCTAATATAGACAACATAGAAGACCTCTATCATAATTTTACTACAACCCTCTCATATTCTATTAACAAGTTCTCAATTGAAGTTTCAAATAATAAAAGAAATGGCAAAACCAATCCATGGTATGACAAAGATTGTAAAAGTGCAAGGAGAGCAATTAAGGAAGCTGTTGATGAATCTCTTAAAATGGACAAGATAAAAATATACAAAGCCCTAACTAAAAGGAAAAAGAGGCAATACATTCATCAAAGACAGGAGAATCTCTTACACCTCTCTAAATTTTGATAATTGCTTGATGAACTAAGATAAAAGGAACATAAGAAAGATAATAAGAATTCAAAGATACCACTATTAATTATCAAGATTCTAACTAGGAAGACTAAGGATAATAATAAAATTGCTCTTCACGATTGGAATTCCTATCTTAAAAAGCTTTATGAATCTCCGAATGTCATGGATAATTTGGAAACCCTTCTCACAACAAAAGAAGTTTTCTCTTTAGAAGACATTAAGTTTGGGGTTAATCGCCTCGCTAATGGGAAAGCTAAGGACATTGAAGGTTACCAAGTGGAAATCTTAAAAATTGGAGGTCCTGTCCTCATCCCCCACATCCACAAGCTTTTCAATCAAGCAGTCAAGCAAGGGTTCCCTAAACCTTGGACTGAGAGCCTCATTATCCCTATTTTTAAAAGTGGGGATACAAATAACACCTCTAATTATTGAACAATTATGATCAGCCCTCTCTTAGACAAGTTATATGGTAGTATTTTGGAAAAGAAGTTAAGCATATGGCTTGAAAGTGAAGGTAAGCAGGCTAAAGGCCAAGCAGGTTTCAGAAGGCATCACTCAACAACAGATCACCTTGTTACGCTTAGGATCATTGCGGAGGAATGTCATAATGATAAATCCAATTTATTTTTTTGCTTTGTGGACTTTAGAAAGGCTTTCGATACGGTTCCTAGATACAACCTTTGGAATAGATTAGAAGAGCTAAAGGTTCCTCTCGAGTTTAGAGCTGCCGCTATAAGGTTATACGAGAATGTAATTGCCAAGCTAAAGAGCAATGAAGGGTGTCGAAAGATATTAAGTGTAACATCGGAGTTAAACAAGGTTGCCCCCTCTCCCCTACCCTATTTGGCATTTACATCGATAAGCTCGAAGGCTATTTAGAGGAAGCAGGATGTGATGACACAATCTTAGCTGGGATAGTCGTCATCCTTCTTCATGCTGACGATATTGTTATTTTGGCAGGGTGCCCATCTGATCTTAATAAGCAACTCAGGCTTCTTAAGGATTTCTGCTCTACCATGGGTATGACTGTTAACACTAACAAAACAAAAGTTATGATTATCAAATCCAACAAGGACACTTACGCTAATTTTATGTATGACAATAATAACTTGGAGGAAGTGTATTCTTACAAGTACCTAGGAATTGATATTCATCACAAGCTCAACTGGAACCATAGCATTGAGAAAATGATTAATGGGGGGTGGAAAGGTTACTTTGGTCTTGAAAATAATTGTAAAATAGCAAACCTTGTAATGTGGGATAAAAAGAAGTTCCTCTTTGAAACTTTAGTCACTCCTAAGGTTTGGAGTTGCAGCATCTCTAGATAATCATGGAGAAAGATTGAACAAATCCAGAAGTGTTTTATAACTTATAACCTAAAAATTAAAAGTAATACACCCTATCCTATTCTCCTTATAGAAGCAGGTCTTTCCCCTATTGAGAGCCTAGCTATGCTTAGGTTTTTGTTGTACAAGCACAAAATCAGTAACATAGACGATCATAGACTTCCTAAGCTAGCTTTAAATTCTAGCCAAAACCACCTAAGGCTCAATTGAGGGTGGCATAAAGACACAAGGGCCTGGTTAAACTATTGGGAGATCAACGAAAATGATGCATTGCAAAACATAAATAACATTAAAGATATTGTTACTTCTAAGTTCAAAGAAAAAATGTGGTGTGAGAAAGAATTAGCGACTAAAAGAAAATTAAGTTATTATAAGAATGTCATCAACCCCACCCTAGAAGATCAAAAGTATCTCTCTATTTTAACTAGCTCAAAGAAGAAAATTAATATAGCAAAGATTAGAACAAATTCTCATGAGCTCCATAGTGAAACAGGTCGTTGGGCAGTTCCTAAAACGCCATGGATGGAAAGGATATGCCATATATGTGAGAATAAGAACATCGACGATGAAAACCACTTCCTCTTAGAGTGCCCCGCGTATAACCACATTAGATCTAAGTTTCACAATCTTTGTTACAATACTGACATTCATACCCTTTTACAATGTCAAAATTATAGTGAGATCGGGAGAATTCTCTCCAAGCTTTTTGAGCATAGGAATAAAGTATTAAATCAAAATAGATAATTTGTTTCTTTAGGTCCGATAGACCATTATTTGGTATCAGTGGACGTTAACCATCATCATCATCATCATCAATATTAATTTAGTTTAATTAAAAGAGGAAATGATTAAGTATTAACTTATTTTTCTTTCTTAAATAAGATAAAAATTCTTATCAATTTTACCTAAATTAGATAGAGAATTTTAACCATATTTAAGCGGTTTAATATGCAGATTTTTTAACCATTATGGTTAAGTTTTTAAATATGCAGTTTTTTAAAGATATTGAATGAAAATGCATTTTAAACCCGAAGAAATTATAATCTTGATCCAAATCTGGATTTATCCAGAGTTTGTTATTAGAGATATCATTAGTTTAATTCAATAAATTCATTCATCCGTGTGGGCAAGGCGAGGACCACTATCCTCCAAGAAAATGGTGAGAACCAAAAGAGAAGAATATGGCAGCTCATCTGCAGCTCACTAAAACAAAACAGAGGCCAAAAAAGACAAGACACGAAAATGGCAGCTCATCTGCGGGCCGCGTCTTCCTTTAAACGAAGCAGAGCTAAAATAAGATAAGCTTGGTTTTGTTAAAAGTTTTTAAAATTGATCCATTGGTTGGTTGAGTTTTTGTCTTTAATTGGTTGAGTTTTTGTTATTAAATATTTACTTAATTAAAAAATCACGAGATCAAATCTCTTCAATCCTGGTAAATTAAACCAAAACAAATTAACCAATTAATAAATCTACCAAAATTATTACCAGTAAATATAACTAGCACCACTCACTAATTATGGGACCTTGAAGCACCAAGTTACTACCAGTAGATATAACTACCACTGAGTGTGTGACCTTGAAGCACCTTTGGTAAAAAAACACATGGACCTGTGATGCTGAATTGAAGTGAATATCTCTGAAAGACTTGTGATTGATTAATTATTGCGGTTGATGTGGATGTTTGGACAGTCCTGTCAAATCCGGGTGGCCGGCCTTTCAAGGGAAGACGGTCACGTGTATTATTTGAGTCGTTGGAGAGCGATATGTGCCCTACTTGAACTAGAGTCCATTTGTCAACGATAATTTGTATTCACGTTTGCTTTAACATGACGCGGTAATGAAGTATTAATTTTGGCGTTTATGCTTGTGCATGTTTGTAATTTGTATTCGTGACCATGAAGATCTTGAATTTTCACCCTATATGCATATTTAGTTTTTTATTTATTTGTATGGGTTAGTTAGGTTATAAAAGAAATGAGATTATATATTAGGTATTAAATCTATGATGGGAGTATATAATTATATTTTTTCAAGTAAGAAAATCTATTATAATTTAGTTGTCAAATTCGTAGCATATTTCAGGCCTGGATTATTATTGAGGCATATAATATTTTCTCTTTTAGTTTAAATATCACACTATTCACTTAATAGATAAAATGGAAAGATGTAAAAGTCACATTACGAATCATGAGTTTAGTTGTTTATGGTTTATATCATTTGAGAAAAAGAGAACATCTCTATGATCATTTTTCTCCCAAATTCCAATCTTTCTCTTTATTTATTTTTTTGCAACTTTGTATATTATTGTATATATGATTACCATTTCATTAATTAGAAATATTTAAAATGACTTGGATCAATAAGAATGTCAAAGTGAAAAAGATTATGAGAATACATGTTGACAACAAAATGGAGATATTTTTAGTGCCATAAAAAAAGATTGTAAAGTTTTGATTAAATTAGAAGTTCGTCATAAAATCTCATTTTAGTGTCATAAAAAGGATTACAAAGTTTTGATTAAATTAGAAACTCGTTATAAAACTAGTGTGATAATTGTTAACTAAAATCCTAGTTTCAAATTTGTTTTTTTATGATTAGATATCGATATTCCCCTTTAAGGAATTCTCTCATATTTATCTCTTTAATACTCTTGCATTTCTCATATAAAGTAGATTTCCTTTTTTCAATTTTCACTACATAGTATAATCCATAAGAAGAAAGTGTGGAGGAAGAGACCCAAGAGAGATTAACCTCAATCACCACAGTTATCGTCACAATTCTCTTGATGGATCTCATGTGAAAGCCCTTGAGACCTTGAATGTTATTTGATCTACTAATAGATGGATAGTGATTACTTCTCCTTGAGATTTGTGAAACCCTTTATATAAAAATACTTTGAGGAATTGTGAGAAGGTCTGAGCATTATTCAATGTTATCAAATCGATGAACAAAATTCTAGCATGTGAATATAGGAAACTCGTGATCATTCATTGCTACTTTAATGACATCATGCTCCACCTCAACAGCATCATCGACCACATTCTAGTAAGTTTGCATATGGACGACATGTACAGCTCCAACCATTGTTGGATCAAATAGAAATCAATAGCGTAGATGAATCCCTATCACCCTTATCATCATGAGTAAAGTAAAATTTACCAATCTTATTTTTAGTGGCTATGAGGTTGATTCCAACAATATCAAGAAGAGATTTTTCCTCTCGTAGTAATATTTTAGTGGTTTTCAAGGAGAATCTTGGTTTAATATGGATAAAACATAGGCTATGAATAACATTTATTCTTTAAGACTTATGTTATCAATGTGAGTGGGTAAATAATCTTCTAGATCCATCGCCTTTCCCTAATTTCATGAAAAACATCCTAGGATCAAACAAGAGCATCTCTTATCAATAGATTAAGTTATGTGCATATACCATTAAGTTATGTCCATATACCATTACATGTATTAACCTTGAGAAATCCCATTAAGAATTCAAAAATTTATGTGATTTGTAGAGAAATCAAAGCTAAGTTGTGATAGTTTGAGATTTTAATAGTTTCCTTTATTCTTGTTCAATGCGAAAGGTAGAGTTCAAAAGGAAATGACAAAGTCAAAGCAACACAAAATAAGAAATTTGTGTCTACATATCAGTCGAAAATGGGCTTAGAGACCTCCAAATTTCTTGGAAAGCCGACATCAACATTTTAATCTCTAGCAGAAGATTCTCAAATTTTCACCCTAATGAACTTGATTGTGATAGAATATGATAAAATCAAGAAAAGAAATGAAGTATATTTCTCTTTTTCTACTACTAACTATTAGGACAGGGTTCCCTAGGGTAAATTTTGTCATTAATTTTGTTATAATTTTAAATTCTTCGCATTTTGTGGGAGAGGAGCATGAAGGTCATAGGATTCAAAAGGGGTTAAGTCCCTTAGTTTGTTAGAAGATAGGGAGTTTTGTGACTCGCCCATGGTCCGTAGACCATGGTATTGTAAAAGAGAAAGATATATAAAGGAGGCATAGCGAGTCTAGGAGGTCAATAATAGAATAGAAGATCATTATATGGGTAAGTAGTCTGAGACAAGGAAGTTTGTTTCTTGTACTTAGGCGAAGGGGAAGGCTCCTACTGTTGTGTGCGTGGAGACCTTGGTAAGTCTGCAGGCTGAGTGCGGGGCCCCTGCAGCTGTGTGCGCAGGGAAGAAGAGTCTATAACAGAAAGAATACATCTAATAAAGACTATTTTGAGCCATACTTATGTATATGTGCATCTATATTTACTTATGCAATTTTTATATATTCGCTCTGTTATTTTGAATATATATGAATTAATGCTTAAGTGATATGCGAAAGTAGCAGATATGCATATTTACTTACTGTTATGAATGCTTAAAGCATTTCGCGAAGGTTCAAGCTTTTTTTCTTCGAGTTACCGCAATTATATGTATTTTAAGGGTTAGGGTTCACAAAGACTATAAGAGGCCATAGGAGCCATAAGAACCCATCACACTGACCTCCCGATGCAGAAACCTAGTTCTTTCATCCCCCAATACTTCTTCGAGTGAGACTGTAGCCTGCGCTACATGGGTTGTTGCCGAAAGGGCTAGCAGTTAGGGTTTTGTTGATTGGCGGAGCTAACTCTGAATCGAGTCAGGACCCCTTAAGCCAAAAAATAGTTATGTTTCCAGGACTGAGATCTATTTGAGGAATGTGTGATGTCGAATAAATGGTTCCCAAATAAGAAAGAAATCAAGAAGTGGATAGATCAGAGGTTGAACGAATTTGCGGCTCAGGTAAATAGGAATCCACGTCTGTCAAAGGAAGAGTGGATCAATAAATATCTATATACCGACAAGCACAAAATTTTATTTTGTTCTTTTTTGTGCAAATTACACAAGTGATTGTCTAAATTGTCGGATATTCAGGTTACATGGAAGCTTGATGGCCCTATCGTGTGGACCCGAGAACTGGTGAAGCACTTAGAGGCTTCAGAAAACAAAATTGTGCGAGCTGTTGATTATTGGATCAATAGTATTCTGGGGGGATTCATTACCAAGTTTGTGATCGAGACATCCACCAGTTATAACAAAGCGAAGCACAGGTTTTTCAAGGGCCAAGACGTAAGTACCTGAAATCCTTGAAAACCTGGATTAAAATGTTATTGTGTGAAAAGCAAGTTATGCCTTTGAATTGATGTTTGGGACTACATGAAGTGGAAGAGAGTTCAGAAGGAACCTAGAATCGGGTGTTGAATACAGTCTGATGTTGGGGTTGTCGAATAATGACAACGAAATCAATATTCTTAGGACACCACAAGGTGTGCTGCAAACGATGAGTGAGGGTATCCCAGGGATACCACATCCATCTACTCCACCTTTTCCTCCACCTCCACCTCCATCATTCAACATGGCGAACGTGATGAATATACCTGTGCTTAAGGGTCTGGGGACTGAAGACCCTGAACAATTCTGGTTTGTAGCAGATTTTGTATGGAAGGCACAACAGATTATGGACGATGACATGAAGAAAGCACAGTTGGTTACAACGCTACAAGACAGAGCATTGAGCTGGTATATCAAGTTTTGTTTGGGTAAACCCAATGCGACTATGCTGGAAACACAACAAGCATTGAAAAATGAGTCTAAGAAGCCTAAATTGCAAGCCTAGTCAGCGACGGAGTTTAAATATATCCAGCAATAGGTAAATGAGTCCATGTGGGACTTTGATCAAAGACTGAAGTGTTTGATTCAATACGCTAATATGAGGATCGCGTGTAGAAATTTTGAATAATATGACACTTATTCACAGAGATTATCCCGATTATACACTATTGCGGAATACATGCATAATACATAACCTCCTCTACATTGATCAATTTAGTAGCATTAAAAACAATGAAACATCAATTGCATGCACACATCAACACAATATGTAACCCGGGGAAAGCATACAGCTGAAAACCCCACACTATTTGTATATCATAATGACTAAGAACATGTAACAATACATAGTACAATACTCCTCGCAAGTACTCAGTACTAACCTGTTACACACAAAACTAGCTCCAATCCAAACAAGTCACAGGTTCAAATCTCCTTGCTGCTTTTCCTGCTTCCACTGCGCAATCTGCAAGAGAAATCACGTGAGCATAAGCTACAATTGCCTTGATATTGGCCCACACTACGCAATCCTCATTGGCATTACGCAATCCCATGCATGTGCAAATCTCATGCACAACTGATAGTCACAACTCACCCTTTCACTTACCTCTAACACTTGTCTCTGTTGAACTATCCATGCACTGAGTTAACTAATGTATTCTTTAGTTTATTTATGAGTTAATAATTAGTGAATAAATTTAATCAATTAATTCACATCACTCATTACTAGTCTATTTGCAGTTAGACTAATTACAACTAGTTTAACCAAGTCAAACTGAACACAACTCCATCAACTCCACATCCAACTCCACCAAACTCAACCACATGAGTTCTAACTGATGTCCTGCATGCAATAGCTCAACTAACTCATAAGAAAAACGTATTTCCTTCTGACAGCTGCACGTGCCACATCTGTAGCTCAAACTGAAGTGCTCCAAGAGGATAAGATAATGTTTATAGTCTAAATATTATTATGAGACAATAATATTTGACTTTTCTATTTTTGACTAACAGTCTAAAAACAGACTCTGATCACTCCTGCTATGATCCAAAAATAGAATTCCATCTATTTTTCCCCAACAAGACCAATCATCCATAAACAACATCTTGCAACTCATAGACCATGATCCATATGTCTAAAAATAGACTTTGCACCATAATTTGCCTGTGGGCCCACTTAGTGAAGGCAACTCCTTTCCACTAAGCTCCACCATCTTGTTGCATTTTCAACACTCCCTCTCAACAAGATATGGATTATCTGCAACCCCTATCCTACCTCTGGAATGTTCTGCATGCAACACATTTTCCCAGTCCACTTGCTCCAACAACACTTGGAACAAAAACACTCCCAACTGACCACTCTGTTGGGCTAGGAACATACTCGGATGCTGAAGCTCTACCTGCTACTGACAAGTGCTCCCTCTCTGACATCTGCGCTACTGCAACATCTCCATGCATCTTGCACCATTGCACACTTCTCTGTGCCACCTAGCACTGTGCAAAACACTTGTGCCTCTCGCATTGCTACAGCCTGCTAGCTATGTGCTGTCCTGGGATTCTCTACACTGTCGCTCTCTCTGCCACTCCATCCGCATCTGTCTCTACCCAATCAGTCAGTTCCTGCTACTCCACATCGACGCTCCCATAGCAAGGTATCATCCAAGAGGTTGGGTACCTCAAGGATCCTGCCCCTCCTCCTTGGGACGATCAATCCACATCACCCCACCTCCTACTTGGAGGTATGGCTGCATGTGATCCCTCAACCCACCTGTCTCGAAGTTTCCCCCTACTGGAGGTCTCTGCATGAGTAGGTGTCTCTACTCAATCTCCTCTCAGCTTCTCTTGTTGTGGCTTCTCCATAACCTCCTGAAGCTGCTGCACCAATCGTGGCTCCTCCACAATTGTCTGAGACTTCTTCTGGCTCTGCATGTTAAGAGGTAATATACGCTCCCTCTCAACCACCAAGTCTCCATCAGTTGCCTCACTGCTCAAGGCTTTTCATGCATCTTGAACCTCAAGAGCATACAGGTTATTGACCCGTGAACCAATCTGCTTCACCTGTCTAGTGATGATGTGTCTAAGGAAAACCTTTCCCTTACTGAAGACTACATCATAGCCCCTGTCTTCTAGCATCGCGATCGACACCAAGTTTCTCTTCTGTCCTGGTACATACTTGACATCAGTCAAGGTAAGGTGAGCTTCATGCCACCTTTGAAAAATAACCGTGCCTACACCTGAGACACTATACTTCTCATCATTACCCATCGCCATGAGTATCTGGAGATCTTTCTCCTCCAAAGTACTGAACAAACTTTTGTCACCAGTCATGTGGAAAGAAGCTCCACTGTCAAGAAACCAACCACTTCCCACCATGGATGAAACCATGCATGCGAAGAGTGTGAAATCCAACTCAAACTGTGAAGCAAGTGCCTCACCTTCAGATCCTTCCCCGGATCCCTTCTTGGACTTCTTCTTTGGGCAATTAGTAGCATAATGGCCCAACTCTTGACAACGAAAGCATCTCACCTTCGACTTGTCAACCTTCTTCCCATCAATGGAAGAACTGGATTCGGAAAGAGAACCCTTCTCCTTCCCCTTCTTCACCTTACTCACTAAGGCACAGTTCTCCTCATCATGCATGGATGAATAACTGTCTCTGGTGCTCCGTCTGATCTTCTCCTGCACAAGATCCAACCAAAGTCTCTCCGATCCTAGCAATTTCTCCCGACCATTGATAGAGTCCTGATAGGAATGCCAACTCTTCGGAAGACCAAGGGGAGCCAAGCTCACCAAGTCCTCATCATCAACAGTCACCCCCACACTTCCCAACTCATCCCGGCACTGGGTGAACTTCGTGAGATACTGGGGCATACTGTCTCCATTCTCACACTTAGATGTTTCTGAGTTTATCCTTGAGTGCCATTCCACCAACTCAAAACTCAACCACTTCTGATCTAAAATTCGTGAGAACAAAGTATTTCTCGTACAGAGATTGAATGTATGGGCATTCACTGGATACCTCACCTTCCAAAAGAAGGATGAATCCAGAAGCTACCTGGCCCGATTACAGACTCTGCCTAAAGAAATAAAATGTAAACACTTTCTGAATAATAGATCTGATGATCAATCCTCGCTTCGATATCCTGTAGAACTTTTTATACAAATCAACCAGATCTGATACCATGTAGAAATTTTGAATAATATGACACTTATTCACAGAGATTATCCCGATTATACACTATTGCGGAATACATGCATAATACATAACCTCCTCTGCGTTGATCATTAATTTAGCAGCATTAAAAACAATGAAACATCAATCGCATGCACACATTAACACAGTATGTAACCCGGGGAAAGCATATAGCTGAAAACCCCACACTATCTGTATATTATAATGATTGAGAACATGTAATAATACATAGTACAATACTCCTCGCAAGTAATCAGTACTATCTTGTTATAGACATTTTTGTGCTTTACAGCATTGAGCATGAAATGTCCATAATCCAAGGGATCCAAAGTCCCTAAACATGTTGTTCCTACCCCTAGAGGAACAAGGCTAAAAAACCACAACAATTCACAGAAGTTCTCCACTAGAAACTGCTCAAAAACAAGTCAATTCAGGATCAATTCAGAGGCTCCACTAGCTGTCTGCGCTGAAATGCAGAGATTGCACTGGCTAGGTGCACTGCAACGCAGGTAGAAGCACTACCAGGGTGCACTAAGCGGGAAGTGACAAATGGCAAGTTCATTCAACGAGGTGGAAAGACCCTGGAAGCTTCCAAAATCTTCTCCAATAACACTTGCCTCAAGGAATTCGACTAGTGATGAGTAAGAGGCTCTTAGTCTCCAAGTGGAAGCAAGAACTGACAGAGGGAGAGGACACTAGTCAGATCTCAAGCTGACTCATCCTCTCTCCAAACATCTATATATGGATCTCTCCTCCATGAGATCTAGAGGCCGGAATTTTGTTATTGCAAAGAATTGTTGTTGGTTTAAGATTGGAATCATTGGGTGCTTAATGCTTTGAAGGAAGGTGAAGATAGGAATTTCATTTGCTAGGAAGGAGATGCTGGATTGGAGCCCTCTGGGTTGTATCTCTTCCTGAACCTTGTTATTCATCAATAAAGCTATCTTGGTTTCTCCTATATACTGATGTATCTTTGATGTATGATTGCATTAGTATACATTTAGTTTATTTCTAATCCTGAACTAGTTATGAATATGAATCTATGTCTTTGTGTAGTGTTCTCTTCTTGTGATCTCGCAGAGACCTGTTGAAGCTGGGCGAGCGAGAAGGCAAGTAGCTGGGAACTCTCAAAGAGAAGAGAAACCGGATCGAGGGACAAACAGAAGACACCGGTTAGTCCATCCATCTCTCTTCATTCTTAATTCATAAAGGAAGAATACTAGAATAGCTGTTTCTGTTTGTTGCTAAGGCACTGTCACACCTTAGGTGGATAGGATCGTCCTACATAGGCATTTTTCCCCGCAACAAATTGGCGACTCCACTGGGGACATATGTTTAGTCATTTTATTTGTGTCTCTATCATTGTTTGTTTCATAGACTCAAGAGCAGCAATCGAACTGCATTTGCTATTTTCAGATGCAAAGTAGACAGCTGCTGCTTTGATCCACTCACTAGATTTGTCTATGATCTGAACAATGGACTCACAAATGATTTGATGATCCTTTGTGATAGATCTTAGTCCTCCCTCAAAGAATCCCTTTGATTGTACCTTGCTTGTTGCTTTGATTTGGCCTGAAACTGTAGATTAAATAGCAAACTGTGACCCAGAACCCAGTGAGGAACTCTCGTTTCTCCTTCAGCGCAGACTCTGTGAAGAGGTTCTGCATTTCAACGCAGGTCCCGTGAAGGCTACCTGCGCTGAATGTCAAAACCTCTGTGTTGAGGGTGCGTTGATCCAGTTAGGCCTTGTGCAGTTGGGGTTCTCTGCTCTGTTTTGCCCTGTTTTGATCTCTGATTTTTGCATCCTGTAACCATCATAGGTACCTGTCTGATAACTCCTTTTCTCTGCTTAAATTCTTCCTCCTTTTGTACAAAAAGACTGTGAGTGTTTTTATGTGCTTGTGGCGTCATTTACAGTTTTCCTTTGCAAGAGTGAAATAGTCATCCTGTAGCCCTTGATTCAGATCTGTTGATTGAGATCTTAGGAGAGAAGTTCATTGGCTGTTTACAGTTGATTATACATCTACTTTTGCTTTTGGTTTGAGGTTGTCTCTTTTAAGTGTCGAAACAAGTGTTCATTTCGAAAGTCGTAAAGTGTTGTATTCTCTTCTACCCTTTCTGATTTCGAAAAAGTAAACTTGTTTGTATTTGTCATTTAAAAGAAAATTCAAAGTTGTACAAAAAGATTTCTTTTTAGGCATCAATATTAAGAGAGCGGAAAACAAACACCTGCATTGTGCATTTTCATTTTGATAGTTTGCATGCTTGATTTAGGAAAAGTGCATTAGAGTGTGCTGATTTCTCTTTGAGAAAAGATGGTGTCTTTCTTTTCCCTTTGTAGCTAGGATTTTCATTGTTGAAAAGATATAAAAGCTTGCTTATCATCTTTAGACTGCATTTAGGAATTGTATCATACATCTCGTGGTGAACCTCAAAAGGAAAACTTCTAAAAAGATCAACCTAAAATAAATTGAATGAACTTAACAACGCTTTGTAACTTAATGCACAACATAGAGGTCTAGGCTAGAGACGTGTTCCGGCGTCGTAAAGCCTGGTGACTCTCGATCTCGCTGATGGTGGGTGATTCCTCCTGAGGGACGATAGCGCCAGTACGGATTGTGCTCCCACGTACCGTCGAGTATATATTGGGAGACCCCTATAGGCATAAAACCTTTATCCTTAGGAAGCCGTGTCGGCCGCCCTACTGATTGCAATCCACTGAACACAGCATTCAGGAAGATTGACCGCCCATACCTTAAAAAGTATTCTACGGTTTTGCGAAAAGTTTGGCACACCCTCTACCTAGAGCTCCAGAGCAGTTCCTTTTGGCCTTTTTCAGACTCCATAACGGAAAAATTCCATCCGAGCATTTGTCACTTCGGGCTCGTTAAAACATCGAAGGAGACTAGAGTCATCTTTAGCTTTTTCTCGACTCTTTAAAATTGAAAAAGCAAGTTGTGTCTGAAGCGTCTAAAAAATTCATTTAATTCGGAAACAAACTTTCCCCTTTTGTATTTTGGTTGATCGAGTAATCCGCAATCGTGGAAGAAAGTCAATTGAAACCCCGTCGTTCGCGGAGGCTTACGAGTCAACCGTCTTTGTCTCTGGAATAAAAAACAGTACAGACAAAGCGAACTCGTTTAACCGGTTCAAAATCTCCTATCAAAGTTAGAACAAGTGTTCCAACGACATCTGAGATTCCGGTTACTCCAAACATTTCTGGAAACCCTGCCTCTACAGAAAAAGTTCGACAAACATAGAGGGACAGTGATACTGATCCTAGTCTGAGAACAAACACTTGTGTTACTAAACCAATTCCATCTGTAACCGGTTCAGAGAGTCTTGTTCTTCAAACATCTGTCGCTGTTGATTCAACCCCTTCTTCGGCACCAGAAATATTTTACGGACCTGACGGTCTTCCTCTTCCACCTGGTTTGATTGCGATAGAGGAAATTGCAGAAGATCCGCAAGCAAGTACTCCAACACATTTTGGAGTCGGGGTCACTCTATTTCCTTCGACATCAGAAGTTAGTCTACCACCAGTGGAAGTTCCTATAGAATCGCTAGGTAATCTCTTGGATAGACTCAAAATTTCTGAACAATCGTCAACATCTAGGACTGTGTCGAATGACACAACGACAGCAGAACTCCCTGTCGTCACTCCGACAATGTTTGCCGGCATACCATCTGTCCCGACTAGCTCTCAACCGCTAGAAGGAGTCCACCCAGGGACTATTTCGACAGTGTGGTCCATTCCATTTTGTTCCTCCGGAATAATATCCGGCAACTCTTATGTTGAAACTCGCCAGATTGACCCATTTGGAGGTCAATTTGGGCAATCCAGTCCCCAAGGACAAACAGTCCCCTTGAGTCCCAGATTGCCACCGTATGGGGGGCAATATGCCCTTTCATTACCCCCTCCGGGAGGATATCCATACGGGATTTCACAACAGTATTCAGGTTATACTGGAATTACATCAAGTGGTTGGGTACCTATACTACCTCAACAACCAAGGGTTGTGTATTCTATGCAACAATGTGTACCTATGTCGAACATCCCGACCACACTGGCTATTGTGACAGTGTCGCAAGTTCAAGCGTTGCCTGTTGTATGTCAACCTCAGATTCTCAGGTTGCAATGCAACAGCCCCTTGACCCTGTGACTCAACCACAATCGCCTACTGGTGGGGCGACACAGGTCTAAACGGATACAATTACCCCACACCTTGCTCCAACGGTTAGTATAGCGCAACAAAACATGGCTTCGCAACCATGGTTGGTGCAATACCAACAACCACAATTCCAACAAGTATACCAAGGTTCTGAGCAGCAGATCTTTGCGAACAGTGGACAACCGTACATTCAAAACGGTCAAAATCAACCACTTTACAGTGGTCATGTCCACCAACCGTATCAGTCATACCAACATCAATTACATTATGCTGGTATGCAAAGGCCAACTGCTCAGGCGATCCCATCGTATCCTGGGTATGCTTCACCTAACCTGAATCAACAGTTACCATTCGTGGCAACTTTAGAGTTACCCGATTTACACCGGTTAACAAATGATCCAATTGCTTACGCCCCTTGGTGGCCAGCGATTCCTCACAAACTTCCTTCAGACATTCCTAAATTTAATGGAAATCCAGGTGAGGACCCGTCGAATCACGTGATGACATTTCATCTATGGTGTTCATCAAACACCCTGAACGATGATTCGATAAGGCTTCACCTTTTTCAGAGGACGTTAACGGGTCCAGCGGCAAAATGGTATATGGAATTGCCTAGAGCTTCGTTCGACAATTTCAGCACCTTAGCCACGACTTTCTTAACCCATTTTCAATTACCGATAAGGTATGAAACGGGAACGGAAATCTTAACCAACTTCAAAGAGACGACGACCACTCACATATCTGATCATATACATGAGTGGCAACGTCGTCGTAGGATGGTAAAAACGTACGTTCCTGATCAGTTATTAGTTGAATGGTTTATCAAATCGTTACTTCCTGCTATAACAGAAGATGTGGCAAAGGGGGGAGTCGTAACGAAAGAGCAAATTATCGCTCGTGCGCAGTATCTAGACTTAGTCTATACTCAGTCTGGCACGCTCTATGACAAAATACCTGACACCCCTAGACCAGAATTCTCAATTCCTCCTCCTCCTAAATCAAACAATGACTCTCATGCTGGTGATGGCGTGATTGGCACGACAAACGCGAAATCAACAAAGGCCAACTCCAAGAAGGCCCGTAAGATTTCGGATCAAAATGCAAAAGACGAAATTCTTGCTTCGGAAGTAAATGTCGTATCAGCAGATAAGGGCAAAGAAACCAAACAACCAGGAAGCAAGAAAAAGCAAAACAAAGGGAAGAAGAAGAAATAGGGTGAGTCATCCCCTGAAAAAACTTCTTCAAACCCTCCTGGAGATACAAAACCCCCCTTCGGGTGTCAGATATGTGATGAGAATCACTGGACGAGAGAATTTCCATACAAAGCTGAGCTTAAAAAATTCTTTAAGAGTTCACAAACCTCAGCTGTGTTAACTGACCCGTTTCCAAATCCAGGAACAAATCTGGTTGATAGTGGAAATGCTTCCCCGTCGCAAGTGCTTATGTTGTCGATTTCCAAGCAACAAAATGATTCTTTGATTTCGACAAGGAACAAAGATTACGGGAATCCGCAGCTGTCGAACGACAAGGAAAAAGATCAACCAAGCAGTTCGACAACAATTCAACAGAAGTTGTACCACCCATCATTCCTGAATTAACAATAAAACCGCCAAAGGGAGTAGTACACAAGTCGACATTTAATCCTCGTGCCAGAGCAAATCAACATTATAACATAGTGGAAGATTTGGCCCAATCGCCATCTGCTATGTCGACTCTTGAAGTACTACAAAATTGCCCATCCCAAAGGCAGGCTTTGTTATCAGCCATTGGTGGGGTTGATCCTATGGATTCCAATCTTGTATCCTTTGACCACAAAGGATACGATCCTCAGTTACCAGCTCAACTAGCTTTCCTTATCCAAGTGAAAGCCCTCAACAAAACTGTTCACCGAACAATTATTGATGAGAGAGCATCTACATGTATTTTGTCGATGAGTTGTTGGAAAAATTTAGGATCTCCAACCTTGTCGCGATCTTCAACAACATTAAAAGCATTCGACGGAAGGACATATACCCCATATGGTATCCTAAATAACTTGAAGATTGAACTAGGAGGAAAAACAGTAGAAATAGATGTTGAAGTCATCGATGGGAATCTTGATTACAACATCCTACTAGGAAGACCGTGGATCTACACCATGGCAACTGTTGTGTCGACCTATTTTAGAAAGATTGCATTCCCCTTTCAAGGGGGGATTACAATCGTCGACCAACAAAACTTCCTCCCTAATGGTTCACAAGTTACAGGAAGCATTCCTATGATCCATGGTAGCAACCATTCGCTTCAAGATATTGGAGTAGGCCTACTGAAAGACCCCACATTAATGGGAACTTTCGCACTTCCACCTCCAATCTATATAGGAGAAGTAGCGTTGGTAGGAGCCTGCAATATGATATCTTCCACGAAGATCTCAGAAGACGATATCGACATGGATCATGCAATGGTTTTGCCCCCGAGCCCAATAGAAATTTTGTAGCAATCAATGTTTCTGGCATGGGAGGCGAACCCAAATCAACGCTCATCAAGCGTTTGGGTAGATAGGTCTAGAGAATATGGTACCCCTTTAGATCCTTGGTCGCGAGTGCATGGAACCGACGAAGGAATTCTGCAATCAATGTTGATTGAGGGGGCACCATGGAATGATAGCCACCATCGTTCCCTTCTTCCGGATTGTGAAGAAGATACTCAAGAAGACCTTTATCACCCTTCAGTCTTTGAATTCCTATCAAATACTGTAAATACAGTGGATTCCGAGCGGAACTTATCCAATATTGAAGAGACTATAGCCATAAATATCTCGACTAAAACAAATGTTGTAGAGAATATTTATGTCGGCAAAGGTTGTTCTCCTTCAGAACTAGAAATATATAACGCTCTTTTTTGTGAGTTCAGAGATGTCTTTGCTTGGTCATATGATGAAATGCCAGGCATCGACTCGAGTATCGTTGAACATGAAATTAAGATGTATCCAGATGTCAAACCAGTAAGACAACGGCTCAGGCAGGTGCACCCCAAGAAAGCCGCTGCAATTAAGGCAGAAGTTGAAAAATTTCTCCATGTTGGTTTCATCTACCCGGTTCCTCTAACCGATTGGGTATCGAATATTGTCCCTGTTATGAAAAAACAAGGAACAATTAGAGTGTGCGTCGATTATAGGGATGTAAATCAAGCTTGTCCAAAAGACAACTATCCTACACCCTTCATCGACCAGATAATTGATGAATGCGCCGGATGTGAAATCTTTTCATTTATGGATGGATTCTCCGGGTATAATCAAATAAATATCCGCCCACAGGACCAGTCAAAGACTGCATTCATTTGTACGTGGGGCACATTCGCATATCGAAAATTACCCTTTGGTTTAAAGAACGCTGGGGCGACGTTTCAGAGGGAAATGAATTATGCCTTCCATGACATCAAGAACATCGTTCAACCATACCTCGATGACCTTCCGGCTCATTCGCGAAAGCGGACTGATCATCTGCAGCATTTAAGAGCGATATTTCTACGTTGCCGACACTACAAGATACGACTCAATCCACAACAAACGTGTATTTTGCGTCAGCTCTGGTCGTTTGCTTGGCTTTGTAGTCTCCAAGGACGGGATTTGTCTCGACCCCTGTAAGGTTCAGGCAATCATAAATTTGCCTCCACCTTCAAATTTGCTTCAGATTCAGAAACTCTAAGGGAAAGCAAACTTTCTGAGGAGGTTCATTCCAAATTACGCAGAAATTGCTAAAGGTTATACTCGTATTTTGAAAAAGGATGTACCTTTTGTCTGGGATCAGGTGGCGCAAGCTTCCTTTGACGCTCTGAAAGATTCTCTAGTAAAAGCATCATTAATGTATGCCCCAGACTATCAAAGAGATTTTAACCTGTATCTGGCTGCAGCAGATACGACCATTGCAATGGTTTTAGTTCAAGAAGTCGATGGAATCGAACACCCTATATATTATTTAAGTAGAAACTTAAATGATACAGAAAGTAAATATTCTTATGTTGAAAAACTAGCGCTTGCAGCTGTTCAAGCGATACAAAGGTTTCGACACTATGTCCTCTTTCGGAAAACTACCATTTTGTCTAATTGCAACCCCATGACTTATATATTGTCGCGACAGTTGCTGGGGGGCAAATATTCAAAATGGATAGCAATCCTTCAAGAGTTTGATCTGGAATTCGTAAAATCCAAATCAAAGAAAGCTCTAGTTTTCGCAGAATTATTGTGCGATCTCCCATCGTCGTCCAACGATGAAACATCCGAAGAATCAATCGTGGACGAGAATTTGTTTCTGATATCTACAAGCAATTAGTGGTATGGAGATATAATAATTTATCTCCAAACCCAAAAGTTCAGGCCTGACACCTCTCACTCAGAACAGAAATGTATACGATACCAAGAAAAAGACTACATGATCGTCGGTGATACACTTTACCTTTCGTGGTATCGATACAGTTCTGAGAAGGTGCCTCACTCATGAGGAGGCCGAAAAGGCCCTGAATGAGTGTCATTCAGGCACGTGTGGGGGGCATCAATCTGGATATGCTACAACACAGAAAATCTTACGAGCGGGATACTTCTGGCCAACCATGTTCAAAGATTTCATAACCGCAGTCAGAAGTTGCCATGCTTGTCAAATTTTTGATAGCAAAACCAGAAAACCACCCGCACCTTTACAACCAATAGTTGTTGTTGGGCCTTTCGCCAAATGGGGCATCGATTTCATGACATGTAACCCCACCTCGACTGGGGGGCATGGGTATATTATAGTCGCCGTTGACTATTTTACCAAATGGGCCGAGGCGATGCCTACATTAGATAACACTGGTGAAACAACTGCCTTTTTCTTTTTCAATCATGTAGTCGCCAGATTCGGCGTACCACAGGCTATAGTTACGGATCATGGATCACATTTTCGCAATCACATGATGGTTGAATTAGCTGCCAAGCTAGGGCTATTTCACGACAGCTCTACCCCGTATTATCCGCAAGCCAACAGACAGGTTGAAGCGATCAACAAAGTCCTGAAGCGTATGTTGCAAAGGATGATCGGAGTTCACAAAAGAAGGTGGCACCTAATCCTGTACTCAACCTTGTGGGCTTACCGAACATCGGTAAGGAATGCTACCGGGTTCACACCTTTCCAACTGGTGTATGGCCTGGAGGCAGTCTTTCTAGTCCAGTGTGAAATCTCGTCTCTTAAACTCGCAATTGATCTCCTCCCCGGAACTTCAGAAGAAGAGGCCCGTTTCTTGGAATTAATCCAATTGGATGAAACCCATCGTGATGCCGCTTTGGCTAACGAAGCCCATAAGAAACGAGTCAAGGCGCAGTTCGACAAAAATGTCAAACCCCGTGTCTTCTCAGAAGGTGACTTGGTCTTGCTTTACGACCAAGAATCCGATAAATTGGGAGCGGGTAAATTTAATTCTTTATGGATGGGCCCCTATATTGTTAAACGAGTGTTAGCAAAAGGAGCCTACGAGTTAATGGATTATGACGGAATTCCACTGGAGCAGCACCATAATGGGTTGTACCTCAAGCGTTACTATGCTTAAATAGTAACCTGTATGCTTTTGTTGTATTTTGTTTTCGCTAAAGTGTTTGTTTTGGTCGAGTAATCCACCTTTTTGCATTTATTGCAGATGTCAAACCTTTTGGAGATATGTGTTGGATATGCCGACGGAGCGAGTTGTAGTTCGTGGAACCTGTCCTCCGCAACCTGGGCCATTTTTGATCCAAGTGGCGAGTTAGTAAGTTTCAGAGGTGTATGTATTGGGCAATCAACGAATAACATCACTGAGTATAGCGCGTTGATAGAACTACTCTCTGATGCCATCACCCATGGTATACGCCGACTAATCGTCAGGCTAGACTCACAACTCGTAATACTACAACTCAATGGTATATATTCCGTCCGCAATCCAGCTATTTATCGTATGTTTCTAAGGGTTAAGATTTTGGAAAGATAGTTTGATTTAATTCAATACCAACATATTTCCAGAAACTTAAACACATTAACCGACTCATTAGCAAACTATGTGTTAGATAGACATTTGCGACATTTATAAAAAGAAACACATCATCAATATTGTACATGTGGATCACATAACTCAACCAGAATAAAACCCCGAAAATCAAAATATATATATATATATATATATATATATATATAAGTTGTTTATGGTTTACGTATAATGTTCTGTAACCAAGAAAAAATCGGTCACATGACCCAAAAAACTCAAAAGTGCTAGGGGGCACCCTAGTCTAGTGATGCTCATGGTAGCACGTCACAGCCTGTGCGATCATGCGTAAGAGACGAGTCCATCGTGTAGGCACACCAGTAGTATGCCGCTGCAACTGTAAAGGTAACTCGTCGATCCTCACATCTGGAATGCCGAGAGTAAGGCTCTCAACCTACTCCTGCACAGCTGTAAGGGTCTCAGCCACATCAAGGTCACGAAGAATAACCCTCCCAGCAGTCTCCTCTGCTGGGGCAACGGCTGGCGCTCTCGGGCGAACTGCTGGATGAACAGGACCAACATCTGCATGCACACATGAGTTTGATTAAAGTCTTGATAGAATAAACCACAAGGACATTATAAATAAAAACAGTAAACAGTGATATGGTCGAAGATTTTACCAATAGCGCCCCACTGCTCGCCGCCCGGCAGTACCAAATCCGGATCACCCCAGAAATCCATGCCAACATATGGATACTCAGAATAGACCATCTCCTGACGCTCGAACCACCTGAAGAAGGTATCAGTGAAAGAAATCTGAGATTGACCGGCATGCCTAGACATGTGATCAACCCATCTCTGCATGCGTGGTTTAGTAGGAGAAGGCAAGTCGAGTGCAATATACTGTGGCTGCATCAGTGGTATCTTCTCCAAAGCAAAGGCAGTCAAAATAGAACCAAATCCAAAGTTCTTCAGCTTCCCGTCCTTTACCTTGGTTAACTGACTTTTCATCTGAAGAAGTACTTCATCACACCAGTTGAATATTTTCGGTTGGAGACACTCCAAGGCATGTTCTACATAGGATCTGTTGGCTACGTGAAGGGACGCGCTACCAGCCATCCTACCAATAGTATACAAGATAGACCTGAGGGACCTGTCAGCAATCTCATGGATAACGATCTTGCCGTCTCTGCTCGGCTGAGATCCTTCCCTGCAATACTGGCGGACATAATCTCTCACAGAGTCACTCCCTCGGGCCGAACCTGACAAAGAAATGGGGGCACCCCGCCTCGACAAGCTAGTCAAGAAGTAAATGTCTACTACGGTCAAGGGGATAGATTTGCCACTAATCTGAAATACTTGGTTGATAGGATCCCAAGCATCGAGCAAATACTGCAGTAGAGAGATCTGTTGTCTCATGCTAGAGATACAGAAGAACTTCAGCAGGCCACAGTTCCGCAACGCGTTCACCGTGACAGGATCATGTAAAGCAATCATGTCCTCTTCTTCATGCTCTCGTTCTCGCCATGTAAGGGTCATTTTGCTCAAAGATCCCTGAAAAACAAACAAGAGAAGGAGTAAGATCCTGATTTTGATGCAAAACAAGAAAAATTTTCATCAAAAAATGTGCAACAAGTTCCTCTTTTTCGTCCAACGCACCTGCAGGAGTGGTTCACCTGCGTTGAATGTCAAATTGCCTTCATACTGGCTGACATTCAGCGCAGGTTTTGCTAGGCACAGGGTGCGTTGATAGGAAAACGAGCTCATGAAACCCCAGGGGCTCAGAAAAACAGGAAAAGAGGCACAGAATGCAAAAATGAAACCATGAAAAGAAAGAGCTAGGGTTTAGCTCCTACCTGGTCCAGACGGGGTCGAGAATCGTCCACAGAATCTCCCAAAATCAGCTGGTGAAAATCAAGGGGGAAGAGGCACCTCCAAAGCTCCAACAAACCAAGTTCAAATGAAATGGTAAAATGAGAGGTAAAAACACCTTTTAATTGTTTTTTACGTAGTTCAAAGAAAAATATTAGGGTTTTAATCTCATTTTCAAGCCAATGTTATTCATTTCTAACTAGTTTGATGCAACAATTGAAGGTACAATACTATCTTTGAAAAGGGCAAAGCTAGTTATGGTAAAAAATGAAAATTAGACCATGTTATCGAGCAGTTTTAGCACACAGTTCATGCTCGTTAAAAAATAAACGCAAGATCCGAGCAGTTTTAGCGCATAGTTCATGCTCGTTAAAAAATAAACATAAGATCGAGCAAATGTTTCCACCCGCATTTAAGCTCATTAAAAAATGAACTATCTTCCGGTAAATAACCACTGTGAATGTAACATTATCAGCCATTAAAGCCTTGGTCGTGTTTGCACCGTCACCTCCACTTTTCCATTGGCCGATCGTTCACCTCCATGTGATTGTTTACCCATTTTGAGGAACAGCTGCGAAGAGTGATTTCACTAGCCATCCTTGTGACACTACCATGATTGGAAAATTCCAACCCGTACCTAGAATCAGCTGCTAACCCGTTTTATCACTCGTTCCTCAAAAGACGAGTCTTCTTTAAGCTCTTTTCATCTGACCCGTAAAATATGAAAAGATTGCCGAGTTTCTGCCTTCCAGCTCGTTAAAGCGACCAGAAGTGCTATCCCTCCTCTAGATTTTAATCTTTTTGGACCTGAGGGATTATTGCACAAAAAGATTGAGTGCTTGTTTTGTTCGGCTCGTTAAAACTATTGAAAACTCATTCCTTCTGTATTGTTTTATACTTTTTCGAACTTAAGGGATTACATGACGAAAAAGGACTTTCGGAGTTAACTTTACGTACCTTTTTAGACTCTCTAAAAATGAAAAGGACCGAGTTATCTTTGTCTTTAGACTCGTTAAATGCATGAAATAGCGACAAACTTGTCTTTAGATGAGAACGAGTTTCACTATCGCTAGGCTCGTTAAAACATAGCGATGGGCTTGCCCGAAGGGCAAGTTATAGAACAAGCATATGTTATCCTCCTCAAGCTTGAAAAAAATAAAGAGGTATTGGTCAGCAATGACTGGGGAAAAATTGGGAGAAACTCAAGAAAACTTTGATGGTAGCAAGTCGCTCTTGAACATGACACTTTTTCTCCGTACCACAGTCGGGTTGGGTTATTTCATTCACCGGTCACATCACCATGGTCCCGCCATACCATCCATATTTTGGGTAATGCTACCGATCCATCGCATAAGTGTCGCCATATGTTCAAGAGAAGTCGTTCAGAGAAGTCAACCATGTCCCATCCACTGCCATACATTATCCTTCATCCTTTCATGACCGCCACCCTGAATCATATATCATCAGATCGTTTTCACCTCCATCAAAATCATTTGCTCCGTTCCGTGTCACTGATGTGGGATTCATTAAGGCCCTCCTTTGACGGGTCGCTTCTTGTCGACATCAGCTCATTATCCAAGAAGTTGATCTAGGAACAACCCCTTCAGTACTTTGAAGCTTGCATGCCTCAATGGCAAGTTTCTCACTTCCGGCGACAGGTATACATCAATGACCTTCGACCAAAAGATTTTGCGTGGTTTTCGACGCCAAGTCCTTTATTCACACCACGTGAATTGTACTACAGTACCTTGAGGGTCATTATCATTATCGGTGATTCCTCTCGCGCTTGTTAACGGTTTACCTCATTGACTGGTAGTCAAGCGATGTCTTTCCATGTTCGACTTCAGAACATTTCTCACATGGATCGACTTGTACTTAGAGTGAAGATCAAACGAGTTTGAAGACCCCGGATCTAGTTTCATCCATCCGGGCTGCGATATATATTCAGGAAAGATAAAGACATTGACATGTACATCATTGCAGCAGATAATCATCCTACCGAAAGGATGATAATTTCATCAAAATTATCAGTCTACCATCAGACGATTGTCTGTTCTATGTACAGAAAAATGAATTTATAAAGCTGAGCATGGGAATGCCCGCCTCAGCTAGATCATGAAAGAAGTATGAAAAATAATGTATTGTATTGTATCTTATTACAGGTCTCCTCCCAGCATTGAATGAACTTCGGATCCTCCTAATAAAGAATTTCACCTGATAAACGGCCTCATACTTTAGGGGGCAACTGTTATAGACATTTTTGTGCCTTACAACATTGAGCATGAAATGTCCATAATCCAAGGGATCCAAAGTCCCTAAACATGTTGTTCCTACCCCTAGAGGAACAAGGCTAACAAACCACAGCAATTCACAGAAGTTCTCCACCAGAAACTGCTCAAAAACAAGTCAATTCAGGATCAATTCAGAGGCTCCACTAGCTGTCTGCGCTGAAATGCAAAGATTGCACTGGCTAGGTGCACTGCAATGTAGGTAGAAGCACTACCAGGGTGCGCTGAGCGGGAAGTGAGAAATGGCAAGTTCATTCAACGAGGTGGAAAGACCCTGGAAGCTTCCAGAATCTTCTCCAATGACACTTGCCTCAAGGAATTCAACTAGTGATGAGTAAGAGGCTCTTAGTCTCCCAGTGGAAGCAAGAACTGACAGAGGGAGAGGACACTAGTCAGATCTCAAGCTGACTCATCCTCTCTCCAAACATCTATATATGGACCTCTCCTCCATGAGATCTAGAGGCTAGAATTTTGTTATTGCAAAGAATTGTTGTTGGTTTGAGATTGGAATCATTGGGTGCTTAATGCTTTGAAGGAAGGTGAAGATAGGAATTTCATTTGCTGGGAAGGAGATGCTGGATTAAAGCTCTATAGGTTGTATCTCTTCCTGAACCTTGTTATTTATCAATAAAGCTATCTTGGTTTCTCCTATATACTAATGTATCTTTGATGTATGATTGCATTAGTATGTTTAGTTTATTTCTAATCCTGAACTAGTTATGAATATGAATCTATGTCTTTGTGTAGTGTTCTCTTCTTGTGATCTCGCAGAGACCTGTTGAAGCTGGGCGAGCGAGAAGGCAAGTAGCTGGGAACTCTCAAAGAGAAGAGAAACCGGATCGAGGGACAAACGAAAGACACCGGTTAGTCCATTCATCTCTCTTCATTCTTAATTCATAAAGGAAGAATACTAGAATAGCTGTTTCTGTTTGTTGCTAAGGCACTATCACACCTTAGGTGGATAATATCGTCCTACATAGGCATTTTTCCCCACAACATATCTCCACCTGTTACACACAAAACTAGTTCAGATCCGAACAAGTCACAGGTTCAAATCTCCTTGCTACTTTGCCTGCCTCCACTGTGCAATCTGCAAGAGAAATCATGTGAGCATAAGCTACAATTGCCTTGATATTGGCCCACACTGCGCAATCCTCATTGGAATTACTCAATCCCATGCATGTGAAAATCTCATGCACAACTGATAGTCACAACTCACCCTTTCACTTACCTCTAACACCTGTCTCTGTTGAACTGTCCATGCACTGAGTTAACTAATGTATTCTCTAGTTTCTTTATGAGTTAATAATTAGTGAATTAATTTAATCAATTAATTCACATCACTCATTACTAGTCTATTTGCAGTTAGACTAATTACAACTAGTTTAACCAAGTCAAACTAAACCCAACTCCATCAAATCCACATCCAACTCCACCAAACTCAACCACATGAGTTCTAACTGATGTCCTGCATGCAATAGCTCAACTGACTCATAAGAAAAGCGTATTTCTTTCTGACAATTGCATGTGCCACATCTGTAGCTCAAACTGAAGTTCTCTGAGAGGATAAGATAATGTTTATAGTCTAAATATTATTATGAGACAATAATATTTGACTTTTCTATTTTTGACTAGCAGTTTAAGAATAGACTCTGATCACTCCTGCTGTGATCCAAAAATAGAAGTCCATCTATTTTTCCCAACATGACCAATCATCCATAAACAGTATCCGACAACTCATAGACCATGATCCATATGTCTAAAAATAGAGAGTCTAAAAATAGACTTTGCGCCATAATTTGCCTGCGGGCCCACTTAGTGAAGGCGACTCCTTTCCACTAAGCTCCATCATCTTGTTGCATTTTCAACATCACGGATGATCAACACAGAGATAGGTACATTACTTTTCTCTTGCCTCATCTGAGGTTTCCACTGTCACAACAGAAAGTAGGAACGCAAGCTGAATCCTTGAAGATTGCCATGAGATTAGGGGCTTCACCTGATCCAAAATGGATCTAACATAGACTTCTAAGTCTATGAATTTTCCTCACAAAGGAAAAATGAAAGTCAAAGGATGCTCCTGGAAATAGTCTTATTGCAGAGATCTCTTCATCCTGAATCTAACACAATTTGAATGGGCTAAAATAGACTTCGAATGAAGGATATATTGTAAAAAGAAAATTGCCCATGGTCCTTTGAAAAGGAGGCATTTTCTTATTAAATGGGACTTAGGAGAAATAAAGGGTTTCTATATAAATATCACATCAGAAGGGTTCAAAGGGAGGACTTAACCGCATGCCTTAACGATCCACTATTAGCAATCTCCGATATATCACATCGAAGTAAGGCATATATATATATATATATATATATATATATATATATATATATATATATATATATATATATTGCATCGGAACTATATAACAGACGTCGCACAGACCTCGGGACATTGGACATTGTGATATGCGATATGCCGAAACACCAAAAAGCAATATTGCGATACTCTGATAGCGCTGATATCGGCCATCGACGATCGACGAATCCCTGATACAAGGGCCAATGCACATGCGATTGCGACTTGCGATAAAGGCAGACCTGATAAGGATTATAAACACGATTTCATAAGTTTTGAAATCCAAATTTATAGGATTTCTGTGTATTCCTATGTAATTGGGTTTTTGGCCATACACAATGTGATTTGTGATGAGTGATGAAGAACATGGACCCAAGAGGGAGATAAGAATGATTATATAAAATTTGACTTCCGGCTGTATTGGCTAATGATGTGCTTTTAACGCGTTTCCTGTGTATTTCTGTTATGCTACTATTTTCAAGATGATTGCACTGGGAGGCCAAATGACCGGGTTTCCTGTACCCGCCGGTGCATTTCAGTGGAAAAAATTATTCTTTAATGAATCGATCGGTCCTCCATGCTTTTGGGAAGGTCACTAATGTGTTATAACAACACAGATATCACAGAGAGTAGAATTCTAGGAGGCGCAAGCAGAGTAATGTGGAAAGGCAACTCAGAGAAGCCCATAGATGTTTGCATGCTGAGGAATCCATTAGAAAGCTTAGTATATGCCATGAGGCAATCTGCGAGGTCAATGTGACTCAGAAGCTGAAGGTTGCCGAGATTCGCTTGGAGGTCAAGCGAAACCAAAAGCTCATGACAGCGAGAGCCAGAGCCAGAGCCAAGAGCCAGAGAGCCAAGAGCTAGAGTCAAAAGCTAGAACCAAGAGCCAGAGCCAAGGTAGAGCCACCAGAGGTTGGAGGCAGAGCCAGAGAGCTCAAAGCAGACTTCTAAGAGCCATGATGTTGTAGTGAATCTGTAGAACAGCAAAGAGATCAAATGATCAAGCTGTTGCTGGTGTTCAGAGTGTGCTGAAGACAGAAGAAGGAGTTCCAGAGACAGTTAAGAGAATTCTGATGGAGTGAGAGAAGCCAGAAGCTCAAGAAGCTCAGAGCATTGACTGAAGGAGTCAAGTCCACAGAAGCCTGGATCTGTCTGTAGAGTAAGGACAGCCAGTGGGATAAGATGGATTCTAAACCCATAGGTTCATTTGTAAACCAATGGAGTTGAGCGTGGAGCTTGTAAAAGAATTTAAGCCATAATCCCAAAGAGCCTAGTCGAGTTGATTAGAGCTCAAGGAGACGTAGCCCCAGATATGAGGGTGAACTCCATATTAAAATTGTTGTCTTATGGTTTGTTTACTTGCTGCATCTTATTTCTAAGTGTATGATGTTTATGTGCTGCTTTATTTACTATTATATGCATTTCATATCAGTTTAAGCAAATGAACATAAGCACTTAAACATTCTAAAGGCAAACAAATACATGCACCTATTTCAAGTACTTTTAATTCTGCAAATTGTCAAGCATAAGCTAGATCTTGGAAATTGTTTAAGCTTTGCAGTGGGAGAGGTTCTTGTAAGCTGACAAGAATCCTTTAGTGCCCCATTTCAGATCAGGTGGTATCGAAGCCATATATCAGAGAGGTTATATCAGAGTTGGTTGATTAACCCCACCTTCAAAGAAGGTTATATCAGAACTGGTTATACCAGAGCAGGTTGCATCATGATGCAAGTGGTATTAGATCAGAATGCTTGATTGACAGAGCAATCTATATGCTTGTTTGACTTGAAAGGTATTCAAGCAGTAGAAAGAATTTAGTTGTTTGATTGTTTGTAAACTGAATGTTGTTTGAGTTTGCAAAGGTTCAGGGAAAGGTGATGTTAGCTAAGTGTAGGAGAGGACACGAGGAAGAAGGGCTGAAGGCATTCTTCTTATCCCAAAGGACCTAAAAGCAATCCTTGAAGCACAAGAGGTTTGTTGCAAAATGTTGCTTGAATAAGCTCTTTGTTAATCTTGTTTGAAGTTCTTTTGTTCATTTTGACAATGACTACTTCTACAAGTGAGTCCTCAAATTCTCCTTTCTTCACAAGATTATTTGATGAAGACACGAAGAAAGACTTGTTCACCATGATGGATATGGTGAGAAAAATGTATGAGGATGGAAGGAAGAGCATCATACTTCGAGAGAATTTGAATTCCATGAAGGAAGAGAAGTAGTTGCTTTTTGAAAAATTGCAAGAAATGGAAAGGAAACTTCATATTGCAAATATGAACCTGAAAAGGATGCATGAGTTGGAGACACAACTCTTTGTTGCAAAAGAAGCCTTAGTGAAGTATTAGCTTGAAGAAGAGGTAAATAATTCCATTTTGTCTTCAAATTCTTCTAAGAATGTTTATATTGGTTCTTTTGAAAAACATACCAAAGGCATAGGTTCCAAGTTAATGTCCAAGATGGGCTATGAAGGAAAAGGCTTGGGCAAACATGCACAAGGTATTGTTGAGACAATAATGGTTTAGGAAAGGCCTAAGTATTTGGGTCTTGGCTATGGACAATATTATGGAGAAAGTTCTAAATCTGCCATGAAGACCATTGAAATAGCTCCAAGGAGTTTCATTGCAGGTCTTCTACCTCAAGAGTGTGAAGATTGTATTCTTGGGGAATGCAATAGTGTGAAGCATACTTTGCATAAACAAGGTGTATATCAACATACGCTTGAACCAGAGAGTTGTGGAAACTTTGAAAGCCTTGAAGAGACTGATGGTATTCCAAAGGGAGCTACTTCTTCATTCAATTCACCTCCTCATGAAGGTAATAAAGGTGAAAGAGAAAGGTATGAATCTAATTCTAACCATATTCCTTTTGATTATGTTCAGCATGGTAAATTTCCATATAAGCATGGGAAAAGAATTGCATGTTCCTTTTGTGATTTGGATAACCATAATGTTTCTAGATGATGGAAGAGAATGGCCACATACATGAAACTTTTGAAGGAAAAGAAGAAAGAAGCCAAAGGTCCATTGGACAAGGAAAATCATGTTGTCAAGAGGATGCACATGTGTTGCACTTACTGCCATAAGCAAGGACACATTGCTGAAAAGTGTTGAACTTTGAATCCAACAATGCTTCCACGAAACTTGAAGAAGGTGGAAAGAGAGAATGGCAGGAATGGAAAGGAAGTTTCCATAAATGATGTGTTTCAGGATGATTAACATGTTGATGTTGATGTGTAGACAAAGGAAGGACCTTTGAAATGGACTGGTAAGAAATGGTTAGAGTTCTTATCCAATTAAGATTTCATGTCTATTGATATAACACATCTATTTGCATTTCTTTGTTAATGGAATGCAAGTTGCAGGATTTTACCAAGAAGGTGAATGGAAAAAGTTGAGTAGGAGACTCACTTTATTGCTGCAACATTATATTTCATTTCAGCTTCAAAAGTACAGTGTACTTAAGCGAAATTTGAAGGATGAAATGCATGCATAAGCTTGATATGCATGAACACAAGGATGTTGATGATTGTCCTTGTATTTAAACATGTATGTGTGATTAACTTGAAGGGTTGATTGCTTTGCTTTAAACATGCATGTAATATTGACTTGGGAAAAGTTGATTTGGTCTCCAAGATGGAGATAATGATGAAGTGTTTCATCTTTAGATAAGCATGTATTAAAAGATGTAAAGACATGCTTGAATTGAAGGGTCAGTTGTTTAAAGGCATGTTTTGTTGGCTTGTTATCTAGTCAATCATTTGTATGCAGATGTAAAGAAATGGAGGTAATTCACAAGATGTGAAATCTGTTTATTTTGTTGAAGTAGGAGTTAGGCCATCCAATTTTTGTCTGTAATCTTGTTGTTGTTAAAAAAATTTGTTGACAGTATGTCAAACAAGTACAAATGAAAATTTTGTCAAGCAGATGTAACTTCACATTGGTTTGAGCCACCTTGGATCAATGTTCAAGGCAAAAAGGTTCAAACTACCTTCTATAACCTTCTTAGTAGGAGTTCTGCAGGAAGTCAAGGAGGAAGATAGTTCTTCCCAGGAGGACCAGCACATCCAGGAAGGAAAGTGGTCAAAGGCTTTGGTTCAAAGGCACTATGCAAGGAAAGTGTATGGAGGCTGAAAGTAGAGGGTGTTTTTATTCCCATTTACTATTCAGATCAGTATATCAGTCTTTTGGAGAGAAAAAGTTCTTTTTAGTGGGAAGGTGTGATCCAAAATGGATCTAACATAGTGGTTGAAGGGAAAGTACCCCTAGGGTCCTTTGGGCTAAGACTCTACCAGACTGAAAATTGCTTATTCAAAGAAACACACACACAGCCATCATTTTTACTTTTAAGCAAATTCTAAGGTTTAGGGCACATACCTATGGTCCTACGCTCGAGAAGACTGTTAGGGTGCAAACCCTCCTTGGAGTTCCCTTCTTCTTTCTTTGACCTGCAAGACAAACAAATCAAAGAACACAACAGTACCTGTACAAATACTTACGTATAAATCATCTTCATGCTATAAAGTTAGTTATAAAAGATCTTTAAGTAACCACTTTCATAAGAATTCAACACAAGAATTTCATAAGCATAAAGAAAGATTATTCAGGAACAAAGACGTGTTTCTTTATAAATAAAGGCAAATAAAGTACATATATCGGAAAGATATCACCTGAACACCTTCAGCAGGCTCCAAGCAAGCTTCCTCCCGGATTCGTTCCAGCCTCAAGCCTCCGACAAGAGCTCCTTCCAAGTCCTACTCCAATGATGGTATCAAGGATGAATGATCACCAATACACATGGAAACAAGGGTTTCCTATGCAAGATGGGGGAAGTGCAGAAAGCACCAAGGACATCAGACCTGGTCTAAGGGAAAAATCTCAGCATAATAATCTTGCTCTCCTTTCTCTCCCCTTGGCCTTCCCATTGATGTCTTTTTATACCCTCTCCAAAGTAGTTTTTTAGTTAGGAGTTGGTTGGGAACAGTTGGGCCACGGGCACTAACAGGTGATCCAGCAAGTAAACCCGCGATCACCGCCCGAAAAAGAGGAAATTATATTTTTTTAAGTGTTTTAATAGATACACGCGGGTTGGGTATGACAGACCCGCGTGTACACGCGTTTAACTCAGGGCAATGTCACGTATAGGGAATAAAACACTGTTTTTTAAATTTTTGGACCAGGTCTGGAAGGAGGGGTTGCCCTAGGCCATGAGTGCAGCATCACAAACCATAAGAGTGAGATTTGGAGCTATAACACATAGACTTCTAAGTCTATGAATTTTCCTCACAGAGGAAAAATTGAATTCAAAGGATGCTCCTAGAAATAGTCTCATTGCAGATATCTCTTCATTATGAATCTAACGCAATTTGAATGGGCTAAAACGGACTTCGGATGAAGGAGATATTGTAAAAATAAAACTGCCCATGGTCCTTTGAAAAGGAGGCATTTTCTTATTAAATGGGACTTAGGAGAAATAAAGGCTTTCTATATAAATATCGAATTGGAAGGGTTCAAAGGGAGGACTTAATTGCAGGCCTTAAGGATCCCCGATTAGCGATCTTCGATATATCGCTTCGGAGGAAGGCTACCCTGCGATATCAAAACCTAGGCAAAGCGACTCGTGATAGTGATAAAGTGGGATCGACTATCGGAGTATCGCAATATCGCTTATTGGTGTTTCGACATATCACATATGGCAATGTAGAATATCCAGATGATGAGGCTGGAGCCTTTCAAAGATGAGCCTAGTGTTAATATTGTTATGGGAAGTGGTATCGCCACTGGAGAAGACAAGGGGAAGCAACCAGAAGTTGAAGGATGGGTACGGAAGGCTACTAGAAAAAAATTTAGGTTTTATTTAAGAAAAGCAAAGGAAACCTTCATGGAGGCTAAGAAGAGCTTCATGGAAGATTCTACATGAGGAACTCAGGGAAAATTCGGAGGAAGTGACAATGTGGAGGACGTATACCCTTCATTGTTAATGATTTTTTTTAAGACTTGTATGAAGCTTCTAAGGGATAAGAAGGCAATGGAACGGATACAGGAACTAATAGATAATTGTATGGATAAAATAAACCTCTTCCAGAAGAGCGCGCAATACGCAAAGTAGGCAAAAGCAAGAAGCGGACCAGTCACGAGATGAGACTAACTACACAAATTGGAGATTATGAAATGGATCAGGTAATTCTTGATCTAAGATCTGATGTGAATGTTTTTCCAAAGAAAACTTGGGAGAGAATGGGGAGACCTACACTGCAGTGGTCTCCTATCCAGCTACAAATGGAAAATCAGCAAAAGATCATTCATATGGGGCACCTATATGGGGTAATGGTAGATATTGAAGGAGCAAGCGCCCTAGCTAATTTTGAAGTAATTGAGATAGTTAATGATAGCAACCCATACGTTGTGCTACTTGGCATTGATTGGGCCTTCGACATGGACACGGACATCAATCTCAAAAAACATAGAATGACATTCGAAAGGAAGGAGCTCAGGGCTATTGTTCCACTAGATACAACTAGGGGTGTGTGATATACTGAACCGGTCCGCGATTATGAAGAAGAGGATGATATTGATCGAATATATAAGATCACCACACGCGATTATATCTATCAAAGCATTTAAAGACCAAGAAAGTGAATATTGGATCAGAAGTGCAGCTGAATATTGCAAAGATATGTGACTATTAGGATGAAGATACAGTTGATAAAGTCACAGAGCTGTTACATGAATATCAGGACTTGCTTCCCACCAATATCTTTGATCTAAAAGGGATAGTAGGGGATTTGGATGTCATGAAGATTACTTTAAAGCTAGATGTGAAGCCCGTAAAGCAGCGCCCCTACCAATTAAATCCTAAATATAAAGAAAAGGTGTGCAAGGAGTTGGATAAGATAATAGAAGCTGGGATCATCGAACCTATGGAGGAGTTAGACTGGGTGAGTCCCATGGTTGTTCAAGAAAAGAAGTAGTAGGATGAAACCAGGATATGCATAGACTTGACAAAGTTGATTGACACATGCATCCATGATCCATTCCCTACACAATTTACATATGAGGTACTGGATAATGTTGGAGGGAAGGAAGCCTACTCGTTCATAGATGGATTCTCAGAGTACCATCAGATCAAGATCGCAGCGAAGGATCGGAGAAAGACCACCTTCGCAACTGAGTGGGGTTGTTTCCAATACACATTGATGCCTTTTGGACTCAATAATGCACTCGCAATCTTTTCGCGCGTAGTAATTGCGGCCTTCAAGGAATTTATCCACAAATTTTTTGAGGTCTATTTTTGATGACTCGACAATGTTCAGATTGGTAAAGCACGATGTTGCTAGTATATGCCTCATGTTGGATACCTTTCGAAGACATCAGATCGCCCTTAACCTAAAGAAGTATGTATTTTGTGTATCGTATGGGATACTCTTGGGTCATGTGGTTTTAAGGCAGGGATTGATGGTAGAACCTTCCAAGACTACAATCATCATTAATTTGGAGGCCCTAAAGAATGTTAAGAATTCGTGCACAATGTTTGTCCATACCAGATATTACAGGAAGTTCATCAAGGCATATGCACAAATAACTGCACCAATGGAAAGACTATTGAAAAAGGATGCAACATTTTGTTTGGATGAGGATTATAAAAAAGAATTGGATGTTGTGAAGGAGAAAATGGTTAGTGCACCCATCTTAATATTCCCAAATTAGAAGAAGGAGCTTCATGTTCATGTAGATTTGTCCTGTATTGTGTTAGGTGCGGTACTGATCCAACCGGGCCAAGGAGATATTGACCACCCTATAGCATTTGTGTGTAGGAAGTTGTCAAAGGTAGAAAAGAACTACTCGAACATAGAGTACGAAGGACTAGTGATGGTCTATGTGCTGCAGAAATTTCGACACTATCTATTAGGAGCGCACTTCAAGATGTATACGAACCATTCTGCTCTGAAATATTTGGTCAACAAGCATGTGTTGGGGGGTAAGATTTGCAGGTGGTTATTGATGTTCTAGGAATATGATTTTGAGGTAATTGTGAAGTAAGGATGATTGAATGTTGTCCTAATCACCTCTCACGGATTGAGACTGGTGATGGGCCTACAAGTTTGGAGGAAGGGTTTCCTAATGCGTAGCTCTTCGTTTTTCGCATCGTAGATGATCACTTCACAAATATAATTCAATTTTTGTCTATAGGTAAAACCCTGGAAGGATATTCAATGCAACCGAAGAAAGAATTGATGGTCCGAGTGGCTGATTTCTCTATGATTTCCAAACAGTTATACAAAATGGGCTCTGATGAAATATTGTGCAGATATGTCCTGGAGTATGAACGACCAAGCATTCTAGCAAAAGCACATGGAGGAATAGTGGGAGGAAATTACGCAGGGAGAGCGACTGCACAGAAAATCCTATGCGTAGGACTTTGGTGGCCTACTGTGCATAAGGATTCTAAGACCTATTACAGGGCGTGTGATATTTGTCAAAGGATGGGGAGACCATCGCGAAGAGATGGATTGTGCCTAAATCCGCAAATGACATTGCAGGTGTTTGATAAGTGGGGAATAGAATTTGTGGGTCCAATACAGCCACCAAAGAAAAATATGGGGGCTTGATACATTATTACAATGACTAAATACTTGACCGGGTGGGCAGAGGAACTGCCTGCGAAAGACTGCGGCACAACTACAGCCGCAAAGTTTATCTTTGAATACATCTTGTTTAGGTTTGACTACCTTAAAATTTTAATGAGTGATAGAGGTACGCACTTCTTAAATGAAACAATTGTTGTGTTGCTTGAGGAATTCTAGGTATATCATCAGAAGAGTATGCCTTATCACCCTCAAGTGAATGGCATGATGGAAGCCTTCAAGAAAATTCTAGAGAGCACCTTGACAAAGATTTTCAACTCGAAGCGAAATGATTGGGATGTGTGCATACGAGTGGTCCTTTGGGCATATAGGACTACTTGTAAGAAATTGACAGGACAAACCCCATTCAGATTGGTGTATGGGCAGGAGGTTGTAATGCCCATGGAATATATTGTGCCTAGTTTTTGGATTATAGTCGTTACAAACATGACCGAGAACGATACTATGGAGGAGCGACTCACACAGCTCATAGAACTAGAAGAGGATCTCTTTTTGGCAAGATTTCATCAGCGGGTGAAAAAGGACCATGAAAAGGCATGGCATGATTTCCATATCAAACATCGCACCTTCAAGAATGAAGATTTGGTATTACTATATGATAGTAAGTTTACAAAGTTCCCTGACAAATTTCAAATGCATTGGCTAGGACCTTATGTTGTTAAGGAAATTACAGATGGTGGTGCAGTTCAGCTTTTGAAACTGAATGGAAAATTATTTCCAGGAAAGGTCAATGGAAGTCACTTGAAGCTATACAAGTGTGATCCCACCCCTACGCAATGACTATACGGTTATGAGATAGTCTTAGTACTTCAAGCAACTGAAAGGAGGTACGAGACTTTAAACTACATTGCCCGAGAGTTAGAAAGGAAAAGTGAAGGGGTTGCACGACAGGTTGAAGAATGGCACGAAGAGACTTGCATTGAAGGAGCTATGCTAGGTGGGTGGGCCCTGTGCAGCTTAGCCAAAAATGACCATTGGTAGCATTGTAGCTTATTGGATGGAGAATTTTTCATTGAAAGGAGCGAGGGGGGGAGAATTTAAGATGTAGATATTTGGGAATCCACCTTCAAATGTGAATTAATGACCAAGAATTGGAGGGAACAATGGGATTTGAATTCAAATTGGTCTATAAATACGGCATATCACTCTGCATTCGAACACTCATCTTCCTGTCAGTTTTCCTTAAGACTTTTCGCCTTGATTTGTGCCAAGAGAACTGCTATATGTCTAAGTCAGATTGGGAAGCACTCTTTTCACGACCAAAGTTAGCAAACATGCCTAAATTCTTCTGAAAGAGTTTCATTAAGAATATGACTGCAACTTGCCAGAAACAGATCCAGCCCCAGCTAGGGCAGCACCAGCCGAACCTATGTCTATCAGATTTCCTACTACCACGCTTAGGTCACCAAAGCCTAAATTGTCCATGTCTATGAAGTAGAAGAATCCTCAACACATGCCAGTGCGGAAATTGGTGAGGAAAAACCCCACAGAAATCCGCCAGAAGGGAAAAATGGACAAGTCCAAACAACTGATAGAGCCAATGGATCTAGATGAGGAAGAACTGTGTGGAGGGGGAATAGAGGAGCTTAATGCATAAGAGGTTGAACCTATAACTCGGCTTCCAAAATACATACCACCTATAAAATCCACAGCGAAGGTGCCGAAAGATCCGGATGCTATGAATTTCATGGTCTCTACACCTTTACTACTGGAGAATATGTTGTTCAAGGGTCCATTGCTAGGTCAAATACCAAATCTAAAAATGGAGGACTGGGACCTTGGGGACCTGAGAAATTTCCTCATTTAGTGCCACACAAGTACCTGAAAAAGGTCTATTATGAGGAGTCGAGCATTACACGCCTTAAACCAATGAACTGGGTGGCTGGCATTGAGGGTGTGGGGCTCCTCAACATGTTGTGGGTGTCACACTTCAGCCACACCATCATCAACATAGTTTTTGTGTGCCAATTGCTGACACTAGTGCACGATGGGTGTCTCTGGATGGGAGAGCCCATCCCGATTATAGACATGTTGATACACCGGATCACATTGCTGCCATCCCAAGGAGTGGACCCTGCAGAGGCTTTCGTAGGAAAGTCATAGGAAAAGAAGTTGGTAGACCAGATGAAGGAAAAATTTGGTCTGGTCAAGAAGTCGTGCGAATACTCTATCCAATCCATATCAGATGGCATGGTGTAGTTTGTTGCATAGATATTGGTCGGAAATATCATGAGATAGTGTCGCGCCAATGAAGCACTGGTGCTTGTTGTTTCATTGGCTACATAGTGCATGCAAGGGGTCCAGTATAATGGGATCAATACCTGTGTAAGGAGTTTTTGGAGGATTGTAGGGAGGGCCAGGACGAAAGGGCCCAACTAATGCATATGAAGAACCTGAGCTTAAATCTCACAGTGCTCCCCATCCATACCTTGCATGAACTACACCAAGGGGTGTCTAATGAATTGAGGGTTTGGGAGTAATGCGCATTGCTGATAATAAGTGAATTCAAGATCAATAATCAACAAATTTTCAAGGAGAAGGCACAGGCACTTAAATACAAAGAGGAGATCACAGCACGGATTGAACAATTGGAAGTATCCCTTGCACAGGCTTGTAGCAGCTTCCAGAGCTCAAGATCCTGACAGAAGCGGCCTCAATAGAAAAGATTCAGCAATTGGCCGCTGTAGTGAAGGATTCCAAGGATGAAATAAGCCAAGTCCAGTTCGAGCTAGAGCTATAGATATCATAATTACAACTTAAACCGCAGCCCACAACTTCTCCAAAAGTTAGAGTGCAGTGTGAAGTTGCTATCAAAGTAGGCATGGAAACCTTGGAAGATGCAGTCAAGGGCTGCACTGAGTTGTTTGAGAAAGCCATGGAATTGTGGACCTCGCTGCAAGAGGATCCCACTCTACAAAATATTACTACAGACATCAAGGAGAAGTAGAGGAAATTCGACGAAATCAGGTCAACAACGTGGACCTTGGCACTAGTGAAATGGTTCACTAGACTACAGGAATTCAAGTTAATTCAAAGCGAGATCAACGAGCTGTGCCATAAGGAAACAATCATCTCTTAAAGGACGCAACCATGGGAAGATGAGGCCATCCAGTTGACTCTGTTTGTGCAAAGTAAGCTCAAAGGGATGTAGCCAAATCAAAGGACCATGGGCCTTATAGTTGAAGGCCAAACTACTGAAAATTTGGTCGAAGAAGTCTAGTAAGTTGCCACGTAGGGCACCGCAGACAAGTAGGTTTTGAAGATCGAGTTCAGTGAGTTCTAGAGGAAGATTGAGGCATCACCAACGGAGTGACTCGGGGATGAGTCACCAAATTATGTTGTTGGGGTTGTTGGGACAAGGTCCCCTAGGGTAAACTTTGTCATTAATTTTGTTATAATTGTAAATTCTCCGCATTTTGTGGGAGCAGAGCGCAAAGGTCATAGGAGTCAAAAGGGGTTTATTCCCTTAGTTTTTTAGAAGATAAGGATTTTTGTGACCCGCCCATGGTCCGCAGACCATAGTATTGCGAAAGATAAAGATACATAAAGGAGTCATAGCGAGTCTAGGAGGTCAATAATAGAATAGAAGATCATTGTATGAGTAAGTAGTCTGAGACAAGGAAGTTTGTTTCCTGTACTTAAGTGAAGGGGAAGGCTCTTGTTGTTGTGTTCGCGGAGACCTTGGTAAGCCTACAAGCTAAGTGTGTGGCCCCCTATAGTTGTGTGTGTAGGTAAGAAGAGTCTGTAACATAAATAATACATCTAATAAAGATTATTTTGATCCATACTTGTGTATCTCTGCATCTATATTTACTTGTGAAATTTTTATAAATTCGCTTTGTTATTTTGAATTTATATGAAGTAATGCTAAAGTGATGCACAAAAGTAGCAGATATGCATATCTACTTATTGTTATGAATGTTTAAAGAATTTCATAAAGGTTCAAATTATGTGATCCCAAAAGATATTTAATTGAAATTGTGATTTTCTTATGTTTCAAAAACAAGTTAATGCATGAATTATTAGAACACCACTTAATCACATAAACTATAAAGCATGGAGAACTTAATAATAATTTTTCAACAAAATAATAGAACAAAAACATGTGCAAAAGAAAATGACACAAGAAATTGTGAATGGAGTTCACCTATCTCAAAGCCTACATCTTTGGGCCCAGTCTTCACAGGGAGGACTTTTATATTAATAAAACTTCAGAATCCATACAGCATATCAAAGTTGCATCAATGGAATTTCTAACTCATCTATTTGTGATATTCTTGGCCTCGGGAATCTGATGCAACTGACAGCATGTAAAAATACCTCTTACAACTCCCGGAATAAACCTGCAAAATCCTGCCTCCAAATCTCCAAAGCTGCTCCAAAATTTCTTCTCACGAATCTCTTCCTCTCATGGCATAACATGACATATATATATAGTGTTTGTAACAAAATCCAAATGGAAAACATAGTAGGAATTAAATTACATATCAAATTTTTATAACCATATAACAATATGGTTCTATTGTTAGCATTTGTTTAGAACCGCACCATAAAGCACTACATTCGGTGCAATGAAAACAATGCACATAACAACCATATACTATATTTAACTCTAGCACATTTCATATGGTTTCTAAACTTAACATACAGTTACAACCCAAATCCATAGTGTTATTCCCCATGGCTTTTCGTTAAACTGCATATGATTCTCGGCAGTGGTATTACGTTAGAGCCTGTGGCATGTGAACACGGTGAATTCAAATGGTGCCAAATCCTTTGCGGTCATGGTGGAGCAGTGGAACCATGGCATATAACGTTACAACCACATCGTATATTCCTCCAACGGTTCCCGTGGAAATTGGTATATAACATTATAACCATATATCGAATATAGCATGTCGCATGTGAATGGTGGCATAAACTATCAACCTGTGGCATAAATCATTACCATGGCTCCCAATTCCGTGGTGTTTTTGTTGAGAAATTATTTCCAACTCCGCACCATGCTATACTATACATGATTTTTAATACATGTACCCACCATGCATTCAACCCACCATAGATTATATGCGCTATAAAACTTTAATAATGTTAACCCCCATATATGGTTTGTAATATTCCGTTTCCATGGTTTTTAAACTTAGGTTTGTAACCCATTTCTATTTGTGCCATTATATGTTTAATATATGGTTTAATATATGGTGTGTGGCTTAAACTTTAATACCATAACATATTTTAATATATTTTTTCTTTACACCACATGTTATATATTTCATAAACCATGTTTGTGCTATGAGACTTGATACCTTAATGAAGACCTGCACGCAAGCTGATGATATTGCACATGTAGCTGCAAATGTCGTGTGTCAAGCAGTAAAATGCTTCGTGCATTGATTTTTCACAAACTTCAACAAGAAGTCTATCATTCATCCAAAGGCCAAATTCACTCATTCAAGTTGCATTGGAGTTGTTTCTGCGAGCTCTACGTAATGGCACTTCTTCCACTTGAATCTAGTAACTTTTATTTTTATTCCTTTTTAGATCCTTAATCAATTTTGGATCATTATGTTTCTATGAGTTACTGCAATTATATATAGTTTACGTGTTAGGGTTCACGAAGATTGGAAAAGGCCATAGGAACTGTAGGAACCAATCACACTGACCTATGGATGCATAAACCTGGTTCTGTCATCCCCCACTACTGCTACAGGTGAGACTACAACCTGCACTATGCGGGTTACTGCCGAAAGGGCAAGCAATTAGGGTTCTGCTGGTTGGCGCCGCTAACTCTGAACCTGGGTTAGGACCCCTCAAGCCAGCACTAAGTTCCCTGCTTAGATGATGGAATTAACAAATGTTAAAAAACTCTCATGTGAAAAGTAACTAGTTCATGCCTAGTTTGTATTATGATATTGAGCATTCAATAAACATTGAACTTGAATATGAAGGAATCATAAAGTGGATTATCATCAGAAAATACACCAAAATTAAATTTATAAAGAGAAATGAAAAATATGAAAAATTGAGTCTCTTCCTATAACAAGTTTTCTTGATCTTTGTGTCTATGGCTATATGAATGACTCTAGAATCCCAAAGTATTCTTATACACTGATTCCCTTATCATTTCTTATCAAAGGTTTGTGGCATTGATTTAATGGCCAGTATTTGTTCAAGGAGCTTGTTAAGTTTGTGTAATCTCATAACATTAATGTTGAAATAAAGTTAAAAATCTTAGTGCATAATGAGATAATAGTGATGGTTGGGTAAGAGAAAGAGTTAAAACATTTCAAGCAACTTGGAAGTGTTGGAGATGTAGACTTGATGCTTCTAGCACAAATTTCCTTCATCACATCAAAAGAGAATTTAATTTTTCATTTAATGTAGTTGTAGGTGTTTTGATGAGATTTATTTTAATTGAATAATTTGAAACCCACCTACAACATGAATTTCATCTATATATGCATTTATAGACAACAACAACAAAAATATAGCCCAAAACCAATGTTATTTAATGTTATATGCTACTACTTGCATATAGATGTCTATATGATTTAGTTAAAAGAATAAACCCAAGGAGGGCATGGATAGAATATTTCTATCAAATATAACACAAATGAATGTTGGAAAAATGCTAATATGGCTATGCTTGCTAGTCTAGGAGAAAATGCTGCCATTGATTCTGAATTTAAAGTGTGTTTACTCCATGTGTTAGATTTTAATGGTTTAGGATCCACTGCCCATGAAAATGCATTTCCACCTCGCATTTCAAATTTATAATCATTGTAAGATCTATAGTGCGGTAAATGATATATTTAATCTAGATCTCAATGATATTGTCTATAAGAATTCCATATCATGTTATCGCACTTTTTATTTCATCCGTTAATTTTAAATACCAACAACTTGTAATTATATTTTCTATGATATATCAATAAGTGGATAAATCCCTCATATTACTTTGAATCAATAATATAAAGGAAAATTACCAACATGATATGTTTTGATAGAACTAAAATGTATCTCTTCACTGGGAGTGGTTAGAGATCTACAAAATTTATTTGTTGTATTGTTATTGACACATGACATGAACATAATATGCGATGAAAAAGATAGAGAAAAAAGTGAATTAAAAAATGGAAATCTTAAGGCAAGTTTCATCAATTTAAAGAATAACTTATGATAAGTAGAAAGGAAATCTAGATCTTCGTTTTATATCATTGCCTAGTCTTACCAACTATGACATGTAAAACATGTTTTTTTTGTGCTTGTAAATTGCTTATCTAGTAAATATCTACTAGTTGCTCTTATATTAATATGTTAGTGAATTTGGTTGCCCCACCAAGAATGACATGTAAACCTTGTTCTCCCTATTTTTTCCAACTATTCATTATAGTATGTCAATTTATAGGGATTATCATCTTGTAATATTATGAGAATGACATTATGCTACAATTGAAGACATCTAGTGGGAACAACCATTAACCTCCTTGACCTAATTTTATACCATTAGACACTAACTAAGTTCGATTATATGGATAGAATCACAAGTTATAGAAACTCCCTCTCTAGGATGATTCTTCCAATGATTGTGTGTAAGGACTATTGAAAATAAAACTATTTAAGATTAAGGGCCATCAATGAAAAATATTTATAAAATATCAAAGGCTTATGCATTGCTTGGGAGGACGTCATTCTAGGTGTGTAGTTGTTGATCACTACGACTATCCAATATCTAAGTGACAACATATGACAAGGGAAATTTGGATTTTCAAAGTACTTTGTGTAACAATGATAAGGAAACCTTCCCCTTGGCATTTTTAGAGAGAGGGCACTCCTCTTTATCGAAAGAATAATTATATATACATACACATAAAATACCACATAATACAAACACAATATTCTACTTGGGGATGGCATAAACAATGGTATTGATAGCATATGATTCTCCATTGAAATAAATAACACGTGGCAGGAGAATTTGTTTCCAAATAAAATTGCACCATACTTGCAAAGAAATTAAAATAATCATTCAATTAGGTTCATTAGATTAAAAGGAAAGGCACATTTGAAATATTAGCTTGAAGCTTGAAGTATAAAATCCAAATAGCAATGTTCTCTTGGGAGTTCTCTATTGAACCTTTAAAAAATAACAAGTTTTTAAAATATTTTATAAAAAAATTATAAAAGAAAATGAATTTGTCCTAAACACACTGGGAATAGTCTCCCATGAATCAAATAAATGTAAAATATCTAGAATATAAAAGAAGCAATCGTCAAGAATTTGGCTCTAACTTCAAAGAATTTGATATGAAAGTTTGCATGAAAACTTTTGAGAAGAATTGTAAACAAGACTCATAAATGTAAAAAGAATAATATTTTATTAGTTTTGTGGTGCATTGTTGTTCAACCCGTGGCTTTTTAATTCCAGTTAAGGAACTACAATCCAAGATTAATGGATTGGTGGATTATGGATGCTACAGGCTATACATATTATATTCTAATATTGTAAATAAAAACATATTTCAATAAATATTTTTCGTTTTCCTAGTTTGTGTTTCTATGGTAAATTATTTAATGTGTGTGTGTGCGCGCACGCACGTGTGTGTGTTTCATTGCATCTTTTCTTTTTATTTTTTGATAATTCATTTGCGACAATTAAATATATAGGGTTAAATCCAACAAAACTAGCACTAAACAACAACAAGTCAATTATGATACTTCCTCTCCAATAAAAAAAAAGATCTTACAAACTTTTAGCAAATCCAAGCTATAGAAGTTGAGAGCTTCTCTAAACAAGAAGGAGCTCCACCTCACTATACCATTGCTGAAGATGTAGAAAAACAAGAGCGTTTTTGAATTTCCTATCAATCATATTAATGGGGAAGTAAAAATGAAGGACATAAATCCCTCTATGCTCCTTCACTACTAAGGATTTCCCAGTAAGCACCCTATCAGCTTCTTTTTTGAGTTTGATTTTTTGTGTATGGATTATGATGACATAGCTAATGAAAAAAAGCTCAAACTCTTTAAATCCACACTAAAATATTTATATTTTTGATGCTTCATGAGATTGGAAGGAAATGGCATCTCTAGTTGGGATAAAATGAAACAAACCTTCAAAAACAAATTTTGGATTATCATAGAGACGGAGATACCATTAATGAAATATTTAGAATGACCCACAAAGAAAATTTATCTCTAGAGGACCATGAGGAAAGGTTTCAACTCAGTAACAAGAGAGCACAAAATTATACTCTAGATGAAGAATCACTCAAACTTGTTCTACTAAGAGGAGTCAGAGAAGAAATCATGGAGACATTGAACCTATAGTCAAATGGGGACATCTACTACGTGGACTATGAAAACATCAAGTAAATTGAAATTTTCTTTGCATCTAAGATTTTGGTTTCTCTAAGTGTGATAAACCATAGTTCATTTCTTTCTCGTTTAAAGGATTAGTTTCGAGCTTTTAACTGTTTGTTAGTGCTTTTTCTTTGGGAATTTTGAGAGTTTTTAATTTCATTCATAAGTTGTTTATTTGATTATTTATTTATGTGAATTTTGAGAATACCAAAACATAATTGAGAGTGGTTTTGAGTTTCTTGTTTGTCGCTTGGAAAAAGAATGAAATTCTTTACCCTTCCTTACCTAGTTTTCATTGAATTGGAAATGAAATTTCATTTGTCATATAGTTTTATTTTGGATTGGTATTGAGTCTCTTTTCATACCATCTCAGTTGTCCTCCATACCCTTAAGTAATTTATAGCCTAAAATAAATAATTCATTAAAAAAAATTAGATGTTTTCGATTATAGTAAAATAACATTAATCTAGGGTTATAGAGTCTTGGAGTAGGATTTGGACAAGACACTCTTCAAGGTTACAAAACTAAAACTAGCTTCACTAATGAGCATAAATTCATTTTTCATATCGAATTATTGTTAGAAATCTCAATGTCTCACATGGGATTTAAGCATGCGGTTGCATCAGTAACCTATGGAGTGGTATCCCCACTCTCAGGCTACTAGTGTTCACTAAATTGTGCATGTTACAAGGGGGTCCCTTTGATAGGAATATGGTTCACTTTGAGAAATCTCTCAGGAGATTTCATGCTTATTTTCCTTGATTATGCTTATGTTTCCAATTACATATGTTACGTCGATCATTTGGTTTTGAGGTGGTGATCATAGTGACCTATCCTCTAGGACTCATACTTGGGTGACTGTGAGTGGGAATTCCCCATGTTACTTGAGGCAAATGCAAAACACCATATCAATTTTCTTAGAGACTGACACTCAACCCCATCGAGGTCACTTGCATTGTTCAAGGCTAATATATGGAGGTTGGGGTACTTTCTCCTTTATTCCTTCATTAGTCCAAGGTACTTGGGGGATTGATCGCCTCTAGAGACTTGGCTTTTATAAGGTATATTTGTAGTTGGTTTTCGTATTGGATATTTTAGGTAATTTCTAGCATGTGTTATTTGGTCTTATTTGAGTTGGGCATAGGAGTGTCTGAAATTAATTAATTAAATAAACATATATTTATTTTTGTTGACCAAAATCCCATCATTCTCAAATATTTCTAAACTTTTCTCTTAAAGAGGAGGGTCTACTACGAGAGACATCGGATAACTCGATTATCATAGGGCTTAGATCAAACTAATTTTTGAATGGATAACCTTAGTGAGAGTGGGGTACCCAAGTCCCTATAGAATTTGTAGATGAAATTATGCCACCATGTGTCAACCCACATTTAAATAGCACTCTTCGCCTCATACTTAAACAATTGATTTCTTGTTTTACAAATCCTTTTTCCTTTTCCTCTCATTGAATTTCTGGTGAGAGTGGTGCTTCTACTATGGGGGGGAATGGGTCCCTCATCACCATCCACATTGGGATTATATTTTGTGATGTATTCTTTACCAATGACCAGTGTTATAGGGTCCACTCTTATAATTTGACAACACTTATGTCCTTTCTTTGGGGCATCCCACCAATTGCTACTGCAACCTCACAAGTTTTCCAATTATTTCTACGTCACTACCTCCATAAATCTTTATGTTTGGAATAGTGGCAAGCCCAATTCAACCCACAGGAGTTGGGTGGTTTCCACCTAGTTCATCAATAATTATGGTCATAGTCTCGAGCATGTGTGTGTCATCTTTAGGGAAATTTCCTGGGGATATATGTGCATCCCTAGCCATTCTAAGTAAATATTAGTTTTGGGGGAACCTTTAATCCTTGGGGTAGTTCCATGTCTAGAGGAACACCATTATTTTGAGGTTTCCACTCCTTGGTGGGAGGGATAATGTACATAGAGGCAATATTCCTATTTTTTTCACTATGTTTATGATTTTTCGTGATGGCATTTATGCACCAGGCGGTATTCCATCTAGTGTTGGGTATAACCCCATCAGTAATCATGATTTTGTGAGTTACTTTGTCTTTGGGGGAAATTACCCTAGAGGCAATAATCCTTTCACCACAATTGCTCGACCAGGGCATCAATACTCGAGGTCTATTTTCCCCTTTAGTTAACATTCATCTTCTAGAAAATTTTCGATGGGGGAGTTGAAATGTCTATATGGAGGTCCTTCTTTGCCTTCACACATGTTTAATCAAAACGAGATTCTAGTTCTAGCATCTGTTGACTTGTTGAATTTGGACAAATTAACTAACAACCCTATTTCCACAAAATATAGTCATATTTGGAGAGGGAAGCCCTACAAGGAATAAACTAGACCAAGAGGAAACAATGGGGTAGTGGCCCACTATCACCACAACCAAAATAACCTGTTCTTCATCAATTTTCAATGATGGGAGTGGTTCCAGTATGTGATAAACATCACCTATCTCTGATATTATAAGTATAAAGTGTTAGGTGACTTAGCTAGACCCTCTACAAGAAATACACAATGAAGGTTCAAGGATCCAATAGGAGGATACTTGCTTTCTTTGTAGAGACCTATGGCTACAAGCGCAAGACTTGGAGTTTGAGAAATGTTTTGAGTGTTGGAGTATCCAAAGGCCAAGGCTAAGACAAAATATTTCCAACATTGTAAATTAGCTAGGTCTTTTCTCATGAAACCTTCAAGAAGCCCCTAATTTGAAGAAAGACAAAACTAGGATTTCTCTCTTAGGGAAAACAACTAGGGCAAGAGAATTTATGGATGAAATTGAATTCGATTCCCACTAAAAGGATAGATTTTGTGGAAAATACTATCCTCATGATGTTTAGGATCTCCAATCCCCAAAACTCACCTTACATAGGGATTCACACCAAGCCCTAGTTCACTACCTTAGCCTTAAAGGGGGTGAAATTCAAAGGAGGTAGAAAAGGGGTAAGAAAGGTAAATGATAAGAGACCAATTGTACTAGTCCCTTATCCCTTATGAGTATGGATTAAATTATATTTCAAATTAGCCAAATATCTCCTAAGGAGGTCAAAATTGTGATGCCCTAGCTACCAAAATTCCAACAATTACTTATCCAATGGAAGAAGGATTTTTCATGGGAGAGCTACCAAGAGTTCACCACTAAGGACATTCATTCACATTTCATGTATGAGTAATACATGCAATAGATCATCTAAATTTATCATTCAGTGGATATTCAACAAACTAGGGCATAAGTTTCATTCCTAGAATCAAACAAATTCCATACATTAGACATGCAAGAGATAGATATTCAAAACTTAAGTCCAGTTACAAGATAATATTCAAAGAATACGTCCCATTCATCCAAAGAATAGCTTCAAATTGAAATGATTTAGCTCTAAATATAAAAATTCATCAAAGGTCCAAATATCTCCACAAGCTCACTCATCTAAAAATGCTAAGGTAGTCAAAATAATCCAAGAATCATGTGATGATGAGATACAAGAATGAATGCCCTCTCTATTTATATGAGGTTTTCAAGTAGCTATTTTAGACTAAAATCCCTTACAAATCATAAAGTAATATCCATCCCTGCAGAGGTGGCAGACAATTGGAGCACAAGTGGCATCTTTATGGAAGGTACACATCACCCCGAATGGAATAATCTTAGAAGAAACGATCTCGAAAGTTAAAGAAGGGTGCAAAAAAATAAAGCCTTAGAAATAAGCTACAAGACATGGTGGTGTTGAGGTGGCTAAACATATCATCTTGAATATTTTGTGATTATTTTGTGTGTTAGGATGTTGATCCCCGAGGACACGTCATCTTATAGGAAACTCGCCCTAGAATAAATATATCATAGAAGAAACAATCTTGGAATTCTTTTCGAGAGGCATCAACAGAAAGGTGGGAGGACTTATTTTTTAGAGGACGCGGCAAACAAGACATTCTGGTAGAAATAAGATTGGTTCAAGTGTCAATGGTGTAATCCCATGAGAGACGTAACCCTAGAAGAAATGACCTTCGAGGAAACCCATCTCAGAAGAAATCTTCTCGGTGATAAACGAGGGTGCTTCATAGAGTTTTCGTGGAGAAATTGTTTGGCTAGAAATAAAGGCTAGGAGCTATAGTTTGGGACTAGGACGAGGTTCTATGTAAACGTAAAACCATAGTTTCATATACCTGAGTTAATGTATTCACATTAGCATTCACAATGGAAAAAATATTATTTTTTACCAGGTTTAATGAAATGATTGAAAACAAGGACAATTATGATTTAGTTGGAAATTAATTTGAATTAAAAAAAGGTAATGTTAACTTCTGGAGCATGTTCATTATGAAAACTAAAAAAATGTAGTCTAACAAGAACAAGGTTTTTAAAGAGAGAGCCCATACACGTAAGTAAAATTTGAAAAAATTGTTTTGGAATAACTTGTTCAGAGTTTTTAAACCCAACGTTTCAGACTTCTATGTGAGTCCATCTTCAGGGGAATGCTCAGATTTCTTGAGAAGATTGGATTGGACTAGGGAAAGGAAATACAAAGATATATATAATGATGAGGGTGGTGTTCTAGAGTCAGATGTTAGGAATTTAATTTTAATTTTTAATATAATTTATTAGGTTAATTTAAGAGATAAATTTGGGATATGATTTAAGCAAGTTAGAAACATGAAGATTTCTTTTTATAAATTGATTAAACTATTTTTCTCATAATAGTAATATATAATTAATTAAAATTTGTACCTTATTCGAAAAACTATTGTATATTAATTAATTTTTAATAATTTAAATACATTATGAGATGAAATAATAATCTAAGTGTATATGAATTATAAATAAATAAATGTTGAGTTTATTATTATCATTCTTATTTTTTATTTTTTATTTTTAAGGATTCTGTGTTAATTATAAGTGTGAAATAGTGATTTTTTTTGTATTGATTCTATGTTACTTAGGCTTTATGAAAAGGTCACTGCTTGTTGCAATAATTAGATTAAGTTAATAGGATTAAAATATAAGTTAATTTCAAATCTATTGGTTATGTTGTTGTGAGAGGTATGATTTAATTAAGGGTTTCCAGGTGTTGCTGATTATAAGACCTTCATCTCAATTCATATTGTTTTTTCTTTTTTCAATTTCTATGGCTTCTTTTATTTTTATTTTTAGGTAGTGTTCTTCCTTGATGACTAGTTTGGCGTCTTCCATAAAAATGTCGTGTGAGGAGGAGAAAGCATGATCTACAAGAGCGGATTTTGATGTTCTGTTTCTAGATATGTCAGCAACATGCTCCTTAAGCCTAATGTTTAATGATCTATCGGTTTCTCCTATGTATTGTTTCCCACACGAGCAAGGGATTATGTACACTCCTTTTTGAAGTCTAGGGTTTATGGGGTCCTTTGCTGAGTCTACAATTTTTCTAATAGTGTTAGGGGGAGTGAATGCAATGTTGATGTTATGCTTGCTTAGGATTCTTGAAATTTTATCAGTTGTTCCTTTTATGTAAGGTAAAGAAATTTTGGGAATGTCAAAGGTTTTCTTTTCATTATTTTTCTTTAGGGTTTGATGGATGGTTTTGTTAATGATGTTTTTATTATAACCATTGTGTTCAAAGACTTGTCGGAGGTGTTTTAGTTCAAGATTTAGGTGCTCAGGGTCAGAAATTCTAGAGGCTCTAGTAGTTAGGGTTTTAATAATTCCATATTTTTGTTTGGGATGGTGATGAGAGTTGGCGTGAAGGTATATTTTTGTGTGGTTTTTCTTTCTATACACTTTGGAGCTTAATTTCCCATGTTTTTTGGATAAGAGGATGTCAAGAAAGGGTAATTGGTTATCTTTTTCTATTTCAATAGTAAATATAATGTGTATTGAGAGACTATTAATGTGAGTTAAAAAATCCTTAAGTTTGTCCTTACCATGACTCCATTTTGCAAAAACATCGTCGACAAATCTTTTCCATTCTTCTGGGGAATAAGGAAAGGAATTGAGAGCTTTTCATTCAAAATGTTCCATGTATATGTTTGAGATTATTGGGAATAGAGGAGAGCCCATGGCTACAAGGCTCACAAAAGAAAATGGATGGTGAATTCACTTACTTCACTACAATATTTCATTACCATAATGCATAAAATAATAGGCAACAATCTAAAGCGAGGTTTTTTTCCAAGCCCGATTGATCCATGAGAATTTGGTTTCATTCCAAGCTCCATTAATGCAAAACAGACTGATGGACAAATGGTCAAAATCTTCATTAGTTTCTTGTTGGTTTTAAATAAATTTGGTCAAATAAAAACCATGAAGTAGATGAATATGATCATGGCTTCCTCCATGGACGAAATTATGAATCAAAGACCTCTGTTTAGCGAAATTAGTGAGCAGGTGGTTGGAAATCGATATTTTTGGAGAGCTGATAGCATATTTCTGTAAGTTTTTTTTATTCTCAATTGAAATCTACTTCAATGTCATGGTATGAGGTATTTTCTTTCTTTATACATGGCACCTATTACATTTATTTCACTGGATTGTTGTATGCACGTTTAAAACAGCCCATGCACTACGTGTAATTCAAATCCATTTTGCTCAGAGCAGTATTATGCTTTAAATGTGTTTATTATTATATCACAAAGATTATTTAAGGCTTCTAATGGTTTAACGTGCCTAAAGTTTCATTATGGTTACATTTTTAGTTCCACTTATTACGTTGTGGTAATCTGGCCATTTATGTAAGTTGAATACATATAGCAAAGGTTAGAAAAGATTTTATGAGATTTGGGAAATGAAGATTAGTCAATAGGAAATAACATGTAGTTTCTATGTGTAGGAATACTATAAAGGTTTCCACATAAAAAAATACTATGGAAAGGAAAATAATAATATATATATATATATATATAATTAATATATATATATATATATATATATATATATATATATATAAAAGTGATCAAGTTTCGTTTGAAATTAATATGTAATTTTTGTGGTATTCGTGAAAAGAACACGTTGAATTTGTGCTTAGTCATGGTCAAAAGAAAATATATATTGTTATTGCAAGCAATCATGGTAAAAAGTAGAATTAACTATACTATTTTTTGAAAAGAAGGCATCATTTACATAGGTTATGCACATTAAAAGATTAGTCAATCTTAAAAAGGTTGTCTGGTTTTCATGCATAAAAGATGGGTTAACTATGATATTTTCTTGGAAAGAATACATGATAACTTTACACGTTAAACATAAAGGAAACATGTTATATATATATATATATATAGAGAGAGAGAGAGAGAGAGATGTATTTTTTATAAGGTTTGCTTATATGGTTTGATCTATTGAAAGGAGATATGAACTTTGCATCCATGAAAAATACACCTATGATGGTGGATTATTTGAAAACAAATATGCGTGGAAAGAAGAATGTTATGTTAGACCTTGGAAGAGAAACAAGTAATTGCATGGAATAAAATGCATTATCTTTTCTTTGGAAAAATAGATATATCCGCACGCAAGAAAAAATGACTAACACATTAGTTTTCTTTTAGAACAAAGCATGTAATATACTTTGTAAATAGCTCTATATTGGGAAAGATGTTTTTGGAAAAGGGACTTGCATTTGCATGCACGATATTGGTATCCATTATGTTAGTTTTCCCTTAGAAGGGGGCATGCATTTATATGTATTATAATAATAGTAATAATTGTATTGGAAAGATTACTTAGTTACATGCATAAAGAAAAGTTGAGGGGCTAACTTTCTTTGAATAAAGTTTTATCTAATTACATGCACAGAAATCAAAGTGAAACACTAGTATCCTTTAAATGAAAATGGATGGTTACAGTGGTTTTCCTTTGGAAAGGAATGTGTGCTTGTGCGAGAAGGATCATAGTAATGTGGTATTTATTTTGACATGCTTGATAATTATTTGCTTATAATTAATGCATGAGAAGTGTTGTTAGAAGAAGCATGTTGCGATATTATATTTACATCTCATGTATGCACATGAATAAATGTAGAAGGATTTCTTTTAAAGACTGGTTATTGGTTGATTAATGCTTTATCTAATCATGATATCAAAGATTGTTGACAACAACAATGACAAGAAAGGATAGTGACTTGTGCAAAAGATAGATTATGCTTATCATTGTGGCAGGTAAAGGACTAATGGTTCATGCAGATTAGGGAGTGTAAGCTGCAGGATGGTCCACTAATAGAACAACCAATCCACAAAGATATAAAGATTGAAGATTTGTAGGTAAATGATATCATGATGATTGTAATAGCTTTTAGCTAGATATGTTGTATTTTAATGATATTTATTTGTAATATTTTATAACAATGGTTAAGGGGTGGACTCCCTTATAAGAAATTGAGGGGTGAACACCCACATGAGCATTTAACATAAAATTAAATATTTGATGGTTTTCACCCTACGGGATTTCCAGGTTATATCGGTGTTTGATGATGTGGTTTCTCATTGTGCTACTTTTATGATGTGGATTCCTTGCATGAACTAATGTTTATAATATCAAGTATGTGATTAACTAATCTAGTTAAAGAAATTATGAAAATGATGCGAGGTTACATCAGAAATTTTATGTTGATGTTCTACAATAGTGGTGTTAATGGTTATGTAACTTACTATTCCTTTACTAAAGTTACTCTATGAAATGATGAAGATTCTATCTAATTTTTAATGAGGAATCTATAATTGTAATTTGGACATTTACTCATGGGTAAATATTGTAAAAAAATTCTAACTCCATGCATTTTCATGTGAGGTTATCAAGGGATGTTACAAGTGGTATCAGAGATGAAGGTTGCAACATTCACGTATTTTGGGAATTGTTATGCAAAAAAGAAATCATGGTATGATACTAGTGGGCATAAACTTAGGTATGAGTCTAAAAATCTACATATCAAAATATGCAAAAGATTACTTTTAACATGAGATGCATGATGCATGTTTATAACCACATTGAAGATTAACAAGTAATAAAGTCTGTTGCAAAACTGTGTCCATGACCTTTGAATCATGTTGAGGATGAAATACAATAAAACCTTTGTTGCACCTATGAACAACTTGAGTACTCACTAGTGAAAGTGAGAGTTGACTACCAATCTTTGCATATATGACAATATTACTGATACATTTAATGAACATGACTATAGTTACAATGCACTACTTATAAATAATAAATGTATGAATGTAAAAGATGGGGAATTTCCTTGAAGATGACAATAGATTATTTTAAAAGGACATTGAAAGAACCACTTTTGATGTTAAAAATTAACAATGAGTTGAGTAGTGAGACTTGCCTGTTATAGCTAGTTGTTCATTGAGTATTCTCATGGCTGATTAGCTAGTGTTGCAGGACCAATGCATGAATTGGATTTTATTTAAGCTTATTGCAAGTTGCAAAAAAGTGATTATAACATTTACTTCATGTATCCATCTATTGGTAACAATACACTGTCAGAATTGGAAATGTTTAGATTGTTACCCTAACTGTTATTACCATTTACACATTAATGAATATTTATATATACTTTTATGCATGACCGTATTGTATGCATGAAACTAAAATGATTACGAAAGTGAATTATTATTTAAACAATGAATATTTATGACTAACGTTGTTGATGGGATTAAGTAGGGGTAGCTTAATGGCAACAAGAAAACTTGTGAAGATAAAATGTTGCAATGTGAATTGCAACCGTAAATGAGAAAGTATAATGTTATGATATGCATGATTGTGTTATTTGGAAAATAAGAATGTATACCACCTATATGTCAGTTATGTTTCCTATCAACCTAGATATTGTGGACCCATGTTGACGGTTGTAGAGTCTCCAAAATGTATTGAAAATATCATCCACTTTCACCTTTATCACCACCATTTCACTCACATGTAACAACTCCATGACCATATAACATTTCATTAGCCTTCATTTTCATAATTATATGGGTTACCTTTGTGTTTTCCAAAATTTAATGATTTCTAGTATTATAAGTGAATTAAATGGTTAAAATTTAGAAAATGACATATACTTGCTAATAAAATATTTGTAAATAATTTGCCATGTTATGGTGGTGGACTTATCAATAAAGAAATTTGTATCTGACATAATGAGTACCTTTGGTCTTGATTTTTCCATCACCTCTTCGGAACTACTTTCGGTAACATCCCTTGTTGTTAATTTGTGTGTGAATGAGTGGAATATGATAGAATAATATGCTTTGGATCTACAATACCTAGGAGTGTAAATTCACTCACGGCAACACCAAATTAACTCCAAAAAAATCACCTATTCTATCTAGTTTATCAATGCAAAAGGTAGTCACTATGAGTGAATATTGTGCTAATTTTGAGCACACGTATGAAACTTTGAGACAAGATTACCTTATTGGCCACTTGAAGTGTTCTTTGTGCTAAGGTGAAGAAGAGAGACTCAGTTCAAGCACATGTTGAATCAACAAGAGACAAAGGTTAGGGTCTTAGATCTTGGAGCTATGCAATGTGCTCTTGTCAGCAGAGAGGCTTCTCTTTGAGCATAAATCGCATCAGCAATGTGTAGTGAGCCACATGTTCCTGACTAGCAATGTACAATGCATAATTGAAGACCAGGTTGGGCATAGGTCACAAGCACAAAGAACAAGGAGATAAAGATTGTTGACTAGGAGTGTGCAATGCACTTTTGCAGAGAGATAAGTCCTTTGTTGTGCTTATGTCACATTTCTAGTGAGTAGGGTTTGAAATATTATTGCTTGGAAGATAGAAATGCATTGGTGAAAGGATCAAAGGGTTTGAGGTTGGCACAGTGCATGGAGACAAGGATTAGCTTGAAAAATTAAATAAGTGTTGAATGAGAGCAAGGAAAGAGATCCATAAGAATGAAAATACTAACATGATAGTATTCATATATACAATAGTAATCATGACGTGAATACGAAAGGTCTTGGAATGCGAAGAGAAACTAAAAACAACACATGTAAAAGAGAAGCGACACATGCAAGAACTAGAATGAGAAAAAGTGACTTGCAAAAGAAAGAGCAAGCAAAAACGACACATGCAAAAGAAATCAAAAACGATAGTTGAGAAACTTAATCAGAGAATGGCACACTTGCAACCAAGAATGCTCCTTATGCTCAAATAATGTGCAAAGCTCCAAAGCAAATGATGAATGTGAGAATGAGCTCTAGGTTGAACTCCTTATATAGGGATAGCACATGCAATTTAGGTTTAGGGTTTGTGAGTGCACTGTTGTATGGCACAAAAATAAATGGATAAGGATAAGACAATTGTCACTAATGGGCATGATAGCACTACTTTTGTGGAACACGCTCTGGTTTTCAACAATAATTGTGCACTAAACGTCAACAAGGAGTGTGCACTAATTTTCAAAAAGGAGTGCAAAGTCACTGTCTCCAGGAACTACACTATGTCTATCAAAAAGAGGTGTTCTTGCTTGTATTCTAAGAGTGTGCATTGATTGTCTATAGGAAGTGCACTCTGCCTAGTGATAAGGAGTGTATTGCATTGTCTCCAAGAAGTGAGCTAGATCTGCTTGAAATAGGTGTTCTTATGAAGTCATTAAGACCTAGGCATGTGAAATTGAGTAGTTTCAACACATGGGATTTTAGAAGAAGGCTTGAACACTTAGAAAAGTATGACCAAGGATGATTCAATGAATTAGAATGAAAATTCACATGATCGTTGAGGGGCTCCTAAATTTGAATGAAAGGAAAATTCTGGAGGGGGTTGTAGCAGCTATAACATGACCATAATTATAAAAGGACGAATTTAGGCTAGTTTAACCTGCATTGGATTTTGTGGTCCATTTGACCAAGTTTGAATGAAAAATGAGATTGTACTTTTGTTGAACTGAACAAATTTATCCTATAAAATATTGTTGGGTTTTCTCTCGAGTTTGGGTTTCCCATGTGAAAATTTTGGTGTCTATTGTGAATTATCTTTCTACTATAATCTTTACTATTTTTTTTGCATTCTATTGTTGAATATTTTGAGTGTAAGAGCTTAATGATATTATGAAATATGCTAAAGTAAGATTATATAACATTGGAAGTAATTATCATAGGCAAAAAAAATTGGTTGTCTAAATTAGCACTAGAAAATCAACAAACTGTACTAAAAACATTAACTTTAAAATAACCAATAGGGTTCTAGATGATGATGTCATTCCTAGGGGAAAATATTTTGGAGGGAAAAAGAAGAAAACTGATTTTTTTAGTTGTATTTTCAGCATATCTCCTTAAATGTCAAGTGTAGAATCCCATTAGACGTGGAATTAAATTTTGCATCAAAAAGTACCCGCTCTGCATACTTCTGAGTAGACCCACATTGAAAAAGATGAAAAAAACGTGTTGAACATGTTTTTTAATGTATTTTTTATTTTTTCGATCTAGGTCTACTCAAAAGTACGTAGAGTGGATATTCGTTGGATGTGGAATTTAATTATGCATCCAACAAGTGTCTACCCTTGACATTTAAGTAAACTTATAATGAGATAAGCTAAAAATAAAATTAAAAGAAATAGTTTCATTTCTTTTGCTTTAAACATTCATAACTCTTATTTTATTATTTTCCTTAGGAAGCCTATTTTAGACCTTAAAATTCCCTTAATGAGTCGACATGAACACCAAGAAAATCAAAGAGAGTAGGGTGAACTTGAGTTTTCCAATGAACCACCACAAGTTTCCTTATGGCCAAAAGAGTGAGGAATTATTTTTTCATTATGTTGCATGGAACGAAGAAAATACTCAAATTGAGACCATAAGGTCACTAGAGTGATATCTCAAGTTATATTTCACTTGATTTTATTTTTATAAATAGATTAGTAATAAAAGAGGGGACTTGGGGAAAGAGAAGGGGTTCCCAAAGTAGACACTTTCTAAATTGTAAACTATTTTTGATTAATTTAACATCTCCTAAGGAGCTATACTCTATTGGATATCATTGGAATTTCACCATTGTTACGTGCTTATTATTACTAATAATGATTGGTGCTTCAATTAAGGATTATTTTTTATGTTCAAACTATTGAAGCCTTGAATTGTCCTCAATTTTGACATATTCTCCCTTCTTTTCATCTACTCCATACTTGTTTTTGACATCTTTACAAGTTATAAGATCATTTGGGTCATCCTTAATTATAGAATAAGGTATCAAACATTTGTAGCTAATAATCTTTTTGAGAAATGGAAACAATAAATTCTAGTTTAATTTGTCCTTGAATTAAATTGTGAAGTAAAATCAAATTCTATTCTCATAGCAACTTGTAAATAGTTAATTAAGTTTAATTGACTTAATTAACTTGGGAATTTCAAGTTGGAAGTCTTTTTGTAGTCATGTATGTTTGATCCCTAAATTTTAGGGGTCTAGAATGAGTTTATTTGAGTTGTAATTAGATAACTCAGTTTGACTGAGTTATGGCCATTTAAACTAGTTCTAACTATTAGAGGAATTAGTAGAGGTCTAGTAGTGAGTTGGTGCACTGGTGCATCCTTGGTGTTACTCTAGCTAACTAGAGATTCACTCAAGAGAAACGCATGCATGTCATTTCATAGAAAGACCCAAGAGAAACGCATGCATGTCCTCTTAATTCGAATTGGACTTTACCTGAATTGCGTGCATGGTGTCATCAATGATGGGTAGTGTATGGTACCTAGACAGTGGAGCTTCATTCCATATGACTAGAAACAAGGAGCTATTTAGTGACCTAGAGGAGAAGGACCTCCAGATGCATATCGTGATGGGTGATGATGGGAGGTATAGCTTTACTGGATTGGGTACAGTTACCTTTCAGAGTGAGTTGAGTTCTCCTCTCACCTTGAGAGATGTTATGCATGTTCCCAGGTTGAAGAAGAACTTGATATTCGTTGCCATGTTGGAGGATAGAGGCTATGATGTGATCTTTAGTGAAGGAAAGGAATTCCTTTGTCACATATCCACGAGACAGATAAAGAGGATAGGGATTTGAGTGAAAAATTCTCTACAAGTTGGTGGTAGATATTGTGTTTCCTTGAGTGCAAAAGTAGAAAAGGTGCAGAGACTAGATATTGGTGAGTTGTGGCACAAGCAATTAGGTCACTTGGATCATGGGAATTTGAAAACCATGTAGCATATTTCTATCAGTCTTGCCAAAGGTATACTAGAACAAGTTGATACATGCAAGGGGTGTACTTTGGGAAAATTCACAAAAGCTTCCTTTCACGACAAAGACAGTCGAGCATAGGTGATTCTAGAGTGAGTACATTCATATGTGTGTGGACCATTCTCGACAACATCCACGGCCAAACACAGGTATTATGTTATATTTGTTGACGATTTTTCTCATGAATGTTGGATCTTTTTCATGCAAAAGAAAGATCAAACTTTCACATTTTGTGAATTTAAAGCATTGGTCAAGAAAGAGTCTCGCAAGAAGGTTAAATATGTGAGGAGTGATAACGGTGGTGAGTATCTCTCAAATGATTTTAAGAACTTCTATGTAGCAGAATGGATTAAACGGGAGTTGATGGCACCCATAACCCACAACATAATGGGGTAGGCAAAAGGAAGAATAGAAGCATTGTAAGGGTAGCACAAGAAATGTTGCATGATTAGGGCTCAAGCATGCAACATAGTTTCTTATTTGTAGAACATAAGCCCGCATCAGATTCTTGGGATGAGTACACAAGACGAGGCTTTCTTAGGGAAGAGACCAGTTGTTAGTCACTTTAGGATTTTTGGGTCATCAGTATAATGCCATGTGACCAAAGATGCACAAAAGATGCTTGAGCCAACAATAGAGTTGGGGATATTTGTGGGGTACACTGATACACCTTGCAACTATCGGGTGTATCTGTCGGCTAGAAGGATGACAGTGGTTCGTGGGATGTCAGATTCGATGAGGAGAAGTCCATGTGATGTTCCCTTGTGATGGATCTTCAGCTACATGCGGTTGAGGAGCCTCATATTGATGTGGAGCAGCCACATGCACAAGGTCCATGAGTGGAGACATCCACTCAAGCAGAGTCTTCCAAAGATGGGAGAAAGTGCACTAGAGAGGCTGACAGGTTATTGCGAGATGCAAGAAAGAATGTGGGAGCATCCACGTCACAGCGCAAGCAGAGGAGATCACTTGAGAGGTACATTGGATACATGGCTCTTATGAGTGGATGTGTTGAGACAGATCCATATTCCCTTGAGGAGGCAATGCAACAATTGGTTTGGGTTGATTCCATGATGGAGAAGTATGACTCCATTGTTCATAACAGTGTTTGGGATGTGGTCCCAAGACATGCAGACAAGTTAGTGGTGAGCTCCCAATAGCTTTACAAGGTAAATAAAGCAGTGGATGGTAGTGTGGAGAAACATAAGGCCAGTTTTATGGCTCGGGGATTTTCACAGGTAGAGGGGATTGACTATGATGATACCTTTGCACTATCAATCAGATCCATATTTGCACTATTAGCACAAATGGGTTGGAAGATACATAAAATGGATGTAAAGATGACCTTCCTTAATGGAAAAATTGAGGAAGAGGTGTAAATTGAGTAGCCTGAAGGTTTTGAGACCTTTGACCATGAGTTGCATGTGTGCCAATTCAATCGGGCATTGTATGGGCTAAAGCAAGCACCTTGTGCTTGGTACACCAGGATTGATATCTACTTCACCGGGTTGGGCTTCACGAAAAGTGAAGTAGATGTGAACTTGTACCACATTGTGGTGGAAGGTAAATTGTTGATCATTTTTTTATATGTCGATGATTTGATTCAGACAGGTGATGATAAGTTGATCAAGTCTTGCAAGAGAGTTTGAGATGAAGGACTTGGGGCTCATGCATTACTTTCTCAGCATGGAAGTATGGCAAGGTGATGCAGAATGTTTTGTCTCTCGGGGCAAGTATGCCAACGAGATACTGAAAAGGTTCCACATGGAGAGCAGTAAACCGATGGAGACTCCTCTAGTAGGTAACTGAAGGAAGAAGGATGCTACTTCAAGTGAAGTAGTGGAAGATACCATTTATAGGCAGCTTGTGGGTTCACTCATGTATTTGGTGAACACACGGCCAGACATGTGCTATGCAGTTAACCAGCTTATTTAAGCAATGCTTAGGCCTACCAAGCTATATTAAAAGGAGGCCAAGCATGTGTTGATATGCCTCAGAAGCACTAATCAGTATGGATTGTGGTATAGACGGACAGAGGGAGTGAAGTTTCAAGGCTTCACCGATGCAGATTGGGCAGGGAGCCCATTCGACAGGAAGAAAAAATTAGGAGGGATCTTCAGTATTGGGTCATAAGTTGTTTCTTGGTACAGCAAGAAAGAAATATCAGTTGCACTCAATTTGGTAGACGAAGAATACATAGTTGCAAGTCAAGCAACATGTGAGGCCATGTAGATGAGGAATATTTTGGTTGGTTTGTTTGGTTAGCAGATGGATCCAACTATGATTTGCTGTGATAATTAGAATGGTAACAAACTCTCTGAAACTCTGGTTTGTCATGGTTGGTCCAAGAATATTGATATTTGATAGCATCATATTCAAGATTGTGTATTGAGGCGGATTATGTTGTTGGAGTGCATTCCCACAGAGGAGCAGGATGTTGACATTTTGACGAAGGCTTTTTCAAGATGTTAATTCGAGTTTCACAGAGACAGGATCAAGGTAGTTAATAATCCCTTTCTTGTTGAGAGTGAGTGTTGAGAAATGGCAACAAGAAATTCTAGTTTAATTTGTCCTTGAATTAAATTGTGAAGTAAAATTGAATTATATTCTCATAGAAACTTGTAAATTGTTAATTAAGTTTAATTGACTTAATTAACTTAGGAATTTCAAGTTGGAATTATTTTTGTAGTCATGTATGTGTGATCCCTAAATTTTAGGGGTCCAGGATTATTTTATTTTAGTTGTAATTAGATAACTTAGTTTGACTGTGTTATGGCCAGTTAAACTAGTTCTAACTATTGGAGGAACTAGTAGTGAGTAGGTACACTTGTGCATCCTTAGTGCTACTCCAGCTAGCTAGAGATTCACTCAAGACAAACTCATGAATGTTAGTTTAGAGAAAGACCTAGTTGAGTCTAGAGTGCAAGGACAATGTACTATCAGTTGTATGATTTTCCGAGTTGTACAGATCATGCATGCGATCAGTTATGGACCTAAGTTTGGATTGCACAGTTTTGAAAGAAGGATTTCCCAATTAAATATCGGTTGATCCTCTTAGGAATTGTGAAAGGAAATAGAGGCTTAACAGGCAGCAGAATTGGCTAGGTGTTGGCTAGAGTGGGCTTGTGAGGCAGAGAATTGATTATACTTGTGCAAGGATTGTTCTAGTGAGAAACAGAATTGTATTTTCTTCTCAGATTTCTGATTAATGCAATCTAGATAGTCAAGGTTTTGAGTAGTTTCTTTCCCTAGAGAAATATTGTGTTGTGTGCGACTGATATTCTTCCTCTTGCTAATTATTGTTTTCATCGATCATTATTGGTTTCCAATGTTGAAAGTATAGTAGATTCATGTCTTGTGTTTTAGAAAATTACATGAGTTGGTGAATCTACAGAAAAATCTACAAATCTATCTTTTCCTTATGAAAATGATTGAAATATTGCTATGGCTACCAAATTGTGCAAATTACGTAGCTAATGGTAATTTCTACAACTCGGTCCATGGTTAGATAGGTTCCAGAGACTTTAAAGAAAAATAAAAGACATGGATACACGCCAAATGTCAAATACAAGGACAGCAACCTACTAGGCTTATTCAAAACATCATAAAGCTCGAGGATTTGATCGGTCAAAGTACAAGTCAACTCTTGTCCGTTCGTGTGCAAGGTTTCAAGAAAAATAGTTTCAACAGTAGGTGAGCGTGGAAAAGTGTGGCATCAATTGACTGAGCACCTGATTTCAAATTTTTGATGTGTAAACGAATATCTTTCTCATGATTTTCTACGTAAAGAGAAAATCATGAGAAAAATGATTTCTATTTCAATTTAAACACCTAATTGTCACTTAGTGAACTCGCCCTTCGACATTTATTTATTTGGTTGTTAAAGATTAGGAACAGTATAAATATTTCTTTGATATAGAAGATGATGAAAATCAAGAATTTTAAGTTTGTACTCGTTTGAGATTCAAAACTTTGTTAATACAATACTATTTTCCATACTTGAGTTATAAATGCATTGGTGACTAATTTAATTTTAGTTCATGCGTACCTTGCACTCAATAGGAGGGCCCCCTAAGGCCATAAGGTAGTTTAGTTATTCAATTTTATTCCTTTTTAGAAGTTGGTTCCACTTGATTTGTAATTGTCCTGTGATTTGTCAATGTTCTACTTCCAATCATTAGTTTGTTTACTCTTAGTTTATTTCCATAGGTTGGACGCTCATAATCAAAATTTAAAAATCGAAAACATTTTCTTAATTAAGTTTATTATCTTGCATTTGCTACTTAGTCTCATATTTAAGATAATGTTCAAATTAGATCTAATCATAGTAAGCACACATTAGTAATCTACAAGATTTGTAGTCTAGATTTGAATCATTGTTTTCAAGACCATTTCAATTCTTCCTTTTAGTTATATTTATTCATTATGTTATTAGAATAGAATTTATTCCAAAAGAATTTAGAATAATCTCATTTCTAGTCAAAAGTGGAATATATTTATCACATGTCAAGTAGCATATATTTTGTATTTGGTTTACTAGAATTAATTTTCAGTTTTGTCAATTAAATTAGTTTTTCAAGTTGGTTCAGTAGCATAATCTTTTCATTACGCAAGATAGAATAGATTTACAATTCATGTTCTTATATTAAATATTTTAATACATTGCCTTTCAATTTAAACAAGTCTTATAGAAAGAACATGTGTGCATACTTGATGAGAGAAAGTCTTGAGTAGATTGGAGTTATAATTTGCATTTGAATTGATAAACTAGGATTTAATTTCTTGATTAAAAATAAACCTTCTAGCATATATTGTGAACATACACTTCGCAAGAATATGAACCCCAAGTTTGAAAATTTAATGACATAATTTAACTATCAATTAAATTTCCCAACACAAACATTCTTTTAGATCTATCACAAAGGCATCTTGTTTTAAACGATATGAACTAATAATTATGGTTCATCTTTAAGAAAGATATATGAAAAGAGTGATCAACCAAGACAAAACAAATAAGAGATAAAATTGAAAATAATCCTAAACCTATCGCAAGAACCAAGAAGGAAAACCTAAAAAGCTTAAATAATTGAGGAAAAGATTTTATAATATATTATTAATAGTATAATATGAAAAAATTACATTAATATATTATTAATAAAATTAATAACAAATAGTAATAGGAATAACTAATTAATCATAAATTATAATGTTACTAATAATAACATAGGAGTATAATGTTGTTAATAATAATGTAGGAGTATGAATATTATTTTAATTTCCCAAGGTACAAGTCCACAAAGGGACATAGTGGTAAGGGCTAGCTCACTTGGTTGAATCCTTGTCATTAAAGAACCTATGTTATTTAGAGTTTGCAAGTTCAATTCTCTCCATACTCTATGGGTCAAGCTTCGTGGTTTAGTCAACAGGAAGTGATCCTTTCGAGTAGATCTTCCTACTACAAATATGTCATGGACGTAGCAGTCACCAACCCTATGAACCACAGTGAAAAAAAAGGAAAAAAATCCAAATAGGAACACTAAATAATAATATTAGCTTTAATAAAGGTAAATTAAAAGGTAACTAAATAATGATAAGAATTAATAAATGTTATAATAAAGTACAACTTGTGAATAATAACAGTATTAAATTATAAACATGTGTGAAAGTAATAATAATAAATAAAAATAAAAATCATCATAGTGTAATCACAATGACAAAAATATAATTGTAACAAGAGCCAAGCGGTGGCAATGTCACTGGCTTTTTTTTTTTGCACATTGCCACTAGTAGCTTTTGTTTATTGTGCAATAAGACATTTCAAAAAAATCTAAAATATATTTATTAAAAAAAACTTAATATAATATTCTATTTAATAAAAAAATCTAAAAATATAGCTGATACCAAAATCAAAATGCAACATTATATATAGAATATTTCATTAAATAAAACTTTTTAGTATAATTAAAACATTTTTTAATCAAAAACAAAATAATAAACTATTTTTTTTTGCAGATTGCCACCATGTAGTTTTTGTTTAGTGTGCAATATGACATTTCAAAAAAATTTAAAATATATTTATTAAAAAAAACACTTAATCTAATATTCTATTTAATAAAAAAAAACTAAAAATATATTTGATACCAAAATCAAAATACAACATTATATATAAAATATTTCATTAAATAGAACCTCTTAGAAAACAATTGACAAAAAATTATAAATGGAATCATGTTAACTTGCTTTAATGAATATGATATTTGTTAAGTTATTTAATAATTCCCTTAGGTGTACTTCTAAATTGTTTAAATTTAGTTGCCAAGGGTTCCATAGAATTGGAGGCGTGCATGGTTTTAGATTAATTCTTTTTAAAAGTTAAAAAATAAATTAAAAAACATATGACCATCTACATGTAGAGTTGTTCTTTTATGAATTCTCTTCCTACTAATGTATAGAGAATCTCATTATTAATTACTTTTTATTGAGCATTTTAACCTTTAAAATTGTGATGTTGGTGATACATACTACTTAATGTAATAATTAAAGATTCAATCTATACAATTAATTTTTTTAAAGTTAACCTAAATAATAATTAAGGTTTTGTGTTGCCAACTCACTAAAGACACACATAATAGTAATTTAAACTTGATGAAAACAATTAGTCATGATGATTAAGTATATAATAAAGTAGTGTGTTCTTTTGGCCAATCTATAGATGAGGGAAAAAAAAATTATTATTAATGGTCAAATAACTTTATGAACATAAAATTATAGTTAATTTATAATGATTTTGATTCTAAGAAGTTATGGTTTATTTATTATAGGTTTTGGGGTTTTCCGATCATATTTATGATATTTGTTATCACTTTGTTGAATCCATAAATATTTTCACTTAAAACTTATTTTAAACAACAAAACATTATAGTTTGACTAAAAATTGTTTCACCATATTCCAACTAAAAACTTTAAAAATTAAACAAAATCTTTTAAAAATAATTATAATTATATATAGAAATAAAAATATTATAAAATAATTATTGAAATTACAATTCTGAATTGGAATTATTATTTTTAATAAAATTAAAAATTCCTATAAACCATATTATGGTATATAATAAATATTGACGATATGTCTTTAAAAGCATACAATTTCATTTCCCGAATCATAATCCTTATGAACAACATTATGATTTGTAATACATCTTAACTATAGCACGTTGCAAAATTTTGTTTTGGGTTTCACGCTGCATGTATATTATGGTTCATAATACACCTTAACTATATCACCTCGCAAGAATTATGTTTTGGTTTTCCTATTGCGTATATTATAATTCATTGTCGTTGAAGAATTTTATTGGAGAGTGCCAAACATGTATTTTATTTTAGAGTGTCAAATATTTCTTCATTGTTGCTCAATGTAGGACGTATAAGAAATTGTGTAAATATTGGCGATCTCATACAACGTTGTAATGGCCACGCATGAGATCTAAAATTGAGCAAAACTGTGAGTAAATGAGAGATTAAAATTTAGATTATCTACCATAAATTTGTTGGTGCAAGTTTAAATCTATTATTAAAACATTTAAAATATGAGTAATTGGGAAGGTACAAAATTAATTTATATTAACAAAAATTTAGACACTCTGGGATAAATTTGTTGGTGGAAGTTTAAATTTATTATTAGGACATTTAATTTAATTTAATTTAAATATGAGCAATTGGGAGGGCACAAAATTAGTTTATATTAACAAAAATTTAGACGACCTCGAATAAATTTGTTGGTCCAAATTTAAATCTACTATTAGGACATTTAATTTAACATAATTTAAATATGAGAAATTGGGAGGGCACAAAATTAATTCATATTAACAAAAATTTAGACTACCTAGAGTAAATTTGTTGGTCCAAGTTTAAATCTACTACTAGGACATTTAATTTAACATAATTTGAATATGAGCAATTGGGAGGGCACAAAATTAATTCATATTAACAAAAATTTAGACAAGGTCAAGTAAATTTGTTGGTCCAAGTTTAAATCTACTATTAGGACATTTAATTTAACATAATGTAAATATGAGCAATTGGAAGGGCGTAATATTAATTCATATTAACAAAAATTTAGATGACCTGGAGTAAATTTGTTGATCCAAGTTTAAATCTACTATTAGGACATTTAATTTACATAATTTAAATATGAGCAATTGGGAGGTCACAATATTAATTCATATTAACAAAAAATTAGACGATCTGGAGTAAATTTGTTGATCCAATTTTAAATCTACTATTAGGACATTTAATTTAACATGATTTAAATATGAACAATTAGAAGGGCACAATATTAATTCATATTAACAAAAATTTAGACGACCTAGAGTAAATTTGTTGGTCCAAGTTCAAATCTACTATTAAGACATTTAATTTACATAATTTAAAGTCTTAATTTACATAATTTAAATATGAGCAATGCAATGGAAAGATCACAATATTAATTCATATTAACAATTAAATATGTGGGAAGGAATTTTTTTGGTTAGTCTTTAAACCCATTTCATAACATCCTCAAAAAATGCATGGATCTCTTAGTTAAACAGTGTAAAGAGCAAGCGTATGATATCCAAAATTGAACATGCACGTGATGACAACTCGAATTCTTCCTCTAGTTTTGTACTAGACTAAAGCTTGAATTCGGAGACACAAATTGTACTCTTAACACCTGAATGGAGGGAGAAATAAACATGTTTGGGACAAATAGGGTTGGTGATTTAAGGAAAATATTGTGAAATTTGACTATCATAGTTTGTTGAGGCTTGAAATGTGAGTCAATACGAAATGCGGGTGAAGCTGATGGAACAGGACAACTTATGTATGGCCTAGGCCTCTGTATCCTGGTGTGGGTGCGGTCATACCTCAGCAAAAAAAATTAGAACGAAACCCTTTAACCCTAAACTGAACCTTGTAAAATCTTCTTTTTTTCCAAATTTTTGATATATGATCAAACTAATGTCGTAACGTGGTCACCATATGTCACTGGTCAAAGGCAGTGACATAACAGTAAGTATTAAAAGTGAAGTGGTATCAATAAGATATAAATGGCATTAATAAGGTATAAATATAATAGTATGGTATTAATAATAATATGATAGTATTAATTATTAATAAAGGGTAGTATAGTAATTATGTATAGAGATTAAATAATAATAAGGTGGCTAAGGTTAAAAGATATATAGAGAAAAAAAAATTGGTTACAAGGAAAAATATCTAGATGATAACACGGGAACTTGAATGTGTTTTCTACTCATTTTGTCATACATCAATGAATGAATGTAGTCTAATTCATTCTTGTTTTATTTATTATTGTTTTTAACCAATTTTGTGGTTGTTCTAGGTAACAATAGCCTTGCAACTTAGTGGAATTTTATCGCTCACTAAACAACATCCATAATATAGATAGGTGGCTTTTCTTCCTTTTCTTTCTCGCATTTGTTGTCTTACAATCCGTTTTGCTCTACCAATATCCATCCCATAAACCTTGAGAGGTCTATTCAAATGCTCAGTAGCCTTTAAGTGATTTGTTGAGTGAGGAATTTTATTCTATGCACTACCTAGGAAAACCATCTAGTTGTTAATAAAATAGTCTCATTGACTTTGTAATTCACAGTTGCAAAATAATCAGAATTGCGTGACTGTGCAGAACTTTGTACTTTTTTTAGCATTTTCTCTCTAATTTCTAAGTGTGGGGGCAGCTAATAATAATATTCCCCCACTCCAAATATCTTGTGGGTTACTATAGGTTGTTTAGATTAGAATTAACCACTAGTAAAAGACCAAAGTTTTCTTTGCCACATAGATGACCATCATTACTTGATAATTCATTTTCAATTATTAGATTGGGACTTGAAGTGGAGCTCTTATTTGAAAATATTTTCTTTCCCTTGCACCCTTGGTGATCAAGTGGAATCAGAAAATATTTGGGAGCCATTTTCACCTCCCTTGGGACTAGAGAAAAAATCATACAATTGAATTAGGGGAATGGAAGTGTTCCCATATATGCACATGATTTATTTATTGCAAGGGAAAATATCACATAAGTTAATTAGTTGGAAAAATTAAGGATCATAGTATATCCACATCTTTACAAATTATTAAAAATTTGGGATTTATATGTCTATCACCTTGCACATACTCACTTCACACACTAAACTACTTTTAGGTTTTTCTTACAAGAGTATCTTTTTCCCCTGGCACCCTTTGTAATCTGGGGGAATCAAAAAGTTAGGTAGATCCTTAGGAGGTTTGTCATCATTTCACACCCTAAATAAATGGTTTTGGCCCATCCTCCCAACTCAAAGCCACTTAAAATTCACTCTAACTTAATACATTAATTTCTCCCATCATGGGATCAAAAAATAATTTGTGTAGCCTAAGTTAGGATTCTAGGGGTAGGAAACCAAATAATCCCCTTTAGTCATTTTATATTGGAAACAAAAAAAAAAATCATAGGGAACTTGTTAAGCAACTAGCTCACACAATAGAAGAATGAAATAGATCAACAACTTCAAAAGTAGCCTCTTCAAGGGGGAAACCTCCTTTACATTACACAAATGAACAATTCTTGAATGATACAAACGACAAGACCTCCTTTCTGTATATATGAGTCTAAGGGGTCACAATATAATCATAGCCGACATAACAATAATAACGTAAGGGCACAACAATAACAATAGTGGGCTTCTTTGGGGCACAATAATAACAATATGGGGACAACATGGGCACAACAATAACAATAAGGGGCTACAGTAACAGTAATAATAAGGGAATACACTAGTATTATAGGGACCTAACATGCCCCTCTCCTTCAAAAAAGTGTTGTCCTCAATGCTTGAGTATTTCTGGATGCTTCTGTATAAAATTCTCATCCTCCCATGTGGAATCTTCAATGGGTAAGTTCTTCCACTTGATGAGATACTTTGAAATTGATCGATTTTGTAGCTGTCAAGTCCTTTTTTCAATGGTTGCTTTAAGTTCCAATATGATTTTTCCTTCCTCGTCAAGTTTTGGTAATATTGTTTGAACTATCATCTTGTCACCTATAACATTATTTAAGCATGAAACATGGAAAATTGGGTGCACTCGAGAAGATGCAGGAAGTTCCAATTTATATGCCATAGTACAAATCTTTTTCAACACCTTGTACGGACCATAATACTTTGGTGATAATTTATTATCCTTCTCAGCTTGCTTGAGGGACATTTGTTTGTATTGTTGTAGTCATGGAAATACCCAATCACCTACATCAAAACTTCTTTCGTTGCAATGTTGATCTGCCTGTTGTTTCATTCTATTATGTGCCAAAGTGAGGTTATCCTTTAAGAGATGGAGAACTTTTTGTTAATGCTCGATGTGATCTTCCACTGCTTGAACGTTAGAATTTTATCTTAAATATGATGTGATGGACGGTGGATGATATCCATAAAGTGCCATAAATGGGGTCATTTTTGTTGCAGTATGGAAGGAAGTGTTATACCACCATTCAGCGAGAGGCAACCATTTGACCCATTATGTCTATTTATCAGATACAAAGCAACGAAGATATCCTTCCAAACATTTGTTCAATATCTCAATTTGTCTATTAGATTGAGGAGGATAAGATGAACTATGAGCTAACTGAGTACCTAGAGAAGAAAACAATCAAGTCCAAAAATTTATAGCGAAAATAGGATCTCTATCGCTTATAATAATATTTGGGTTTCATGTAGCTTTTGAATTGTTTCCATAAATGTAGTAGCAACTGTACTAGCTTTAAATGGATGAGATAATGCACAAAAGTGTGCATACTTGGTAAGTCTATCAACTACCACCATGATGACACTCGTTCCTTTAGACTTGGGTAAACTTGTGACAAAATCCATTGAAACCTCATCCCAACGATGACTTGGAATGGATAAAGGTTGTAATAAACCTGAGGTCTTAATTGTCTCAACTTTATTTTGTTGGCAAACCAAACATTCTGCCATGAACTTTTGAATATCAGATTTAAGGCCATCCCAAAAAAAATCCTTCCTAACCCTATGGTAAGTTTTTTAAAATCTTAAATGCCCTCCTAAGGGACATGTGTTCAATTCTAGAAGAATCTTGTGTTTGAGTTGGGAATTCTTACAAAGGTATAAGCGATCTTTTTACCATAACGAATCATTTTTCCAACTAATGTATCAGATGTAATGGGATCTTGCTGTGACTTTTGAATGGTTTCCCACACTTCTTCGTCATTCTTTCATTCATCCCTTGCTTCGTTTATCCAATCTGGTTGGATAATAGAAATGGCACAAAGCAATTCTTCCACATCCTCATCCTTTCTTGAGAGTGCATCTGCAACAACATTTTGCTTCCCTTTTTTGTAGATGATTTCAAAGTCATAACCCAACATCTTTGTTACCAATTTTTTCTACTCTTGTGAAGATAATATTTGTCATAAAAAATATTTAAGACTATCATTATCTGTTTTTACCTTGAAGTGTCTTCCCATTAGGTAAGGTCGTCATTTCTTAAGTACATGTAGTATTGCCAACATTTCTTTCTCATAAATAGCTTGGTGTAAATACTTTCCTTTGATTGGACAACTTTCAAAAGCAATGGGTCTTTCATCTTGCATTAAAATAACACCAATTTCATTTCCTAAGGCATCACATTCCACAATAAAGGTTTTTTTTAAGTCTAGCGTAGCTAAGACTGGTGCTTGGCACATTGCCTCTTTAAGATGTTCAAAGGCTTTCGTTGCTTCTGGAGTCCAAGAAAATGCATCTTTCTTTAGTAATGTTGTTAGAGGTGCTGCTATTCTCCCATAATTCTTAACAAACTTGTGATAATACCCTATAAACCTGATAAATCCTCACAAATGCTTTATGGATGTGGGGATTTTCCATTCCTTAATGGCTTTAATTTTGCTAGGGTCTACCTTAACACCTTCATGAGATACAATATGACCCAAATATTCCACCTCTTGTACTCCAAAGAAACATTTGTAGGTTTTTGCATATAATTGTTTCTCCTCCAATAGTTTGAGCACTCCATCAACATGTTGAACATGATCCTTCCAAGACTTTTTGTAGATTAACATATCATCAAAAAATACTAACACAAATTTTCTAAGGAAGGGTTTAAAAATGGAATTCATCAAACCTTGAAATGTAGAAGCTGAATTGGTAAGGCCAAAAGGCATAACCAAAAATTCATAATGACGCTCATGAGTTCTAAATGTTGTTTTTGGAATGTCTTCAGTCTTCATTCTAATTTGATAATATCCTGAACGAAGGTCCAACTTGGTGAAGTAAATTGCTTCATGCAATTCATCCAATAATTCATCAATGACAGGAATGGGAAATTTATCTTTAATAGTGACCTTGTTGAGCTCCCTATAATTAGGACACATGCACCATGATCCATCCTTCTTGTGCACCAATACTATAGGAGCAGAGAAAGAACTTTGACTAGGTTGAATTATACCAGCCGAGCTAGCATTTCTGCAACCATACGTTCAATTTCACTCTTTTGGGCATTGGGATATCTGTAAGGCTTGATGTTTGGAGGAACAATTACTGGAATCAAATGAATAGCATGATCATCATCATGAATAGGTGTGAGGCCTTTTGGAGTCTCCAATACCTTGGAATGATTGTCCAAGAATTTTTGGATATCTGGAGAAGCAGATGATTTCGATGTGGGAACCTCTAGCAAACATAATTATGCAATTACGCCACGTTGTTCTTTATAAGATTTGTCATGTCGTTAGATCTGATTATCTTTCCTGTTTTCCCTACGATTTCCCTTAATTCAACTTCCTTTCCTTGTGAAAAAAATTTCAAGAAAAGTTCTTGAAAATTAAAATCTATCATACCCAAAGATTGTAGCCATTGGACTCCTAGTACAACATCAGCACCACCCATTGGAATGGAAAGAATTCAACTATTCAACACATATTCTCCCATGGATAGCTTGATATTATGGCACTTTCCAGAGAAATTTATGGTTCCTCCATTTGGAACCATCACTTGACACTCTGATGCTGGATATAGGAAGCAATTCAATTCCTTCGCTATCTTACAATGAACAAAATTATGGGTACTACCCGAATCAATCAACACTATTACCTTTTTCTTCTTGATATGTCCTTCTATCTTGATAGTTTGAGGAGTGGTAATTCTAGCCAATGTATTACAAGATATGGTCGGATTCATTTCTTCTTTCTATAGGGTTTGTTCCATGTGTGTAGCCTCTTCTTTTGATGTTTCTTATTCCTTTTCTTCTTCCTCTTCACAATCTATGTAAAATAATTTATTCTCAACACACTTATGACCTTTAGTGTATTTTCTATCACAATTGTAACAAAGACCTTTTTCTCTTTTTTCTTCTAATTGGTGTGGTGTCAACCTTGCAGGTTGTGGAAGGCTACGGGTAACAACACTTCAATATTTATAGTTGTGATTGATAGGCTTCCTTCTTGCCATAATTTTGATTTCAAGTTTTCTTGCCAACTTGAATGTCTTCTCCAATGAATCAGGTTCCCAAAGGAAAACCTCATGTTGGATTTTATCCTTTAAATTCCTTATGAACACATCAATCCTATGCTCCTCTAGAATATCTTTTACCCTTATATTCAATTTTTGGAAGTCCTCAATGTGCTCCACCATTGAACCCTTCTGTTTGAGATTAATCAATTGGCTAAAAAAGGTGTTTATTTTTGTATTCTCATAATGTGCCATCATTTCTTTCATAAAAATTGCCCAAGTGACAATTTGTTCACGAGAGCAAAGCCATTGATACCATACAAACTGATTGGGTTCCAAATATAAAGTCACAATGCATACCTTTTGTGTGTTTTGTACATTATGGAGATTAAAATATTTCTCCATCTATAGTACCCATGTTACAGGATCCTTGTCATCAAACTTCCTCATATTTATCTTTGGAACATGGTGGGTCTTCAATCCATTATTAGATTCTATGAAATCATGACTAACATTTCTTTTGTTCTCATCATGAGTTTTCTCTACTACCTTTTCACCATTAGGAAGCATTTCTTGTAGCAACTTTGTCAAACCTTCTTTCAAACCTTCAATTTATTTCTTCAAATCTTCAATGTTTACTTCTAAACCATCTATCTTAGCTTCCACTCCATCCATCTTAGCTTCCATTTCATTCATCTTAACTTCCACGTCTTTATTTGAACCATTCATCTTAGCTTCTGTCACTTTTTGTGAGAGTGAAATTTGTTGCACTTGGTCTCGTAATTTCGATATATCATGTTGTGTTTCTTCCTCTTCTTCATGACTCATGCTAGAGATTTTAGGTTGCTTACTAGGTGTTTCCATTTTCTTTCTTCAGGGCATCAATTAATGATAAATATGATTCAATGTGCCCTTTGAATCACTTCAAACAAATTTTTCAAACCAAACTTATGCAAAAAAATTAAAAAGATTACACACATATTTTCTCTTTGTAGGAGCTCGATATTGAATCTATTTTATATCTATAATTTCAAATCTCCAAGGTCTATAATTTCTTCCTATGATCCTCTTTCCAACCCCACACGTCTGATCCATATTGGATTCTCCAACAAAGAGTTACGTCAAATCTCCCACAATGACCTAATTATAGACTAGTTTAGTAGAGCGAACTTGTACGAAGTTCTATATGTGATTGTTTCAACCTTCGGACCTGAAAATGATACACAGAAAACTGTAGTCCATTCTCTTTCTGTAATTTTTTATGAAATTTCAATCCGATGCTCAGAGAAAAAACTATAACGATTTTCCCAAGGTGACATGTTTGAGATTGAATTCGGGAGCCTACAAAAACCCTAACTTCCTCAGTTCATATCTCCGCAAATGTAGCGATACAAGATCCAAAATTCGATCTTGGGGCTCATCCCGCTTTAGGCTCAAATGGGTTTTAATTTCATCTTATGAAGAGTCGTCGAAAAACATATATAGCAAAAAGACTATGATGACCTATTTGAAGCAGCGAAACCCTTGAATCTAAAGCTCTAATACCAATTGTTATGCAATTAGCTCACAAAATAGAAGAATGAGATAGATCAACGACTTCAAAAGTAGCCTCTTCAAGGGGAAACCTCCTTTACATTACACAAATGAAAAATTCTTGAATGATACAAATGACAAGACCTCTTGTGGTGTAGGTAAATTCTTAGTGCGGACACAAGAAATTGCTCTAGCCTGAGAGAGTGGGTCTAGCCACAAACAAAGAATCTATGGGAAATATCCTTAAGCTAGAATCAATTAAGAGGGCCTACCTCTTAGAACATTATTCTGCTTGGTGATGATCCTGCTTCCTCACTCCATCTATCTTCCATTTCCTTCCTTTGAATGCCTAAAACAAGCAAACAACAACAATAACAAACATGATAGCATACAATATTGTATTCAATCTACTTAATAGGTCAAGGAACATTAAGCCATAAAGATGTAAAATGACATTTCATATAGGAAATCAATCAATAGTTGCATTTATATAAATCAGAAAGAGATTACAACTGGTGCCTTGACATTATCCGGGTTCCCACACTTCTGCTAGCACTTCATGGATAGCCCCAACAATGGAATTTTTAAGGCCTCTTTCCCTCTATTTTCAAACCAAACCAAATCACACTATTCTCGCTCAAACATACACTAGAAAGCTGCAAGCTATGGATGACTTATTAATTATTCAAACTGCTCCAAAACTCCAACTAACTTTTGCTTGGGAAAAAGAGAGGTTTATATAGCTTGATGGATGGGAGATGATTCCTTTCATCATGGGAGAAGGTCTTATCTCTTGAGGTTGTTCCATCCTAATAGGGGAAAGGAGCCCAAACTGACTTCCTCGGCTCTATTCGGCCCAACCATCTACCAGACTTTCATTACGAAGCTTCTAGACATGGAAGCTTCGGCTCCTTATTTAAAAAACCTTCCAAAAGAGGATCGACATGACTACAAAAGGGCTTAGTCGATCTGAACGATGCGAGGGTTAGTTTTAACCTCTGTAAATCAGTGCGAGGAGAAAACTGGTTAGTAGTGTCGGTCTTGTAAATTGGGATAAAAGGAAGATTCTTGGGAAATGATGCAAAGGGGAATTATTCTTCTCATGAAGAGGGACATACTGGGAGTTTCTTCATGATGGGAAAGCATATCAGGTACACTATAGAGGTCCTCTAGGATCGTAGACGAGGAGTATAGCGACAATCAAAAAAAATGTTGTGTAATAGATGCCCCCTAAAGTTTGAAGGCTGAACTAGAGTAAGGGGTGAAATGCTTTACAAGTGGATGTGGGGAAATGGAATCCATCATTGGAAAACCTGCTAGAAAGCATAGATACATATACATTATTGAAAACTTTGACAAATGATACATGAATCGTGGCATGGAAGCAGCCATCTATAGAATGATCATGTAAATGGATCCAAGGCATGGATGCAGCCATTTAATAGAAAGGATCATAATGAAAAAAAGGTATGGTTGCAGCCATCCAATAATGAGAAGGATCACATATAAAAACACACAGTATGGTCGCAGCCATCCGTCTAAATGAGACATGTATATCAACATGATCATGTCACATTGCCTCGCAACCTGGACTGGTGTAATCTGAACCCAGGGTCTTGCGCTCCAAACGATCCAATCAAAGTACAAATATTAACATGTGAATGAATTTGTTGAAGTCGAACACGCTAGGAAGTCACTTGATTACCGGTCAGTGATGTGAACCATTAACAAGCACGAGAGAAACCACCAATAATGACAATGGATCTTGAGGTACTAGAAGCACAGTTCACGGAATGTGAATAAAGGAAATGATTTCGAACACCTGTGAAATCACCCGATCGAAATCCAATGATGTGAACTTGTCGTTGAGTGTGAAGAACTTGCCATTAGGGCATGCAAGCTCTAAGGTATGGGAAGGGAGTATCTTATCCATATTCCTGGATAATGAGCTGAAGTCGACAGGAAGTGACCGTGTCAAAGGAGGGCCATGATGTATCCCACATCATTGACACAAGAAAAATGGATGTAAATGATTTTAGATGATACAAAGAATCAGAAGTAAGTGTAACTGCAGAAGGACTGACCCTTGAACATATCGGCGAGACGATTTCGAAGTTTGGCAGTGGTTGGATCCATAAGATCGGTGGTCTTGATGATGTGGAAGAGATCAAATGGAACGCAAAAATGAGCGGCCCAACCCAGGAAGGTCAAATGAAAAGGAGGATATCCCAACCCAACACGAAAAAGAAAGTGTCATGTTCAAGAGTGAGTTGCTGACACGACTAATAGAATTTCCAAACTTTCCCCCACCATTTCTAGCAGGTACTCCAATTATTTTTTATTGCAAGCTTTAAGGGGATAGCATATGTTTGCACTGTAAGTTCATCCTTTGGACAAATCTGACCTAGTAACTTTAATGAGCCCTAGGAAGGAGAAGCTCACGTTCATCATGGTGGCAAATCCAATGTCATTTAATGTTTTAACGAGTCTGACAAAGGGGTAACTTGGTATCTTTTTCATGTTTAGAGAGTTTGAAAAAGACATGGAAAAGAAAATTCCACATGGTCCCTTTTCGTACATTTTTGTCTCTTGAGCCCAAAAAGGTGGAAAACAATACTTGAGAGAACTGCTTGACCATTTTAGTCAAGGAGTACCTTTTCTCGTAAATATATCATCCTAGCCCAAAAAAGGGTAAACGAAGTTTCGTAGCCTTTAACGAGTTCAAAAACGACAAGAGCTCGGAAACCTTTTTGTGTTTTAAGAGTCAAAAAAGAGTTGAAAGAAGACCCCCCATTTTTATTCTCTTTAACGAGCCAAAAAAGGGAAAAAATACTTGGAAACCTTTTCATCTTTTACGGGTCAGAAAAGAACTTAAAGGTGATTCATCCTGGAGGAACGAGTGGTATAAAGGGTAGCAACTAGTTCCAGCAATAAAGGAACTGCTCAAAACATTTAATGGTCAAGAGGTTGGCTAATAAAACCACTCATTGTTGCAGTTCCTTGGGAAAGGAAAAAACAACCAAGTGAAAGCATATGATCGGCCAAAGAGATGGTGGTGATGGAATGGAACAACCAAGGCTCATCTAATAGAAATTAGCTGATAAAAACGACAATCACGAGATGTCAATTGGGCATGGGTTCATTTTTACACAAGCTTGAACCATGGATAACTCCGCTTGGATTCGGTTTCATATTTACACAAGCTTGAAATGAAAAACTATGCTTGCTATAAGTTTGCATGCCCCCATCATAATGACTCAATCAAGGTACATGCCCCCCAAGCTTCATTTCATTCAGCTAGGTGGATGGAATGAAGGTTCACTTTCGAGATCCAGGAAAGACTCGACTAGGATTTTACGAGATCTTAATCAAAGACTCGATTTGGAAAGGGATTTGTTTCATTTTTTAACGAGGTTGATACAGGAACAAACTATCCTCAAACATCCATTTCATTTTTTAATGAGGTAGATACAGGAAGAAACTATCCTCAGACTTCTTGATTAATTTTTTAACGAGCTTGACACAAGACAAGGACCTATGCTCACATCCCTTGTTTCATCTTTTAACGAGGTTGACAGAGGAACAAAATATCCTCGGGATAACTAATCTTGGACCATACAATAACATGGCTCCAAAGAGGTCCTCACTAGATGGGAGAACTACACTCTGGGAGGAACACATGTCAACTAGCACAAATGACATATCAGGTTCCAATGCCCCCAGTACATAATGTATTATACCATCTATGTGATCATTAGCATATGTGGAGATGGAATGGGTAGCCACATGATTTACCTATGGTGGAGAAGGTACTTCTTGCAAACAAGAGCTGATAGGGGACGATGGTTGCAAAGGAGGTGCCTGGTGACCAATGAACGAGTGTTGATCAATAGTCACAATTCTCCCTTTGTGTGGAAAACAAACCACATGGAAAAGTGAAGAAACAAGAGCTCCTGTGACATAAACATAGTCGCCGAAGAAGAGGATTGAAATCTAAGGGACCTTGGACTACCATCGCGTCTATATAGACGTTCTTTCCTCCCAAAGTAATAGGGAACCTTGGAAGAATCCCTAAGGGTTGACTGGTTCCTCCGTTGAAAGCCAACAGATTCTGGGTGACAATCACAAGCTGTGGGGAACCCAAAGGTTGCCAAGTAGTAGAAGACATAATGCTAACAGACATGCCTTCATCTAATATAGTGCCATGTACTACCATATTATACGCCTGTACTGTGATCTAGAAAGGCACATAAGATGGGAGTAGAAGGCAGCCAATTGACTCCAATCAAAAGAAACGACAGAATTACTTGGTAAGGGTATCATATGATTGCTCCCATGCTCTGCAGGAATAGAAGAAAGAATCTCCTGAACAACCGAGACGGCAGGGTCACTCTTTGATTCATGAGAATCTTAGGATATGAGAAGAAAATGAGCAGTATGATCACCACTATCTTCGGGAACAGAGAACTGAAGGCAGAGCCAAGTCGACACTCTTTTCAGCCAATGGTTGGTTGGGAATAGACAGAAGAGAGTCTTGCTTGGGAATAGTAGGACGGTCAAGAGATGAATCCAAGTCAGTCTCTTTAACAACCGAGAGAGGGTCAAAGGGTCAAAAGAAAGCCTCCAATAACCAACAGGGATTTGGACTTGTGGAGTTGTAAGGCTTTCCAAATCTTTGGATGCTTTATCCATAAGAGGACAAAGGTGAAGAAGATGCTCTTCTTCATATAACCTACAGGGGAATCTAATTTTCCCTTTCTTCTTACCATCGCTAACCGAGGGTGTAGCATCGACATGATCTCCAGAGGTCGATGGGGATGGTCGATCCAGATTTTGAGACCATACCATTAAGACTCTGGGAATTCTAGGATAGTCTCAAAGGAGATGGTCACCCTTACATAGCTTGCAAGGGAATCTTACCCTCCATGGAGGATCAGAAGGTTTGTCTACAAGAGGTGCATTTGGAGTAACAGCAGCACGGTTGGCCTCTCACTTATCCATCTTTTTCTTCTTCGTCTTCTTCTTCTTCTTCTTAGCCTCTTGGTTACTGGATTTCAAACTTTCACCAGGCGAAATAAAAAAGGAGGGCGAAGAAATAGGGAAGAATGTGAGAGGTCAACCTTAGAATGAACGTGATGTGGTTCAAATGAAGGAGATAGTTGGGTAGGTGTCAAGACACTCAAGACCAATGTGGTAAAAAATAACTAGATAGGTAAACCAATGGTTAACCCAGGGAGGGACAACTTTTCCATATAAGGAGCACCAGCCTTTCCAAAATAAGGAAAAGGACCAGGATTCCCATCCAAGGGGAATCCTTGACTGGTAGACTCTGGAAATGTTTCCATTGGAAACGACCCTAAAGAATCACTAAGGAATATAACTTGAACCAAGAATATTTCGTGGGTAGTTAATTTTAAGACATTGAAACAAATAATTTCCTTTTCATATTTTAAGAGTCGAGAAAACGGAAAAAGGTGAATCTTGTCTCTTTTGGTTTGAACAGTCTTGAAAGGGCAAGTGCTCGATGATCTTTTAAATTTAAAGAGTCAAAAAGACCAAAATGACTGCTCAAGATAATCTAGGCAAAAGATTACCAGATAACTGTGAACTGCAGAATACCTCCCGGCAAACTGAGAAGTACAGGCAGGAAATCTCCCCAAATGTTGTGTTCAGTGTATCACGTTTACAAGGCGGTAAACTCGGCTTCCTATGGATAAAGGATTGCAGACCTGGTGGGGTCTCCCTTTATATACACAATGGTACGGGGACCACAAGTCCGTACTAGAGTTGTCTAGTGTGGAAGCAAACGACAGTTGCTAGGTTTTAAGACACCGGAACATGTCTCTAGCCTAGACCTCTAAATATAAGCATTAAGTTTCAATTCTTCCTTAGGTTAATTAGATACATTTTAACGATTGATCTTGAATTAGGTTTCAATTACAAGGCCCTACCGCTATCATTTGACAAAACTCCTACATGCAGCTATATGAGAAAATATATCTTTGTCTTCGATGAAAGTTAACACTAATTGAGAGATAGGGAACACAAAATCAATGCAACAATCAAAGAATGAAATCTTTCTCTAATAAATCTCCTAAATGCACTGAATCTTCCTATCAAATGCACTTCAATTAGTCCTTTTAACAGTAAAGATAATTCATTTCTTTTCGAATACAAATGATGATGTAACTCTAGTCTTTAATGATGCTAGCTAATGTAACATATTGATTCAGAAAACTAGAATTATGTATTTTTCAAAGAAATGATGGAAAGAATCTTTCACAAACACTTCAATGAAATATTCCCAATACAAACAATCACAAGCAAACACAAAGCACAAAAGAGAATTCCCTTCAAACCAATGAAGCAAAAATCCAACCAATAACAAGATGAGCAATGTGATCTATGCCCAAAAATAGACGCTCAAATGAAAAACGAAACTTTTCAAACTTTGTTAAATGGAAATCAAAGCAACAAAAGGACTAATCAAATGAAATTCAAGGAGCAACTTCAACTATCGACTTGACTTTATGAGCATGCAAACAGGTGAGTGGATGACGACCTAGATGCCCTAGGGTTATAAACCATCCAATAACTCAAGAAACCAAGTGGAGAATATGCAAATCAATGAAGCATACACACCAAGATAAAAGAGCTTTCCAGCCAAGGAGAACACAGTCAAAAAAAGCTAAGAGACAGACAGTAGAAGGGTAAGACACACTGTCTATGATATAGGGTAAACTCTGACCTTCACCTATAGGAATCAGTGTGACTGCCTAACTGACAACAAGCGCCAGAAGGGGGTCGGCACGACTATTTTTTAGAAACTCACACTGATCGGCACGACTATCATAAAAATAAATGCACTGACCAAGGATTCAAGGGAAAAGTAGATTTTCAAAGACTAAGACCAGACTTGACACTATAAATTTTAGGCTCAAAGCAGTAAACCAGGCAAAGCAGAGAACACTAAAGGGAAATGCTGATTCTAGAAAATTTCACACAAAACCATAAAATGACAATCAATCAAATAGAAGGAATGGCTCCCCAGTGGAGTCACTAATTTGTGGTGTAGGTAAATTCTCAGTGTAGACAAAAACAATTCGTCTAGCCCGAGAGAGCAGGTCTAGCCACAAACAAACAATCTATGGAAAATCTCCTTAAGCTAGAATCAATTAAGAGGTCCTACCTCTTAGAACGTTATTCCGCTTGGTAATGATCATGCTTCCTCACTCCAACTATCTTCCTTTTCCTTCCTTCGAATACCTAAAACAAGAAAACAACAACAAACGTGATAGCATACAATATTTTATTAAGCCTACTTAATAGTTCAAGGAACATTAAGCCATAAAGATGTAAAACGACATTTCATGTAGGAAATCAATCAATAGTTGCATTTATATGAATCAGAAAGAGATTACAACTGGTGCCTTGACGTTTTTGGTCTCCTCCGATGTATCTGGGTTCCCACACTTCTGCTAGCACTTCATGGATAGCCCCAACAATGGAATTTTTAAGGCCTCTTTCCCTCTAGTCTCAAACCAAACCAAAAACACACTATTCTCCCTCAAACATACACTAGAAAGCTACAAGCTATAGATGACTTGTTGATTATTCAAACTTGCTCCAAAACTCCAACTAACATTTGCTTTGGAAAAAGAGAGGTTTATATAGCTTGGATGGATGGAAGATGGTTCCTTTCATCATGGGAGAAGGTCTTATCTCTTGAGGTTGTTCCATCCTAATAGGGGAAAGGATCCCAAACTGACTTCCTCGGCTCTATCTGGCCCAACCATCTACCAAACTTCCGTTACGAAGCTTCTAGACATGGAAGTTTCAGCTCCTTATATAAAAAACCTTCCAAAAGAGGAATGGAATGACTAGAAAAGGGCTCAGTCGATCTATACAGCATGAGGGCTAGTTTTGACCTCTAGAAATCAGTGCGAGCAGAAAACTAGTCAGTATCACTGGTCGTGTAAACTAGCATAAAAGGAAGATTCTTGGGAAATGATGCAAAGGAGAATTATTTTTCTCATGAAGAGGGACATACTGGGAGTTTCTTCATGATGGGAAAGAATATCGGGTACACTATAGAGGTCCTCTAGGATCATATACAGGGATTATAGGGACAGTGACAAAATTTTGTGTATCACCTCTTTTCTATATACAGATTCTAAGGGGTCACAATATAATTAGAACCGACATAACAATAATAATGTAAGGGCACAACAATAACAATAGTGGGCTTCTATAGGGCACAATAATAACAATATGGGGACAACATGGGCACAACAATAATAATAAGGGGCTATAATGAAAATAATAGTAAGGGAATACACTAGTATTATAGGGACCTAACAGATCTTTAAATCCTCCATAATCTAGTGTAAAAAAAGTCAGTGATGGGAAGAAACTTGTGAATGGGAAAATTCCTACACCTATGATATTGCAGACCTCTTTAAGTTTCCCAACTCTTGGTAGGGATTTTGAATCTGTGATTGATACCCAAAATATTCTCTCACCCACACTGGATAGACATTTCTTAGTATCCAAAATTAGGGCATCCACCCAAGGGTGCAGATGTGGGTAGCAATTACACCTAGAGTTGATTGTGAATGGCTATTGGAAACATTGCTAGTCAGTTCTAGATGTGCCCTAATACCCCTATATATAACCCTCCTTTCGACATTCACTACTTTTCTTCTAATGAATTCATACCTATTATCAAAAAAAATTGTGAGGTTTACTTTTTGAGTAGCGGGTCATTAGGTATATTAGGGACTTGCACATTGTCATATGTTTTCACCATTTTTTAGAAAATTGATAGATCAAAATTTTGGAACATATTAAAGTAAAGAATTCATTTTCTTTTCTTATCTTATGGTTTGATTCGCCCATTCATACATGTTTGCAACCCATCATCATATCACATACACATCACTCAAAACCACAGGGGATCGTATAATATATTATTGGTCTTATTGTCTGTAATGCCTCCCACCTTTGGTAGGAGGTGTTCCTGGTCTTGCAACTTCCCATTTTCGACCTTCACTTCAAAAATCACCACATGATCCCACCTTGTTATGCTCATGAGCCTTAGGATAAACCTTATTATTGTACCACAATACCCCTAGATATGTCTCCTTCACAGGATCATCAATTTCACATGATGGCAAGCTCCAATCCCAAAATATACTTTGTATATTTTTTGAACCTACTAGATGTTATGAAGCTTACAAATGATCCCATTGCATATGGTGTTGGTTGGCCCACTCTTCCAACCAAATTACCTTCTAACATTCAACAATTCAAGGGTAATCCTAGCGATAACCCTGAAAACCACTTGATGACATTTCATCTGTGGTGTTCATCCAACAGTACCATAGAAGACACAATTTATTTGATTTTTTTCAATCCAATTACATTGGCCCTATGGCCAAATTGTATGTTAGTGATAAATCAGGGACCAACAATACTTTCCAGTCTTTAACATAAGTCATCCTCACATTTTGTTAAGTTACAAGTATGTCATGACATAGGACTGTAGGTACTTTCAAATTTTAGACAAACATCCTCAACCCATATCACATACCACAGCCATGAATGATGCAAAGATCACAACATTTGAAAAGTGGAGATTCCCTATGAACATCTATTATACTTCTTCCTCAAGTCTCTCTTTATAGTAATAGTAAAACAATGTTGCAACCACTATGCCTCAAAATGAGGATCAAGATATCACCAAGGCTCAACAATTTCATCTCATATATGCACAATCATGATACCTTATATAGTTATCCATGACACTCCTCTCCATCAACCTTTCAGCAAAGGAAAGTTGTGGGAATTGAACATAGTCGATGGATTTATCAATTCCATTTCATAGCATACTCAACACCTTGGGAACCAAGCTCTATTCAAAAAGCATTCTCAAGGAAATCCATATGGGTCATCCCCTACATCTTCGAACATGGATGATGTGCCACAAATTCCTTCACCCATGATAGGAAATTATTATAAACACCCTCCTATTACACCCAATACCACTCCCGTGAAAGGAATAGGTTACACTACCTCATGCAATTATGATGGGGTGTCTGCATCACAAACTACATATGAGAATACAACATAAGGAAACCCCTATTACCCTTTTCCTAGACCACCTAAAAATAATTCTACAAACCATTATCCTCAATCAAATGTAGGCATCGACTTTATCTAACTTTTCTTTCCACGACAACAATTTAGGCCTTTAAGAAATTCAATACATCCAACCCACTTCTCAACAAAACAACAAGAAGAATAAAACAAAGAATAAGAAAAAGGAAAGAGAAGGGAAGGGCAGAAACCCTCGGTAGTAGAACTGACGGGGTGGGGGCAATCCCAAAATTTCAATCAACTATCTAATCAAGGAACTAAAAGCATTTCTCTAATTATGATTATTAATTATTAGAATCATCATAAAGTTTATCGAAAGAAAACCCATGCGGATAGATATATTCAAGAGGACTCCCACCACAACCCCTCACAAAAAAATGGCATTATAAGCACCCTTGTTATTAGAGCTAAGAGAATATGCAAAAATTATCACTCAAAAAATGAAATTGAACATATTACACAAGTATTGAAGGATCATGGATACAATGAAAATCTTATTAAAAAAACTATCAAAAAGTCTCTTGATAACAATAAGCTAAGAAGAAATAAGAAGGATTTCAATAAAACTATCAAACTTCCATATATCAAAGGGATTAACTGATCTGGACTTATGCATGAAGAAAATTGAATAAAAATATAAACATAAACACAGAGATGTATGAGAAATAAATATTCATTTCATTAATATAAAAGAACTGAAAGACGCTTACATATAGCCATTAGAGGAAATTTCAACCTAAAAGTGCCCATGAAATTTTCACGTAATTTTCATGTCATAATATGTAAACCAATCAAAATCCTTTAAATTTAAAAAGAGATACGTGTCCTAAATAATTTTATATTGTTTATTTTAGGTATCTGTGAGATATTTTATTATTAATTTGGGTATTGGTCAAATATTTTATTATTAATTCAGGTATTCATGAAATATTTTATTAGTGTTATTTACCTACCTTAATATGGTTAAATATAAAATAACTAAATATATTTAAATATAAAATAATTAAAAAACATATTCCAAAAATGAAAAATTACCAAATTCCAGCCAAAAATTTAGAATATGTAGTTAAATATAAATCGATATAAAATAGAAAAAATAGAAAATAATTAAATAGTTAAAAATCATATTCGGAAATGAAAAATTACCGAATTCCAGGAAAAAATATATTCTGGCTGAAATTGTGCTTTTAGTAGACAATGTTGTTAAAAAACACCAAAAAAAATAGTTAAATATCAAAAATATAGAGACAATTAAATATAAAATATAAATATAGATAGTTAAATTTAAATATAAAATATATATAGATGGTTATTTTAATAAAAGTTACATATATTGAGGTATTTTGATAAAAGTAATAAATTAGAAATAATATATTAAGAAATTGTATTAAATCTCGTGCTAATAAATATTATGGAACATAGATAAAAGTAAAGTAATATTAAAAAATTGTCTACATGGCATTTTTAATTAATTTCTTGATTTTTCCTTAGGAGGCCACTTTTAGGCTGAAATTTCCTCTAATGATGGAAATAAAGTAGCTCAGGTGATGGTAACCTATCTCTGAGAAGAGATGTGTCAGCTACATGCCTTTGAATTGTGTTACAATGAGGCTTAAGGGCCTTTTTATTATTGAACAATAAAAGGAAAACATAAACAAAAAAAATCCTAACCCTAGGAGATGGAACGCCAAGAGTTTGTGGGCCTTGTTGGGGTTAGTTGGGCAACCAACTTTCGAGGGTCATAACTTATCCATATGAACTTTGTTTGGCACGTATGATACCTTTTAGAAATGTCTATTTGAGTACTACAAGATTTATAGTAGGCATCCATACATATGGCTATGGACCTATTGCGGACCTCAAAAAATCGATGTTTAAAGGGTCAAAATAGCTCTGGAAGTTCAGGACCCAAAAAAAACTAAAAATAGTAAATTGTGTTATAATCAAAGAAACTGATGAAACTGATCGAAGGTCTAGGTGGAATATCTGGGTGGCCACCAATATCCAGCTATATCATTCCTTCCTCCTTAGGAAGCAATGGTCTCCATTGCGTGTAGAGCCTCCATGATGTGAGGAAATGTTTTTTGAATCTAGTCCTTGGTGAGCCACTTACCCTGGTGAAGGTGTTGGTCTGCTTTGACAACTCGATATAGTTGGATCCTCTGCTGGTGATTTATATTGAACTGCATGTCCATGATCCCATCAGTTATGGCATGTTTGATACATCTTGGGTTGAGCTCTATTGGTGTCAGTTGCTCAGCAATGTCAGTTGTGTCCAACAATGGGGGAAACTATGGCCGAAGCCAGTCCACATTGAATATTGGGTGCAGGCCAAGGAATGATGGAATGTTCGGATCGAAATCATTGTCCCCTATAGCCTTACTGATGGTGTAAGACCCATCTTTGAGCAGGAAAATCTTGCAGTGGGCCCTAGTGAGGCGCTCCTTCAACAAATGTAACCAAACTTTGTCGCCCACCTAGAAATTTTATGGCACCCGATGGTGATCATGACATTATTTGTTCTTAGCATTTTCTCTATCCAATATTTCATGGAGCTGTTGGAGGATGTGATGAATGTGGTTGATGAATTTGTCAGCTCTGTCAGCTTCGAACTGGACATGTGATGAATTTTCCTGAGTAGCTTCTACAAGTGATATGGCAACATATATGGGACATAGTAGTTGGAATCCTAATCCCACCTGAAAGGGGTTGTTTCCATTTGAGCTATGGAGAGCTTTGATGTAACTGTGTTGGACATAAGGTAGTCTTTCATCCCATGTGTGTGGATGCTTCCAGTTGTACATGCATAGGATGTGCACGATCATCATATTGATGACCTATGTCTGGCCATCAATTTGGTGGTGGAAGGTCATGGAATTAGTGAGCTTGGTATCTAACAACTACCAAAGGCTTGACTAGGATGTACTTAGGAACCTGTTGTCCTAATTTGAGATAATGCATTGTGGGATCCCAAAGGGTACACATACTCATTCAAAGAATAGTTTGGCAGTGACTTCTATTGTGATTCTCTTCTTACAGGCTACCAAAATGGCCATCTAAGAGAACCTATCGATTACCAAGAAAACATATTTGTTTCCATGCTTGGAAGAAGGAAGGCCCAATATGAAATCCATGGAGATAGATTCCCAGGGTTGGCTAGGAGTAGGATTGTCGAAGGTTATACCAATAAAAATATTTTTGCAACACTTCTGTTAGAGCCTAGATTTGTCTCAGGCTGAAAAGACAAGGTTCTAGGTCCACATCAAACCACGCTCAGCCTCGTAGCTAGCCCTACGAGGACAGGAGAGGGCTCTCTCCGGGTCAATCTCAGCGAAAGATAATAAATGGGGCTGGAGATGACTGATTTAGCAACTGATTTTAGGCTAGGTATTAAGTGCACAGGATTTGATTTGAGTTTTTGGGGATTTTGTGTTGGAAACAGGGAAAGGAAAATTGGGCTCGGGGATGAGGCACAGTTTCTACAGAGTTCTAATTGGGGCAAGGAAGGAAATCGTTTTGATGCTTTAAAGTGAGCGAATGGATAGATCAGACTGGTGAGGAGTTAAGGAGAGCAAGAGAGTCTCAAGAATTCTCCTTAAACAGATGAAAACATGGAAATTTAAACAAATTCAAAGGCAGAGCATAACAGTTAATGGATTCTACCTTAATCACTAATTTGTTCAAATTCAGAAGAAGAGACATGAAATGATACACATAACACTAATGAACTTACAATTACTTAGAGAAGAACACCATCAAAACATAAAGCCACATGGATCCCAAACAGTGCTGCAAAACCCTGGTCTTTCCTTAGCCAAACATGCAGAGATAAAATGTACAATGATATGCCAAAGCAATCCCAAGTAATCAACCCTGAAAATGACTTAGGAATTACATGATATAGACTAGCCCAACCCATTCCCTTACCTCTATGGGTCGAGCTCATCATTCTAGGAGCTGTTTCAACCAATTCTAAACAAAGCACTAAAATCTAGGCAGTCAAAACAACTTGCCTCTATAAGGTAGGAAACTGATTCATTCATTAAATGTTCACTTTTTGGTGAATGAATCCTCTAGAACAAGTAAATAAGTGCCAAAATTATATCATGTTTATCCAATTAAATCAATATAGATCAAAAAGTACATCACAAAGCAAAACTAGTCAAACTGGCGGAATTTCTGAGCTGGAAGGTGAAAAATTGGCAAAAAACCTCTGTGCACCACGCCAATTTCTTTGTGCATCACGCCACTTTGAGGCTGAGTTTGAGGCACTTCCTGAAGTCCAAATTGAGCCCAAGTGTGATTTTTGGAAAGCCATACCTATCTACGTTCTAACCCAAGTGGAATTTCTGAATTTGGTGCTCATTTGCCCCTCCAAAACTTCAATCTCCCAAGACTGCTTCCTGTGTGTCAAAATAGGGGCAGAGAGGTCATTTTTTGAGTGTTTTTGACCTCCTAAGGACTCAAAACTTGCCAAAATATCTTGGCCATGCACCATAAGTCATGATTTTTCATGAAAAATCCAAAAATATAAACTTTTTTTGATTTGGAGCTCCCTATCAAAAGCGTGCGCCAGGTGGCACGGCGCACAGGGAGAAAAACCCTGTTTTTTGTACAAAAATTTGCAAAAATACCAAAAATGCCCCAAATTTCTTGAAATTTGGGCTGGAGCTTCTTTATTAAGTGTTATGCTAAGCAAAGAGGCTTCAGCCAAAATCTGAAGACGATCAAGCTCCCTTTGCCTCTTTTGCTTCCTTATTGCCTTCCTCAATTTTGCCTTCAAATTCTTGATTCGGGCCTTGCACACCTTGTTTCGTGCCATGTAGTGGAAAGCCATGTGTCTCAGCAAAGCATGGTCCTTGTTGGCCTTGTCCAACAGCCTCTCTAAGTGCATGTTAACTCTCTCGAGATTAGCCTCCCGATCCTCATTAATCTCTTGCTCCAATGACGTGAACTCAATTCTTCTCCTTTTTGCAGCTTGGCGATGCTCGCGAATGTTTTGTAGCTCCATGATTGCTTGCTGATCCTCAAGCTATTTGTTCCTCTACTGCAAGTATTTCATATTCCACTTAGCTCTCTCCAAGTCAAGGGATAAGTCTTGGATCTTTTTTGGCTGCTCCTGGATGATCTCTCTAAGCTGTGCACTTTGCAGACCCGTACCTATATCATCATCATGAAGGAGAATGAAGTCGGTCTCTCGTTCATCTGATGGCCCCTCATCCTGCATTGGCCTCTTTCCTTTGTCCTGTACCTATGGTGCTGATGTTAGAAATGAGGCCCCTTCCACCCCAGGTGGAGATAACACTCGTTTTGCTGCTGCAAACAAATGTCTGGTGCCTCTCTCATATGTGATGTATACTGGCACACTAGCGATCTCATGGTGCTCATACTGATGAGAAGGTCCACCTTCATGCTTAACCTCTGATAATCCCTGTGAAGCTCTAAAGAAGTCACGAGAGATGAAATCATCCCAAGTGATGCCCTGTAATCCAAGCTGATGAACCACCAAAATCTTAATAAGAGCAAAATGATAAACACGGTTAAGTCGCTGCTGAGGGGTTTTATGCTGCACAAGTGTGGTCATCCTCTCTATGTTCCGGCAAATGAAATACGGGATGTTCATCATCCGCACCCTGGTGAAATGCATGAGCAACCTGATGTGATAAGCATAAAGACGAGAGAGCCGTCCCTCACAGCTGAAATATTTCATCATCAATTTCATTAGTGGATCATATTCATCTTTCAGATATCGGAATGGGAAGACTCTCTTGAGCTGCCTCAAGAAATTGGTTTTAATGTATGGCTCATAATGCTGCCGGTCAATCTTCTACTTCTTGTTCCATGGTTCTCCAATGTTCGGCATGCCGGTTGCTAATGAGACAGATTCTGGTGTAAGTGTGAAGGTGACACCGACTAAGGTAGCTTGATCTCCATGTAAGTGCAGCACAAATAGATGAGCTAGTTCATGATGAAATTTAACACTAGCCACCTTTTGACAAAATTCATAGCATCACTGATGCTGAAAACACAACATGGCAAGAAGGCAGGCCTACAATTCTGTAAGGGTGGTTGGCTCTTCTCTAACATGTTTTCCACCTTGATGAGGCCTCCGGGGTGCCTGTTCTTCCAAGGGTGAGTCACTTTGGGTTTCCACTTCATATTCCGATGAATGCTCAGATGCCATTACTGCTGTTTTTCAACTGCCTTAGAAAAAAAGATACTGTTGTATGAAAACTGTTTTGACTACTCTTTAGAGTGCAAAGTCTGCCAGCAAAGTCTACCACCAAAGGGAAAAAACAAATGAAACAGGGGCGGTTCGGAAGGGGAAATAATAGTGAGGAATGGGAATTATTGGGAGAAATTTAATAGGCAAATATGGGAGAGGGTTTGAGGGATTTATGTATGGGAATAGGGTTTAGGGTTTGGAATTGTTGTATAGGGTTTGAGGTGTGAGGTTGGAGGATTTGGGACAGAGCATGTAGGAGAAGGGAATAATGGACTTAGGTGATAGAGAATTAGGGATTGGTGAAGACAAGGGAACAATGGGAAGGAGAAATGATTTTGGTGGAAAAACAGTGAGTTCTGAAACCCTGACAGCAAGTTTGCTTATGTTTATAGAAGGAGGGTTTGATATATGTGTTCACCCATTGTCATCCATAAACCACCATCACTAATCACAACATTGGATGAAATATCAAAATAGCAACACTACCTGGCAAATCCACGCAAGTTATGAGCAAATTGGTGAAATTTGAAACAATTTCGGGCTTTCAGGTGTATGCGTTGTGCCACATACCCAGTGCACCGCGCCATTTCAGTGCGCCGTGCCTGTGTAAATTTACACTGGGCAATTTCTCCCAGTGCGCCGCGCTCCTCCAATGCGTCGCACCACATGTTGTATGCGCCGCGCCGGCCAAGCTTCCTCCGATTTCACCCAAGTTACTCACTTGCTCACCCAATTTACTTTGAAATGCTTCCCTTTGACCTTGGCATGTAAAATGACATTGATCCTCATGGAATTATCTTTATAAAGACATGGATACATGGATTTGATTTTTGATTCTCCAAAACCCATTTTAATAATGTTTTGAAATTGGCACTTTTTCACAATTAATACAACTCTGTCTTTTTGTTTCCTCCTTGATTTTTTGGTTGAAATGATGAAATTCTTGGCAATTTTTTGCAGGAATAGTTGACATGGAATTTGGAAAAGGAGACCAAGGCTGTGCCTAAAGATTTCAAGAACTGAAAATTTTTTAAAATTATTACAGAAAACGAAATGTCGACTTGTCTTCAAAACAGAGTTTTGAAGAAAAGTCATAATCCATCCATATGATGATGAAAATATTTGAAATGAAAACTTATTAAGAACCTCCCTCTGGCCTGCTAGCTTTATTGGACATTATTAAGGCACAGTTTGTGAAACCTAGACCTAGTGAATGAAAATAACTCTTGCTGATCAAAAGACACGAAAACTTGATTTTGATGAACAAACCTGAGCCAGCAATGCAAAGCACGAGGGGAATGAATGACAAAAGCCCTTCCAACAGATTTATGGCATGCTCCTAATGGAATGCAACTAATTGAGCGAGATGGGACACCTAAAAATGAAATGCAAAAAGAGTTTTGATCTCTGATGGAGGGATGACCAGACCGACTCTAACATTGGCTCCAATGGAGATGGTAGCTCCTTGGAGGTGCCAAGAATGGCAGATCTCTGGAAGAGCTAGACAGTGCCTTCGTCCATTGGACTATGGAGTCATTATTTTGACAAACAATACAAGATTCTAACTCAATTTATTTTACTGAAACTTGACTCAAAATGACTCGGTAATAAAACTAAAATGACTGAAAAACTGACTCGACAAACTGAACTCAAAACTGAAATCTTTCTTTAGAATTATAGCCTTCACTTCGGGCCCCAGACTGAAGAAAAGATCACAACACACACTTGCAGTGAAACTAAAATAAAATGGTATTTACAATGACAATGATAACAGCAGAAAAAACTCAGAAAAGGTACCGCTTGAGCAGCCGACCATTGACCGGCCCTCCTGGACAATCTTCCCCGTTCATCTCCTTCAAAAGAAAGGCATTCTGACCCCGATATGTTGCAATCTTAAAAGGACCTTTCCAGATATTTTCAAACTTACCGTGCTTGCCCTTTTCCTCATTTCTTGCATCCCACTTTAACACCACATCATCCAACTGAAATGTGTCTGCCTTTCCTTTTCTGTCATAAATCTTTTTAATTCTCTCCCGCAACTTGAATGTGTTCTGAAAAACATCTTCCCGTGTCTGCTGCAAATGGATCATTTGATTTAGTCGTCTCTGCATTGGGTCATCTTCACTACCAGCCTCCTGAAGAAGTTTGACTACCGAAGCTGCAAGAGAGGTAGGGAACACTGTATCAACTCCATAAAGTAGCTCAAAGGGGGACATACCAATGGATTTCTTATGACTCACTCGATCTGCCCAAACTGCATGAACCAACTTCTTATGCCAACTCTTCTTGTTTATTTCCAGCATCTTTTTAATGATATTAACCAAATATTTGTTGGAAGACTCCGCCAATCCATTGCCTTGTGGATGATAGGTGGTTGAGTGCACCAACGTAATGTGATATTTACTACAAAACTCAACCATCCTTTTTGACTTGAAAGCTGCTGCGTTATCAGTGATTAACTTATTCAGGCAACCAAAAGGAGACAAAATATTATTCTCAAGGAATGAAATTATTACCGCATCCGTAGCTTGCCTAGTGGGAATTGCTTCAATCCACTTCGTGAAGTAATATGTCGTTGTGAGGATCCATCTATGTTGACCTAAATAAGCGGGATGAATTTCTGTAATGAAATCCAACCCCCACTGCTGAAAAGGGGCACTCACCTCAATGGGCCTAAGTGGCAAAGGTTGTAATTTATGCTTTCCTTCAAAAATCTGACAGTTATGACAGCTCTTGATAGTCTTAAATACATCAGCAAACAATGTCGGCCAATAGTATCCAGCCCTCAAAATTTTATTTGCCGTTGTTTCCCAAAAACGTTGACCGCCACAATCTCCTTTATGGAAATCCTCCATGACCTGCTTCGCTTCTTCTTCCACCTAACAATTTAACAAAACGCCACCAGGATCTTTCCAATAAAGTGCAAAATTCAAAATAAAAAACTTAGCAGCCTTTAACTTAAGAGTTCTAACTCTGTTTCTAGCCATACTAGGTGGCACAGACAAATTCTGAAGTACATATATGATATCTGAATACCATGGAGAAATATCAAACATTTCGGATACCTAAATAGACAGACTTTGCTCATTTTCATCGGACATAGCAGCAATCAGATTTATGTCTAAGACGTGTAGATTTGATTCAGCCATTAACTTTGCTAATCCTTGTCCTTTAACAAGCTTCGTGGGCCTTATCTCTACATCATACTCCAGCAAAGCTGCAATCCATTTGCCACGTCTTCCTTCAGGATTTGTTTGGACCAAAACATCTTTGACAGCAGCATTAGGAACATAAGCTAAAATATGGGAATGCAGAATGTAAATGCGGAAATCTTTCAGTGCTTTAACAAGTGCAAGGGCTTGCTTCTCAATAATGTTGTATTTCAACGCAACATCTCTTATAGTCCGGTTGAAGAAAGCAATGGGTCTTTCATGCTCATCTTTTTTCTGCATTAATACAGCTACCATAGTATGCTTCGAAGCAAATGAAAACAATATAAAATCCTGACTATAATCTGGGCTGATTAGAACCGGGGCTGAAGAAAGAGCTAACTTGACTAAATTGAAAGATTTTACAGCCTCTTCCGTCCACGTCACTTGGCTGTCCTTATTAAGCATGTTTGTAATCTCTCTTAAACGATTGAATCTCCTCTTCTGGGGCAAGTCAATTTGTTGAATTTCTTCCACATGTACTGGATCAATACGAATGCCATCTTTTGAGATAATGTGCCCAAGTAGTTTGCCATCATCCATGGCAAACAAGCTCTTTTTCGGATTCAACGACACACCATATTTTCTGCACTTTTGAAAGACAATTTTCAAATGATACAAGTGTTCTTCATATGATTTGGAAAACCTGGTCAAGTCATCAAGGTACACAACCAAGAAGACATCCTTCTCATTTTCGAAAGCCAAGTCCATTTCTCGCTGAAAAGTGGCACCCGCATTCTTCAAACCGAAATGCATTTTGGCGTAATGAAAGGTTCCCCACGAAGTGGTGAATGCTGTTTTGTCTCGGTCATCTTCATGGACTAAAATTTTGTTATATCTGGAATAACCATCGAGTAGTGACATGCGAGATGCTCCAACTACTCGCTGAGGTATGTGATCCATTTTTGGCAGCGGATAATTATCCTTCAATGAAACTTTGTTGAGATTCTAAAAATCAATGCACAAATGAATCTCACCTGTCTTCTTTCGCACGGGCACCAAATTAGATATCCAATCAGAAAATCGGATGGGAACAATGATTCCTGATTTGTACAACCGATTGATCTCCTTCTCAATTGACAGTAGTAATTTTGGATTAAGCCTTCTTAACTTCTATATGAAAGGTTTTTGATTAGGCTTAATAGGAATTGTATGCTGAATTATATTGGTATCATATGTCTTCAAGTCGGAATAGTCCCAAGCAAACACATTGGCAAAAGATGACAACAAAATGATATATCTGGCCTTTACCTTCGGTGGCAATGTTTTACCATCTTCGGATGCTCAGCTGTTCTAATATTCACGTCTTCGACTCCCTTCTCCGTTGGCTGCAATGTTGGTTTGCGGGCTACGTCATCATGATCAAAGAGTTCTTCCAAAGGTATCAAGCCTTTAGGAACCACATTATCCTTGAGCTGCCACACGTCCATTTGATTGACCTGCACATCATCTTTGCCATCATCATGTTCTACATCAATTGAGGTATCTTTGAACTTACCTTTGTTTTGCAGAAAATCATCAATCTCTCCATCATCTTGAAAAACTTGCCAATATCTCTTATTTTCCGGGACAGTCGGATGGTGTTTCACATGGATTTCAAATTTATTACTTGAATTCATAGGAATCTTCAAATTACTTGCTGCCTTAGCAAGTTCATCAGCAATACTATTTTGAATACGAGGCACACACGTCAAGGTGTAATCAGAAACAGCTTCAAAATGTCTAGGACAGCATTCTGGTATGCCCGCATTCGAGGATGCTTTGCTTGATATTCGCCTTTAACTTGCTTAATCACCAATTCGGAGTCGCCATATATAGCAATCCTCTTAGCCTTCAGCTTTCTTAGGATCTTTAGGCCAGCGATCAGAGCCTCATACTCAGCTTCATTATTCGAGCAATCAAAAGAAAGTTTGTAAGAACATACCCGCACATTACTCAGCACCATCACTTCCCACTGCACCATCGAAATCCATAGTCCAAAGGCCATCTTCCTCTTCTTCTAAGTCTTCAAACTCTATTTGCTATAATTTTACTGCTTGCTGTCCATTATCTTTTTCTATTTGCTGAATGGTATTGCTCTGTTCTTGACTTTCTTTCTTCAAAACTTATCTGAAATTCTCTGTTATTTCTGGAATATCATCTGCTACAACTAACTGACTATCAATCTCATTGAAACTATCTGAATACAAAACAAAAGACTCTAAATTTGTATGTACATAATTAATTGGATGGTTAATTGGTTTCTCCTTGCTTGTAATCATGTATTTCATTTTTTTCTCCTGATAAAGCTTTCTCATTTGACCAAACACAGGAATCGTTGCATAGGAGAAATCAAGCTGCATAGTTCCTTTAATCTTTGCTCCCCAAGATCTGGAAATGAGCATTCCAAATCTAGGAGGTATATCCGCCACCACCACATCCATCAAAACGTTCTTTTCCAGAATCTGATCCAAACTGACCACCAAGTCTTTAATAAGCCCAATACATCTCACCCTACTGGAATCAAATGAATAAAGATCATGGTATTTCCTAGTGATGTCCAAACCCAACTTTTCCATGATGGCCTTCGGCATAAGATTGTGGGAGGCGCCGGAATCAAACATAGCATTATGCAACACAAACTCATGCACTCTCAAACTGATATAAAAAGGAGGCACGTCACTATCCGGAGACTCACCATTCAATGTTGGTCCAAAAATCAGTTCAGGTTGATCATCTTCCACACTCACCATATCAGACATTGGATCAAAGTTCAGAATTTTGGTGACCTGACCTCTATAACTGTTGTTCCTCATCAGCTCTGTCAAGGGAATGGATACCTTCAATTTAGAAATTTCATTTTCTAAACTAAAAGTAGAAGTCTTCTCTACCTCTTTGGCTGGAACCTCTTTCTTCTTAGCTTTATCTTTGGGTACAATGGGCTAATTGACTCGTTCATTTACTGATGGATATTTGTTAGGCATAGGATCAGCAACTTCTTTTCCTTTATTTGGTGCAACCGGTGGCTCTTTCTTAGATGCTGGACCTTCCTTTCTCTTCTGGATTGGATTAATGAGGACATTTATGTTTCTTAATGAATATTAACGCTGCTGAGTGGACAAGGCATGCATATACCCTCTCTGATACTCATTCGACTCCTCTTCAAGAGCTGTGTCATTTGCCAAGATAAAATCTGCATCCTGTTGTACAGCTGAACTTTCTGCATACTCATCATCTTCAGTGATAAAGGTGGGCATATCATCAGGAGTAAAGAAGTGATTTTCTTTCCCTATTACATGGTCTTCATCATTAGATTTGGGACCAACAAAATTCTGCTGAAGAGGTGTCTTTACTTGATGTTGTTGTGATTTCGTTTCTTGTGCTCGCTGCTCACATTGTTTGATCCTGAATTGGGGTTGCTGCTGTCCACGGAAATTAGGATTACGGATCTACGGTTCAGACTTATCAAGTGTCAACCTTTAAATCATCTTTTCTACCTTGCGTAGCGCCTAATCTGAGGTAGAAGCTTCTTCCTTTATTGAGACTTTCTTCTCAGCTTTCATTCTAGCTCTCTTGTCATTCAAATTTTCCTCAACACTAACAGCGATTTTCTGCATTTCTTCTAAGGTAGCCGAATCTCACTCCCTTAATTGATAATCCATGTTCAGATCAAAACCATCTGGGAATTTAAGCAAATATGACCTTCTAGTGGGCTTTAAATCATCAGGAATTGCATTATAAACTGCATTGAATCTAGTACAATAGTCTTGCACGGACTCACCAGCATTTCGCTTGATCTTGGTATATTCAGAAGTGATCTAAAGAGGATCTTCCTTGACTTCCCAGTGATCCAAAAACTGTTTTTGAAGCTCTTCTAATGTAGGAATACTTCTAGCTGTCAAAGCTCTGAACCATTTTCTCACCTCACCTGCGAAAGTCTGCACGAATAATCTCATGGTCACGTTTTTAGCATCAATCTCATGAAGCTCAAAGAAATCTGTCATCTTGTCCACATGTTGCTGAGCCATGGTACTTTGAGGAGTGCCATCAAACAAAGGAATTTTACTCTGATAGTCTACAGGCATGTCACCCAAAACTTGAGGTAGCACAAGAGGTGCAAACCGAGCAGCCATTGCTCTTGGTGGATTGGCAATCAGCCTCAGAGATGTTGGGGGAGAAGGTGCAGCTGATGTGTGAGGTGTATGAGGAGGTGTATGCGGAGGTGAAGCAATTTTGGACGTAGAAGGAGTAGATGGAGGTGAATTTATAATAGACTTTTGATCAGCAATAGTAGGCTGCGGGGGAAGGGTGGGAATGAAAGGAGGCTCGGTAGGGATTTTCGAAGTGGATGTCGTTACGGAAGATCCAAGAGATGCAGATGCAACTTCTAGGAAATCAACGATATTTGAAGCATGAATTTCACTTTGGAGGTGCTTTAAGATAAAATTCTCAATTGATTTATTATTTCTTTCAACTTCAAGAGCTACAACAAAGTCAAGATTTGGAACTATAGAACCAAGAGCACTTTCGTATTTGGTTTCAAGCAATGGCAATTAAAACTTTTCATCAAAATCAAGCTCTTCAAGATACTTAAAAATTGCGGGACATGAATGAGATTTAAACACAAGAGTCACAGAGCTCTCTTGACGAACAATTCTTGAAATCAGATTAGGATTTTTGTAAAAAGGGGGAGGACTTGGATCTGGATTAGCTCTGGTATATATCTTTGAAGCCAGCGTGTTATTTTCAAGAAATCAAAGGGACATAAACAACTTGTTCAGCCTTTCAAATTCTAAACTTATCATCCAAAAGCTTAGAATTCTCAAAGGTACTGGGGCGGTTTACAGGTCAAGTGTCACGATTACAAGCTAGACCGGAGATTGACTGAAGCAGCGTTTATCTACTTGCGCTAATGCAAAGCAAAAGCATTTCGAAGGCTACCTGGCATAACTTCAGGCTCCATCTGTAGCTTAGAAAACCAATGAAATCAACAAGAAAACCATTTTCTTCCCCAGCGGAGTCGCCACTATGTTAGAGCCTAGATTTGTCTCAGGCTAAAAAGACAAGGTTCTAGGTCCACATCAAACCAAGCTCAGCCTCGTAGCTAGCCCTACGAGGACAGGAGAGGGCTCTCTGGGTCAATCTCAGTGAAAGATAATCAATGGGGCTGGAGATGACTGATTTAGCAATTGATTTTAGGCTAGGTATTAAGTGCACAGGATTTGATTTGAGTTTTTGGGGGTTTTGTGTTGGAAACAGGGAAAGGCAAATTGGGCTCTGGGATGAGGCACGGTTTCTACAGAGTTCTGATTGGGGCAAGGAAGGCAATCATTTTGATGCTTTAAAGTGAATGAATGGATAGATCATACTGGTGAGGAGCTAAGGAGAGCAAGGGAGTCTCAAGAATTCTCCTTAAACAGATGAAAACATGGAAATTTAAACAAATTCAAAGGCAGAGCATAGCAGTTAATGGATTCTACCTTAATCACTCATTTGTTCAACTTCAGAAGAAGAGACATGAAATGATACACATAACACTAATGAACTTACAATTACTTAGAGAAGAACACCATCAAAACATAAAGCCACATGGATCCCAAACAGTGCTGCAAAACCCTGGTCTTTCCTTAGCCAAAAATGCAGAGATAGAATGTACAATGATATGCCAAAGCAATCCCAAGTGTCCAACCTTGAAAATGACTTAGGAATTACATGATATAGACTAGCCCAACCCATTCCCTTACCTCTAGGGGTCGAGCTCATCATTCTAGGAGTTGTTTCAACCAATTCTAAACAAAGCACTAAAATCTAGGCAGTCAAAACAACTTGCCTCTATAAGGTAGGAAACTGATTCATTCATTAAATGTTCACTTTTTGGTGAATGAATCCTCTAGAACAAGTAAATAAGTGCCAAAATTACACCATGTTTATCCAATTACATCAAGATAGATCAAAAAGTACATCACAAAGCAAAACTAATCAAACTGGCGGAATTTTTGAGATGGAAGGTGAAAAATTGGACAAAAAACCTCTGTGCACCACGCCAATTTCTCTGTGCATCACGCCACTTTGAGGCTGAGTTTGAGGCACTTCCTGAAGTCCAAATTGAGCCCAAGTGTGACTTTTGGAAAGCCCTACCTATCTACGTTCCAACCCAAGTGGAATTTCTGAATTTGGTGCTCATTTGCCCCTCCAAAACTTCAATCTCCCAAGACTACTTCCTGTGTGTCAAAATAGGGGCAGAGAGGTCATTTTTTGAGTGTTTTTGACCTCCTGAGGACTCAAAACTTGCCCAAACTTCTTGGCCATGCACCAGCAGTCATGATTTTTTATGAAAAATCCAAAAATATAAACTTTTTGTGATTTGGAGCTCCCTATCAAAAACAAAAATTTGCAAAAATACCAAAAATACCCCAAATTTCTTGAAATTTGCGCTGGAGCTTCTTTATTAAGTGTTATGCTGAGCTAAAGAGGCTTCGGCCAAAATCTAAAGATGATCAAGCTCCCTTTGCCTCTTTTTCTTCCTTATAGCCTTCCTCAATTTTGCCTTCAAATTCCTGATTTTGGCCTTGCACACCTTGTTTCGTGCCATGTAGTGGAAAGCCATGTGTCTCAGCAAAGCATGGTCCTTGTCAGCCTTGTCCAACAGCCTCTCTAAGTGCATGTTAACTCTCTCGAGATTAGCCTCCCGATCCTCATTAATCTCTTGCTCCAATGACGTGAACTCAATTCTTCTCCTTTGTGCAGCTTGGTGATGCTCGCGAATGTTTTGTAGCTCCATGATTGCTTACTGATCCTCAAGCTATTTGTTCCTCTGCTCCAAGTATTTCATATTCCACTTAGCTCTCTCCAAGTCAAGGGATAAGGCTTGGATCTCTGTTTGCTGCTCCTGGATGATCTCTCTAAGTTGCGCACTTTGCGGACCCGTATCTGTATCATCATCATGAAGGAGAATGAAATCGGTCTCTCGTTCACCTGATGGCCCCTCATCCTGCATTGGCCTCTTTCCTTTGTCCTGTACTTGTGGTGGTGATGTCAGAAACGAGGCCCCTTCCACCCCAGGTGGAGATAACACTCGTTTTGCTGCTGCAAACAAATGTCTGGTGCCTCTCTGATATGTGATGTATACTGTCACACTAGCAGTCTCATGGCGCTCATACTGATGAGAAGTTCCACCTTCATGATTAACCTCTGATAATCCCTGTGAAGCTCTAAATAAGTCACGAGAGATGAAATCATCCCAAGTGATGCCCTGTAATCCAAGCTGATGAACCACCAAAATCTTAATAAGAGCAAAATGATAAACACTGTTAAGTTGCTGCTGAGGGGTTTTATGCTGCACAAGTGTGGTCATCCTCTCTATGTTCCGGAAAATGAAATACGGGATGTTCATCATCCGCACCCTGGTGAAATGCATGAGAAACCTGATGTGATAAGCATAAAGACGAGAGAACCGTCCCTCACAACTGAAATATTTCATGATCAATTTCATTAGTGGAGCATATTCATCTTTCAGATATCGGAATGGGAAGACTCTCTTGAGCTGCCTCAAGAAACCGGTTTTAATGTATGGCTCATAATGCTGCCAGTCAATCTTCTGCTTCTTGTTCCATGGTTCTCCAATGTTCGGCATGCCGGTTGCTAATGAGACAGATTCTGGTGTAAGTGTGAAGGTGACACCGGCTAAGGTAGCTTGATCTCCATGTAAGTGCAGCACGAATAGACGAGCCAGTTCATGATGAAATTGAACACTAGCCACCTTTTGACAAAACTCATAGCATGACTGATGCTGAAAACACAACATAGCAAGAGGGCAGGCCTGCAATTCTGTAAGGGTGGTTGGTTCTTCTCTAACATGTCTGCCACCTTTATGAGGCCTCCGGGGTGCCTGTTCTTCCAAGGGTGAGTCACTTTGGGTTTCCACTTCATGGTCCGATGAATTCTCAAATGCCATTACTACTGTTTTCAACTGCCTTAGAAAAAAAGATACTGTTGTATGAAAACTCTTTTGATTGCTCTTTAGAGTGCAAATTCTGCCACCAAAGGGAAAAAACAAATGAAACGGGGGCGGTTCGGAAGGGGAAATAATAGTGAGGAATGGGAATTATTGGGAGAAATTTAATAGGCAAATATGGGAGAGGGTTTGAGGGATTTATGTATGGGAATAGGGTTTAGGGTTTGGAATTGTTGTATAGGGTTTGAGGTGTGAGGTTGGAGGATTTGGGACAGAGCATGTAGGAGAAGGGAATAATGGACTTAGGTGATAGGGAATTAGGGATTGGTGAAGACAAGGGAACAATGGGAAGGAGAAATGATTTTGGTGGCAAAACAGTGAGTTCTGAAACCCTGACAGCAAGTTTGCTTATGTTTATAGAAGGAGGGTTTGATATATGTGTTCACCCATTGTCATCCATAAACCACCATCACTAATCACAACATTGGATGAAATATCAAAATAGCAACACTACCTAGCAAATCCACGCAATTTATGAGCAAATTGGTGAAATTTGAAACAATTTCGGGCTTTTAGGTGTATGCATTGTGCCGCACCATTTCAGTGCACCGCGCGTGTGTAAATTTACACTGGAAAATTTCTCCCAGTGCGTCGCGCTCCTCCAGTGCGTCGCGCCACCTGTTGTATGCATCGCGCCGGCCAAGCTTCCTCCGATTTCACCCAAGTTACTCACTTGCTCACCCAATTTACTTTTAAATGCTTCCCTTTAACCTTGGCATGTAAAATGACATTTATCCTCATGGAATTATCTTTATAAAGACATGGATACATGGATTTGATTTTTAATTCTCCAAAACCCATTTTAATAATGTTTGAAATTGGCACTTTTTCACAATTAATACAACTCTGTCTTTTTGTTTCCTCCTTGATTTTTTGGTTGAAATGATGAAATTCTTGGCAATTTTTTGCAGGAATAGCTGACATGGAATTTGGCAAAGGAGACCAGGGCTGTGCCTGAAGAATTCAAGAACTAAATTTTTTTTAAAATTATTACAAAAAACGATGAGAGGATGAGCTCAAGGGACAAGAGGTGAAATATCCAAGGTAGGGAAGATAGGATTCAAGACTTTTATCTGAGGTAAATAGTTACAACAAATCATGGAAGCTTCAGGATTCTTTTTTGTTTTATAGAATTAGTGCACCCCCTGTTACAGACATATTTAGGCACTTCAACCCAAATCTTATATTTCAATAAAATAGGTCTCTTTAACCCCTAAAAGTGTTTTGTCATGCCCTAAAGGATCATGGTCAACTGATTACATCATTCCCCAGAAGTTCCACCTAAAAAACCATCCAGAACTGGCCAAAATTGGACCATACTGACTACTCCAATGTTAGGGTGCAATGCATACTAACTCCTAAACTAACCAGGTGCGATGCATACTGAAGAGGCCTTCTGTGGGGTTCGATGAGCGAGAATGGACAAATGTCTGAGATAGTTTGCTAAGTGGATGCTCATGGAATCTTCTAGAAACATCTCCTATGACACTTGCCTCTCTAAATTCACCCAGGGATGAGTAAGAGATCCAAGAAATCTCCAAGTGGAACTAAGAACAACAAATGGAATGACAGTAATCAAAAACCCAGAGATGACTCACACCCTTGCACACATCTATAAATGGAACCCTCATCTAAGAGATCTAGAGGCTGGAATTTTGTAATTTTCAAGGAAGTGTTGATAGTTTGTATCTAAGAAAGAGCATTGCATTGTTGGCTGATCTTGCTTTTCATGAGGTGAAGAGGGCTTTGATGCTGGGAGGATGATGCTGGATCAGACAGCTGGGCTGTAATTCTCCCTTCATATTTAATAAAAAAATTTGAGCTTTCCTCCATACAATTGTGTATTTGTGAATCTTGTTATTTGTGAATGCCATTGTATGTTCATTGTATTTCTAATTCTGCAATGCTTATGATATAATAGATCAAGATGGTTTGATGGTGTTTTGTTACTTTGTTTCTATAGGTATTCTCTAAGTGGGATAAGTAGGAGAGGAGTTGCAAGCTCTGTCAAGGGAGAGAGAGATCAAGCAAGGAGTTAAGTGGAAGATCTAGGTTGGTTCCTTTGCCTCTCTCTTATCTATCATACATAGAGGAAATTGCAAATTGCTTTGAATTGTTTGTTTCTAGGATTGCTACCAATCCTAGAGGGCTACTCGATCGAAAAGACACTAGTTTTCCCAGAAAAAAATGGCGACTCCACTAGGGAGCTAATAGAAGTTTGTTTGCTTTATAAACTATAGACGGAGCCTGAAGTTAGCCAGATAGCCTTCGAGTTTCTCTTGCTCTGCAATTGCATAGTACATGAATGTTGCTTCAGTCAATCTTTAGTTTAGTTTATGAATTGAACATTTGAATTACAAGCATTCTAGATGCCATTTTGGTAGCTTAGTAACCTCCCAAGATCATTCCTCTGTAATTTTCTCTTTACTGTCCATCATGGCTCAGCTTAAATCACTGAAATCAGCTACAAATTTGAGCCAAAACCCACCTCAGTTGCGCTCCCTGGCCCATCTCACTGTCTGTCACTGTCAACCAGTATGCATCAGACTTCTCGAGTGTAACAGGTGTGATTCATACTTGTTTTTATGAAGCCCAGGTGCGATAACTGACTGAGCCTATTTCCCTTCTTGAAATTTGGGGTTTTTGTCCTTGTTTTCAGCTCTGTTTATTTGTTTTGATGCTTATGAATAATATCTCATTGCTAAAGCCTGCTTTCATTACATAGACCAGCCTCCATTGATTAGGATTAGTAAATGTTTTATGTATTTTTCCATCATTTACAATCCTTTGTCGAAAATTTGCTTAAATTGATCAGTCATTTTGGTACAGAAAGTGTTGTAACTATCGTTTTGTGTCAAAAAGAGAAGTGTCATTGAGTCTTCCTTCCCTCGATAGTCGATTGAAATTTTTGTCATGTATTTGATTTGATTTGTTGATATTTGAAGTGTTGAAAGCATTTTCTATTCGAAATTGAAAAATGTCATTTAGTCTTCCTTTCCATTTTTAAAAAGAAATTGTCGAAATGTCTCTTTGAGTGAAATATTTCAGATCTTTGCTACACTTAGTTTTCCTTTTTGGCATTTTTCACATTAAGGGGAACGAAAAAAAAATACATGCATTTGCATTTGCATTTATACTGTGTGCAAATAATGATTTAGGAAAAGTGCATTTAGTGTGTTCTCTTTGCTCTTTGTTTGAAAGAATCGTAATATTTTTTCCTTAGTAGTTAGGATTTCATTGCTCAAAATAAACAACGATTATTTGTCACTGTAGATTGAATTTTAGGAATTTTTAAATCTACATCATGTGGTGAACCATTGAAAGGAAAAATTTTAAACAAGATCAACTCTAAAATAAATTTCAATGAACTTAACAACACTTTGGGACCTAACACAACACATCTAGAGGTCTAGGCTAGAGACGTGTTCCGGTGTCGTAAAAACTATTAACTATCATTTTCATCGAAGGTTTGGTGATTCCTCCTCTTTGATACGAAAAGTGCTAGCACGGACTTGTGCTCCCCGTACCATCGAGTATATATTGGGAGACCGCAATATGCTTATATCCTTTATCCATAGGAATCCGTGTCTGTCGCCCTATCGATTGCAATGCACTGAACACAAAATTTGGGAAGATTGACTACCATACATAAGTCCTTGGTAATTTCTCTTTAATTTATCACCAAGGTGTATATTGTAGTTTTGCGATTGGTTTGGTAATCCCTCTGTCTAGATTTCCAGAGTAGTCACTTTTGTTCCTTTTCGACTCCTTAAAAGAAAAGGTCCATCTGAGCACTTTTCACTTCAGGCTCATTAAAAATCGAAGGGGACTAGAGTCATCTTTAGCTTTTTCTTGACTCTTAAAAATTGAAAAAGCAAAGTTGTGTCAAAGCGTCATTAAAATTTATTTAATTCGGAAAAACATCCCTGTTCCTTAGTTGATCCTAGGTTGAGATATATGGAGACAAATCCGGGATCCACCAATCAAGGAATCCCTTTCGAGGGGAATCCTAGTCCTTTTTCCTCTTGGGGAAATATTGGTGCTCCATATATGGCCACATTTTCCCTTCCAGGAATTACAATTGGCCTGCCAGTATGGCTATTCTCAACCTCTGTCGTTCAAAATACCGTGATTCCTTAGCAATCAAATCAACATCCAGTTGATACTGAAGTTGACCCTTCACCTTCTTCTTCATTTGTTTCTCCCTCCCCTTCTTCCTCTTCGCTTGGTGAAAATAGTGATGCTAGTAACCAAGTGGCTGAGAAGAAGAAGAAAGGGAAGGAGAAGAAGAAGAAGAAGCCAATTCAGCAAGGGGGCAACCATGTAGCATCTGGTGAAAATCCATACACTAAGCTTTCCAAACCCAGATCTCCATGCATAATTTGTAGAGGAGACCATTTTCATTGAGAATGTCCGTGCATTCCTCAGATCTTGAGAGAATGGTCCCCCCGTTCGCACCAACCGGTGTCATCAACCTCTGGTGATCATGTTGACAGTACACCATCAACTAGTAATAGTGGACAGAAAGGAAAGATCAACATTCCATGTAGATTATGTGATGGGACCATACCCTTCCCCATTTTCCTCTTTTGGATGAAGCCAAAAGAGTCTTGCACAACCATCCTGCTTCACCACAGTGACTTCCATCTAGATATAGGAAACTCTCCCCAAGTCCTTTACTAGTTGAAAATTCGACTGACATAACTCAGTCATCAGTCGAAACACCTATCGCTGAAAATGAATCTTTTGAGTCCATATCGGACCAAAGTCAACAGGTTGAAATGGTAGTCGGCCCAGTTTTACCTTCAGAAGATCATAACCTTCCTAAAGAGAGTGAGATTGACACCATTCAAATTCTTTTTGTTACTTCAAAGTCCGATGAACTTTCGGGCAATCCACCCATTCCTTCACAACAGGAAGAGAATCCCCCAGTTCTTGATACTCAATGGGTTATTTCCACCATTTATTCGGTACCCCCTCCAAGCAGTCTAGTCACTTCCTTTGACTGTACCCGACTAGCAAGATCTCGCCTTCCTTCTTATGTACCATTCTAGATCATAGTACAAGTTTACAAAATTATCGTGTTTGGTACTATCATAGATGAAGGGGCATCAGTGAGCATCCTCTCCTCAACTGCTTGGAAAGTGCTTGGTTCACCATCGCTTACACCCGTTACACAGAATTTGTCAGGATTTAACAAAGGAACTAGTCGACCGTTAGGGATCCTTCCAATGTTAACGATAAATTTGGGAAGGAAAACCGTTCACCTGAACATGATGGTAGTCCCAGGACCGTTAGATTACAATCTACTCCTTGGACGTGACTATGTTTATAACATGGAGGCTATTGTTTCAACACTCTTTCGAGTGATGTGTTTCCCACATGAAGGCAAAATTGTCATTGTTGACCAGCTTTCATTTCCCGGTTCAAGCACAGCTCCAAGTCGACCATCATCCCTAAATAGTCCTTGTACTTCAAGAGTGTCTCTTCAACCTTCATTCCATCCACCTAATTGTCAGGAGTAGTCCAGTGAATGTAACGAAGCTTAGGGGGCATGCACCCTTGTCCATTTGGCGGATGAAGCCAGCTGAAAAGATAGGTTTCCCTGTAGGTTATGTGATTGGAAGTGCCATCCCACACCATTCACCGTTTTCCACTATGTGGATGAAGCCAAGTTTTTTGTCTACTCTGTGGATGAAACCATCCTACCATATGAATTTTCTTTAGGTTATGTGATTGGAAGTGCCATCCCACACCATTCACCTTTTTCTATTTGGTGGCCAAATCCAAGGAAGTGTTTTGTCTAACCACTGACAAAAACCATCGTACTTAACAACAGTGATTTCCACATGGTTACCGGAGACTCTCCTTTTCATCATGGTGGGGGCATGCAACATTTTTTTAATTTCAGTTTCTAGCTTTTTAGCTTCTTAGGTTAGGTGATTGGTCTAACACACCATTCACCTTTGTCTGCGTTGCAGACGAAGCAAAGGAAGTGTTTTGTCTAACCACTAATGAAACCATCCTACCTAACCTCAGTAGTTCCTTAGCTTTTTAGTTTTGTCTTTTCTAGTTTTTTTAGTTTTGTCATTTGTAGTTCACGTAAAAAGAAAAACTAAAACCTGAGCATATGTTGTCGCATGGTTCAAGCTCATTTCAAAATAAACCTACCTCTGAGCATAGTTATCGCATGGTTCAAGCTCATTAAAAAATAAACCTACCACTGAGCATGGTTCCCCACAGTTCAAGCTCGTTAAAAAATGAACCCACCTTTAGTAAATAACCTTTGTGATTGCCTTGCTATCAGCCTTTTGAGCCTTGGTTGTGTTCCTGCCATCACCTCCACCCTTTTGGCTGATCATACGATTCCACTTGATTGTTTACCTTTTTGAAGAACAGCTGGGACGAGTGGTCCTATTAACCACCCTCTTCACATAACCATGTTTTGAGAAGTTCCAAGCTTACCCGGAACCAGTTGCTACCCTGAACACCACTCATTCCTCAAAAAATGAGTCTCCTTTAAACTCTTTTCAAACTCATTAAATATGAAAAGACTGTCGAGCTATTGGCCTTTCTAGCTCGTTAAATTGATGGGAAGTGCCATCCCTCTTGTGTATTTTAATCTTTTTCGGACTTGAGGAATTATCTCATGAAAACGTTCGAGCGCTTGTCTTTTTCGGCTCGTTAAAGTGATAAAAAATTCATCCCTTTCGTATTATTTTATCTTTTTTTGGACTTAAGGGATTATGCTACAAAAAATAACTACTGGAGTTTCCTTTTCGTCCCTTTTCAAACTCTCTAAACATGAAAAGGAACGAGTTATCCTTGTCGTTAAACTCGTTAAAACAATAGCGACAAACTTTTCCACCTAGACAAGAACGAGTTTCATTGTCGCTAGGCTCGCTAAAACATAGCGACAAGTTTGCCCGAAGGGCAAATTATAGAACAAGCATATGTTATCCTCCTCAAGCTTGACAAAAAAAAAGAGGTACTGGTCAGCGATGACTGGGGAAAAAGGGAAGAAAACTTGAATAATTTTATGGTACCAGGTCACTCTTGAACATGACACTTTCACTCCATCACCATGGCTGCGTCAGGTTGGGTTATTTCGTTCACTGGTCATATCACCATTGGTCCTCCATACCATCCATCTTTTGGGGTTAACGCTACCAATCCATCTCAGTGTCGTTGATATGTTCAAGAGAAGTCATTCAGTTGAGAAACCACAATCCAGTTAATGCCTCATCTACTGCAATACCTTCACCCTCCATTTTTCATGACCGTCATTCCTAAACCTTGTGTCGTCAGATCGTTTTCACCTCCAGAAAATCTTTTGCTTCATTTCATGTCGTAGATGTGGGATACATTAAGGCCCTCCAATGATGAGTCACTTCTTTTCGACATTAGCTCATTATCCAAGAAATTGACTTAGAAACAACCCTTTCATTACTTTGAAGCTTGCATGCCTCAATGGCAAGTTTCTCACTTCCGGCAACAGGTTGACATCAATGACCTTTGACCAAAAGATTTTGCGTGGTGTTCAATATCAGATCATATATTCACACCACGTGAATTGTACTGTAGTACCTTGAGGGTCATTATCATTATTGGTGATTCCTCTTGCATCTGTTAACAAGTTACATTATTGGCTGGTAATCAGGCGATGTCTTTCCATGTTTGACTTCAGGACATCTTTTCACATGGATCGACTTGTACATCGGGCGAAGATTGAACAAGTTTGAAGACCCCTGATCTAGTTTCATCCACCTAGGCTGAGATATATTCAGGAATATAAAGACATCAAATGTACACAAAAGCTGCATAGATGGTCATCCAAGCCAGGGATGATGACTCTACATATAAAGAATCACCAATCTGCAACTGCAAATGATTATCTATTCTATGTACATGAAAATGAATCTATAAAGCTAAGCATGGGAATGCCTGCCTCAGCTAGATCATGAGTATTATTTGATGATGATGTATTGTATTGTATCTTATACAGGTCACCTTCTAGTTCGAATACCTCGGATCCTCATGATAAAGCATTTCACCCGACATCAAAAGATTTACGACTTCATGCTTTAGGGGGCAACTGTTATAGACATATTTGGGCACTTCAACCCCAATATTATATGTCGATAAACTATGGCTCTTTAACCCCTAAAAGTTTTTTTTCATACCCTAAAGGATCATGGTCAACTGATTACTTCATTCCCCAGAAGTTCCACCCGAAAAACCATCCAGAACTGGCCAAAACTGGACCATACTGACTGCTGCACTGTTAGGGTGCGATGCATACTGACTCCTAAACTAGCTAGGTGTGATGCATACTGAAGAGGCCTTCTGTGGGGTGTGATGAGTGAGAATGGACAAATGTCCGAGATAGTTTGCTAAGTGGATGCTCATGGAATCTTCTAGAAACTTCTCCTATGACACTTGCCTCTCTGAATTTGCCTAGGGATGAGTAAGAGCTCCAAGAAATCTCCAAGTGGAACCAAGAACAACAAGTGGATTGACACTAATCAAAAACCTAGAGATGACTCACACCCTTGCACACATCTATAAACGGATCCCTCATCTAAGAGATCTAAAGGCTGGAATTTTGTAATTTGTAAGGAAGTGTTGCTAGTTTGTATCTGAGAAAGAGCATTGTATTGTTGGGTGATCTTGCTTTTCATGAGGTGAAGAGGGCTTTGATGCTAGTAGGATGATGTTGGATCAGACAGCTGGGTTGTAATTCTCCCTTCATATTTAATAAAGTTCTTTGAGTTTTCCTCCATACAATTGTGTATTTGTGAATGTTGTTATTTGTGAATTCCATTGTATGTTCATTGTATTTCTGATTCTACAATGCTTATGATATAATAGATCAAGATGATTTGATGGTGTTGTTGACACCTAATCCTCTGCTATTGGGTGAATCCGCAATGTGAACAGTCATCAGAAGATGAACTAAGCAGTCACATTCTTGTATATAACAATAGCTACCTAATGTAATAAATTGAATCATCCTTTTTGCCTAATAGAGTTACTGCCTAGCCTGACATGGTATCAGAGCCAGCTCCATATTTACCCTTTATGTCTTTGTAACTCTTGATCTGCTCCATTGCTCTCTATAGTTCTGTCTGCCACACCTGCGCTGCCCTGACATATTCTATTTATGATTTTTTTGCATACGCTCAGACTCCAAAACCATTTCATATTTTCTGACCCCTGACACCTCTGTGCATAACACGCTGCCTTTCCAGCGCTACCTCAGCTGCAAACTCACCTCTGTCCATAATGTGTTGCCTTTCCAATGCTGCCTCTGCTGCAAACTCACTATTGTAACGTTGAATGATGGTATCGTTGAAACGTTGAATGATGGTATTGATGGTATCGACCGCTCAATGGTGGCTCAGCGAAATGGTGGCGCTGCCCAGACCTGAACTGGTGACCTTTAGCTCTTTTGCCTCTGCTGCAAACTCACTATTGAAACGTTGAATGTTTGGTAACATTGTCCCTTTGAATCCTATTGAACTGTGCTGTGGTTTAACCCTATTGAACTGCGTTGTGGTTTAACTGCGTTGAATGATTTAATGATTTAACTGCTTGAAATGTTGAATGGTGGTGCTACCCCGGTCGCAGCAGAATAAGCTTTGAAGCTGCTATCCATTACAAACTACTAAAACGTCGATTGCAACATAAAGACTTGACAGCCGGTGGATGTTCTATTAACGGCCCACGTATTGAATCAATGGTGGCTTATGCAGGTCGCCAACCCATGTATTGAATCAAGCTCCCCATGCATTTTATGGTATGGTTCAGAACGAGACTCTTGACAATGACATGGTATGCGGTGCTCTTTTTATTTGAGATAGTGGTGCGAACATGGTATGCGGTGCTCTTTTTTTATTTGAGATAGCGGTGCTGAAATAATGCGTGTTGCTATGGCTTATATATATATTAAAGCGGTGGTTTATATGTGCGCTAAAGTTGTGTGCTATATGGTTTTATTTGAGATAGCGGTGCTGAATTAATGCGTGTTGTTGTGGCTTATATATATATATATATATATATATATATCTATATATATATATATATATATATATATATATATATATATATATATATATATATATATATATATATTAAAGCGGTGGTTATATGTGCGTTGTGGTTACATTGACCAGTATATATATATGTGCGCTGTGGTTATATGTGCGCTGTGGTTACATTGACCAGTATATATATATTATGGTTTTCATTTGAATGCGTTATGAATTGAGTTTGTAGATATTTGAATGCGTTGAATGGATGGAATATGTTGGATGTACTATATGAGGATCGTTTTATAAACATTGGAGGGATTTGAAGAAACATAGTGCATAAAAGTATTTGAAATTTTTTTGCCCTTTTGAGTACAATTTCACTATATATCAGCAGAAGTATTTTTTTCTATCAGCAGAAGTTTTTTTTTTCAGAATGCATTCAATCATCTCTATGGTAGGAATAGTTCTCACTGGCAAGGAGAACTATCCTAAATGGTCCCGGATGATAAAACACACCCTCATATTCAATGAGTTGTGGAAAGGAGTATGTGTCGGACAAGGAGACAAAGACCCAGTACAGCCTACCTCAGACAAAGATCTCGTCATTTGGGAAAACAAGAACAACAAAGCTTATGCATTAATCACAACATCTGTAAATGAAGAGGTGAGTCGCCATATTTCGTCATATTCAACTGCCTTTGAAGCCTTACAAAATCTGAAAGAACTCTATGAGTCACGTTCTACATTTGAAGTTGTTCAGCTCATGATTAAACTCTTCACTCTTGAATTGAAAAATAATGATCCTCTTGCTCTTGCATATGAAGTAAAGTCTATAATGCATGATATAAATTCCACTAAGGTTGAGCTGGATATCCCTCTTATCGCTTTTCTCAAGGCACTCTATCCTACCTATTCCAATTATCTTGAGTCTTTACAAGCAAATGGAAATCTTAAAGATATAACCATTGACTCTCTTGTGAAAAAGTTTGCTAAAAGAGAGAAAGCCTTTGGAAAGAAGACAACCCTTGAATATTCTGAAGAGACTGTGTGCCTTGCCCATAAAGAAAAGCATCCTGCTCAAGATTCTACAAGAGGAAGAGGTGGACGAAGAAGAAGAGGAAGATATTTCAGAGGCAGGGGGGGTAGACATTCTCAAGGAGAAAAGGCAGACCTACACTGCATTCACTACAAAAGAAATGGATCACATGATGCCTCTACATGCAAGATACCACGGGAAAAAATTGAGCAGAAAAGAAACCAACAGAAAGGTAAAACTGATGATACAGATAAAGGTAAAGCACCTGAATCTGCTCACTATATTGAGGCACAATGTAACATTGGAGTAAATGAAGATTTGTTTAATGCTTCACTTGCTTCTTCGAAAAATGATTGGTTGCTTGATTCAGGAACAACCTGTCACATGACTCATAGAAAAGATTTTTTTGAAGATTTCACTAGCAATGTTGATGGAGCAGTATACTTTGCAGATCAATCAAAAATCAAGCCATCAGGGCTTGGCACAATCAGGCTTAAACTGCCTGGGCTTCCAGACTTTCTTTTGGATCATGTTCTATATCTCCCACAGCTCAAGAGAAACTTGTTGTCCTTGGTCCACATCCGCCAGCAAGGTCACTCCATTCATATGTTTGATGGCAAGCTTGAGGTAAGAAAAGCATCTGACCACTCACTTGTCATGAAGGGAATAGAATAAGAAAGGCTTCTCAAACTGCAAGGAACCTCTGCTCATGCACAACATTTCTCATCATGAAGAAGGTACACTTCCATCAAGTTTATTATGGCATACTAGATTTGGACATTTAAACTATGACAGTCTCCGCTTATTGAAGAAAAATGGTGTTGTTGGTTTGCCTACAATTCCTAGGAAACACAAGCAATGTGATGCTTGCATTCTAGGAAAGCATAGCAAACAGTCTTTTCATGATTCACATTCAAGAGCACATAGGAAGCTTGAACTCATTCATTCAAATTTATGTGGTCCAATGCCTATTCCTTCTGCAAATGGAAATAAATATATCATGACATTTATTGATGATTACACCAGAATGTGTTGGGTTTATTTATTGAAGAACAAATCTGATGCTTTTCAAACATTCAAGAATTTTCATAAATGGATTGAAAATGATGCACAATCTCTTATTGGGTCTATTTGCACTGATAATGGAAAAGAATATACATCAAATGGATTTGAAAACTATCTTCACCAACAAGGGATCAAACATCAAACAACTGTGCCCTATAATCCCCAAAAGAATTGTGTAGCTGAAAGAATGAATAGAACACTCTTGAATATGGTACAATCCATGCTTTTCTTCAAAAATGTAAAGATAATGTTTTGGGTTGATGTTGTGCTATGTGCTGTATATATAAAGAATAGATGTCCATCTAATGCTATAAGAAACAAGACTCCTTATGAATTGTGGTATGGACATGTTCCTTCGGTAAAACATCTCAGGATCTTTGGTTCCACCTATTATGCTTTGATACCAAAGGTACATAGAAACAAACTTGGTGCTAGAAGTCGTAAGTGTATCTTCCTGGGGTATTCAAACACCTCTAAACCATACCGCCTCTATGATGAAGCAAATAAAAAGTTTGTTGTATCTAGAGATGTCATTTTTCTTGAATCATCCAAATCTGACAATGTTGTTGAGCGGCAACTTGATCGCTTGGATAGATTCACAAAAACGAAATCATTTCAAGAATTTGATAATCATATTCCACATCTTGAAGGGGGGATTCCTATACTAGATCAACATGTGGAATCTTCTTCTGAAGAACAATCTCCCCTGCATGAAATTCCAACAACTGATGATGCTTTAAGTGATGTAATTGATAGAATTGGGAGACTCAATCTTGATTGAGTCCCAACTCAATCAACAGAGCAGCCCGGACCATCTTAGAAAGGTCCCCCAAAGTGGCTGACAAAGACACTTGAAAGTGTTCATCCTGATGAAATTGGAAAAACAGGAACCAGAAATTCAAACCGACAAAATGGAGGTGATGTAGATGACTCTAATTCACCAGTTGATATGGATGTTTCTTATGATTGTGAATTGAACTTGTCTACAGATTTTGAACCAACTTCCTTCAAAGAAGTAGCTTCTCATGATGAATGGAAAGAAGCAATGCAAAAGGAGTATGATTCCCTCATAAAGAATGACACTTGGAAGCTGGTTGATCCTCCATTTGGAACCAAACCAATTGGCTGCAAGTGGGTCTACAAGAACAAGTACAAAGCTGACGGCTCACTTGACAAGCACAAAGCTAGGCTTGTGGAAAAAGGTTTTGCACAGAAGGAAGGGGTCGATTATGAGGAAACTTTTGCCCCCACAGCAAAATGGGCCACCATCCAGACACTCTTTGCACTAGCAGCTCAGAACGGTTGGAAAGTCCATCAAATGGTTGTAAATTTGCCTTCTTGAATGGAGACCTAAAAGAGAATGTTTTTATGTCCCAGCCTGAAGGATTTTCTATGAAAGGACATGAACAAAAAGTATGCAAACTTGTGAAGTCCTTGTATGGCCTCACACAAGCACCACGACCATGGTATGAAAAACTAACTGAGCATCTTCTGAAACTCAACTTCAATCATTTTGATCTTGATGATGCAACTTTATTTGTCAAGAAAGTTGGCAAAAAAGGTTGTATATCTTGTGGTATATGTAGATGATCTTTTAATGACATGGAACAATGAAAGCTACATTGCATCCATAAAGAAGGAATTGGGGAAAAGTTTTGAAATGACTGATTTGGGCTATGTTCATACTATGTTGGCATTGAAGTAACCCAACATCCAAAATCAATATTTCTTTCTCAAAAGAAATACATTGGAGATTTGTTAAACAGATTTGGCATGACAGAGTGCAATCCTGTTTCTACTCCAATGGAACAAAACTTAAAGCTCACATCTATTGAACGAAAGGAATCTGAGGATGCAACAAAGTATAGACAGCTTGTAGGAAGTCTCATCTACCTCACTACTACCAGACCAGACATTTCATTTGCTGTTGGAATCCTCTCCAGGTTTATGCAAAATCCTTGTGAGGGACATTGGTCTGCTGCAAAAAGAGTTCTAAGGTACTTGAAGGGAACACAAGACCTTGGAATCAAGTATACGTAGGTGGACGACTTCAGCTTGATTGGATACTCTGATTTAGACTTCGATGGAGACAAAGAAACTGGGGTATCTACTTCAAGATATGTTATGAGTCTTGGATCAGGAGATGTCTCTTGGAGATCACGCAAACAATCAGTTCCAGCAGATTCCACAACAGAAGTAGAATATGTGGCAGCAGCTGAAGCAACGAAAGAAATTGTGTGGCTCAGGAAAATTCTTAAAGATTTGCAGGTAAAACAAGTACATTCAACTCCACTCATGATTGACAACACCTCTGTAATAAAGTTGGCCAAGAACCCAAAGTTCCATGATTGTACAAAGCACATCAATACTAAATATCATCTGATCCGACATCATGTTGAGGCCAAAACAATCCATCTCCGTCATTGTTCCACAAATGAGCAAATTGCAGACATCTTCACCAAAGCGCTTGGAAGAGAAAAGCTTGAAAGATTCAGAATGATGCTTGGACTCACCAACATCCCTTCAGATTAAGGGGGGGAATGTTGACACCTAATCCTCTGTTGTTGGGTGAATCCGGAATGTGAACAGTCATCAGAAGATGAACTGAGCAGTCACATTCTTGTATATAACAATAGCTACCTAATGTAATAAATTGAATCATCTTTTCTTCCTAACGGAGTTACTGCCTGGCCTGACAGGTGTTTTGTTACTTTATTTCTACAGGTATTCTCCAAGCGGGATAAGTAGGAGAGGAGTTGCAAGCTCTGTCAAGGGAGAGAGAGATCAAGTAAGGAGTTAAGCAGAAGATCCAGGTTGGTTCTTTTTCCTCTCTCTTATCTATCACACATAGAGGAAATCACAAATTGCTTTGAATTGTTTGTTTCTAGGATAGCTACCAATCCTAGAGGGTTAGTCGATCGAAAAGACACTAGTTTTCCCAAAAACACCCCCAACACCGAGCAACCTGTTGGTGATCAACGCAAGTGCAGAGTAGGGTAACCTAGTAGTCAACATTGTCCAATGAGGGGCCAGGGTACATTGATCCTAAAATGACTGAAATAAATGTATTTCAGGAAGAAACCTAGGGATATGAGAGAGGCATACTTAGGGCTTTGTGTAGGGAGGATGACAAAGTGTTCAAAGGATGTGAATGATATTGTTTGAAGGCCTATTGACTAGATGTGACAAAATGGCCTATAACATATTTCTCCCTAAAGTGAAAAGTCATAAATGATAGTTGAAGACTAAATTGATTTACCTTGTGAAAATTCATGGTTAGGAACAATCGCTGAGATCATTATCTGTTACAATACATTTACATCATGACATCTTCGTTGAGGTAGGCATACCCATACTCAACATATAAGCTAACATTACATGTACAATGAACAAAAGACGCATCCATGAGTGACAAATGGTGGACTCATGACTAGATGACTATCTATATGATCAGAGACATCATACACTGTGATCTTGTATTACTCCTGAAAACGTAGCTTAGATGGATGAAACTAGATCCACGGTCTTCTATCTCGTTCACACGACCAACCAATATATGAGTTTAACCATGTGAATCAATGAGTTGAGTTCAAACATGGTAGACACCATCTGATTACCGTTCAATGATGTAAGTTGTTAATAGGCATAACAGAAACCATCGATGATGTTAATGGTTCTCAAGATACTGCAATATAATCTATATGGTGTGAATAAGTGAGTTGATGTTGAACACCACACAGAAACTTTTGGTCGAAGGCCAATGATGAAAACTTGTTTCTGAGAGTGAGGAAACCTGCCATTGATGTATGCAAGCACTGAGGTACCGAAGGATTATTTATAAGTCAACTTCCTAGATAATGAGACGATGTCGACAAGAAGTGACCCATCGCAGGAGGGCCTTGATGTATCCCCCATCAATAACATGAAATGGGTATGATGATTTGATATAGAATGATTAGAGTGATGTTGATACAGAACTAGATCAGGAAAGGCATACATGGAATGAAGACTTAAGAGTATTGTAGTAGATATTAACTGAAGGACTTCTCTTGAACACAGTGGTGACACTGAATGGAGTTGGAAACATTGACCCAAAACCAAAAATGGAGGCTTTGAAAAGCTATGATAAACCAAAAGATGAGCATATTTCCCAATCCAACAGCCACATACATGAAGTGGTAAAGTTTCGTGTTTAAGAAAGACTTGTTGCCATTAACAAAATTGAGTGCCCTATTTTCCCAATTTACCCAACCATATTGGTCAGTACCTATTTATTTTTTAACGAGCTTGAGGAGGATAACATATGCTTGACTTGTAATTTCATCATTCGAGTGAATCCCTCTAAGTATGTTTAACAAACCCAGAGAAGGAGTGATTTGGTCCCATCATGAACGATAAGTCCATCATTGTTTGATGTTTTAATGAGTCTAGTGAAGGTATAACTTGACATATTTTTCATATTTAGAGAGTTTGAAAAAGAGGCGAAGAAGAAAACTCCAGATTTTCCTTTTTGTAGATAGCCCCTTAGGTCTGAAAAGGTAGAAAATAATACCCAAGAGAAACTCTTATCATGTTTGACTAAGGTATTCCTTTTTCGTAGTAGTATATCTCAGTCCGGAAAAGGGTTAAACTTATACTAAGTATGTGTGTTTTCATTTAGTTTAACGAGTTTGAAAATACAAGTGCTCGACAATATTTTCATATTTTGGGAGTCTGAAAAGAGTTGAAAGAGGAATCCTACTGGAGAAATGAATCATATAAAAGGATAACAACTGGTTCCGGTCATGATGGAACTTATCAAAACATGTAGAGGTTAAGAGGCATGCTAACAATACCACTCATCGCAACGGTTTCTTAGGAAAGTTTAAAAACCAAGTGAAAGCATATGATTGGACGAGAAAATGGTGATGATGGAATGAGGAAACCAAGGCTCATCTTGCAAAAAAAGCTGATAAAAATGACAATCATGAGTGATAGGATGATAATGGTTTCATTTTTACACAAGCTTGAAACATGGGAAACTATGCTTGAGAATACTTGAATATGGTTTCATTTTTTCACAATCTTGAAACATGAGAAAAATTATGCTTGAGAGTGGTTTCATCTTTATAAAATCTTGAAACAGAGGAAAACAATGCCTGAAATAAGTTTGCATGCCCCCCAGCATAATGAATCAATTCAAGTTACATGCCCCCCAAGCTTCATTTCATGCACCTAAGTAGACTATTGGTTACTAACAAGTGGATGGAATGAAGGTTCATTTCTGAGACCAAGCAAAAGACTCGAATAGGAATTTACGAGATCTAATCAAAGACTTGAATTTGAAAGAAAGATATGTTTCATTTTTTAATGACCTTGACACATGAAAATGACTATTCTCATAGGACCTTGCTTCATTTTTTAACGAGCTTGACACAAGAAAAGGAACTTTGCTCCATATTTTTTCATGTTTATGCAAGCTTGAAATGTAGAGGAAACTATGCTCGTGACACCTTGTTTCATATTTTAATGAGGTTGAAACAATAAAAGGAACTTTTCTCTTGGGACTTTGTTTCATTTTTTAAGGATCTTGACACAAGACAAGGAACTCTGCTCTGGGAACCTTGTTTCATTTTTTAAGGAGCTTGACACAAGACAAGGAACTCTACTCTGAAATAAGATCATGGCCTCCAAGACACCATGGCTTCCAAGAGGTTCTCATCAGATGGAAGAACACCATTCTAGAAGGGATACATATCAAAGGATCCAATGGAAATATTAGGCTCCAATTCCCCCAGTAAATGATTCACTATATCACCTACTAGATCTAGGTCAAAAGAAGTTGAGAAGATAATGAAAGGCTCATCTTCATCAGTAGGTATGTGAATGGGATAGGTTGCCACATAATTAACCTGTGGCGAGGAAGATACCACTTGCACATTTGGAATGCTTAGGGAAGTAGGATGATTGGCAGTCAAATCAAGACCAACAAATGAAAGTTGATCAATAGTCACAATCCTTCCATCATGTGGGAAGCACGTCACTTGAAAGAGTGTGGATACAACAACATTCATAGTATAAACATAGTCTTGCCCCAGAGAAAATTGAAGTTCAAAGGGCCCAGAATGACCATAACATCAATACATACATTTTTTCCTCCCAAGGTAACAGGAAACTGAGGAAGGATCCCTAAGGGTTGACTGGTTCTTCTATTAAAAGAAAAAAGACTCGGAGCAGCGAACACAAGTTGTCGGAAACCCAAAGCTTGCCAAGAAGTGGAGGATAGAATACTAACAAAATCTCCCTCATCTATAACAGTGTGATGGATGTTCTTATCATAATCATTTACCATGATTTTAAAAGGCATGTAAGAAACGGACGAGGTTCTATAAATAGACTCCAATCAAAGACAATGACATGTTTTCTTGGAGGGGGTTTCACAGTAATGGGATAGATGCCCCCTTGTCTGGTAGAATTAGAAGAACCTGAGCAATATGATCCTCACTCTCTATGAGAAAAGTATGATCGACTAAAGGTGGAATATTGTGAAGTCAATCCCCTCTATGGACAGAACCAATCTCTCTATTCCTATGAGAGGATCTAACAACAAGCTAGACAAACAAGTTCAGGCTTTCCTAGCTTATGTTGGAAAATGAAAAGTAAGACAGATAACCTACCTCACTCTGATGCTAAGTGCTCATTGATGGCATCCTCGACCTTCTCGCTTCTAGGTTCAATCCTCTTTACACCATTTTGGATGGGTACCTGCAAAGAAGATCAAACAAAATAGGCAAGAGTATACATAGCATAATTCATTCTAACATAAACTACATGACAGATCAAGGAATATCATGCTGAATGAATAATGATTTATACACTTATGGAAAGTAAACTCCTAATGTATTTATTAATATAAATAAGGGAAGCATACAACCATATGTGCCTTGATGTTGTAAGCCTCCTTTGTGGTGGATTTCCAGGTCCAATCCAATACCTCCAAGGTGGGTAATATCCTTAAAGGTAGGATCAAGGACTCAAAATGGTAGAACTAGACCATATCCTTATTCAACAGTATCCATCTCATCATTCTCGAGGCTTCTAGTAAGAGAAGCTTCTCCTCCACATTAGGAAAAACTGCTAGAATAGGTTCAACGTGGTTTTTCTTATAAAAATACATCCTGGTAGAATTAGATCAGTATGCTGCAATAGGCCATCAGCACGGGTCAGCAGTAGTGCAAAACGCTTTGATCCCGAAAACTAGGTTTTTAAGCAAGCCCCTTCAAAATTCTCTCAGGGAAACTTTTCTTCTCTTCTTCGGGGATGTTTTTGTATGTGTTTTATGGTGAGTACACTGAAATATTTCATCATTTTTATGCTTTGGGATATAGGACGGGAAGTGCGAAAAATATTGTGTAACAGATGACCCCTAAAGCATGAAGGCAAAACATGGAGTGATGGGTGAAATGATTTACAAATCAAGGCAAGGACCCAGAGAAACACCGTTAAGAGACCTACAAATCAAGCATGATACAATATGTATCTGACATATCCGATGTAAATATTCTTAATAATACATCTTTGAATAGGCATCTAACAAAACATGAATCCACAGCATGGGCGCAACCATCCGAATAGAAGGGACCATGTGTATGGACCCACAACATGGACGCAACCATCTGAATAGAAGGGATCATATGTATGGACCCACAGCATGGACGCAGCCATCCATATAGAGGGAATCATGTTTACAATAATGAATATCTAATAACTCCACGCAACCTAGATTTATCAGATGAAACCCAAGGTCTTCATCTCTATCACGATCCAATCAAATGTACAAATTCTACCATGTGAATAGATACATCGGGGTCGAGCATGATAGAAAACCACCTGATTACCGGTCAATGGTGTAAATCTTTAACAAGCACGAGAGAAACCACCAATAATGACAATGGATCTCAAGGTACAACAACATAATCCACAAGTGTGAATAAGGAAGCTTAAGTCAAACACCTACAGAATCATTCGATCAAATACCATTTATGTGAACCCATTGTTGAATGCAAAGAACTTTCCATTGAAGCATGCAAGCTCCAAGGTACTGAAAGGGAGTTACTAGATCATCTTCATGGATAATGAGCTGAACTCAAGAGGAATTGATCCGTCGAAGGAGGGCCATAATATTTCCCACATCATCGAAATGAAACAAAATATGGAATAGAGTAGGTAAGAGTGATTCGGGATTATTGCAGAAAGGTCAGACAAGGTATAAGTGGTAAAAATGCAGATGGGACTTCTCTTGAACACATTGGCAACACGAATCCAGAGTTTGGCGGAATTTGACTCAAACATAGGATCAGAGGTCTTGATGGGAATAGGATATAATCAGATGAAAGGAAAATGGGTTCCCAAAACCCATGAAGGAAAGTGATGAAGTGAGGATAACTAAAACCCTACACGAGTGATAGATAAGTGTCATGTTCATGAGTGACATGTTGCCTTTATACAAAATATAGGATGTGTTCACTTTCATTTTTCCCCACTGATTCTAGCGAGTAACTCATTATTTTGATCAAATCTTGAAGAGGATAGCATATGCTTGTCATATAAGTTCATCCTTCATATGAATCCATCCTAGTAAGCTTTAACGAGACCTAGAAGGAGTAACTCGGTCTCGTCATGGTGAAAAATCCTGTGTCGTTTAAGTTTTACAAGTCTCACGAAGGGGTAACTCGACATCTTTTTCATGTTTAGAGAGTTTGAAAAAGAGGAAAAAAGGAAACTATAGAGGTCCCTTTTCACAAATAGTCTCTCGAACTCGAAAAGGTATAAAAAAAATATTCAAGAGAATCTCTTAGCCACGTGTGACCAAGTTATTCCTTTTATGTACAATAGGCTATCTCAATCCTCAAGGGCAAGTTTCTCACTTCCGGCGACAGGTATACATCAATGACCTTCGACCGAAAGATTCTGCGTGGTGTTCGATGCCAAGTCCTTTATTCACACCACGTGGATTGTACTGCCGTACCTTGAGGGTCATCATCATTATCGGTGATTCCTCTCGCGCTTGTTAACAGTTTACATCATTGACTGGTAATCAAGCGATGTCTTTCCATGTTCGACTCCAAGAAATTCTCACATGGATCGACTTGTACTTAGAGTGAAGATAGGACGAGTTTGAAGACCCTGGATCTAGTTTCATCCATCCGGGCTGCAATATATATTCAGGAAATAAAGACATTGACATGTGTAGCAGATGATCATCCTACTCAAAGGATGATAATTTCAGCAGAGAATTATCAGTCTACCATCAGACGATCGTCTGTTCTATGTACAGAAAAATGTATTTATAAAGCTGAGCATGGGAATGCCCACCTCAGCTAGATCATGAAAGCAGTATGAAAAATAATGTATTGTATTTTATCTTATTACAGGTCACCTCTCAGCGATTGAATGAACTTCGGATCCTCCTGATAAAGCATTTCACCCGATAAACGACCTCATACTTTAGGGGACAACTGTTATAGACATTTTTGTGCCTTACAGCATGAAGCATGAAATGTCCATAATCTAAGGGATTCAAAGTCCCTAAACATGTTGTTCCTACCCCTAGAGGAACAAGGTCAGCAAACCACAGCACTGAACAAAAGTTCTCCACTTGAAAACACTCAAAAACAAGGCAATTCTGGATCATATCAGCTGCTCCACTGAGCATCTGCGCTGAATGTCAACTGCTCCACTGTCTACCTATGTTGAATGTCAACTGCAAAGAAGGCTACCTGCACTGGGCGAGTTTGGACATGTGGCAGAATCATTCCTCAAGGTGTCAATGCCCAGGAAGCTTCCAAAATGACACTTGGATCAGAGAATTCGACTGGTGATGAGTAAGAGGTTCCAAATCTCCAAGTGGAAGCAAGAACCTCCAAGTGGACTCAAGAACTGAAGTGAGAGAGGACACTAGTCAGCTTCATGGCTCAAGCTGACTCATCCTTTCTCCAAAACTCCTATATATAGATCTCTCTCATGAGGTCTAGGGGGGCTGGAATCTTGTGAATGTAAAGAATTGTTGTTGGTTTGAGTTTAGAACTATTGGGTGATTTGCTTTGAAGGAGGTGAAGAGGAGATTTCTTTCTGCTGGGAAGGTGATGCTGGATTGGGCCTCTTATGGTTGTATCACTTCCTGAACTTCACTTCTTCCATTAATAAAGCATTTGAGGTTCTTCTATATGCATGTGTCTCAATGGTGTATTGTTATACTTGTGTATTTGATTTATTCTAATCCTTGAATCAATTATGAATGTATGCTTCTTGTAGTTTCCCTCTCTTGCCATTTTGCAGGATCTTGGTGTGGCTGGGCCAGTGAAAAAGCAAGGAGCTGGGGGCAAGCAGCAAAGAGAGAAGATTGGATCAACCATTAGCGAAAGACATCGGTTAGTGGATCTCTTTCTCCCCTCTTTTACATCTCATAAAGAAGTAATCTCAGATAGCTTTGCTTTGATTGTTGCTAAGGAACTATCACCCTTAGAGTGGGATAGGGTCATTCCGTATTGGATACTTTTCCCAACAACAAGGCATCCAATACGGAATGACCCTATCCCACTCTAAGGGTGATAGTTCCTTAGCAACAATCAAAGCAAAGCTATCTGAGATTACTTCTTTATGAGATGTAAAAGAGGGGAGAAAGAGATCCACTAACCGATGTCTTTCGCTAATGGTTGATCCAATCTTCTCTCTTTGCTGCTTGCCCCCAGCTCCTTGCTTTTTCACTGGCCCAGCTACACCAAGATCCTGCAAAATGTCAAGAGAGGGAAACTACAAGAAGCATACATTCATAATTGATTCAAGGATTAGAATAAATCAAATACACAAGTATAACAATACACCATTGAGACACATGCATATAGAAGAACCTCAAATGCTTTATTAATGGAAGAAGTAAAGTTCAGGAAGTGATACAACCATAAGAGGCCCAATCCAGCATCACCTTCCCAGCAGAAAGAAATCTCCTCTTCACCTCCTTCAAAGCAAATCACCCAATAGTTCTAAACTCAAACCAACAGCAATTCTTTACCTTCACAAGATTCCAGCCTCCCTAGACCTCATGAGAGAGATCTATATATAGGAGTTTTTGGAGAAAGGATGAGTCAGCTTGAGGCTGGCATGAAGCTGACTAGTGTCCTCTCTCACTTCAGTTCTTGAGTCCACTTGGAGGTTCTTGCTTCCACTTGGAGATTTGGAACCTCTTACTCATCACCAGTCGAATTCTCTGATCCAAGTGTCATTTTGGAAGCTTCCTGGGCATTGACATCTTGAGGAATGATTCTGCCACATGTCCAAACTCGCCCAGCGCAGGTAGCCTTCTTTGTAGTTGACATTCAACGCAGGTAGACAGTGGAGCACTTGACATTCAGCGCAGATGCTCAGTGGAGCACTTGACATGATCCAGAATTGCCTTGTTTTTGAGTGTTTTCAGGTGGAGAACTTTTGTTCAGTGCTGTGGTTTGTTGGCCTTGTTCCTCTAGGGGTAGGAACAACATGTTTAGGGACTTTGGATCCCTTAGATTATGGACATTTCATGCTTCATGCTGTAAGGCACAAAAATTTCTATAACAGTTGCCCCCTAAAGTATGAGGTCGTTTATCGGGTGAAATGCTTTATCAGGAGAATCTGAAGTTCATTCAATTGCTGAGAGGTGACCTGTAATAAGATACAATACAATACATTATTTTTCATACTGCTTTCATGATCTAGCTGAGGCGGGCATTCCCATGCTCAGCTTTATAAATACATTTTTCTATACATAGAACAGACGATCGTCTGATGGTAGACTGATAATTCTCTGCTGAAATTATCATCCTTTGAGTAGGATGATCATCTGCTGCACATGTCAATGTCTTTATTTCCTGAATATATATCGCAGCCCGGATGGATGAAACTAGATCCGGGGTCTTCAAACTCGTCCGATCTTCACTCTAAGTACAAGTCGATCCATGTGAGAATTTCTTGGAGTCGAACATGGAAAGACATCGCTTGATTACCAGTCAATGATGTAAACTGTTAACAAGCGCGAGAGGAATCACCGATAATGATGATGACCCTCAAGGTACGGCAGTACAATCCACGTGGTGTGAATAAAGGACTTGGCATCGAACACCACGCAGAATCTTTCGGTCGAAGGTCATTGATGTATACCTGTCGCCGGAAGTGAGAAACTTGCCATTGAGGCATGCAAGCTTCAAAGTACTGAGGGGGTTGTTCCTAGATCAACTTCTTGGATAATGAGCTGAAGTCGAAAAGAAGCGATCCGTCAAAGGAGGGCCTTAATGAATCCCACATCAATGACACGGAACGGAGCTAATGATTGTGATGAAGGTGAAAACGATCTGTGAAATATGATTCAGGGTGGCGGTCATGAAAGGATGAAAGATGATGTATGGTAGTGGATGGGACACGGTTGACTCTTTCTGAACAACATCTCTTGAACATATAACGACACTGATGCGATGGATTTGTAGCATTACCCCAAATGTGGATGGTTTGGCGAGACCATGGTGATGAGACCGGTGAATGAAACAACCCAACCCGATGTGGTACGGAGGAAAAGTGTCATGTTCAAGAGCGACTTGCTACCATTAAAGCTTTGAGGTTCTCCCAATTTTTCCCCAGTCATTTCTGACCAGTACCTCTTTATTTTTGTCAAGCTTGAGGAGGATAACATATGCTTGTTCTATAACCTGCCCTTCGGGCAAGCCCATCGCTATGTTTTAACGAGCCTAGCGATAGGGAAACTCGTTCTCGCCTAAAGACAAGTTTGTCGCTATTTAATGTATTTTAACGAGTCTAGCGACAAAGACAACTCGGTCCTTTTCATTTTTAGAGAGTCTGAAAAGGTACATAAAGTTAACTCCAAAGGTCCTTTTTCATCATCTAATCCCTTAAGTCTGAAAAAGTATAAAACAATACAGAAGGGATGAGTTTTCGATAATTTTAACGAGCCGAATAAAAACAAGCGCTCGACCTTTTTGTGCAATAATACCTCAGGTCCAAAAAGATTAAAATCTAGAGGAGGGATAGCTCTTCTTGTCCTTTAACGAGCTAGAAGGCCAAAACTCAGCAATCTTTTCATATTTTACGAGTCAATTGAAAAGAGCTTAAACAAGACTCGTCTTTTGAGGAACGAGTGATAAACAGGGATAGCAACTGATTCCAGGTACAGGTTGGAATTTTCCAATCACGGCAGTGTCACAAGGATGGCTAGGTGAAATCACTCTTCACAGCTGTTCCTCAAAATGGGTAAACAATCATATGGAGGTGAACGATCGGCCAAATGAAAAGTGGAGGTGGCAGGTGCAAACACGACCAAGGCTTTAACGGCTGATAAATTACATTCACAGTGGTTATTTACCGGGATAGGTTCATTTTTTAGTTAAAAATGAGCTTAAACACTAGAGGAAACTCTGCTCACTACTTATATTTATTTTTTAACGAGCATGAAGACCGCGTTAAAACTTCTCGGATCTTGCGTTTATTTTTTAACGAGCATGAACTTTATGCTAAAACTGCTCGAATTACCAGTCATAAGATAAGAAATGTCCCCTCAAGATTCTATTTTTTATGGAGCTTCATCTCACTAAGCTTTGCTCCGCTCCTTTCTTTATGCAAGTTCGGAAACGGCTAATCCAAAAAAACGATAAATAACCGCTCTTTGCTTGCACTCCAAAAGGGTTGCATGCCCCCAGGTATAAAATACAATTTCGAGGTTGCCCCTCCTCATTCTCACCTCTGATTTTCTTTGGGTGTTCACAACTACTTGTCGTCTTGCTAGTCCAATTTTAACGATACTTGTCTTCTCGTTAATTTTAACGGGTCTATACGATACTTGTCTTCTCGTCAGCCCAACTTTCAACAGATTTTTCGCAAGATCGCAAGAGAACAGCTACTTGCGACAAGAGAGCAGCTACTTGCGACAAGAGAAGAACACTACTCAAAGACAAAACATTTGTGTTACTGAGGGAGGCTTACCTCTTTCTGGTTACCCAAAGATTGTCCTGTTATTTTTTCAACAAAACACTTCCTCGGCAATGTCTACCGAAATAGACAAGGGTGAATGACTGTTGTCAAACACGTAACTTTGACAAAAGAATCTTATTCCAGAACAACCCCTCTTCCAACCACGGACGGGGTACGGACTAGTCATATTCTCTCGCGGAAATTCTATCTTATACCCAAAGTTCCCCTGCCGAAGCAGGCCAGGATGCATGCCCCCTGGGTTCCAGTCCCATCTTTCTGAATCACTCGCATTCATCGGGAAGAAGGACTGGGGGTGGAGACATTTCTTGATTGAATAGACCATTCAGGGTTGGTATGTGACTATTTGTGATGCGCGATCCCGGAAATGAAAGTTGGTCTACGAGCTTGACCATTCTTCCTTCGTGTGGAAAACACATTACTCTAAAGAGTGAGGAGACTACAGCTCCCATGCAATATATATAGTCTCGTCCAAGGAGTAGGTTATAATCCAAGGGTCCTTGAACGACCATCATGTTCATTTGAACGGTCTTCCCTTTCAATGTAACAGGTACATTGGGGAGGATCCCCAATGGTCGACTGGTTCCTTTATCAAAACCCGAGAGATTTCTTATCTCAGGCAAAAGCGCCGGGGAACCCAGTGCTTTCCAAGCAACAGAGGAAAGGATACTCACAGACGCCCCTTCATCAATGATAGTGCCAGCCATTACCATTCTGTATATTTTGACTATGATTCTGAATGGTATACTGGCTGGCAACCGGGGTCTGCCTAGTTGGTTCCAATGAAAGGACACAACCAGGTTGCTTGGTGGTGGGACCGAATACACGACCGGATATGACCCTGACGATGTTCCTTCCTACGATAAAGGAATGGGCACATTGCCCTAATGCTCGTCAGAGTCTGTGTTCATGAAAAGAATCTGGATGGTGTCATCCTTATTCTCTTCAGTGAGGGTGTCAATTGAAGATGAATCTTCAGTGACGGTGTCATTTGAAGATGAAACTTCTGAAGGGAGAACCGGGTCAACTGCCGTTTCGACCTTTGGACTTTCGTCCGGTCTGGATTCAGTAGGTTCATTTTCAATGACTGACGCTTCAGCTGACCACTTGAGCGGGCCAACTGTATTCTCAACCAACGAAGGACTTGGCACGAGTTTTTTGTATCCAGGAGGAAGTCTCAACGGTGAAACTGGACGATCTTGCAAAACTCTCTTCGCTTCGTCTAAGAAGGGACAACGATGGATGGTGTGATCGACTTCACACAGTCTGTAGGGGGATCTTGCTCCCCTTCTTTGTCTTGAACCTTCACTTTCGCTGGTTGACGGTAAGCATTCAACATGGCTATCAGAGGTTGATGCTCCCGAACTGTGCAAACGAGGGGACCAGTCCCTTAGTATCCGGGGAATACAGGGACAATCTCTATGGAAGTGGTCTCCTCTACATATGACACATGGCGATTTAGGCCCGGTCTGTGCTGTGTGTGGATTTTTGTCAGATGTCTTTTGCTTGCCCCCAGTCGCCTTAGGCTCCTTCTTCTTCTTCTCTCTCTTCTTCTTCTCCTTCTTCTCCATGGGAGCTTGGATTTTTCCGGCTCTACCTTGCGAAGATGAAGGATTGGAGGAAGAGTTATAGGAAGTAGAAGGCTGGTTGGCAGCTCTAGACTGATCTAACTGTTGACTCGACTGTTCAGGAACCATGGTGTTCTGAACTACATTTGTTGAGAATAGCCAGATTGGCAGGCCAATTGTCAGTCTTGGAAGCGACAATGTGGCCATGTGGGGCACACCAACTTCTCCCCAAGAGGAGAAAGGACTAGGATTTCCATCATGGGGAATTCCTTGGTTGGTGCGTTCCATGTTCTCAACCTATAGATTAACGCAGGAATAGGAGGTGATTATGTTCCGTTTTAAAATAAATTTTATAACGACGCTTTAGACACAACTTGCTTTTTCACTTTTTAAGAGTCGAGAAAAAGCTAAAGATGACTCTAGTCTCCTTCGATGTTTTAACGAGCCCAAAGTGACAAATGCTCGGATGGACTTTTTCAGTTATAGAGTTTTAAAAAGGCCAAAAGAAACTACTCTGGAGTTCTAGGCAGAGGGTGTGCCAAACTTTTCGCAAAACCACAGAATACGTTTTACGGTACGGGTGGTCGATCTTCGTGAATGCTGTGTTCACTGCATTGCGATCAGTAGGGCGGCCGACACGGCTTCCTATGGATAAAGGCTTTGTTCCTATAGGGGTCTCCCAATATATACGTGACGGTACGTGGGAGCACAAGTCCGTATTGATACTTATCGCTTCACCGTGGAGGAATCACCCAACCACTCAACGCTAAGATATCACGTTTAACGACGCCGGAACACGTCTCTAGCTTAGACCTCTATGTGTTTGCATTATGTTTCAAAGCGTTGTTATGTAAATTCAATTTATTTTAGGTTGATCTTGTTTAGCAGTTTGCCTTTATGGATCATCACGAGATGTATGGTACAACTCCTAAATGCAGTATAAAGATGAGAAGCAAGCTTTTTCAATCTTTTCAACTTATGAAAATCTTAACTACTGAGGGAAAAGAAAGACATCATCTTTTCACACAGATCATAGAGCACACACTAATGCACTTTTTCCTAAATCAACATGCAAGCTGTCAAAATGCACATGCACAATGCAGGTATTTCTTTTCTCTTTCTTAATGTTGGTGTACTACAAAAGAAAGTTGTTGTATAACTTTGAATTCAATTTCAAGTGAAAGCAAACAAGCTTTTGTCCAAAATCAAAAGACACCTTAAGATTTACTTGTTTCAACACTAGAAATACATAAATTCAAACCATATGACGAAAGCAAAAAGCTCAATCAGCTATGAACAACAAACAAACTAACTCTTAAGATCAGAACGACACTTATCACAGGTCTAGATCTAAGAGGCCACAACAAGACTAGTTCACTTTCGTTATGGGAAACTGCAAATGATGTAAGAAATACACAAAGAACAAATACAGTTTCTTTATACAACTGAGGTGGAATAGTGGCAAAGAAAGGTGGTTTCAGATAGGTACATTGACTGATAACAGGCTGCAAAAACAGGGATGAAAACAGGGCAACAGAAAGCAGAGAACCCCAGTTGCACAAGGCCTAACTGGTTCAGCGCAGGTAGAACACAGTCAATTTGACATTCAGCGTAGGTAGCCCCTTCGGGACCTACGTTGAAATGCAGACTGCCTTCACAGTGCCTGCAATGAAGGAGAAACTCTTGTTTCTCTTAGGTTCTGGGTCACAGATTGCTCAAAAATCAACAGTTTTTGGCCAAATCAAAGCTACCAATCAAGTACACACTAAAGGATGATTCAAAGGAGGATGAAAAGCTATCACTAAGAGCTGTTCAGAGTCCTTGTGGATCAGCTCTTCAAATCATAAACATGCCCAGAAACTGAGCTAGAGTAGCTGCCCTCTACTTTGCATTTGAAAGATCCAAATGCAGTTCGATTCGGTACTCCCTGTGTTTAGGAAATGAATAGAAAAAACACAAACAACCAACAAGATACGATCCCCAGCGGAGTCGCCAATTTGTTGTTGGGAAAAGTATCCAATACGGAATGACCCTATCCCACTCTAAGGGTGATAGTTCCTTAGCAACAATCAAAGCAAAGCTATCTGAGATTACTTCTTTATGAGATGTAAAAGAGGGGAGAAAGAGATCCACTAACCGATGTCTTTCGCTAATGGTTGATCCAATCTTCTCTCTTGCCGCTTGCCCCCAGCTCCTTGCTTTTTCACTGGCCCAGCTACACCAAGATCCTGCAAAATGGCAAGAGAGGGAAACTACAAGAAGCATACATTCATAATTGATTCAAGGATTAGAATAAATCAAATACACAAGTATAACAATACACCATTGAGACACATGCATATAGAAGAACCTCAAATGCTTTATTAATGGAAGAAGTAAAGTTCAGGAAGTGATACAACCATAAGAGGCCCAATCCAGCATCACCTTCCCAGCAGAAAGAAATCTCCTCTTCACCTCCTTCAAAGCAAATCACCCAATAGTTCTAAACTCAAACCAACAGCAATTCTTTACATTCACAAGATTCCAGCCTCCCTAGACCTCATGAGAGAGATCTATATATAGGAGTTTTTGGAGAAAGGATGAGTCAGCTTGAGGCTGGCATGAAGCTGACTAGTGTCCTCTCTCACTTCAGTTCTTGAGTCCACTTGGAGGTTCGTGCTTCCACTTGGAGATTTGGAACCTCTTACTCATCACCAGTCGAATTCTCTGATCCAAGTGTCATTTTGGAAGCTTCCTGGGCATTGACACCTTGAGGAATGACTCTGCCACATGTCCAAACTCGCCCAGCGTAGGTAGCCTTCTTTGCAGTTGACATTCAACGCAGGTAGACAGTGGAGCACTTGACATTCAGCGCAGATGCTCAGTGGAGCAGTTGACATGATCCAGAATTGCCTTGTTTTTGAGTGTTTTCACTTGCTTCTTTCTTCCTTGCACAGAAAACACAGAAATCCTGTTTGTTTTGTTTTTTTGAAAAATGAAGAATAAACAAGCAACATCCTTAACTTAACTCTTACCTAGTGCATACCAGCTACTTTTCCTTGACTGACAAAACCTTCTTCAACTATGTCTCCAGTCCCTGCTCAAGCCTCAGCCAAAATTTTTAGAGGGAGAAGCAGCTATAGGAAATCCTACAGGATTCTTGTGGCAGCTGATCCCCTTAAAAATCGAGCTCCAGAGGCAAGGTCAGTGCAGCCACAGATGTATAAAATGAGTAAGGAGCCCAGTCCTGATTGAAGATCACCAGTATGAGGTATCTAAGACACCAATTCAGAAGCCACAGGCACCAACAGCAGAAATCCATGTACAGAACGCCAATGTCTGAGCATGCAACAACACAATAGCATGCAATTCTCGACTAACAGGTAAGTGACTAAACCCGTTCCTCTGTTACATGAGTATAATTTAAAAACTACTTGGAAAAGTGAGATGGTTGCGATTAAATGAGATCGGTGGCTAGCTAACTGGCCACCCTCATCCAGTTCAAATAGTGCTCAGTGGGTGTAATCAGCACGTGTGTTCAGTCAACTCGAAAAAATCTCAAAACAGGTAGTGGCGGCATCTAACACGAATGATTGAAATAATTGTGGCAGGCGTCATAAAATTTTCATCATGACATTGAATTAGGTACCAATAGTCTGGATGAGGGTAATGTACCCTTCCTGCCACCTCACCTCGTCACTGCAAAACACTCCCGTAGGCTTAAGTACGTTGCAGTCGACCGCCTTCACCACCTTTTTTCTCATTTGTGTTGACGAGCTCTCGACTGTAGCAACCTACCTACCACCTCCAAAGCCTCGAAAAAGTCGCTCTCTATCAGTTTCAGAACCCCTCCGCTTATCGGGCTCTACAGGAGTGAAAACACAGTCCTACAGGAGCCTTTCTACAGGAAGGCCAGTGAGCAGCACCGTAGAGGAAAACTCAGGATTTTATGACAAATTCGGGCTAAAAAAGGTAGGCTCAGTAAAACCCACTTTGCATTTCCATATATATACAAAAGGTGGTGTGATTCCAAGCGAGGTATTGAGTTGAAAAGTGAAGTAAAGTGAGAACAGAGTATGCCTGTGTTTTTTAAAAAAGTATATACAGTTTCTCCATTTTCTCTTTGCACTGAAAGACTCTCTCCTCCTCCATGGTATTCTCCTATGTAAAGAAATGATGCAACTCTAGAAAATCAAGCCTGTAAAGAGTGAAATTGCATTAGATATCTGCTTATTTTGAAAAATAAAAAACACAGTTCTATATGTTCTTTTTTTTAAGATATTGTTTCCTCAAATAGACAGAGAAGAAATGTGAGTCTATAGAATGGATTTTGGAAGGAAGGAAAGTTGAAATTTGTTTTTTAAAAATCTACAAAAACTCTCTCCCTATTTCTTGAAAGAAAACCTTAGCTGTTCAACTGTTTTCGGGATTGAAACTTGCTGTCTCCCTCTTCAACTGAGATATTCCAATAGAATCTGAAACATCATGATAGGGGATTTTAGGAGGAAGGAACCTCTGAATTCAACTAAGCTGCATGAACATCCAGAAGTGGTAGCCCTCTTCACTAGAGCAAATTGGATGCCTTTCCTTGAAAATTTGCATGGGTATGATGATGAAGTCACAGGGAAATTTATATTGTCTTTAAAACCCCACTCAAAAACCCATTCCACTGTCAGTTTCAGGGGTCTAACTATAGAAATCACCCCAAAGTTCATCAGTAGGATTACAAGTCTCCCACTTGGACTACCCTGGAGCAAAGAAGAAAAAACATCGGGTCAAGTTGCCAAGAAGACCTTTTTCCAGCCTAATGAACATCTTGTGGAGGACAAGAATGGCATCAGGAGAACAAGTATACCTTATCCATGGAATGAGATCAGTTATCAGATCATGAAATACATCTCCTATGAAGGAAGATACAACATAGTTTATGGGTACCATTTTAGACTGTTACATGAACTCAGATATGGCATGGACCTTCCTGCATCTAGAAAACTTAGTATTCCATATTTTCTCCTCCAATCCTTAACAGAATCTGGCACAAAATTGAAGGCAAGGGTTCCAGACCAATTGGCTCACCATGGGCTAATTAAATTGCTGGTGGAGGATGCCCTCCACACTTTCACAATCCCCATATCCTGGGAAATTTTCAAAAACATGACTAAAGAGGATGATATAACAACTCTCGCCTATGACCTTAGTCTGTCTTAAAGTGAAGAGGAAGAACAAAAAGGAGAAGCTGAGAAGGGAATCCATGAAGAAGAAAAGAACACTCAAATGGAAGAAGAGGAACCCCACACAGAGAAAGAAGGAAACCAGATAGAAAAAGGGAAACATGACACCACTAAGGATGAGCCTAAAGCAAAGAAGAAGAAAGAATCAAAAGCAGAAAAGGGTAAAACCACAGCAGAGAAAAAGAAGAGGCCAAGAACTGAGAGGAAGAAGCCTAAGATAGTTCAGAAAAAGGTTGCCACAGGTAAAGCAGAAGCTAAGCAAGCAGAGGAGCAAACAAAATCAGAAACAGCAGAAGAAAAACCAGCAGAAACAGGAAAAACAACAGATGAAGTAGAAGAAGTAAAACAGGAAGAAGTGTCTCCTGAGACACTAGCAAGAGAGGCAGCAGTTGTTCTTGTTGCACTTAGTACTCCAGCCAAGCCCAAAGGAAAAAGGAAGAGACAACCCTCTATGTACTTCAAGGCTCGAAAGAGCACCAAAATAAATATGGGGAAGCCTCAGCCACCTTCAAAGGAGCCCATCATCATTGAAGATGTCCCTACTACAAAAGAGAAGGAATCTCCATCCAAAACCCCCATTACCTATGAAAGGGGCAGCCCTAGAGCTTCTACTTGGAAAGAAAGGATCAAACTTATGGACTCTAAAACAATCCTACAGGAGGCATAGACTGCTCTACAGGAGACATTAACAAAGCTTCAAGAGACTGAAAATCTTGAAAAGAAGGCAGAAGAACAGACCAAGGAGGAAGATAAGGAAAAAGAGATACCAGAGCCTAACCCTCAGCCTAACTTAGGCTCTTACTACAACCTTCTGGAAGGGGGGGAAATCATCCCATAAAAGTTTGCAGTCCCTCTTTTCATTGAGCTAGAAAAGGAAAGAGTAAGGACCCATACATGGATGCAGATTGCAAAATCAAGAGGGGTGGAAAACATTGGGCACATGGAAAACAAATTGAGGGAAATGGGCAAAGAATTGAGCATGTTCATGCATACAGAAAGCATCAAAAGAGCTCAATTGGAGGCAGAAAATGAAATGTTAAAGAAGCAGTTGCAAGAAAGGGAACCCCAGGTAGAAAATGAGCTGTCAATCTTAAAAAGACATCAGCAAGAAAAGGAACCCTAGGCAGACAGTGAGACATTAATAAGACAACAACAGGAAAGGGAACCCCAGGTAGAAAATGAGGCATTAATCTTAAGAAGGCAGCTACAAGAAAGGGAAGCCCAATTAGCTTGCATGGCCAGCTGGGCTATGAAGGCATGACAGTGTAAGCAGGCAGCCAAATCATATGCAGTGTACCTCAAGCATCAGTGGCTCCAATTTCAGATCAAGACACTGGACCAGAGGAGCACAATACCTTTTCAAGATTATGGCCAATTCATGAATCTATGTGATCACAGTTCAGCTGAGGATAAAGCGAAGCTGGCAGAGCTTTACTTGCACAACATGGCCCTTACTGATATGAACCTATGGGATCCCAATGATGTGTTAGGAGACTTGCAGCTGATGGCCATGGCATCTTGGATGAGCCATGAAGAGAAAAGGGCAGTAGAAATCCAGAAAATGATGGTAAAAGAACTGAATGAACCCCTGATGGTTAGAGTAGAACCAGCAAACCCCATGGCTCTCATCTATGCCCACTAACACCTTGCAGCTAATCCTCAAAGTGTCCCCAAATATATTGATAAGCAGGCCCAGGATATTGCACATTTCGAAAACATGGAGAGATTGTTTGGAGATGACTGCATTCATGCATGCATGAGAAGGTGGAACACATTACCACATAACCTACGGATCAGGGAGTATCACTCCCCAAACAGGATGAGGGAAGCCATGAGGAGAGTGCCACTGTATAAACACTCTACTAAAAGTTTGAAGGCCAATTGGATTGGCCTCAAATTCATTTCTCGACTGCTGCTAGGACTGTTGGAAGGAGTAAAAGAGGAGGAAGAACAGAAACAATGGGAAGAGGTGGATAGAAATGCAGGATTCCATGATAAAGAGGTAGATATCACATCAGAAGCATGGGATGTCAAGAAATCTATCAAAGCCAACAAGGATGAAGATTTAGACTAGTTGCTTAGAGGATGAGCAACCCATTCAATAGGGGGGTGATGATGAGCCACAGAAATGGGTAATTATATGGGCTCATTTTGCCTCTTAATTTGACTTAATCCACCATTCTCATTATTTTATTGCATGTTTTTGAATATATTTATGCTAATAGAGTTAATTGGATTAGTCATTTTGCCATGTAGTCTAATGTGTGCTTTATGCAAATTTTTTGGTCAATTTTGGAAAAATTCAAGGGATTTATGAGAAAATGGCAGCAAATACCCAAGGAAAATACGGAAGAGGATTTGTAGGGGGTTTCTCCTTCAATTATGACCCCTTTCCTCGAATCCTCCATCAAAAACTTGGAGCACAAAGGTCCACATTAATGCATCCAAGGGGCAACCAAGCAAGTAAAGAAGGACTGTTGTTTATCTCCAGTTCTAGGATACCGAGCCCCTTGATTTTAGGAGGACTATTGGAGGACTCCATTTGTATAAATAGGGGGGCTTAGAGCCTCAGTAGTTTAGCCAGTCATTAGTAGAATTTTCACACTTTTGTGAAACACTTGTTCAGCTCATTTTTGAGCTTCCTTTTTTAGAACAGTTTATGTAATGTGACTTTTACTTTTGATAATGGAGATGAAACAATTTTTGAGCCTACACTGATCTATTTCAGAGGACTGAATCTCTTGGATTAGGGCCAAACCCAAGCTACCCAACACCTCTTTCTTTGTACTTATATGTTTTTTGCTTCAGTTCATGAGTTAAAATTTGTTACATAGATTCATTTTACTTTGTTTAGATTAGGTTACTTTTGATGGTTTGCATAGCTGTTTTTGGTTTCAGTTGCTCAAGTATGTTAATGCAATGACAGAATAAGATTCAAAAAGGCCAAAAGTAGACCATGATATCCTTTCTCCCTTTCTGGGACTATGATTTTAGATTAAGGCACTACTGCTACCACCAAAAACGCAGGTTTGCTCTCCCATGCAATTTCTAGTGTGATGACTTGATTTGGAAAGATTGCTTTAGATTAAGTTGCCTAGATCACTTCCTATTCTTTTACAATAGATCTCTCTACATGATTTTCCGTTCAAAGGTTATTGTTTAGCATTCTCTGTTTGTAGGTCAGAAATTAGGTCAAGCTAGAGAAATTTTTATTTTCATGGTATAGTTAGTCCTTTCTTTAATCAGTTTTTGTAAGTAGATGTGCAGATCTCTTGAAGGACACCTTAGCTCACCATGCATCCATAAAGCAGCCAGCACCAGCTCACTTCTCATAGATTTCCCAAGTCATTCGCAACATTTCTCCATTCTACCCTAATTTCTGTGTTTCTCCATAAGCTACCCTCTTGCCATTTGAACAAATCCAACCATCATGTTCCATATTGATCTTCCTTGAAAAGCTCTAGACACCTCAACACATTCATCTAGCCTTCAGTTACCATTTTCCATCATTTTTCCACCTTCAAAACTTCCAAAAATAGCTCTTGGCCTCCTCCTATAGATCCTCCTGTAGATCCCCTGCAGCCTCCTGTAGAATTCCCTATAAGTGGTTTTTCGAAATCCGATTGCAATGGAAGTCTTCAGAAGGGTACTAGGGGCTTCTTAGGACCTCTCCACACCTTCCTCCACCTCTGAAAAAAACCAAGTCCATCTTCCTTGGCCACCAAACCTTTGCATAATCACAACCAGATAAATTACAAGCATAATAATTTCACATAAAAACACTCAAAAGCACAAAAAGATGTTTTCTTCTCATTTCCTTTCAGAAGTAGCTTGAATAAATGTAATTCACCTTTTTTAGTAGTCAATGGCACTCATCGCATCAGTTTCTATCTCTTTTTGTGCAAAAGTAGGGTTAGTTGGATAAATTAAGGTTTGCTAGGGTTTTCCTTACATTTCAATCTTCTTTCTCTTTCTGCAAATAGAATGGCCCCTGTAGAGTTAGCTTTCTTTCATCATGGTTAAAATATTCTTCTGGAAATTCATAGAAGCTGGATTGAGCTCCTAGTGATCTTATGCCAGCTGACCAAGTGATAACCTGCAGTAAGAGCTAGTACTTGTGCAAACAACACCATCGCTTCTTGTTTTGTTATGAACTACAGGGTTGATAAAAGTAAAGTAGGAAGCCCCAGGAGTTGCAGCATTATTGCTGCAATACTGGTGCTCACCACTTCCCTAACCTAAATTAGAATGACAAATGAGAAAGGTAGATGACCTACCTCTCTCCTGTGTTATGATCTCTCTTAGTGTTCTATTTTGATTTCTCTTGTAGGTATTTGAGCACAAGGAATAGCAAGGAGAAATCCTGGGAGATAAGGGATCGAGATCATCATTAAAGTTCAAGCACATATGAGAGAGGTAGGACATCTCCCTTTCTCATTTGTCATTCTGATTTAGGCTAGGGAAGTTTTCTCGTTTTGTCATGGTTATTACTAGACCCACACATTGGGCTAGAGGGATTGCTTATATCCATATAAGGGATAGGGAAAAAGGTGAATAGGGTGATTCCCTTCACATAACCTACAAGGAAATTTGACTTTTCCCTTTTTTCCATGGGCTTTACTGTCACTAGTTGAAGTTTATCACCAACATGATCTCCATAAGTTGATGACAAAGGTCTATATGAACCTGTGGACCACACTTTTAATATCTTGGGAATACCATAACATTCTTGAAGAAGGTGGTCACACTTACAAATATTTCAAGGGAATTTTAATTTACACAGTTCATTGGAAGGTTTCTAAACATCAATTTCATCAGTAGAATTGACTTATTAGTTTCCCCCTTGCTTATTTTTCTTCTTCTTAATATTCATTTCCATGTTTTCACCTGACTAAGAAGAAGAAGAGGAAGAAGACCGAATGGGTGAATAAGGAAAAGGGTCAACTTTAAGATCAATTCAATGTTGATATGGCTCAAGTGGAGGAGAGCCCGATTGAGGAGCAGTTTGGACATTCAAAACCATAGGGGTCGAAAATAACCAAACCGGAAAACCAATGGTAAATTCAGGAAGGGACAACGTTGCATATAGGGAGCACCAACAATTCCAAAAGAAGGAAAAGGATTAGGATTTATCTCAAAGGGTTTTCCTTGGTTGGTAGACTCAGTAATTATTTCCATTAGTCTCAACCTAAGATCTACTAAGGATTATTTCCACAGGAAGGATATTTTTCCACAGTCAATTAATTTTAGAAATTAACAACAAATAAATAAAAAAGGGGTAACTAGGCATAAAGGTTTACCAAGCAACCATGAGCTGCAATATACACCTTGGTGAACCAAGGACTTAATGTATGGTAGCCAATCTCCTCGAATGTTGTGTTTGGTGTATCACGATATACAAGGCAGCAGACTTGGTTACCTATGGAAGGATAGCAACTTGTAGGGGACTCCCAAAATATATGTGATGGTACGTGGGAGTGAAGTCTGTAGTAGTGTTGTCTAATGTGAAACCATTTGATGAGAGCGTTCCCATATACTTACCATGCGTGGAGCACCTCTGATATACACGAAAGTACTGGAGAACGGTCTTATACACTTCCATACGTAGAATGGGATTTCACCCATGGGATACGACACTAGAAAATAATGATATATCCTACGTTTAACGACATTGGAACACGTCTCTATCCTAGACCTCTAAATGGTTGCGTTAAGTTCCAAATTATCCTTAGGTTAATTGAGGTAAATTTTAAGTTTATCTTCAATTAAGTTTTGGTTTTAAGGCTCAAAAAGATGTCACTTGAACTCCTATGATGAAACTATCATGAGAAAAGGATTCTTTTTGTTTCAATGAAATCTAATATAGTAAGGGAACATATTCAAGCAATGATGCAACAATGAAGAATGCAACAAACAAAGCTTTCCTAACTAGATCTTTCACTTTCACATTCCAAATGCAATGTCAAAAAGTAAAAATGATTTTCACTTTTCCTAAGATGCACTTATATGAATTATGCTTTTCTTTTTGCTTTAAATGATTTAATGCAACTAATGCACCATTTAGTTTTCAATTATTGAAAAATGTGATCTATTTCCAATAATTAATTCCAAAAAATAACCTTTCATGCAAGTGATCTAATGCAATTTTAACAAAAAGTAAATTTTTCAAAATGAAAACTAATTCAATGCAAAATTGATTACTTTAATCAATGCAAAATAGCAATCATTGTTTAATTAACAGAACAATCAATAATTCTCAAGCACATAAGTAGTAAACAAAGATCTCAATTGACTCAAAACTTGGAAAAACTCAATCATAATCTGATTTTTTACCACTTCAAGAAAGAGACAATCTTTTGCATTCCAAAAAGAAATTAGAATCATACAGGCAGAGAATGGAAAAAGATAAAGAAGAGAAGAGACCTCATAGACTAGGACACACTAGAGTTTTCAGTAGAGACTGTAAAAATTCTCACATTCAAGGAGTAGTGCTACTTTATATAGAAAAACCTGTGCTGACAAGGTTATCAGTGCTACTTTTCATAGCAACGCCTGTGTTGGAAACACTACTTTTCATAGCAAAATCCATGTTGGTCTTCAGTGCGAGTAAATAGTGGAAGACATGGTTTTCAACGCGACTACACAGGGAAAAATTGGTGTTGTCAGCATGACTATCACTGATAAAACACGCGCTGAGCGAGGAAATTTTAGGAAAAACAAAAAGACTCAGGAAGAAACTCTATACCTTATACTCCAAGACATCAACAATTCAGAGTATAGACTAAAAATCAATCCAAAGACATAGTTTTTCGACGATTGGCCAAACTCAATGAGAAGGAAAAAAATGAAAGGAGGATGAAAAGGGTGTAGGCTTCCGTAGTGGAGTCACCAATTTGTTAACCAAGTAATCCCTTCTATCAATAGAAGAAGTCCATCTAGCCCAATGTGTGGGTCTAGTAAAAACCATGACAAAATAAGAAAATTTCCCTAACATACATCAGAATGATAAATGAGAAAGGGAGACGACCTACCTCTCTCCTATGCACTCGACCTTTGATGATGATCCCAATCCCTTAGCTCCCAAGCTCGCTCCTCGCTATTCCTTGTGTCTGAATACCTACAAGAGATATCAAAAGACAACAACAAGAGAGATCATAGCATATGCATCAACAGATCAAGGAGTATTGTGATCCGGATTTAAACAGGAACGCAACAAATTACAGAGATAACCATATACACAAAGATGCAGCGGAAATAATACTTCATTTCATTAATGGAAAATATTGAAATATGCTTACAACCAGAAATGGAAATAAACCAGCTAGGGCGATGGTAGCTTATCTCTGAGAAGAGATGTGGTGGCTACATGCCTATGAACTGTGTTACAATGAGGCTCGAAGGCCTATTTATTGTTGAGAAACAATGGAAAACCCTTAACATTCCAAAACCTAACCCTAGGAGATGAAACGCCAAACTGTGGGCCCCGTTTGGGTAAATTGGTACATCAACTTCCCGGGGTCGTAACTTTGGCATACGATCTCCGTTTGATGCGTACAAAAGCTCATTAGAAAGATCTATCCGAGCACTACCACTTTGGGAAGGGCAACATCAACATCGGTCCATGGACCGCTGTTGCCCCCAGATTTCCCAAAAAACGTCGTTTAGGGCCTCAAAACGGCTCCAGAACTTCAGGACCCGAAAAACTGCTAAAAATAGTAAGTTGTGCTACAATTAAGGAAACTGAAAATGCTGAGAGAAACAATGGTGGGGGTCCAGGTGGACTTGGCAGGTGGCCACCAATATCCACCTGGATCATTCCTCCTACCTTAGGAAGCAATGGTCCCCATTGCGTTGAGTTCCTCCATGAGATGAGGAAACTTCTACTGAACTTGTTCCCTGGTGAGCCACTTGCCCTGCTGAAGGAGTTGGCCTGCTTTGACAACTCGATACAGTTGGATATTCTGTTGGCGAGTGTTCTTGATCTGTGTGTCCATGATCTGATCAGTTGCAGCTTGTTCCATGCAATCTGGATTTAATTCTGTGGGTTTGAGTTGTTCTGCAATGTCGGATGTGTCTAGCAATGGTGGAAAGTATGGCCGAAGGCGGTCCACATTGAAAACTGGGTGCAAGCCAAGGAATGGGGGAATGTTGAGCTCAAATGCATTGTCTCCCATAGCCTTAGTAATGGTGTAAGGACCATATCGGAGTGGTCTCAATTTCCGATAAGCTCCAGTAAAGCGTTCCTTTTGCAAATGCAACTAGACTTTGTCGCCCACCTGAAACTTGTGTGGCACCCGATGTTGATCATGTCGCTGCTTGTACTTGGCATTTGATTTCTCCAGAATGTCATGGACCTGCTGGCGAATATGTTGGATGCGCTCAATGAAGCTGGCGGCCTTATCTATTTTGGACTGGACATGAGCTAAATTTATGTGAGTAGCTGCAAGTGGCATGGCCACATCAATGGGGCATAGTGGCTGGAATCCCAAACCCACCTGAAAAGGGCTATGGCCAGTGGAGCTGTGAAGAGCTCGGTTGTAGTTGTGCTGAACATAGGGGAGGCTCTCGTCCCATGTGCGTGGATGCTTTGAGTTATACATGCGCAGAATGTGCATAATCATCCTATTAACAACCTCTGTCTGGCCATCAGTTTGAGGATGGAAGGCTGTGGACTTCGTGAGTTTGGTGTCTAACATTGACCAGAGACTGGACCAAAATGTGCTGAGAAACCCACTATCCCGATCTGAGATGATAGACTGTGGGATCCCAAAGTGCACCCACACTCGTTCAAAGAAGAGTTTAGCAGTGGCTTCTACTGTGATATTCTTCTTGCAGGCCGCCATAATGGCCATCTTCGAGACCCTGTTGACGACCACAAAAACACAGTCATTTCCATGCTTAGTGGAAGGAAGGCCTGACATGTAATCCATGGAGATGGATTCCCAAGGTCGACTAGGGGTAGGCAACGAGGTATAGAGGTTGTGCTTCTTAATGGTCGGTTTGACAATGGCACAGGCAGTACATGATCTGATGTACTTCCCAACATCCTGTCGAAGATTCGGCCAATAGAAATAATTTTGTAGTATTGCCACTGTTTTCTCGACCCCGAAATGCCCAGCAGCCTGACTGTATTGTGCTTCCCAAATCATCTTGGCATGCTCGCTTGAAGAAACACAAAGGTGACCCAGGTGGCATAACAGGGCATCCTGGAGGTGAAAATCTGGAACATGCTGACCCTCCAAGGGTGTCTGGTATGTGTGGCCGAATTCTGGGTTACTTTTGTAGAGAAGTGGCCAATCAGAAGTCTCGTGCCCACAAGAGTTGAGCACGGTGGTTAACGCCATGATCGGTGGTCGACTGAGGCAATCTGCAACATTATTGGTGCTGCCCTTCTTATACTTGATATTCAAGTGGAACTGTTGCAGGTATGTAGACCACTTCTGATGGCAATCATTCTGCAATTTCCCTTGGGTCTGTATGAACTGCAGGGGTCGGTGGTCTGTGTGGATGACTGTTTCCTTCCCCAAAATGTAATGCTTCCATTGTTGGCAGGCTTGTACAATGGAATAAATCTCTTTATCATAAGTGGGGTACTTTCGGACTGTGTCTGAAAGTGTTTCACTGTGATATGCCACTGGATGTCCATGTTGAGTAAGGACTGCCCCAATAGCATAGTCAGAGGCATCTGTCTCGACCTCAAATGGTTGTTGTAAATCTGGTAATGCGATCACTGGTACCGTGCAGAGGCGATCCTTCAACTCCATGAATGCCTTCTATTGAGATTCAAACCAAAAGAATTTTGCTTTCACCCCTCCCTTGGTGACTTGACTCAAAGGACAAGTAATATGAGAAAACCCCAACATGAACCTGCGGTAGAAGTTGGCAAGACATAGAACGCTGCGGAGGTCTGTTAGAGTGGTTGGAGATGGCCAATCCCGAATGACTTGGATCTTGGCTGGATCGACATGCACCCCCTGTTCATCAATGATGTATCCCAGATACTAAACCTGGGTCATGCCAAAAGTGCATTTCTCCAAATTGGCACATAGCTTGTGTTGCTGCAGTGTTTGGAGAACCTGTCGGATGTGGTGGAGGTGCTCTTCCCAACTCTGGCTGAAGATCAGAATGTCATCCAAGTATACTACTACAAAGGAGTTGGTGAATGGCCGTAAGATGTCATCCATTAGCCTCATGAAGGTTGCAGGAGCATTCGTCAATCTGAAAGGCATAACCAACCATTCGAAAAGGCCCTCCTCAGATTTGAAGGCAGTCTTCCACACATCAGAGGGTTAGATTGGTACCTGGTGATATCCTGACTTCAGATCGATCTTGCTGAAATATTTCACCCCTTTAGTTAGTCTAGGAGGTCATCAATCCGCGGGATCGGGTACCTATTACGGACAATGATCTTGTTCAGCGCCCGATAGTCAATACAGAGTCTCCACGTCCCATCCTTCTTCTGTACCAACATGATCGAGCTCCCACAAGGCGATGAACTCGGACGGATGTGACCTTTCTATAGGAGCTCCTGAATCTGCCTCTTGATTTCATTGTTCTCCAGAACGGAGCGCCGATAAATTGGTCCATTGGGTAGCAGCGCACCTGGGGTCAGATCAATGGAGTGCTTGACCTGACAGTGCAGAGGAACCCCTGGAGGGGAGGTGAAGATGTCCTCGTACTCCTCCACAACCTTGTCCATCTGTAGTTGTTGTGTAGAGGGACCCCGTCTGGAGGCTGCAGCCACCGTCTTCTTCTTTCCTTGAGGGCATATCATCAGGAAAACAAATTTCCTGGTTTTGGAAATGATCTTACTGCATTGTTTTACAGTAATCAAAGAGATGGCGGTAGGTGGTGCTACCTCTGGTATCCTGTACAACTTATTTCCCAATGTAATAATAACAGCACGGGGCCTTGATTCATACACAGCATGTCGCTTCCACAAGTATGGCTATCCTAATAATACATCACAAACTTCAAGGGGAGAAATGTCACACAATACCTCATCCGTGAAGGGCTTGATGTTGTATGGAAGGTGACACTGCTAGCTCACGCAAAGATCTCGTCCTTGGTGAAGCCACCCAATGGTGTATGGTTGTGGATGTGCTGTGGTCGGTAAGCCCAACTGCTTCACGACCTCTGCCGAAATGAGGTTCTTTTGACTCCCGCTATCAACAATGAACTGTATCGGGGAGCCCTTTACCCACATCTGGGAGTCGAAGAGATGCTCCTCCTCCTCTGGATCTTCGGGTTCATTTTTCTGGATCTTGGCGGTAGCAACAGTGGCGTTGGGATCCACATCAATGATCTGCTTCCCTTTGTCATTCCCCTTATCGGGTTCTGACTCAGAGTCAAAACATGCATCTGATTCTGAAACCTTTAGCTCAGCCACTAGTGACTACTTGGCCCGACACTCACTTGTGTTGTGAGTGGAGCTCTTATGGAACTCACACCATTTTCCAGTGTCCTTTTTCGGCTTCGCGGCATTGTTCTTTGCTTGCAGCTTCGGCAGGTTGTCTTGGGCTATCCCGCCTTGGCTTTGTCCTTTGTTCTGTGGTTTGGGGGCACCTTTCCCCTGCTTTGGATTCACAGATCCAAAGTCTCGCTTCTTTTGTTTAAACTTCTGCTCGACCTTGACGGCATATCGGTATGTTGCGCTGAGCAAGGAGATGTTCAGGAATTGTATTTCTTCCTGGATGTACTTCTGCAGGCAGCCACGGTATTTTATTATCAAATGTTGCTCCGAATCCTTGATACCCAACTTTGTTCGAAGGGTATGGAAAATATTGGTGAACTCCAGCACGTCTTGGTCCCTTCCCTGCCGCAACGTGGTCCACTTTATGTATTCATCCTCATAGCTTCCGACAGGGTAGTACTACTCCTTGATGGCATCCCGGAATGAATTCCAGGTGGGTGTGGCTGAAAATAGTGAGCCAGTACTTTCATCCTTCTACTCACAGTAGGTTTCCCACCAGTCCTTGACATGGGGGGCTGCTTTGAGAAGAGCGAAAACAATCTTTTCTCGACTCGAAAATTCATGAACAGAAAAATAACCCTCTAGCAGATTTAACCATTTATCTATGGCATCTGCGTCTATCTGACCCTCGAGTATGGGGATTTCAAAATCAACTTGTACCTTAAAGGGCGTGGCGTTTCTAGAGTAGCTGCTCGAAGCCGATGCATCGCTTCTGGGTAGCCGCTGAAGGATCTGGGCAAAGTTGTCCATCATCACGTTCCATTGTCGCTCGAGGGCTTCTTCAAGCAAGATTTTGATGGGATCTCCTGCCCCCTTGTCTTTCTTCTCATCCGCCATGGGAGGCCGTCGGGATTTGCGAGGCTGGTCTTGCAAAGATTCAACCAGTTCAAGCCCTAACTCCTTATATTCCGACCTTGTTGGGGACATGCAAAGAAAAACAAAGAAAAAGCAGACCGCTCTGATACCACTAATCCGGATTTAAACAGGAACGCAACAAATTACAGAGATAACCATATACACAAATATTCAGTGGAAATAATACTTCATTTCATTAATGGAAAATACTGAAATATGCTTACAACAATAAATGGAAATAAACCAGCTAGGGCGATGGTAGCTTATCTCTGAGAAGAGATGTGGTGGCTACATGCCTCTGAACTGTGTTACAATGAGGCTTGAAGGCCTATTTATTGTTGAGAAACAATGGAAAACCCTTAACATTCCAAAATCTAACCCTAGGAGATGAAACGCCAAACTGTGGGCCCCGTTTGGGTAAATTGGTACATCGACTTCTCGGGGTCGTAACTTTGGCATACGATCTCCGTTTGACGTGTACAATAGCTCGTTAGAAAGATCTATCCGAGCACTACCACTTTGGGAAGGGCAACATCAATACATTAACCCATGTTGCCCCCAGATTTCCCAAAAATACGTCGTTTAGGGCCTCAAAACGGCTCCAGAAGTTTAGGACCCGAAGAAATGCTAAAAATAGTAAGTTGTGCTACAATTAAGGAAACTGAAAATGCTGAGAGAAACAATGGTGGGGGTGGAGGTGGACTTGGCAGGTGGCCACCAATATCCACCTGGATCATATTGTAATAAGAAAACTATCATAGACAAGATTATGGGAAGTAAAACATGCTTTGTATTAATTGTTAAATCAAAGAGGGAAGCATACAACCGATGCCTTGATGTTGAAGGCCTCCTTCAAGATGGTTCCAAGTCCAAGCCAAACTTAACAAACTCTCCTTTCGTCTATCACCAAAATGGCAACATCTAAGCACAATTGAGCAGAAGAATGGCAACCAGCAATGACCAACCCATTGAGGAGAGTGAATAATGGATTTATAGTGATGGAGGGGAGGTTAGAGATCCACAAAAGGGGGACTAAGGTCCTTATCCCAAAGGCAATATCCCTAAAGGTAGGATCAAAGGCTCTAAATGGGATTACTAGACAATATCTTCATTCAACAATTACCAACTTGTCGTTCTCAAGTCTTCTAGTAAGGGAAGCTTTGGCTCCATTTTTGGAGAAACTACCTGAAGAGGATTAGTGTAGATTTTATGGTCAAGAATCGCATTGCCAGCACTAGTCACTAGTTAGACAAAAGGTTACCAACACAGATTTTCCTACTAAAGGTAGCGTTGGTCTTGTAAATTAGACTCTTTCGAAGGTTTTTACAGAATTACTTCAAGACATTACTTCTCCATCTCTTCATGGATGTGTTGAGCATATAATTCATGGTGAATGATTTTACACAACTTTTGTCGTTTTACGACATTTATGACGGTAGTGGCACAAAGGATGACACTTCGGGTACAGAGTTGGGAATGTGACAAAATAATGTGTAACACACCTTTTATCCATGACCTGTCACTGCACAAGAGAACACACATTACCTATTTTGAGAAAAAATATTAAAATATAAGAAAAATATACCCTAAATGGTAAAAATATTTCAAAAAACTTGTAAAAACTCAAAAGGTAAAAACATTTTTACCATTTTACATTTGGTAATTCAGAGAGCACTTTTTGCCCCAATTTTCCCCAATCTTCAGGTGAGGAGTGTGACTAACCTAGGACACCATTCGACAATCCATTTGTTGTAGGTAAGATATATGTTCTTCCTCTATATTTTGGTTGAGATTTTAAGTGTTTCGTCCATACAATAGAAGGTAAGGAGGACTGGAAAAAAAATTATGTCAAGGGTGATCAGCACGGCTTTTACCCATTGGACCCGCGCTACTCACCTTGAGCCCAATTGTGCCATCACGCTAGAAGTGTGTAAAAATTAGGAAACAGTTGCACTGGCACTGAGTCATAAAAGCTTTTCTAAATCCTCCAATATTAATTATTATTACTCAAATTTTCTTCCATAGAAGCTAATAAAATATTTGTTTATGGATGTTCCACAAGTTATTCACTGAGAAATGGTGATTGAATGGAAGGAAAGAGGACATGAAGTAGAAGATCATCAGGCAGCCCAAGATCTAAATTACGTAAGGACTCTTCATGATTGTGGACTACTGAAATTCTTCTATATTCCTGGGATTAGGACCTAGATTGAATTATTGCAGCATTTGGTCAAGTGGTGGGATGTAGACCATCAATTGTTTATTATACGAGACCAATAACTTGATATAGATATCATAGACATCTATTTCATTATGGGCTTATCTAGAAGGGGACAACAGATTTAGCTGTCCAGTTCTCATACTGGAGGAGAGCATACAAATTTTTTGATAGTGAGACATTTCCTAAGCTCTCAGAAAATTAAGAGTGGGAAGATAGACATAAAAACTATCACCAATCTCCCGTTGATAACATTTCTCCGTACCATGGCTCCAATAGCTGGAGCTCAAGCCCTACATGAAGCAACTAAGTCTCACTTCCAGTATGCCATAGATTGCCTTAGTCCCACAATTTTTTAGTGGTGTGAAGGGTTGTTGGTCAACATGAAAGACCAACTCACAAAATGAAAGACAGGGAAGTTGAAACAATTTAGCTATCGATCTATCTTGGTGAAGTTCTTCCTAGAACATTTACCATTATTCAGGTATCATTGGATAGAGGTGGAGGTTCTAGGGCTCAGGGATCCATGATTGTTGAGGTGGGTGAGTTTATGCATCGCCATGGAGGTGGTCAGCATATGTTTTTTCCTCCAACATTATTTGGATGGTTGTGACAACAGCTTATGATGGTAAACGATTGGGCTTATGCCGGCACAAAGTTCTGGGGAGATACCGACCTTCCACTTCCACGTGGCCCACAATGGAGTGATGTATGTAAAAGCTATTTTTTTAGGTTTTTCAAGTTTTTTGATGTTTTTATTTTATGTGCACTGAGATTTGAGACTCATTATTTTTGCAGATTTTGTACTAGAGAGACCTCTAGGGGTTTCTCTGATATCTAGGAGGATGGCACGATATATCGAGGATGCACCCTATGAGGAGGGAATTTAACTAATAGTACAGGTGGAACGCAACCTGGAAGCCTTGACAAGAGGCACTTCATAATATGCATATATTGATGAGGTTCCACTGCGGTAACATAGGCATACCGTAGGAGTGTCAGCCAGAATGTGTCGATTGTTGAACTAAGTTATTAAAGCTATTTCATATTACTATGAGCACCATGTTGGTGGATAGCCATATCTCTAGTTTTCATTTTCTGCACTTATGTAGGCTCGAGAAGCCATGTGTCTCAGAACACAAATTTTGATATTTTGATGTGATAGACATTTTTCAAACTCTCTCTCTCTCTCTCTCTCTCTCTCTCTCTCTCTCTCGCTCTATATATATATAGATATAGATAGAGATATAGATATATATACATGTTTTTCCTGTTGTATCTATTGTTCCTATTGTATCTATTATTTTTCCTGTTGTATCTATTGTTAAAAAAAAATATGCCTTGAAGCTCAAATTGTGAGATTTCCTAAAGAGTAAACATTTAGTAAAAACTATAGGTAGATCCTAAATATTTTGATAGCAATGATGTATTATGGAACGAGAAGGGGAAACTTGGATTGAGAATACATAAATCAAGTGGGATGTAAGAGTGGCTTTTATATATGACATCAGGTTTTTTTGTGTAGTTTTATTGACAATTATATGTGGATGATTTTATGCTTCTTCTTGTATGAAAATTATATTGTGAGATAGGATGGACCATATTTGTTGTTTATACAAACAATGTATGAGATATTTATAGCTTTGGAATCTCAACATACTATAGAACCAAGAAGATGACAGATGTAGGATTCATGCAGACTATGAGAAAGAAAAACATGTAGAATATCAAATTATTATAGTTAACTTAAGTAGATGTCATATCAATTACATAAAAATAATATTTTGATATGGTATCATAAATTGTATGGCTAGTTTTGATATAGAAATATTTGGCATTTTATATCAAAACATACCTAATATGGCATGGATATATTCTTTGCCTAATTAATAATGGTATGTTTTGGTTTTCATGGAGTTGCTTCCAATTTAGAAAACATTAAACTATGGATTGGCATGGAGAAAAATAAATAAAATAAATATACATAACGCTAACACATTATTGGTAGGAGAATAAAAAAGAACTAAGCATATTATGACCGGAGGAAAAACTTCAGGTCAAGTTTAGCCCAAGAGGCAAAGTATGTAGTGTCCCACCTTGGAAAGATTAGTTGTGTGACACTTAGAGAGGGTGATTTTGATATAATGATATAATATTATGCATGACAGACTTATTTACATGCTTATATGCTATAGACCTAGTTTGGGTCCTCTGGTTGCTATGTGCATATGATAATATCTATGGTTGTGTGTATAAGAATCGATTTTGGTTAAGAGCATATTATCAATGTTTTCTCTTTTGGTATGCTAGTTTGGACATATGTGTATGACATGGATTGTGATCCAAGATTGAGACACATTGGCCCATGAAAGATTATGGTTATGTGGAACATATGGTTAATTATGATTAAAGGATGATATATTATTTGTATGATTATATATGCATAATATTTTACTAAGTAGGATGTAGCAAGGCACCTAGTTATTTGTAAACCAGGATGCTCAAATTATAAAGGAATGTGGAAGTCATGATACATGATTATATATTCTTAATATTGTATTGAGCGAGATTGTCACTAGAAAGTCTTAGGCTTCTAGGGAGGTCGGTTGTGTCCGCACTAACGACTTATTTTGTCATACGGAAAGAGTCGTTAGTGCGGACACAACCGACCTCCCTAGAAGCCTAAGACTTTCTAGTGACAAACAAGACAAATAAGAGCAATCCTTCACTAAATATACCTTTACAATATGAGAAATCAAGTGTTTAGATCCTACCTGTAATCCAACGCTGTTGTAGTAGTCCAGCTTCATTGATCTGGATGAGCTCCTCCTTCCCTTTGAAACCTGCATTCACTAACAATCAAACGATTAAATAGCACCTGAATATCACATAAAATAAAACATATTTAACATATAGACCAAGGAGTATATGAAACAACTCATAAATAACAAATTGTTGAGAAGAATGGACTAATTTGTATTAAAAGGTAACAAAAGGAACCATTACAACCTGAGCCTTGGTGTTGTGCAGGTCCTTCCCAGGGTCCACAAGAGTTCTCCTTTACTCTGATCAGCTCACCCACTTCCAAATGAAACAAGCAAAGATGGTAATCTCTCCTCACAAGCTTTTACAAGGAAGTCCTAATTCCAGCAGCATCTACCCTTAGGAATGTTCAGCTTTCAACCTCTTCTCCCTTTGGCCCAATGCCTGTATTTATAGTGCTCTATAGGAAGTTATTCAGGTCCACCATCAATGGGATAAGCCCCTCTTTAGATGGGATAGCTCCCCTCTTGATGGGATAAGTTCCTCTTTGGTAGGGATACATGAACCATCTGGAGGCGCTTCATACACGTCAAACAAGCTTCTAGAAGACTCTAGAAATGACCACAAGTAACTTTTTTAAGATGAAACTCGCGCCTTTTGACCTTTATAGGGGTACGCACCCACCCCTTTACATACAGAGCGTACAAGTACGTAGGTATTGTGAACTTGGGTTGCGTACACGCAGGTAAGGCTAAGAGAAACTGCGTACCAGAGATAATTGACTTTAAATGACTTTTCTCTCTTTCTTGAAGTTTGACATGAAGAGCAGAGGCATGAGACTTGCCAAGGAGGATAGTATGACAGTGGATGGAGCCATACTAACTGCAAATAGTCATGGTGACATTTTTTAGTGTAACAGATTGCCCCCTAAAGTGCGAAGCCTGTAGTAGATTAGGGTTTTATATGATCTAGGAAGGGTGAAGTACTTTATCATTTCAAGGAGTATCTTGTGGAGGGCCCGGTCAGAACCTACAAATATTCAACACAAAATACATATATAAGATGATATCATCGCTGAGGTAGGCATTCCCATACTCAGATTGAAAACTTTAACTAACAATCTAACTACTGCTCTGATACAAGAATGATTTTGCAGTACATCACAATCGTAGACTTTTGTAGACATAGTATGGACGCAGCCATCTGTTTATGGTTAGTCTACTATATAATGAATACAAAACTCCTCGCAGCCTGGATGGTGGAAACTAGATCCAGGGTCTTCATTTCTACTTCCTGAATTGGTACGATTCTATCCATGCGAATAAATGAGTTGATGTCGGACATGGTAGAAACCACTTGATTACTAGTCGATGATGTAAACTGTTAACAAGTGTGAGAGAGACCACCAGTAATGTCAATGGTTCTCAAAGTACCCAGTACAATCCATGAAATGTGAATGAATGGGTTGATGTTGAACACGTCACGGAATCCTTTGATCGAAAGTCAATGATGTAAACTGTCGTCAAAGGCGAGAAACCTGCCAGTGATGTATGCAGACTTCAAGGTACTGACGATTTCTAAGTCATCTTTCTAGATAATGTGCTGATGTCGATAGAAAGCGACCCGTTGCAGGTAAGCCCACAACACGAAATCATTGTTCAAGTTGAAGAAATGTTGCTGTAAGGACTGACTCAGGGATGGTCAAATGGATGACAAGTATTTTGCATATGAATGGATTATTTGCAGAGACCTCTTGAACACATAACAACACGACAGATGGCTTGGTGACGATTGACCCAAAGTTAATACCCAGAAACGGTTGAAAACTTTCAAAGTGGTTTTATCAGCTTTAAGGCAAAGGATTTCCCAACCCAGGTGAATGAAACGTGTCGTGTTCAAGAGGGGTGATAAGGTTCTTCTGTAACAAAGGATAACAAATAGGTTCATTCTTCTCTCTTTTCCCCCACCATTTTTGGCAAGTACCTCTTTATTTTTTACAAGCTTGAGGAGGATAACATATGCTTGATTATAAGCTCATCCTTCGGATGAGTCCAACTTAGTTTAGATTTGGACCCTAAGAAGGAGTGGTCCGTTCCTGTTTGTAATCGAACAGGTCCTTTACTGTGAAATTTTAACGAGTCCAGTATAGGAGAAACTCGGCGTTTTTCAATTTTAGAGAGTCTGAAAAAACTAAAGAAGACTCCAAGGTGAACTTTTTCGTAAATTTGTGTCTCCCAAGCCCGAAAAAGTATAAAATAATACCTGAGAGAACCGCTTGATCTTGCGACCAAGGAGTACTTTCATGATTAATTCCTTTGACCTGAAAAGTAAAAAGCGATCAGAGGCATGTCGTTTTATTTCCAGTATCGAATTTGAAATGACAAAAATCCGGCAATCTTTTCGTGTTTTTTACGGTCAAAAAAGGGCTGTAAGAGGACCGTCTTTTAATTCCATTTTAACAAGTGTAAAAGAAACGCTCGGCAATATTTTCATGTTTTAGGAGTCAGAAAAGGGCTTAAAAGATGACTCTGATGTCTTGGTTCATGAAAAATGATGATTTTACCCTAAAGTCCTTTTGTCCTACACAAAAACAACACATCACTCATACCTGTTTAAGATGGGCAAAAAATACATTGAAAAACATCCTTTCATGGTGAAAAATAAACAAACTTAGCATTCATTTATCCAAAAAACCTATAAAAAGACTTTTTACCATGTCATTTTTACCATTTTACTGTTGAGGGTGAGAAAAGGGCTTTTGACAAGAATCTTCCCGTGGACTTTGCGGAGAATCCGACCGTCGGAATCGAGCGCCGTCTCTTTCAGGCATTTCACAACATCCTCCTCTTCAATTTCATGCATTTAGAATTCCATTTTAAGTTCTAGTTTGATTTTTTGGAGGGTTTGGGGTTTTAGAGTCCGCTTTTCGGGGGACGCAGGTGCCCCATGGGTGACCTGTGTACCCCGACATTTTCGTATATGGGAAAATGGTCGGAGTACGGAGCCCACCTTCAAAACAGCTGCATACCCACGCTCTGTTTTCTGAACGTAGGGTGCATACTCCGCGCAAAGCGGATTTTCAAAACCCAAACTCAAAACCTAACCATCAAAATTTGATTTAATGAATTCTAATCAATTTTTTTTGGTGTGTAGATTGCCCACCATGCTAGATTGGCGAGAAAGAGAACACGAAGATGTCGATTTGGCCTCAATAGGTCATCAACCTTCCATTGATGCTTTAAAGGCATGCGATCTCTACAAGTACTGGGCCATACCTGACATGAGGACCCAGGTGCCATTCTTAGAGTGGCTGGTTGAAAGGTGGAATATTCAGGATCAATGTTTTCATATCGGAGAACACCAGCTCGAGATAGAGTCCTCCGACATATATTTTCTCACTGGCTTTCCTAACAGGGGCGAGCAACTGTCTCTATTCGGGACTAGGCCGGGTGGCCAATCCCTTGCTAGTCTCCGGCTAGAGTGGTGCAACAATCAAAACAAGGAGAAGGGGATAGAAATCAAATACATATCCCGAACTGAACTTATGGTAATTGCCTTTACAGTTACCAGACTTTGCGGTGCTGCCGCTTTGCACATATCCACTGGTTCCCAAATGCGGATGGCTATAGATTGCTTCCGAGGCACCATTTTCAACTGGTGCGATGCTGTGCTGGCCAATATGAAAGGCCAACTGACTAGGGCAAAGAACGGACAATTGAAGACCTTTGGATATGGGCCTTTAGTTGTGAGCTTTTCCCTAGAGAGAGTTCCAATGCTAATCCCCCAACATCTTACTGTTCCAGTTGGGCCTCCTCGGGAGCCTAAGTTGACGCGATGGATTTCGGTAATGGCCCAGCATCCTGATGAGGGAGCGGGAGTTGTCCGATTTCCTGCGGGTTACTTTCACTGGTTGGAGAGCCAGGTCTTTGCGATTCAGGATTTTCCTTATGCCGGAGTAGATTTTCTCAATGATCCGGACATGGTTCTTCCACAGGGAGAACAATGGGACGACAGAGGTACTTCATTTTTCAAAAGTTTTTAAATTATCTACTTTTTTTTTGTTTTTATATATCGTCTCAAAAGTGACAGCAAATTTTTTTTTCAAAATGTAGATGTAGGCCCATGGCATCCGGCCAATCTCCGGGCTTTTGAGAGAAGAGTACCAGTTGCACCAGCACCAGCCCCACAAGATGCGGCCGCAGAGACCTTAGCCGAGCTGGAACAGGACCTAGAGCGTCTCACGGCAGGTATACCAAAGACGACTATAGACGATATTCCTATCCGACTTCAGCGCTATGTGGTCGTAGTCCCAGGACCTTTCAGGAGGTTCCTGTGTAGGGTAGCGCGGGCAGTGGTCTCATATAGAGAGCACCACCAGTGATTGGCTAGTCACTTTTGTAGACACATGTGACATTTTTGGTTTTTTGTACTTATCATTTTTGTCGATCATAAGGTGTTTTTCAACCTATGATCGAAGACGATGTATATTTTTTGACACACTCCTATTTATATATATCATTATTACCGGATTATTTTGTTAAACATGTGCGATGAAATGTTTATAAATTTACATTTATGATTGTTACAAATGTCTATTTAACATTCGAGACGCCATTGCATCTGCTAATGTATTTAAAGACCTTGGAATATGCTGATATTCAATGTAATCAAATTCACGTTCCAAGAGACACACCCTCAAAAACAATATTAATAACACTGGATTTCTAATGGCATAGACTCTATTAAGTTGTAATACAACGAGTTCAGAATCTAACCTCACTATCAAACTCCGAATCCCAAATGAAATAGATTCAGATAATAATTCAATCACTGCACTGTATTCTGCAATGTTGTTTGTTGTTTGACTGAGGCTCACCCCATGCATAGAAACTAACTCGTCAGAGGGCGAATAAATAACCCAAGCTGCGGAAGAGATATTCCGTGTACTACGACAAGCACAATCAGCAAATCCAATGTACGTTTGGAGAGGCGTCGACATCTGCAATATCAAGAGTAAAACCAAGATAAGCCAGAATAACGACAAAAAAACACTCTCTAAGCTAAGCACACTGTCTAAACTAACAAAACACACCAGCTAGAAAGAAAATTTAACCTAAATAAACTAACTGAATCTCCATACCCACCATTTAAGCATAATACCTCTTTAGGTAAAGTCCGTTTCTGGGCTTACCCAAAGAGTCCCCATCAAAATCTACCAACTCATAGGCCCCTTTTGCTAGCTTTCGCTTGACAATGTAGGGCCCATGCCACATGGGAACGAATTTTCCAGCACCTAACTTATCATTAGCTTGATCATATAATAGCACTAGGTCTCCTTCCGAAAAATTACGAGGGGTCACGTTACGATCATACTGAGCTTTCATTCTTTTTGCGTGAGTCTCGATTGCCAAAGCAACATCACGTCGAGTCTCATCTAATTTAGCTAAGTATAACAGACGCTTCTCCTCTTCGGAAGTAGCTGGGACTAATTCGATAGCCATTTGAAGTGATGGGATTTTGCATTCAATGGGCAACATTGCTTCCAAACCATAAACTAGTTGGAAAGGAGTGAACCCTGTTGATGTTTTCACTGAGGTTCGGTACGCCCAAAGCGCTGAAAATAACATGTTATTCCAATTCGACCGATGAATACCAATGATTCGTCGGATCATGATAACTAGAACTTTGTTGATGGATTCAACCAAACCGTTTGCTTGAGGATAATAAGGAGTAGAACTATCATGGCGTAAACCAAGCTGGCTTGTAAGTTCTGTCATCATAATGTTTCGAAAATGGCACCCATGGTCAGTGATTATCACTTGTGGGACACCAAACCTAGCAATAATATGATTGAATACGAAAATTGCTGCTGTCTTGCCATCTGCCTCGAATGTAGGCATCGCCTCGCCCCACTTAGTAAAATAATCAACTGCAAGGATGATATACACATACCCCCCGGCCGAGTGAGGGTTACATGTAATAAAATCGATACCCCATTTAGCAAAAGGACCAACGACAATTATAGGGTGGAGAGGAGCAGGTGGTGCGCGCATCTTGCGATCAAACACTTGACAGTTGTGGCATTTCCGGACCGCAATGATACAATCTTTAAACATGGACGGCCAGAAATAGCCAGCACACAACACCTTTTGAGCTGTGGCATACCTAGACATATGACCGCCACATGCTCCAGAATGACAGTCATTCAGAACCCTTTCTGCCTCTTCATGAGTTAAGCAACGACGAAAAACCAAGTCCGCCCCACGACGATAAAGAGTATCTCCAATAATTTTGTACTGTTGGGACTGGAATCGAATTTTCTGACATTCCGACTTTGAAGCTTCGGGCCGAAAGGATTGGGTTTGGAGATAGACAATTATATCCCCATACCACGGATCTAAAGTGCTGATAAGAAACAAAGATTCGTCCGCAATGGGCTCCTCTGCCACAGTTTCTGTGTCAGCACGCGGGAAGTCACACATCAATTCTGCAAAAACTAAGGATTTCTTAGACTTAGATTTTTTGAACTCCAAATCGAACTCCTGCAGGATAACAATCCATTTGGAGTACTTGCCCCCTAGCAATTGTTTAGTCAAAATATAGATCATAGGGTTGCAATCCGAAATCACTGTAGTTTTACGGAGAAGAATGTAATGACGAAAACGCTGGACAACCTGAACAGCTGCCAGGGCCAATTTCTCCACATGCGAATATTTTAGCTCAGTGGGATTTAACATCCTACTAAGATAATATATCACATGTTTCATTCTGAATTCGTCTTCCTGAACTAAGACCATTCCAATGGTGGAGTGGGAGGCGGCGAGATACAAAAAGTAGTCCTGGTTGTAGTTGGGAGGATGCAGCAACGGTGCATGGGTCAACGCGTGCTTAAGTGCATCAAAAGATTTCTGAGCTATCTCATCCCAAGAGAATTGAGCGTTTTGTTTCAACAACTGGGTGAAACCCTTTGTAAGCTCGGCGTAGTTAGGAATGAATCGACGTAAAAAGTTTGCTTTCCCCTGCAAACTTTGGAGTTGGCGCAAACTCGAAGGAGGAGGCAATTTGATGATAGCTTCAACCTTCGAGGGATCGACGCGGATGTCAGCTTTTGAAACGACAAATCCTAGCAATCGTCCCACTTATATGCAGAAGACACATTTGTGTGGGTTCAAACGAATTCGATAATGCCGACACCTCATAAAAATAGCGCGTAAGTGAACAAGGTGATCAGCTCGATGTAAAGAATGAGCAGGCAAATCATCGAGATGTGGTTGCACAATGTGCTTGATGTCATGAAATGCGTAAGACATTGCCCGTTGGAAAGTGGCTCCGGCGTTCTTAAGTCCAAAAGGTAATTTGCAGTAAGCAAATGTCCCCCAGGGACAAATGAAAGCCATTTTTGGTTGATCGGTAGGTAGAATATTGATTTGGTTGTAACCGGAAAAACCGTCCATAAAGGAAAATATTTCACTGCCGGCACAATCATCAATTATTTGATCGATATAGGGCGTGGGATAGTTGTCTTTTGGACAAGCACGATTTATATCCCTATAGTCGATGCATATTCTTATTGTTCCTTGTTTCTTGTTAACCGGAACAATATTCGATACCCAATCCGTTAACGGGATCGGATAAATGAAACCTGCTTTCAACAGCTTCTCGACTTCTGCTTTAATCGCAGCCGCTTTCCTAGGGTGTATCTGACGCAGACGTTGCCGAACAGGTTTAGCGTCCAGGTAGGTCTTGATTTCATGAACAACAATGGAGGGATCAATTCCTGGCATTTCCTCATAGGACCAGGCAAACACGTCGCGGAATTCTTGAAATAGGACCTTGTATGTTTGAATTTCGTCATCTGTACACGAGGCACCTATATGAATGTTTTCAATAACTCCGGTTTTAACTGAAATGTCAATGGCAATAGTTTGGGAAATGTTCCCCAAATTCAACTCTGAATCAGGATGTTTCATGGGATTCTGAGCGTCCTTGACATATTCAGCTGTAAAAATTGATGAAAAATCATTTTCAAAGTCATCACCCTCAGGTAAAAACGAAGATCTATGATGAAGATCTTCCCATGGTAGATCGTCTACACTTAGGATTTTGGGAAGTTGTTCGTCAGATGACACATCTTCAGGAAACGTTATCCGTTCTGAGGTCGATGTGAAAAGTGATTCCTCATGGACCACATTCATTTGGTCGGATTGGGTTGAACTTGAGTCGGAAAAAGACTGCACGGCCTCATAAGCAATTTCATATGGACTCAAAGGCATTGCATTACCGAATGAGTCTATCTCAGATTCAGATGGGACAATCCAAGGATCATCATAGATAATAGTGTCTGAAGTAATCATATGAATGGTTGTGAATGAAGGGTCTGCGTTGATTGGAGGGAAAGGAAAAGTTCCCAGTAAACCGGAATCTTTAACTAATCCTACACCAACATCCTTGTAAGGGATAGTCATTTTACCGACATGCTGGATACTCTCTGAAGAGGCTAGGTCGGATGAAAAGTAAGCCAGCTGGTTTATCGTCACGATTTTACCATTGTGTGGAAACTTTATGACTCTGAAAATCGATGACACGACCGTTGTCATAGCGTAAGACCAACTTTGACCCAAAAGAAGGTTGTAGTTCAGAGGGGCATCAACCACCTCCACATCTAGACTAACGGTTTTTCCTTCAACCCCTATAGGCAAATCCTGTAAAATGCCAAACGAATGGAACCCACGGCCATCAAAGGCCTTAAGAATCGTCGGGGATTGGTTCAGTGAAGGAGAACCAAGCGATCTCCAACACTGAATCGACATAATACACGTAGAAGCTCCTTCATCAATTACAGTCCGATGAATTGGCCTGTTTTTTACTAACACTGGAATCTGGAAAGCCATCTGATGAGGGAGACGCGGTGTACTATTTTCTAGATCAAAGATTATCAGGTTTGGGTCCTGAACATCAACAGCTCCTATAGCCGACAAAAGTAATTTTCTCTGTGCTGGGCATGATTGCAACACTTCCAAAGCCGACATTGCTGAGGGTGAAACAGCTAAATCCTCAACAATGTTATAATTCTGAGCTGCTCTCGCATGTGGATTGAAAGCAGACCTTCGAAGTACACCCTTGGTGGGTGGTTTTATTACTAAGTCAGGGTTAGGTTTCTCGATCTGTAGTGGATCGGAACCGGGAGCTGAGGTTGATGGATTTGAACGAGAAGATTTTGCTTCTTTCGATCCATCAACAGGACTTTTACTACCATAATCTTGTGATCGAGTCACAATCCGTACATGAGACATCATCAATATGGGTTCTTCACTGGCACTCGAGGAAGAACCTATCATTTTACTCTCCTACTTTGGAAATGGATCTTTCAAAACAGCATGAGTTGGGGAACCTTTAACGATTTTCACAACCTCCGCCCGATGAGGGCAATCTCTTGTGAAATGATCTTCTTCACAAATTAAACAAGGATAGCGAGGTTTGCGCTTTTCGTCGTTAGATTCTGACTTCTCTTTTTTCTCCTTTGGAGCCTTGTCTTCTTTATCCTTCTTCTTGCCTTTCTTCTTACCACCGTTTTTTTATTTAGCCGTAGATGACTCTACAGCGTGAATGTCGGCGGTAATTTCAGGAGAAGACTCTCCTGTCGGGGAGTCTGGTAAGGTTATTATTGGAGAATAATTCTTTGAGGATTTCTTCTTATTTTTAGTATTTACCGTACCAATCATGCCATCAGCAGCATGAGACCCCGAAGGAGCAGCAACGATTTGATTCGACTTAGGAAGATCCGGGATCTTCTCGTGCAACGTACCCGACTGAGTGTAAACTAAGTCAAGGTACTGAGCTTGAGCAATGACTTGCTCTTCAGTAACTACTCTTGCCTTAGCTACATCTTCAGTAATCTTCGGTAATAATGATTTTACAAACCATTCAGCTAAGCTTTGGTCCGGGATAAAAACTTTCACTAATCGCCGTCGACGTCTCCATTCATGAATATGATCGGAAATATAAGTGGAGGTCGACTGTTTTAATGAAGTTAATAGCTCCATGCCGTTATCGTATTTGACCGGCAACTGAAAATGAGTTAGGAACGAGGTAGCCAACTGACTAAAATTGTAAAAAGAGGCTCGTGGTAACTCAATGTACCACTTGGCCGCGAGACCAATGAGCGTACGCTGGAAAAGACGTAAGCGGATCGAATCATCTAAGATGGAATTTGAAGCACACCAGAGGTGGTAAGTCATCACGTGATTGGATGGATCCTATCCAGACTTACCTTCGAACTTGGGTATATCACTGGGCAACTTATTTGGCATTGGCGGCCAAAACGGAAGATATTGCATTGGATCGTTCGTTAGGCGCGTCAAGTCTGGTAAATCCAAAGTTGTGATAAACGGTAATTGCCGATTAGGATCCCTAAAACTTTGGGTCACAAGACCAGTCCCAGGAGGAGGATATCCAAGATAACTTGGAACAAGAATCGCATTCAGGATATTATATCCTCCTGGAAAACCAGGATTAACCGGACCGTACTGGGTTGCTAAGGTTTTTGATAAGTGTATCCAGGATACGGTTGATACTGGTAAACCGGTTGTTGGACAGCAGGACCGAATTGGTACTGTCCCTGGTACTGTTGATAGGTAAACTGAGGTTGACTTGTTACAACAGTACTTAAACCAAGATGCCCTACAAGCATCTGGACCGTGGTTTGAATCGTAGATCCGGACAACGGTAAAGATGTCTGAGGAGTGGTTGTAGAGACAGTAGAAACCGGAGCTGTCGATACTCCAGAAGTAAGTGCGGTAGATGTTGCGGTAGTTGCAGCAGTCGTTTGAGATGGAGTACTAGGTGCAATTGGTGGCTGAGTAACTACCGAAGTTACAGAAGTTTGAATATTTGACTGGACAGGTTGCGGTTGCTGGGGTGAACCAGAAACTACGGGTTGTCCAGTTTGAGGTAACAACTGTATACTTGGCTGCAACACCTGTTGATCTTGTGATGGATCCCACACTATCATTCTGGGGTATTGACCCGTAACAGGTTGAGGATACTGAGATCCATAACCAGATTGAGGATAGGATTGATAACTGAAAGGCACAGTTCCCATACCTTGAACATATGACTGACCTTGAGGTGGTTGATAACCTTGACTCAAGTATTGACGTTGAGGTTGATAACCTTGGGGTAAATACCGATACTGAGGTTGACCTTGACCTTGAGGTTGATACCCTTGAGGTAAATATTGATACTGAGGTTGACCCTGGGGTACATATTGAGGCTGGGGTTGACCTTGAGGCATGTATTGTACTATGGGTACATACTGTCCTTGAGGTTGTTCCCCAGACACAATTTGTGTACCTTGAGGTTGCCCCCCAGGTGTTACACTAAAAAATGTCACCTTGACTACTTACAGTTAGTATGGCTCAAATCAACAGTCATGCTACCTCTTTTAGGCAAGTCTCATGCCTCTGTTATCCATCTCAAACTCAAAGAAGAGAGAAAGTCTTGTAAAAACAATGTTTATCTCTGGGGTCGCAGGTTCTCTCTAGCCTTACCTGCGGGGACGCTGACCATGTTCACAAAAACTGCGTCCATGGACGCTCTGTATGTTAAAGGACAGGTGCGTCCCTCTGTAAAAGGCAAAATGCGCGAGTTTTATCTTGAAAAAGTTACTTGTGGTTACTTCTAGAACATTCTAGAGGTCGGTTTGATGAAATGGATGCGCCTCCAGTTGGTTCATGTATCTCTATTAAGAGGGAACTTATCCCATCAATAAGGGAGCTATCCCACCCAAAGAGGGGAATGATCCCATTGATAGTGGACCTGAATAACCTCTTTACAGCACTATAAATAAAGACATTGAGCCAGAGAGAGGGGAGGTTGGAGCTATACATTTTCTTTGGGTAAATGCTGCAGGATTTAGGTCTTCCATTTAGAACCTTTGTGAGGAGAGACTATCTTTGCTTGATTCTACTTGGAAGTGGGTGAGCTTTGTCAAAGTAGAGGAAAACCCTTGATGGACCTTGGGAGGAACTTGCACAACACCAAGGCCAGGTTGTAAGAGTTTCTTTGTTTCGTTATTAATACAAACTGGTTTATTTTTCTCAATAGCTTGTGTTAATGAGTTATTTCATGTGTTCCTTGGTCTGCATGTTGAATATATGTTTTATTATATGAAATGCAAGTGCTTGGTAATTGTTTGATTGTTTGTGGTTGCAGGAATTGACTTGAAGGAGGAGCTCATCCGGATTGGCAAGGACAGACTACAACAACAGCGTTTTGGAATAAGGTAAGCCTAAACACTTATTTGTGTATTTAGAGAAAGATCACTCCATTTTGTCTTGTTTGTCATTAGAATGTCTTAGACTTCTAGGAAGGTCAGTCGTGTCCGCACCCTTGACCGATTCCGCGTGACAAATTGGCGACTCCGCTGGGGATTCCATTAATGAGAGAGTCTTTTCCTTTATGTGAACTTTGCTTTGAGAAAATCATTTTTATTTTCTGGTTTTTTACTGTGAGAATTAGTATTTGGGTGGCTTAGCTTTAGATTTAGTTAGATTTGGTTTTTCTTCATTTTTCCAGAAGGACGCACCCTCTGAGTACTGCACAGTGCGTCTTTGGACGCGTTGTTGCCGTTTGCACAGAGCGGGCCCGCACCTGTGATAACGGGTGGCCTGCGTCTTCCTGTAAAATTTAAGAAAATTCCATTTTTGCTTTAAATTGCTTTTAGATTTTAATTTTCCTTAGTATTTTCTGCCCAGATCCTTTAGTACCCTGTCAAGAATTTTCACCTAAACTTGTTTTGTGAGCTTTGAGTGTTTTAGTGGATTTCAACGAAGTTTAGACCTAGGGTTTGATTTTTGGATAGGTTTTGTAGTGACTTTGATAGTAGAAAGTTGTCCAGCCTTAGATCTCTCTGGTTAGTCAACCTTCTTAGAAGTCGGGCCTGTCGTAAAGTCTCCTTGTGTGAGCAGCTTGCCATTTGAGTTGTTTTGGGTCAAATTTCGAATTACTTGTTTATAAAGTATTGATTTCCATTTTACAAAAAGAACAAAAAGATTAGAGTTTTGTTTTGGCTAGTTTTTGGTTCTGCAATAAGCTAGTCCTTGATTTGATTGTGATCAAGTAAAACACCTTAGAATAATCATTGTTAGTTTTGACCTCGTTAAAATTGCTTAGAATAAATTTGCCTTTAGTTTGCTTATGAGTGGATTTTCATAGATTTTAATAGTCGTTAAGATTGATTTTTGGTTATATTAGATTTATTTTGCTTTATTAAAAGAAAAATACAAAAACATCTTCTTTAAAAGTCTTGTTTCAAGTAGCTTTTTGTTTTTGAAAAAAGAAAAGAGTTTTTTTTTTCGTGCATGTAAAGAGAGGTTATGTTTTTATGCTTGGAAAAGAAAAACGAATTGTTTCTTTGATTGTCTTCAATTAAGAAGTTGCTTTTATAAAGATTGCATTCTCTCAACTTTTTAGTTAAAACAATTCATCGAAAAAGCAAAGTAGTGGGTAAATCATCCTAGGTGCATTTTGTAGTGGTTTCGAGTCGAGTCAACACACCACTGGTTTCACTTCCATCACCTTTTGACTTAAGAAACAACCTTAAAAGTAACGCTTAAATTAAAATCAATCTAGTAATTTTTATTTTCTAGGGCTCTAAAGCACCAACATAGCTTAGGCTAGGGTCTTGGAGTAGGTGAGTACTTAACTCTCCAAGACTACAAAACCAAACAGATAGTCTATCTTGAGTAGAACAAATCCAATTGTTTCAGTTACATTCTGGGAAAGCTCCTCTTAAAGGAGAAGCACGAGCTCGTGTCCGAACCAGTGAGGGGATCATTCCTCCCTCGTTGGGAACGACGCCAGACAGTACGTATTACAAACGGTAAACCTCGGATTAACCATTGTCGAGGAGCCAGGGGTCACTTATCGGTAAACCTTGGATTACTGTCAAGGAGCCGGTAAGGGGATTGAGCTTGTTACTCTGCCCTTGCGTGCTGTCGGAGTTTAGACTGTTCCCCCAGGTGTAATTGTTGTGATTGGTAACCTTAGTGGCCATAATATCTAGGATTCTACCCAAGGTGACGGTGGAGGGAAGGTCCCACTGTACCTGGAGCAGACGTCGGCTATACTCACTTGGATTTTCTGGGGGGTTCGCTTCACTTCGAGACGGTTAAAGTGGAGGAACTTGGTCTAGTCTATTCATTAAGCAGGTTGTCGGCGTAACTGTTCCACCCGCCATTTCTGTACTGAATCCTGCGAGGTTGGACCTAATCACCAACTAGCGCTTTTGGTCCGGAAGATACTGTTTGTGTGTGGTTTGACGCTCTAGATTATTTAGGCGTGTGCTTCAAATTTGTTTGGTTCTTTAGAAGACTTTAGGTGGTTTGATTTGAAATTTTTACTTTGTTTTCGTGTGTTGTAGTTAAAAATCTTTAATTGTGGCGGAATTACCGAGACGGTCCCGTCGAATTCCGGGCCAGTCTCCTGAAGTTGTTTCTGTGGCCGAATTGTTGAGAAGATCCCGTGAACTTAGGGGTTCACCTCCTCGAGACGACCCCAGTAATTTAGAAGGTTTAAAGGTCCTTGTAACTCCTCCTAGTGACAGTAGAGTAGGTTCACCTGAAGAAGGAGAATCTTCCTTGGTAGTCCATCCAGATTACCAAAGTTTAGAAACAGGTTACAATCCCGAAGCTGTTACAGTTTCCGAGCTTGCTGGTAGTTTTTCATCTGCCAGTGAAACAGGCGAAGAACCTGAAATTTCCGAACCTGTTACTCCAACTCCTAGTGTTCCTGATTCACCAAGAATAGAAAGAATTATCACCGAAAATCTTCCTGTTGGATTAATTGCTATAGAAGAACTTGTTCCAGAGGAAGAAATAGGCGTTTCTGATTCTGAAGATCTAATTACCCTTGATCTAAGGGAGCGTGAATCCATCTTTTACAGTCCTCCTAGAAGTGAATCTTGGTACCTTGCATTAACCAATTTTTTAGACAACTCAGTAGGTTTTTCTACACCTCGTACTCCTTTTCCACCTAGAGGAATTCATACTCCTGTAAATATGTCTGGTCAGTCATCTGTGTTTACGCAAAGTCCTGAATCATTTTTACATGGCGGTCCTTCTGTTCCTACTGGGTATCAATCACTTTCTGGTACCTTTGCGGGAGCATCTCCTCAACCCATTGATCATGGGTTATTAGTTGGAAACAGTGGTAATGTACCATTGAGTATAGGTAATGTTTATATGATGTCAGGTTCAACTCCCGTTAACCAACCTCAAGGTGGCCAATTACCGCCTGGGGGGCAACCTTCGTTAATGCCTGGGGGGCAACCTCAAGGTACTTCATTCGTGTCTGGGGGGCAACCTCAAGGTCAGTACGCTCCTATGGGGCAATACATACCTCAAGGTCAACCTCAGCCTCAATATGTACCCCAAAGTCAACCTCAGTATCAATATCAACCTCAAGGATGGCAACCTCAAGGATGGCAACCCCAAGGGTATCAACCCCAAGGGTATCAACCTCAAGGATACCAACCTCAAGGTCAAGGTCAACCCCAGTACTCGTATTTACCTCAAGGTTATCAACCTACGGGTCAATACCCTGGTCAAAGTTATCAACCACCTCAAGGGCAATCATATGGGACTGCACCTTACAATTATCAACCCTATCCTCAATACGGCTATGGATCTCAGTATCCTCAACCTGTTACGAGTCAATACCCTGGAATGTTAACATGGGATCCGTCACAGGGTCAACAGATGTCGCAACCAAGTATACAGTCGGTACCTCAAGCAGGACAACCTGTAGTTCCTGGTCCATCCCAGCAACCGCAACCTGTCCAGTCAAGTGTTCAGACCCCTGTAACTTCCGTAGTTACTCAGCCGCCAATTGCACCTGGTACTCCACCTCACACGGCTGCAGCAACTACCGCTACATCTACCATGCTTACTTCTGGAGTATCGGCAGCTCCGGTTTCTACTGTCCCTGTAACCACTCCTCAGACATCTGTACCGTTGTCTGGACCTACGGTTCAAACCACAGTCCAGATGCCTGTAGGCCAACCTGGTACAAGTACGGTTGTTACTACTCAACCTCAATTTGTTCAACCTCCGTACCAGGGACAGTATCAACCTGGGCAAGCTGCCCAACAACCGGTTTACCAGTATCAACCGTATCCTGGGTACACTTATCAACAACCTCAGCAACCCCAGTACGGTCCGGTTAATCCTGGTTTTCCAGGAGGATATAATATCCCAAATGCGACTCCTGTTCCTAGTTATCCTGGATATCCTCCTCCTGGGGCTGGTATTGTGACTCAGAGTTTTAGAGATCCTAACCGGCAGTTACCGTTTATTGCGACTTTAGATTTACCCGACTTGACGCGCCTAACGAACGATCCAATTCAATATCTTCAGTTCTGGCCGCCAATGCCAAATAAGTTGCCCAGCGATATACCCAAGTTCGAAGGTAAGTCTGGAGAGGATCCGTCTAATCACGTGATGACTTACCACCTCTGGTGTGCATCAAATTCCATCTCAGATGATTCCATCCGCTTACGTCTTTTCCAGCGTACACTCATTGGTCTCGCGCCAAGTGGTACATTGAGTTACCACGGGCCTCTTTTTACAACTTTAGCCAGTTAGCTACCTCGTTCTTAACTCATTTTCAGTTACCAGTCAGATATGATAATGGTACAGAATTATTAACTTCGCTAAAACAATCGACATCCACGTACATTTCTGATCACATTCATGAGTGGAGACGTCGAAGGAGATTAGTGAAAGTTTTTATCCCGGACCAAATCTTAGCTGAATGGTTTGTCAAATCATTATTACCAAGAATTACTGAAGATGTAGCTAAGGCCGGAGTAGTTACTGAGGAGCAAGTCATTGCTCAGGCACAATACCTTGACTTAGTTTACACTCAGTCGGGTACGTTACACGAGAAAATTCCGGATCTTCCAAAGTCAAACCAAATCGCTGCTGCTCCTTCGGGATCTCATGCCGCTGATGGTATGATTGGTATCGTGACTACGAAGAGCAAGAAGAAGTCTTCCAAGGCTTCAACTACTCCAATTATCACTTTGCCTGATTCTCCGACAGGAGAGTCTTCTCCTGAACTTACCGCCGACATTCACGCTGTAGAGTCATCTACGGCCAAACCAAAAAACGGTGGAAAGAAGAAAGGAAAGAAGAAGGCTAAAGCAGACAAGGCTCCAAAGGAGAAAACGGAAAAGTCGGAAACCAATGACGAAAAGCGCAAACCTCGATATCCTTGTCTCATTTGTGAAGAAGATCATTTTACGAGAGACTGCCCTCATCGGGCCGAGGTAGTGAAAATAGTCAAAGGTTCTCCCACTCCTGCTGTGTTAAAAAATCCATTTCCAGAGCAGGAGAATAAGATGATAGGTTCTTCTTCGAATGCCAGTGAAGAACCCATTTTGATGATGTCTCATGTCAGGATTGCGACTCGATCGCAAGATTATGGTAGTAAGGCTCCTGTTGATGGTAAGGAAGCAGAATCTTCTCACTCTAACCCATCAACCTCAGCTCCTGGTTCCGATCCACTACAGATCGAAAAACCTAACCCAGACTTAGTGATTAAGCCGCCCGCCAAGGGTGTACTTCGAAGGTCTGCTTTCAATCCACATGCGAGAGCAGCCCAGAATTACAACATTGTTGAGGACTTAGCTGTTTCACCTTCAGCAATGTCGGCACTCGAAGTGCTGCAATCATGTCCAGCGCAACGAAAATTGCTTTTGTCGGCTATCGGAGCTGTCGATGTTCAGGACCCGAACCTAATGATCTTTGATCTAGAAAATAGTACACCACGTCTCCCCCATCAAATGGCTTTCCAAATCCCAGTGATAGTCAAAAACAGGCCTATTCATCGGACTGTGATTGATGAGGGAGCTTCTACGTGTATTATGTCGATTCAATGTTGGAGATCGCTTGGTTCTCCTTCGTTGAACCAATCCCCCACCATCCTTAAGGCCTTTGATGGCCGTGGGTTCCGTCCGTTTGGTATTCTACAAGAATTGCCTATAGGGGTCGAAGGTAAAACCGTTAGTCTGGATGTGGAAGTGGTTGATGCCCCTCTAGACTACAACCTTCTTTTGGGTCGAAGTTGGTCATATGCTATGACAGCGGTCGTTTCATCGGTCTTCAGAGTCATTAAGTTTCCACATAACGGTAAGATCGTGACTATTGATCAGCTGACATACTTTTCATCCGACCCAACCTCTTCAGAAACTATCCAGCATGTTGGTAAAACGACAATCCCTTATAGGGACATTGGTGTAGGTTTAGTTAAGGATTCCGGTTTACTGGGAACTTTTCCTCTCCCTCCACTCAATGCAGACCCTTCGTTTGCAACAATTCATATGATCACGTCAGAAAACATTATTTATGATGATCCTTGGTATGTTCCATCTGACTCTGAGCTAGACTCACTCGGTGATGTTATGCCGTTGAGTCCGTATGAAATTGCTTATGAAGCTCTTATGTCTTTTACCGATTTTCATTCAACCGAAACCGACCAAATGAATGTGGTCAGTGAAGAGTCACTTTTCACCTCACCCTTAGAACGGATAACGTTTCCCGAAGAAGTGTCATCTGACGAACAACTTCGCGAAATCCTAAGTGTAGATGATCTACCATGGGAAGATCTCCATCACAGATCTTCGTTTTTACCTAAGGATGATGCATTTGAAAATGATTTTTCATCTATCTTTACCGCTGAATATGTCAAAGACGCTCAGGATCCAACGAAACATTCTGATTCAGAGCTGAATTTAGGGAATATTTCTCGTACTATTCCCATTGATATTTCAGTGAAGCCCGGAATCGAGGAGAACATTCATATAGGTGCCGCATGTACTGAAGAAGAAATCCAAACTTACAAGGCCCTATTCCAAGAATTCCGCGACGTGTTTGCCTGGTCTTACGAGGAAATGCCAGGAATCGATCCTGCCATTGTTGTTCATGAAATCAAAACCTACCCGGATGCTAAACCCATTCGGCAACGGTTGCGTCAGATTCACCCTCGAAAAGCGGCTGCGATTAAAGCAGAAGTCGAAAAGCTGTTGAAAGCAGGTTTCATTTATCCGATCCCGTTAACGGATTGGGTATCGAATATTGTTCCCGTCAATAAAAAACAAGGAACAATAAGAATCTGTATCGATTATAGGGATATCAATCGAGCTTGTCCAAAAGACAACTATCCTACGCCTTATATCGATCAAATTATTGATGATTGTGCCGGAAGTGAGATGTTTTCCTTCATGGATGGTTTCTCAGGCTATAATCAAATCAATATTCTACCTGCCGACCAACCAAAAACGGCATTCATTTGTCCATGGGGGACATTTGCTTATTGCAAATTACCTTTTGGGCTTAAGAATGCCGGCGCTACTTTTCAACGGGCGATGTCTTATGCATTTCATGACATCAAGCACATTGTGCAACCCTATCTCGATGATTTGCCTGCTCATTCTTTACATCGAGCTGATCACCTTGTCCATTTACGAGCAATCTTTATGAGGTGTAGGCATTATCGAATTCGGTTGAATCCCCACAAGTGTGTTTTCTGTATAGAAACAGGTCGATTGCTGGGATTTGTTGTTTCAAAAGCCGGCATTCGCGTCGATCCCTCGAAAGTCGAGGCTATCATCAAATTGCCTCCTCCTTCGAGTTTGCGCCAACTCCAAAGTTTGCAAGGGAAAGCGAACTTTTTACGCCGATTCATCCCAAACTACGCCGAGGTCACTAAAGGTTTTACACGGTTGTTGAAACAGAACGCACAATTCTTTTGGGACGAGATTGCCCAACAATCTTTTGATGCATTAAAACACGCGTTGACCCATGCACCGTTATTGCATCCTCCCAACTACAACCAGGACTACTTCTTATACCTCGCAGCTTCGCATTCCACCATTGGAATGGTGTTAGTTCAAGAAGATGAATTCAAAGCAGAGCATGTGATATATTATCTTAGTAGAACCTTAAATCCCACTGAGTTAAAATATTCGCATGTGGAGAAATTGGCCCTGGCAGCCGTTCAAGCTGTCCAGCGTTTTCGTCATTACATTCTTCTCCGCAAAACTACAGTTATTTCGGATTGCAACCCTATGATTTATATTTTGACAAAACAACTGCTAGGGGGCAAGTACTCTAAATGGATTGTCATCCTGCAAGAGTTCGACTTGGAGTTCGAGAAGTCCAAGTCTAAGAAATCTTTAGTTTTTGCGGAATTGATGTGTGATTTCCCGAGTGCTGACACAGAGACTGTGGCAGAGGAGTCCATTGCGGACGAATCTTTGTTTCTTATTAGCACTTTAGATCCGTGGTATGGGGATATAATCATCTATCTCCAAACCCAAACCTTTCGGCCTGAAGCTTCCAAGGAAGACCGTCGAAAAATTCGGTTTCGATCCCAGCAATACAAAATTATTGGAGATACACTTTATCGCCGGGGGGCAGACTTAGTTTTTCGACGTTGTTTAACTCACGAAGAGGCTGAGAGAGTTTTGAATGATTGTCACTCTGGAGCATGTGGCGGTCATATGTCTGGGTATGCCACAGCTCAGAAGGTGTTGCGCGCTGGCTATTTCTGGCCGTCTATGTTTAAAGATTGTATCCTTGCCGTCAGAAAATGCCACAACTGTCAAGTGTTTGATCGAAAGATGCGCGCTCCACCTGCTCCTCTCCACCCTATAATTGCCGCTGGTCCATTCGCCAAATGGGGTATTGACTTTATTACTTGTAACCCTCACTCGGCCGGGGGGCATGCGTATATCATCCTCGCGGTTGATTATTTTACTAAATGGGCCGAGGCGATGCCTACATTCGACGCAAGCGGCAAGACAGCTGCAGTTTTCGTATTCAATCATATCATAACTAGGTTTGGTGTCCCACAAGCAATCATTACTGACCATGGGAGCCATTTTCGAAACGTCATGATGACTGAGCTTACAAGCCAGCTTGGTTTGCGCCACGATAGCTCTACTCCTTATTATCCGCAAGCCAACGGTTTGGTTGAGTCAATCAACAAAGTTCTAGTCATCATGATTCGACGGATCATTGGTATCCATCGAACGAATTGGCATAACATGTTATTTTCAGTGAAAAATTCAACAAGTTTCACCCCTTTCCAGCTAGTTTATGGCTTAGAAGCTGAGTTACCTATTGAATGCGAAATCCCATCACTTCAAATGGCTGTCGAATTACTTCCAGCTACTTCCGAAGAGGAGAAACGTTATTATACTTGGCTAAATTAGATGAGACTCGACGTGACGCTACTTTAGCTATCGAGACTCACGCGAAACGAATGAAAGCTCAGTACGATAAAAATGTAACCCCTCGAAGTTTTTCGGAAGGAGACCTAGTACTATTATATGATCAAGCTAACGATAAGCTAGGTGCCGGAAAATTCGTTCCCATGTGGCATGGGCCCTACATTGTAAAGCGAAAGCTAGCAAAAGGGGCTTATGAGTTAGTTGATTTTGATGGGGACTCTTTGGGTAAACCCAGAAATGGACTTTACCTAAAGAGGTATTATGCTTAAAATGATGGGTATGGAGAAATTTTTAGATAGGTTAGATTTCCTTTCTAGCTAGCAAGTGTGTTAGTTTAGTCAGTGTGCTTAGCTTAGCGAGTGTGGTTTTTCGTCATTATTCTGGCTTATCTTGGTTTTACTCTTGATATTGTAGATGTCGACGCCTCTCCAAACATACATTGGATTTGCTGATGGTGCTTGTCGTAGTACACGGAATATCTCTTCCGCAGCTTGGGTTATCTATTCGCCCTCTGACGAGTTAGTTTCTATGCATGGGGTAAGCCTCGGTCAAACAACGAATAACATTGCAGAATACAGTGCAGTGGTTGAATTATTATCCGAATCTATTTCATTTGGAATTCGACGTTTGATAGTGAGGTTAGATTCTGAACTTGTTGTATTACAGCTTAATAGAGTTTATGCCATTAGAAATCCTGTGTTATTAAGGTTGTTTTTGAGAGTGCGTCTCTTGGAACGTGAATTTGATTACATTGAATATCAACATATTCCAAGGTCTTTGAATACATTAGCAGATGCAATTGCTTCTCGAGTGTTGGACAGACATTTATAATAATCATGCAAGTAAATTTAAAAACATTTCATCATACATGTTAAACAAGATAAGCCGGTAATAGTGATATATATAGATAGAAGTGTGTCAAAAAATATATACATCGTCTTCGATCATAGGTTGAAAACACCTTATGATCGGCAAAATGATAGTACCAAAAGGTCAAAAATGTCACATGTGACTACAAAAAGTGATTAGTCAATCACTGGTGGTGCTCCCTGTACGACACCACTGCGCGGGCTTACGCAAAAATCTCCTAAACGGTCCAGGGACCGCGACTACGAAACGCTGAAGCCTGATAGGAATGTCATCCATAGTAGTCTCAGGTATATCTGCCGTGAGACGCTCTAGATCATGCTCCAACTCAGCTAGTACGTCTGCAGCCGCGTCCTGTGGGGCCGGTACCGGTGCAGCTGGATGTAGTCTATCATAAGGCCGGAGGTTGGCTGGACGCTGTGGACCAACATCTGCATTTTGAAAAATTTTACTATTAGTTTTGAGACGATATATATAAAAATACAAAAAATACATAATTAGAAAACTTGTGAAAATAAAAGTACCTCTGTCGTCCCATTGTTCTCCCTGTGGAAGAACCATGTCCGGATCACCTCTGAAATCCATTCCGGCATACGGAAAGTCCTGTATCACAAAAAGCTGGCCCTCTAACCAGTCAAAGTAACTATCTGAGAATCGAACCACTGCCGCACCCTCGTCAGGATGCCGGGCCATCACCGCAACCCATCGAATCAGCTTTGGCTCCCAAGGACCCAAGATATCAACAGTGAGTTGCTGAGGGATCAGCATTGGAACTCTCTCCAAGGCAAAGCTCACGACTATAGGCCCATATCCAAAAGTCTTTAGTCGTCCGTTCTTTGCCTTGGTCAGTTGGCTCTTCATATGAGCCGACACAGCTTCACACCAGTTGAAAATGGTGCCTTGGTAACAGTCAATTGCCATCCGCATTTGGGATCCGGAAGCAATGTGCAAAGCGGCCGCGCCACAAATTCTGGTGACCGTGAACGCAATGACTTTGAGTTCAGGCAGAGTGATGTGTTTTATCTCTATGCCTTTTGAATGGTGAGCCCCACGTGTGCACCAATCCTCGCGGAGACTATCAAGGGATTGGCCACCCGGCCTAGTCCCCGCAAGATTGAGTTGCTCACCTCTGTTTGGCAAGCCAGTGAGAAAGTATACATCCGAGGGCTCTATCTCGAGCTGGTGCCCTCCTATGTAAAAGCATTGTTCTTGCACGTTCCATCGCTCAACCAGCCATTCCAAGAATCTTACCTGGCCCCTCATGCCCGGTATGGTCCAATATTTGTATAAACCGCATGCTCTTAGGGCATCCAGAGAAGGTTGGTGATTTATTGCAGCTTCATCTTCCTCTACATGCTCTCTCTCTCTCCAGTCTAACATGATTAATGCCCTGCATATCAAAAAAGGCAATTAGAAATTGATTTGAAGATTTTTGGTAGCTTTTTGGAGGAGTTGGGGTTTTGAAATGCGCACTTCTCGGAAGACGCACCCCAGCTTTGTAGCACAGGGCGTCCGGACGCAGCTGGCCTGAAGGCGGGCTGCGTCCCCCGACCGTTTTCCCGTATGAGAAAAAGTCGGGGGACGCAGGTCACCCGAAGGGCACCTGCGTCCGCCGAGAGGCGCATTCCAAAACCAAAACCCCCCCAAAAAATGAAACTAAGACCTAAAAATTAATTCTAAACGGATAGAAATGCAGAGTAGGATGTGTAAAATACCTGGATGAAACGGCGTTCGATTCCGACGGTCAGATTTTCCGCAGCGACCACGGGAAGTTTCTTGTCAAAAGCTCCTTTTTCAACCTCCAAAGTCAAACGGTAAAAATGACATGGTAAAAGGTCTTTTTATAGGTTTTTTGGATGAATTAGTTCATTTTTTACCATGAAAAGATGTTTTTCGACGTATTTTTGCCTATTTTAAACAGGTATGAGTAATGTGTTGCTTTTGTGCAGGACAAAGGATTTCGAGGGAAATTGTCAATTTTCACAAACAAAATATCAGAGTCATCTTTTAAGCCCTTTTCTGACTCCTAAAACATGAAAAGATCGCCGAGTGTTTCTTTTTCACTCGTTAAAACGGAATTAAAAGACGGTCCCCTTTTAGCTCTTTTCTGACCGTAAAATCAGAAAAGATTGCCGGGTTTTTGTCGTTTCAAACTCGATAAGGAAATAAAACGACGTGTCCTTGATCGCTTTTTACTTTTCAGGTCGACGACACTATTATGAAAGTACTCCTTGGTCGCAAGATCAAGCGGTTCCCCCAGGTATTATTTTATACTTTTTCGGGCTTGAGGGACACAAATTTACGAAAAAGTTCAACGTGGAGTTTCCTTAAGTTTTTCAGACTCTCTAAAATTGAAAAACGCCGAGTTTTCCTATACTGGGCTCGTTAAACTTTTACAGTAAAGGACCTGTTCAATTACAAACAGGAACGAACCACTCCTTCCTAGGGTTCGAATTTAAACTAGGTTGGACTCGTCCGAAGGATGAGCTTATAATCAAGCATATGTTATCCTCCTCAAGCTTGTTAAAAATAAAGAGGTACTTGCCAGAAATGGTGGGGGAAAAGAGAGAAGAATGAGCCTATTTGTTACCTTTTGTCTCAAAAGAAACTTTATTACCGCTCTTGAACACGACACTTTTCATTCACCTGGGTTGGGAAATCTTTTACCTCACAGTTGACCAAACCACTTTGAAAATCTTTAACCTGGTTCCGGGGATTAACTTTGAGTTATTCGTCACCAAGCCATCTGTCGTGTCGTTATGTGTTCAAGAGGTCTGCAAGCAAAACTTTCATCTGCAAAATACTTGTCATCCATTTGACCATCCCTGAGTCAGTCCTTACAGCAACATTTCTTCAACTTGAACAATGATTTCGTGTTGTAGGCTTGCCTGCAACGAGTCGCTTTCTATCGACATGACACATTATCTAGAAAGATGACTTAGGAATCGACAGTACCTTGAAGTCTGCATGCATCAATGGCAGGTTTCTCGCCTTTGACGACAGTTTACATCATTGACTTTCGATCAAAGGATTCCGTGAAGTGTTCGACATCAAAACATTTATTCACATTTCACGGGTTGTGCTTGGTACTTTGAGAACAATTGACATTACTGGTGGTCTCTCTCACGCTTGTTAACAGTTCACATCATCGACTGGTAATCAAGTGGTTTCTAACATGTTCGACATCAAATCATTTAATCACATGGTTAGAATCGTACCAATTCGGGAAGTAGAAGTGAAGACCCTGGATCTAGTTTCTACCATCCAGGCTGCGAGGAGTTTTGTATTCATTGTCTATGTAGACTAATCATAAACAGATGGCTGCGTCCATACTGTGTCTACAAAAGTCTATAAAAATGATGTACTGCAAGATCATTCCTGTATCAGAATAGTTAGTCCATTAGTTAAAGTTTTGAATCTGAGTATGGGAATGCCTACCTCAGTGATGATATAATCTTATACATGTATTTTGTGTTGAAAATTGCAGGTTCCAACCAGGTCATCCACAAGACAATCCTTGAAATGATAAAGCGCTTCACCCTTCCTAGAATTACAAAAACCCTAATCTATTCCAGGCTTCGCACTTTAGGGGGCAATCTGTTACACTAAAAAATGTCACCTTGACTACTTACAGTTAGTATGGCTCAAATCAACAGTCATGCTACCTCTTTTAGGCAAGTCTCATGCCTCTGTTATCCATCTCAAACTCAAAGAAGAGAGAAAGTCTTGTAAAAACAATGTTTATCTCTGGGGTCGCAGGTTCTCTCTAGCCTTACCTGCGGGGACGCTGACCATGTTCACAAAAACTGCGTCCATGGACGCTCTGTATGTTAAAGGACAGGTGCGTCCCTCTGTAAAAGGCAAAATGCGTGAGTTTTATCTTGAAAAAGTTACTTGTGGTTACTTCTAGAACATTCTAGAGGTCGGTTTGATGAAATGGATGCACCTCCAGTTGGTTCATGTATCTCTATTAAGAGGGAACTTATCCCATCAATAAGGGAGCTATCCCACCCAAAGAGGGGAATGATCCCATTGATAGTGGACCTGAATAACCTCTTTACAGCACTATAAATAAAGACATTGAGCCAGAGAGAGGGGAGGTTGGAGCTATACATTTTCTTTGGATAAATGCTGCAGGATTTAGGTCTTCCATTTAGAACCTTTGTGAGGAGAAATTATCTTTGCTTGATTCTACTTGGAAGTGGGTGAGCTTTTTCAAAGTAGAGGAAAACCCTTGATGGACCCTGGGAGGAACTTGCACAACACCAAGGCCAGGTTGTAAGAGTTTCTTTGTTTCGTTATTAATACAAACTGGTTTATTTTTCTCAATAGCTTGTGTTAATGAGTTATTTCATGTGTTCCTTGGTCTGCATGTTGAATATATGTTTTATTATATGAAATGCAAGTGCTTGGTAATTGTTTGATTGTTTGTGGTTGCAGGAATTGACTTGAAGGAGGAGCTCATCCGGATTGGCAAGGACAGACTACAACAATAGCGTTTTGGAATAAGGTAAGCCTAAACACTTGTAGTTTTCATGTTGTAAAAGGTGTATTTAGAGAAAGATCACTCCATTTTGTCTTGTTTGTCATTAGAATGTCTTAGACTTCTAGGAAGGTCAGTCGTGTCGGCACCCTTGACCGATTCCGCGTGACACCAGGCGTTAATTGAGGCTGCCCCCAGGCGGTAATTGGCCACCTTGAGGTTGAGAACTGGGAACTGAACCTGACAACATGTAAATGTCCCCTACACCCAACGGTTTATTACCATTGTTTCCAGCTAATAACCCATGATCAATGGGTTGAGGAGATGCCCCCGCAAAGGTACCAGAAAGTGACTGATACCCGGAGGGAACAGAAGGACCGCCATACAAGTAAGTTTTAGGAGATTTAGTGAACACGGACGACTAACCAGACATATTTACAGGAGTATAAATACCTCCAGGTGGAAAAGGAGTATGAGGTGGAGAAAAAATTATCCCTGAGTTGTCTAAATAATTGGTTAATGAAAGGTACCAAGTAGTACTTCTAGGAGGACTGTAAAACATAGATTCACGCTCTCTTAGATCAATAGTAGGTTGATCTTCAAGGATAGATACACCTAATTCTTCCTCTGGAGCAAGTTCTTCAATAGCTATCAAACCAGCAGGAAGATTTTCGGTGATGACTCTTTCTACCTTAGGTGAATCTGGAGCACTAGAATTTGGAGTAACAGGTTCAGATACTTCAGGTTCTTCGCCTATATCACTAGTAGATGAAAAACTACCAGCAAGCTCGGAAACTGCAACTGCTTCAGGATTATAACCTGTTTCTAGACCTTGGTAATCTGGATGGACTACCAATGATGATTCTCCTTCTTCAGGTGAACCTACTTTACTGCCAATAGGAGTTACAAGGACCTTTAAACCTTCATAATGACTTGGGACGTCTTGAGGAGGTTCACCCCGAAGTCTACGGGATTTCCTCAACAATTCGGCCACAGAAACAACCTCAGGAGACTTGCCCCGAAGTCGACGGGACTGTCTCGGTAATTCCGCCATAGTTAAAAACTTTTAACTACTGCACACGCAAACAAAGTAAAATCTCAAAGCACACCACCTAAAGTCTCTAAAGAACCAAACAAATTTGAATCACATGCCTAAAGAATCTAGGGCGTCAAACCAAGCACAAACAGTAGCCTTCCGGACCAAAAACGCTAGTTGGAGATGAAACCCAACATCGTCGGATTCAGTACAGAAGTGGCGGGTGGAACAGTTACCCCGACAACCTGCTTAATGAATAGACCGGCACAAGTTCCTCCACTTTAACCGTCTCGAGTGAAGTGAACCCCCTGGAAAATCCAAGTGAGTCTAGACGACGTTTGCTCCAGGTACAGTGGGATCTTCCCTCCACCGTCACCTCGGTAGAATCCTAAAGATAATGGTCACTAAGGTTACCAATAGAAAAAAATGCACTTGGGGGAACAGTCTACACTCCGACAGCATGCAAGGGCAGAGTATCAAGCTCAATCCCCTTGCCGGCTCCTTGACAATAATCCAGGGTTTACCGACAAGTGACCCCTGACTCCTCGACAATGGTTAATCCGAGGTTTACCGTTTGTAATACGTGTGTGTCTGGCATCGTTCCCAACGAGGGAGGATTGATCCCCTCACTGGTTCGGACACGAGCTCGTGCTTCTCCTTTAAGAGGAGCTTTCCCAGAGTACAAATGAAACAATTGGATTTATTCTATCACAAGATAAGCTACTTGTTTGGTTTTGTTGTCTTGGAGAGTTAATTACTCTCCTACTCCAAGACACTAGCCTGATCTAAATTGGTGTTTCAGAGCCCTAGTAAATAAAAGTTACTAAGTTGGTTTTACTTTAAGCATTAATTTTATGGTTTTCCTTAAAGACAAAAAGGGAGTGGAGATGAAACTGGTGGTGTGTAGACTCGACTCGCAACCACTACAAAAATGCACCTAAGATGATTTACACTACTTTTCTTTTTCAATGAATCTCCTAGCTAAGAGAGTTGGAAAATGAAACTTTTATAGAAAACAACTTTCTTGGCAAAGACAATCAAAGAAACAATTCCTTATCTTTTCAAAACATATAACTCATGACCACTAATTACCTCACGAGATTTTCTTTTCTCTCCCAAAAGACTACAAATGCTACCAAAGCAAACTTTTTCCAAAAGAACTTTTTGTGTTTTTTCTATATTAATAAAGCATGTAAAAACTATTTATCAAAACAAATTTAACAAATCTAAGACAATCAAACCAAATTCACTCAAAAGCAAATTAAAAGGAAATTTACCTAAAAGCAAAAAATAATGAGGAAAAAAGCCTACAAGGATAATTCCCGGATGTTTTACTCAGTCAAAATGCAACTAAGGATCAGTTCATGCAGAATCATAAACTAATCAAAAAACAAAATCGAAATCTTTTTGTTATTTTTTCTCAAGAATGAAATTCAAGGTTTTATCAAACAAACTTTTCGAGATTCGCAAAGAGAAGACACAAAGGTAGGTCTCTCACAAGGATGACTTCTATGACAGGCTCGACTCCTAAGAGGACTGATCAAAACCAGGGAGATCCAAAGTTTCACAACCTCTAACGCCAAAGTCACTACAGGACCAGTTAAAAATCAAACCCTAAGGCAAAATCCCTATGAATTCCACCAAAACCCTCGACACTAACAGGACAAGTTCAGGTGAAGATCTCTGACAGTAAACCAATGGATCTGGGTAGTAAAAACAATTTAAAAACAAAATCTAAAGAGAAAAAAGAGGAAAAATGAAATTTTCTCAAATTTGACAGGGGTACGCAGGTGATCTGTTGACACAGGTGCGGGTACGCCCTGTGCTCAAAGACGCAGTGCGTATAAGTATGCACTGTGCCAAACTCAGAGACTGCGTACTGCTGGCAAAGCTAAGAAAAATAAAAATCTAAATTGACTCTAAGCTAACCCACCCAAATACACAGTTAGACAGCCAAAAATCAGAAAACAAGCAATTTTTCTCAGACCAAAATATCAAATCAAAAAGAACTCAAACACATTCATGGATTCCCCAGCGGAGTCGCCATTTTGTCATACGGAAAGAGTCGTTAGTGCAGACACAACCGACCTCCCTAGAAGCCTAAGACTTTCTAGTGACAAACAAGACAAATAAGAGCAATCCTTCACTAAATATGCCTTTACAATATGAGAAATCAAGTGTTTAGATCCTACCTGTAATCCAACGCTGTTGTAGTAGTCCAGCTTCGTTGATCCAGATGAGCTCCTCCTTCCCTTCAAAACCTGCATTCACTAACAATCAAACGATTAAATAGCACCTGAATATCACATAAAATAAAACATATTTAACATATAGACCAAGGAGTATATGAAACAACTCATAAATAACAAATTGTTGAGAAGAATGGACTAATTTGTATTAAAAGGTAACAAAAGGAACCATTACAACCTGAGCCTTGGTGTTGTGCAGGTCCTTCCCAGGGTCCACAAGAGTTCTCCTTTACTCTGATCAGCTCACCCACTTCCAAATGAAACAAGCAAAAATGGTAATCTCTCCTCACAAGCTTTTACAAGGAAGTCCTAATTCCAGCAGCATCTACCCTTAGGAATGTTCAGCTTTCAACCTCTTCTCCCTTTGGCCCAATGCCTATATTTATAGTGCTCTAGAGGAAGTTATTCAGGTCCACCATCAATGGGATAAGCCCCTCTTTGGATGGGATAGCTCCCCTCTTGATGGGATAAGTTCCTCTTTGGTAGGGATACATGAACCATCTGGAGGCGCTTCATACACGTCAAACAAGCTTCTAGAAGACTCTAGAAATGACCACAAGTAACTTTTTTAAGATGAAACTCGCGCCTTTTGACCTTTACAGGGGTATGCACCCACCCCTTTACATACAGAGCGTACAAGTATGCAGGTATTGTGAACTTGGGTTGCGTACACGCAGGTAAGGCTAAGAGAAACTGCGTACCAGAGATAATTGACTTTAAATGACTTTTCTCTCTTTCTTGAAGTTTGACATGAAGAGCAGAGGCATGAGACTTGCCAAGGAGGATAGTATGACAGTGGATGGAGCCATACTAACTGCAAATAGTCATGGTGACATTTTTTAGTGTAACAGAGATGTGGCAGGTGACATGGTTATTTACAAACAAGGATGCTCAAATTATAAATGAATGTGGAAGTCATGATATATGATTTTTATGATTATATATGATTAATCTAGGATTGAGCGGGATGTGACAGGGGACGTGGTTATTTACAAACAAGGATGTTTAAATTATAAATGGTTGTGGAAGTCATTTCTTCATAACCAAAATGACTATGGAAGTCATGCACAATATTTGATAAAATATGAATAAGTTAACTATGAAATTCATTTGATTCCTTTGATCTATGAGATTGTAATGTTTACAAGTCTTGGAACAAGGCCTTACCAATGAACCATCAGATGGGTATGAGCTCATAATCAGTACCTTAAGGTGAAGCGCGGAGTTTCAAAGTAGAGCAGATGATAAGCCATGGAAATTAGGGGCTGAAGTCCTAAATCCATGAAAGATAAAGACACAGAGTCTTGGATCCATAATAGAAGTATTTGGACACGAAGTCCTAAATATTTAAAAGATCAAGGTGTGGAATCTTGGATCCTTGGAGTAGATCAAGGCACAGAGTCCTCAATCTACTAAGGAACGGAGATGTATGCAATAGGGGATGGAGAATCCCTATTCTTCGGAAGAACAATACCACTCATGGGTAGCTCAGGGATGAATTTCATTAATAAAATCTCATTTCTGACAATTCTGGAGTGACTTTCTGAAAATATAAAGTCATGTCTAGCATCTCAAGTATGACTTTCCAAAAATAGTAAATCACCTTCAATTAATGGGTAATCAAGTATAGTTGAAGGAAAATCATGTAACTTATCATTAAACATTCATAATAGTTCAATATTGACTTAATCCTCAATATTATTATTATTATTATTATTATTATTATTATTATTATTATTATTATTATGAGGAGGCTATGATATGATTATTAAAAGGGAATTTCAAGTCATCTTCATCTCCTCAATCACTTCACACCTCTCTCCTTGATGACTCTCATGGCTATATGTAAATACCTGTCTCTTTTAATAATACATTACACTCTCTTTTATCCACTCATCAAAGAATGGCATATCTTTCTCTTACACTCATTAAAGGCATGTCATAAAATATTCCTCTTACACTCTCTTTAATGCATATGTTACACTCTCATTAACTAAGGCATGCATACCTCTTCTTAATGGCATGAGTTACACTCCTCTAAATGAAATACAAGGAATGCATATTACTCCTCCTTTATGACAAGAATTTGTTGCTCCTACTATATATGTGTCTCATGCATTCTCAGTTGGGGAAGGTGCGTGGTGATACCAAGAGTTTGAGAGATTTGAAGAAGATTGTGAGGGAGATATTTGGAGTAGCCAAATGATAATCTAAATTACTAAGTATCTCTACCCAATGGAGTTGAACATGAGTGGTATTGAGAGGAAGTGAAACTTATCTTCCCTAGCTTGTCATGTATATCTCTCTACTTCTATATTTAGGTATTGCTTGTGAGCTCTTACAGCTCGGGGGTTCTAGGGCGAGAAGTTCTACCTGGATATGGTTGGGTGGAAAAGTGGATGGTTCAAATGAGTCGGTTAACGGATCAAAGATGGATCATATTCTTAGTGATTGGAGTTGAATATCTCTTCAGGTATAATTTTTATTTTCCTAAAAGTATAGTATTGCTTTAACATAAATAAAAAGTAGAAATTTAAATTGTTGTAAGAATCTAATTGTGGTTTAAGCTTATGTTATTTGGAATCTTATTGGATAGTTGAAAATGAAGACTAAGGGTGGTCTATATGAATGGATGTTTAGATCTCAAGATGTTATGGAATTATTATTGGTATAGTTTATTGTACTAACATTGGTATTGTAGCATTTGAGAAAGGAAAGACAAATATTTCTTAAGGTAATTGAAATAAATAAATTCCATAGGACTTGGGTAAGAGTTTTAGTTATGGTTTTGTTTCAAGTAATTAGAGGCATGTTTTAGAAAGGGTTTCAATATATTTTGAAAAGTGTTCGACAAAATCCGTGAATGAGAAATGCTATTATTTTTGTTAATCATTATGCATGAATAAGTGTTAACTCACATCCTACTAGAGCAGAAAATGGATGCATACCTGAAATATACCTGGAGGATTCGCTAGATCAGTCGTTAAAATAAAAATGCTAAAAAAAAAGATGGAAGCCAAGAGTTTCAAAGAGAATCATTGAGGTAATTTACAATCATTATGTATTGCAATAGTTTAGGATTTGTGTCATGTGTTTGTAGGAATGATTGGATAAAAATAATTATTGATGAATCTCAAAGCCCTTCAATTCACTTACAGTGGATGAAATGATTATGAAAATAATTTAGACAATACATAGGTAATTATAATTTAATTATAGGTTGTTATTTGTTTTGTTAAAGATTCAAGCTTGCATGTCTTCTGTTTGACAAAATTTGTAAATGAAATTCCTAAAGTCAGCATATTTGCTAGTTTTTAAAAAATGCATCTATGTGTGGTTGCGTACTGATTCAGGACAACATCAGGGTGTATTCATGCCAAAAGGTCATGTAACCCCCAATTTGATTCCAAAAAAAAATCTTTTTGAAACTCGGATCGTAAATCTCGGCGAGTTTGTAGATTGTTGTTGTTAGTTATGTGCACCTATTATTGAGTCTTTAATGAAAGACTAAGATTATTTAGTCCATGTTTGAAGATGACAACGTTTGAAGTTTCAATTTCTAAATTTTATCAAATAAATAGGTTGAAGAAGAATCTCAAATTCATTGTTGCCAAGTGTTTGACAAAATTCCTCAATGGCTTTTGGTTGCATGCTTGCAAAATGTTTGTTGAAAGGCCTCAATGACTTTATATTGCATGTTTGCTAAGTGTTTATCAAAAGGCCTGAATGGTTGTATCTTTTATGCATATAAATTGTTAGAGTAAAAGTTTTACTAACGTAGTTTTATTTATGTACTAGAAATTTATGATTATACTATTTAATGGATGTAGCTTCCTATGTCTGCAAGCTTTTGGTATGAATGTGACCAATGAAAATTTTCTTAAGTATGAATAGAGAATGGGATAGCTGTTATTTTTATTATCTAAATCTTTCATGAAAAAAAGGGGGGTTGTTGTTGGAAACAATTTTACAGTGATTAATTCCGTAGGATTTTGTGCAAGTGAGCATAATAAGTTTTGTCTTAGTTGCATGTATTTATGGGTGTATTCTTGTGCTTCAATGACTATAGAAAACAACTACTTGTGCCCAACTTATTCAATTCCATTGTTTTAATTGACACTTTTTGAAGAATAATATGCTTCTGGATTGGTAAAAATAAGTTCTCTTGCTGCAACATTCATTAAACAAATCATGATTAAAGCATTGTCTTAATAATTGAGATTGAGAATTTTTAAATGATGAATTTGGAAATGTTGTTGGGTTAATATATTTTATGATTCCATTTCATAAACATATCATATTTATTAGATTTACTAATAAATATAGGCACATTCTTCCCTCAGTTACCTTGTTATAGGTAGGTTAATACTCATGCATTTATATGTGTAATAGAAGCATGATATTTTTGTAGTTGTGATATCAAGAGTCAATAGGTGGATATTATTTAGCATAATCTAGGAAATCAAATAGGTTGATCTAGCTTAATTTTCACACATGGCCTTATGGTGGAATTTATTTCAAGTCTTACGTAGACCTCATGTGCAAGTATGAAAGGTGCACATGCTGGCATCTTTTAAACTTGAGAGAAAATGTGTTTTGGAATTGATTTTAAGAAATTCTTATCCCTGAATTCATATGTGATATTCTTATATTGAAATATATGAAGGGACGTGATTACATGATAACAAAGTTCATAATGAAAAAAGAAACAAACAAAAAATGAGTATTAGTGATTAATGTGACCTCTACTTCTCTATATTATTGATGGTTTGTAAGGTGGGGCATTATAGTTTTAGTAGTTGCATAGCCAAATTCATGTGCATGATGGTGACAAAACATTTGACTACCATCTCTTGGATAAGTTACTCTACAAGTTTCATAAGTTAAGTGTTCCTAAAGGTGAGTGATTGCAGTTGATTAGAGAGGCTGGAACCTCGAGGGCTTCAAGGCACTTTGGTGTGGTAAAATTGCAGAGGTATGTGTATTGGCCCAAGATGCAAGAAATAGGTAGCTAGGTTCACAAGAGGATGCATGCTTTTTTGTACCAACAATATTAGTAATAAGAAAAAGGCTCTATATAATCACTTACCTATACCTACTCATCCCTAAGAAACAATGTCCATGGAATTTGTGGGAGGTTTTCCATCAACTAGGAAAGGACATGACTACTTTTTCATGGTAGTTGACAAGGTCAGCAAGATGTGTGTTCTGATTCCTAAGTTCACTTTAGGATACCAAGGAGCATCATTCTAGACAAGAACACAAGATTTCTCAGTGCGTTTTTGGTTACAATGTGGGAGAATATGGGCATGAAGTTGAAGAGGTTTGCGACATTCCATCCACATACGGATGGGAAGACAAAAGTAGTAAACAAGGATTTGGTGTATATTTTAAAGGGTTATAATTAGAAGCATGTGAATACTTGGGATGAAAATATGGTAGATATATAGAAATCATATAGCATAGCAGTCCACACTTCTACTGGTAAGTCCCAATTTGAAACTTGTTTTGGGAATTTTCCACCTTCACCTCTAAATATTGCATATGGGAAGCAAGGTGAGAATGAGGGAGGATCTTATAGCGAATTCCTTAAGGGAAGAACTATTTGTAGAAAATATTAGGAAATTCCATATACAGGTATAGGAGAAATTGGAGAAGTCACAAAAAAATACAAAGTCAGGCATGATCAGCATAAAATAGAGAATTCATTCAAGGTGGGAGACAAAGTATGGTTACATTTGGATAAGGAAATGTTACAGGGTCCTGAAAAGAAAATAAATACTTTGTGGTATGGTCCATTTGAGATACTGGAAAATGTGGGAGATAACACATATAGACTTAGTCTACACCCATACATACTCATTTACTCAGTTGCAAACATAGAGAATCTGAAACTCTATGAGCCTCCCATGCTAGATCAAGAAGATGAACAGGTCCAACCTTCTGTAGATGGTTTGGCACCAGATGATCAAGCAGAGTTAACAAAGGATATAGTTTTGCAGAAGAGGTCCAAAACTATAAGACAGGGGCAGCATGACCTTTGGAAGATGGGGATGAAAGTACTACTTCCAGGAAAACTTAAATGGTACACCCGAAAGAAGGTAGAGGAAAATTTTCCTCACCTAATTTAGTAGAATATTTTTGGGACAAAAAGACTCCCAAAACAAGGAGGTGTTATCCAAACTTGATCATTATATTTTTTTCATCCATCATAATGCTTTTAAAGTGGAAAAAAGGTGGATGAATCAACTCACAAGACCATTTTTGTCAACAGTACCAATTTGGAAAATTCCAGGTCAAAAACTTCAGGAGCTCTCTTGAGGCCTTAAATGTACACTTTTTTGGTTTTTAACTTAATATAGAACTATATTCCATAATATACACTTTAATACCTTTCTAATAGTGCAAAAATCACCTCAATTAAAGCTCATATGAGAAAGTAATGCCTCCAGAAGTTGACCTATCAAAATTGACCACCATAATTCAAGAAGATGCCATGTCATCCCCGATTACTCATGGAAAAGAGTCTATCCAAGTGACCATGATGAATAATACTCTAGAAGATTCCATATTGTAACTCTAGTTAAAAGTTGGAGTCAAACCTAACCAATATTAGGCTATCAGGTTGTGTTATAACCTAGCCATTATGAGGAAAAGGGGTTCCATTCTTTTAGAGTGGATTTGTTCCATAAATTAGCAGAGTAGACAAGAGGGATAGGGAAAGATCACAAAGAGGATTTTTTCACTGTAGTATCCCAAAGTCCATAGACCTTACTTCTTTGTACTTGCATCCATTTTCTATTCAGTAGAGTGACCTTACCTTCCAGTTGGGTTTTCTCCTTAAAGGGTTTTGCAAGTTTTATCTTGTGTCAATCGTGGTTTGTGAGTTTAAATTTTATTGTTCTCTATTTTCTACATAATTATAATTTTCATGCATATGCAATAAATAGTAATTTATAGAACCATAAATCTAAGAAAAATAAAAACTCATAGTGTAGATTTCATATTTTCAAGTATAATTCCATCGTATTTGTTATGATGAACTGCCTAATGGAATATCCATGGCATTTTATGGATCACATCATTACCAAAAGGTCATGGTCAAGAGCAAAGGAAATGTTTGCCTCATTTGGATATTGTGAACATTTCTTTCAATACGATGTAATTTCTGCGAGTACACCTTTCTTCATCACCTCTAAGAGTGATCCAGATTTAAACAGGAACGCAACAATTTACAAAGATAACCATAAACACAGAGATGCAGCGGAAATAATACTTCATTTCATTAATGTAAAATACTGAAATATGCTTACAAACAGGAATGGAAATAAACCAGCTAGGGCGATGGTAGCTTATCTCTGAGAAGAGATGTGGTGGCTACATGCCTCTAACTGCCTTACAATGAGGCTCAAGGGCCTTTTTATTATTGAACAATAAAATCAAACCCTAAACAACCAAAATCCTAACCCAAGGAGATGTAACACCAAGAGTTTATGGGCCCCGTTGGGCGAGTTGGACAACCAACTTCCCGGGGTCGCGACTTGGTCATATTATCTTTGTTTGACGCACATGATAGCTCGTTGGAAAGATCTCTCCGAGGACTACAACAGAAAAGACAAATTTCAACAAAATGTCACTAGTATTAGATTTCCAAAAAAACATCGTTTAAGGCCTCAAAATAGCTCCGAAAGTTTAGGACCCGAAAAACTGCTAAAAATAGTAAACTGTGCTACAATTAAGGAAACTGAAAAACTGAAAGAAGCAATGGTGGGGGTCCAAATGGAATTGGAGGGTGGCCACCAATATCCACCTCGACTCTTTATTGACTATTGGGCACCACCAATATCCACCTGGATCAAAGAGGTCCTTTCTCTAAAGCATACATCTCTTTCACGCCATCATCACAAGAATCCTACAATATAGAAAATAATAATACATTTTTTCTATATTTATACTCTTAACTGCAACATTAGGGCCTTCTTATTATTGAACAATAAGAGAAAACCCAAAAAAACCAAAACCCTAACCCGAGGAGATGTAACACCAAGAGTTTATGGGCCCCGTTGGGGTGAGTTGGATAGCCAACTTCCCGGGGTCGCGACTTGGTCATATTATCTCCGTTTGACATGCATGATAGTCCATTGGAAAGATCTCTCCGAGGACTACAACAAAAAAGAAAACCTCTTGAGAAATATTTCAAGCAGTAGATTTCCAAAAAAATGTCATTTAGGGCCTCAAAACAGCTCCAGAAGTTTAGGACCCAAAAAACTGCTAAAATTAGTAAATTGTGCTACAATTAAGGAGACTGAAAAATTGAAAGAAGCAATGGTGGGGGTCCAAGTGGAATTTCCTGGTGGCCACCAATATCCAACTTGACTCTGTATTGACTATCGGGCGCCACCAATATCCACCTGGATTAGAGAGGTCCTTTCTCTAAAGCATATAACTCTCTCACACCATCATCACAAGAATCCTGCAATATAGAAAATAATACTGCATTTTTTCTATATGTCTGCTCTTAACTGCACACATTAGGGCCTTTTTATTATTGAACAATAAGAGAAAACCCTAAACAACCAAAACCCTAACCCGAGGAGATGTAACACCAAGAGTTTATGGGCCCCGTTGGGGTGAGTTGGACAGCCAACTTCCCGGGGTCGCAACTTGGTCATATTATCTTTGTTTGATGCGCATGATAGCCCTTTGGAAAGATCTCTCCGAGGACTACGACAAAAAAAATGAATTACTCAAAGAATTCATTGGTAGTATATTTCCAAAAAAACATTGTTTGGGGCCTCAAAACAGCTCCAGAAGTTTAGGACCCAAAAAGCTGCTAAAATTAGTAAACTGTGCTACAATTAAGGAAACTAAAAAATTGAAAGAAACAATGGTGGCGGTCCAAGTGGAATTGGTGGGTGGCCACAAATATCCACCTGGATTCTGTATTGACTATTGGGCGCCACCAATATCCACCTGGATTAGAGAGGTCCTTTCTCTAAAGCATATATCGCTCTCACACCATCATCACAAGAATCCTGCAATATAGAAAATAATAAGGCATTTTTTCTATATGTCTGCTCTTAACTACACACATTAGGGACGTTTTATTATTGAAAAATAAGAGCAAATCCTAAACAACCAAAACCTTAACCCGAGGAGATGTAACACCAAGAGTTTATGGACCCCGTTGGGGTGAGTTGGATAGCCAACTTCCCGAGGTCACGACTTGGTCATATTTTCTCCGTTTGACGTGCATGATAGCTCATTGGAAAGATCTCTCTGAGGACTACGATGGAAAAGATGAATTTGGATAAAAATTCGCTGGCAATAGATTTCCAAAAAACGTCGTTTAGGGCCTCAAAACAGCTCTAGAAGTTTAGGACTCGAAAAACTGCTAAAAATAGTAAACTGTGCTACAATTAAGGAAACTGAAAAACTGAAAGAAGCAATGGTGGGGATCCTAGTGGAATTGCCAAGTGGCCACCAATATCCACCTGGATCAGAGAGGTCCTTTCTCTAAAGCATATATCTCTCTCACACCATCATAACAAGAATCCTGCAATATAGAAATAATAATGCATTTTTTCTATATGTCTGCTCTTAACTGCACACATTAGGGGGCAACTATTATCACCCAAAAATTTTCCACGCAAAATTATAGATGATATCCAAAAAATGGCAATAATCCATCAACATAAAAGGTTTCCTAAGGCTATTAGCCATCAACTCAAAAGCAATATGTTAACTTTATAAAGTGGGATTTTGTCCAACCATGCAAACTCATAGTACATATTTTCATAGACCACGCAATTGTTTCTTCAACAATCATGTGAATCCATAGACCTGATTTATCCACATTGAAAAAATTTCTAAATCTCATCAGGTATGGGCTATGAGTACATGCTACAAATAGGAAGGTCATGGGCTAAAGGAAATTTATGAAGGGGTGTGAATCCCACTCCACCTTAATAACATAAGTTTTAAAGGAATGAGGCCAGGTACTAGCCCTAGGAAATTTTTGATGGTATAGCTACCCCTTATATTTGGCATCTAAGCCAAAGAAAGTCCACCCCATGCAGTGTGCAATGCAACTACTCAAAGCAAGTTTCTTGAAGCACTCTCAATAAAAGAATTGTGATTTCATGTTGTTACAAATCTTAGAAACTATGAATTTTTATAGATGTTCGACATTCATGTTAAATATCAAAATTATAATGCATCTAAATTGTGACAACACCAATAATTTACAAGATGCACTACTCAGTTGTATCTTCAAGCAGGTTTATACACCTTCCTAAGGCTAATTCTTGGAACATTACAATCATAAAAAGAAAAATGTCATGCTATACATGGATAAAAATGTACAAATTAAAGGCTTTATCTTTTTGTAACCTTTGTAATTAAAACCATTTTAATTTATTATATATCTTGGGATCTAGATAATAGTTTATTCAATCATAGACCGGAAAAACTCACATCTTGTTACCCACCCAGGTGGGTAACACCCTAGGAGAAATTTATTTTCCTATATGTTTAGTAAGATAGTCAGCATCCCTATGATGATCCACAAATATCTAACCTCAAAGGCCTTCCATCCATGCTCCATTTAGTGTTTTATTTCATCTAGCTTACTCATTAGATGAGGGTGGTTCATTTATTATAAGATACCCTCGAAGAGGCTGGATTCTAAGGCGTTGATCTATCTTTTCTATCTTTTCTTGAGCTGGTTTCATAACATTTGGTATCAGAGCTTTGGATTCTAGGGTTTCGCTGCTCCAAACAAGTCATCGTGGAATTTTCGCTATAACATTTTTTCTGTGACGTTTCAGAAGTCGCAAAAAAAAACCATTTGAGAAAAAATCGTGTTTAACCTTGGGTCCAAATTTCAGAGCTTTTCGCACAATATTTGCAGAGATATGATCTGAGGAAGTTGATCTTTTTGCAGACTCCTGAATTACATTCAAAACAGGTGACCCGAGGAAAATCATCATAACTTTCTCTCTGGGATCAGATTGAAATTTTGTAAGGTGGTACAGAAAGAGGACAGACTGTAGTTTCTTGTATGCATTTTTTAGATCCAAATATCAAAACAATGACTCATGGCACATTGTACAAGTTCGCTCTACTGAACTATTCTATAATCAAGTCACTGTGGCAGATTTTGCATAACTCTTCCTTGGAGAATCCAATTTGGGTCAGACTTGTGGCATTGGAAAGAGGACACAGAGGGCTACTGCAAGTCACAAACTCAGAAATAGATGATCGAAAAGTACAGAGATACATCAGAGGCAATATCGAGCTCCTACAAAGTGAAAAAAGGTGTGTAGATTTTCTTAAATTTTTGCTTAAGCTTGGTTTGAAAATTTATTTTGAAGGAATTCAAAGGGCATAATAGATCATTATTATCGGTAACTGATGCCCCGAGGCAAGAAAATGCAAACACCTAGTAAGGAACCTAAAAGCTCTAGCATGACTCATAAAGAAGAAGAAGAAATGCTATATGATATATCAAAATTACAAGAACAAGTGCAACGAGTGTCACTTGCACAAAAAGCAACAGAATCTAAAATGGATGGTTTAAGGAAAGATGTAGAAGCTAACATGGATGGTTTAAAGAAAGTTGTAGAAGCTAAGATGGATGGCATGGAAGCTAAGGTGAATGGCATGGACGCTAAAATTGATGGCATGGATGATAAGATGGAAGAATTGAAGATAAATATGAATAAGTTGCTACAAGAAATGGTCACTAAGGGTGAAAGGGTACTAAAGGAAACTCATGATGAGAAAAAAAGAAATGTTAATCATGATTCCATAGACTCTAATGTTGGATCAAGGACTCACCATGTTCTAAAAATCGATATGCAGAAGTTTGATGGCAAGGATCCCGCCACATGGATATTAACGATGGAGCAATTCTTCGATCTCAATAATGTGCAAAACGCACAAAAGGTACGTATGGCAACTGTATATTTGGAACCAAATCAGTTTGTATAGTATCAATTACTTTGTTCTCGTAAACAATTTATCACTTGGGCAATTTTTACGGAAGAATTGATAGCACATTATGAGGATACAAAAAGCAACATTTTTTTAGCCAATTGATAAGTCTCAAACAAAAGGGTTCAATAATGGAACACATTGAGGAGTTCCAAAAATTGAACATAAGAGTAAAAGATATTCCAGAGGAGCATAGGATAGATGTGTTCATAGGGTCTTTAAAGGATAATATCCAACATGATGTTCGCCTTTGGGAACCTGATTCATTAGAGAAGGCATTCAGGTTAGCAAGAAAAATGGAAAGCAAAATTATGGCAACTAGGAAGCATACCACTCACAACTATAAAGACAGAAGTGTTGTTGCCCCTAGTCTTCCACAACCTACAAGGTTGACACCACAACAATTGGAAGAAAAAAGAGCAAAAGGGCTTTGTTACAGTTGTGATAGCAAATACACAAAAGGTCATAAGTGTGCTGAGAAGAAATTATTCTACATAGATTGTGAAGAGGAAGAAGAAAAGGAGCAAGAAAGGTCAAAAGAAGAGGATATACTCCAGGAACAAAGCCTAGATGAAGAAAAAATAAATCTGACCATATCTTGAAATGCATTGGCGGGAATTACCACTCCTCAAACCATCAAGATAGAAGGACAAATCAAGAAGAAAAAGGTAATAGTGTTGATTGATTCAGGAAGCACCCACAATTTTATTCATTGTAGGGTAGCAAAATAAGTGAATTGCTTCCTATATCCAGCACCAGAGTTTCAAGTGATGATTGCAAATGGAGGAACAATAAATTGCTCTGGAAAGTGCCATAATATCAAGCTATCCATGGGAGAATATGTATTGACTAGCCCAATGCTTTCCATTCCAATGGGAGGTGCTAATGTTGTACTAGGAGTCCAATGGCTACAATCCTTGGGTACAATAGCTTTTAATTTTCAAGAACTGGTATCATAACAAGGACACTCTAGGCTAGCATTGTACCTCTTTTTATGAATAGTGCCTTGTCATTGAGTTGATTTCATAAGGATGGTGACTTGGGACCCCTCCAAATGGGATGATACACTTCTCTTAATGATGGCTTCATACCCAAGCCTTGTGACACCTCCTTCATGTGCTTTGGATTGATGACATGGACTTGGTTGACTATGACCTATTGATGAGAAGGGTTTTGCTTTATGATTTGGAATCTTGTTGATGAAGAGATGTAATTTTTGAGTGAGGACTACTCTTTAATGCTTTCATGACACATTTTGATGGAATTACTTTTTTTAGAGGATGGCATCACTCTTGAAGGCCTTTTTACTCACATGTGTGGGTCGAAAGTGGCTTATTGTTATGTTTTAACATTGACACATACCGTTTAGGTCAACATGTGACCTACTTAACTTGTAATCACATATTTTATTCTGTTAGGTATTTTAGCCAATTTTATACCTAAATCAACTTAGTTTCCCTCCTATAAATAGAGGGAAGTCGATTTTGGTTGTACTTTTTTGTTTGAGGCCCATTTTAGACCTCAAAATTTCTCTAATGAGGTCCCTTTTTCTCTTTGGTTGAATGGAGTCTTGATGAAGCAAATTGTCTTGGGTAGGATATTGCGATTGGAGAAATGGATGAAGTGATTGTATGGTGATTTTGTGCAATTTTATTGTATCTTATTCCATTTTGCAAGTGTTGGAAATTTAGGATTTCACTGAAATTTTCATCTTAATGTATTGAATCTTTTAGGGCTCTAATACCTCCTTTTCAAAAATTATCAACAAGTTTCCATCAAGGAACCTTAGTATGGCTTCTTTGCTCTTAAATATCCAATTGATTGTTGAAGTGATTGTATGGTGATTTTTTTCAATTCTATTTTATTTTCTTCCATTTTGCAATTGTTGGAAACTTAGGATTTCATTGAAATTTTCATCTAAATGTATTGAATCTTATACATCTCTAATACCTCCTTTTGCAAAATTATCATCAAGTTTCAATCAAGGAACCTTAGTATGGCTTCATTGCTCTTAAATATCCAATTGATTTAAAATCGCTAAGGTTTTAGTGAGGAAAAATTATTTCTCATAAATCTTTCCAAACAGTCTTCTTCCATAGACTTTTCCCTTTGACTCCATTATCCCTATTGAATGGTGTTGTCATTGATGCCAATGAGGTTCCTCAACACTCAGTATTTGTCTAATTTGCGGTGAATGAAGCTCCAAATCTCTAGATGCCCTAGAATACCCTAGAATCCCTGTACTTGTTGAATATTTTGAAGATGAAGATCAGGCAATTTTACTGCATGAACATAGTTGATGCCAGGTAACTAACATCCTTTAAAAATCTCATGTGGACATATGAGCTATGGCCCACATATACATTGGAAGCCTTTGCATTGGTGGATTTTAACAAAAACCCGACCAATCACCAAACAGCGGAATAACACAGAACCTGCCAATGAACGTCAATCCCACTCTAGACATCGAAGACCGAACTTCAAAAAGAAATCAAACTCCCGACCATAATTGTTATGAAACCAGCTCACAAAAAGATAGAAAAGAGAGATCCACGCCTTAGAATTCAGCCTCTTCGAGGGGGCAACCTCCTTTACATTACATAAATGAACAATTCTTGGATGATACAAATGACAAAACCTCCTTTCTATATATAGGAGTCTAAGGAGTCACAATATAATCCAGCCGACCTAACAATAATAATATAAATCCACAAAAATAACAATAGAGGGATTCTATGGGGCACAGAAATAACAATATGGGGGTAACAGGGGCACAACAATATAAATAAGGGGTATAACTACAATAGTAATGGGGTAATTACTAGTATTATAGGGACCCAACATGCCCCTCTCCTTCAAAAAAGTGTTGTCCTCAACGCTTGAGCAGTTCTGGATACTTCTGCATAAAATTCTCATCCTCCCATGTGGAATCTTCAGCAGATAAGTTCTTCCACTTGATAAGATACTCTGAAATTGATCGATTTCGTAGCTATCGAGTTCTTGTTTCTGTGACTGCTTCCGATTCCAATATAATTTTTCCTTCCTCGTCAAGTTCTAGCAATATTGTTTGAACTGGGAGCTTGTCGCCTATGACCTTCTTTAAACATGAAACATGGAAAACTGGGTGCAATCGAGAAGCTGCAGGAAGCTCCAATTTGTATGCCATAGTACCAATCTTTTCCAACACCTTGTACGGACCATAATACTTTGGTGATAATTTATTATTCTTCTTAGCTTGCTTTAGGGACATTTGCTTATATGGTTGTAGCCGTAGGAATACCCAATCACCTACATCAAAACTTCTTTCACTGCGATGTTGATCTGCCTGTTGTTTCATTCTATTTTGTGCCAACACGAGGTTATCCTTTAAGAGTTGGAGGACTTGTTGTTGATGTTCGATGTGATGTTCCACTGCCTGAACCTTAGAATTTTCTCTTAAATATGATGTGATTGATGGTGGTTGGTACCCATAAAGTGCCATAAATGGGGTCATTTTTGTTGTTGTATGGAAGGAAGTGTTATACCACCATTCAGCCAGAGGCAACCATTTGACCCATTGTGTTTGTTTATCAGATACAAAGCAACGAAGATATCCTTCCAAACATTTGTTTACTATCTCAGTTTGCCCATCAGATTGAGGATGATAAGATGAGCTATGAGCTAACTGAGTACCAAGACAAGAAAATAATTATGTCCAAAAATTTCCAGTGAAAATGGGATCTCTGTCACTTACAATAATCTTTGGGTTTCCATGTAGCTTTTGAACTGTTTCCATAAATGCAGTAGAAACTGTACTGGCTTTAAATGGATGTGATAATGCACAAAAGTGTGCATACTTGGTAAGTCTGTCAACTACCACCATGATGACACTCTTTCCCTCAGACTTGGGTAAACCTGTGATAAAATCCATTGAAACCTCCTCCCAACGTTGGCTTGGAATGGATAAAGGTTGTAATAGACCCGGTGTCTTAATTTTTTCAACTTTATTTTGTTGGCAAACCAAACATTCCGCCACAAACTTTTGAATATCTGATTTAAGGCCATCCCAAAAAAATTCCTTCTTAACCCTGTGGTAAGTTTTTAAAAATCCTGAGTGCCCTCCTAAGGGAGAAGTGTGCAATTCCATAAGAATCTTTTGTTTTAGCTGGGAATTCTTACAGAGGTATAAGCGATCTTTGTACCATAACGAATCATTTTTCCAGCTAAATGTATCAGAAGTACTGGAATCTTGTTGTAGCTTTCGAATAAGTGCCCACACTTCTTCGTCATTCTTCCATTCCTCCTTTGCTTCGTTTATCCAATCTGGTTGGATAATAGAAATGGCACACAACAATGCTTCCACATCCTCATCCTTTCTTGAGAGTGCATCTGCCACCACATTTTGCTTCCCTTTTTTGTAGATGATTTCAAAGTCATAACCCAACATCTTTGTGACCCACTTTTGTTGCTCTTCAGAGGATAATCTTTGTTCTAAAAAGTATTTAAGGCTATCATGATCCATTTTTACCTTGAAGTGTCTTCCCATTAGGTAGGGTCGCCATTTCTTAAGTGCATGGAGTATTGCCAACATTTCCTTCTCATAAATAGCTTTGCTTAAAAACTTTCCCTTGATTGGACGACTTTCAAAAGCAATGGGTCTTTCATCTTGCATTAGAACAGCACCAATTCCATTTCCTGAAGCATCACATTCCACAATAAAGGTTTTTGTGAAGTCCGGTGTAGCTAAGACCGGTGCTTGGCACATTGCCTCTTTAAGATGTTTAAAGGCCTTTGTTGCTTCCGGAGTCCATGAAAATGAATCTTTCTTCAATAATGTTGTTAGAGGTGCTGCTATTCTCCCATAATTCTTAACAAACTTGCGATAATACCCTGTCAACCCAAGAAATCCTCGCAGATGCTTTATGGATGTGGGGATTTTCCATTCCTTAATGGCTTTAATTTTGCTAGGGTCTACCTTAACTCCTTCATGAGATACAATATGACCCAAATATTCCACCTCCTGGACTCCAAAGAAACATTTGGATCTTTTTGCATATAATTGTTTTCCTCCAATAGTTGTAGCACCTTGTCAACATGTTCAACATGATCCTTCCAAGACTTGCTGTAGATTAGTATATCATCAAAAAATACTAACACAAATTTTCTAAGGAATGGTTTGAAAATTGAATTCATCAAACCTTGAAATGTTGAAGGTGCATTGGTAAGGCCAAAAGGCATGACCAAAAATTCATAATGACCCTCATGAGTTCTAAATGTCGTTTTCAGAATGTCTTCAATCTTCATTCTGATTTGATGATATCCCGAACGAAGATCCAACTTGGTGAAGTAAATTGATCCATGCAATTCATCCAGTAATTCATCAATGACAGGAATGGGGAACTTATCTTTAATAGTGAGCTTGTTGAGCTCCCTATAATCTGGACACATGCACCATGATCCATCCTTCTTGTGCACCAATACTACTGGAGCTGAGAAAGAACTTTGACTCGGTTGAATTATACCAGCCTCTAGCATTTCTGCAACCATACGTTCAATTTCACTTTTTTGGACATATGGATATCTGTACGGCCTGATGTTTGGAGGAACACTTCCTGGAATCAGATGAATAGCATGATCATGATCACGCATAGGTGGGAGACCTTTGGGAGTCTCAAATACCTTGGAATGATTGTCCAGGACTTTTTGGAGATCTGGAGAAATAGATGATTCCAATGTGGAAACATCTAGCGAACATAATTGTGCAATTACACCTCTTTGCTCCTTTTTTAGAAGCTTTGTCATGCCATTAGAGCTGATTATCTTTCCTGGTTTCCCTGCAATACCCCTTAATTCAACTTCCTTTCCTTCCACAGAAAATTTCATGAAAATTTCTTGAAAATTAAAAGCTATTGTACCCAAGGATTGTAGCCATTGGACTCCTAGTACAACATCAGCACCTCCCATTGGAATGGAAAGCATTGGGCTAGTCAATACATATTCTCCCATGGATAGCTTGATATTATGGCACTTTCCAGAACAATTTATTGTTCCTCCATTTGCAATCATCACTTGACACTCTGGTGCTGGATATAGGAAGCAATTCAATTCTTTTGCTACCCTACAATGAATAAAATTGTGGGTGCTTCCTGAATCAATCAACACTATTACCTTTTTCTTCTTGATTTGTCCTTCTATCTTGATGGTTTGAGGAGTGGTAATTCCCGCCAATGCATTACAAGATATGGTCGGATTTATTTGTTCTTCATCTAGGCTTTGTTCCTGGAATATATCCTCTTCTTTTGACCTTTCTTGCTCCTTTTCTTCTTCCTCTTCACAATCTATGTAGAATAATTTCTTCTCACCACACTTATGACCCTTTGTGTATTTGCTATCACAATTGTAACAAAGCCCTTTTGCTCTTTTTTCTTCCAATTGTTGTGGTGTCAACCTTGTAGGTTGTGGAAGACTATGGGCAACAACACTTCCGTCTTTATAGTTGTGAATGGTATGCTTCCTAGTTGCCATAATTTTGCTTTCCATTTTTCTTGCTAACCGAATGCCTTCTCTAATGAATCAGGTTCCCAAAGGCGCACATCATGTTGGATATTATCCTTTAAAGACCCTATGAACACATCAATCCTATGCTCCTCTGGAATATCTTTTACCCTTATGTTCAATTTTTGGAACTCCTCAATGTGCTCCATTATTGAACCCTTTTGTTTGAGACTTATCAATTGGCTAAAAAAAGTGTTGCTTTTTGTATCCTCATAATGTGCTATCAATTCTTCCGTAAAAATTTCCCAAGTGATAAATTGTTTATGAGAACAAAGCCATTGATACCATACAAACTGATTTGGTTCCAAATATAAAGTTGCCATACGTACCTTTTGTGTGTTTTGCACATTATTGAGATCGAAGAATTGCTCCATCTGTAATATCCATGTGGCAGGATCCTTGCCATCAAACTTCCTCATATCGATTTTTGGAACATGGTGAGTCTTCGATCCAACATTAGAGTCTATGGAATCATGATTAACATTTCTTTTGTTCTCATCATGAGTTTCCTTTACTACCTTTTCACCATTAGTGACCCTTTCTTGTAGCAACTTCTTCAATTCTTCCATCGAATCCTCCATCTTAGCTTCCATGCCCTTTATCTTAGATTCCACGCCATTTATCTTAGATTCCATGCCACTTATCTTAGCTTCTGTTAGCTTTTGTGAGCGTGACATTTGTTGCACTTGTTCTTGTAATTTTGATATATCATGTAGCATTTCTTCCTCTTCTTCATGAGTCATGCTAGAGCTTTCAGGTTCCCTACTAGGTGTTTGCATTTTCTTTCCTCGGGGCATCAGTTACCGATAATAATGCTTTACTATGCCCTTTGAATTCCTTCAAACCAAGCTTATGCAAAAATTAAAAAAAAAAAACTACACACCTTTTTTTTACTTTGTAGAAGCCTGATATTGAATCTGATGTATCTCTGTAATTTCGAATCATCCAGTTCTAAAATTGTGGCCTATAGTAGCCTTCTATGTCCTCTTTCCAATGCCACTAGTCTGATCCAAATTGGATTCTCCAAGAAAGAGTTATGCACAATCTCCCGCAGTGACCTGATTATAGACTAGTTCAGTACAGCGAACTTGTATGAAGTGCCACGTGTCACTGTTTCAGCCTTTGACTCTAAAACTTATATAAAAGAAAACCACAGTCCGTCCTCTTTCTTTACCTTCTTACGAAATTTCAATCCGATGCTCAGAAAGCAAGTTATGACGATTTTCCCCAGGTCACCTGTTTTGAGTGTAATTCAGGAGTCTGCAAAAAGACCAACTTCCTCAGATCATATCTCCGAAAATATCACGCGAAAAGCTCTGAAATTTGGACCCAAGGTTCAGCGCAATTTCTTCTCAAATGGGTTTTTTTGAGACTTTTGAAACGTCGCAGAAAAAAAGTTATAGCGAAAATTCCACGATGACCTGTTTGGAGCAGCGAAACCCTAGAATCCAAAGCTCTGATACCAAATGTTATGAAACCAGCTCACAAAAAGATAGAAAAGAGAGATCCACGCCTTAGAATACAGCCTCTTCGAGGGGGCAACCTCCTTTACATTACATAAATGAACAATTCTTGGATGATACAAATGACAAAACCTCCTTTCTATATATAGGAGTCTAAGGAGTCACAATATAATCCAGCCGACCTAACAATAATAATATAAAGCCACAAAAATAACAATAGAGGGATTCTATGGGGCATAGAAATAACAATATGGGGGTAACAGGGGCACAACAATATAAATAAGGGGTATAACTACAATAGTAATGGGGTAATTACTAGTATTATAGGGACCCAACAATAATTCGTCGAGTCCAATATTTCAACAAATCTTATTGGATTAATTCTCTACCGTAGATCTTACCTTTAAATCTGACGGTTGACGGTTCACCCGATCAACGAACTAATCGGTGATCCTCCACCATTTGATCAAAGCACACTTGATCCAATGGTCAGCAGCGATATCAGGTGAGGATTGCACGACGTTTAACCGCCCTTACGGAGCCGATAAGGAATATAAATCCTTGACGTATAAATGTCCGGGTCTGATTTTGACATTAAAGTTTGATCACTTTATGACCCAATATCCGTTGGATATAAGAGGCCATCAAATCTTTGGTTTGTGGGACTTCAACTAGAAAATGGTTTAAAAATGAGCTTAACTCCCATAGTTGATTGTGACCTAATAGTTGAATATGAGATCGACAGCTAGGAGTGAGTGCGGGGCTTCAGCCACGATCAAGAAATATGTACTCTCCTACCCTCGCAGTTGTTGATCACCATCGGATCTGCCACCCAATGGACGGTCCTGATTTATTTTGGGGTTTCTTCACAAATTTAATAGGTTCCGCAAAGACATAGCGTTTCTGCCAAGTTAGTCAGTCTCTAAACTATATACTCTGGTTTCTTAAAACATATCCAGTCTCTTAACATTTCGCTGTAATTACAGAGGATTCAGCCTACGATCTATGAAACCAAACACATAACAATAGATCACGCAAAACAAACTTTGTACACAAACTCATTTTGTTCATAACAGTCTTTACATAATGTACAAAACATCTTGTGCTCTGATCTGTTCTCTCTACACTATCTAACCTTTGTGTAACACACTCTACCTACTCTAACACACTCAATACTAAATTACACAAATAAATACACAATCCACACAGTATTCATATTGATAAATATTTACAGAAGGAACAGTCGCACTCGACTGTTTCAAGTCTCCCCTTGCTCATCCATCCTATGTTTCCATTTGAATCTAACCTCTCACTCATTCCAAAAGATTAAAATTTATACAAAATGCGAATTCTTGAACCCATTTAGTTCAGATCTAGAAATATCTCATTACTCCCTAAAGAATCTCTTCACTCCACTCTTTCCTCAATCAAATGCTAATTTAAGCTTTCACATCCCTCGTATCCTATTCAAACCAGATAATCTAACTGCTGGGCCTGATACCCACACAGGGAGGATCAATCAGCCACTTATACCCTTTTCTGCTCAGATTTTGACAACAAATAAAACACTCTCATACATTTAAATTAATAAAATTAATTAATCTCTTGTCTTCCAACCCTTTGTTAGCCACAACATGTGATCATACCATAACATTTCTAATTAAGTCTAAATGCTCCTGCATCAGACTCCCAAAGTTGAAAGTTTTCATGACCTCCCGATCATGTTTTTCTTCTGTTGATCATCCAGTATCCCGAACTTTACTTTGTAACTAGTTATCACTTCCATCATGTTGTTGATTCATTTCTTCTGCCACTGTCACTTATATTCTTCCAGGATTCCAAATCTTATGTTGTTGTTGTCCACATTCCTTGCTGATACAAACTTATTTTATTAATTTCTCTTCCTTGTTGTCTCTCTTATTAATTGACTTCATCTTCCACACTTTCTCAACTTCCTCTTTACAATTTGTTCTTAGTTGAACTCCACTGACATGTGTCTATTGTACATTCTCCCTTACCACATAAATTATGAAATTTCAGTCCAATTCTTATTCACCTCTGTCATTTACAAACTGTTGCTTGTACTCTACAACTTCCCTTTCATTATCATTAAAGATAATATTCCCCTTTATCTTATCAAGTTCCTCTAATAACTTTTCTAGTATTTTGAATCTTCCCTCATCTCCAATAAGCATATCATTCGCATATGACTCCTCTTTCCTATATAAAACTGAATTTCTACCACAATTATCAGATTTAAAGTTACTATGGATTTATGTCTGCACAGATAACTCTGCCATCAAGTCCTTATACTGATCCTCTACAAAATTTATAAAACTGTCAATAAACTTCATTTGAGCACTTTCCTATTCATTACAGAATATCCCCTATTTTGACACAAAATTGTCATTCAACAATTCAAGAATTAAATTATCCTGAAATATATCATTGTGAAGTATCCTTTCACCTTTTGTACAACTAATTAATGTTTTTTCATCTTCACCCACAATAGAAACAAAATTCTGGTTTTCTACAGCTTCTTCATGGTTTATAGATTCATAAAAATAATTCACTTTAAAATCATAGAATTCCTGAACTTTTGTATTTGTCAACAGCATCATACATTCCTTCACATTTTCCACGCTATCTAAATCTTCTACTAAAGATACTTCATTATGGTTATCATCAAAAAATTCCATTTGTTTGTCTTCAACTTCCTTAATCATGACAATTTCCCTATCAATACCATCATTCTCAAAATTATTAAATACATGCTCAAAATATCCTTCTATTTCAACTATTTCCTAAAATAGTTTCACTTCTTCATCAACATGCATAAGCACATTGTCCAATTGTTGTTCAATTTCCCTATCAATACCATCATTCTCAAAATTATTAAATACATGCTCAAAATATCCTTCTATTTCAACTATTTCCTAAAATAGTTTCACTTCTTCATCAACATGCATAAGCACATTGTCCAATTGTTGTTCATCACCTGCCAAACTTGAAAATATACACATCATGTCAGTTTCAAAAATACAAGGCTCTTCACCTGAACTCTCATTGACCAGACCTTCATGCTACTTTGAACTATTCGAATAGTTCAGTAAGTTATTGAGAAATTCTTCCTCAACATCTCTGATTTCCTTTTCATCAAAGAAAACTTCTAGGGCTGCAGCTTATTGACATTGCTTGAAAATTTCATCATAAGTCAGCATAACATCCCCCTGTCCTTCACAATTTTCTCCAGCACTCAGTTTATCCAAATAAGACATCAATGTCTCCTTCTCTTCTATGATAAGACTTTGATCTTTCAAATATTTCCTTGACTTAACTTCTTTAGCGAAGTTATCTGTGTCAGCTTCGCTTCTCTTCACTTCACAACCCTGCAATGCACTAGATTCTCTCTCTCTGTCCATTTTCCATTGGTTTTCTATCCATGTTAATATTCCTTCTAGCATGATCCAATAAGTTTTCACTAAGAGAAGACACAACCATTTACTCATACCTTTTAATTTTTTCACCAATTGAAGTCTTGAAAATCTTCCTGCATCTCCTTTTCTATTTTTCTTGTCTCTGCCTCTTTCACAGGGTCAATTTCATTTGGCTACATACCTACAACTTTATATTCACACAAATAATTAATCCCAAAATTATGAGATTCTCTTGCCTGTGAAGATGCTACCAGCAACTTTCTCTCCTGTTGATCTGTGTAGATCTATCTCTTCGTCACTATCATCACTGTCATCATTGTCTCCTTCCCCAAAGAGATATCCTTTCTCTGGTTCACAAATGTATTCTTCAATTTTTCGAAGCATTACTTTCTCAACAAACAATTCTCTGACAGGCCACTTAACTCTTTTTCCCACATAAAATCCTTGTTTCCATTCTTCTCAGATTCCTTTTTGTACCAGCTTCTTCAAATGACTGAGTTCTGCCTTCATCTCAGCCAACTCTATTTCCATTTCTTCTTTACTCATTCTTTTGAATCCAACTGCTTTGGCACTCTTTTTTCTCTATCTGTGACTTTCCTCTGTACCCCTGTTATGACTATCAATAGTCAATTCCATTTATTCCTTTGGTGAACTTTTCTTGTTCATTGGTGAGCTGCAACTAGCTCTTTCTTTCATCTGTAACAAGTCTCTTTCATGCCTCACCAAACTTTTATGAGTTTAGCCTTTTGGCATCTATTGGTTCTTTCCTCGAACCTTTCACTGACTAGCAAGTCTACCTAGCACTCCTCTTGCTAGAATTGTTATCTTTAAGACAACTTTACCCACAATCACAATTGTGGAGTTGCCTCAACAACTTCTACCCAACCGTAGTTGGAGGTTGTTTTGAGCTTCTCTTGAACACTCCTTGTTCTAAGCTCTGCATCTTCAATTGATCACTTCTTTCTTTCATTCAGTAATTTCATTCACTGTTGGGTACTGTCACCTTTACTCATTTGAGAGTTCTTCTTGCTTCATCTTCTTTAACATAGCTCATGTGCTATGATGCTGATACAATTCATTCTACCTTCCAGCAATTTCACTGCTTCCATTGACCTGTACAATCTTATCTCAAGATGCATCAAAGTACCTTTCAAACTTGCCAATTTTCCTTCAAATATGTCTTGAAACTAATTCCCATTTCATCAGTTAAATCTTTGCCAAATGATTCATCTATTCAATATTTCATTTAAACTTCTCCGTTCAAAATACTCCATATAGTCAGCAACTATTCTTCATCTTACGATTAAGATTCAATTTGAAATTCATCTATATTTACAAATTCATGACACACTACAAATTCCTTCTGATAATCTGTTGTAAGCAAATCTTGTTTTGCTTCTGCAAATTCAAAAATCCATTCTTTGTAGTGGTTCTTCTTTCAGATCTATTAAACCCAATCTCTATTCTTTCAACCATCAATATCATTATCTTTAACAATACTTTAAGCAATCCTTAGTCATTAAAATTCTTCAAATCATTTAAATGATTTCAGTCAAAGCAATCAACTCTTCTATTTGACTTTAAGTCAAAACCTTTTACTTCAATTTATCTTTTAAATCAAACCAAACATTCAATCAACTCACATGGAAATTTCATTTTCCTGAAAGGAAAACATCTTCTCCTCTGAAATTTCATTCCCTTGTTGTTCTTCAGACATTCAAAACAAATCTCTGTAAAATCACAAAATAAATCTTCTTACCAGATCTGCAATATCTTGTAGTAATTCCCAGATTTCAACAATTCTGACAGAATATCAAACTGCCTCTAATTAAGAATTCTGACAGGTATCTCCAATGTTCTTCTGATCATCCCAAGATTTTCCCTTATAGTTTCTCTACTGAAATTGCTTCATTCGCTTCTTTGTCACGGCTACTTGCTGAGAATAAAATTCAGCCCTTCAACCAAACTCCACAGAGCATTGGTCTAGCTTTGATACCAAAAATGATGCCAGGTAACTAACATCCTTTAAAAATCCCATGTGGACATATGATTTATGGCCCACATTTATATTGGAAGCCTTTGCATTGGTGGATTTTAACAAAAACCCGACCAATCACCAAATAGCAGAATAACATAGAACCCGCCAATGAATGTCGGTCCCACTTTGGACATCGAAGACTGGACTTCAAAAGAAATCAAACTCCTGATCATAATTCGTCGGTCTGCTCTTTCCACAAATCTTATCGGATTAATTCTCCATCGTAGATCTTACCTTTAAATCTGACGGTTGATGGTTCACCCGATCAACGAACTAATTGACGATCCTCCACTGTTTGATAAAAGCACACTTGATCCAATAGTCAACAGTGATATCGGGCGCGGATCATGCACGATGTTTAACCACCCTTACGGGGCCGATAAGGAATATAAATCCTTGATGTATAAATGTTCGGGTCTGATTTTTACATTAAAGTTCGATCACTTTATGACCCAATATCTTTGGATATAAGAGGCCATCAAATGTTTGGTTTGCGAGACTTCAACTAGCACATGGTTTAAAAACGGGCTTAACTCCCACAGTTGACTGTGACCTAAGAGTTGAATATGAGATCGACAGCTAGGAGTGAGTGCGGAGCTTCAGCCACAAACAAGAAATCCATACTCTCCTACCCCTGCAGTTGCTGATTACCGTCGGATCTGCCACCCAACGGAAGGTCCTGATTTATTTTGGGGTTTCTTCACAAATTTAACATATTCCGCCAAGACTTAGCACTTCTGCCAAGTTAGTCAGTCTCTAAACTATATAATCCGATTTCTTAAAACATATCCAGGCTCTTAACTGTTCACTATAATTACAGAGGATTCAGCCTACGATCTATGAAACCAATCACATAACAAAAAATCACGCAAAACAAACTTTGTACACAAACTCCTTTTGTTCATAACAGTGTTTACATAATGTATAGAACATCTCGTGCTTTCATATGTTCTCTCTACACTATCTAACCTCTGTGTAACACACTCTGCCTACTCTAACACACTTAATACTAAATTACACAAAGAAATACACAATCCACAATGTATTCATATTGATAAATATTTACAGAAGGAACAGTAACACTCCACTGTTTCAGTTCTCCCCTCGCTCATCTATCCTATCTTTCCATCTGAATCTAACCTTTCACTCATTCCAAAAGATTACAATTTATACAAAATGCGAATTCATGAACCCATTCAGTTCAGATCCAGAAATCCCTCATTCTTCCCTAAAGAATCTCTTCACTCCACTCTTTTCTCAATCAAATGCTAATTTAAGCTTTCACATCCCTCATATCCTATTCAAACCAAATAATCTAACTGATTGGTCTGATCTCCACGCAAGATCAATCGGCCACTTATAACCTTTTCTGCTAGATTTTGACAACAAATAAAACACTCTCAAATTAATAAAATTAATTAATCTTTTACCTTCCAACCCTTTGTTAGCCACAACATGTGATCATACCATCACATTGCTGACTAGGTCTAAATGCTCCTACATCAATACTCCTCATCAGCTAATTCCAACACTTCCTAAGATTCTTCATGGTTTGGGAGATATACCAAGTCAAAGTTAAAAGCCCCCATCATGTAGCCAAAACCCCAAAAATGAGGTGACATAGAAGCTTTCCATTGGTTCATGGGTTTAAAATATTCATTATAATTATATTCAATGAAAGTGGCTCCAAGTATGAAATTTAAAATTCAAAATATTATAGGTTGGCTCCAACCAATTTTAATTTTCCCTCCATGATCGCAAATCGGATACCCTTCAAATATCTATATAAAGGAGCGGATCGAACCTCCCAAAGTATATTCTGCGTATTCAAGGATGAATTAATCTCTGAGATTAGTCGACTTGTGGAGCAAGGTTATATTTTCATGAAAGGTCGAAGTTCTGGAAGGATATGGGTTCAATATTTTTATTTTTTTTTGGGTATTGGTGGGCATTGGTTGATTTTCCTTAGTGATTTAAGTCTTGAATGCATATATTTGATGACCTGTGGCCTTTGAATAGTCACAATGACCTGCAGCCTTTGAACAGTTACAAAATCTGAATGAGCAAGCAAGCCTCTGCAAATCTCTGTGGAAGCCAAGGTTCCTGTGCATTCTATTTGAAAATTCTTGTGTATGCAATAAAGCTCCGTGCAATAAAGTTCCTGAGCGTTCAGTTTGAGCATTCTTGTACATGCAATAAGATTCTTGTGTGTTCTGTTCCTGTGTGTTTTTGTTTGATAAGATGTTAAAAGCACAATGGATAAATAAATCACTAGAGCCCTCGGAATCCACATATATTTGTATCGAATGTTGTTTTGAGAATCAAGCTCATATGTGCGGTTGACAAAGAGTCGCATTGATAATCTATTCCATAATTTGACTAAACCAAGAATGACCCCATACAGAGATTGAAATTAGTTTTGGACTGAATAATGAAAGGCATACATGCACGTTGATATCTGTGCGTTACTTACTACACAGTGTGTTGAAATTCCTGAAACGTGCATGCAATTTGGTGGTGGAACGCCAACGCACGTTGGACTATCATTTACACAGACTTCGCATTGATCACTGTTTGAACCAACGTTGCATGGACACGTCGGACCAACAGACTTGGTAACTGATAATTGATTAAAACATCAGAATGATTGGTCTGCGATATGATGAAGTATGCCCTTTACTTGATTCGAATGAATGTTGTTTCCAGTCACGAGCATAGTACTTCATAGCCATACTCTGAGGTGTAACAATGCATTGCACGTTGGATTTATTACTCCACATTAATTGTCACACAACACTGATTTATAAGAACTGAGTTGTAATACCGTGAATAAATGATGATCGACAATTGTAGTAAGCTATTTTCATTCTTATGTATGGATACAGCAGCCGCTCACATATAGCTATCAAAATCTAGTTTATGCTAACTATATTTATCAGAGGAAATAAAGCAGCGAAAGTCGTGTTTGGCGTAAATTTTAGTAGAGTTCATTTTGGTTATGATCATAATTTGTGTCTAACCAAATTAACAAATGTAGAATAAATCCCGTGACTAAAGGCCCCCATATTTGGCCATGTGGACATGGATACATTGTATATTTAACAGAGACGTGGAGTAGCTCTCATGTGACATGCTAGAGCTGACCTGTACAATAATACGAATCAAAACTTGTATGGTATAATGTGAGTTGAGCCACGTATTAGAGATTGGTCATAATATGGTTTGCTAATCAAATACATATACTCGTAGATGCTGACAGTGCTTTTGCATGAGATGTTGTTGGCTATTGATGCTTAGTCTTTCATGTAAAAGAGGTATTATTATAGATATGGTATATTGTTGTTGTTCTCATAGCTTGTGAGAGACAGAAGGATGCATATGGCTATTAGGGTTTACAAATATATGTCGATTTGTTACATGTCACTGTTAACTATTTAGACAGGGTTTCGCTAGTATGATTGATGTACATGAAGAAATCATTATACCAGGGTTTGTATGTTGCTCATATACAGCTACAGCATTGCTAGCGTACAGTGTCCTATTACCACTGTCGTTGTAGGAGTCAAAATAATAAAGTTGTTTGAGTGACAGAAATCAATGATATTGTGGATGGCAAAGATATATCTATGAATGCATAGTTGACAGTGTATTTGTAGGAATCATGATTGGCTTGCGAGCCGGGGCATTAATTTGATTATTAGAGTGAAATGATTATTGTGCCTTGCCTTTGTGCTACTACTAAATGTTGTTGTCAATAAAGTGTTAGGGTTAGCCGCAGGTTCTTATTTCTTTTAACAAGAGTGTTGGATATTACAAGTCCTTTGTTATTATGTCACATGACAGTGATATGACAAACATTATATGGTTTACTTTTGTGGCCCCTAGAATTTTGTAGTGTGGTATGAGCAGAAGTAAAGTTATGTGCTGACTGATGTGGAGTGGTGAGATTGGTTATTGTATTTGAGTAAAACTAGGGTTTGACAGTGGCACATTAATCACGGTCATTTGATCATTTACTATTTTTAGCAATTTTCTGGTCTTGAACTTTCGGAGCTGTTTTGACCCCATAAACAACATTTTTTGGGGTCCACAACATTGGCCTACGACAAAAATTATAGTACTTGGTGAGACATTTCCAACAAGGTATCGTACGCTCCAAACAGAGACAATATGACGAAGTTACGACTGCGGGAAGTTGGTTTCCCAACTAACCCCAATTGGGCCCACAAACTCTTGGTGTTACATCTCCTAGGGTTAGGGTTTTGCTTGTTTAAGGTTTTTTCATGTTTTCTAATAATAAATAAGCCCTTGAGCCTCACTGTAACACAGTTCAAAAGTAAGCTACCATTGTCCAAGCTATCTTATTTCCATTATGTTTGTAAACATAGTTCAGTATTTTTCTATTAATGAAATGAAGTGTTTTCTTTTGCTTCATCTCTATGTTTATGATTATATCTATAAGTTGTTCTTCCCTGTTTAAGTTCGGATCATCATTGTTTGTGTGGATATTTGATGAATGCGAGAGTTTGTAGTGATAGGGTTTGATGTGTAGATTGAGCAAAGATAGATTTGATTGACGGAGTTTGTGTTGCAGTTATTTCATATTGCAGTTTTTTTATATTGATTTAGAACACAGGTGGATCCAATCTAGAAATTATGGGTTTGTTGTAGTGAGTTGAAGGTTGGAGCCTTCAGGGAAAGTGGCAGCGTGTTGAGCAGGGTGGCAAGGTGGTGCAAGGGCAGGTTGGAGCTTGTGCTAGGTGTTGTAGTGATCCAAACTTATGCAGGAACACAACAAAATACAGATATACACATAAACACAGAGATTCAATAGAAATAAGACTTCATTTCATTAATATCAAAGAACTTAAATATGCTTACATACAGAATGGAAATAAACCAGCTCGGAAAATGGTAGCTTATCTCTGAAAAAATGTGGCGGTATTGTAATGTTCAACAACCCCCATTTTAATATATTATAAATTTCATATGAAATTTATTATATTAAAATAGGGACCCCTTAGTTCTAAAAAGCCTTTGATTTTTTTAATTTAAAAAAACAAAAAAAAATAAAAAATAAAAAATCAACATAAAAATTGTTAATAAAGTCCTATAACCAAAGTTTAATAGCCCCCAAGACCAAAACTTTAATTAGGCTTCAAAGAACCTTAAGTATTAAAAAATAGGGGTTATTAACAAAAAATATGAATAATCAGAGTCTTATTCCTCATCGCCTTCCTGCATAGCAAAAGTTACATAAGGCGAAGGCCCCTCCACAAACTCCATTGTGATTGTGATATCACCTCGGACCCGACGGGAAAATTAATCATAAGAAATAAAATCCCACGTCCACGGCTATCACAAATCCCAAAAGTTCCATGGTTGATGCCTGCATTCAGATTGTGATATGCGATATAGCCCAAGTCCGATGGGATTATACACTGCAATCCATAAATCCCTTGTGTCCATAGATATTGCAAATAACAAAGGGTCATTGCTTCCTTCTTCCTGTGTTTTAACCGATTGTGATTGCGATATGATCCATGTCATCCATGAATTCATACTCCATGTCATCTTCCATGTCATTCGTGAATTCATACTCCACATCATATTCCATGTCAGATCATCAAGTCATCATGACATCATTCGTGACGACACTGCCATGTCACCCCGGGACTTTGCAATCGCAAGTTTTAAAGGGACACAGTTTATAACAATCCTTCACCTTAGCTTATTTGCGGCTGCGATTTGAATTGCGATGTAAGGATCGGACCCGACACATAAGTTAAAATTTATCTATAAATTTCGCGTCCAGGTCCTTCGCAACTTTCTTAGTCCTTCCCGTTCCTTTGCCTCCGCTCTGAACATCGATTGCGATAATACGAAAAATCCCAACTTATCTTGTAAAAATAAATGGCTCAAATCTAGTATGCTCTGATCAATGGTAGAGAAGATTTTGGACCCCCTTGTGCTCAATTTTAAGTTTCTCAAAGTGGGGTGTCTGAAAAGTGGTTTTATCATCCAGCCCTATATCTACATGTTAATCCTTTATTACTTCAAACCCCTTCCAAAAAAAACAGCTAAGCCTCCCCCTTTTTATCAACGTATGTTTTGTGATTTGTGATAAGACCGTAAATTCCTCCTCTCTTATCACAAACTTCAGCCCACATTCTTCTCCATAATCTTTGTGCTCAGGATTTATTACACTCTACATTTTGATCCTGATTTCCTGCAAAACGTGATTTGTTTCAAATGAAACTCGCTTATTAGTCTCATTTATTTTTAGCTTATCGATTCTTGTTTTACAAGTTTACGTTCATGACAAAAGAGGACAGTTGTGCTAATAAATGGCAGTTTAGTTCAAACAAATGGACAAACATCTAGATAATCCGATGGAACAAACAAAGTCGGTGAAGGCATCAAATCACATCCAAAAATTCCTACCAAAAAACGTTTCTGCTTTAAGCGTTCTTGAAGGGGTCTATTTAAATGCCCTCAACGGTCTGCACAATACATTCAGATGTTTTTCTGCTATTTAAGCTTGCTTCTTGTATGAAATTAAGGTCCTGAATTTTATGAAGAAAGGCTTACGAAATCTTGCACTATTGTACTTTCATACTTTTCTCAATAGAACGACTGGAACATTGTTTTAGGAATTTTCATAAAGAATTTTGAGAAGTTGCATTTCTATAATCTTGAATTCATCTTTCTCAGAAGGACTAAACTGCTACTATTTCTTTTATGAGCTTAACAACATGCATCTAGCATTTTTATCTTTGTACATCTGTGTTGTTCATAAATAAATAGTGAAATTATCTTTTCAAATTGCTTATTACATGGTATTTAAAGAACAGTGTTACATGTATTCATTTCTGATCATGCTGCCATTGATATTTTTAAATACATGTTAAGCAATTTGCTTTGATATTCTAAATGTGGTATGAGTTATACACATTATTTTGATTAACTATTTAATAAAAATAATCATCTTGAAATATTTTCATTTCCATTGGTGTTTGAGAAATCTATATTGTCATTTACTAAGGAAAATCATTATAGATCGCATCTAGATAAATGTTAAACAATTCTGGGTTATAGAATAGACTAATGCATATGTTTTTCATTTGATTCATTACTGAAAATCCATCTATTTCACTCCACTATAAGCATTATACATTCATTCAATCACCTTTCATTGGGAAACTAGTCCCATTATATCTAGTTGGAGCCACTACCTAAATGGAAAACGAGTTGTCTTAAGGTCCAGACTGGGTGCTTTTCCCCTGTCTTGATGCAACGATTTTCGAGGCATCAACACTTGGTGCTAGAAGGAGGGCTTGCAGAATATGAATGGAAATTAATTCCAATCCAAAAAAAAGGCCATTCCAAGAGTCATTTCCCCTCCAGAATCTCCTACTTTTAGATTAGGAGTTGTACAATCACCTCCCAAGTCTCTTAGAATACTTCCTAAGGTAATCCCTATAGATTATACTCCAGAATCACTAGAAATTACAGCTTTGATAAAGAAATTGGAAGACATCACCATTTCAGCAGGAAAGCTTGAATCATCCGAAGTTTCTGAATGAAGTATAACTTCTATTTTTCACGGAACTAGTGTTTTGACTCGCTTCTGAAGTGCAAAACGTGGCATCTCGCCATTCAAATTTCCACTTCAACCTCGTCAAATGAAAACTACTACATCATATTCCCAAACATCTACTAGTGAGATTACCTCATTCTTTCATTCACAAACATCTCCATTTATTCCTTTTTCATTTCCTTTTTCTCTACCGATCACTACATATATTTCCATTTCCTCTACACAAATGACTAGTGCTGCCTCAAGCAGTACTATCACAGCTTTCAACTCTTCTTTCATCACATCCACATCTCCATCTATTACAATGGCAGTTAAACTATGGTCCAATCTGGGAGATATTCAAATGGTAGCACCACTTCATCCTCTACCAAAACATCCTGAAAGATGGCTTCCCAAAATCAAACCTAATGATGGGTTACGTGTTGAAGAGAACCTTCATAATTATATGTTAGCTATCAATCCTAATGAGGCAGTTGAAAAAGATTTTGTTGTTATATTATTCCCGTACACTGTTACAGGATCAACAAGGTCTTGGTACTTTTCATTACCAACCAATTCTATCACTGGTTGGGATATTTTTGAAGAACAAATTTTGGCTAAATTTGGCGATGATCGCTCAATCATATCTCTTATCAATGACCTTTCCAATTTAAAAACAAATTCATGGGAAAAGATAAAATATTTCAATTCCATATTTAACAAATTGTTAAATAAAATCCCAACTACTTCTAGACCTGGTGTCGATGTACAAATTGAATGGTATATTTCATCTCTTCCTTCTAATGTGGCAATTTTTGTAGATAGAGCTAATAAAAATACCTTGGTGGAAAATGTTAACACCCAGGTTGTTCCCTTTGACTCCCAAGGGAATACAGCCGGGGTAACCACTAACCAAGCTTTGGATTATAGGTCCTAGCCTACCTATAATCAGAGAGGGCTCTCTCTATAAGTTTTAGCTCTGTTTGTGAAAATTTTAGGCTAGTTATGAGTTCAGCTTTTGTTTAAGGTTTTGGTTGTGAACTATTGTTTTGGGAAGGGCATGAAATGTTTGAGGGATTTTTAGTCCATTGGGCATATGGAGTCAGAAATTGAGTAGGTCCTGATGTCTGTGATGGAGAAAGATTTACTGCAGAGCTAGACAGCTATTCATGATACAATTTCTGGTTTATAAATGAAACAGAGTGAAATGGAAACTTATACATAGTGTGACTGTAAGTTGAAAAAGCCGATTCTATTCAGTAGCATCTAAGAATTACTGCACAGAAACTGTTAAAGATTTATAGTAAGTTGGAGCATTTAAGAATTCCAATTTAACAGATAAACCTGAAGAAAACATTTATAACAAGGAAAGATTGAATTCAGGGTGTCTCCATGGACAAATCCTGAGCTATTCTTCTTCTTTCTTGTTGAGATTAGACCACATACATGAGAAATGAAATAAACAAAAATTAAACACAGGTAGAGATAGAGAAACTTATTGTATCAAGCTATAGCACTAGAATTTTGCAGCATTCAATGGTTCCAACACAGCATACATCAGAAAAGACAATCTCTGAAATCCCAAAGCTTCTTTGTATTATCTCTCCAAAGATACAGCCGAGTTCTCTTTTTGAACAAGTAACAACAACCCCTGCAAGCTTATGCGAGGGGGAATATATACAGTCGGTTTTTACAAAATATCTGAACTGCTGAGTCACTTGATAAATTGAATACGCTCACTAACTTTACAAAATAGCAGATAAAGAAGTTATTACTGCTCTAAATACAAAATGAATACTCTTCAATGCTGTCAGAAGTCTTTTTGACCTTTGGAGGCCACTGAGTCGGTTGAGCGTTCTGTATTAATGCTGAATGATGTGTCTTTATGGCTTTGTCATGCTGTAGCTTTCTCGGCCCTGTCATTTGCAGCTGTCGGTATCGCTTTAGTGGCCGAATCTTTCTGCTGAGTTGGCTCAGTCCACTCTTCTCTAGTCATAGTGTATGCATCACACTTTCTGATCCTGATGACTTATGTTTTTTGATGAAAAACCTGCTGAAAGCATTTTGTTTACAGTAACAACTGTATCATTTTGGTCCACCATTCCTGTGTAGGCAGTTGATGCCTCAAAATTGCATCTAAGGTTTCATCTGCCTCTGTATATTTGTAGAAGTTTGGAGGCACTTCAAACAAATGTTTGATCTCATTCATAATAAAAAATAAGTTCTCTACTCTGTCATAGAGACTTTGCCCAAATGTTGGTCCTGTTTCTTCTGAAGCACTTGCTCCTGCAGTGATCTCGTTAGTGGCAAATGTATTCACCCTTTTGGCATAATTTTCATGTGATAGTAGCCTCCCTGCGCTGTTCAGCAAGCCAGGAAGGCCTCTGCTCTGTAATGCTGCAAACTTATCCATGAATCTGTTTACTTCTGTTTGCATGTCTTGGCTTCTTCTATCCAGTGTTTGTACCAGGCTTCTCAATGTAAGGACCCTCTTTATCAGCAGGATGGTTTCAGTTCTATTGGGGATCCCAATTGCTGCCAGCTGAGGACCTGTGCGGTTATTGAGCACGTTGATCATTCTATTGGCTATCTCAGGCATATTGCCTAGAGATGCCCTTGCCCTTTGGACTTCCCTGTGTGCCTTGGCTATGAGCTCCATTTGCTCATGAATTGTCTCTATATACTGCCACTGATCTGTTATGGATTGGCCAATGTTGGCCCATAAAACTTTCTTGATTTCAGTTACAACTTTGTCAAGGGTGAGCTCTTTCTCCAGCTCCTTTATCTTCTCCTTGAGAGCCTTTATTTCCCTTCCTTTTTCAGCCACATTTTGTTTAGACTTGTCATATTTTTCATTCAGCTTAGCTAAATTCTCCTTGGCTTCGTTTAGCTTTGTCATCTAGGCTTCTAGGATCTTGATTTCACTCATCAACTTCTGCATATCAAGGCTCGGAGCCTGCTCTGAGGTTGGTGCTGGTGTTGATGTTGATGGAGCTGTTTGAGTTGTCTTCCCTGTGGGAGGAGCAGTAGTCTGTGGGAGCTCCTCAAGGTTTATGATCTCTGGAGGGGGCTGAGAAGTTTGACCTCCTTCTTTCTGTTGTAGGGCTGCCTGCAGTGCAGCCTCTGTCTCTTCCAGCTTCCCTTGTGTTTGCACTAGCGGCTTGTGCAGTCCTACCAGCAATGTTGCTACATCTTGGTCTTGTCTTTGCTAGGAAACCTCTTCTGTTTGAGGGTGAAGGGTTGCTGGGATTTTAATCATCTTTCTGAGAGCTGCAAGGTCTGCATCTCTTATTTTCAGCAGCGTTTGTATAGCTTTTGGATCCTTTGGGTCATGCCCAAGCTCTATGATTATATCCTCCAAAGACCTGATCCTATTGTCTTTGGCTTGAGAGGATGCCTTCTCCAACTCAAGTTGGGCAGCTGTATTGTTCAGGCTATTTTCCAACCTATTTGCCAATAAGGTTTTATCTGCCAGTGTTGAATAGACCATCTCACCCGTTTGCTTGTGAAGTTCTATCTGATCCATAGGGTGGATGTCTTTTGCAAGGACCTCAAGGTTGGTCCTTATATAGTCTGCAGCTGACTGTGGCTGCAGCATGGTTGGCATGAAATGACTCATGGTCATTTTTCCCTCATTTATGTCGTAGGCTGACATAAGCCTCTGCTGATTGGTAGGGGCCATCTTAAGCAACTGGTTGTAGATCTGGATCTTGAGTGGCTCATTTCTCTTTTTTATGTCAATGAATTGTTGCTTGATGCCTGTCTCCCCTCTCCTTTGCTGACTTGAGGAGCTGACCTCTCCTCCAAGGGTTCTTTCTTGTTCCTGCTGAAAGGAACTGGCAGATGCCTCCATGCTCGGTGGGCCCATGCCCAATGATTGCCCGATGGGCATCTCTTCTTCAGAAAAGGGATTCATTCTCTGCCTTTTCTCCCCTTGATTTGTGGATGTGGTGAGGGGAGTCTCCTGCTCTCTATCCCTCTTCTTTCCCTTTTCTTCTTTCTGTGGAGTTTGTAGCACTGAGGCCTCCACTGTCTTTTCTTGCCTAGGAGGCACATTCTCTTGAGCCTGTTGCTCAGTGGATATTGGGGCTTCAGCTGTTTGTTCTTGCTGTATTGGCTGCCCCTCTTTTTGCTGTTCTACTTGCTTTTCTGCTTGCTGTTCTGCTATAGGAGGTGGTTGTTCCTGCTCCATCTGCTTCCCTTTATCCTTGCTGGATTCCTGTTGAACAATTCTGGCTGCTTGCTGCTGGGCTGTAGAGGATGAGGCAGCTGCTCCAAGTTGCCTTTAATAGGAAGAGGAAACCTGCCCATAAGTTTCCAAGTCAGCCTCTTTCTCAATATTCTTTGCCTCTCTTTGTAGCATTTGCTCTCTAGTCATTGGCTCTTCTAGAGTGCCCTCTTTCCAGCTTAATGAATTGGCATGTTTCTCAATATGAGGCAGTCTCACGTGAGCATAGCCACCCAATTTGTATTTTACCCTCCTGAGGGAAATGAAATGATTAGGGTCATAAGGTACCCATTGGAAACTGGTTTGCAATTTGAGGGTCTCTAGGATCAAATCTGCTTCCTTCCATCCTTCCTCCCTTTTGTTGTATAGAAATGGGCCTAGCTGGTTCCTTACTTTTAGTTGCACCTTCTTGTTTTTACTGTGGAAATGGACAAAGTCTGCATTTCCAAACTGCCTAAAATATTCTAAGGCAAACAGTCTCATAGGGACATATCTTGGCAGCCTATAAGGGTTCAACTCACAGCCATATATTCTGATTACTGTATGGTGTTGGTAAAAGTACCAATCACCAATGCTGTAGGACTTTGAGAGGTGAAGTATCCTTTGCATCTCATCTGTCAATCTTGGAGGAGGGACACCCAATAACAAGGTCATAGCTGGATGGACAAAAAGGTCTATGAATTCACAGTAGGTATATGGTGAATAAGTTATATGATGAAAGACTGAAGACCAAAACACCACAGACCTTGGGTTTCCCTGGGCATTTAGCTTCTTGAGAGGAACAGGGAAAGCATCTGGTTGATAAAATAAGAACAAGTGATAGATGTACCTAGTGTATTTAAACACCTTTTCCCTTTCTAGATTCATCAATTGTTCATGAATCTTATTGGCAATGTATGTAGCAAAATCATAGTGCACAGCAAGAGGCATCCCAGGGGAGAATATGGACAGCATGGCCATAATGGTTTCATCAACATCCTCATATGACCCATAACCCAGGATGTAACTGATCAAATCCACAAGCATCTTGCCCAACTCATTGAGGTATTGATATCCTATAGGAGGGGTTCTCAGAACTTCAGAGCTTGGTTGAACGAACAACTGATTAATTTTGATGATCTAAGCACTGGACAGCTTGCCCCCTTTCTTTAGCAAGTCATTGATGGAGAGAGGAGTCACTGGCTTTGCAGTGTGAAAGTGCAGCATCTCATTTATGGCCTCAGGGGTGATATGGAACAATACTGAGCCTGAGGGGCTAAGGACAGCTCTTTGACATGGATCATAGCTGGAGCGACATTGATTTATCAAGTCTGGGAGGACATTGACTTGAGGGAGATTGTAAATGGGCAAATTGGAGTCCCAAATTCCTAAAATATTAGCCCCACTGAGATATTGGGCCTTTAACTCATTTTGCAGGTGAATGTTAAAATTGGAGCTCATGGCAAATGAGTCTATCATCTGGTAATCTCTATCACCCAGGGCCTTCCACTCTAGCTCTCTATGTGGGGCATTCAGAGGTTGACTATTCAGGGCTACTGGTGTTTCCATGGTTAAGTAGTACTATGACTTGTACTAGAACTAGTTTCAGTGGGCAGAACAACACAGAGGGGTAATTTTGCAACAGTGAGGCAAATTGCAAGGAAAAATGGGGTAAACTGTGGTGAGAATAGTTTAAAGTGCTCCAAAGAGAGTTAATTGAGCATATGCAGGGACTAGTACCACTGTTTTCCTGGTGAATTTGTGCAGCTCAGGTTTTAAGTCCACGAATGCGCGGACTGACTGTGGTTTTTGTGAAAACTTGGCTAAACGAGGCTCTGCAGGTGAATTTCGACTCAACAATTGAAAATGAAGGCTGGCCACCGGGGATTTGCTGGTAAATACAAGCTTCCTCACTCTTTTAACTTAGTTTCGGACAATTATGGACATAACCAAGCGCGGAGGGAACGATTTGGATAAATACCTGGTGAATTGCCGGCAATGGTTACAAATGCAGGTGGGTTGAGGGCGCCAACGGTCTTCGGGTCGATTTCTGCAGGTTGGCGACGGATAGTCGTAATTTGCATGCAGAGGTGAGCAACAGTCTTTTTGGCAAAAGTGACAAAAAACACCAATTTTGGCTAAAATATGGACTTTTTGGGTTATTGGCGCTTTTTTTGGATGACGTCATCAGGTGGGGTCAGGGTCGGGTGACGTCAGCATGACGTCATCGAGTGACGTGGCGGCCTGTGAGTGGTCCACGGGGATTGCATAGGTGGCGGACATGTCGGAGCGCTGGCGGGCGGGGTGCTGACAGGGCGCCGAGTTGAACTGACGTGGGCGTGACGTAGCGGTGATGTGGGCAGGCGGTAAACCACAAGCGGTAAATGGTTTGCTCGGACCGCTTTGGATACGGTCGTGGTTTTGTCAGAGGGCGGCCCGAGAAAATATGGGGGTGACGCGTGGCAGAGGCCTGACGTCACCCTCTGACAGTTTCTCGGGCGGTAAAGTGCGGTCATCGGAGCCGACCCGATATGAATATGGGCCGTCGGATGGAAAAACCCAGATCCGACGGTCGACGGATCGCTAAGGCGCCAGGACAATACGGCAGCAGGCGGAGAAATTTTTTAATATATTTTTCGACATGCGCGCCTGGGCGGAACTTTGGTATATAACGAAAATTTGGGTTTTTCAAAGTATTTTCTGTGGAAAATGCGCATCACACCAAACTTTGGATAAAGCAGAAAAGTGGGTTTTTTACAAGGTTTTTTGCAAATGAAGTGGGTAAATGACTTCAAAGGTTTGTGAAGGGAAAGAAGGGGTAGGGCTTAGGTTATCAAACTGACCAGAGGTCAATTTAATCCCTGTTGTTGGGCATATGGCTATAATTGCCAGGGGGGAGGGAATATTTATACATTGCTTGGGGTTTATACACCGTAGTGTTTATAATAGTAGGGGAAAAGGGGAGTATAGGGGATTTAGATAATAAGAAGTTAGGAGTTAATATGAGTGGAGGAAGGGGGTGAGGGGGTAAAACACTAAGTTTTTATGAAATCAACTTAGTTTAGGAAGTAGATCAAAATGAAAAGAATTTACACAAGAAATGTGGCTCTTAAAGAAACAAGAACCAACATAAGACCTTGATCTCTTTTAATGAACATAAGTAGTATTGGGATGTTAGAAATGAGTATAATGGGGGGAATTAGGGAGTTAGACATGCTTCATTGTACTGTTGCGAAACTGCTGAATAGGAGACCTGCACTGGCACCATGTTTTTCCTTTGCTTGAGCCAGTGATAAAGGAATCATGCTTCTGCAACCCCATCTACCTACCCCTCTACTGCCTAGCATTTTTTGTTACTCCAAGGAGGGTGCATTTAGACTTGCAGACCCTCATGTGCCTTTTCTTTTCCTTTGGCTTTTTCTTTTGATTTTCTATCTACAACTAACCTTATTACTTCCAACTAACCTTATTACTTCCAAGGCCCCAGATTAAGCAGTTGGGAACCTTCATTCTCTACCTAACTACTTTATCTGCCAAGATTAAACTGTTTGGACAGATTTCTTTCTCTAATCTACAACAAAAATTGAAACATGGTATGGCCCAGCTTAGACTGTTGGATCACCCATTCAGAAGTAGGGCAGCATCAACCAAATGTAAATATGTTTCTTCCACAAGAATATGAGATCTTTGTATCTCCAAAGTAGATCATATTGGCACTTCCCCTGTCAATCATGAAAAATGAAACCTATTGGTATAGGTAGATAATAGAAAACATGAAAGAAGTTGTGTCTGTAGAGAAGGGGATAAATGCACTAGAAAAGAAAAAGGATCAGGAAGACATAAAATTAAAAAGAGTTACATTTAAGGATGAATCTAAAAAGAAAGCACTTAAAGATGTGTTTGATCTTGAAGGCTTGCAACAAGTCCTTAAAACTTTGTCTAATGAGATGGTAGAGACCACACAATTGTTTCTTCAACAATCATGTGAATCCATAGACTTGACTTATCCACATTGAAAAACTTTCTAAATCTCATCAGATATGGGCTACGAGTACATGCTACAAATAGGAAGGTCACGAGCTCAAGGAAATTTATGAAGGGGTGTGAATCCCACTCCACCTTAATAACATAAGTTTTAAAGGGATAAGGCCAGGTACTAACCCTACAAAATTTTTGATGGTATAGCTACCTCTTATATTTGGCATCTAAGCCAAAGAAAGCCCACCCCATGCAGTGTGCAATGCAACTACTCAAAGCAAGTTTCTTGAAGCACTTTCAATAAAAGAATTGTGATTTCCTGTTGTTACAAAACTTAGAAACTATGCATTTTTACAGATGTTTGACATTCATGTTAAATATCAAAATTATAATGCATGCAACACAAGAATTTACAAGATGCACTACTCAGTTGTATCTTCAAGCAGGTTTATACACCTTCCTAAGGCTAATGCTTGGAACATGACAATCATAAAAAGAAAAATGTCATGCTATACAAGGATAAAAATGTACAAATTAAAGGCTTTATCTTTTTGTAACCTTTTTAATTAAAAACCATTTTAATTTATTGTATATATTGGGATCTAGAGAATAGTTTATTCAATCATAGACTGGAAAAACTCACATCTTATTACCCACCCAGGTGGGTAACACCCTAGGAGAAATTTATTTTCCTATATGTTTAGTAAGATAGTCAGCATCCCTATGACGATCCACAAATATCTAACCTCAAAGGCCTTCCATCCATGCTCCATTTAGTGTTTTATTTCATCTAGCTTACTCATCAGATGAGGGTGGGTCATTTATTATAAGATACACTAACCATTTTCGTAATCAAGGGATTTCCTTTAATTTTTAAGGACATTCTAGTTTGAATCACAGGTTTAATTGGATGATAAATCACTTTTGGTCATATTTTTGTTCCCATGCTTCACTTTGGTGGTTATCTATTTCCTATAGTCCATTGTGACCTTCCTTGAGGGAATTCTTTCCACTATCTAGGAGGCCACAAATAGGAGGTATTGATTGATGTTGCATTTCCATGGTAATCCACACCTAATACTTTCTATGTACCCCTTGTATTTGCATCCCATATTTGGGTTTATTTCTATCTATCACAAGTATTGATTCCTTGTTTTACTCACTCTTGAGTAGGGCACAAAAAAAATTCCGTATGAAGTTGATTCAGTAGAAATAAAGGAAAGAGGTTAATGCAAAATCATAGCCTGAGTTATACCCCCTTAATTAGTTCATGGTTAATGCATCAACAATCAAAATAAAAGGAACTATGAATATCCCAACACCAAGGATATATAAACCTTGTCATATTTAAGGAATCATAAATAAAATCTTGTAACCCAAGCTATGCAAGAAAAAGAAAATCAATGACTAAAAAGGTATACAAGACATGTGGTAAAAATAGGCCAAGGAAAAAGGTAACTCAAGTTCCATGATTTCACCTTCTTCACATCATAACACTTGGGGGTGATGTAATTTCATAGCTTTTACAAATATTGTGGCATCTTCCATTAAGGAAACCCCTAACATATCACTAACCACCTGAACCTATTGATTCATGGGTTAGCCTAGTGATTTTTCATCTTCTTAGTGCTAGAATCACCTAATAAGGTCTTCTGATAACCATCTCATATATAAGAATGGTTTATAAATCATAAGCAAGGAACACATTTGAAGATGATGTGTATATGAAGTATTTTTGTTCCTTTTTCACTCAATATGGCCCACTATGATACTCTTATGCTTATTTTACTTATGATGATGATCTCGCTTGATTTTGATGGCATGTTTCAAATGCATAAACCCAAATGCAACTACTGTCACTTGAGGGATTGTATGGGGCTTCTCCAGCACTTCAAACAGAACATCCAACCAGAGCCAAGATGTTGATCACCTTTTGAAGAGCGTTGACCTTGGGATGTTTCTCACGTTGAAGATGACCTTCTCCCCTCTCTCCATAGCCTAAAGTCTTTTTCATTTGGACTAAGACATTTCCTAGAGATGATGAACCCCAAAGATAATAGGACACTCTAGGCTAGCATTGTACCTTTTTTTATGAATAGTGCCTTGTCATTGAGTTGATTTCATGAGGATGGTGACTTAGGACCCCTCCAAATGGGATGATACACTTCCCTTAATGATGGCATCATACCCAAGCCTTGTGACAACTCCTTCATGTGCTTTGGAGTGATGACATGGACTTGGTTGACTATGACCTATTGATGAGAAGGGTTTTGCTTTATGATTTGCCATCTTGTTGATGAAGAGATGTAATTTTTGAGTGAGGACTACTCTTTAATGCATTCATGACACATTTTGATGGAATTACTTTTTTTAGAGGATGACATCACTCTTGAAGGCCTGTTTACTCACATGTGCGGGTCAAAAGTGGCTTATTGTTATGATTTAACATTGAGACATACCATTTAGGTTGACAAGTGACCTACGTAACTTGTAATCACATATTTTATTATGTTGGGTATTTTAGCCAATTTTATACCTAAATCAACTTAGTTTCCCTCCTATAAATGGAGGGAAGTTTATTTTGGTTGTACTTTTTTGTTTTTAGGCCCATTTTAGACCTCAAAATTTCTCTAATGAGGTCTCTTTTTCTCTTTGGTGCAATGGAGCGTTGATGAAGCAAATTGTCTTGGGTAGGATATTGCGATTGGAGGGAACTTTCACTTGGATGAAGTGATTGTATGGTGATTTTGTGCAATTTTATTGTATCTTATTCCATTTTGAAAGTGTTGGAAATTTAGGATTTCACTGAAATTTTCATCTTAATGTATTGAATATTTTAGGGCTCTAATACCTCCTTTTGAAAAATTATCAACAAGTTTCCATCAAGGAACCTTAGTATGGCTTCTTTTCTCTTAAATATCCAATCGATTGATGAAGTGATTGTATGGTGCTTTTTTGCAATTCTATTTTATCTTCTTCCATTTTGCAATTGTTGGAAACTTAGGATTTCATTGAAATTTTCATCTTAATGTATTGAATCTTATTCATCTCTAATACCTCCTTTTTCATAATTATCATCAAGTTTCAATCAAGGAACCTTAGTATGGCTTCCTTGCTCTTAAATATCTAATTGATTGGAAATCTTTAGTGAGGAAAAATTATTTGTCATAAATCTTTCCAAACAGTCTTCTTCCATATACTTTTCCCTTTGACTCCATTAGCCTTGTTGAATGGTTTTGTCATTGATGCCAATGAGGTTCCTCAACACTCTTAATATTTGTCTAATTTGTGGTGATTGAAGCTCCAAATCTCTAGATACCCTAGAAAACTGTTGGGTCCCTATAATACTAGTGAATACCACATTACTATTGTAATTGTACCCCTTATTAATATTGTTGTGCCTCTATTATCCCTATATTGTTATTATTGTGCCCCATAGAATCCCTCTATTTTTATTTTTGTGGCTTTATATGTGCTGTGGTCGGTAAGCCCAGCCGCTTCATGACCTCTGCCGAAATGAGGTTCTTTTGACTCCCGCTATCAACAATGAACTGTATCGGGGAGCCCTTTACCCACATCTGGGAGTGGAAGAGACGCTCCTCCTCCTCTGGATCTTCGGGTTCATTTTTCTGGATCTTAGCGGTAGCAACAGTGGCATTGGGATCCGCATCAATGATCAGCTTCCCTTTGTCATTCCCCTTATCGCGTTCTGACTCAGAGTCAGAACATGCATCTGATTCTGAAACCTTTAGCTCAGCCACCAGTGACTGCTTGGCCCGACACTCACTTGTGTTGTGAGTGGAGCTCTTATGGAACTCACACCATTTTCCAGTGTCCTTTTTCGGCTTCGCGGCATTGTTCTTTGCTTGCAGCTTCGGCAGGTTGTCTTGGGTTGTCCCGCCTTGGATTTGTCCTTTGTTCTGTGGTTTGGGGGCACCTTTCCCCTACTTTGGATTCGCAGATCCAAAGTCTCGCTTCTTTTGTTTAAACTTCTCCTCGACCTTGACGGCATATCGGTAAGTTGCGTTGAGCGAGGAGATGTTCAGGAATTGTATTTCTTCCTGGATGTACTTCTGCAGGCAGCCACAGTATTTTAGTATCAAATGTTGCTCCGAATCCTTGATACCCAACTTTGTTCGAAGGGTATGGAAAAGATTGGTGAACTCTGGCACATCTTGGTCCCTTCCCTACCGCAACGTGGTCCACTTTATGTATTCATCCTCATAGCTTCCGACAGGGTAGTACTGCTCCTTCATGGCATCCCGGAATGAATTCCAGGTGGGTGCGGCTGAAAATAGTGAGCCAGTACTTTCATCCTTCTGCTCGTAGTAGGTTTCCCACCAGTCCTTGACGTGGGGGGCTGCTTTGAGAAGAGCGAAAACAATCTTTTCTCGACTCGAAAATTCATGAACAGAAAAATAACCCTCTAGCAGATTTAACCATTTATCTACGGCATCTGCGTCTATCTGACCCTCGAGTATGGGGATTTCAAAATCAACTTGTACCTTAAAGGGCGTGGCGTTTCCACAGTAGCTGCTGGAAGCCGATGCGTCGCTTCTGGGTAGCCGCTGAAGGATCTGGGCAAAGCTGTCCATCATCACGTTCCGTTGTCACTCGAGGGCTTCTTCGAGCAAGATTTTGATGGGATCTCCTGCCCCCTCGTCTTTCTTCTCATCCGCCATGGGAGGCCGTCGGGATTTGCGAGGCTGGTCTTGCAAAGGTTCGACTAGTTCAAGCCCTAACTCCTTATATTCCGACCTTGTTGGGGACATGCAAAGAAAAACAGAGAAAAAGCAGACCGCTCTGATACCACTGATCTGGATATAAACAGGAACGCAAAAAATTACAGAGATAACCATATACACAAAGATGCAGCGGAAATAATACTTCATTTCATTAATGGAAAATACTGAAATATGCTTACAACAAGAAATGGAAATAAACCAGCTGAGGCGATGGTAGCTTATCTCTGAGAAGAGATGTGGTGGCTACATTCCTCTGAACTGTGTTACAATGAGGCTCGAAGGCCTATTTATTGTTGATAAACAATGGAAAACCCTTAACATTCCAAAACCTAACCCTAGGAGATGAAACGCCAAACTGTGGGCCCCGTTTGGGTAAATTGGTACATCGACTTCCCGGGGTCGTAACTTGGCATACGATCTTCGTTTGACGCGTACAATAGCTCGTTAGAAAGATATATCCAAGCACTACCACTTTGGGAAGGGCAACATCAGTCCATGGAGCCATCTTGCCCCCAGATTTCCCAAAAAAACGTCATTTAGGGCCTCAAAACGGCTCCAGAAGTTCAGGACCCGAAGAACTGCTAAAAATAGTAAGTTGTGCTACAATTAAGGAAACTGAAAATGTTGAGAGAAACAATGGTGGGGGTCTAGGTGGACTTGGCAGGTGGCCACCAATATCCACCTGGATCATATTGTAATAAGAAAACTATCATAGACAAGATTATGGGAAGTAAAACATGCTTTGTATTAATTGTTAAATCAAAGAGGGAAGCATACAACTGATGCCTTGATGTTGAAGGACTCCTTCAAGATGGTTCCAAGTCCAAGCCAAACTTAACAAACTCTCCTTTCCTCTATCACCAAAATGGCAGCATCTAAGCACAATTGAGCAGAAGAATGGCAACCAACAATGACCAACCCATTGAGGAGAGTGAATAATGGATTTATAGTGATGGAGAGGAGGTTAGAGATCCACAAAAGGGGGACTAAGGTCCTTATCCCAAAGGTAATATCCCTAAAGGTAGGATCAAAGGCTCTAAATGGGATTACTAGACAATATCTTCATTCAACAATTACCAGCTCGTCGTTCTCAAGTCTTCTAGTAAGGGAAGCTTTTGCTCCATTTTTGGAGAAACTACCTGAAGAGGATTAGTGTAGATTTTATGGTCAAGAATCGCATTGCCAGCACTAGTCACTAGTTAGACAAAAGGTTACCAACACAGATTTTCCTACTAAAGGTAGCGTTGGTCTTGTAAATTAGACTCTTTCAAAGGTTTTTATATAATTACTTCAAGACAATACTTCTCCATCTCTTCATGGATGTGTTGAGCATATAATTCATGGTGAATGATTTTACACAGCTTTTGTCATTTTACGACATTTATGACGGTAGTGGCACAAAGGATGAAACTTCGGGTACAGAGTTGGGAATGTGACAAAATAATGTGTAACACACCTTTTATCCATGACCTGTCACTGCACAAGAGAACACACATTACCCATTTTGAGAAAAAATATTAAAATATAAGAAAAATATATCCTAAATGGTAAAAATATTTTAAGAAACTTGTAAAAACTCAAAAGGTAAAAACATTTTTACCATTTTACATTTGGTAATTCAGAGAGCACTTTTTGCCCCAATTTTCCCCAATCTTCAGGTGAGGAGTGTGACTAACCTAGGACACCATTCGACAATCCATTTGTTGCAGGTAAGATATATGTTCTTCCTCTATATTTTGGTTGAGATTTTAAGTGTTTCGTCCATAGAATAGAAGGTAAGGAGGACTGGAAAAAAAATTATGTCAAGGGTGATCAGCACGGCTTTTACCCATTGGACCCGCGCTGCTCACCTTGAGCCCAATTGTGCCATCACGATGGAAGTGTGTAAAAATTAGGAAACAGTTGCACTGGCACTGAGTCATAAAAGCTTTTCTAAATCCTCCAATATTAATTATTATTACTCAAATTTTCTTCCATAGAAGCTAATAAAATATTTGTTTATGGATGTTCCACAAGTTATTCACTGAGAAATGGTGATTGAATGGAAGGAAAGAGGACATGAAGCAGAAGATCATCAGGCAGCCCAAGATCTACATTGCGTAAGGACTCTTCGTGATTGTGGACTACTGAAATTCTTCTATATTCCTGGGATTAGGACCCAGATTGAATTATTGCAGCATTTGGTCAAGTGGTGGGATGTAGACCATCAATTGTTTATTATACGAGACCAATAACTTGATATAGATATCATAGACATCTATTTCATTATGGGCTTATCTAGAAGGGGAGAACAGATTTAGCTGTCCAGTTCTCATACTGGAGGAGAGCATACAAATTTTTTGATAGTGAGACATTTCCTAAGCTCTCGGAAAATTAAGAGTGGGAAGATAGACATAAAAACTATCACCAATCTCCCATTGAGAACAGTTCTCCGTACCATGGCTTCAATAGCTGGAGCTCAAGCCCTACATGAAGCAACTAAGTCTCACTTCCAGTATGCCATAGATTGCCTTAGTCCCACAATTTTTTAGTGGTGTGAAGGGTTGTTGGTCAACATGAAAGACCAACTCACAAAATGAAAGACAGGGAAGTTGAAACAATTCAGCTATCGATCTATCTTGGTGAAGTTCTTCCTAGAACATTTACCATTATTCAGGTATCATTGGATAGAGGTGGAGGTTCTAGGGCTCAGGGATCCATGATTGTTGAGGTGGGTGAGTTTATGCATCGCCATGGAGGTGGTCAACATATGTTTTTTCCTCCAACATTATTTGGATGGTTGTGACAGCAGCTTATGATGGTAAACGATTGGGCTTATGCCGGTACAAACTTCTGGGGAGATACCGACCTTCCACTTCCACGTGGCCCACAATGGAGTGATGTATGTAAAAGCTATTTTTTTAGGTTTTTCAAGTTTTTTGATGTTTTTATTTTATGTGCACTGAGATTTGAGACTCATTATTTTTGCAGATTTTGTACTAGAGAGACCTCTAGGGGTTTCTCTGATATCTAGGAGGATGGCACGATATATCGAGGATGCACCCTATGAGGAGGGAATTTAACTAATAGTACAGGTGGAACGCAACCTGGAAGCCTTGACAAGAGGCACTTCATAGTATGCATCTATTGATGAGGTTCCACTGCGGTAACATAGGCATACCGTAGGAGTGTCAGCCAGAATGTGTCGATTGTTGAACTAAGTTATTACAGCTATTTCATATTACTATGAGCACCATGTTGGTGGATAGCCATATCTCTAGTTTTCATTTTCTGCACTTATGTAGGCTCAAGAAGCCATGTGTCTCAGAACACAAATTTTGATATTTTGATGTGATAGACATTTTTCAAACTCTCTCTCTCTCTCTCTCTCTCTCTCTCTCTCTCTCTCTCGCTCTATCTATATATATATATATATAGAGATAGAGATATAGATATATATACATGTTTTTCCTATTGTATCTATTGTTCCTATTGTATCTATTATTTTTCCTGTTGTATCTATTGTTAAAAAAAAATATGCCTTGAAGCTCAAATTGTGAGATTTCCTAAAGAGTAAACATTTAGTAAAAATTATAGGTAGATCCTAAATATTTTGATAGCAATGATGTATTATGGAATGAGAAGGGGAAACTTGGATTGAGAATACATAAATCAAGTGGGATGTAAGAGTGGCTTTTATATATGACATCAGGTTTTTTTGTGTAGTTTTATTGACAATTATATGTGGATGATTTTATGCTTCTTCTTGTATGAAAATTATATTGTGAGATGGGATGGACCATATTTGTTGTTTATACAAACAATGTATGAGATATTTATAGCTTGGGAATCTCAACATACTATAGAACCAAGAAGATGACAGATGTAGGATTCATGCAGACTATGAGAAAGAAAAACATGTAGAATATCAAATTATTATAGTTAACTTAAGTAGATGTCATATCAATTACATAAAAATAATATTTTGATATGGTATTATAAATTGTATGGCTAGTTTTGATATAGAAATATTTGGCATTTTATATCAAAACATACCTAATATGGCATGGATGTATTCTTTGCCTAATTAATAATGGTATGTTTTGGTTTTCATGGAGTTGCTTCCAATTTAGAAAACATTAAACTATAGATTGGCATGGAGAAAAATAAATAAAATAAATATACATAATGCTAACACCTTATTGGTAGGAGAATAAAAAAGAACTAAGCATATTATGACCGGAGGAAAAACTTCGGGTCAAGTTTAGCCCAAGAGGCAAAGTATGTAGTGTCCCACCTTGGAAAGATTAGTTGTGTGACACTTAGAGAGGGTGATTTTGATATAATGATATAATATTATGCATGGCAGACTTATTTACATGCTTATATGCTATAGACCTAGTTTGGGTCCTCTGGTTTCTATGTGCATATGATAATATCTATGGTTGTGTGTATAAGAATCGATTTTGGTTAAGAGCATATTATCAATGTTTTCTCTTTTGGTATGCTAGTTTGGACATATGTGTATGACATGGATTGTGATCCAAGATTGAGACACATAGGTCCATGAAAGATTATGGTTATGTGGAACATATGGTTAATTATGATTAAAGGATGATATATTATTTGTATGATTATATATACATAATATTTTACTAAGTAGGATGTAGCAAGGCACCTAGTTATTTGTAAACCAGGATGCTCAAATTATAAAGGAATGTGGAAGTCATGATACATGATTATATATTCTTAATATTGTATTGAGCGAGATGTGGCAGGTGACATGGTTATTTAAAAACAAGGATGCTCAAATTATAAATGAATGTGGAAGTCATGATATATTATTTTTATGATTATATATGCTTAATCTTGGATTGAGCGAGATGTGACAGGGGACGTGGTTATTTACAAACAAGTATGTTTAAATTATAAATGGTTGTGGAAGTCATTTCTTCATAACCAAAATGACTATGGAAGTCATGCACAATATTTGATAAAATATGAATAAGTTAACTATGAAATTCATTTGATTCCTTTGATCTATGAGATTGTAATGTTTACAAGTCTTGGAACAAGGCCTTACCAATGAACCATCAGATGGGTATGAGCTCATAATCAGTACCTTAAGGTGAAGCGCGGAGTTTCAAAGTAGAGCAGATGATAAGCCATGGAAATTAGGGGCTGAAGTCCTAAATCCATGAAAGATAAAGACACAGAGTCTTGGATCTATAATAGAAGTATTGGGACACGAAGTCCTAAATATTTAAAAGATCAAGGTGTGGAATCTTGGATCCTTGGAGTAGATCAAGGCGCAGAGTCCTCAATCTACTAAGGCACGGAGATGTATGCAATAGGGATGCAGAATCCCTATTCTTCGGAAGAAAAATACCACTCATGGGTAGCTCAGGGATGAATTTCCTTAATAAAATCTCATTTCTGACAATTCTGGAGTGACTTTCTAAAAATATAAAGTCATGTCTAGCATCTCAAGTATGACTTTCCAAAAATAGTAAATCACCTTCAATTAATGGGTAATCAAGTATAGTTGAAGGAAAATCATGTAACTTATCATTAAACATTCATAATAGTTCAATATTGACTTAATCCTCAATATTATTATTATTATTATTATTATGAGGAGGCTATGATATGATTATTAAAAGGGAATTTCAAGTCACCTTCATCTCCTCAATCACTTCACACCTCTCTCCTTGATGACTCTCATGGCTATATGTAAATACCTGTCTCTTTTAATAATACATTACACTCTCTTTTATCCACTCATCAAAGAATGGCATATATTTCTCTTACACTCATTAAAGGCATGTCATAAAATATTCCTCTTACACTCTCTTTAATGCATATGTTACACTCTCATTAACTAAGGCATGCATACCTCTTCTTAATGGCATGAGTTACACTCCTCTAAATGGAATACAAGGCATGCATATTACTCCTCCTTTATGACACGAATTTGTTGCTCCTACTATATATGTGTCTCATGCATTCTCAGTTGGGGAAGGTGCGTGGTGATACCAATAGTTTGAGAGATTTGAAGAAGATTGTGAGGGAGATATTTGGAGAGTAGCCAAATGATAATCTAAATTACTAAGTATCTCTACCCAATGGAGTTGAACATGAGTGGTATTGAGAGGAAGTGAAACTTATCTTCCCTAGCTTGTCCTGTATATCTCTCTACTTCTATATTTAGGTATTGCTTGTGAGCTCTTACAGCTCGGGGGTTCTAGGGCGAGAAGTTCTACCTGGATATGGTTGGGTGGAAAAGTGGATGGTTCAAATGAGTCGGTTAACGGATCAAAGATGGATCATATTCTCAGTGATTGGAGTTGAATATCTCTTCAGGTATAATTTTTATTTTCCTAAAATTATAGTATTGCTTTAACATAAATAAAAAGTAGAAATTTAAATTGTTGTAAGAATCTAATTGTGGTTTAAGCTTATGTTATTTGGAATCTTATTGGATAGTTGAAAATGAAGACTAAGGGTGGTCTATATGAATGGATGTTTAGATCTCAAGATGTTATGGAATTATTATTGGTATAGTTTATTGTACTAACATTGGTATTGTAGCATTTGAGAAAGGAAAGACAAATATTTCTTAAGGTAATTGAAATAAATAAATTCCATAGGACTTGGGTAAGAGTTTTAGTTATGGTTTTGTTTCAAGTAATTAGAGGCATGTTTTAGAAAGGGTTTCAATATATTTTGAAAAGTGTTCGACAAAATCCGTGAATGAGAAATGCTATTATTTTTGTTAATCATTATGCATGAATAAGTGTTAACTCGCATCCTACTAGAGCAGAAAATGGATGCATACCTGAAATATACCTGGAGGATTCGCTAGATCAGTCGTTAAAATAAAAATGCTAAAAAAAAAGATGGAAGCCAAGAGTTTCAAAGAGAATCATTGAGGTAATTTCCAATCATTATGTATTGCAATAGTTTAGGATTTGTGTCATGTGTTTGTAGGAATGATTGGATAAAAATAATTATTGATGAATCTCAAAGCCCTTCAATTCACTTACAGTGGATGAAATGATTTTGAAAATAATTTAGACAATACATAGGTAATTATAATTTAATTATAGGTTGTTATTTGTTTTGTTAAAGGTTCAAGCTTGCATGTCTTCTGTTTGACAAAATTTGTAAATGAAATTCCTAAAGTCAGCATATTTGCTAGTTTTTAAAAAATGCATCTATGCGTGGTTGCGTACTGATTCAGGGCAACATCAGGGTGTATTCATGCCAAAAGGTCATGTAACCCCCAATTTGATTCCAAAAAAAATCTTTTTGAAACTCGGATCGTAAATCTCGGCGAGTTTTTAGATTGTTGTTGTTAGTTATGTGCACCTATTATTGAGTCTTTAATGAAAGACTAAGATTATTTAGTCCATGTTTGAAGATGACAACGTTTGAAGTTTCAATTTCTAAATTTTATCAAATAAATAGGTTGAAGAAGAATCTCAAATTCATTCTTGCCAAGTGTTTGACAAAATTCCTCAATGGCTTTTGGTTGCATGCTTTCAAAATGTTTGTTGAAAGGCCTCAATGACTTTATATTGCATGTTTGCTAAGTGTTTATCAAAAGGCCTGAATGGTTGTATCTTTTATGCATATAAATTGTTAGAGTAAAAGTTTTACTAACGTAGTTTTTTTTATGTACTAGAAATTTATGATTATACTATTTAATGGATGTAGCTTCCTATGTCTGCAAGCTTTTGGTATGAATGTGACCAATGAAAATTTTCTTAAGTATGAATAGAGAATGGGATAGCTGTTATTTTTATTATCTAAATCTTTCATGAAAAAATGGGGGGTTGTTGTTGGAAACAATTTTACAGTGATTAATTCCGTAGGATTTTGTGCAAGTGAGCATAATAAGTTTTGTCTTAGTTGCATGTATTTATGGGTGTATTCTTGTGCTTCAATGACTATAGAAAACAACTACTTGTGCCCAACTTATTCAATTCCATTGTTTTAATTTACACTTTTTGAAGAATAATATGCTTCTGGATTGGTAAAAATAGGTTCTCTTGCTGCAACATTCATTAAACAAATCATGATTAAAGCATTTTCTTAATAATTGAGATTGAGAATTTTTAAATGATGAATTTGGAAATGTTGTTGGGTTAATATATTTTATGATTCCATTTCATAAACATATCATATTTATTAGATTTACTAATAAATATAGGCACATTCTTCCTTCAGTTACCTTGTTATAGGTAGGTTAATACTCATGCATTTATATGTGTAATAGAAGCATGATATTTTTGTAGTTGTGATATCAAGAGTCAATAGGTGGATATTATTTAGCATAATCTAGGAAATCAAATAGGTTGATCTAGCTTAATGTTCACACATGGCCTTATGGTGGAATTTATTTCAAGTCTTATGTAGACCTCATGTGCAAGTATGAAAGGTGCACATGCTGGCATCTTTTAAACTTGAGAGAAAATGTGTTTTGGAATTGGTTTTAAGAAATTCTTATCCCTGAATTCATATGTGATATTCTTATATTGAAATATATGAAGGGACGTGATTACATGATAACTAAGTTCATAATGCAAAAAGAAACAAACAAAAAATGAGTATTAGTGATTAATGTGACCTCTACTTCTCTATATTATTGATGGTTTGTAAGGTGGGGCATTATAGTTTTAGTAGTTGCATAGCCAAATTCATGTGCATGATGGTGACAAAACATTTGACTACCATCTCTTGGATAAGTTACTCTACAAGTTTCGTAAGTTAAGTGTTCCTAAAGGTGAGTGATTGCAGTCGATTAGAGAGGCTGGAACCTCGAGGGCTTCAAGGCACTTTGGTGTGGCAAAATTGCAGAGGTATGTGTATTGGCCCAAGATGCAAAAAATAGGTAGCTAGGTTCACAAGAGGATGCATGCTTTGTTGTACCAACAATATTAGTAATAAGAAAAAGGCTCTATATCATCACTTACATATACCTACTCATCCCTAAGAAACAATGTCCATGGAATTTGTGGGAGGTTTTCCATCAACTAGGAAAGGACATGACTACTTTTTCATGGTAGTTGACAAGGTCAGCAAGATGTGTGTTCTGATTCCTAAGTGCACTTTAGGATACCAAGGAGCATCATTCTAGACAAGAACACAAGATTTCAGTGCGTTTTTGGTTACAATGTGGGAGAATATGGGCATGAAGTTGAAGAGGTTTGCGACATTCCATCCACATACGGATGGGAAGAAAAAAGTAGTAAACAAGGATTTGGTGTAGATTTTAAAGGGTTATAATTAGAAGCATGTGAAGACTTGGGATGAAACTATGGTAGATATATAGAAATCATATAGCATAGTAGTCCACACTTCTACTGGTAAGTCCCAATTTGAAACTTGTTTTGGGAATTTTCCACCTTCACCTCTAAATATTGCATATGGGAAGCAAGGTGAGAATGAGGGAGGATCTTATAGCGAATTCCTTAAGGGAAGAACTATTTGTAGAAAATATTAGGAAATTCCATATACAGGTATAGGAGAAATTGGAGAAGTCACAAAAAAATACAAAGTCGGCCATGATCAGCATAAAATAGAGAATTCATTCAAGGTGGGAGACAAAGTATGGTTACATTTGGATAAGGAAATGTTACAGGGTCCTGAAAAGAAAATAAATACTTTGTGGTATGGTCCATTTGAGACACTGGAAAATGTGGGAGATAACACATATAGACTTAGTCTACACCCATACATACTCATTTACTCAGTTGCAAACATAGAGAATCTGAAACTCTATGAGCCTTCCATGCTAGATCAAGAAGATGAACAGGTCCAACCTTCTATAGATGGTTTGGCACCAGATGATCAAGCAGAGTTGACAAAGGATATAGTTTTGCAGAAGAGGTCCAAAACTATAAGACAGGGGCAGCATGACCTTTGGAAGATGGGGATGAAAGTACTACTTCCAGGAAAATTTAAATGGTACACCCGAAATAAGGTAGAGGAAAATTTTCATCACCTAATTTAGTAGAATATGTTTGGGACAAAAAGACTCCCAAAACAAGGAGGTGTTATCCAAACTTGATCATTATATTTTTTTCATCCATCACAATGCTTTTAAAGTGGAAAAAAGGTGGATGAATCAACTCACAAGACCATTTTTATCAACAGTACCAATTTGGAAAATTCCAGGTCAAAAACTTCAGGAGCTCTCTTGAGGCCTTAAATGTACACTTTTTTGGTTTTTAACTTAATATAGAACTATATTCCATAATATACACTTTAATACCTTTCTAATAGTGCAAAAATCACCTCAATTAAAGCGAATATGAGAAAGTAATGCCTCCAGAAGTTGACCTATCAAAATTGACCACCATAATTCAAGAAGATGCCATGTCATCCCCGATTACTCATGGAAAAGGGTCTATCCAAGTGACCATGATGAATAATACTCTAGAAGATTCCATATTGTAACTCTAGTTAAAAGTTGGAGTCAAACCTAACCAATATTAGGCTATCAGGTTGTGTTATAACCTAGCCGTTATGAGGAAAAGGGGTTTCATTCTTTTAGAGTGCATTTGTTCCATAAATTAGCAGAGTAGACAAGAGGGATAGGGAAAGATCACAAACAGGATTTTTTCACTGTAGTATCCCAAAGTCCATAGACCTTAATTCTTTGTACTTGCATCCATTTTCTATTCAGTAGAGTGACCTTACCTTCCAGTTGGGTTTTCTCCTTAAAGGGTTTTGCAAGTTTTATCTTGTGTCAATCGTGGTTTGTGAGTTTAAATTTTATTGTTCTCTATTTTCTACATAATTATAATTTTCATGCATATGCAATAAATAGTAATTTATAGAACCATAAATCTAATAAAAATAAAAAATCATAGTGTAGATTTCATATTTTCAAGTATAATTCCATCGTATTTGTTATGATGAACTGCCTAATGGAATATCCATGGCATTTTATGGATCACATCATTACCAAAAGGTCATGGTCAAGAGCAAAGGAAATGTCTGCCTCATTTGGATATTGTGAACATTTCTTTCAATACGATGTAATTTCTGCGAGTACACCTTTCTTCATCACCTCTAAGAGTGATCCAGATTTAAACAGGAACGCAACAATTTATAGAGATAACCATAAACACAGAGATGCAGCGGAAATAATACTTCATTTCATTAATGTAAAATGCTGAAATATGCTTACAAACATGAATGGAAATAAACCAGCTAGGGCGATGGTAGCTTATCTCTGAGAAGAGATGTGGTGGCTACATGCCTCTGACTGCCTTACAATGAGGCTCAAGGGCCTTTTTATTATTGAACAATAAAATCAAACCCTAAACAACCAAAACCCTAACCCAAGGAGATGTAACACCAAGAGTTTATGGGCCCCGTTGGGCGAGTTGGACAACCAACTTCCCGGGGTCGCGACTTGGTCATATTATCTCTGTTTGACGCGCATGATAGCTTGTTGGAAAGATCTCTCCGAGGACTACAACAGAAAAGACAAATTTCAACAAAATGTCACTAGTATTAGGTTTCCAAAAAAACATCGTTTAAGGCCTCAAAATAGCTCCGAAAGTTTAGGACCCGAAAAACTGCTAAAAATAGTAAACTATGCTACAATTAAGGAAACTGAAAAACTGAAAGAAGCAATGGTGGGGGTCCAAATGGAATTGGCGGGTGGCCACCAATATCCACCTCGACTCTTTATTGACTATTGGGCGCCACCAATATCCACCTGGATCAAAGAGGTCCTTTCTCTAAATCATACATCTCTTTCACGCCATCATCACAAGAATCCTACAATATAGAAAATAATAATACATTTTTTCTATATTTATACTCTTAACTGCACACATTAGGGCCTTTTTATTATTGAACAATAAGAGCAAACCCAAAAAAACCAAAACCCTAACCCGAGGAGATGTAACACCAAGAGTTTATGGGCCCCGTTGGGGTGAGTTGGATAGCCAACTTCCCGGGGTCACGACTTGGTCATATTATCTCCGTTTGACACGCATGATAGACCATTGGAAAGATCTCTCTGAGGACTACAACAGAAAGGAAAACCTTTTGAGAAATATTGCTAGCAGTAGATTTCCAAAAAAATGTCATTTAGGGCCTCAAAACAGCTCCAGAAGTTTAGGACCCGAAAAACTGCTAAAATTAGTAAGCTGTGCTACAATTAAGGAGACTGAAAAATTGAAAGAAGCAATGGTGGGGGTCCAAGTGGAATTTCCTGGTGGCCACCAATATCCACCTGGACTCTGTATTGACTATCGGGCGCCACCAATATCCACCTAGATTGGAGAGGTCCTTTCTCTAAAGCATATAACTCTCTCACACCATCATCACAAGAATCCTACAATATAGAAAATAATACTGCATTTTTTCTATATGTCTGCTCTTAACTGCACACATTAGGGCATTTTTATTATTGAACAATAAGAGAAAACCCTAAACAACCAAAACCCTAACTCGAGGAGATGTAACACCAAGAGTTTATGGGCCCCGTTGGGGTGAGTTGGACAGCCAACTTCCCGGGGTCGCAACTTGGTCATATTATCTTTGTTTGATGCGCATGATAGCCCTTTGGAAAGATCTCTCCGAGGACTACGACAAAAAAATGAATTACTCAAAGAATTCATTGGTAGTATATTTCCAAAAAAACATTGTTTGGGGCCTCAAAACAGCTCCGGAAGTTTAGGACCCAAAAAACTGCTAAAATTAGTAAACTGTGCTACAATTAAGGAAACTAAAAAATTGAAAGAAACAATGGTGGGGGTCCAAGTGGATTTGGTGGGTGGCCACAAATATCCACCTGGACTCTGTATTGACTATTGGGCGCCACCAATATCCACCTGGATTAGAGAGGTCCTTTCTCTAAAGCATATATCTCTCTCACACCATCATCACAAGAATCCTGCAATATAGAAAATAATAATGCATTTTTTCTATATGTCTGCTCTTAACTACACACATTAGGGACGTTTTATTATTGAAAAATAAGAGCAAATCCTAAACAACCAAAACCTTAACCTGAGGAGATGTAACACCAAGAGTTTATGGACCCCGTTGGGATGAGTTGGATAGCCAACTTCCCGAGGTCACGACTTGGTCATATTTTCTCCGTTTGACGTGCATGATAGCTCATTGGAAAGATCTCTCTGAGTACTACAATGGAAAAGATGAATTTGGATAAAAATTCGCTGGCAATAGATTTCCAAAAAACGTCGTTTAGGGCCTCAAAACAGCTCTGGAAGTTTAGGACTCAAAAAACTACTAAAAATAGTAAACTGTGCTACAATTAAGGAAACTGAAAAACTGAAAGAAGCAATGGTGGGGATCCAAGTGGAATTGCCAAGTGGCCACCAATATCCACCTGGATCAGAGAGGTCCTTTCTCTAAAGCATATATCTCTCTCACACCATCATCACAAGAATCCTGCAATATAGAAATAATAATGCATTTTTTCTATATGTCTGCTCTTAACTGCACACATTAGGGGGCAACTATTATCACCCAAAAATTTTCCACGCAAAATTATAGATGATATCCAAAAAATGGCAATAATCCATCAACATAAAAGGTTTCCTAAGGCTATTAGCCATCAACTCAAAAGCAATATGTTAACTTTATAAAGTGGGATTTTGTCCAACCATGCAAACTCATAGTACATATTTTTCATAGACCACGCAATTGTTTCTTCAACAATCATGTGAATCCATAGACCTGATTTATCCACATTGAAAAAATTTCTAAATCTCATCAGGTATGGGCTATGAGTACATGCTACAAATAGGAAGGTCATGGGCTCAAGGAAATTTATGAAGTGGTGTGAATCCCACTCCACCTTAATAACATAAGTTTTAAAGGGATGAGGCCAGGTACTAGCCCTAGGAAATTTTTGATGGTATAGCTACCCCTTATATTTGGCATCTAAGCCAAAGAAAGTCCACCCCATGCAGTGTGCAATGCAACTACTCAAAGCAAGTTACTTGAAGCACTCTCAATAAAAGAATTGTGATTTCATGTTGTTACAAATCTTAGAAACTATGAATTTTTACAGATGTTCGACATTCATGTTAAATATCAAAATTATAATGCATCTAAATTGTGACAACACCAATAATTTACAAGATGCACTACTTAGTTGTATCTTCAAGCAGGTTTATACACCTTCCTAAGGCTAATTCTTGGAACATTACAATCATAAAAAGAAAAATGTCATGCTATACATGGATAAAAATGTACAAATTAAAGGCTTTATCATTTTGTAACCTTTGTAATTAAAACCATTTTAATTTATTATATATCTTGGGATCTAGAGAATAGTTTATTCAATCATAGACCGGAAAAACTCACATCTTGTTACCCACCCAGGTGGGTAACACCCTAGGAGAAATTTATTTTCCTATATGTTTAGTAAGATAGTCAACATCCCTATGATGATCCACAAATATCTAACCTCAAAGGCCTTCCATCCATGCTCCATTTAGTGTTTTATTTCATCTAGCTTACTCATTAGATGAGGGTGGGTCATTTATTATAAGATACACTAACCATTTTCGTAATCGAGGGATTTCCTTTAATTTTAAGGACATTCTAGTATGAATCAAAGGTTTAATTGGATGATAAATCACTTTTGGTCTAATTTTTGTTCCCATGCTTCACCTTGGTGGTTATCTATTTCCTATAGTCCAATGTGAACTTCATTGAGGGAATTCTTTCCACTATCTAGGCAACCACAAATAGGAGGTATTGATTGATGTTGCAATTCCATGGTAATCCACACCTAATACTTTCTACGTACCACTTGTATTTGCATCCCATCTTTGGGTTTATTTTTATCTATCACAAGTATTGATTCCTTGTTTTACTCACTCCTGAGTAGGGCACAAAAAAAATTCCATAAGAAGTTGATTCAGTAGAAATAAAGGAAAGAGGTTAATGCAAAATCATAGCCTAAGTTATACCCCCTTAATTAGTTCATGGTTAATGCATCAACAATAAAAATAAAAGGAACTATGAGTATCCCAACCCCAATGATATATAAACCTTTTCATATTTAAGGAATCATAAATAAAATCTTGTAACCCAAGCTATGCAAGAAAAAGAAAATCAATGAATAAAAAGGTATACAAGACACGTGGTAAAAATAGGCCAAGGAAAAAGGTAACTCAAGTTCCATGATTTCACCTTCTTCACATCATAACACTTGGGGATGATGTAATTTCATAGCTTTTACAAATATTGTGGAATCTTCCATTAAGGAAACCCCTAACATATCACTAACCACCTGAACCGATTGATTCATGGGTTAGCCTCATGATTTTTCATCTTCTTAGTGTTAGAATCACCTACTACGGTCTTCTAATAACCATCTCATATATAAGAATGGTTTATAAATCATAAGCAAGGAACACATTTGAAGATGATGTGTATATGAAGTATTTTTTTTCCTTTTGCACTCGATATGGCCCACTATGATACTCTTATGCTTATTTTACTTATGATGATGATCTCGCTTGATTTTGATGGCATGTTTCAAATGCATACACCCAAATGCAACTACTATCACTTGAGGGATTGTATGGGGCTTCTCCAGCACTTCAGAGAGAACATCCAACCCCACTTGATGACCATTTAGGGCACTAGAGCCAAGATGTTGACCACCTTTTGAAGAATGTTTACCTTGGGATGTTTCTCACATTGAATGTGACCTTCTCCCCTCTCTCCATAGCCTAAAGTATTTTTCATTTGGATTAAGACATTTCCTAGAGATGATGAACCCCAAAGATAATAGGACTGTTGGGTCCCTATAATACTAGTGATTACCCCATTACTATTGTAGTTATACCCCTTATTTATATTGCTCCTATTACCCCCATATTGTTATTTCTGTGCCCCATAGAATCCCTCTATTGTTATTTTTGTGGCTTTATATTATTATTGTTAGGTTGGCTAGATTATATTGTGACTCCTTAGACTCCTATATATAGAAAGGAGGTTTTGTCATTTGAATCATCCAAGAATTGTTCATTTATGTAATGTAAAGGAGGTTTCCCCCTCGAAGAGGCTGGATTCTAAGGCGTTGATCTATCTTTTCTATCTTTTCTTGAGCTGGTTTCATAACATTTGGTATCAGAGCTTTGGATTCTAGGGTTTCGCTGCTCCAAACAGGTCATCGTGGAATTTTCGCTATAACGTTTTTTCTGTGACGTTTCAGAAGTCGCAAAAAAAACCCATTTGAGAATAAATCGTGTTGAACCTTGGGTCCGAATTTCAGAGCTTTTTGCATGACATTTGCGGAGATATGATCTGAGGAATTTGATATTTTTGCAAACTCCTAAATTACATTCAAAACAGGTGACCTGGGGAAAATCATCATAACTTTCTCTCTAGGGATCAGATTGAAATTTTGTAAGGTGGTACAGAAAGAGGACGGACTCTAGTTTCTTGTATGCATTTTTCAGATCCAAATATCAAAACAATGACTCATGGCACGTTGTACAAGTTCGCTCTACTGAACTATTCTATAATCAAGTCACTGTGGCAGATTTCGCATAACTCTTCCTTGGAGAATCCAATTTGGGTCAGACTTGTGGCATTGGAAAGTGGACACAGAGGGCTACTACAGGTCACAAACTCAAAACTAGATGATCGAAAAGTACAGAGATACATCAGAGGCAATATCGAGCTCCTACAAAGTGAAAAAAGGTGTGTAGATTTTCTTAAATTTTTGCTTAAGCTTGGTTTGAAAATTTATTTTGAAGGAATTCAAAGGGCATAATAGAGCATTATTATCGGTAACTAATGCCCCGAGGAAAGAAAATGCAAACACCTAGTAAGGAACCTGAAAGCTCTAGCATGACTCATGAAGAAGAAGAAGAAACGCTATATGATATATCAAAATTACAAGAACAAGTGCAACGAGTGTCACTTGCACAAAAAGCAACATAATCTAAAATGGATGGTTTAAGGAAAGATGTAGAAGCTAAGATGGATGGTTTAAAGAAAGTTGTAGAAGCTAAGATGGATGGCATGGAAGCTAAGGTGAATGGCATGGACACTAAAATTGATGGCATGGATGATAAGATGGAAGAATTGAAGATAAATATGAATAAGTTGCTACAAGAAATGGTCACTAAGGGTGAAAGGGTACTAAAGGAAACTCATGATGAGAAAAAAAGAAATGTTAATCATGATTCCATAGACTCTAATGTTGGATCAAGGACTCACCATGTTCCAAAAATCGATATGCGGAAGTTTGATGGCAAGGATCCCACCACATGGATATTAACGATGGAGCAATTCTTCGATCTCAATAATGTGCAAAACGCACAAAAGGTACATATGGCAATTGTATATTTGGAACCAAATCAGTTTGTATAGTATCAATGGCTTTGTTCTCGTAAACAATTTATCACTTGGGCAATTTTTACGGAAGAATTGATAGCACATTATGAGGATACAAAAAGCAACATTTTTTTAGCCAATTGATAAGTCTCAAACAAAAGGGTTCAATAATGGAGCACATTGAGGAGTTCCAAAAATTGAACATAAGAGTAAAAGATATTCCAGAGGAGCATAGGATTGATGTATTCATAGGGTCTTTAAAGGATAATATCCAACATGATGTTCGCCTTTGGGAACCTGATTCATTAGGGAAGGCATTCAGGTTAGCAAGAAAAATGGAAAGCAAAATTATGGCAACTAGGAAGCATACCACTCACAACTATAAAGACGGAAGTGTTGTTGCCCCTAGTCTTCCACAACCTACAAGGTTGACACCACAACAATTGGAAGAAAAAAGAGCAAAAGGGCTTTGTTACAGTTGTGATAGCAAATACACAAAAGGTCATAAGTGCGCTGAGAAGAAATTATTCTATATAGATTGTGAAGAGGAAGAAGAAAAGGAGCAAGAAAGGTCAAAAGAAGAGGATATACTCCAGGAACAAAGCCTAGATGAAGAAATAAATCTGACCATATCTTGTAATGCATTGGCGGGAATTACCACTCCTCAAACCATCAAGATAGAAGGACAAATCAAGAAGAAAAAGGTAATAGTGTTGATTGATTCAGGAAGCACCCACAATTTTATTCATTGTAGGGTAGCAAAAGAAGTGAATTGCTTCCTATATCCAGCACTAGAGTTTCAAGTGATGATTGCAAATGGAGGAACAATAAATTGCTCTGGAAAGTGCCATAATATCAAGCTATCCATGGGAGAATATGTATTGACTAGCCCAATGCTTTCCATTCCAATGGGAGGTGCTGATGTTGTACTAGGAGTCCAATGGCTACAATCCTTGGGTACAATAGCTTTTAATTTTCAAGAACTGGTTTCATAACAAGGACACTCTAGGCTAGCATTGTACCTCTCTTTATGAATAGTGCCTTGTCATTGAGTTGATTTCATAAGGATGGTGACTTGGGACCCCTCCAAATGGGATGATACACTTCTCTTAATGATGGCTTCATACCCAAGCCTTGTGACACCTCCTTCATGTGCTTTGGAGTGATGACATGGACTTGGTTGACTATGACCTATTGGTGAGAAGGGTTTTGCTTTATGATTTGGCATCTTGTTGATGAAGAGATGTAATTTTTGAGTGAGGACTACTGTTTAATGCTTTCATGACACATTTTGATGGAATTACTTTTTTTAGAGGATGGCATCACTCTTGAAGGCCTTTTTACTCACATGTGTGGGTCGAAAGTGGCTTATTGTTATGTTTTAACATTGACACATACCGTTTAGGTCAACATGTGACCTACTTAACTTGTAATCACATATTTTATTCTGTTAGGTATTTTAGCCAATTTTATACCTAAATCAACTTAGTTTCCCTCCTATAAATAGAGGGAAGTCGATTTCGGTTGTACTTTTTTGTTTGAGGCCCATTTTAGACCTCAAAATTTCTCTAATGAGGTCCCTTTTTCTCTTTGGTGCAATGGAGTCTTGATGAAGCAAATTGTCTTGGGTAGGATATTGCCATTGGAGGGAATTTTCACTTGGATGAAGTGATTGTATGGTGATTTTGTGCAATTTTATTGTATCTTATTCCATTTTGCAAGTGTTGGAAATTTAGGATTTCAATGAAATTTTCATCTTAATGTATTGAATCTTTTAGGGCTCTAATACCTCCTTTTGAAAAATTATCAACAAGTTTCCATCAAGGAACCTTAGTATGGCTTCTTTGCTCTTAAATATCCAATTGATTGATGAAGTGATTGTATGGTGATTTTTTTCAATTCTATTTTATTTTCTTCCATTTTGCAATTGTTGGAAACTTAGGATTTCATTGAAATTTTCATCTAAATGTATTGAATCTTATACATCTCTAATACCTCCTTTTGCAAAATTATCATCAAGTTTCAATCAAAGAACCTTAGTATGGCTTCATTGCTCTTAAATATCCAATTGATTTAAAATCGCTAAGGTTTTAGTGAGGAAAAATTATTTCTCATAAATCTTTCCAAACAGTCTTCTTCCATAGACTTTTCCCTTTGACTCCATTATCCCTATTGAATGGTGTTGTCATTGATGCCAATGAGGTTCCTCAACACTCAATATTTGTCTAATTTGCGGTGAATGAAGATCCAAATCTCTAGATGCCCTAGAATACCCTAGAATCCCTGTACTTGTTGAATATTTTGAAGATGAAGATCAGGGAATTTTCCTGCATGAACATAGTTGATGCCAGGTAACTAACATCCTTTAAAAATCTCATGTGGACATATGAGCTATGGCCCACATATACATTGGAAGCCTTTGCATTGGTGGATTTTAACAAAAACCCGACTAATCACCAAACAACGGAATAACACAGAACCTGCCAATGAACGTCAATCCCACTCTAGACATCGAAGACCGAACTTCAAAAAGAAATCAAACTCCCGACCATAATTCGTCGGGTCCAATATTTCAACAAATCTTATTGGATTAATTCTCTACCGTAGATCTTACCTTTAAATCTGATGGTTGACGGTTCACCCGATCAACGAACTAATCGGTGATCCTCCACCATTTGATCAAAGCACACTTGATCCAATGGTCAACAACAATATCAGGTGAGGATTGCACGACGTTTAACCGCCCTTACGGAGCCGATAAGGAATATAAATCCTTGACGTATAAATGTCCGGGTCTGATTTTGACATTAAATTTTGATCACTTTATGACCCAATATCCGTTGGATATAAGAGGCCATCAAATCTTTGGTTTGTGGGACTTCAACTAGAAAATGGTTTAAAAATGAGCTTAACTCCCGCAGTTGATTGTGACCTAATAGTTGAATATGAGGTCGACAGCTAGGAATGAGTGCGGGGCTTCAGCCACGTTCAAGAAATATGTACTCTCCTACCCTCGCAGTTGTTGATCACCGTCGGATCTGCCAGCCAACGGACGGTCCTGATTTATTTTGGGGTTTCTTCACAAATTTAATAGGTTCCGCAATGACATAGTGCTTCTGCCAAGTTATTCAGTCTCTAAACTATATACTCTGGTTTCTTAAAACATATCCAGTCTCTTAACATTTCACTGTAATTACAGAGGATTCAGCCTATGATCTATGAAACCAAACACATAACAAAAGATCACGCAAAACAAACTTTGTACACAAACTCATTTTGTTCATAACAGTCTTTACATAATGTACAAAACATCTTATGCTCTGATCTGTTCTCTCTACACTATCTAACCTTTGTGTAACACACTCTACCTACTCTAACACACTCAATACTAAATTACACAAATAAATACACAATCCACACAGTATTCATATTGATAAATATTTACAGAAGGAACAGTCGCACTCGACTGTTTCAAGTCTCCCCTTGCTCATCCATCCTATGTTTCCATTTGAATCTAACCTCTCACTCATTCCAAAAGATTAAAATTTATACAAAATGCGAATTCATGAACCCATTTAGTTCAGATCTAGAAATATCTCATTCTTCCCTAAAGAATCTCTTCACTCCACTCTTTTCTCAATCAAATGCTAATTTAAGCTTTCACATCCCTCGTATCCTATTCAAACCAGATAATCTAACTGCTGGGCCTCATACCCACACAGGGAGGATCAATCAGCCACTTATACCCTTTTCTGCTCAGATTTTGACAACAAATAAAACACTCTCATGCATTTAAATTAATTAATCTCTTGTCTTCCAACCCTTTGTTAGCCACAACATGTGATCATACCATAACATTTCTAATTAAGTCTAAATGCTCCTGCATCAGACTCCCAAAGTTGAAAGTTTTCATGACCTCCCGATCATGTTTTTCTTCTGTTGATCATCCAGTATCCCGAACTTTACTTTGTAACTAGTTATCACTTCCATCATGTTGTTGATTCATTTCTTCTGCCACTGTCACTTATATTCTTCCAGGATTCCAAATCTTATGTTGTCGTTGTCCACTTTCCTTGCTGATACAAACTTATTTTATTAATTTCTCTTCCTTGTTGTCTCTCTTATTAATTGACTTCATCTTCCACACTTTACAATTTGTTCTTAGCTGAACTCCACTGACATCTGTCTGTTGCACATTCTCCCTTACCACAGAAATTATGAAATTTCAGTCCAATTCTTCTTCACCTCTGTCATTTACAAACTGTTGCTTGTACTCTACAACTTCCCTTTCATTATCATTAAAGATAATATTCCCCTTTATCTTATCAAGTTCCTCTAATAACTTTTCCAGTATTTTGAATCTTCCCTCATCTCTAATAAGCATATCATTCGCATATGACTCCTCTTTCCTATATAAAACTAAATTTCTACCACAATTATCAGATTTAAAGTTACTATGGATTTATGTCTGCACAGATAACTCTGCCATCAAGTCCTTATACTGATCCTCTACAAAATTTATAAAACTGTCAATAAACTTCATTTGAGCACTTTCCTGTTCATTACAGAATATCCCCTATTTTGACACAAAATTGTCATTCAACAATTCAAGAATTAAATTATCCTGAAATATATCATTGTGAAGGTTCCAAATATAAAGTTGCCATACGTACCTTTTGTGTGTTTTGCACATTATTGAGATCGAAGAATTGCTCCATCTGTAATATCCATGTGGCGGGATCCTTGCCATCAAACTTCCTCATATCGATTTTTGGAACATGGTGATTCTTCGATCCAACATTAGAGTCTATGGAATCATGATTAACATTTCTTTTGTTCTCATCATGAGTTTCCTTTACTACCTTTTCACCATTAGTGACCCTTTCTTGTAGCAACTTCTTCAATTCTTCCATCGAATCCTCCATCTTAGCTTCCATGCCCTTTATCTTAGATTCCACGCCATTTATCTTAGATTCCACGCCACTTATCTTAGCTTCTGTTAGCTTTTGTGAGCGTGACATTTGTTGCACTTGTTCTTGTAATTTTGATATATCATGTAGCATTTCTTCCTCTTCTTCATGAGTCATGCTAGAGCTTTCAGGTTCCCTACTAGGTGTTTGCATTTTCTTTCCTCGGGGCATCAGTTACCAATAATAATGCTTTACTATGCCCTTTGAATTCCTTCAAACCAAGCTTATGCAAAAATAAAAAATAAAACTACACACCTTTTTTTTACTTTGTAGAAGCCTGATATTGAATCTGATGTATCTCTGTAATTTCGAATCATCCAGTTCTAAAATTGTGACCTGTAGTAGCCTTCTATGTCCTCTTTCCAATGCCACTAGTCTGATCCAAATTGGATTCTCCAAGAAAGAGTTATGCACAATCTCCCGCAGTGACCTGATTATAGAATAGTTCAGTACATCGAACTTGTATGAAGTGCCACGTGTCACTGTTTCAGCCTTTGACTCTAAAACATATATAAAAGAAAACCACAGTCCGTCCTCTTTCTGTACCTTCTTACGAAATTTCAATCTCATGCTCAGAAAGAAAGTTATGACGATTTTTCCCAGGTCACCTGTTTTGAGTGTAATTCAGGAGTCTGCAAAAAGACCAACTTCCTCAGATCATATCTCCGAAAATCTCGCGCGAAAAGCTCTGAAATTTGGACCCAAGGTTCAGCGCAATTTCTTCTCAAATGGGTTTTTTTTGCGACTTTTGAAACATCACAGAAAACAAGTTATAGCGAAAATGCCACGATGACCTGTTTGGAGCAGCGAAACCCTAGAATCCAAAGCTCTGATACCAAATGTTATGAAACCAGCTCACAAAAAGATAGAAAAGAGAGATCCACGCCTTAGAATTCAGCCTCTTCGAGGGGGCAACGTCCTTTACATTACATAAATAAACAATTCTTGGATGATACAAATGACAAAACCTCCTTTCTATATATAGGAGTCTAAGGAGTCACAATATAATCCAGCCGACCTAACAATAATAATATAAAGCCACAAAAATAACAATAGAGGGATTCTATGGGGCACAGAAATAACAATATGGGGGTAACAGGGGCACAAGAATATAAATAAGGGGTATAACTACAATAGTAATGGGGTAATTACTAGTATTATAGGGACCCAACAATAATTCGTCGGGTCCAATATTTCAACAAATCTTATTGGATTAATTCTCTACCGTAGATCTTACCTTTAAATCTGACGGTTGACGGTTCACCCGATCAACGAACTAATCGGTGATCCTCCACCATTTGATCAAAGCACACTTGATCCAATGGTCAGCAGCGATATCAGGTGAGGATTGCACGACGTTTAACCGCCCTTACGGAGCCGATAAGGAATATAAATCCTTGACGTATAAATGTCCGGGTCTGATTTTGACATTAAAGTTTGATCACTTTATGACCCAATATCCGTTGGACATAAGAGGCCATCAAATCTTTGGTTTGTGGGACTTCAACTAGAAAATAGTTTAAAAATGAGCTTAACTCCCGCAGTTGATTGTGACCTAATAGTTGAATATGAGATCGACAGCTAGGAGTGAGTGCGGGGCTTCAGCCACGATCAAGAAATCTGTACTCTCCTACCCTCGCAGTTGTTGATCACCGTCGGATCTGCCAGCCAACGGACGGTCCTGATTTATTTTGGGGTTTCTTCACAAATTTAATAGGTTCCGCCAAGACTTAGTGCTTCTGCCAAGTTAGTCAGTCTCTAAACTATATACTCTGGTTTCTTAAAACATATCCAGTCTCTTAACTGTTCACTGTAATTACAGAGGATTCAGCCTACGATCTATGAAACCAATCACATAACAAAAGATCACGCAAAACAAACTTTGTACACAAACTCATTTTGTTCATAACAGTCTTTACATAATGTACAAAACATCTTGTGCTCTGATCTGTTCTCTCTACACTATCTAACCTTTGTGTAACACACTCTACCTACTCTAACACACTCAATACTAAATTACACAAATAAATACACAATCCACACAGTATTCATATTGATAAATATTTACAGAAGGAACAGTCGCACTCGACTGTTTCAAGTCTCCCCTTGCTCATCCATCCTATGTTTCCATTTGAATCTAACCTCTCACTCATTCCAAAAGATTAAAATTTATACAAAATGCGAATTCATGAACCCATTTAGTTCAGATCTAGAAATATCTCATTGCTCCCTAAAGAATCTCTTCACTCCACTCTTTCCTCAATCAAATGCTAATTTAAGCTTTCACATCCCTCGTATCCTATTCAAACCAGATAATTTAACTGCTGGGCCTGATACCCACACAGGGAGGATCAATCAGCCACTTACACCCTTTTCTGCTCAGATTTTGACAACAAATAAAACACTCTCATACATTTAAATTAATAAAATTAATTAATCTCTTGTCTTCCAACCCTTTGTTAGCCACAACATGTGATCATACCATAACATTTCTAATTAAGTCTAAATGCTCTTGCATCAGACTCCCAAAGTTGAAAGTTTTCATGACCTCCCGATCATGTTTTTCTTTTGTTGATCATCCAGTATCCTGAACTTTACTTTGTAACTAGTTATCACTTCCATCATGTTGTTGATTCATTTCTTCTGCCACTGTCACTTATATTCTTCCAGGATTCCAAATCTTATGTTGTTGTTGTCCACATTCCTTGCTGATACAAACTTATTTTATTAATTTCTCTTCCTTGTTGTCTCTCTTATTAATTGACTTCATCTTCCACACTTTCTCAACTTCCTCTTTACAATTTGTTCTTAGTTGAACTCCACTGACATCTGTCTGTTGTACATTCTCCCTTACCACAGAAATTATGAAATTTCAGTCCAATTCTTATTCACCTCTGTCATTTACAAACTGTTGCTTGTACTCTACAACTTCCCTTTCATTATCATTAAAGATAATATTCCCCTTTATCTTATCAAGTTCCTCTAATAACTTTTCCAGTATTTTGAATCTTCCCTCATCTCCAATAAGCATATCATTCACATATGACTCCTCTTTCCTATATAAAACTGAATTTCTACCACAATTATCAGATTTAAAGTTACTATGGATTTATGTCTGCACAGATAACTCTACTATCAAGTCCTTATACTGATCCTCTACAAAATTTATAAAACTGTCAATAAACTTCATTTGAGCACTTTCCTATTCATTACAGAATATCCCCTATTTTGACACAAAATTGTCATTCAACAATTCAAGAATTAAATTATCCTGAAATATATCGTTGTGAAGTATCCTTTCACCTTTTGTACAACTAATTAATGTTTTTTCATCTTCACCTACAATAGAAACAAAATTCTGGTTTTCTAAAGCTTCTTCATGGTTTATAGATTCATAAAAATAATTCACTTTAAAATCATAGAATTCCTAAACTTTTGTATTTGTCAACAGCATCATACATTCCTTCACGTTTTCCACGCTATATAAATCTTCTACTAAAGATACTTCATTCTGGTTATCATCAAAAAATTCCATTTGTTTGTCTTCAGCTTCCTTAATCATGACAATTTCCCTATCAATACCATCATTCTCAAAATTATTAAATACATGCTCAAAATATCCTTCTATTTCAACTATTTCCTAAAATAGTTTCACTTCTTCATCAAAATGCATAAGCACATTGTCCAATTGTTGTTCATCACCTGTCAAACCTGAAAATATACACATCATGTCAGTTTCAAAAATACAAGGCTCTTCACCTGAACTCTCATTGACCAGACCTTCATGCTACTTTGACCTATTCGAATAGTTCAGTAAGTTATTGAGAAATTCTTCCTCAACATCTCTGATTTCCTTTTCATCAAAGAAAACTTCTAGGGCTGCAGCTTATTGACATTGCTTGAAAATTTCATCATAAGTCAGCATAACATCCCCCTGTCCTTCACAATTTTCTCCAGCACTCAGTTTATCCAAATAAGACATCAATGTCTCCTTCTCTTCTGTGATAAGACTTTGATCTTTCAAATATTTCCTTGACTTAACTTCTTTAGTGACGTTATCTGTGTCAGCTTCGCTTCTCTTCACTTCACAACCCTGCAATGCACTAGATTCTCTCTCTCTGTCCATTTTCCATTGGTTTTCTATCCATGTTAATATTCCTTCTAGCATGATCCAATAAGTTTTCACTAAGAGAAGACACAACCATTTACTCATACCTTTTAATTTTTTCACCAATTGAAGTCTTGAAAATCTTCCTGCATCTCCTTTTCTATTTTTCTTGTCTCTGCCTCTTTCACAGGGTCAATTTCATTTGGCTACATACCTACAACTTTATATTCACACAAATAATTAATCCCAAAATTATGAGATTCTCTTGCCTGTGAAGATGCTACCAGCAACTTTCTCTCCTGTTGATCTGTGTAGATCTATCTCTTCGTCACTATCATCACTGTCATCATTGTCTCCTTCCCCAAGGAGATATCCTTTCTCTGGTTCACAAATGTATTCTTCAATTTTTCGAAGCATTACTTTCTCAACAAACAATTCTCTGACAGGCCACTTAACTCTTTTTCCCACATAAAATCCTTGTTTCCATTCTTCTCAGATTCCTTTTTGTACCAGCTTCTTCAAATGACTGAGTTCGGCCTTCATCTCAGCCAACTCTATTTCCATTTCTTCTTTACTCATTCTTTTGAATCCAACTGCTTTGGCACTCTTTTTTCTCTGTCTATGACTTTCCTCTGTACCCCTGTTATGACTATCAATAGTCAACTCCATTTATTCCTTTGGTGAACTTTTCTTGTTCATTGGTGAGCTGCAACTAGCTCTTTCTTTCATCTGTAACAAGTCTCTTTCATGCCTCACCAAACTTTTATGAGTTTAACCTTTTGGCATCTATTGGTTCTTTCCTCGAACCTTTCACTGACTAGCAAGTCTACCTAGCACTCCTCTTGCTGGAATTGTTATCTTTAAGACAACTTTACCCACAATCACAATTGTGGAGTTGCCTCAACAACTTCTACCCAACCGTAGTTGGAGGTTGTTTTGAGCTTCTCTTGAACACTCCTTGTTCTAAGCTCTGCATCTTCAATTGATCACTTCTTTCTTTCATTCAGTAATTTCATTCACTGTTGGGTACTGTCACCTTTACTCATTTGAGAGTTCTTCTTGCTTCATCTTCTTTAACATAGCTCATGTGCTATGATGCTGATACAATTCATTCTACCTTCCAGCAATTTCACTGCTTCCATTGACCTGTACAATCTTATCTCAAGATGCATCAAAGTACCTTTCAAACTTGCCAATTTTCCTTCAAATATGTCTTGAAACTAATTCCCATTTCATCAGTTAAATCTTTGCCAAATGATTCATCTATTCAATATTTCATTTAAACTTCTCCGTTCAAAATACTCCATATAGTCAGCAACTATTCTTCATCTTACGATTAAGATTCAATTTGAAATTCATCTATATTTACAAATTCATGACACACTACAAATTCCTTCTGAGAATCTGTTGTAAGCAAATCTTGTTTTGCTTCTGCAAATTCAAAAATCCATTCTTTGTAGTGGTTCTTCTTTCAGATCTATTAAACCCAATCTCTATTCTTTCAACCATCAATATCATTATCTTTAACAATACTTTAAGCAATCCTTAGTCATTAAAATTCTTCAAATCATTTAAATGATTTCAGTCAAAGCAATCAACTCTTCTATTTGACTTTAACTCAAAACCTTTTACTTCAATTTATCTTTTAAATCAAACCAAACATTCAATCAACTCACATGGAAATTTCATTTTCCTGAAAGGAAAACATCTTCTCCTCTGAAATTTCATTCCCTTGTTGTTCTTCAAACATTCAAAACAAATCTCTGGAAAATCACAAAATAAATCTTCTTACCAGATCTGCAATATCTTGTAGTAATTCTCAGATTTCAACAATTCTGACAGAATATCAAACTGCCTCTAATTAAGAATTCTGACGGGTATCTCCAATGTTCTTCTGATCATCCCAAGATTTTCCCTTATAATTTCTCTACTGAAATTGCTTCATTCGCTTCTTTGTCACGGCTATTTGCTGAGAATAAAATTCAGCCCTTCAACCAAACTCCACAGAGCATTGGTCTAGCTTTGATACCAAAAATGATGCCAGGTAACTAACATCCTTTAAAAATCCCATGTGGACATATGATTTATGGCCCACATTTATATTGGAAGCCTTTGCATTGGTGGATTTTAACAAAAACCCGACTAATCACCAAATAGCAGAATAACATAGAACCCGCCAATGAATGTCGGTCCCACTTTGGACATCGAAGACCGGACTTCAAAAGAAATCAAACTCCTGATCATAATTCGTCAGGTCTGCTCTTTCCACAAATCTTATCGGATTAATTCCCCATCGTAGATATTACCTTTAAATCTGACGGTTGATGGTTCACCCGATCAACGAACTAATTGACGATCCTCCACTGTTTGATAAAAGCACACTTGATCCAATAGTCAACAGTGATATCGGGCACGGATCATGCACGATGTTTAACCACCCTTACGGAGCCGATAAGGAATATAAATCCTTGATGTATAAATGTTCGGGTCTGATTTTTACATTAAAGTTCGATCACTTTATGACCCAATATCTTTGGATATAAGAGGCCATCAAATCTTTGGTTTGCGAGACTTCAACTAGCATATGGTTTAAAAACGAGCTTAACTCCCACAGTTGACTGTGACCTAAGAGTTTAATATGAGATCGACAGCTAGGAGTGAGTGCGGAGCTTCAGCCACAAACAAGAAATCCATACTCTCCTACCCCTGCAGTTGCTGATTACCGTCGGATCTGCCACCCAACGGAAGGTCCTGATTTATTTTGGGGTTTCTTCACAAATTTAACATATTCCGCCAAGACTTAGCACTTCTCCCAAGTTAGTCAGTCTCTAAACTATATAATCCGATTTCTTAAAACATATCCAGGCTCTTAATCGTTCACTATAATTACAGAGGATTCAGCCTACGTTCTATGAAACCAATCACATAACAAAAAATCACGCAAAACAAACTTTGTACACAAACTCCTTTTGTTCATAACAGTCTTTACATAATGTATAGAACATCTCGTGCTTTCATATGTTCTCTCTACACTATCTAACCTCTGTGTAACACACTCTGCCTACTCTAACACACTTAATACTAAATTACACAAAGAAATACACAATCCACATTGTATTCATATTGATAAATATTTACAGAAGGAACAGTAACACTCCACTGTTTCAGTTCTCCCCTGGCTCATCTATCCTATCTTTCCATCTGAATCTAACCTTTCACTCATTCCAAAAGATTACAATTTATACAAAATGCGAATTCATGAACCCATTCAGTTCAGATCCAGAAATCCCTCATTCTTCCCTAAAGAATCTCTTCACTCCACTCTTTTCTCAATCAAATGCTAATTTAAGCTTTCACATCCCTCATATCCTATTCAAACCAAATAATCTAACTGCTTGGTCTCATCTCCACGCAGGATCAATCAGCCACTTATACCCTTTTCTGCTAGATTTTGACAACAAATAAAACACTCTCAAATTAATAAAATTAATTAATCTTTTACCTTCCAACCCTTTGTTAGCCACAACATGTGATCATACCATCACATTGCTGACTAGGTCTAAATGCTCCTACATCAATACTCCTCATCAGCTAATTCCAACACTTCCTAAGATTCTTCATGGTTTGGGAGATATACCAAGTCAAAGTTAAAAGCCCCCATCATGTAGCCAAAACCCCAAAAATGAGGTGACATAGAAGCTTTCCATTGGTTCATGGGTTTAAAATATTCATTATAATTATATTCAATGAAAGTGGCTCCAAGTATGAAATTTAAAATTCAAAATATTATAGGTTGGCTCCAACCAATTTTAATTTTCCCTCCATGATCGCAAATCAGATACCCTTCAAATATCTATATAAAGGAGCGGATCGAACCTCCCAAAGTATATTCTGCGTATTCAAGGATGAATTAATCTCTGAGATTATTCGACTTGTGGAGCAAGGTTATATCTTCGTGAAAGGTCGAAGTTCTGGAAGGATATGGGTTCAATATTTTTTTATTTTTTTGGGTATGGGTGGGCATTGGTTGATTTTCCTTTGTGATTTAAGTCTTGAATGCATATATTTGATGACCTGTGGCCTTTGAATAGTCACAATGACCTGCAGCCTTTGAACAGTTACAAAATCTGAATGAGCAAGCAAGCCTCTGCAAATCTCTGTGGAAGCCAAGGTTCCTGTGCATTCTATTTGAAAATTCTTGTGTATGCAATAAAGCTCCGTGCAATAAAGTTCCTGAGCGTTCAGTTTGAGCATTCTTGTACATGCAATAAGATTCTTGTGTGTTCTGTTCCTGTGTGTTTTTGTTTGATAAGATGTTAAAAGCACAATGGATAAATAAATCACTAGAGCCCTCGGAATCCATATATATTTGTATCGAATGTTGTTTTGAGAATCAAGCTCATATGTGCGGTTGACAAAGAGTCGCATTGATAATCTATTCCATAATTTGACTAAACCAAGAATGACCCCATACAGAGATTGAAATTAGTTTTGGACTGAATAATGAAAGGCATACATGCACGTTGATATCTGTGCGTTACTTACTACACAGTGTGTTGAAATTCCTGAAACGTGCATGCAATTTGGTGGTGGAACGCCAACGCACGTTGGACTATCATTTACACAGACTTCGCATTGATCACTGTTTGAACCAACGTTGCATGGACACGTCGGACCAACAGACTTGGTAACTGATAATTGATTAAAACATCAGAATGATTGGTCTGCGATATGATGAAGTATGCCCTTTACTTGATTCGAATGAATGTTGTTTCCAGTCACGAGCATAGTACTTCATAGCCATACTCTGAGGTGTAACAATGCATTGCACGTTGGATTTATTACTCCACATTAATTGTCACACAACACTGATTTATAAGAACTGAGTTGTAATACCGTGAATAAATGATGATCGACAATTGTAGTAAGCTATTTTCATTCTTATGTATGGATACAGCAGCCGCTCACATATAGCTATCAAAATCTAGTTTATGCTAACTATATTTATCAGAGGAAATAAAGCAGCGAAAGTCGTGTTTGGCGTAAATTTTAGTAGAGTTCATTTTGGTTATGATCATAATTTGTGTCTAACCAAATTAACAAATGTAGAATAAATCCCGTGACTAAAGGCCCCCATATTTGGCCATGTGGACATGGATACATTGTATATTTAACAGAGACGTGGAGTAGCTCTCATGTGACATGCTAGAGCTGACCTGTACAATAATACGAATCAAAACTTGTATGGTATAATGTGAGTTGAGCCACGTATTAGAGATTGGTCATAATATGGTTTGTTAATCAAATACATATACTCGTAGATGCTGACAGTGCTTTTGCATGAGATGTTGTTGGCTATTGATGCTTAGTCTTTCATGTAAAAGAGGTATTATTATAGATATGGTATATTGTTGTTGTTCTCATAGCTTGTGAGAGACAGAAGGATGCATATGGCTATTAGGGTTTACAAATATATGTCGATTTGTTACATGTCACTGTTAACTATTTAGACAGGGTTTCGCTAGTATGATTGATGTACATGAAGCAATCATTATACCAGGGTTTGTATGTTGCTCATATACAGCTACAGCATTGGTAGCGTACACTGTCATATTACCACTGTCGTTGTAGGAGTCAAAATAATAAAGTTGTTTGAGTGACAGAAATCAATGATATTGTGGATGGCAAAGATATATCTATGAATGCATAGTTGACAGTGTATTTGTAGGAATCATGATTGGCTTGCGAGCAGGGGCATTAATTTGATTATTAGAGTGAGATGATTATTGTGCCTTTGTGCTACTACTAAATGTTGTTGTCAATAAAGTGTTAGGGTTAGCCGCAGGTTCTTATTTCTTTTAACAAGAGTGTTGGATATTACAAGTCCTTTGTTATTATGTCACATGACAGTGATATGACAAACATTATATGGTTTACTTTTGTGGCAGCTAGAATTTTATAGTGTGGTATGAGCAGAAGTAAAGTTATGTGCTGACTGATGTGGAGTGGTGAGATTGGTTATTGTATTTGAGTAAAACTAGGGTTTGACAGTGGCACATTAATCAGGGTCATTTGATTGAGGTAGATATTGGTGGCCACCTGCCTATTCCACCTGAACCCCCCAATCAGTCTCATCAATTTCCTTGATCATTTCAGCATTTACTATTTTTAGCAATTTTCTGGTCTTGAACTTTCGGAGCTGTTTTGACCCCCTAAACAACATTTTTTGGGGTCCACAACATTGGCATATGACAAAACTTATAGTACTCGGTGAGACCTTTCCAACAAGGTATTGTACGCTCCAAATAGAGACAATATGACCAAGTTACGACTGCAGGAAGTTGGTTGCCCAACTAACCCCAATTGGGCCCACAAACTCTTGGTGTTACATCTCCTAGGGTTAGGGTTTTGCTTGTTTAGGGTTTTTTCATGTTTTCCAATAATAAATAAGCCCTTGAGACTCATTGTAACATAGTTTAGAGGCGTGTAGCTACCACATCTCTTCTCAAAAATAAGCTACCATTGTCCAAGCTATCCTATTTCCATTATGTTTGTAAACATAGTTCAGTATTTTTCTATTAATGAAATGAAGTGTTTTTTTTTGCTTCATCTCTATGTTTATGATTATATCTGTAAGTTGTTTTTTCGCTGTTTAAGTTTGGATCATCATTATATGTGTGGATATTTGATGAATGCGAGAGTTTGTAGTGATAGGGTTTGATGTGCAGATTGAGCAAAGATAGATTTGATTGACGGAGTTTGTGTTGCAGTTATTTCATATTGCAGTTTTTTTATATTGATTTAGAACACAGGTGGATCCAATCTAGAAATTATGGGTTTGTTGTAGTGAGTTGAAGGTTGGAGCCTTCAGGCTAAGTGGCAGCTTGTTGAGCAGGGTGGCAGGGTGGTGCAAGGGCAGGTTGGAGCTTGTGCTAGGTGTTGTAGTGATCCAAACTTATGCAGGAACACAACAAAATACAGATATACACATAAACACAGAGATTCAATAGAAATAAGACTTCATTTCATTAATATCAAAGAACTTAAATATGCTTACATACAGAATGGAAATAAACCAGCTCGGACAATGGTAGCTTATCTCTCAAAAAATATGTGGTGGTATTGTAATGTTCAACAACCCCCATTTTAATATATTATAAATTTCATATGAAATTTATTATATTAAAATAGGGACCCTTTAGTTCTAAAAAGCCTTTGATTTTTTTAATTTAAAAAACCAAAAAATTAAAAAATAGAAAATCAACATAAAAATTGTTAATGAAGTCCTATAACCAAAGTTTAATAGCCCCCAAGACCAAAACTTTAATTAGGCTTCAAAAAACCTTAAGTATTAAAAAATAGGGGTTATTAACAAAAAATATGAAAAATCAGAGTCTTATTCCTCATCGCCTTCCTGCATAGCAAAAGTTCCATAAGGCAAAGACCCCTCCACAAACTCCATTGTGATTGTGATATCACCTCGGACCCGATGGGAAAATTAATCGTAAGAAATAAAATCCCATGTCCACGGCTATCACAAATCCCAAAAGTTCCATGGTTGATGCCTGCATTCAGATTGTGATATGCGATATAGCCCAAGTCCGATGGGATTATACATTGCAATCCATAAATCCCCTGTGTCCATAGCTATCGCAAATAACAAAGGGTCATTGCTTCCTGCTTCCTGTGTTTTAACCGATTGTGATTGCGATATGATCCATGTCATCCATGAGTTCATACTCCATGTCATCTTCCATGTCATTCGTGAATTCATACTCCACATCATATTCCATGTCACATCATCAAGTCATCATGACATCATTCGTGACGACACTGCCATGTCACCCCGGGACTTTGCAATCGCAAGTTTTAAAGGGACACAGTTTATAACAATCCTTCACCTTAGCTTATTTGCAACTGCGATTTGAATTGCGATGTAAGGATCGGACCCGACACATAAGTTAAAATTTATCTATAAATTTCGCGTCCAGGTCCTTCGCAACTTTCTTAGTCCTTCCTGTTCCTTTGCTTCCGCTCTGAACATCGATTGTGATAATACGAAAAATCCCAACTTGTCTTGTAAAAATAAATGGCTCAAATCTAATATGCTCTGATCAATGGTAGAGAAGATTTCGGACCCCCTTGTGCTCAATTTTAAGTTTCTCAAAGTGGGGTGTCCGAAAAGTGGTTTTATCGTCCAGCCCTATATCTACATGTTAATCCTTTATTACTTCAAACCCCCTCCGAAAAAAACAGCTAAGCCTCCCCCTTTTTATCAACGTATGTTTTGTGATTTGTGATAAGACCGTAAATTCCTCCTCTCTTATCATAGACTTCAGTCCGCATTCTTCTCCATGATGTTTGTGCTCGGGATTTATTACACTCTACATTTGATCCTGATTTCCTACAAAACGTGATTTGTTTCAAATGAAACTCGCTTATTAGTCTCATTTATTTTTAGCTTATCGATTCTTGTTTTACATGTTTACGTTCATGACAAAAGAGGACAGTTGTGCTGATAAATGGTAGTTTAGTTCAAACAAATGGACAAACATCTAGATAATCCGATGGAACAAACAAAGTCGTTGAAGACAGCAAATCACATCCAAAACTTCCCACCAAATTTTTTTTTTCTTTAAGCGTTCTTGAAGGGGTTTGTTTAAATGCCCTCAACGCTCTACACAATACATTCAGATATTTTTCTGCTATTTAAGCTTGCTTGTTGTATGAAATTAAGGTCCTCAATTTTATGAAGAAAGGCTTATGAAATCTTGCATTATTGTACTTTCATACTTTTCTCAATAGAACAACTGGAACATTGTTTTAGGAATTTTCATAAATAATTTTAAGAAGTTGCATTTCTATAATCTTGAAATCATCTTTCTCAGAAGGACTAAACTACTGCTATTTCTTTTATGAGCTCAGCAATGTGCATCTAGCATTTTTATCTTTGTACCTCTGTTTTGTTCATAAATAAATAGTGAATTTATTTTTTCAAATTGCTTACTACATGATATTGAAAGAACAATGTTACATGTATTCATTTCTGATCATGCTGCCATTGATATTTTTAAATACATGTTAAGCAATTTGTTCTGATATTCTAAATGTGGTATGAGTTATACACATTATTTTGATTAACTGTTTAATAAAAATAATCATCTTGAAATATTTTCATTTCCATTGGTGTTTGAGAAATCTATATTGTCATTTACTAAGGAAAATCATTATAGATCGCATCTAGATAAATGTTAAACAATTCTGGGCTATAGAATAGATTAATGCATATGTTTTTCATTTGATTCATTACTGCAAATCCATCTATTTCACTCCACTATAAGCATTATACATTCATTCAATCACCTTTCATTGGGAAACTAGTCCCATTATATCTAGTTGGAGCCACTACCTAAACGGAAAACGAGTTGCCTTAAGGTCCAGACTGGGTGGTTTTCCCCTGTGTTGATGCAACGATTTTCGAGGCATCAACACTTTTGGTGCTAGAAGGAGGGCTTGCAGAATATGAATGGAAATTAATTCCAATCCAAAAAAAAAGGCCATTCCAAGAGTCATTTCCCCTCCAGCATCTCCTACTTTTAGATCAGGAGTTGTACAATCACCTCCCAAGTCTCTTAGAATACTTCCTAAGGTAATCCCTGCAGATTATACTCCAGAATCACTAGAAATTACAACTTTGATAAAGAAATTGGAATACGTCACCATTTCAGCAGGAAAGCTTGAATCATCTGAAGTTTCTGAATGAAGTATAACTTCTATTTTTCACGGAACTGGTGCTTTGACTCGCTCCTGAAGTGCAAAACTTGGCATCTCGCCATTTAAATTTCCACTTCAACCTCTTCAAATGAAAACTACTACATCATATTCCCAAACATCTACTAGTGAGATTACCTCATTCTTTCATTCACAAACATCTCCATTTATTTCCTTTTCATTTCCTTTTTCTCTACCGATCACTACATATATTTCCATTTCCTCTACACAAATGACTAGTGTTGCCTCAAGCAGTACTATCACATCTTTCAACTCTTCTTTCATCACATCCACATCCCCATCTATTACAATGGCAGTTAAATCGTGGTCCAATCTAGGAGATCTTCAAATGCTAGCACCACTTCATCCTCTACCAAAACATCCTGAAAGATGGCTTCCCAAAATCAAACCTAATGATGGGTTACGTGTTGAAGAGAACCTTCATAATTATATGTTAGCTATCAATCCTAATGAGGCAGTTGAAAAAGATTTTGTTGTTATATTATTCCCGTACACTGTTACAGGATCAACAAGGTCTTGGTACTTTTCATTACCAACCAATTCTATTACTGGTTGGGATATTTTTGAAGAACAAATTTTGGCTAAATTTGGCGATGATCACTCAATCATGTCTCTTATCAATGACCTTTCCAATTTAAAAATGAATTCATGGGAAAAGATAAAATATTTCAATTCCATATTTAACAAATTGTTAAATAAAATCCCAACTACTTCTAGACCTGGTGTCAATGTACAAATTGAATGGTATATTTCATCTCTTCCTTCTAATGTGGCAATTTTTGTAGATAGAGCTAATAAAAATACCTTGGTGGAAAACATGAAAGAAGTTGTGTCTGTAGAGAAGGGGATAAATGCACTAGAAAAGAAAAAGGATCAAGAAGACATAAAATTAAAAAGAGTTACATTTAAGGATGAATCTAAAAAGAAAGCACTTAAAGATCTGTTTGATCTTGAAGGCTTGCAACAAGTCCTTAAAACTTTGTCTAATGAGATGGTAGAGACCACACAATTGTTTCTTCAACAATCATGTGAATCCATAGACTTGACTTATCCACATTGAATAACTTTCTAAATCTCATCACATATGGGATACGAGTACATGCTACAAATAGGAAGGTCACGAGCTCAAGGAAATTTATGAAGGGGTGTGAATCCCACTCCACCTTAATAACATAAGTTTTAAAGGGATGAGGCCAATTACTAACCTGTTGAGGGCCCCGAAGTCGGGTCGACAACAAGGGGGATACCCACCCGGTCCGGAACCTGGTTGGCGGCTCCTTGCCCGTTTGGAGTAGCGGGTCCGACTGGGGGTAATGGGACCAGTTTCCCAATGTGAAGGGTGTGCGTGTGTGTGTAGAGTTTGATGGTATTAATCTAAAGGTTTCTCTAAACTAGTCTTAATTCTAACTGCTAAACTAACTCTATGCTAATGTAATCTAATGAAGAGAAACAATACATCTAGTCTACGCTAACCCGGGGTGTTTTCTTTTGTTATGTGATCTAGAAAGATTTTGAACAACAGCTGGTAATAAAGATCATTCAACTGTTATCAGAATATAAATCGATAAAGATAAACCATTCTGCATAAAAAGTTGGGCAGAGTAGTTGTGAACAGCATATCGCATAATCAGTTTTCTATATGTCAAGCATAAATAAATGACCCCACCGTACAGAAGTTCCAAATGGTAATACAGACATTCATACAGTAACATATAAAGAACTCAGCTGTGTATTACTTTAGGGATACTAGCAGAGATAAAAGTACCATTTATCACTGATTTTACTAATAAACTTCAAGCAATAATGATTTATTCGTACTTGTTCTAATATCTGCTAAGAGTACAGAAGTGCAACATCAGTAACAGACATTAAAATGCAAACATAAATAAATCTCGATCCATCCATTCATCAAAAACCTCCTCTGAGGGTGCAGAAGTGCATGTTCTGAGGACAAGTTTTTTGACAGATTTCCGGACCCTTCTCCAAATGCCATGAGAAGGGTTAAATACTACTAACTAATTAATCTTAATTACACGAAATTAGGGAATCGGCTTCAAATGACCGCCCTTTACTAAAAGCAAATTTATTTCTAAAACTTTAAATCTAATTTCTGACCGTTTCTGTATATTCTCTTTAGTGCTGTCAACAGCGCAACGTTTTCCTAGGAACAGTCGACTGGCCGCCTTCTTCTTTCGCTCGGGAGATAAAAGTGGAAATAACAAGAGCTGGCACTTCCTTCTGACAGACCAGAAGATATTTTCAAAAACCTTTCTCTAGCTGGGTGTATTCGCCGCGTGTATACTTACCACAACCCAGGTTCTTCTCGAACTGATTTTGCTATTGCTATTCCGGTTTCCGGTCGTGCGAATGACTAAGTGGGTTAGGAGTCGCGCTGTATGGACAATCCCCTGTTTCGAGAATTGTTTCCGCTCTTTGTTCTAGACTTTTCTGGAGCGTCTTCCTTCTCATGCGCTTCTTCCTCTGCTTTACCAAGTCTGAGCTTCATGATCTTTTGTGAACATGCTGCTTTTGTGCGCCTTTGACTCTGAGTCCTGGATAGTCTAATTTCATCAGTGCCGGTTGGCTTATAGTCTGGAATCCGCGGCCCTGCTGCATGCGGCATCCATTTGTGGAGGCATCTTCTCCCTGCTGTCTGATTGGCGCTTTCCCTTTTCCTTTAGATATTTCCTGCATATAGATTTATATTAGTTGCGTGTCTTGCAGTCTACGCAAAGAAGAAGGAAATGAAAAGATTGACATGAAAGCATTAAACTCTAATGAATGCATAATCCTGACATTCATCATGACTTGACTCTTCGAAAAATGTGATGCAATCATTCCTTGATACTCAAGCATGCGATCATTAATTTCCTTTAAGGCGCGCGCCTAATCTTAGGTCTATCGGGTATGTCGGAGAATTCGTGCGATGAGTCTTTTCATATCGCAGATCGCATATCGCGGTTCGCCGATATCGCAAATCGCAGATCGCAGTCATCGCAGATCGCTGATCGTAGATTTTATTCAATGGTTTATGCCGCCTAGTGCGACGTTTGCGATGTGCGATGTCGCATATCGGCGATCGGCATTTCTTGAAGGTCTTCTTTTTAGAGAGCGCTTGGGATGCATGCGATGCGATGAACTTCGCATCGCTCTTTCGCAGTTTTGTTTTCTGCGCTTGGGTAATGCTTCAGCCTTCCCTTGTGATGCGATTTAAGCCTTAGGGAGAAAAATACAAAAATTTAAAAATATTTTTTGGGATTTTTCTTTCAGGGTCCCCCCTTTGCTCGATGTTATTGCTAATATCGAGCAAAGAGGGGGGGTTGTTGGTGACCACAACAATGGCAATTCACTGTGAAGAACCAGTTATCTCTGCTTGTTCTATTGCATTTTCACTTCCAAAACAGAAAAAAATTTTCTTATGCCTAAATTTTGTTATGGACAAATAGAGTATTACCCCTTATCCCGTCAATGATGTTTCGTCACAACTTTTATTTCATTCCGATTGTTTGCTCCCTCTGGGTTATTTCTTGTATTCACACCTAGACATTACTTAGTGCCTTTTCAAAGACAAAATAAGGTCTTCTCTGCGTACTGGCTTTGTAAAATATGCTCATTTGTCGTAGGTAGAGCCTCTGCTGCCCGCAAGCGTCCATAGCCTCGACAGGGTTACCATGTTATCCAGTAATGATCCTTTTTCCTGTTTGAGGTTATTTACAACATACCAGAGAAAAATCATTTTGACACTTTTTCTTTCTTTCTTTTTTTTTTATTTTTTTTTTTATTCTCTAAAGAACAATGTCTTGGTTTGGTGGCCAAATTATGACACAGTCATTCACTTGATTTACACTTTTGCTGAACAAGCTGGCTCGTGATGAGACCCCTTGTCTTTTGATTGCAACAATCTTGAGTCATTGCCCTGTTTTGGTAGACAGTAGTGGCAAAGTCAGCAAGTTATAATATCTGTGATCATGATAAGCCGGCTCGTGATGAGACCTCTCATTCTTCGAGATATAGTGTTTTCTTGGATTGTTTCTCTGGATGCTGCGATTTCCTTAATAGGGAGGAAGTCATTTTTTTTCCTTAAGAAAGCTCTGGACGACAATAATAGAGTTTAAGAACAGCAGTTTTGCAGAGAATAATTATTTTGCTATTGATGATACTTTTCATTGCGTTGGCATAAAACAATTTTTTGCCAAAAGTTACTTTCATCCCAGATTTCTTTGTGAAGTTGAAACTAACATCATATTCAGGCTAAAGTTAACTCTATCTGTCAATAATAAAAGTCAGATTTTTTTTTCGAAAAGTTTTACTATTTATACAAGAGAAATCAAAATCTGATAGAGAAATGGTATGTTTCTTCATGAATATAATTTATGATCATTCACAACCAACCTTATTTATAAGAAATAAAAACTAAAATAAAAAAATAAAACTAAAATTATCCTACAAAAATAGAAGGATGACCTTCTATGGAAAATACATTTTGAGGATTTGTCCATTCACAGGCAGAGAATCTCTCCTGCCTGTCAAGTCCTGCAACACAAAAGTCGACGGGCCTATGACCTCTACGATCTGAAAAGGACCAAGCCATAGCTTCTGGAATTTCATATGTTTTCCCTTTTCTTCATGAGCCTTATCCCATTTCAAAACTAAATCTCCCATCTGAAAGTTTTTTCTGGTCATTATGTTCGAATCAAAAGAGGATTTTATCAGCGCTTGGTGGTGAGCATGGGTTTTCTTGGCCTGTTCTCGTTGTTCTTCTAGCTTGATTATTTCCATTTGCCTTAGCTGTAAGGGAGAAGTAGATACTTCATCAATGTATTGTACTAAGGACAAGGAGGGAATGACTAAGTGAGTAGGAAGAACTGCTTCTCTCCCGTAAACTAAATTAAAGGGAGAAGTGCCGATAGAGGCTTTCTTTGTAATTCTGTCTACCCATAAGGCGTTTACCAGCGCTTTATGCCAATTCTTTTGGTTTTGGTCGACTGTCTTTTTGATAATCCTGATTAGGTTCTTGTTCGTTGATTCAGCCAACCCATTACCTTGCGGATAGTAGTTGGCAGAATACTTCAGTTTGAACCCTCTTTTGAGCGCGAACTCAGTCATGGTATTTCCATAAAAATATGAAGCATTATCAAATATTAAGGCCGTTGGCAATCCAAAACTAGTAATGATAAACTGATCTATGAATTCAATAATGTTTTCAGAATTAGCTTTCTTGAGAGGAACTGCCTCTACCCATTTAGTAAAATAGTCAGTTGCCGTGAGGATATACCTATGTTGTTTAGAGGAGTGAGGAACGATCTCACTATTATGTCCAGGCCCCATTGGCTGAACGGTTGTTCGATGTTACCGGCTGCAGTGGCATGGATGACTTCTTGTTTTCCTGCAGCAGTTTGGCAAGATTGGCATTTCCTTACATGATGGTACGAGTCTTTGAACAGCGTGGGCCAATAGTATCCTGCACGTAAGATTTTGTGCGCGGTGGCTTCTCCAGCATAGTGTCCACCTGCTGGTGCATCGTGGAGTTCCTGCAAAACTTTTTCGGCTTCAGTTTTCTCAAGACATCTAAGAAGCACAGAATCATAATTCCTTTTAAACAAGACATCATTACGAGCTGGTATTGTTTAGCTTTTAATCTCAGGGCTCTCCTTCTTGATG